>JAPDPM010000001.1:23592500-25992500 GCA_032173925.1 Heritiera fomes
ATATTCTATTTATCTGTACACAAATTATAAGAACATGCTAGTATTCTCACGTACGTAAAATTCGATAACATGAATTTTTAAATATTATTTTTCAGTATTTAGTGAAAATATGAAATTTCAATAAATGAGATGAGATTAGCTTAATATTTCTTTCATTTGTAATACTCAAGGATATTCAAAAGTAACTCCATAAAATTCTTGGAAATTTCGACAGTATAACGGCTGTTTCTAACCTAACCCTCATGCAGTAAAATCACAATATATAAAACCAACTAGAGTCTACAATTTCAACAATTCCAAAGTAATTAACTTCAAAACAATTTCATAAAATTATTTTCAACCACAATATGCATTCACAATATCCCTACATCTTCCATACTCATCCCTTCCCTGTCACATTCTACCAAAACAATCGATGGCACCACGCGTTATTCTCTCTCGGCCTGCAAAACATTATACCAATACCATCATTTCACAATACTTTAGTTATAATAAACTCTTCTTCATTAAAATCTATCACATTGTCTACAGTAATCACTATACCAGTCTAATTTACACTGGTGCTAAACTACAACTATGCCTAAATCAACTCCGTTTTCAATTCTGATTGCACCAACAATCTTCTCTCAATTTATACAGTATCATGGGACCTAGAACACATCAAATTGAGCACCATTACATAGTCCCCTTCACTTGGCCGAAGGCTTCATGGTAACTTTCACTATGTTTTTCAACTATTTAATTCTTAATTCATGTTTTAACATCATTTTCCAGTTCTCTTATACCATTTTCATGCATCAAAACATATGGATTTATGAACTTTCTATCATGCCCGAAATCTTATGGGAGTGATTGAGGTGGTTTTGATTTAATCTAAAGCTAGAATCATGCTTAGCTACCTCGATTTTATCATTTTCCAATATTAAAACATAGAGGAAATGAAAGCATGAATTTACCTTGTCTATGCCGAATATGTAAGGACCTAACGTATCCACCCTTTTGTGGGCCAGGGATCCACCCCCAGGAGTCAACCTTACTCACAATGTATTGTCCACTTTGGGTACCCCATAGGTCTCTCACGATTTTGGCCCAAGGTGCCTGAAGTACCTCCCAGGACATTTATAATCTTGAGCGCATCCAAAGCAACTCGAACCCTTTACCTCTTCCAAGTTCAAGTCACTCTTAACCATTAGGCCTTGTTTTTTGTATTTGAGTGTAATTCATTTAAGTACTAAGTGTAATTAAGTGATTTCAGGAATTTGAATATATCTATTTTGTCCTAATACATGAGAATGAAATTTTGCAGATATAATTAGCCGAAAATGCAAGGGAGATGTACACGTAGGCCATGTATATGTTGTATTGACTTTCATATGAACGTTGACTATAAACCAATTAGCACATGCAATTACATGCATGTATACCTACATACTTGGATACATATATATATACATATATATAAATTTATAAAAGCAAACACTTGAGTGGAATAAAATAATATATTGAATATGTATATATAAATATACATGTTCAATGATACACGTATAAATATATACAAGTAATTAACTGAAGCAAATATAAATTAAAGGTATAACTATAATAAGAGAGATATAATTATATGAAAATATGTATTAAAATAAATAAAAGATATATTTATATTAACATAAATATAATATGCACTTAGTTATATGGATAAATTAAATAAATATATATACACACATATCTATATATTAAGTATAGTAAATATATATAAATTAAAAATATGGAATATAATAGATATAGATAATTTAACTACACATATTATAAAAAAAATAAAAGAAAATTAAAAAAAGATAATTGGCTTTGCAAATCCAATGGCTGAAGGCAGAGGTTTCCGATGGCTGAAACACAGCCAAATGAGGCACTAATCAAGGGCTTTACAACTTATTTTGGCTGCTGGAAATGGCATTGAAAGGCTAAACCTCACCATTTAAGGCCTTGTATACACGGTAAAAGAAGGGAAGAAACAAGGAGAATGGTGGCTGTTCGAGGTTTCAATCTTGGCTAAAGTTTTAAAAGGTTATACGATGAGTGCCATTGTCGGTTTCTCATGAAGCCATAGGGGTCGAGGAGGTGGTGGAAACACACAGCAGAAAGACGAGCTATATCCTCCCTTTTTCTCATTGTAGTACTGGCCTTTTATCGTTGACTAGAAACAGTGAAGCAATTGGTGCTTCTCGAGAACAACAACAGTCAGCCACTTAAGGGATTGAAACGAGAAGGTAAGGGCCTTCCTAATTGGTTTATTATAAATGTGCATCAAATGTTAATATTAACAGGTTAAATGATTCTAGGACTGCTGCTGTTGGAGTAAAACAATTTGAAACTTAAAAGAAAACTAAACAGTATGTTCGGTTGTCACGGGGAACTAAGAGATTTAATTGCATGTGATATACTAACAAGTAAGGAAATATGCATATATTGGCGTTAGTGTTATACTTTC
Source organism: Heritiera fomes (assembly GCA_032173925.1). Classification (NCBI taxonomy): domain Eukaryota; kingdom Viridiplantae; phylum Streptophyta; class Magnoliopsida; order Malvales; family Malvaceae; genus Heritiera; species Heritiera fomes. The sequence goes on from JAPDPM010000001.1 coordinate 23,594,983, forward strand.
AACTTATAATATAAGGTTTATATATATAATATAGATTATGAATGTGAGGGTTAAAGAATATATATATCTGTTAATGAGTACGGGAATTTTAATTATATACTGTTAATGTAAGTATTTCTATGTCTATATATATATATATATATGCAAATATATATTGATATATTTATATATTTATTAAGATCATTGATACGATGAGGATGGTTGACGTACATTTATAAGTGTGTATACATATATATATGCATATGTATATGCACGCAGTTGGAGTGGTAACGAAGAATTAATCGTCGATGCAGAAGTGAATTCTATTAATTGTGGCTCTAAGATATATGTTTCGTTGAGTGACTAAACGAAAAAAAGATAAGTTATTGAGACAGCAATGAATTGGTTTGTAGTGACTAAGAGCAGTGTAGAGGCTTGAGTATAGATTTGGAAGCTCAATAAGGAAAATTTCTAAGCCTCAAGGTAAGTAAATTAAGTAAAGCTTGCTAGAGTCATCTTCTAGGAAATGGTTAATTTTTTTTATATAAATAATTAATTTATTTCTAGATTAAATGATGAAATGCTATTGCTTGAACAATTGAGGTAAGCAAAGGTAGGCTTGAGGATTCAAGTGAATTGTGCTTTTGGATTACACTTGGGCTGGATTGAAACTATGTTTTCTGCCTTATGTGTTATGGCCAGCTAAGTTTGCATGTTTAGTAAAGTTTTCATATGTTAGGTGAAGTATATGAACTTTGTTACTATGTATGCAAAAGCTAAGTGTACTAGTGCATGGTATGCATTACTTATACTAGGTAGTCGTGCAAAGTGTGTAGTGGCATATCATTCATACATACACAATTTCATGCATAGCATGTTTTGATTCAAGCTACTTTTATGCATAAGTTTTGTAATGACTTGCATTATGTTTTAGCCTGAAAGATTTTGGTTTTGAGTTGACTTTTGAAATAAATTGAAAATCATGTGTATTTGAAAACTCAAAACTATTTTAATCGGTATTTTTATGTTCGTGGGAGCCATTTCTAGAGTCCTAAGGGACTTACATGCTACACGAGTTCCTCTAAGACCGTGGAAGTCACCTCTAGAATCCCAAGAGAGCTAAGTGCTATATGAGAAATTTGTTTTCAAACTATTTTTGAGTGCAAGCATACCTTTCGAGCCTATCAAGCTTCGCTCTAGGTTTTATTATCTGTCTATCGAGCTTCGTGCTCTAGACTACCAGTGGATAGTACACTTTGACTTTTGGGTCACTTCAAGCCTATCAAGCTTCATTCTAGGTTCTATTACTCATCTATTGAGCTCTATGCTCTAAACTACCAGTGGAGTGTACACTTTAACCTTCGGGTCACTTTGAGCCTATCGAGCTTCGCTTTTGGTTTTATTACCCATCTATTGAGCTTCATGCTCTAGACTAGTGCAATGTGTAGCACTATTAAGCCTAGTGCTCTAGGTAAATCATACTTCTTTAGACAACCAGCTAACAAGTTCTAGCTCTCGACTACGCAGCGAGACTGGAAATAAATTTATAGCCATAGTGTCTTTATTAATGAGTGTTTAATTGATTAGGGTTATGCCTAAAATGAATTGAGGCCTACACGTAAACTGATAAGTGATCGGTTTTGAAATCGTTTTCAGTGAATTAAAGCTTATGCCTAAAGTGATAAGTGATCGATTTTAAAGTTTTTAGTGAATTGAGGCTTATATCTAAGGTGATAAGTGATTAGTTTTAAAATCGTTTTCAGTGATTTAAGGCTATTTCCTAAAAGTGAGAATTGATCGGTTTTGAAATTCGTTTTTAGTACTTTGAAGCATTTTACCTAACTATATCGATATTTGATTTTCGTGAGTTCCTTCATTTAAAATGAAGTGCATAAGAATTTGTTTGGACTAAATGCATAGTGATTATGTTTTGAACCAAGTGCACAGTGCATATGTATCAAACTAATTGCATAGTGATTGTGTTTTGAAATAAGTGCATCGTTATAGTGTATCGAACTAAGTGCATCGTCATAGTGATCGAACTAAGTGCATCATGATTGTGTATCGAACTAGGTGCATTGGGGTAGTATCTAACTAAATTATTGTGATTGTGTTTCGAACTAAGTGTATTAGGATAGTATATCTAACTAAATGCATTGTGAAAGTGTATCGAACTAAGTGTATTTTGATTGTGTATCGAACTAAATGCATTGTGATTGCATATCGAATTAAATGCATAGTGTTTGTGTTCTGAACTAAGTGCATAGTGAATCTATTTGAAATACAGTGTACAGATCCATTTGAGTTAAGTATATTGACCATTGTAGTGCTATGTATATTGTTGGCAGTGTAGTATTGTGTCAAGTGATTATGTCTTCTAGGCGTCGTGTTAAGGCTTGGGGAAATGAGGTATCTAAGGTATCCTTTCAACTAATATCCCGTACAGACTCAATTTTTAAAATGTGAGTCCATATTTGTATTTTCAGCATCAAAACATAGTATCACGCATTTATGTCACCTTATTTATTGCTCATGCACACACGTGTATGTAGATTGACATAAGTCTAGTATGCATTTACTTAACTACTTACTAAGCTGTGGATTGCTCATCCCTTATTTCCACTCCTTGCAAACTGTTTGAGATAGATTCCTGCTACCAAAGTTGTGAAATCCCCAATTTCAGGTAATTCCTTCATAATTGTAAAGTGTTATGAGCTGGAATGATTAAATAAATCAAAAAATTGTAAAGAAATAAATGATGCATGGGACATATGAGGAATTAAAGCAATTGATGGTCAACTTGTCAAAGGGTCAAGGAGATGGTCAATGGCTGAGATGATTAATGAATTAATGGGCATTTAATGAAATAACATGACTCATCATCATCGTTACCAGCCAAGGTCAGCAGCTACCAATTCCCTCTCCCTCTCGTTCCACTCCATTTCCCTCTAAGTTTCCATTTTATCACCTTGACAAGCTATCTTGTTCCTCCATCGAATCAACAAGTTTCTTAAATGAAAAACGATCTTTGTCGATAGCTCAAGCCATGCCTTTAATATGAAAGGTTGAATCAAAGTGATTAAGGAGATCTGAAATCTTGAAATTTGGTGAATTGCAAAAGTAAGAGAGTTAGATGGTTTTAGTTGATTTTATTGATGGTTTGGAGCTGTATGGAGTTGGTAGAGTGTATTTATTAAGGTTTGATTGTATGAAATATGCAGCCATGAAGAAGTGAAAAAGGACAAGTGTTGGTGCAACCAAGTGATTGGTGTTGGATTTTGCTAATTGAGGTAAGGAATTTATGTAACGGATGTAGGGCGGCTATGTCCGCATGTTTTAAATATATTTGAAATGTATTTGGAAAGAAACAAAAGCTGGTTGAGTGCAGAAAAGTTACATTTCGAGTCTTACTCCTAGTACCAATTAGGCTAAGAGTAGCCGACTGCCTTAAATAGCAGCCGACTGCTTAGAGACAACCAAAGCGTAGATTTTCGAAAATCGAGACAAACCAGTCGACTGTTATGTAAGCCAGTCGACTGCCAATTTCCCAGAAAACATTCTGTTTCAAACCAGTCGACTGCTATATGGGACAGTCGACTATTATTTACTTGAAAAGCTTTCTGTTTCAAAACCAGAAGACTGCCTAGGGGGCCAGTCGACTGCTATGCTTTCAAAAGCATTCTGTTTCAAAAACAGCCGACTGCCCAGGGGGCCATTCGACTGCCTTTTCTCGGGAAACATTCTGTTTCAAAACCAGTCGACTGCCTTATGTGTTTTTTGAAAAATAAATTATTTGAATTTCAAAAAGGAAAAGAAAGTCAATAAAGCAAAATATGTGATAGCAGCCGATTGCCCTATATGACCAGTCGACTGCCCATTTGGAAAAGAGGTTTTGAAAACCTATTTCAAGAAAGCATATTTATATTTGTCAAAGGTTATATGAATAATGTTTTGGAGACTATGAATCTCTTGAAAGAGCATGCACATTATTTGTACTTGTTCTTGGCTGAGGAGCCTTAGTCCGATCCTCAGACCCATAGTAAGGCACCTGACTAGTGAGCACTATGGGCTATAGACAATGGCCATACGTCTCTTGCTTGTTTCAGCTTTGGGGAGGATCCCTGGCCCATACGTGGGTACGCCATTTATTTGATGTCTCATAGGATTATCCTTTACGGATATATTTGTGGTATCCCTTGTGAGATTTCTCTCGGGATTATCCCTTACGGGATATATTTGTGGTATCCTCGTGAGATCTCTTATGGATTGTCCCTTACGGGATATATTTGTTGTATCCACTATGAGAATTACTTGGTGCATGATTCTATTGGATATAAATTGTCTCCCATCTATTTGAAAGTATGTGAAAGTATTTGAAAGATATGATTTACTTGTATTTGAGAATTGTGGGAAAAATATATGGCATATGCTTTATAATGGTTTTACATGACATTATAGAGCCAAGCAAGAAAATTGCATATAGTGACATAGTACGCTCTTTTACATATTTTTCTTGCTGAGCGTAAACTCACTCCTTTACAACTATTTTTCATACAGATTATTTGAAGTAATCCCGCTCCGGATAGAGGAGCACATTTTGGGATCGATATACCTTCGAGACACGCTTCCTATTTATTCCTTGAAGGTATACTTAGTTGGCCGTGCACTTTGGCTATTGTATAGTACGATATCACTCTTGTGTATATTTGGAGAATTAGGTTATGTAAATATTTGAGATCCTGGTATATGTGACACATGTTAATATACCAAAAGTTATATTCACGGAATTTGATATCATCTTTTGATAATAATGCCTAAAGCATGTGAAGAAGTAAGATTGACATTGATAAACTAGTCTATTTACTGTTATTTGAAGCAAAAGTTAGTTGTTATTTGGATAGTGACGAGGATGTCACAGATATCCGTGTAGGCTTTCGAGGACCGTTCCTAGTTTGGGTACTTACTGGTGTTCTCCGAGCCTAACTTTTGTTGCTTATGAGGTATACGAAAATTGTATTTTCTTTTGTTTACATGTATAGGCTATGCAATGCACAGTACACATTTATTGTAATGTGTTGGGATGTAACTTAGGATCGTTTTAGATTATATTGTGAGTGATATGATGACTGAGTGTGATCTTGGAACCTAATTAGTTTTGATATGTGAATGGATGTTATTGGATGTGAGATGATATGGAAATGATTACTGTTATTAGGATATAGTAAATGCTTATTTATGACAGGTGATTATTTGGGGAAATCTTTCATTTTAAAGGGGGATATTTTGATTTGTTTTAGGCAGGCTTGTGTGATGGAGTAAAAATAATCATTAAATCTCTGGGAAAGGTTTATAACTCGCCCTTAGAATAAAAAAATAAGTTGGATTAAAACTAAAAAAGGATAAGTGAAATCGTTTAGTGACTATACTAACACTGAATACAAATCTTAAAGTGAAAAGAAAAATTTAGTTTGTAAATTTGCTGAGTGGTATAAGTGTAAGTGTTAAGTACATGTCACGACCTTCTAGTTGTAACAAAAATTTTCTTGCAACCTTGGGAGATCAAAACATATTACATTAGTGAAGATTATTCAATTAATATAAACTACAAATATTAATGAAAATTATATATATAATTTCAAGAATGAAGTAATTAATCAATGAATAGTAGTAAGCAACATCTTACTATTTATATTGAACCAAAGACAAGCAAACTTCTTATACAAAAGCCAAAAAATTCTATCATACTACAATAATTTCTAACTTCAACCAAAATGGGTGTGAAGCAAAAGAATAGAAATATAAAAACAAATAAATGCGTAAAGTAAGTGAGAAGAAAATAAAAAAAAGAAAAAAATTGATTTAGTATAAAAATAATTGCAAATTCATAATTAAAAAAAAAACTTCTAACTGTAAATTTAAGCAATACCTTATCGTTAATATTGAACCGAAGACTACCAAGTCTTTTATGTAGGAGTTGAAAAACTCTATCACACCGTAACAAGTTCACATACGAAGCAAACTGACTCTAACAAAAATGATTATGAAGCAAAAGAATAGAAAAGAAGAAAATTAAAAAAAAAAGGTGAAAGAAACAATAGGAGAAATCTAATAGTACGTATCTTTTATAAGCATATTAATTAATTAGTCTAGAGGAACAAAAGATGGATAAAAAATTTGATAAAGGATTATTGTTATTTATTTAAATTTTAATATAGATGGGTAAAATAATCAATAAATAAAACATTATTGATTTGTATTTTGAATTTTAATATAAATAAATAAATGAACTGATAAAAGATAATTGATTTATTGTTTTAATTTTAATATATAGATAGATGGGTAAAATAATCAATAAAATATTATTGATTTTTTTTAAATTTTAATATAAATGGATAAATGAATTGATGAAAGATAATTGATTTATTATTTTAATTTTAATAGATATAGATGTTTATCTCCCAAGATATTTCATTAATAGTTTATTTATTTAAGATAAATGATAATAAAAAATATTGAAAAAAAAAGATAAATTTAATTAAATGGAGATGTTTATCTCTCAAGATATTTTATTAATGGTATTATTTAAGTTAAAGGATAATACATACAAAAAAATGAAAAAAAAGATAAATTTAATTAAATGACTGTTAATACATGGTTGTTGCTATTCTGCCAAAAAAGTGTATTAACACCATGAAAGTTAATAAAAAATTATTGATTTGTTTTTTGAATTTTAATATAAATGGATAAATGAATTGATAAAAGATATTTGATTCATTATTTTAATTTGGTTTAATAGTCAAATATACCTTCAGTTTTTGCACAAAGTGGATATAAGCTTTTAACATTTTATTACATAAAAATCAATCCATAAACTTTTATTTTATTGTAAATAAATCTTAACTTTTCAAATCGTGCAATTAAGTCCAAATCTGTTAAATGATACTAACTTTTATTAGTATTGCACATATGGCATGTTACGTGACAACCAACTAAGCTATCCACGTCAACTTCCACGTAAGATGTCTAAAGAATTAATTGATATATGTAGGTCCACTTAAAGAATTTCCCAACAAATAGTTCTTATCTTGTTCTTTTGTTCCTTCTTCTTTTTTTTTTAAACAGAAAGGATGGAGAAATGAAAACATTATTCTATTTGCAAGGATGAAAAGTCATCGATTAACTTTGATAGGCATCCTTCATGCGTAATATGGAGATCTCTCCATTGGCTATGTTTCAATTTTTTTTTATTTTTGCTGAAAATTATGGCTCGTTGCCATAGTAGTAAAGTTAATATGACCAAGGCTAAAATATAGTATAGATGAAAAAAAAGGAAACTTTCATTTACTTATCATTATTTGAAGATAAACCATTTTACATACTTCATCCTCTCTATTTTTAGGATAGAACATAAACTCATTGATATTTGTACCTTCATGAATAGCCATCGAGAAACATACAAAAGAACAAAAAAAGGTATGGAATAGTAATATAAAATCAACAAATCCTTACAATCAATCTTTTTTGTTGTTTGATCACTAAAGTTTCACAAGTTCATGATTCAAACTCTTTTGCACTAGATTAAGCCAATGGAACACTTTTGTGATACTCTGCAAGTGCCCACAATGGGTAAATGTTCCTATATGCTGCATAGTGTAACATGCAATTTTTCATGAAGACTCCAGTAATTTCCTATCAAGAATAAGATTCCATTGTTAGATAAAGTTAAGTGAGTGTGGGAACATAATACTTGTATTTCCTAAATGCTTAAAACAAGCATGTTGGAAAAAAAACTATATTAATTCTTATAACTTCTACTAATGTTGCTAGTAAAGGCAGTTTCCTTTTTTTTTTCAATTTTCTCATAAAATTTTTAAGCAAGTTATCGAAAGAATTATCACCTGTTGGGGAAAGTCACCATCTTCCAATTGAGAATTAATTATTAGCTTTGCAGCACGGTGAAGAGGCATCGGGTCTCTTTCCGCCTGTTTCAAACAAACTTTCAATGTTAGAAAAACCATAGGATGAAAGGTCATGAGTCATGACAGCTATGATGGGCATTACTTCACTAATAACCTTTTAAACACACCTGTCCAGCATGAATCAAACCCATCATAGCCCATGCAGTATGGACCAAGTTTGATCTACCTTCTTCCAGAGGTACATATCTCTGCATTACCAAGCAAATAGTAATTAAATCAATGCTAAGAGTAAAGAAATATTTGTCATATCTAAAACATGAAACAGGATAGAGGATTTGTGATGCTAAATATTTACCTTTTCAGGACATGATTTGTAGCTTTCTCCCCAACCGCCATTCTCTTTTTGGGATCTAAGAAGAAACTCAACACCTTTTCTTACAGCTAGACAATTAGTGTATGTCTTGCCAACTGCTGCTAGCCCTCCAAGAGCAAACCATGAACCATACGTGAAGCAAACTCCCCAATTTCCATACCTGTTTAAGTGTTGATATAATTGATTTCTAATGCTTCTAAAAGCAATCATAACAATCCTATTTCATGAACAATCTTATTTCATGAATATGAAGAAAACATACCATGAACCATCAGGCATTTGTACATTTTCAAGGTAGCGTATAGCACTTGTTATAAAAATTTCAATTTCTTTCTTCTTGTGCCCAGGATACAACTTCTTAAACAAAACCAAGGCATGGATTGCAGATGCAGTGCACTCAACATATTCATGCTCAATGACTATATCAGCGAAAAATTCAGTGGGATTAAGCATCTAGCAAAAAAATGGAGAAGAAACCCTCATTAATATATAAAAAAAATAAGAAAGAGAACAGAAGAGTTTAATAATTTAACATATTCCTTGGAAAAAATTAATAGATGAATTTTGATTCTTTAACACATACTTCCAACCACTTTTGAGCTCCAGCTGGCTCCCAGGCAGCTAATCCTCCATTTTTACTCTATAAGAAGTGAAGCATTAAAGATTATAAATGGACAACTTAAAATAAGATAAAGCTATCCATGAAAATCTAGAGCGAGCAAATTCTTACTTGCAGAGAGAGTAGAACATTGACTGCATCATATAACTGTTGTGGTTCCATTTTCTCACCAACAATTTCTGGTGGCAACATAGACATTAGCAAGCAACACTGCAAAATAGAGAAATATTTATTAAGGAAAAATAATTTTATAGAATAGTCATATCACTCAATATTTTAATACATTTAACTAAGACTAAAGAAATCAGTTACCTTCAAGCCTTCTGCAGTGCAATCAGAAACTTGCCATCCATGATCTTGATCAGAGAAAGTCCAAGATCCCTTGGAAATGTGACGATACATTTTCTTAAAGTCACCAGAAGGATTGTCCTTTACCTGTTCAATTGTAAGCAAAAGATAACAATTATTCTCATTGATATTTAATGAACAAAAGAAGTTTGGAAATGACTTCATGATGAAAGAAACCAATATTAAACCTGAGATTTCTTAATGAAGTCATGCCCTCTCTTTAGTACAGGTCCAATTTCATCAATGAGGTTACTAGCAAGTAAAGCTTGAATAGCAAAACCAGTATCCCACTCTTGGCTTCCAAAACTCTACAATCCAATATCATGTGGTAAACAACACTTAAAAAGAAATCTTAAAAAGGAAAATCAAAGCTTGCAAGAATTTTCATTGTTACCAACTTTATTAGTATTAAATCAATAAATACGGTTAATTAGGAAAATGCATATGCATAAACCTGCATCTTCATTCCATCTTCAGCAACCCAAAGGTAATCAGGGATTCGAGCAAGATGTTTTTTAAAATAATCACTATTTGGCTCCTCAGCCCAACAAGCAAGCATGCATAACACCTAATCCATTCAATGGCACAAAAAAGTTAGTAATTAAAATATACATATATATATATATATATTTGGATTGAACTTTCACAACCTCAATATTCCTATTTCCTTTAATTAACTATTATAGCAATATTACCTTCTCCACACAACCAATAGTGATGTATCTACTATTCTCATCTTCATAATGGATGTGTTTCATCGTTACTTGAAGAGCCCTCTCTCTAACCAACTTGTTTAAAGGCCAACGAGTAAGCAGTGGCTCTGTACATATATATAGACTGTCCCACATCAAATCTTGAATCAGAGGATGTGGATAGTAGATATCCTCCTGTAATAAAAAATGTTTATAAATGTTTTAAGAACTTGATTGAAGAGCGATTCAAATGTCCTTGCAATTTGTACACAATAAAGATAAACTTACCGGTGCACATAAATGGCGTATTTTCTTCCACTCAATTTCATTGTAAGGCTTAAGGTAGAGTTCTTCTCTCAGTTTTTCAATGAGAGGTGTGATTGGCCCTACAAACCTTTTTCCATATAGATATGACATAGGCATGTACACCATACGACAATAACACCACATTTTAGCTGCGCATGTAAAGGGGAAAAAATTAAGATTAATACAAAGTCGTTATACGATAGAATGTTGCATTTTCAAAACCTAATAGTAGGGGTGTAATCTCCGGTAGTAACAAAGGATTTTGTAACAGATGTTAGGCCGATTTCAAATTAATGTCTAACAAGATCCAATTAAATGCTAATCAAATTCATTTTTGTCCCTTATTGATAGAACTAATATTAATAGCACCAAAGATTTAGTGTGTAATATATTTGTACACACACTACAATGAACTTAATTCATGCAAACCTGGATGCATAGGCAGAAAAGAAGGAAGGATCCAAAACTCTGGGGGCATTGGGTTACTTCCAGACCAATCAAAAACGCCAAGTATCTATAGTAAAATAACATTGCATGATTAGTAAATATTTGTCCTTAATTAATTTAATGTACTTGCTACAATTTATTTGGCTTTTTCTATCCCAATGAGGGCAAATTCTAGAGGTTAATTTGTAAAATATGTGCATCGTACATACTGAAAGCCAAGTCTTTCCCCAAGAGGGCATGTGAGTGACACTACCATGGTCAAGAATCCACTTGCGGGCCCTTGCACAAGCATTGTCCTGTTCGCCATCGGGTTCTACCCCAAGAATACGCATGCAAATGTAGCTAAGAGCTGTACAAAACATGGTGCTGTGCCCCTCTATATGCAATCCCCAGCCACCATCTTCATTCTGCATCATACCAAAATGATCAAGTTCTTATAAATCCTTCAATTTATTTGAACAACAACAACAATAACAATTCAAGAGTGTACCTGATGGTAGTATAGGTAACGAAGGATTTCTTTACGATGCTCTTCAGGGAATACTGTGTTAAGGTGTCCGGTAATATACATACTGAAGACCTACAGTTTTCAGTTATTAACACCCATGATTAGCATTTGCATATTTTGTATCAAGTTGGTTGATTGCATTAGTGGCATGGCATCATCACTTCACTTGTAAGTATTAAGTAACAGGGCTAAGGGGCTTACCAAGGGTGGAAGGAAAAATAATGGACCAGCATTTTCTGCAGGCCAATGACCGTCACTAGCTTGCAAAGCTGAGAAGAAATGAATAGCCCTCCTCAATGCTATTGTGGCCTTTTCATAAGAAATTTTCTCACCATCCTCAATTTTCATTGCTGGTATAGTTTGCTTGAAATTCTTTTCTCTCAAGAACTGCAATATTAATTTTAGGTCAAACAAAGTCAACATAATTATAAATATTCATCATATGCATGGGCAAATTACTTTCAATACTACAACTTTTATTTTTCTTTGAATTTAAGCTTCTAATTTTATATAAAATCAAATTAAAAATTAAATTTTAAGCAACCAAGAATGTAGTTTTGGACCTTTTAGGTTATATAATTTGCAATGGTTTAAGGATGTTATTATGTTAGGAATAGGAATAGGAATAGGAATATATGCATATCTCTATTAAACATTGATTACGTGATCTGATTTTAACCCTTGCCTAATATCGTATTATGCAGCAAGGGCCCTTCAACATACCATATATTTAGTCAATGAAATCGGCGTGCATGCATGTCAATTATTTTATGTCAAATGTTCATTATCTAGTACTTTGGGGGAAAAGTGAAGAAAAAGTCATGACAAGTAACCTATTTTGATCATTAGAAACAGTAAAAAAGTCCATATGCTTCACAATATAAAAATATAATTTGAACCCGTTAACAACATTTAGAGAAATGACATAAAACTAAAAAAAAAGTTTATAGTGGGATATAAATAAATAAAATAAAATAAAATCGGCATTTGACTAGCTAAAAGATAAAAGCTATCTATGGTAGAAGGCAGCTTCGTATAATCTCCACAAGTTTATCATTGTGAGAAGATGGCTAGCTCCATTGATCGACGTCCACAAGAAAATAATTAAAAAACCTACTAATTAGTTCAAACAAAAATAATTGTGTGTGTATATATATATACAAAGAAAGAGGTTGAATTCATAAGAGATTAAAGGAGGATTGGAACTTTAAATCTAATCTTTCTCAAAAACAGATAGCAACAGTTAAGCCGTGATTATTTAAAAAAGTATATATAAATTTATATAAAAATAATGGAAAATGTATAAAAGACAAAGAAAACCATTGTCATTGCAACATTAAAGTTGCGTTTAGTATCAAGAAAATTGACGCTTTGCGCTGCAATTTAATTAGGTTGATCTGAAAAAGATAGACGATACCTGCATACGCCAAAGGAGGTCGCCACTTGGCTTGACCTGAAAGCGGTTTTTGAAGAAATTTTGGCGAGCCTCTTCAACCTCGGCTCGCTCCTCCGGGCTACCAGCATCAGGGTCGAATTCCCAAGTTTGCCTGCCGACATAGTTGTTTGTGCTGTACAAGTATGGCCCATCTACACCCTCTGCAGTCTTAAGCTTCCACATTCTCTTTTAACTTTTAAGCTCAAAGCTAGGCTACAACTGTCGATAATGCAGTAGACGATGGCACTGTTGCATGCATGGAGATAAATATATATAACATCAAAAATTGCAGAGTACTTGATTTGAAGTTAACAAGTAGAAGACGTAATTGGAAAACCTTCCATGCACAAGCCAAAGAAACTTTTGCAAATTGTGTGCTTATATGGTTATATCTATCTTATACGAAACGATAACAACAACAATAATAAAGCCACTGAGGTTATTTCCTTTAGAGCTCATGATTTGAGGTTTCAACAAAACAAGTTAGGAAGAGATAAAGATGAAATGAAGACAGATAAGGAGAAAGCAACTACATATAAGGTGAAGATGCGAAGAAGCGGTATCAGATTTCTGGAATGAACCTGATCAGAGCAGTTGTCGACAACAAAAGGAAAATATATGCAGAAAGTTGTATGATGAGTTTGTTTCCGGAAAGGCTGAAACTGAAGAGCTTGTGATATTTTGGGTTCACAGAGGACAATGGTATATATAGAGGTAAGATGGCAGTCCAATAAGGCATACATATATTCCTTTTTTCCTCGCTTTTCATGGTTGAAGTCAGTGTGTTGCGAAGACTTATTCTTAAAATTAACATATTGGGAACCGATGCAATTAGAAGTAACAAAAGGAAAAGATTTGTCTTTGGTCATTATTAATTATAATTAATAAATAAATAAGGCGGAAAAGTTTACCAAAGCCAGTTTATAATAATTTTTTTTGTGTAAATCATAGGTATTTTTATCCGTTTTCACGGTTGGAGATTAATCTTGCTCGGAGTTTAGTCACAGTTAAGACTCCTCACCCCTTCACAAAGATGTTTTTAGTGGGAATCGAACCCAAGAGTTCTTCTCACAAACTCAGTCTGCATTGTCAACTGAACCACAACTCATAGATAATTTATAATAATTTATATATTAGTAAAAAACAGTTTGTAGGATCCAAAGTATTTAAGAGTTGTAACTCGTAATTAACTCTCAATTTTGCTTTCAAAGCTGCGGTTGGATTTAACGAAGAAAGCATGCATGCAATATATTTTGGCATTACAAATAAATACAAACCATATTAATGAGTTTGTGAATTGTGAGTAACGAAAGCCCTGGTCAACAATTTATTTTCGAAACCTACTAGTCGACCGGAAGATACTAGTATTTGTCACTTAATTACATGCATGCTTTCTTTATAGGAAAAACAACAGAAGACTCAAATAACAACAACAACGTCAACAGGGTTTAATTTTGTAACTAGAGACTTAATTAAAAGCAATAGTTAATTATATAAAATGATACTGCCCGAATTATGATGACTTTAATAAATTTGACTTAACAAAAAATTTATATGTATCAATTATGAAACGAAATATTACCTAACATAGAGAGAATAAGGGTCTTATAATATATATATAAATATATATATATATATATTATCTATCCATAATTAAAAATTAGTTGGGATTTTAACTGAATTTGCATCAAGAATTGCAGCATCGATCAGTCATAAACTCATAATCCCATGGTTGAGTTTTATCTATACAGGCCAACAATGGTGATGCCATATTTTCATTTCATAATCACTGAATTAAGGAGGTAACTAAACTATATATAATCATTGAATCAAAGAAAAAATAACTTATGAAAATTAAAAGTAGTTTGAGGAAGAAAATGGATGAAAAATGGAATTTAGTCGAAGATGGAATCAGCAACAAGGGACCCACATTGCCCGCCCCAAATAAATAAATACTGTAGTTAATAAAATTACTATTCATGGTTGCCATGCAACAAATTACAAGTTGATCTGTGTTACATGCATGCCAAAGCTAAAAGCCAAAACTTGAAAATTTTGACTTTATATTAGTTTAATTGGTCATATTTTATTTTTTTAATTTAGATTTTAAACTTCAACATTTGCAATTCATTTTTCCTTTTTCAAAGTACAACTCTTACGTTAAAGAGGGAAAAAAAAAGAAAACTGGAAAATTTTGGTTTAAAAGGAAAGAAGAAAATCAAAACCCTAATTAAGCTAAAGTGATACAGAGAAACCATAAAAATAAGTACCTCAAAACAATTGTGTGGCTATTATTGTTTTATGAAATGATCAAAATTTTTTTATTTATGTTCCAAGTACCGGTTTCAAAAAAAAATTACATAGTTATGATTATTAACATTAATGTTGTCACTATATCATATTGATATTATATATATATATATATATATATATATGTGTGTGTATGTATGTATGTATGTATATGTGTGTGTGGGTGTTTGTTATATACATTGAAATAATGCTTTAGGTTTTGCAAGGCACACATTAATTGCATGTTAAAATTGTCAACAATTTCTTGATCAAATGATTAATGATGAATTACGATATAGTGTATAGTTATGATTATTAACATTAATGTTGTCACTATATCATATTGATATTCTATGTATGTGTGTGTTATATAGATTGAAATAAAGCTTTAGGTTTTGCAAAGCATGTATTAATTGCATGTTAAAATTGTCAACAATCTCTTGATCGAGTAATTAATGATGAAATGCGATATATTGTAAAGCTTGAGTTCGAATTCAAGCTATTTCATCTCATCCTCAGTTATTAAATATTTTCTTTGTAGCAAAAAAAAAAAAGCAAAGGATGAGTTGTGGCATATTGCAAGTCTTGGCTTCGAATCCAAGCACCTCCATCCCCAGTTATTTAATATTCCTCTTGTAACAAAAAAAAACTCAAAGGAGCAAATATCTAAATGTATCTTGAGATTAATTATTTAATTTGGACTGATGTAATTAATTTCCTTTTTTTATCATTTTCTTAATTTGAGACTTAAAAGAAGCCATGGATGGCCTTCTAAGTAGACCTGCTCATGGGCCGGGCCGGGCCCATGACAGGTATTAATGAAATTTTCACATGCCCAAGCCCGGCCTGGCCCGACATTCGGGCCTGATTTTTCTGTCCAAGCCCGTTTTCATTTTTATACTATAAGCCCGAGCCCGATTAGAAAATAATTTTTTTATATTTTTATTTTATATTTATTTGTTTTTTATTATTTTATACCTTTTAAATTTTAATTTAATTTGTCAAAATTTATATATCAATTTCCATATTAAATATTTATAATCATATTTATTATTCAATAGTATTTTATATACATATAATTATATTATATTTAGTAAATATATATATATATAAATCTAATTAATATTAAAAAAGATATATATAAAATAAAAAAATTCATAATTCGGGCCGAGCCAGGGCTTTGAAAGGCAAGCCCGAGGCCCGGCCCGTATTTAAAATGGGCCTAAAAATTTTGCCCAAGCCCGTTTTTTTATCAAATATTTTTGTCCAAATCCGATCAAATTTAGAACGGGCTCTCGAGCTTTGGCGGATAGCCCGGCCCTTGAGCTTTGGCGGATAGCCCGGCCCTTGAGCAGGTCTACTTCTAAGAAACTCTTCCTGTTGGAAAATCATCCGCTAAAGATGATGGTGATGGTGATGGTAATGGTGATAACAACGTTGAATATCCCCTGCTTTTTGAATTGTTGTGCCCTTCTAGAAGAATAAAGAAAAAGAAAAAATTCTTACTTTTGTTTGTTTCTTAAAACATGGGAAAGAAGACAATTATCCTCCAAAATTATGAACATTTATCCATTCATATGTTTTAAGCATTGGAAATAAAGAAAAATAATTTTGCTTTGAAATTATCCGATAGTGATATTGAGTGGATAATTATTCAATAATTTCTGACCCATTTGATTTTTGTGATATGTGAAATAATAATTTATTTAAATTTGAGATTGCTTAATTGATTTGAATATATTGAAATTAAGGAAGTTTAGTTGCATTTTTGGAGTTATTTCTCGTATTTGACATAGTGGTTAATGTTGTTTCAATATTTCAATGGCAGGGTTTAACATATCTAGACCTGGCATTTGGGTGCCTTGACAAAGAGGGGTTTCTTTTTTGGTTAATAAAATCTGTCATGGCTTCATGTACAAAGGTTACAGACGTCCTAACACATGTCCTTTTGTTCCCGTTTATTATCATTTGAATTCAATGCTAGTGCATGTTGCTTTAGTTTAATTTGTGTCTTTTTTTACCTCATCATTTTTTTTCTACTTTCTAAAAAACAAAATATATCAAACCAACAACGAAACGCGAGCTATTTTCTAGTTTGAGAATGAAAGTTGATGATGATTTTGGGTGATGCATAAATTGATTGACATTAATAGAAAGCAAAGATGGAATGAAGCCTTTTCATGTTATTTGAGTACATGGAAACGGCAAGGCGGTTCTCCACATAGATTTTGGCTTGCTTGGCTTTAGGTAGTTTTGTTTACTTTTTGCTTATTGTTGCCCTTTTTAGCTTGTGCCAATGTGGTAAGTCATAGCTTTTTTGTATTTATATTTTGTGGATAATAAAAACAGTCCGGCATCATCAACCCAGTCCTGCTTTGGGCCCCATATTATGGGAAAATGACCCATGCCATGGCAAAAAGACTGGAAATCTGGAATGCAGTAACAAAAGATTATTTAGAGAAATTAAGGTATTTTTTGCCTCTTTTTTATTTTAATTTTTTTCAATTACTTACACTTTTTATAAGGAGAGTGAGAGAGAGAAATATAGAAGAATAATTACCTGGAAAAAAAAATGGAAAATGAGAAATTAACACTCAAAAACCACAAGTGTTTTTGTTACAGATCCTGCATTCCTGCTTTGTCTTCCATCAACTGAAATCATTTTATCAACAACAGTAACCTAGACGGCTTCAGGAAACAAAGTTCAAACAAAAGCTTAGACACTATGAAATGAAACATTTTCTATGAGAAAAACATTATAATTTTTTTTCTATAGGTTTCCTTGACTTTAGTAAAGAGACTACTAATGAGAATGATACTATACAAGCACAGACACTAATGGCAACAGGAGATTTTCATAGAAACTAAATATCCGAAGAAACGAGCGAAAAATTGCCTTGCAGTCTCATTTGACTCCACAGAAAGTGAATGATCACTTGTATATTCTGAGAGCATCTTGTCATTTCTCCTCAAATTCAACATCAATAATTTCAGGTTCCGACTTTCTTGAATTGCTGCCCCTACTTCTCTGCGAAAGAAGTCTCCTTCTGGTTGCCATACAATGTTTCCACAGCTCGCACAACGTATTATTTGGTTTTTATAACCAACAAACTGTCTCTTACAAGCCGGACGAGCTCCCTGTCCAATTTTGCCATAGTAATACCAGTAAGCCATTTTAAATAATGTTTACCACTAAAATAAAAGTTCACTGAGGGTTATACAAGGATGTCTGAACATACAATGCAAAGTAAATTGACATAAACCAAGCCACAAACAAAATGAAGAAGCTTTAAAATGTATTTGGGATGAAGTTGTGAATAACTGTGGACCCTAGTTTGCTTCTGCAACCAAATGTTGTTTCCTTGTAAAACCATATACAATGTCAAAAAATTTACTCAGATACAACACATCATTCTAGTAAACTAACACAATTTTCCTATTACTCTTCACAGTGAAACCAAGCTAATAATAACATATGTTATTAGAAGGAAGATCTTCCTACAAACACAATGTCATAACGATGGTAACAACAAGGAAAAGAGATGTTCGAAGTTATGAACATTCATCGTTACCTTTCTACACCTAACTAACCACGTTAAAGCAACTCCAGCTATAATCGTCAAAATAGCGAGTAAAATATTTTTGGATAAATTCTACTGAGGTCTTTAAGGTTTTATCATAATTCAACTCTAGTTCATTAGTTTGAGAAAAAGACATTTTGATCCCAGATCATAAATTTGACAGCACAAAAAGATTGTTCTATTAAGTCACTATTAAAAAATATATTAACCTAAACATTTGTTAATTCAAGTTAATGCATGAATATATATAAATATATATATTTATATATCAAAGTAGCTTCTCGAAGTTCACTTAAAAGCATTAGAAAAAGATACAAGTTTCCTTCAAAGTAAAGCCAATGATGACTGGAGTTAAAATAATACAATGACTCTAGATCACATTGGCACATAGACTCCTGAAACAGTTATGTTGTTACAATGTTTATCAAGCATTCGGATTCAGGAGGAGTCACATCCTTTTTAGTGTATGTTGATGACATCATCATGATAGGAAATGATGAAAAGGAGAAACAATGTCTAACACAATGCTTGGCCAAGGAGTTTGAGATTAAAGAACTAAGAAAGTTGAAGTACTTTCTAGGAATTGAAATTGCACACTCCAGGAAAGGTATCTCTATCTCTCAACAGAAGTATGCCATAGATCTTCTCAAAGAGACAGGGAAGCTGGCATGTAGACCGAGAAGCACACCAATAGATCCCAAGCATAAGCTCGGAAAGGCAAAGCAAAATATTAAATAGATAGAGAAATGTATCAACGCCTAGTAGCAAGACTATCTACTTGCCTCATATTAGCCTGATTTCACTTATGTTGTTAGAGTGATTAGTCAATTCATGCATAGACCAAAAGAAGTTCACTTACAAGAAGTCAACCGAGTATTGCAGTATCTTAAAGGAACTCCAAGAAAGGGGATCCTGTTCAAAAGAAACACAGGGCTAGTACTTGAGGCCTATGCGGATGCAAACTATAGGGTCAGTGATTGATAGAAGATCCACTTCTGGGTATTGTACCTTTCTTGGAGGAAATCTTGTGACGTGGAGAAGCAAAAAACAAAATGTAGTGGCAAGATCTAGTGCAGAATCAGAATTTCGGGCAATGGCTCAAGGAATATGTGAACTATTGTGGGTGAAGATCATTCTAGAAGACTTGAGGATCCAGTGGCATGGACCGATGAGACTATACTGCAACAATAAATCTGCAATCAGCATAGCACATAATCCCGTGCAGCATGATTCAACGAAACACATAGAGATAGACAAACATTTCATTAAGGAGAAGTTAGATAGTGGATTAACCTGCACACCTTATGTGACTACTAGCAGTCAACTCGTAGATGTACTAACCAAAGGACTAAGTAGTGTAGCATTTCAAACCATTTTATCCAAGCTAGGAATGGAGAATATCTATTCACCAGCTTGAGGGAGAGTGTAGGAAAGTCAACCGTATTAAATTTAGGAAATATGTAAACATCTGTATCTCTAGAATTAAGGTTAGACAATTCCAAAATCATAGGGATTAGATTTAGGTAGATTTTAGTTTCCTAATTGCTGCTTAACAGTAGTTGTATATAATCCTAAGGGGTTTTGTATTATTGATAAGTTCTTAATACAATAATCTGATTTTTTACAATCACTGATATGAATAAACAGACAAATAAACACTGAGAAATGTCGTCAATACTGAGTAGGTTAAGTCTTTCAACATACCATACATGCATGAGCAAAATGTTCAAGATAAATAATTTGAAGCTTTAACTTGTCCTTGATTATTTTGTACCTGATAAAATACGTACACAAACACATATATTTAATTAATAACTACTGATCAAAGGAATCAGTAGAGCTGTTCCATCTTACCAAATGGGGTAATTTGTGAAAGCATGCATCTCATAGTTGTTCTGCTTCAAAGCTTAAAGCAACTTTTCAACTCCTATGTAGGAATATCCTCTTTTCACACAATTTTTGAGGCCTGAAAAAAAGTTGAATTAATACTTTTAGACAATTAGGAAGACCAACATAGAGATATCAGATATATTTAATGGGCACAAACTTAAATTATAAAAGAAATACGAAGAAGAAAACATTGTTGAAAATCTAATGCAACACTAACATAGTTTCTCTTCTATTAAACAAATGCAATCTATTTCTCTAAACCCGAATGGAACTGCATTTATAATAGCATAACCTACTCCTCCACCCATGTCCAGCTCTCAAGGGTAAGAAAACATCAAATCACAGTGCAGAGTTGCATGTATGATTAGTTTGTTATTAATTACAATAACAGTAATGTATCTTTAAATACAGAAAAATTATCATATTTAACTTGAAAATCAATATTCACTTTCTTTTATTTTCTTACCATTACTTATAAATATGTATGGAACATATTCGATCTATTATATATTTTTCATTATTTGACAAAAAATGGCCAGCACCATCTTCATTATGATCAGAACAAACAAAATTGTAACAATCACTAGTGTTGTTCCTGCATCAGTCTTTTTAGAGACCAGAGACTAGAAACTGAGTCACCGTTGTCCGACATTTTGTACATGTACCAGCAATTGCACATTTGGTTCCATCTGTCACTACTTCCCAGGAGGTCCTCTGTCGAGACTTGCTGTGTCTTTATGCTTTCACTTTCCCTCCACCTCCCTCAAGCTTCTCAAGACTTCGTACTTCTCTGCTCAAATTCAATCCCATTACCATTGTACAATATTTCTAACCCCGATAACCAACTAAAATGAAAAGAGCACACTGCGTCATGCTAGTATTGACTCTCCTTCACATTTTGTGCAAAAAGGTATTTTTATGATAGCAATATTTTTTCCAAACTAAATTTCTTATATTAACTTCCTAGTTTCTACATGATACCATAGGTTCCTACATGTGCTTCTGGCTGGTTAGACTATAGTATTTCTAAGAAAGTTCTTTCATTTTTTTGCTTAGAGTTAAAAGCCAAGAAAAAACAGGCTAACTAATAAATGTATATCCTAATTTCATTGGATGAAAATTTTACAGTCTCAGAATACGCGTGCCTGTGAAACCTATACATATGTGCACACAAAGCTGAAGAAATACAAGCTCTCTTTAACATTTTGTCTCTGTCTCCCTAACGCCACACAAACCAAGCAATTGCAGGTATGGATACATATACACATATACGCCCAGAATTATAAATAAATAAAACACATCTATTTGAATTGACAATGCAGTTGCATGTACACAGACACCAGACAAGCATCCACTCACCCATCCAATGAGATATCCATGCATTATATCAACATAAGCATTCATATTCAAGGGCCTAAACCTTTCTTTGAAGAGTACAGCAGGCTCAGCACCACAGGCCATGAAGGTTTGGCTATTTTGTTCACAGATAGTTCTAATATACAACCTAGAATAAACCTAAGAACTATAACGGCCATGTTTACCTTTTAGCAAACACAAACCTTTTCTTTTTTACATTCTTTAATATAAAATTCTCATGCTTCTCTTAGATTGATGTCACCAAACCATTAACCTTGAAACAAGTTTCTTCTACTTTTGACTAATCTTTTCAACATATTTATAAACTAGCGGTACTCTGATTCCTACCTCCAAACCCCGCATTGTCAATATGTTTGAATCCAAACTTGTTTAGACCTTTTCCTTTTCAATTGAAAATCCTAACCATAAAAGTTTCTAAACCTAGCTAGGTAGGTTTCTCATATTACTTCCATCAAAATTAGCACTGGGGTGCAAAAAGATTATGGAAAAGAAATCTATATGTCATAAGTGATAAAAAAGAAAGAAAATGACGTAATGAAACAATCTTTGCCAGAATTAATGCATAATGTTTGAAATTCAATTTTATTTGAGAATTTATACTAAAATCAAGCACATTTTGCATATATCTAATGAAAATGCTAATCAACCTCAATACAACAGATTGAAAGAATAATATCAAGAAAAAAAAGCAGGCCAACCTTACAGATAAAAAGGTCTTCCATCTTTATAGAATTTCCTTGCTGGCTCCTCCTGAAAGGACATACGATAACCTTCTGATTTCCAAAGGTAAACGACAAGACAATAAAAGCAAGAGAAATGTAATGACTCAACAGATGAGGTGATATTGAACCAAAGAGATCAAAGCAAGAAGAGAAAAAGAGAAAGGAAAAGGGAGTGAAAAGCACAGAGGAAAGGCATGGAACTTTTACATTTTTTTGTTCACAAGCTATATTGCAAAAATGTTGTAGAAAATACAAGAACGACATACAAATCCAAAAGTTCCATTGATAAATGTAAAATTGCACTTGCAATGATTAAGTAATCCTTCATGCTAGGTTTTTGGTGGATTAGAAATTTACATGTGTCAGTAAAAGTCTGTCAAAGAATCAAATATATGGGTCAAAATAGTAAAGGATCATGGTTATGGATGGGGTAACATTGACGTAAAACTGATAAGGCTACTGCATAAAAGAAGAACAAAAATAAAATTCAAAGCACGTAGTGATAGTTAATCAAAAAGCATACACAAGTGTTATGCCATGTTTTGGGAGATTAGACAAGATGCAACAGTTGATACATTTAGAAATAAATTGTTAATAGAACAATAGCTACTGTATCCACTTATCAGAAAAGCTGGTAGTATATCTGAGATATAAAAAAAAGGACTATAAAAAAAGGCTAGTTAATTTTGTGTCTAACTGCAAATAATATTTTACTGGAGATATAGGATAACGACAATGATGGAAAAGAAAGAAAAACCAAATCTACTATAGTGTGTCCAACATAGGTGTGAGTCAAGCCAGTGTGCAAGCTGCTCAAGAAATAGTCAAACTCGATTTATTGCTGAGTCAAGCTCAAGCTCAAGCTCAAGCTCGAGCATTGGCAAGCTAATCAAGCATTTGAAAAATGTATGAATTTCTAGTAAAATAATTCAAATTAAAACATTTTTTGTGTGTCTGTATTTATGAATGTACGATATAAATAAGAATAACATCACAAATTTAAAGTATCTGAGCCTAATTGAGTCAAGCTTAAGTCTGAAAAATGAAACTCATTCAAGCTCAAGGATGGTTTCAAGCCTCAAGTTCAAAGTAGAGCTTGAGCTCAAGCCTTTTACTTTAGAACTCTAGTCAAATTGCATACACCCAAATGTACAAAATTTAAAGATAACCAACACCATGATAGCTTTTATTGCTTTGAAATGGCAATCAATCCTAAAAACTGAAAAGTGAACCGTATTTGAAGAAGTATTGTAATCTTGTTAGATAACTCCATCAAAAAGTTTGAAAGATCCCTCAGCACTATACTCGTATGACTACTTTACACAGTAACAAGAAGAAATATAACTAAACTAATCCGCATTATGTTTCTAGGTAGTACACCTCATCAATCACCCCATTTTCGAACTCAATCCATGCAGTTCGATGCTTGCAGTCTATTAGTTACTTCAAAGACATTCTGACCATAAAATTTAACTTTGATCATATCCAAAAACTATTGCCAACAGGGGGCAGTTACATTGATTTTAAATGAAAAAAAATGATAAAACCCAAAAGACAATTCGAAAAAAAAGGATTAAAAGAATAAAAGAGGGAGGGAAATGAAAAACCCAACTACGCGAAGAAGGCAGGGATGTTATGGTAAAAAGGGTCACGAACAATGGTGTCCATGATGTCAAACAGCAGCATGGGAAACTTCCTCTTGTTGTCATGTTGTTTGAGGAAGCTGTTGTGTTGTTGATAGTCAATGCTATCCTGTTCCTTGGCTGTTTAGGAAATAGTTTTGAATGGAACCCAGACTGTTGTTGCTCTCACCAATTGAGCCAAACAAAATTGTTTTTCAACTGAAATGTGAAGAATCTGATACTGATTTTTTTTTTTATTCTTCACTCCCTTACCGGGAAAGAAAGGTCAATGTTTATAGCACACTCTGCCTGGATTGGCCTCTGCGTTTGGGTTTACCATTTGTTTGATTGGGCTAGGCTCGAGCTTTTACATGGTCCGTTAATATATAACTTAAGTCTGACCTGACCTATAAACACATCCGGTTGGAGCCTTCTCCCAGTGGGGGATCCATTTACTCAAAACTAGTAGTAAATATTACACCATTGGTGAGTTTGAGATCAAGAAGGTATCAAGGCCGGCAAAGAAAAAGCCTTGGGAATATTCAAGGCTGTTGAAGCCCATCTCCTACTCTCCTAGAAAATCCTGACGCCTGATGATGAAAATAATCTCAACATTGAGATAGCATCCCACTTTAATTGTCTGATACAATTTGATGTGCAAATGCATTTGTAATAAGAGGTCATAGTGTGATGAGTCATGACCACCAAGGCATCTAAGCCTTATACTAGGAAATGTCGAGTGCATTACTGAATGAAGGGGCATTGAATAAATATATTTAACTTGAAATTGTTGCCTGATATCAAACTATCCATTTGGGCCATTGCAAATTACTAGTTTGAATTATCTATATATTTATCCTCATCTTCTTCAAGTTTTACCAAATTAACCATTTAGCACAACTAATATGATTAATTGTAATTGCCAACACATGATAAAGCATCACATAATAAAAATGCAGAGTGTTTTGGAGGAACTTGTCATAATGTTTAAGTTCTAGGATATAACTGTTAGAAACAAATCAAAGAATCACCACCAATCATTTATTTTAGTTGTGATTAACCATTTAATCAAATATAAAGACAAAGTATTGGTCAATTTCTGAAGTGTTGGGTTCGGAAGTATTCAAACTATCCATTTATATTCATTTCTTTCAAGATTTACCAAATTAATTAATTATATTATCTCGAAAAGTTCTTTGAAACCTTTCATCAATCTTGTCAAACCTAAAACACTCTCACTTAGGAATCTTCAATAACACTACTTAAGCGTAATTTTCTTAGAATTTCATTAACGAAATAACTTACATTCACCTTTGTAATTCATTAAAACTTTTAATTTATAAAGTCATTTTTTAATCTACATATTCAATTTGAATATTTATTTAAGCCTATAAATAATTTATTTTTCTAATAATTTTAATCTACAAATAATTTTCCAGTTTACAAAAATGTTACTTTTAATTCTGATTTTAATTTATTATCCTATAGTTTATTCCTACATTTCATATTATAAAAATAACTAACTCAAAAATCAATAAAATAATCTTAAAAATAACATTAATACACTAAATAAATTAAAATGAAAAAATTTGTAAGTCCAGATAATTAAATGAAGAAATTAAATAAATATAAAAATTTAATACCTATTTAAATCCAGCAAACAATGAAAGAATTGAATAGACCTACTCAAGGGTTGGGCAACCCGCCTAAGCTTGAAGGCCTGTCAGATATTTGGTCAGGTTTAGACAAAAATATCTGATACAATTACCGAACTTAGGCAAAATTTTTAGGCCCGTTTAAAAATCGGGCCGGAGCCCGAACCGGCCCAACTCGAATATTAATATTAATTATATTTTTTATATATATTTACTAAGTATAATATAATTATTTGTATATAAAACATTATTGATTAATAAACATGATTATAAATATTTAATATAAAAATTGACATATAAATTTTGACAAATTAAATTAAATTTTAAATATAATAAATTAATAAATAAACAAATAATTAAAATATAAAAAATAAATAAAATTATATTCGAGCTGGTCGAGCTCGAGCTTATAGTATAAAAATGAAAATGGTCATGGACTAAAAGTCAGGCCCAAATTTTCAAGCCAAGTCGAGCTTAGGCATACATATAATCTACTATTACCTATCTTGGACTCGACCCGAACCCAACCCAACCCATAAATAAGTTGTTTAACTCTCATTTCAAGACATAAAATGTATCATATTTTATAGATTTGATACATTTCATAAATTTAGAATTTTAAATCACTTACATCAGGACCAACAATCTTATTGATTAAGCCAACTATATGATGCTGTAATAAATCTCATTATTTAATTAGAGGAAATTGTGATGAAAATTACAGAAAAAAATGATTATTAGTAATTGATTATTAACCCCAGGCACTGATCTATGAGAATTTTTGGCTTCCTGGAGAGTAAAAATGTCAAGATCTTTTTTTTTTTTAATTTATAAGAAGATACATAAGAGAACAAAATTCAAACCTTAAACCTGTTCTTCTTACAAAAAGATAATAATTGATAGACCAATTCAAGGTCATTAATGACAAGTTCTACTTTATCTTGCACTTTGGATTCGATCAAGGTCCTCTTTCAAATAGGAATCTGGTGCAGTATAATTGGAGCATTTTTTTTCATTCATACTTCTGTAATTTAATTGTTTTATTTGTGTTTATTTTTTTATAAAGTTTCAACTATGTAAAAAATAAATAAATTTATGTATTTTTAAGTTTTCAACTATGTCAAATATAAATAAATGTATGTATAAACTATTATTTTATATTTATGACATAAAATATTTTTTACTTAAAATTTTAAACATATTTCTAATATAAAATAAAGTATCACATTTATTAAATAAATTTGTAAAATTTTGATATTAAATAATATTAAAATATACATAAAAATAACTTTTAAATATTTAATAAAAAGTTTTATTTGATATAAAAAAATAATTTTAGTAAATTTAAATTATTTAAAAATATTATTTTAAATTAAAATTTTAGTAATTAATACATTTAATTCACAAATATCAAATTGGAAAGGATTATCACCCCCACAATGTCCATCCTAAAATGGTATCACTTAGTCTTAGGTCTCTTAAATTTGCCTATAAGTTTCATTTTATAAATTTTAATCTAATATCTTTAATAATCATTTTCTTTTCTCACTACACTTCATCTCACTATCTCCATTACACTTGTATCCAAACATATATCCATGTAGTCTTTGTAATGTGACTCTACAAAATTATAGCTAAAGTCATTGCAAATAGATTGAAACATATTCTTACAACATGTATAAGTGAGATAAAGTTTGCTTTTGGTCATGGTAGGCTAATAAATGATAAGATGATTATAGCATATAAATTGTTGCATGCATTGAAAGGGAGAAGGCAAAGCCAAGAAAGCTATTTCACACTTAAACTCGACTTGAGTAAGGCATATGATAATTGGAATGGGGATTTTTGGAAAATATGATGAATCATCTAGCTGGATACTTTAATAATGAAATTTGTTTCTATTGTGTCTTACTCGTTGCTGAATGGAGTATCTACTAATTCTTTCATTCGAGAAAGAAGTCTACGCTAAGGTGTTTTAACTTGCCTCAAATGTGTTTTTGTAATGTCAAAATGCCAAAATTCCTACTTGTGTTCATTTTAGTATGCTTCATTGAACATTTGGCACTATAATTGCAAAATCACATTGGATTCTTGATTGAGTTATGTTTTATTAAGTGTTTTGATGTTTTGACAAGTTTAGAGTGATATTTTTTTGGTACATGGTTTAGAGTGATAATTTGTGCTTGAACTTGAGTAGAGGTGTCAAACATGCCAAGCTAAGTTGGTACAATCATTTAAATATTAGCCCATGTATTTATGGATTGTAGAGCTGTCAAAATAGGCCGAGACAAAAAGCCCTTTTTGTTAAATAGGCCTGAAAATACAAGCTCATATCCGGCCCTAAAGCCTAACGGGCTTAAATGGGCCGACTCGTATAAGAAATTAAAAAAAATAAAATTTATATTAAAATCCCATTTTTTAGTATATAAACAAAATAAAATTTGAAATAAATATTAAACAAACATCAAATAAATTCATATCAAATCCATAAAGTCTTTAACATCATTTGAACATTACATATTAATAGTCTAACAAGCATAATATAAATTGTTTTAACAAATCTAGATACTAAAAAACATACCTCAACAATATTAAAAATCAAAAACATGATAAACAGATCCATGTCCATCCATTTCCTCTATAGTGTCAATCACATTCAATCAAATCTTTTTCAATTTTGCCACCTACAAACATAAATAAAGAACAATATAAAAAATCAATTCCTTTTCAATTGTGCACTTCCGTTGTGCACTCTTGATTGCCTCGATCAACTCGGCTCCTTCTTGTTTAACAGCAGATCAATCAATCGCCTGTGCACACATAGATTTTTGCTATTTTGTACTTTTGGTTGCCTTTGATTCCTGTTGCTCTTCTTGAGGACATGTAGGCTACTGACGCCTAATGCCCACTACAAACCATGTAACAGGTTCATTAATATACCTTGCCTTTCATAAAATAAAAAAAAAAAAAGAAATCACAAAAATTAAACTTATGAATTGATTAAAAATTGTCAGCTAATTAATAACATTACCTTCAAAACCAAAAATCTAATTTTGGGTGCAAATGAGAGTTTTCACATTCTCATGATCTAGAGAACTTCGATACTTATTTAAAACACGAGAACCAATACTAAAAGAACTCTCCGATGCCACCGTTGTTATTGGAATGCTTAAGATATCACAAACTATACTTGTAAGCTCTGGAAATCTTTGCTTATGATCTTTCCACTGTTGCAACACATTTAAATCTTCAACCGTGCGACCCATAATCTTTAGCTCTTGCAAATAAAGATCTAATTGAGATTTTGGTTCTTTAACTTAAATAGTTTCAAATCTTTTGAAAGCATATATCATTGGACATTTCAAAATAAATTAATTGTCATTATAAAAGAGAATTTAAAATAAAGTATATAATTAAAAAACAAAAACGGACTTACATCACTAAAAGCAAATGTATTCTTCCCCTTCCAACTAGCATGTGTAAGAGGTTGTGAGTCATTAGGTTAGCTTGAAGTAATTTAGTAATACTAAATAGAATTAATTTTATATTTTTTACTTTGATTAAAATGTTAAACATATAAATAATTAAAATAAAAACAAAAATTTTAATATAATTAAAAATATTAAAAAATTAAACGAGCTGGTTCATTTAAGCCCGGGCTAAATCCATTTAGGCTCAATCCTAAATGGACAGGCCAAAAAACTCTCTTTCTTAAATAGGCTACAAAAATAAGGCCCTGAATAAATAGGCCAGGTCGAGGCAGCCCAATAGGCCTTAACCCATTTTGACAGTGCTAAATGGATTGTGCTAACATGACACTATTTTTTAATAGGTCATGCTAGTACGATTTATGAAAGTTAAGAGCATAGTCCAGCATGGCATATGGTCTGTAGCACTAATGGATCATGCTAAGCCAAGCACAGTACTATTTTTCATGTGGTATCACTCAAAGCACGATTCATTAATAAATTTTTAGATTGTTTATTATTT
This sequence comes from Heritiera fomes, assembly GCA_032173925.1. NCBI lineage: Eukaryota > Viridiplantae > Streptophyta > Magnoliopsida > Malvales > Malvaceae > Heritiera > Heritiera fomes. Next base: position 23,624,735 of record JAPDPM010000001.1, read on the forward strand.
TTAATTTTTTTATTTATTAATTTCAATAACATTCAAGATAAATAAAAATTAAAATAAAAAGATACATAATTTACTTCAGCAAAATACTTATATCCACAGGAAAACATAATAAAATCTACTAATTAAAGATATTAAAATTTACAATCTAAATATTAAAAGACTATAAGACATAAAATATTATTATTTTATTTTTCATTCTTTTCATCTAATAATTCACTTATATAATATAATTTATCTTGTACTCGAGCTTCTCTACCTAATCAATTTTTAAGTAAAATAAACAACCCGTTAAGAAATAATAATAATAATAATAATAATAATAATAATAATAAGTACACACAATCTGAGACGAATAAATTATTTTTCGAGGGTTATGAAAAGAAATCTATGTTTATCAAAGATAACCAATCATTAAGGAGATCATGTGGACAGTTTGGCCACAAGCAATATTCATTAACGCCCATAAAAAAAAATTCAATAAGACAATGAATTATTGCTTCGAATGATGGAAAATCAACTTTTTAGTAGGGAATTTCACGTGATCCGTGAAAAGTCTTTTTTTTTCCCCTTTATTCGATGTTTATATCAGTTTCTATGATCAAGAAATGTACCTTGAAAAATAATTAAATAGGAAAAATCAACAAGTAATTATCACACAAGTCAAAAATTGTTATTAAATAATTTGCATAATATAATGCCAAAATATAACACATTTATTCAAAGACGAAAATTATTAATAAAAACAAAAATATTATTAATATTTTCTTCTGCTTTTCATAACAAATAAAGAGATGATATTCGAACTCAAAATTATTCTTATGAAATCAATAGTTCATTTTTTATAATATACATTTATTTATATTATACATTGCTATTTATTTATATATTTTTGGTACAACGAAAATTTTTGACCTAAAGAAAAAGACAATGCAAGCTTTAATATTTGAACTACAATTTTATAAAACTCTCACACTTTAAGGCTTTACTTGATACGGTAAAAAGAAAAATGAAAAGATGAAAAATTAGAGATGAAAAATATTAATTTTTTTCCTTAGATGTGCTCAGTAGGAAAGATGAGAAATGTGAAAGAAAATATAATTTTCTTTCCTTCCATTGCTTGGTGGAATTGAAAAATGAAAGAAAAAGAAAATGAAATTATACTAATTTATCATTATACCATTAGTGAGCTATGATAACAAAATAAAATTAAAAGAATAAACGATAATTTTGTAATTGTACATACTTGACTCACGTATCTCTTATTTTCTCTCAACTAATCTTTCTAATTTGAAATGATTTGGTTTTGTTAATAAAAAAATAAAATAACAATCTTTCATATTTTCTTTACTTACACTTTTCTTTCTTACCAAGTACTAACAAAAACAATTTTCTTTCCACCTTTTCACACACCTCTTTCCATCCTTCCACTTTTTCACCCTACTAAGCACACCCTAAAAACGAAAACATGATCATTTTAATCCATCCTCAGTATCATTTTAATTAACAAACAAGATAAGATCCTCATCCTATCAATTACCAGCAACATCCATTTATTTTTTCTGTTTCATTCATTTATTATTTGCTACAAGTGCTTCAATCCTAAATATTAGGATCCATGATAATATTTGTTAAATCATTTACTTGAATTTTGTTGCAAAATTGAGTCCCATAAAAAAATTCCATACAAAAACAAAGTACTAATTAGACGACCTTTTGATCCAAACCAAATGACGAGTAATTTAGACCTCAAAAATCAAATAAGCACATACGATTCTGTAACTTGTTCTGCCTTTTTTATTGAGATCTTACAAGATCGTGAATCCTCTTGAGCTCCAAGGCTATCTCTTTCATTGTTGGTCTCTCATCTCCCTTCCCAACACACTTGAATGCAAGTGCTGCAAATGTTTGAATTTCTTCTCTGCTCCCTTCTTCGAGAACTCTACTATCTATGATTTCGAAAAAGCGGTTCTGCTGCACAAAAGAAACGAAGTGACCGACCAAGCTATCGTGCCTCCATGCAAATTCAGTGGGATCAATGGATGTCAACAGTTCTATCAGCACAACCCCGAAGCTATAAACATCACATCTCTCATTAACACGCAATGTTTCTAGGTATTCGGGGTCCGTCTATCCGTATGTGCCCAAGGCTGTCTGGGTGCATATGGTCTCTTCAGGGGAGATGGGGGTTGAAAATCCGAAGTTGGATAATTTGGCAGTGAAATGCTCATCTAAAAATATGTTCTTAGTTTTAACATCCAAATGAACAATAGGCTTTGGTCGACCTAAATGCATGTAGGAGAGTGCACAGGATACCTCTCTCGCAATTCTCACACGTTCTGACCATGAGATTGAGCAGGAGTTTGGGGTCCAATCATGAAGATTGGCATAGAGAGAATCGTTTGACAGAAACTCAAAAACCAGGACTGGTATTTCAGTTTCCAAGCAGCAGCCATAGAGTCTCACCACATTCTTATGGTTGATTACTTGTTTTATGGATACTTGGTTCAGGAAAAAATCAACAATTCCCTCTCTGCAATCAAGGCCTTCAGGTACTTTGATAGCGACCCTACCGTTTTCCATGAATCCTTTGTAGACCGTAGCTATGTCAACGCCGAGTATGAGGCCCTGGTCATAGTTGTTTGTAGCATCTTTGATTTCCTTGGAAGAAAATATCCTGAGTGGCTCGCTGTTGATGCTTTTGCCCTGGGAAATGGTTACTTGCTTCTCTAATAAGATGGCTCCATTGCGGATGTAGTATTCTTGTTTGGCTTCCAGCATCTCTGGTTGCCGGTTCCAGCAGGCATTAAAACAACGGAAAACCATCAATAGTCTTTTACTGAGTATTGACTTCGTATGTTCACCTTCAAGCATTTTTGAAGAAGGTAACCTGAATGGAACAAATGTTAAAGAGCTTGTACTATGAGATTGCATGTTATATAAACATGTACGCACACATGCACGCGTACAAGTACGCACACCCAAATTACACTGCAGAAATTTTCAACCAATTAATAGTGATAATTTGAACATAATGATAATCTAAACAAGCACGCGCCCCTGCAGAAATTGTCAACGAATTAATAGTGTTAATTTGAACATAACGATAATCTTGCAATATAAAGTTTAAGTTCATCGAAAAGCAATTGAAAGAAGCGCCCCTGCAGAAATTGTCAACGAATTAATAGTGTTAATTTGAACATAACGATAATCTTGCAATATAAAGTTTAAGTTTATCGAAAAACAATCGAAAGAAATAAAAATAAACGTTTTTCAAACATTTGGATAGGATTCGAATTTTAAAATTATTACTATTAGAAGAGTTTTATCGTTTATCACTCCCAATTCGAATAAGATTAATCGCAAACCAAAAAATAAATAAGTATACTTATGGTTACACACAAAAAAAGAAAAGTACAAGGCAGAGTGTTATTTAAGAATTGAGGTAGACTAAACATATTAGTACACACTAATGCAAAGACCCGCATTACACTGTAGAATTTGTCGACCAATTAATAATGATAAGTTGAACATAATGATAATCTAAACGTAAGATTGTAGTATAAAGTTTTGAGTTTCAAAGAGTGTTACTAGAGAATTGAAGTAGATTAAACATTATTTCTTTAAAGTGTTTGTATTACATTCAAAATATTTTATTTGTTAATCAAATATCTCTTCAAGAACTTTTTGTATTAATGTGCAACTCAAATATATTAATTTCAATTGTTAACATATATTTAAAAAATGTTATTCTTCATTGAAATGATAAGAATATCATATTGATTCAAAAAATTATATGTATGATAGATATGAATAGATTGTTAAATCCAACAATTGATTTGCTAAAATATTAGTCATATAGGAAGAAAAGAAAGTGTGTAAAACAAAATATTTTACCCATATAAGTTGATCCCTTCATATATATACACACACATTTTCCCCACATGATGCCAGGAATACAATATGCATTAAGTGTGCCAAAAAAATTCAAGCCACTTCAGAAAAATAAAGTGCACAACCAAAAAAATTCCACTCATTTTTTAATCCCAAAAAGCAAAAAATAAATGAAAATATATATCTCCATTAATTTGTATCAACCATTGAGGCTTATTTTTCTAATCTTATTTTTTTTCTTTCTTTTTCTTTTTCTAATTTAATTCATTTTATTTAGTTCCTTTTTAATTTTTTAATTAGATTTAGCAGATTGATATAAATATGAAAAAATTTTAAAAAAAAATAGTGAACTTGGTGTTCAAGCAAAACCAAAGAAGGACACAGACCAAAATCGGACTGGATCTTACAATTAATCTGTATTTGAAAAATTAATTGAAAAAGATCAATAAAATAAAGAATCAATTAAAAGCAAGACCAAGAGGCAGATCCGATTCTGGGCATCAAGATTTTCCATTATGGGAACGAGCTTAGATCTATATAACAATTGATTCAGAATATACATTATAACAAAATCATAATATGTTTAAATTTATTGACACTAATATTTAAATTGATTATCATATTTTTAAAATATTTCTAACATATTTTACGTTTAACAATTTTGAATTTACATTTAATAATATATTTTTTATTTTGATCTTACAATAAAATCAAATTTTGTGATTTTACTGTAAAAATACCCCAATTAATACACATTCTTTTGAAGAGAAACAATATCCACTGTCGCCGCAAACATACACATAAAGATTGAAAAAATTCATACAGTAGAGAACCTAGAAACGCAAAGGGAAGAGGGATTGATATTTTTTTTTTGAAAGAATGCCCATCTCATTTAAAGTTAAAATCATAATCAGATATTATATTAGATTTATATATGATGCACTGACAGTGTATAGTTTCTATACACTGTCAATGCATCAGAGGTTGACACTTCATCATTAAGCCTTTATATGCAAATATAAATAAATTTTTTTTATTTGCCCATAAAGACCTATTGATGAGGTGTCAACCTCTGATGCATTGACAGTATATAGAAACTATACACTGTCAGTGCATCATATATAAACTCTATTACATTCTATGAACAGATAATTTGATGAACTAATAAATATAATAACAATATCTAACAAACTAACTAAACAATAACAAATAAACAAATCTCACATTTAATGAGACTCAAACTTAAGATCTCAAAGTCTCAAAGTTTTCTCTTTGCCATCAAACCAAGGCTTCATTGGCAAGAGGGATTGATATTTATTGGTCTCAGAAAATAATTATCATCGACCCAAACCTTAGCAAGCAAAAGCACCCAGTAGCCACGATATACAGAATAACAAAACCCAGCAAACCACAACCAATTCGCACAGCCAAAACACAAACAGCAAGCCAGACACAATTTCAACACAGAACAACCCATTCAAGTACAGAACAATCCATTCAAACACACGAACGCACAAACCAAAACTACTCATAAGATCGAACACATCGAACAAGGAATCAAAAGCAAGTAACTATAGAAACAGAAGCGATAAAACAAAATCCTTACGGCTTTTATTTTCTGGGTTTCGTGCAGGTGAGTTTGCTTTTTAGGGGCATGTGAAGGACCCTGTAACCGAGACTTTTCTTTTTGGTAAACGGAGACTTGGTGTTTGTCATAGAGGTGATCTTGATCTGACGGTAAGGTTTTCTTTGACTCTCAACTTAGATTTATGAAAATAGGTGGGACAATCCATCGTGTCATATCGGAGGCCTGGAAAAAGTTCAAGAAAAAAAAAATTTTGTGTAATAAAAATTAAAGGAAATAAGGAAATAGTCATGATGATTTGGTTCAAGAATTTAATTGCTAAACACAAAAATTAGTAGTCAGATAGCACTCTCAAAATGGGTCAGCTCGGGTTGGTCCTAACAGGCCAAGCTATAAATAGGTCGGATCAAAAAGTTATTTTGGTTAAATGAGTTTAAAAATGCAAGTTCATATCCAGTCTTAAGGTTAATGGACTTAAATAGATCGGCTCATATAAGAAATTAAAAAAATTAAATTTTATATTAAAATATCATTTTTAGTAAATAAACAAAGTAAAATTTGAAATAAATATTAAGCAAACATCAAATAAATTCACATCAAATCTATCAAGTATTTAACATCATTTGAACATTACATATTAATTGTTTAACAAGCAAAATATAAATTGTTTTGACAAACCTAGATACTGAAAAACATGTCTCAACAATATTAAAAATAAAAAAACATAATAAATAGATCCATGTCTATCCATCTCCTCCATAATGTCAATCACATTCAATCAATTCTTTTTCAACTTTGCTATTTACAAATATAAATAAAGAATAATATAAGAACTTACAAGAATTAAACTTATGAATTGATTAAAAATTATCAACTAATTAATAACATTACTTTCAAAACCAAGAATCCAATTTCAGATGCAAATGAAAGTTTTTACATTCTCATGATTTAAAGAACTTCAATACTTATTTAAAACACAAAAACCAATACTAAAAAAACTCTTCGATGCAATTGTTGTTATTGGAATGCTTAAGATATCACAAGCTATACTTGCAAGCTTTGAAAATCTTGGCTTATGATCTTTCTACCATTGCAGCACATTTAAATTTTCAATTATGCGACCCATAATCTTTAGCTCTTTCAAATAAAGATCTAATTGAGATTTTAGTTCTTCTACTTGAATAGTTTCAAATCTTTTGAAAGCATATATCCTTGAACATTTTAAAATAAATTAATTGTCATTACAAAAGATAATTTAAAATAAAGTATATACTTAAAAAACAAAAATGAACTTACATCACTTAAAGCAAATGTACTTTTCCCCTTCCAACTAGCATGTGTAAAACGTTGTGAATCATTAGGTTGGTTTGAAGTAAATTAGTAATACTAAATAGTATTAATTTTATATATTTTACTTTAATTAAAATGTTAAACATATAAATAATTAAAATAAAAACAAAATTTTAATATAATTAAAAATATTAAAAAATTAAATGGGCCAGCTCATTTAAGTCCGGGCTAAATCCATTTAGGTCCGGGCCTAAATGGGCCGGGCCAAAAAGCCCTCTTGCTTAAATGGGCTACAAAAATGAAGTACAAGCCCTGAATAAATGGGCCAGGCCGAGTCGGCCCAACGGGCCTTAGTTCATTTTGACAGTGCTAGTAGTCACCGGCTATCCTAACTATACATAATTGATCACCAATACACATTTAACAATAAAGTGTAAGGAAAATTTTGCAGCCCTCCTCCACAAACGACTATCTAAGATTGTATTAACTAATTTAAGTTTATTTTAAATGCTAAGATATTAAAAAAAAAAAAAAGCTCTTGAAGTTTATCACATTAGTTAAATAAACACTTGTATTTTTATTGAATTTAGATAAGTTCTTAACTTTAATTTCTATTCTAGTAAACTCTTAAACTTTAATTTGAGTATTAAAATAAGCCCTTAACATTTACTTTGTACTTAAATGAACTTTTAACATAAATAAATTTTTTTATAGGGGTGAGCAATTGATTAATTTTTCAAATGGGTTTTAAATCCCAACTTCTTGCATAAAAAATCGATTGTATAATATATTATATAATATTTAAATATTTGTACTATAAATAATATATTTAAAAAATATCGAATAATTAAATTGTTTGATTCGCAATTTTAGACACCAATTTAATCGAATAAACAACTTAAAAAATTGACTTGAACTTAAAATTTGATTTAACTGAACCGAATTAACTTTAATTTAATCGGTTAAATCGATTTGAATCGAATTTTACTAACATGTAATCTTTATTTGAAGTAACGGCTTATTTGAATAAAAATTAAAGCTTAGGGGCTTATTTGAATGTAATAAAAGTATAAAAACTTATTTAAATAAAGAGGTAAAATTCAAAGGCTTTTTTTAATATTTTAGTCTATTCTAAGTATACCTTAATTGATTTTTAATTTCAAGATAATTAATATTAGAAAATATTTTAAAGTATTTTCCATTATGCTAGTGGGACATCTTAAAAACGATTTGGTCGAAAACTTTACTACTAGACACAAAAACTAATTGTTGTCACCAACCATGTTACCTAGATGTGATTAGTCACTTATACACATTTAAAAACAAGGTTTGGTCTACATTCATAATCCTAGATCCAAGAGTATGGTTACATGTAAGCAAGGATTAACACCTTCCTCCCCTACAACGATCATCTAAAATGATACCAACTAATCTAAAGTTATTCCGAATTTGCTTTGATTGATTTTTAATTTCAACATGATTAATATTATATTGGAAAATCTTTTTGAGTATCCTCTTATTATGCTAGTGAGACGAAAAATCTTTTTCATCTCAAGAGTATTTAAGTATTATTATACAACTTTTTTGAAGAGGTTCCATCGTTAGATTAGATTGAATAATTTTTGAAAAATCATATTTTGACTCTCTCTACCCAATTTATTCTTACTATTTATCCTTACCATATTATTATTTACTATTTATTTATGTCTAATTTAGATTTTATTTTTTATGAAAATGAACATAAATTATTTGTTATTGAAAATTTTCTTTTGGATTCTCTATTATACTTGTCAGACCTTAAAAAGAAATTTCTAACCTAAAATTTTTTAAAATATTATTTATGCGTAATCTTTTTTAGAATCTCAAAATCGAAATAATTTATTTTCATTCTCTCAAGTTATTAATCAATTTATGAAATTATAACTTTTATTTTATTATTCTTAATTTATCTAATAATATCTTTTATTAATATTTTATTCGTAGCCTAGAAAATAAGCATGAACTGCTAGTTATCAAAAATTCCATTTAAACCTTTCATTTTGTTGACTAGGCCCTCAGAAAAACTTTTTTAGGGCCCATATTACGGGAAAATGACCTATCCGATGACTAAAAGACTGGAAATCCGGAATGCAGTAACAAGAGATTATTTCGGAAACTTTATGTTTTTTCTTTTTTTGCCTTTTTTATTTTTATTTCTTTGAATTACTTGCCCATTTTATAAAGAGAGTGAGAGAGAGAAATATAGAAGAATCATTAACTGAAAAAAAAATGGAAAATGAATAATTAACACTCTCAAAAACCCCAAGTGTTCTTGTTACAGATCGTGCATTCCTGCTTTTTCTTCCATTAACTGAAATCATTTTGTCAACAACAGTAACCTGGACGGCTTCAGGAAACAAAGTTCAAACAAAAGCTTAGACCCTATGAAATGAAACATTTTCTATGAGAAAAACATTATAATTTTTTTTCTATAGGTTTCCTTGACTTTAGTAAAGAGACTACTGCTGACAATTATACTGTACAAGTACAGACACTAATGGCAACAGGAGATTTTCAAAGAAAATAAATATCAGAAGAAACGAGCCAAAAATTGCCTTTCAGTCTCATTTGACTCCACGGAAAGCGTATGATCACTTGTATATTCTGAGAGCATTTGTCATTTCTCCTCAAATTCAACATCGATAATTTCAGGTTCCGACTTTCTTGAATTGCTGCCCCTACTGTCTCTGCGAAAGAAGCCTCCTTCTGGTTGCCATACGATGTTTCCGCAGCCCGCACATTGTATTACTTGGTTTTTATAACCAACAAACTCTCTCTTACAAGCTGGACAAGCTCCCTGTCCAATTTTGCCATTGTAACACCAGCAAGCCATTTCAAATAATGTTTACCACTAAGATAAAAGTTCACTGAGGGTTATACAAGGATGTCTGAACATGCACTGCAAAGCAAATTGACATAAACCAAGCCACAAACAAAATGAAGAAGTTTAAAACGAATTTGGGGTGAAGGTGTGAATAACTGTGGACCCTAGTTTGCTTCTGCAACCAAATTTTGGTTCCCTTCTAAAACCATATACAATGTTAAAAAATTTACTCAGATACAATACATCATTCTAGTAAACTAACACAATTTTATGCCCTAAAAGCTCCACATTCCAACTTGAATATATCCAATAACTTCACTAGCATAATTCAAGAACTTCTCAATCTATTCCAATTAAAAGAAACCAAAAAATATGAAAAGACAGGAAACAAAGTTTCTGGATTAATAAAAGGTTTTATCCACAGAAATCAAGAGCAAAAGAATGGCTAATTCTAGTTTCTACATTTTATTTTCATATTACTCTTCACAGTGAAACCAAGTTAAAAATAACATATGCTATTAGAATGAAGATCTTCCTACAAACATGATGTCATAAGGATGGTAAATACAAGGAAAAGAGATGCTAGGAGTCATGAACATTCATTGTTACCATTCTGCACCTAAATAACCACGTTAAAGCAACTTTAGCTATAATCATCAAAATAGCAAGTAAAATATTTTTTCAGCTACTAATAAAGTAGAACTAAAGAGTCACATGCATGACTAGACTTTGATTTTGATCCCATGGTTCCATATGTTACAGACAAAACTTACCTGATATCACTTTTTACAGGGAAAAAAGGAATAAAAATTCAACAAAATCATGTTAAAAGAATGATGAACACATATGTTACACAAGTCATCACTTCCGTCCTGCATTATATGTGCCATGTTATATAAGTGATACCTTAATAACAAGATTATTGGCAACAGCCCCAATGAGAAGAGGCCCAGCAAATGGCAGTATCCATGTGGCAAATATTAAGAATCGGAATAGCCAACCAGATAATGCGAACCAAAGGAAGAAAATTGTCTGCAAGCAGGTAAAAGAATTTACTTATTACCATGAAATGAGCTAGCAAATGATCTATAACCAAAGCACACAATTTATCTGGATCCTATCACTTTCTGCTTAAAACTTTCAAAAGAAATTCATTGACTCACTTTCTCTGCAATGAAGAAAAACACCTTGAAAAGATTAAATTTCAAAGCAGAAGACATTGAAGAATGAGAGTCATAAGCATCTTACATGTAACCGATTAATAAAAAGTTAAGTGACCTAACTTAAATATAAGGCCACCTATACAAAACCCTTATACAACTGACATATGAAAAACTACATAACTCTTCCTTACATGTACTCCCAAAATAAAGGCAACAAACACTTGAGCATACGAAGTTTTCAACCTAAAACCAACTCGCAACAGGTGTTTAAGCTCAAAATTGATAGAAGGCAATTATAAACCTCAAAGACAATTGATGTTGGATATCTGCTACTAAACATACGCAAATGGTTCATCCTCTTTTAACTAGTCACAGACAATGAAAACATGATACTGGACTTCATCAATTAGTTAAGAACCCCCACCTGCGACAACCAATGTAATCAACTTACTTCTATCACAATAGAATCATTTTTAAAACACTCCCCCCCAGAAAAAAAGAGAGAGGGAGGGGAATGCATTTTACTTGCTTTTTGGCTTCGATTTCTTGCTTTCAAAAGCAAAAGACCCATTTGGATGCAAAATGCAACGAACATTTCTGAAAAATTAAAAATTTAAAAATATAACTTTCATATAGACAGTAAAATGCATGAGTTTACTTTCAAATGAAACAATAATGTTTTAATTAATGCATGAGTTTACTTTTAAATGAAACAATAATCTTTTAATTAATCCTGCATCCTAGTCAAATACACATTTTTAATCAAATTAGTACATAATTTTTCATTTTACTATTTTCTTTTGCTTCATGGGCCATGGCAGCCTTTATCTTTAAAAGCAACAATGAAGCTGAACCTATAAAAATAACCTATGAGATTCGATAAAAAATACTATCACCCTCTTTAGTTCCAAAAATGCCATCTTACTCCTGTGGTTTGGTAAAGATGAACTAATCCCCTAGGTGTTATTACTAATTTAATTTTAATAAAAAAACATATATATATATACACACACACATACCCTTTGTTAATAATTAATCATTTATTTGTTTTTTCTTTCTTTCTTTTTTTCCTCAATACTTTTTTTAACTACAAAATACTAAGAATTTAATCAGTTATCTTTAATTACTACCAAATTAAATTGTAATTAAGTTATATTCTAATGGCTAAAATATTAAAAAATCCCTGAACTTTGTTACTTTATTTAAATAAGTCCTTATATTATTATTGTATCTAAATAAGCTCTTATACTTTGATCTGTGCTCAAATAGACCCTTATTTCAAAAATTAAATATGAATAAAAGCTGTTTCAGACTGATTTAACTAATTAAAATTCAATTGATTCGATTCGATTAAGTCGCTTTTGGGTTTAAGTTAATTTCTATAGATCAGTTTATTTGATTAAGTCAAAGTCTAAAATTACGTATTATACTAACTGAATTAATTGACATTTTTTTAAATAATATAATATATAAATATAATATACATAATTAAATATTATATAATATATTCTATTTAACCCGCCCTGTTTATGTAGGAAGTTAGGTTTTAAACCCAATTGAAAAATCTATTATTCACTCCTATGAAAGATTGATTTATGTTAATAGCCCATTTAAGTATAAATTAAAGGTGAAGGGTTTATTTGGATACAAATTAAAGTTTAAGAGCTTATTCGAACTCACATAAAAGATAAAGAGCTTATCTAAATGTAATAAAAGTATAAAGACTTATTTAAATAAAGTAACAAAGTTCAAAAACTTTTTTAATATTTTATCCTATTCTAATTCAAGTACACGTTATAAATTTTACACTTATCTTTAATTGGCAAAGAAAATATTGGTTTTAAGTTAATAAACGACAAATTGGATTAGAGTATTTTTCACCAAACTCAGCGGCTTTTCCAACTAAAGGGGAAGCGAATTCTCTATTAAACCACAAGAGCTAAGTGTATTTTAGCTATGAAAGAAAGTAAAGTTGATATTTGGCCAAATGTTACTTACAACAACACTTTTTCCCAATGGAGTATCCAAGAAATCATTCAGCTGCTTCCTGTACTGCAATCATATTTACAAAACCCCACAAAAAAAAATTAGTTGGTTTAAAAGCTACAAATAAAAAAAAAGAATAAGAAATAAATGAAAACACGAACCCTAGGCCAATTTCTACTAAAATCCATAGTAAGAGTCCGCCAACGGAGTCCAATCTCAAACTCCCGATCGATCTCACGAGCACGGTCGGTGGCGGATCGAACTGCGGAGGAAAGTCGGCCGGAAACGGAGTACTGGCGATCTAAGCGTTCAGCAGTCTTTTTAGCTTCGAAGACAAATTGCTCAAAGCCGTCGTTGGCGGTCCGCCAAGCGTCCTTCCAGGCCTCACCGGAGGCCATGCGGCGAGCGAAGGTGTCGAAGTCGCTCCGCCTAAAGGATTGGACCAATAAGCGACGACGCCGCTGAGGAAGAGGGAGCTGCGGATGAAGCTTTATTGTGTGCCATGCCGTTGATGGCAGAGCTGTGGCCATAACCCAGAATCTCGGACTCAGATGATAATATTTTCGTATTTCTTACTTTCCATTTCTTTCGGTTTTTGCCCTTTTAAATATATTTAACAGTTAAAACTCGCCGTTTTTCCAGAATCTCGGTTAAAACTCACTTTCCATCTCCCCCTAACAAAAAATGCGTTTCGTTGATTTTTAGCCCATAAAAGTAAAAGAATTAGGTGTTCTATACTTTTAACCCTAAAATTTATTTAAAAGGAACACATATAAGATCAAAATAAATTAATGTGTAACTCCACGCTCAATTTACATCGGAAGATATTTGAATTTAAAATCTCTTTTCAAGATTTCTTTCTTGTTCTTTCTTGTTATTGTATGAAAACTTTGTCGACAATAATTGATAAATTTAGACTAATGAATTTAGCTTCCTGAATTTAAATTGACTCTAATCCAATATAAATGATTAAAACTAATTGAGTTAGACCTAATCTTAATTAAGTTTAAGATAATTGAAAAATTTATACGTGCCGAGTGCTTTGTCATTTCACTCAAAGGGGCAAGTTGTCAAATTAATGGACTAAAATTTCAATGATAATGCATGCATTATACTAGATAAGGTGTTCATCTTATTTTATATTATGACATTGTCTATGTGCATCTAATTCACTTTATAAATGCAGAATTGTTGTTTAATAGTTTTTTGTTTAGTCGATTTATAAAAGTTAAGAACTTAGATTTAAGGTGATGCAGCTAGATGCGAAACAGATCGTAACTTTCATTATTTGTAGGAGTTTTTGTGTAGAAGATATTTTAAATGTCTTCAAGAAAGTATTTAAGTTTATGTAATCAAATTATGAGGAACTTCAATACATTTTGAAGTCATTCAAAATTTCTTTTGTTCAAAAACTCCAACAAATAATGAAGGTCATGATCTTCTCACATCCTAACATGCACCATTGTAACTCATTTCTTAACTTTTACAAACAAGCCAGACAAAAAATTTTTAAACAACAATCGTGCATTCATAAAGCGAATTAAGTGCACATAGATAATGTTATAACATAAAATATATGCCAACTATCTTTTGATTAAGTGGTTAAAGATAAGTTGTGGTATCTTGTAAGTTTTAGGTTCTAATTCAAGCAATTCTACCCCATCCTAATTATTAATATTTCTCTTGAAACAAAAAAAAATAGTTAGATAAAATATAATTAGTACCTTGTCTAGTAAAAATGAATGCGTTATAACGAAGATCTTCGTTTATTAATTTAATAGCCTACCTCTTCGAGTCAAATGACAGAGCACCCAATATGTGTAAGCTTCTTTGATTATTCTCAACTTAATTTGGATAGTAATCCCCAATAGGTATATAATTTCATTATGAATTATTTTGATATATTAAGTTCGAAAATTTTTTTTAATTGTTGTTGAAGTAATCATTTTTATCTACAAACTAATGAAGTTTTTTTTTTGGTACAACACAAACTAATGAAGTTGATGCCAGAATAAAAACTAACTTTTGATGCCAGAATAAAAACTAACTTTTTAGTTGGTGGAGATGAAGTTTAAGGAGAATATCAAAGGTGTATATGTCTATAACTTTGTGTGCGTCCGCGCGCGCGCGCACACATATATATATTTTATATTTAAATCTTCAAAACAATTCATTGTTATGAAAATATGATATAATTATATTTCATAGCATTTATTTTATTATGATTTGTGTAATGACATTAAACAGTTGAATAATTGGTTATTATATAATTTAACCATTGTTTAATTTTACCATAAAACACTATAGTTTTTTTTTATTGGATAAAACACCATAGTTACATCATTGAAAAAGACCATGGTTTAGTTTGATATTCGAAATTAGATTATGGTTATTAGCTAAACGTAACCAACTAATATAAAATATCAATTTATTTTCAAATAAATCAAACTTTTAAATAATTTAAACAGGTAGTTTATTATACAAATTAGACTATGTTTAAATTTTAAAATGCAATTTATTTTGTATAAATAGGACTACAATTCCTCCCTAACGTAGTATATATTTATAAAGTAGATTACGTTGATAAACCATAGTCTATACTACCTGATGAAAGATTATGCTCAAATAAGTTACGGTTACAAAAACGTTCTCTTTTATATTAGTCTATGCTTTTTAATATAATTTTTGAACTTTTTGTAGTAGTTCTAGAAAATTAATTTTGTTTTCAAATAAATTAGGATTTATTCATAAATTTAAACACTACGCTTTATCAATCAAACGTAGTCTTTATACTAAAAAAACATTGTCTAGAAATATATTTAGAAATTAGACTTTCATGCATAAGCATCGCACAATTACAACTTTATAATTCTTTTACAATGCCTATCTTGTTTCATGAGCATCTGTCAAGCTCCAATTTCTTAGATTTCACAATAATTTTTTGCATTTCACTCATTCGGTTGGATTGTGCTCAGTGTTACCAATTCAATATTAAGCTAAAACATAATTAGCTAAATTAATATCTATTGTCTAGATTTGGTCCCAGTTCAATCACTTAACATACTCGATTACCTATTCTTGGTTCTTCCATTTCCACTTACTGTATTCAGAACCATTCACTACAAAGTCAATGTATATAAACAACCTTAAGCATATCAATATGTATATATTTAACAAAATTTGCAACACTACTAAACATATTTCTTACATCTTTCATACTATAATCTGTATTCGTTTCCATTCGGTTTATATCCCTTTTTTATACACTACAGTACTGTACAATAAAATCTGAACATACAAAATAAATATAGTAAATATCCTTAAAGGTACGCTTTAAATGTCTTGAAGGATTTCCACAAAACCTCCTTCAAAGACCTAGTTTATTGCAAATAATCTGAAAAGTGGAGAAAAAGGGGAGGTGAGCTTTATGCCTAGCAAAAAATATGCATAAAGATACAGATACCATAAGCTATATATGGATATCCTAAACAATTTACTTTATGTCAGAGTTCAGACAATAGTTCTAAACAAAGACTCGGAAGAAGAAATCTCTATAGCTCATTAGGGATTGGGAAGAATACAAAAGGATGCTTTAAAGCACCTCACTTGTCCCCTTTTCTAACACTATAGCTATAGAGTAGACTAAGAAATATATCAGAGAAGGAATTCATGCGGGTCAAATTAGAGTCAAAACAGTAAAATAGCTTTTAACATTCAAACATTCATTTCAAAAACTATACAATGTAGATATTATAAATCAATCAGAAACCATACAAATTTCAGAGTTCAAATGATATTCATATATCATTATCAAACCATGTCAGATTTAGAGTGCAAATATCATAGGTTCTGAAATCATTTAAAGTCCAGATAGATCAAAATCATTTCAGAATTCAGAGTTCAGATATCAAAGGTTTGGAAAACATATAAACTTAAGTAAATCAAGAGCATTGGAGACATGGCAAGATCCCAATAGAAATCATGTAGTCCAGATCCCATAAAGGGAGAAATAGTAAACATATGGCTATAGTTATAGAAGAGCCCACGGTGACAACTGCGGATGCTATGATCGGGTCAAGGTCAATACAACATTCAGAATCATAGACACCCCATAGTACCACTGAGTAGGTGATACTGAGGCAGCTGCAGACTTGCTCAAGGTCTAACAGCTATTCAGAATCAAAATCAGAGACAAAAATACTACAAGATTACCCGAAGGCCAACTACTGGGAGTCGAAGTCTCAAAACAGTTCATATGACATTTCAAAATACTTACAGAAATCAATTTCAATAAAACATATCTTCAGTCAATCCATAAATATCAAATTAAATAACAATTTCATTTAAAGTATACAAATTCAACAAATATTCTTAGTACAATAACCAGTATTCAAAATATTTTATTTACGTATAAACACGTGTCAAAAAACATACAAGAAACTTAAACATGAGAAAACAATTAAAAACTCAGTCAAAAACCAAGTTATAAAATCGTACTTCTTTAGTATCCAATACCCAAAACCATAACTAATTTAGAACTTCTTGTAAACTTCGACACAATAAAATCATAAGACATTTTTCAAGAACCAAAACCTATGACAATTTTCTACTTCATGTATGTTTTCACTTTCAAAGTCTAATTCGTACTAAATTTACATTTTACGAAATTTCGGCAGCATAACGGTGTAAATTTTCTAAAACCTCCTACAAAGCAAATACGGTTTATATTTCCAAAGCAGTTGATTTTAAAATCATGTTTCAATATCTCCTACGTTCTTTATACATATCCCTTACCACTCAAATTGCACCATGTTGCTCGTAACACCAATGTCTCACACCTCACTCTCGAGCTGCAAAACACCATACAAACACAGTGAATTCATCATACTTCTGTTATAACAATTATTTAACTCCTTGAGACCCACTACACTACCTACAATAGTTGAGATTTCGATCTATTTCATATCGTGCTAACACTGCAACTATCATCAAAACACTCTGTTTTCGGTTCTAACTTCACCAATGGACTTGTATCAATATATCCAATATTCTAGGACCCACATTACATTGAATTGAGCATGGTTTCACTATGTGCTTCACTTGGCCAAATATGGTTCTCTTTCCTACACATCCATTTTTTTCAATTTAAGCTTAAATTTATGTTCTACACTTGTTTTACATTAATTCTACATCATTTTTACATTGAAAAACATCATCTACATGCATGGGGAAGGTTGGCAGAAACCCTAAGAGAGAGAATTACATGATTTTAATTAACTCAAATACATGCTTAAACACTTTAAACACATAGTGTAGAATCATTAAAACATGAAAAATTCAAGTTTTCTCTCTCTTACTTCCTTGGTCGAAACTTACAAAGATCCAAGCACTGTCAAAATGGCCACTTCAAGGCCCGATTTTGGTACTATGTTGTAAGCTCTGAGAGCCGGACAGGTTTGGCGAAGTCAGTTTTTGATTTTAGTGAGTTTTCACTAGTGTTTCAATGGCTTTCTCTCACTTCACAAGCTCTGAACAATGGAGAAAAGAGAAGATGAAGGTGGTGGCCGGCCTTTGAAGAAGAAAACACTAGAAATTTCATTAAAAATAAATATCTTGGTGTGAAATGACAAAAATGCCCTTATACAATTTTAAAAATTCCAACTACATTCCTTTCTTTCTGATTTTGGTTTAAATATTCAATTTAACTTCCAAATATCTCATTCACTCATAAAATACATCTATTCAACTCATTCTAATCATTGGATAAGCTTTTGTCAGGGTTTGGCTATAAAAATAGTGAAATTACCAAAATACCCATAACGGTGCAATCACGTAGTTTTTGGCTTTAGCATGTGATTCAGTCTTCAAGTTGACAAGGTATGAGACTCATTCACATGTAGATTAATCTATGATTGTTAGTTGATCTTAATTCAAATCAGATTGACCATTATTTATGAAAATTTCCTCGACCTATGGACGTAACCATCATTTTCCAATGTTTTGCACATTTTTCGAAATATGCACAAACGAAGGAATTTCGAGATACAGATTTGTCCCACCTTAGTATTTCACTCCAAATATCATAACTCTGAAGTTTCACCCCAATCCAAACTATAGAGGGCTCTCATGACAATTTCCTTATATAACTCCAGTTATATAAATTTCTTGGTAATTTATCCTATGTCTTTTCATTTTCATAACCTTTAACTTAGGGAATTTGTTGGGAAAATGGGGTCCTCACAGCATCACCCATTTAGCATGTAATAATCTCATTATCTAAATATCAAATTGTAAAGAGAAATTTTTGTCATTTACCGTAAGTGATCATATGTAGTTATGGCATTATGCTTCATGCTAAGTAAGATAACTTTAAGGCACACACTAACATAAAAGACTAAGCTTGTGTAGATTACAATCGAAAATACTTAGTCTTTACCAACAAGTGGTTGAAACAAGTGAAAGTGGACTTCTTCCCCATACATTTGGACAGGATTCGAATATTGGAATTTCTACTGTTGAGAAAGTTTTATCGTTTATCACTCCCAACTCGAAACAAGATTAATCTTAGATCATAAAATAAATGATGATATATGTACTTACAAATAAAAAAACTTACTCTTTGATCATATGCTACGTTTTTCAACTATAATATTTTAACTTTTTTTTAGTAGTGACAACCTATATTTTGTAGTAACATTTTCAAAATAATATCATAACTAGCATGTGATAGTGAAAGGTCATGTCTCCAAAAAAGACAGTTATTTACTAATGAAAATTGTGTTTGTAGAGACAATCATCCATTTGAACAGTTATATACAAACATATATTTGTTTGGACAGTTGTGTGCATAAAAACAAGCATCTATTTAGATAGTTGTGTCTGTATAAAAATATATCGATTTGAATATAAATAGAACTCATATGATTTTTAGAAAACAAAAGAAAGAAAAACAACTTATTTTGAATAATAGTTCTATGCGTGGAATAAAATCAAGAAAAACCCCTGCAAGTTTTCTGCAACCAAATGAACTATTTTGTTTTTATGTCGGTGAATGCTCAATGAATTGATTTCGTTAGTGTAAAACGCGTTCAGTCACTGAATTTTTATTGTATACGTTGAAAAATCTTTTGCACAGCAAATAATTAAATGGTGGAGGCGAATAAAACCTTAAGCAAAGTCGCATTGATATACATCTTGAAGTCTTTTCTTGATTTCTTAGATTTTTCAAGCCCATATTCTTACATTCTTACGATTTTATTTTCACAATTTTATAAAAAAGTTTTGATTAAAGGTTAAAAACAAGGACAGATACGTTTAGCAATTCACACTATAAGAAAATGGGCTTTTAGCCATCCCAGTTTGCTACAACTGAAACTATCATTGGAAATCTTGTTACATTAATTTGTATTGACATTTTAAAATCATGGCTTAATTAAAAATTTTCTTATATTTTTAACAACGTTAACTTTAATCATTACGAATTCTATTATATTTGAAACGACAATAAAAAAAAGTTGTTGCAAAATCTTGTTATATTGCTTAATTAATTTTTTTAATGATTTATACAATGATAACTTTTATCATTAAGTATTCCTATTACAATCATTTTGACAAAAAAAAATCATGCATATATTATGAGATTTTGTAATGAATTTTTATAATTTTTGTTTAATTGAATTTTTCTAACATTTTTTTATAACACTAACCTTTTTTATTTTTTGCAAATTTCAATTATTTTTCTAACGGCAAAATTAATGTTGTGAAAGCTTATTATATTTATAATGATTTTTTAATGTTTGTTACTTAAAATAATTTTTCAAACATTTTATAAAATGTCAAAAAAAAAACATTTGTGAATGTTTTATTGTATTTAATAATGAGAAAAAAATCATTGCAAAATCGCATAAAATTTACAATGATTTTTAGAAACTCATGCTACTTCTTCAAAACTTTGAAACATATGATCATATTACTTATAACTGAAGGTTTTTTTTTGCTATAATATTATATTATACATCATTAAAGGTGAAATTGATATTAAATTATGATTTTATGGTATAATGAAAAAATGATGATTTTATTGTAGCCTTTTTCAGATAATTTTATACAACTGATTTGGTTTGAGTTTTCCAAATTTGTCATTTATAATATTGGAGAATGCTAACGGCAGTTACTTTTACAGTCATATTTCAATACTCTTCATCTTACTAGACGACACCACTTCTTAATTTTTACGTAATAATCGGTTACTTATTATTACAAATTACTTGAAAAGTATTAGCATCAGATAACTTTTCACTTCTCACATGAATAACACATATTCACGTAAAATTAAAAAGTGACGTGGCCCAATGAAAAGTGTTAAAATGTGATTGTAAAAGTAACTGTCGCTAATATTATACACATAACATTATAGCACATGCAAGAGAAAATAACAAAAAGCTTTGAACAAGCTATTTTTTTTGTATAAACAACAGATATTTTCATTCGTTTTAATAGTCTAAGACTAATCATGTTTGGAGTTTAGTCACAATTAAGGCTTTTCACCCCTCCTCAAATATGTGTTTAATGGGAGTCGAACCCGATAGCTCTTCCCACAAACTCAACCTGCGTTGTCAATTGAGCCATAACTCATGAGTAAGCTATTTTTTTTTTCAAAAATGATAAGTAAGAGAAAAATGTAAACTTGGTGCCCCTACCCTAATTTAGTTCCCTTTTAATTGTACAATATAATTAATTTAAACCATAAAACCAATGCAAAGTCCAAGTCATAAAAATTTAAAAAACTAATAAAATTAATAATTAGGATTGACCAGAATATCTAGTCCTTTTTAGTACCTTTTATATTATTTTCAATATCTTTAATAATATAAGAAAGCAAAAATATATTATATTTATATAAAATAATATTTTTTTAATTTTATATTCATCAATAGACCATATGTAATAAATTTAAGGAAGATTTAAAAAAATTTTAAAAAACTACATCTTTAAGTGAATTTTCAATAGAAAATTTATGTATCTCAATTTTTCTCTCGAAATTTTTGATAAATTTCGAAAATTTTTAAGGTTTTTTATCAAACAAAAATATTTAATTTTAAACTTTTAAATGTCTTAATTAAAATAAATTCTTCTTTCAAAATCCCTCGTTCAACACAAATACACCCTTAAAGACTGAGTTAATCGATTCTTCACTTTCTATCGATTAAAATTTCACGAATGAGCTCATTTTAAGTTTTAACATAATAATACTAAAAAAAAAATGTTTTAACATTCGAATTGCATCCTGCTCCTAAGGACTAAATCACTACCTTTAGAAGCCGAAGCGCTAGAACGAAATATAAGTCAAATTTCAAGGGCTACAATGCAATTAAAAGGAAAATTGGAAAACAATAATAACAGACTCTCGCGGATCTTCGAAACATTTTTCTCTGTTTATCTCTCCCCCTCTCTTCCCGCCCTAAAATTTCTGAGCCTCTTTCTGTCTTGTAAATTTACAAACTTTTTAGTTTCAAACATGAGCATCACCCAGTTCGCTATGGTTAGTATCTCTCTCTCAAACTGTCTTCGTTTCTTTTTTTCTTTGTCGAGTTGAATTATGTATAATAGTTTAGTTGGCTTGCTTTTGTTTTTTTTTTTTTCAGAATTCTCATAATTCGCTTGTAATACTTGATAATTACCCTTTTAGCTTTCTGGGTCTTATTAATTTCCGTGCTTTTAGCCATATTTGTTGATTTTTAGTGCTCAAAACTGAAAATTCTGCATCTTTTCTCATTGTTTCTGTAAAAGTCAATTTTTAAGTGAATATAAAAAGTGAGTGTCTATTTTTTTCTTTCTTATTAATTCAATGGACTGTTTTTTCGCAACTTCAGTTGCAACAAAACAGGCTTTAATTCTCTGTATTTTGCTATCTTCGAAAGTTAAATTTTATAAGTTTCAAAGAAATTATACCCTCTACTTTTGTATTTAATTGTAAGTTTTCCCTTTTTATTATTGCGTTTTCTAAAGTAAAATGTAATTGTCAAAGACAACGACTATAGTGAGACTAATATGACTAAGATGCAGGTGGAGGAATTGGCATTTCTAGTTAAGGACAATCTTCCTTGCAAGCATTTAGTGCTCTCAATGGAAGATGCTTTCATTAATTTCCTTCAGGATGATACAAGGTAACTGAATAACCCACATTCCCATGCAATAAATTCAGGGAAATTTCATTTTTTGTGCTTGTCTTAGTCTAACTCAGTTATGAGCATTTTGAATGATAAAAATGTTGTGTGGCAGCTCAAATGGGATCCTACAGTTGGAACCTATGAATTCATACAATCGACTTCTCCTGCATCGTCTTGCAGATATATTTGGGTAATCCTTATTTAGCGTTTGAGTTGAATTTGGAGCTGTGTAGTTTTCTGAGTTTCCTTTTTAATACTGATATTTTGTTAAATTTTGCTAGATTTGCTCACGAATCCATTGGAGAAGGAGACGACCGTCATTTGGTTTTGCAACGATGCCCTGAGACATCAATGTATGTACTTTTTTGCATCCTAACTGTCAGGTTTTTGGACATTTAGTTATTATGGTGCTCATGACCTGGCAGCATCTTGTCTTGCAGACCATCCATTCTTGTTAGTGATATTTTATGGCAGTGTGATACGCCTGAGTCTCTCACAGCATCCCGCCATATATTAACGAGAGAAGAAACTCCACCAGGTAAAATTCGTCTTGTCCACTTGTTTGAGGCACTGTGTAGGCTACTGTTTCATGATCCCCCTATTAAGCATGAAGTATTGGCAAGTTATGAGAATAATATGTGTAGCCAAAAATAACTTATTTTCCTTACACTTTTTTCTGTGGTTTTCTTATAGAGGATTAGGAAGCATGTCATGCAAGTTATTGTTTAGCCCTGCCCATTTGGGAAGTACAGGAAATAGGGATGGGAAAAATTAGAAGGAGCATAGGATGAAAGAAAGAATCCAATACCCCTTCCTGAGTTGCTGAAAAAAGGAGAACTGAAAGGAGGGGGTAGGTGGCCAATCTTGTTGGTTAAAGATGAAAGGGAAGTAAAGAGTAACATATAGGTTTCCTTTACAATCATATTGTTTTTATGTTGAAAAGAAGTGTCGAGTGGGGATGAGGAAGGATTACCATCCGGATCTTATCAAGTTGGAGTTGAAAAAATGGGAGATTATGGAGGGTTTGGGAAGGGTTGATCTTCCTAATGCCTCCATTATTAAGTTCCGAAAACAAGGGAGAGGGTACCCCTCCCTTCTAGAAATATGCTACTAATATTTTTCTATTGTGGTGTGAAAATTTCTGACAGAAAGGCTCAATCTTATTCAGTAACATAACGTAATATATATATAGGGAGTGGTTGCAGTATGCCTGCCACAATACTAGGACTAAATAAGGAAAGGAAATAATGGAGAGATTTGGTGACATAATACCGGATTCTCTTTATTACAGAATACCAAAAATAAACTAACAAAATCCCTATAATTCCTAACTAACTTTAGGCAAGAATTCCACACTCCTCCTCAAGCTGGGTTGTAAATGTTGTACATACACAGCTTGTGACTCAGTTCTTCAAAGTTAGTTCTTGGAAGAGCCTTAGTGAGAATGTCTGTAGTTTGGGACCTTGTAGGGGTGTAGACAAGTTGCACAATTGAGTTCTCGATCTTCTCTGAGATGAAGTGTTTGTCTATCTCAATGTGTTTTGTTCGGTCATGATGCACAGGGTTCTTTGCAATGCTTATGGCTGCTTGATTGTCACAGAATATCTTGATAGGCTTCTCACTCGCAACTCCTAGCTCACTAAGTAATTTCTGTATCCACATGCCTTCACAAAATCCAAGAGCTAGTGCTCTAAATTCCGCTTCTGCACTGCTTCTTGAGACTACAGGTTGTTTCTTGCTTCGCCAAGTCACAAGATTTCCCCATACATAGGAACAATACCCAGATGTGGATCGTCTGTCTGAAACATCTCCTGCCCAGTCAACATCTGAGAAGACTTCAATCTCCCTATTGTCATTCTTGTATAACAGTCCTCTTCCTGGTGTCATCTTAAGATACCTCAAAATTCTATTCACTGCTTCCATATGCTCTTCTGTTGGGTTGTTCATAGACTGACTTACAACACTAATAGAGAAACCAATGTCAGGTCGAGTGTGTGAGACGTAGATGAGACGTCCTACAAGTCTTTGATATCTCCCTTTATCGACTGGAGCACGATTTTGTTCAGTCCCAATCTTCTTAGTTGAATCCATTGGAGTGTCTACAGGCTTACATCCCAACATACCTGTCTCCTTTAGTAAATCTAGAACATACTTACGTTGAGAGACAAATATACCTTTCTTAGATTGTGCCACCTTCATGCCAAGAAAATACTTGAGATAGCCGAGGTCTTTGATTTCAAATTCCTGGGCTAAGAGTTTCTTCGTTCTCAATAGTTCTTCCTCATAGTCACCCGTTAGGATGATGTCATCAACGTACACTATTAGTATTGCAACTTTCATTTTTGAGGAGGACTTTACGAACAATGTGTGATCTGCCTGACACTGTGTGTATCCGTATCTCACCACTAACTTTGCAAACCTTCCAAACCATGCACGAGGAGATTGCTTTAGCCTGTACAGAGATTTCCTAAGCTTACACACCTTATTGTGGTTAGAAGCAATTTCCAATCCTGGTGGTATCTCCATATACACTTCTTCTAGATCACCATTTAAAAATGCATTTTTGACATCCAGTTGATGCAATGGCCAATCTTTGTTAGCTGCAAGAGAGAGTAAAACTCTAATAGTGTTGAGTTTGGCCACTGGGGCAAATGTTTCTTGGTAATCTATGCCATAAGACTGAGTAAAGCCCTTAGCAACAAGACGAGCTTTTAATCTCTCAATATTTCCATCAGCTTTATGTTTAATAGTGAAAATCCACTTACAGCCAATTGGTTTCTTTCCAGGAGGAAGATTTGAGATAATCCATGTACCATTTTTCTCCAAGGCTCTAATTTCTTCATTAACCGCCTTTCTCCACTCTGGATTCTCAAGAGCCTCCTGAATCGAATGAGGTACTTGCACACTGTCAAGGGCAGAAACAAATGTCTGGTAGGATGGTGACAACCTTTCATATGAAACAAATTTGCAAATGGGATGATTGGTGCATGATCTTACACCCTTTCTTAGTGCAATCGGCATATTCAAATCATCACTGATAGGTACAATAATTTCAAGACTAGAAGTTTCCTTACCTGAGTGAATTTGAGCAGGATCTAGATTAGGTTCAGAATCTTGGTCCAGTGTGAGAGGTATTGAGTGCTCTATCTTTCTCTCGGGCCTTGTCCTCCTAGCATAGACACGAAACTCTTTACTTGCAATTTGTGGAGACTTGGATTGATTTTGGATAGGGGTTTGAAGTGTGTTTATTGGAGGATGACTCTTACTTTGATCAAGGTCTTGAGTTTGGCTTGTAGGAGAATGACTCTTGGTTTGATCAAGGATTGCGTTTTTCATAGCAACTGGTTGTGAGATAGGTGGTTGATATGATGGTGAGGGATCCTCGGGCTGAAGCTGAGATTCACTCCCATAGAGAGTATCCCAAAGCTGATATTCACTCATTTTCTCCCTCTGAATTGCAGGTTTGGGATAATAGGATTGATGCTCGAAGAATGTTACATCCATTGAGTTGTATACTTTCTTGGTGATAGGAGAGTAACACTTATAGCCTTTTTGGTTTGAGGAATACCCAAGGAAGACACATTTGATGGATTTAGGATCCAATTTGCTACGCTGCTGCTGATGAATATGAACAAATGTTGTGCACCCAAAGATTTTAGGATCTAATGTAGAGATTATTTTGGTGTGTGGAAAAGTCTGAAGGAGAACTTGGCAAGGAGTTTGGAATTTGAGGGTCCTAGATGGCATTCTATTGATGAGATATGCGGCTGTAAGGACTGCCTCTTCCCAGAAGTGTTTTGGGATGTGTGTGGAGAACATAAGAGATCGGGCTACTTCTAGCAAATGTCTGTTTTTTCTTTCTGCAACTCCATTTTGTTGGGGTGTGTCAATGCAAGAACTTAAGTGGACTATGCCCTGACTCAAGAGGTAATTACCAAGGACAGACTTGAAGTATTCTTTGGCATTGTCAATTTTTAAAACTTGGATCTTGGTTTGGAATTGAGTTTGTATCATGGAGTTGAAATTTTGAAAAGTTTGATTGACCTCAGATTTTTCTTTCATCAGGAAAATCCAGGTCAATCTAGTGTGATCATCAACAAATGACACAAACCATCGTGTTCCTGTTATATTTTTTACTCTTGAGGGTCCCCACGCATCACTGTGAATCATGGCAAATGGATGAGATGGTTTATATGAAAGACTTGGATAGCTGCTACGGGTATGCTTAGATAATTGGCAGATCTCACAACTGAAAAACTTAGAACTTTTATTGATAAACAACGAAGGAAATAGTTTTTCAAGATATATGAAATTTGGATGACCAAGGCGAAAATGCCATAACAAAACCTCACTATCTTTATTGACACAAGAATTTGAAACTGACTCACTCTTAAAGGACACACAACTTGCATTTTGAGCTTGTAATCTTAGAGGAGCCCTGAACACATCTCAGCACTGCCAATCTTCCTCCCCGAGTCCAAATCCTGAAATTCACACAAGTTTGGAAAAAATTTAGTCACACAATTGAGATCACGAGTCAATTTACTGATTGAGAGTAAATTACAGTCCAAATTAGGAACATGAAGAACAGAGTTTAGAATTAGGTCCTTCATAATTCTGATTGAGCCAGTTCCCTCAACTCTGGATATAGATTCATCAGCTATTCGGACTGTGTAATTTTCTTTACACCGGCTATACTCATGAAATAGGTTTGCATCTCCCGTCATGTGATCTGACGCTCTTGAGTCAATAATCCATGGACTTGAGTGTTGTTTATTGACTATAAGGGCTTTGGAAAAATTACCTTTTTGTGCTAACATGCTGGTTCCAGATCCAGAGGTACTTTTTTGAGTCATGGTGTTCTGGCTGAATAGTTTCTGCAAAACCTCAAGTTGTTCTTTAGTGAAAGGACTTGCCTTTGAAGCGGGAGGATTGTCATCTGTGGTAGCAGCAATGTTGGCACGGCTTCCTCGGTCACTTGCTGGTCTTGAAGGCTTCCAATCAGTCGGTTTGCCATGGATTTTCCAGCAATTCTCTAAGGTGTCCTGGTTTACGACAATGGTCACACCAAGGCCTTCCTTTTCTCTGTCGATTGTCACTGTTCGAGTTGGATTGGGTTCCTCGAGTAAAAAGGGCAGATCCTTCTAGTGTTGGGACAGAGCTGTGGGATCCCATCATCACCTTCTTCCTGCTTTCCTCACGACGAACTTCTGAAAATGCCTCTCTAATACTTGGAAGAGGCTTGGTTCCCATCACTCTTCCTCTGACTTCATCCAAGTCTTTGTTGAGGCCAAGAAGAAATTTGAATGTCCGTTTCTGCTCCACAATTTTTCAGTATAAGGCTGTATCTTCAGAGCACTTCCAAGCATGAACTTCGAACATGTCAAGATGTTGCCAATGACGAGTGAGAGTGTTGAAGTACTGAGTGACTGTTAGATCTCCCTGACGTAGATCATGTAAAGTTGCTTCTATCTCGAACAGTTCTGCAGTGTTTTCAGAGCTGGAGTATGTCTCTCTTGCAGTGTCCCAAATTTCCTTTGCAGTCCCATATAGGAGAAAATTTTCTCCAATGTCGTTGTTCATTGAATTAATCAGCCACGACATTACCATGTGATTCTCAATCTTCCAAACCTTGAATTTGGGATCGTTATTTTCTGGAACAGTGACTTCGCCTATGAGATAATCATCCTTGCCTTTCCCACAGATGAATATCATCACCGATTGAGACCATTGAAGGTAATTATGCCCGTTGAGTTTGTGACTTGTTATGAGAATGGAAGTGTTTTCAGTTCCTCCATGATTGCTTGCTGCTGGTGCAGATTCTGGATTGGAGGTCACTTCGGATGTTGAGCTTTGTCTATCAGTAGCCATGCCGTATTTTGTCATGGGAAAATTAGGTTTTCAGAGGTTGGCTCTTGATACCATGAAAATTTCTGACAGAAAGGCTCAATCTTATTCAGTAACATAACGTAATATCTATATATATAGGGAGTGGCTGCAGTATGCCTGCCACAATACTAGGACTAAATAAGGAAAGGAAATAATGGAGAGATCTGGTGACATAATACCAGATTCTCTTTATTACAGAATACCAAAAATAAACTAACAAAATCCCTATAATTCCTAACTAACTTTAGGCAAGAATTCCACATGGTGTAAATTTTTTATCCTTATGTGGCACCCTGCTTCTATCTTTCTAGAAGTAATCCTAGTGGATTCAAGTGCTTGAAGAGCATATCTACCGAAACAAATGTAATTACCTCAATAAACTATTCGGTTCATTCTTCATTTATTTTGTTTACAAAATCTAGTTCTCCTTGGGTTATCATCAATGTATGGAACCCACTATTTATTTATCTATTTTATTCCCTTTTTTTGCTAGTTATTACATTTTCCATTTTTCTTCTTTCGTTATTAGGAATATTGTTAGACATGTTATAAGAATTTACTGTTTCCTCTTCAAGTGCATACTTTTCATTGCAACTTGTAGCATAAATGTGTAATAGGTTCATGAGTAAAGTATCTGTACTTTTCAGTAGGTATCTTTGGCTGGGCAGTGAGGAGACAGTATTTTTTCCTTCTTTCTTAGGGAAAGCTTTTGACGTTAGATTTTTAAACATTAAATCTTTTTATCTAATTCTAAAATCTAAAGGTGGTTTCTGAAAACAAGCACAAAAAATTGTTAAAATTTAGTAAGGATATAGAGAAAGTAAGATCATGGGATGTCCAAAGAAAGGACATCGTGTTGGACAATGCAAAGTGGAAACTAAGACATCCTACTCGGCAATGGAGTATTTATCATGGAGCTATTTTTTTGCATCAAGGAAGTGTTAGGGTGACAGTTTGGAGAATGTAGATCTGTTGAAAGAGGCTTTTTTTTTTTTTGCTAAAAGGCTAGATTGTTTCTTATTAACTCCTAAGATCCTATTTTAATTGGCCGTAAATAGTTAAGGACTGTTTTCAGTTTTAGCATGCTACCAAAACCCTATACATTATTGTTAAGATAAGAAAGACCTGTCCATGAGAATTCCTCTCTTTAAGCACCTGCAACTTGTCTGCTAGAAGGTCTTTTTCTGACCATTGGGTAACTTGTTTATTTTTTATCATTTCAGAAGAACATCCAATGCCATTGGGTAACTCATTTATTTCAGAACCCTAATGAATGCTGGTCTTGGGGTCCATTTTTATGGACACAAATCTAGATTCAATATCCTTCAGCAGCAAATGCTAATTGATATTCTAACGTCTCCAACATGAAGTATTATATTTTATTCCCTCTTCTATTTGTTTCCTTTATCATTTGGTTGACTGTTTGCCCTCAAACTGTTATTGGTATTATGCTGGAAAATGCTGTCTCTTGTCTGGCATTTCCTTTTTTTATTGAACTATGATTCTCACCATGTGAAATGGGTGACAACGCAACTTTGGTGGCTGCCGAGACTAAACAGAACTTCTTGTCTAAGATCCTGTGTACCAACCAGTGATCAATTTTATTAAACTTACTATCCATAAACATTGTGCAACGCAGTGTGCTGCTGAAAGTAGTGAAATTAAATTACTTTTCTCCTTTCCATCATGCCTAGAATTATGTCAAGGTTCCATTTCTATCAATAAAACATATGCCTTACACATGTGTTGTTTCCCCCCTTGAATGATATGCTCGAACCCTTAAGGGAATTGAATCAATTGTGAATCACTGCATCAAGAGTACTTTCTCCTTTGGGCAAGTTCTGTTGGCTGAGGTGTAGAGTGTTGAAGCCTGAATCGGATAATGAAGGTCAAGGGAAACATTATTTCAATGAAAAGCTGTCTTTTGTCCAGCTATAAATGTTTGATCCCCATTGAGGTTTCTTCGCTTTTCTACCAACATTAATTGAAAATTAAACCTGACACCTTACTGCTTGAATAAGATGTTTTGATTCTTGATGGAGAATAACTGTCCATTTTTGCAGACATGATTTGTTGCATTCCTCTGGTGGTTTAGTTGTGCTTTCCCTGAACGTTGATGCTGCTTGAGGAATTTCTTTGTTTTGACTGAGGGAGACTATTTTCCGTACTTCTTTAGCTGCTTTGACATATTCCAATTCATCATCTGATAATACCTTTTCTAAAAAATTGTGGCTAAACTTCTGTTTCTTTAGTGGCTCTTACACAATGGATGACCATCTATATTTGCTGGTTTCCAAAATTGCATCTTTATTTCAACTTGATCTGTTTTTTTTGTATTTTTTTTCTAATGCTATACTCATAATTGCTAGAAATTACAGTAAGTAATACCTTGTTTATATTGGAATATTGAAGTATTTAAATGTACTGAATTTGTTAGAGCATTTTCCAAACATGTTTATTTATTTAGATGTGGCTCCAAGATCTGAGTGGTCCTGAATCCGGAATTATATAAGATGCTACAGGAATGACTAGCTTTTTTCCTTCTTTTATCAGACCAAAAATTGTCTGTAAATATTAGTGATTTTCTCTATGTTGATTATCTTGTAACATGAAGGTTTTGAGTACCTGGACATTGAGACCTGAAAAATGTCTTTTTTTTTTCCAGTAATGGAGACAAACTTGCCTTCTTTCGAGCTTAGTCTTGAGGCTAGAGAAGCAGCTTACTTGGCTGCTCGGGAGCGGATTTTTTCAATGGATGTTGGAGAGATACGAGAACCTGTTAAGCAGAAGCCACGAACCGTGCCAATTGTGGCTCGTCGAATGATTGCACATGCTTTGGGCCAAAAATTAAACTCATGCAGTCAAGAAAATAATGCCAGGGATTTTAAAGACCATGAACAGCTACTTAATGAACTGAGCATTCAAGATAAGGATAAAGTTGATAATAATTTGAGAACTGAAACAAATCAAGATACTGTTTTCGTGCCAGGCCAAACAGTGGATGCATGCAGCAAAGCAAATAGCAATGCACATAAACATAATGCTTCAGAAGTTAGCGAGAGGAATGATTCTGATGAACCAGCTCAAAAGAGGCTGACTGATGCTACCATGCCTGGAAGAGGTCGAAATAGGGTTAACAAAGGGTTCTCAAAAGAAGAACATATAGGGGCTGCAAAGAGAATGTTTGCTCATGCTTTAGGTTTGCCCTCAGCTAAGGATGGTGTTCTTTTGAAAGGAAGTGAAAGGAAGACAACTGACAATGAGTAAGGTAGGTTCATTTTAAGGTAATGGATCATTCATTTCTTCTGTTGAACTTTGTGCTGTAGATAAGGAGCCTTTGGTTTTTTCTTCCAACCTATTACTGGTTAAGGAAGGAGCTTCATGGTGATGCTATCGTCCAATGAGAAAACACAAAGAAGAAAACAGTTAAAGTGAGAAGGCATGATAGCTACTTGCCTAATTGCATCTGGCAACATTTCTGTCTTCTCATGGCATAAGTTTTTTCCATGACAATTTATGAAGCTTTGTACACTGGTTTGCATCCGATGAGAGTTTTGAGCAATCTGGTTTTTATGGACTAGAAGACACATGTAAGCTGTGCAAGAGTCACATTTGCTGGTTGAAAACATCCTCTCCCATGTAAGACTTGTGAACCTGAATAATCTGTAGTCTGTTATATTCCTTGCTTGAGAGATCAATACTGCGAGGTTGTGATTGTAGGAAAGTATGTTATAGACAAGGAATCATCTGTATCATATGAATAGAAAACATTAAGCGGGTTTAATTCTTAATTATAATAACACACTTCGATTTTTATGGAATTGTCTGGTTATGTTCTCCAAAACATTCACTTGCATGCCTATTTCTTTTGTACCTTATCTCTTGTTAACGGCAAATACGTGATAGCAGGTGAAGTCTCAATATCTATTAGTAGATATTCTCGCGTGAGATCTGTGTATTAACTCTCTCCTGTTGAAAAGCAAACTAACTTAGCTGCATTTAGAAGGGTGCTTCTTGGAAGCCTGCAAGATGTCTTGTTTTAGAATTTAGACACACCTTTTCTGATTCATCCTCTTGGTTAGTGATTTTGCCTTTCACACTTGCTATGAGCATTTCAATCCGTGCCATGGCATTCAAAGTCTAAATAAAACAGTAAAACACCATCTTAAATTAGAACCCATTGTGAGGCAACCAAGTACATGAGTCCCCTATGACTTGTTCAATCTTCGTTCAAAGTAAGCAATAAATTAGGCTTCCGATTCAGCCTCCTAGATTATAGGATAACCGCTCTTAATCCCAGCATTTGGTTGGTATTCTAGGTTGTCTGATTAGCTGCCGGACCTTTATGTTTGGAGTGAGCAAATTGAGTTTTTCCTTTAATTTTCTTCTTACATCCAATGGTTGCTGCCCTTCCCATAAATCCCGTCAATCTATTGTTGAGGTGGAACTCATTACATTAAAATAAATGAAATTTACAAATGAATATTCATCACAGCACAAACCCTTTTTGAAAGTAATAACCCTTCAAATTCTCCTTTTGATTTATGATGCACAACTTACAACTTAAAACCATGGCTCCAAAGAGCTATTCCTTGGATCCACTACATCCAATAGTTGCCTTTAGAAATCAATCACTTCACCTTGTTCATTTTCCCCGTGGCAGTGGTCTTGAGTAGGGTTGGTTAAGATGGAAGAGACACAGAAGCAAAGATGTAGGATCACAGCCAAATCATCCATTTCCTTCCATGGGAGAAACCTCTAGTGCATGAACGCGAGTAAAAGGAGAAAAAACTTTCAATTAAATGTATTCAGCATGTCATGTTTGCCTTTCAGTTCTTGGAGATGAGGATTTTGCAGCCAAAGCAGCAAGCAAAGACTGGTTGGCTACAAGCTTCTCTCTGAGCATGACATTGTAGTCATACAGACGTTGAAAATTCTTCTGTATATCAGACAGCTCAATCTCAGAACCTGACTTCAATTCTGCATTGAGTAAGGGGAAGGATTAGAAAGAGCAACTCTAACATAAAATATATCAGATAATTAAATCCCTATTAAGGGTTTTGAAGGAACACACCACAAAAACTATGCTTGAACTCCTGAAAGAGAAACTTTTGCAATTGTTATAAATGACAAGCACAGCTATGAGAGGCAAAGTCAACAAGGGAAAAGTAGTACACTGCAGAACCTAGACAAAATTTTAATTTCAAATGCCGAAAGCCATTGAAAGGCACATTTTCAATCAGAATTTTCGATCAAGCTCTTATTCTAGCTTTCAAAAAAACCAATATGAAAGTCCATCAGTAAATGAAATGCAAACATGCGCAGAGCAGCAGAGAGGCAATTAAGTTTTATTTCTTGATCATAACTTGATGTTTTCTTATGACTTAATTAATGAAAAGCCAAAAGGAAAACTTAATGTCTCTTTGCAAATTCATAGTTATCACAATGGTAGCCCTAAGAGCTGGTATTCCAAAAGGAAGCAAAGGTAAACTCTCCCAATTATGATTATTAGTATTAGAACCAATTTAAGCCTTTCTAAAGACAGCCTCTCTAACCACACTCTTTGGTGAACACAACTTTTTAACCACAAAGGCACAGTCAAAGCATAAAGGAAGCAATTAAGGGTCAGGTAATCTTAATTGCTAGCCAAAAATTCTTACTTCTAACATCCTGTCCCTGCTTACAAATTCTTAGTAGTTAGTACGTTGTTTGAGGAATTTGCAAATGCCATATTTATGCAAGAACTACAATATATTATGGTCAGAGAAGAATGGTTTCATCAAAATCTTGTCTCAAAGATCACACAATTACAGGATGTTCAGGATGCTATCACTATCAAGTCTGCTAAAATTCACTGGAATCCTCAAATAGGATAAAAAAAGTAGAAGTTTGGCTCTGTCTGCAGGAGGATCTTTGGATAACAGAAGAATATGCATATTTAGAAATTAGAAGGGCATAAAACCACGAATTATTTAGCCAAACCAAAAAACAATGAATTTAAAGGCTAAAAAGGCCAAAAAATTATAACGATAAAGTTAATTGTTAAGTAGCAAGCAGTTCTGAAACCTAATAAATTCACTTTTTGAATGACTGCAAGCAATCAGAGGCAACTTGTTAATATGAGATGATAACCACTTAATAGTCGGTGTGATAACCTGGAACTGGGTACCCTGCATAAGCAAAATCTAGTTATTTCTTTACTGCAATGAAAATCAGGATTTGACTCATTGAAACAGGAGTTTGAAAATGAAAGATTTGAGATCAACCAGAATCTGAAAGAAGCTTCCTATGACCAATCATATAAAATCCAAATATGTCAACTGTGTTTATTGACTTCATGATGACTTTAAATTTAAATAAACTTCTAAAGCACTAACATTTATCGAAATCAGAGAAATGTAGCAAAATGTTTGGAAAGGTCAAGTGCAAACATTATGAGGATGCTTTAAAACCATAACAATTTCCGGCTCAAGGAACATGCCAGTCTAAAGCATGATAAAGAATTTTGTTGCCACCTGAAATTTGAAAATACTGCAGGAGGAAATCGCTGTCGCAAATATAGTCAATAAAGTTCATTTTTTCTACTTCTGTTCTGAATAGAAGTTGGTATTTAAGGCACTGGGATCTGTTCGTTTCAAAGTTAGTGTCTTTTTAAAGTTTAAACATAAAGCAAAGATGTGGCACTTCCAGCCAGGAGACTGAAGATCCATTAAGTAACAAAAGTAAACTAAATCAAAAAGCATCCCCCCCCCCCCCCCCCCCCCCCCCCCCCTCAAAGACAACACACACTCTTCTGCATAGCAATAAGTACAATTCTAAGTATGAATTGAAAAAAATTGATTTTCTTTCACCATTGATTAAATAAACTGAAGACTTGGTTTAGTGGTTAACGGTTAAGGAAACCACAAAAAAAAAAAGATATCAGCAGCACCAATTAACTACAATTGTGCCTTTTGAGCAGCATATAATGATAATGATAATGAAGACTAGTAAGGCAAACCTCCAAACTAGTTCTTACCTAGTGTTGGTGGCGGGGCGATTATATCATCACCAAGAGTACATGCTGGATGCTGGACAGAAACTGCATCATTAGAACCAACACAACATGTTTTCTTGTCCTTTATAGATCCAGGCATATCATGTTTGACAGCCTGCAGATAAAATACATGGAAAACTTTGGATTTAGAAACCTATGCACATCAGTAATGCATTGTTCGCGTCCAAAATCCATGATAGTGTTACTAACACTTTGCATGAACTGATAAATAGCTAAAACTTATCATAACTTTGGTATGAATGCATTTTTGAAAGAAAAGGATCATAAAAAGAAGAAAAAGGAGAAATACTATTTCAAACTCTTTTCAAAAACTCACTTCTAGGGTGAGGGAAACATGGAATAACTATTACGCCATGCAATTTTATCTGATGATAATAAAAGTTAATATAAATCTGGAGCTTAACTTCAAGCGAATCACAGGGCATCTAGGGCACTATTTGCACAGAGGAAATATCAAATAAATTCTTCAAGACTCCAAAGGCTTAAAACCACACAATAATGCTTTCTGCAACTCAGCAAACAAGACGACTAGAAAATTTGTTCAGTCTTTCTAGTTATGCATGTGCCATTAGTTGATATTTTGGTTGGATTGTATTTGCAACCCAAGAATTGCTCTTTACAACCATTTTTTTTCTAATTTTAAGACAAAAATGCCCAAAAAGAAAATGACTATTGATCTTATAAAATTACCTAATTATCCTCAAAACAAAATTTTTGCATGTTCCAACAGTAGATTACAAAAAAATTAAGGGTTTCCAGAACTGGATTTTCAGACACCTTTTGAATCTCGCGAAAATGAACTTCCGCAAGGCTTTAAAGCCACATGGAAATGAACTTCTGCGATGCTAAGCCTTGTTCATTCATCTGAGGTTTTAAGAATCCCAGATTTGCTAATATTTGCTGACAAGCAGATTTTCAGTGGAAATCCATTTGAGTTTCAGAGATTTTGTGATTTAGGGGTCCAAAATTTACAAAAGAAAAAATCAAAATATAAAATCTTAATATGTTTTAAGATTTGTTTAAGGAATTGAAGGGATTGGAGAAGAAATTGATGAAGAATTGGAGAACAGATTCGTGGTTGTGTTTGAAAAAGATGTGGAAAGGATTAACAGGGAAAAAGTAAAAAGTTATAACGGTTGTGTTGAGCTTTTTTTGCCTACAATTTCCTATTGTTTTACAATATTCTTACAATTTTTAATCAATTTTATTTTTTTTAATTTTACACTTTAAATTTGAGTTGTTCTTAATCTATTCATTTGTTAGTGATTATCCACAAGGCCAGGCCTCGCACATTCTTATGAGCTTTTAAGAACCCCAAATTTGCTGATTAAAAATGGATTTCCAGTGGAAAACCATTTGAGTCTTAGGGATTTTACGATTTAGGGTTCAAAAATAAGCAAAAAAAGGGGGAAAAATCAAAATATCAAATCAGAACATATTTTTAGATTTGTTGAAGGAAATGAAGAGATTAGAGAAGAGATTGATGAAGAATTGGAGAAGAGATTGGTGGTTCTGTTTGAAGAAGATTGAAAACCGTTAAATGGAAAACTAAAAATAAAAAAGTTGTAATGGTTGTTTTGAGTAATTTTGGCTTTAAGTGTGGTTGTGTTTGGTAATGGGTTGTAGAAAGTTAAAAAAAAAGGGTTGCAAATAGAATCTCTCTTTCATGTAAGATCAATATAGACGTATTACAAGTAATAATGCATCTAGTAAAAGTAAATAGCTTAGTCATTAATAACAGAAATATTACCAATTATAGGTAACTTGTGTTAAACAAGGCTTCTTTAAGTGAGTGGAGTATCGAAAGACAGGTTAACAATTAAAAATAAATAAAGTGAAGTAGAGAGAAAAAAGATGACAAATATACTAAAATATTTGGCATGTCAAACAAGATTCCTTGTGTTAACGACAGAATAACACATGGGTTCATTTCTTGAATAGAAACTCTCTTCAGGGGTTTCGTAAAGATCCTGCCATGCAAGATTTTACATCTCAAGTATGATTCTGTTATAGAACAGTATTCTACATTATGTAGAATTAGACACCACTTTCGTAGGACAAGTTGAAGATATTGAAACAGCATCAAGGAAAGAAGGAAAAGAATATTTCATTTTGGTTAACTAATTTAATAAAAGAAGAAAATGCAAAATTAGGTAGAGGTTCAAAAAGAATTGATAGAGCCTACCTTTTCACTAGGTAAGCTAACTTGCTTGCTAAAACTTATATCGATATTACTTAGCTGCCTTCGCTTCCGCAATGACCCACGTCCACGAACTGATCCATTAGCAGGGGCTGATTGGATCATGAAACGACCACAACCTGATTCTGTTTTAGAGTCATTATCAACATCCAATGTGCTGCAACCCCATGTGTACATGACATATTTTCTCACCTGGTTAAGAAAAGCACATTAAGTCTGCTCAATTAAACTAAGGACTAAATCAGAGAGAAAGACTTGACTGATTAATAGAACATAACATGCACGTTCCTATGAGAAAGAAATTACTTTATCCCAGTGCTCTTGAGCTTTTCGTCTATTTCTGATCTTCCGTAAAATGCTATCTTCATTGCGGAGCCTTTTTATTCTGAACTCACACTAGAAACCAAGCAGGTTAGGAATATTAAATTCATTGGATTAGAAGTTCTTAAAAAAAAATGAAAGAAGACTAATAAAAAAACTAAAAACTTAGGGACTGTTTCAGGAAAATAAACTTTACTTGCTATCCTGGAATAAATTTAAGAAGCTAAAGATGCTTTTCTGGCTGGCAAAACTGTAACTAGACAACTGCTCATGTGCTTTCTATGTTCTATTTACAAACAGGCTCCGCATTTCTAAAACACATTCAAGCACCTTTTCAACAGAGTAAAACCCATTTCAGGATAGGAAGGGAACTTAGAATAATTACTTAGGCAAGAATTAAGATAATGACTTCTTTTCTTTTGTCATGATGTTCAAATATTGAGAACAAGAGTTATTGGCTCTAAGCTTAAATTAGATGTTATCAGACATCTATGTTTCTCAAGAAAAATAAAGAACAACACACCTTGTTTCTCCTTTACATTAGAAACAAAAACTTAGGAGCTGGGAAAGATGCAAAACAAGGAACCAAGCTATATTATTAACTACTTTGAAACCTAGCTACAAGCTCTATACATACATACGTACATATATATATATACGTACATATATATATATATATATATATATATATATATATATATATATACACACTAGATATAAGCCCGCGCGATGCTGCGGGTCTATTTTTATTTTGTAATTTTTAAAGTTAGTTAAGTTGATTATTAAAGAAGAGTTATTGGACATAAGAAATATTTATTTCCTTCATAATGTTTAGTACAAAAAAGAAACATGTTTACTAAGGAAAGAGTTTATAAAAGAAACGTGTTTACTAATGATAGAGTTTATATATCAAACAACATATCCAAAAATAATTTTTTGAAAAATTTAGATTAGCTTGGATTAAAAAAATACACAATACTTAAGTTAAATAGTATGACAAACAGATAATTTGTGCTAGAAACAAACAAATTAAGATAATAATACAACAACAATAAAAACTAAAGCACTAATAAATATATCTTTATATACAGCATAATAGTTCAGACAATTTAAAAAAGAAGTAAGAAAAAATTAGCTAAGAATGTTTTGTTCATATTATTAATTATGTGTAAGGTTTTAAACCCATCTGTAAACATTTTTATTTTAAGAATAACATATTGAATTATTTATATTTACTCCAAAGTACAATATGTAAAGTAAAAGTATTTTTCCTAGAAAAGTTAGAGATAAAAAAAACCCTTTCATATAATAATTTTTATTCGAAAGCAAAATTTGGAAAATACATAATTTATATGTATTTGAAGTATTATTTATTTTTAAATATTTGCCATATGTCGGTTAAATAATATATTTGAATATTGTTTTTATATTTTTACAATTATTATAATTATTAATAAATATAAAAAATGTTTTAAAAAATTTATTATGAGGCGAGAGAAGAACCTATTATTGTGATTTGAGATTGATTTTATATAGCTAATATATTTTTCGTGTTTAGTAAGTTTACATCTGCTAGTGGAGATATAATTTTAAAAAATAGATTTAGAGAAATTAGATCTAAACTTTTTTAATTAAAATTATCTAAATCAATTAGCTTTTGTGTTGTTTGATTTTTTTTCCTTAGATTAAAAATCAACTCAAAGATAAATG
Source organism: Heritiera fomes (assembly GCA_032173925.1). Classification (NCBI taxonomy): domain Eukaryota; kingdom Viridiplantae; phylum Streptophyta; class Magnoliopsida; order Malvales; family Malvaceae; genus Heritiera; species Heritiera fomes. The sequence goes on from JAPDPM010000001.1 coordinate 23,664,859, forward strand.
AATTTTTTTATTTTTTTATTAATTTTTTATATTTAGAATGCATCATTTGTTAAACCCTCTATCATATTTTTATTTTGAATTTTTTTAATTTATGCGCCGAATCATATCATTGCTGGAGAAAAAAATTGAAGATTTAAAAATAGATTAAAAGGCATAACAAAAAAAATTCAAAAACAAAATAAAATTAAAGAACTTAACTAAAAAATGAAAACCTAAAAATAAATTAGAGGGCATAATTAAAAAAATATTTAAAAAAACAGAAATAAAATGCTAAATCAATTGAGACACGACACATGGCTCATATGGGAGATAAAACATTGAATGGTATGGGTTAGAAAGGTGAAAGAAAATGAGTGAAAAACAAAACCAATGTGAAGCTAGACGTGGAGCAAAAAAAAAGATTTTTTATATAATTTAAATAATATTAAAAATTATTAACTTAATTAATTTTGAAAATGTTTTAACATATATATTTAATATTAAAATATTTTTATTTTATTAATTATCAACATTAAATATATAGAAATTAATGATCTACAAAATATATACTATAAATGCATTTGTAAATGTAATCTATCGTTAAAAAGATGTAATGTATATACATTTGAAGAATTATTTGTTAATTGTTATGTGTTAGTTAAACAATATTTTTGGAGATTGATTTTATATTTTTAAAATTTATTATCATTATTGATAAATATTAAAATAAATATATAAAGATTTATTATTTGAACGATTAATTTTTTATGAAAATAAATATATAAAATTTAAAGATCAATTTTTTATGTTGTTTATTTTTTTCTCTATTAAAAATAAAATTCACATATAAATGACTTTTTTTTTGTTCTTTAAATTTATGAAAAAAAAAAGAAATAAAAAAATGTTGAAGAACCAAAAAAAGGCAAAAACTGAAAAAAAAAAAAAAAGGCCAAAAGCTGACACGTGGAGGGTCTTGGAGACAAAAATATATAGATGTATAGATATATATATATATATATATAGAGAGAGAGAGAGAGAGAGTTAAACAGAAGTTTCTGAAAATGCTTCTTTCTCATAAAAACTGCCAACATTCCAACTTTTTTCTACTTTACTACAGCTTTTGTCTGAAACCAAAATGACAATGCATTAACTGATAACAATCAAGTCATCTCCCCAACCAGCCAACCCCTCCTCCTCCTCTAGAATAAAATAGATCTATTCATATTGCACATAATGAGAAAAGCACAAGATCAACATGGTAACAGGATCACATCCAATCATTATGAATACGTACAATCATTATGATGACCTAAATTATCAAAACACAAATGCACAAGCTGTGCCTAGAAAACTACAACAATCCAAAATAAGATAACCCCTAATATTAAAGAAAAACTGAAAAAAGCACTTTCTCTTCACCGGAATGAAAATAAAAAAAAAACTTAACAGTATCAGTTCTAGACAATATAAGGTCCTTGGTCATATATGTTTGAATCTTATACTTTATTGAGAAAACCAAGGGCAAAGGTAGAAATAGATAAAGTGATAAATTCTAGAGGGACAGGAATTACTTGAACCAAGAGATAGAGAAATATCCCCATACTAATGCAATATAGCCCACCAAGATCTGCAAGGAAGCCCACTGCAAGTTGAACAAACAATATTGCGTTAATATATCACAGTAGAGATATACTTCAATTACCGCAGAATAACGCAATCCCCAGAACAGCAACCAAAATTAAAGCACATGCTTTCAAACTATATAGAACTAATGGCTTTGTTAGCTTTGGCACCTGATTAAGTCTAATTCCACAGATGCAAAATTTTCTTGCTCAACATCTTTTATTATATTCATCTAAGAACAAAATCAAGGAAGACAACTTTAAAGGGAAAAGAAAGACCATAGGGTTTATAAAAATAAAATGGGCTCAGAAAGGTAGAAAACAGCATAGGAATAAGATAAAAAAATTATGCATCTGAGTAGGATAATTAGTAATGAAGGACGTCCCTCCAGCAAAGTGGAAAAATACAACAATAATTCCATTGAACAAAATTTTCAGGATCCTCATAGGTCATAAAGTCTTATCATGTTCCCAGAAACCAAAGGATTCTCCAAGAGAGAAGGAATTTATGCATCATTCAGAAAGAGGTAACTATCTTATCACGCATTCCTTAACTACAGCTCATAGAAATGTGCAAAATCTATAAGCACAGACTTGAATTTGATAAATTCTTTTTTCTAGATGTTATCAACAGTAGCATGATATTCTTTTCAAAAATTACAAGGCATAAAGATATGAAAGGCCAGAGTAGGATTCCAAGGTACAAGGAAATGACACAAATCAAACCAGCAAGTTTTGAACTCAAGAGAAAGAAATGTCTGTAAACCATGGTCAAGTTATCAACACAACTGCACTTTGTCTAACATCTTGGTCTTGCTGCCATTTTACAAATGGAAAACTTTTACTACAATAAAATTTCCCATCTCCAAACAAGCTTTATGATGAAGCAACATTCACCAAGCACAAAAATTTGAAAAAAAAAATGAGAACGATACAAATGATTGAGCTTGTCTTGCTAACAGATTATTTTACAACTCACAAATCAAATCCTTGACTAGAATAAAGAGGGATTCAAAAAGGAACAACAAAGCTTGTGAAAGCCTTAATTAGAAGCCAATTCAATCAAAGTAAAACCTTCTCCTAATAGTGCCCATAAAGGACTCTATCAAGCCAATTTGTTAAAATGATTAAAGGAATAACTCAGATATCTGAGACTGTCACCTTAAATAGTCTACAAACCTCCCAAATGTCAATCACATTAAGTTTCCAACACATCTTACTTTAGAAGGGTGATTGTTTTAACATTCTGCCTACAGAAAATTCACGTAACAAAGTAACAGACATCCAACATACTCCAATACATAAACACACCAGACGCCAAGAAAGTGAAGCAATAGTAAATATAATGACAAACATGAGTATCATAATAAAGTGTCAAATATCAATCATCGATAATGACGCTCATAAAAGATGAAATTTCTGAATAAATTTGCAGTTCGCTTCGAGAAGACCATTTTTGATTGAATCTACATGATCCGCAAATTTGAAAGAAATTATTTCAGAATAAAACAGATTTTCCCCAAATACAAGTTGCAACCATGACAAAGATAACTGTAACATATATTCACAAGAACACATAGTTAATAAATGTTATCCAAAAGAAATTGCCAGGAGATATTATAGCAATCTATATACACAATGATAGATAGCTTAAGATGAGCAAAAGAACTAAATACTCATTGAAAGGAAAAGGAAAAAAGAAACAACAGTAACAAGCGGCAAACTCCCTAGAGAGCTGGCAGTTTTGCAGGCAGTTGAGTAGTTATTATGAACATATATTATACGGTAAGTGAACCAACTTGATAAGGAGAAAAGATCCAAAATAGGGCATGTATCTTCAGCATGAGCTTTCAGAATGGAATATCTTGACTGACATTCCACTTTTGGTTCCAGCAGTATTTATTGCCAGATGATTTCAAGTTTATATATATGTTGCCAGGATTTCCGTTGCGGATGCAGTGCATTGAATGCCATAAATGTCTAGGGATAGCATAATGGACGGAAGAGCATAGAGTTATCTGGTAGTAGATGATGAAATATGCCAAAGACTGAAACAGATACACAGGCAAAGCAAATTACTCACCAGCGCCTATTATATTTTGATTTTCAATCTCAATGATGTAGGAAGAAAGATAGTTGACATATAATGTGGTGTTGATTTTTCCATCATTAGCACTCTGAAGTGATGCCTGGAGCTGAGAGTCCTCAAGCAAAATTGACCCCGGGACAAATTCATGAAAGAGGGGTTGAATTAGCCTCAGATTCTTTGCACTGCGGTATATGCGTGGAAATAAATTGAATATCAATATGTTTGTGTCCGCCCCTCTGAATGTAACTGGGCTATTATCAAAATTGCTTCCATTCTTCAGCGTTCCACTAACAAAACTCACATGATCTCTCCTGTCATGATCTTTTGCAGTTACATTGAACTGAAAACCTACAGCACTTGCAGGACTGTTCGGAAGATCAACAAACTGCCATGAAATGGACATATAATCTTGACTGAGTTGGCAATTGCTGCACTTGAGAGCTATGGTTGGCCCCAAGCTTGTGTTCAGACATGAAAAGTTCATAAAATTTGAAATAGGGAAAACTTTTCAGTCAATGAAACCAGAACTTCCAGCAAGTAAGGTAGTAGGAAGTTGCAAGTTTGAGCAGCTCATACTAGAAACAGTGGTCATACTAAATTCCATGTCATTCCTGAAGGAGGCTAGGTCAGGTGCATTTGTTGCTTTCACGTTACGCACTTCAATGGTTCTCTTTGCTATGATTTGGTAAAGCAACCTAAGAAAAATCAAAGAGGGGGGAGGGCAATAAGTCAATAAGAATTCATATGTCAAAAGGGCTCAAGGAAATATCCATAAAAATTTGAACATCAAATGTTTGCATCAAGAAATTCAAATGCTAGCTACAAAAGGATGTTATCCTCACTCACGCAGCAAACAACCCAGTGAAAAGTATCCAGCTTGCAATCGAGAAAGTTCCACCAAGTTCTGTTTTACGTTTCACAACTAACTTCTGATCATCCTACATACGGGAATGATAAAATTAGAACATTATCATATTAGACTAAGAAAGTACAGAAAAGTTCATTCTTTATATGTTAACAGACTTCTATTGTAGTTTCAGAAATCAAAATCATTCCTTAGTCATATGAATTTCAAAGTCATCTTGCACATCATTTACAACAATACTGTCTTTCTACCTTCCTAAGTAAGATCCAAATGACCGGTTTCAACAATAATACACCCAGTTCCAAGTATGCAAAATTTAAATACTTTTCAATAAAACACATTAAGGAGGACTTCTTAATTAGCTAACAAAAATCAACCCTAGGTCACCCAAATTTTCAAGACAATCTAAATTACAACCAACTCGGTAAATTGAGCGTGCTATCACCCTATATATACTTGCTGACTACAAAAAAGAAATCCCACTTTCGAAAGACACATACAAATTCACTATTAGTTATCACTACCGACTTGAATAGTTAGAACCTGAAACTTTCAGCTTAGACATCAGTTGTCCCAGAAAGGCGAGGTGTTCTTTTCGTGTTCTAATGCATAAAAAAAAATCATTAATCAGTGGAAACAGAAAGGACTAACCAGCCAATGCCTGGTAGCAAAGCAAACATCCAAGCGACTAATCCACCACCTAATCTTAAACCAAACATTTCTCCCATCACCGAGCTTTGTAAACCTTAAGAAGAAGCAAAACACGAGCCAAGAAAGCAACAGTATAGCGGTAGCTTCCAAGAACACAGCTTGAGACTGAGTAAACTTCTTAATTGAATCAAATGAAAAAATGGTTTCAGGAAACGACACCGCATAGTAGTCAATCCCAGAATCAGTTTCTATAGCTGAACTGCCGCCATAGGTAGTGCAGCTATTGGCCGTAAGGTTGAGAAAGTGGCCAACTTGGCAGGCACAGTGGCTGCCGTTGTATAAGATTGAATTTTTGGGACAGCTACTCATTTTCTAAGCTTCAAATTAGCATTCTTGGGATTGGTTTTGAAATGGGTTTTCAATTAGATCTTGAAGTTTGTTCTTTTCGGGTTATGTTAACGTTTTGTTTGGGAGGAAAAGAATGATCGTCTGACAACGATTTCAAAGGAAGAAAACGGCTGGGTCTCGTCCGAAAGGAAAGGTGGTAGTAATCGTGAGAGCTTGGGGCTCCGTTTTTCGGTCAAAGAAACGCAGAGCAGGAAGAGAAGAGAGAGAGAAGATGAGAGGAAAAGCAACGAATGTTTGAGACCCTGTGAAAGAGACGAAAAAAAGAAAGAGTCTCCTTCCCTTTTTTATTTATATTTTTCATGTTTTTATTTTTTAAAAAATTAGACAAAAATGTTGAAAGCCTTTTATTTTTTAGTACACGACATCTCCGTTTCATCACATTAAAATTATTTTCATTTTTTGAAGTTAAAATTATACTATAAATTTTATAATAAAAAAATTATGAACACTGATTTAATAGTTATATTTTTATTTTAAATTTAAAAAATTGTGTAAAACTAAACATTCAAACTTAAACTCGTGTATTTCTCCATTTTTACATGTTAAAAATTTTCATTATACAAAAAAATTTATCTCAAAAAAGAAAATTTATTATTTTTTAAGTTTTAATTTGTTCAGTAAAAATTAAAATTAAAATGGTGTTTTGCATAATCTGAACTTTGATTTTCAAGAAAAATAATTATTAAATATACCATTAAATTTTTTTTCACAAATACACTTAAAATAATAACCCATAAATTATTTTTTATTTTTTTAATATTTTTAAAAGATATACACAACCAATCTAATATCGATTGTGGATATTAATTATTTTCAAGAATGTGTTTATTTTCTGTGTGCAGCAATGTTTTGTCAAAAGAGGTAGAAATTATAACAGGGACAACACTATGCATTGATTATTGAAAGGAGTTGGTCCCATGAGAGAGTAGGCGTGCCAAATCGCAAAGCTCAACCCTTAAATGAGAAATTTGTGGTTGGACGGTTGAGAATTAGCCACGATTCTCTGCCTTTTTTGAAGGTATCTCTGCTTTCCTCTGCTTTTCCAATATTTTAGTATGAGACAAAAGAAAATCTTGAGAAAAAGGGGATCATGATTTTATTAATGATATTATTACATCACTTTAATTTCCAAGTTGTAAAGTTGATGACGGAAAGCTTAAAGCTTTCTATTATGCTACTTAGGCTTGGGCTTAGTTCAAATTTAATAAGAGTGATGGTGGTGATTTATGAATCTTTCTTTTAAAATAGATTTTTGTTTAATAAAAAAAAGATTTAGACAAAAAAAGGCACAATGAAAAACATTGACAAATATTGAAGAGTCTATACTTGTGCATATAAAATTTAGTCTAATGAGATAAAAAATTATTTTAAAATTTTATCAAATTACCTTCTATATTATTGTCTTTGTCAATTACAAATTCAACCAATAAATTTCACTCGAAATAAAAAATAATATCACTCAAAAGAGATAATTCTGAAATTTAGAATCTAAAACAACGTCCATTATTAAAAAATTAACTTCATAAATGGAATAAATATAATGACATATATCATTTAAAAAATATTAAATTTCATTTTTAGAATCTAAAAATTTTATTATCAATGTATTAAATAATAATTTTTAAGAAATTACATGCCACAGTTGGAATTAAGAACTTGGGAGTTGTAACACTACCGCTTGCCCTTTGATAAAAACAATGAGGAAGGAAAAAAGAAAAATCTCTTTTGGGTGATGATAACAATTTTGCCAAAGGAAAATTACAAGTTGTTGTTATTTTGTTGGTGAATAACAACAGATTATTGGTCACCCAAAAAAGGCCCTTAGCCATGCCAAACATTTTTGTTGTCTGAGATTTCTTAAAGGAAAAAAAATTTACATCTAAAAATAAAAGGATTGGACTGTGGTTTCTTTATCGAGATCTCTTTTCTCAAAATTAAAAGTATGAGATTAATGCTCTGAACTTCTAAAGTGAACAATACATCATAACAAGCACATTCTTAACAATCTTTACACGTCAATAATGTTAATCCTTTGCATCAATAATAACATGTTTATGAGAAGCCGAGCCACCCTTAATGAATACACAATCTACACCCTTACCAGGGTTGTGTTGAGAGGGAAACAATCTCACATTTTATAATCAAGGATTGGACTATGATATATAATATATAGTTACTTTTCTATTATCGAGACCAAGTAGGGTAACATGTAGGGTATCTACTTATTTAAGGTAGTCATACATGAATTTGATTATGTTTCGTAACATATTAACTTGATTTGCTATTCAATTATTTTGATTTTTATTATCTTAATTCTACCGATATAATATAAAGAATACTCATTAATTACCGAAACTCACGAAATACTCGTTAAGTTAAAATTTGACTCTCAATTTTAAATTTAAGCATATTTTTTTAAAAAAATAAAGTTAAAAATTATAATTAAAACACATAATGAATTAATTTAATTAAGTATGAAATTAATAATAAATCATTTATATATAATATTAAAAAATTATTATTTACAATCAAGTTCAGATAATAGGTACCTTAAAATCGCTACTTAAACCCAATTATATAATAACTTAATCCTAATTAATCAGGTTAAGTAGTGTAGGCTATCCTAAGGGTGTAATCAAACCAAGCCGAGTTAATATAGTGAGGTGCTTGAGCTCAAGTCCGATTCAAAAACCTGTTGCTCAATACTCAACTCGAACTCGATCGAGTCTTAATTTTTGAATTTGAGCTCAATTCAAAATAAAAATCAAGCTACTTGATTTCACTAGATTAAGCTCGTTTATCTCAGTTCGATTTCTATGCTCGAACTTGAGATTATTTTTATATATAAATAATTTCATCAATTAAATATAATAAAACATAATATTTTAAAATAATAATAACACTGCAAGAATAATAATAATTAAAGAGGAATTCTATTCGCAACTAAGAATTTGTTCCTCACAACCTATTTTTGCTTTTGTAATTTTTTGACAAAAGTAACCCATAATTAAATAATTTCTAATTTTGTGCTTTTCCGGAAATGAATACCGGAAAGCTTGTGTGCGTCCCAGGAATGGATTTCCCAGAAGCTTGTGTGCTTTCCAAAGCCACACAATTGAAGGCTAAAATGAATGCTTTGGTTTGTCTCTGTAAAAGTGGTAATAATGTGGTGACAAGGAGAGCTTTGCATGCTCATTGAATTGTGCTAACACAAGACTGCGTGGCCAAAGAGCAGGTGGTGGCATGAAAAGCCTCCAGCAAGATTAATGCTCGTTGAATTTTACTTTCCATTAATGAATTTCCAGAAAGCTTTAGTGCTTCCTGGAAATCCACTTCTGGGAAGCTCTAGTGCTTCTTGAAAATTCTCTTCCAAGAAGCTCAAATGCTTCCAAGAAATTCTCTTACGATCAGCTCTAATGCTTTTCGGAAATGAATTTTTGGAAGGTATTAAGGGTATTTATGTCATAATATTTTTTGAAAAATAAAAATCGGGTGTGGGAAATAAAAAATAAAAAAAAAACAGTTGCAAATAGAAGCACTCAGAATTAAAACCTTACATAACAATCAAAGTAATTTAAAATGAAATATGTATACGAATAAAGGTGTTTTATTTGTGTTAGCATAAAAGTTACATTCTTTGAACTGTAATCATCATCATCATTTAACAATTTGACTTCCCAGTGAATTCGATGCAAGTTAAAATGGTCTAAATGAGACATCTAACGTGCTTGACATGCCTAGTTTTTTTATATATAAAAAAAAGACACAAATCAAAACACAGCAAACAAGTAAAAATTGAATATAAATAAATTATAAACGTGCACTGAGGGAAAATTGAAATGGACAGCAATAATCATGTTGAATGAAATCATGTATCATGAGAAATTAATTAAGATTTTTTATAATAATTATTTACATGATGATGGACATTTATTAGGATGACTTGTTCTAAAAGCCTTTAAACACTAATTCTTGCCTTAGGACTAGTTTGAATAGATAGTGAGATTGATTTCGATGAGATTGAAAATATTGAAAAGACGTTCAAAGTTATATTTTTGTAATAAAATAATAAAAAAATTAAAAGTAGAGGCAGAAAAATAATTTTTCACCCTAAATTTTTGGACTTCAGTGGCTAGATGCGGTAGTTTCCAAACGAGGCCTTAATAGTATCAGACTACTAACAAATTCTACTTCCTACGTATTTCTCTTCCAAGTTATGATTTGGCATTATTCCATTAAGGAATATAGGAATGCAACTATAAAGAGTATTGCATTCATCTCTAAACAAATGGTATTTCAATAATCTGTGAACTCGTTAGCCTCAAACCTTATAGAAGTTTTTTGGTAATTTCTTCCTATTGAAATTGAAGTGTTGTAATGCAAAGCGACTACATTATTTATAAGACTGGAAAATAAATATGAAAGAAAACAAATTGTATCAATTTAAGGCTAGTTTGGACCCGCCGGCAGGCGGTGGTGCAGGGGTTCGGTGAAGTTAAAACAGTTAAAAGACAAATTTTGAAGAATAAAACTACCACTTTATTCTTTTTTTTAATTTTTTCAATTTCATCGAAACCAATCGCACCGTTTATCTAAACTAGCTCTTAATTGTTAATAATATATTATTTTATTCTAAATCTTTCTAAGATTATTCTCTTAATTCCAAGAGTTAATTTTCAATTTACTCATAGTGGGTATAAGATTGTCACTTGAAACTATCCTAATGCATCTAAGCATTCCACCGCATTAAATTAGGAATCCACTCTTCATAGACATTATATTCACAAACTAAGACATTTTCAATTTCACAGGGAAAAAATATCAAGCTCAAGGTAAAAACCAAAATAAAACTGAGAATTTCCATATGAATATCTACAGATTTGGAGAGAAGAGGCCTTAGAACCAATCAATTTTACACTCCGGTAGAATTTTGAGAAAATAACTACAACATATTGGCCGGTGTCTTAAAATAAAAATGATATTTAGCTTGGAAGGTGACATTTAATGCTCCAGTCAACCTATTTACATGCTTAGATGGCTAAAATTACCACAAGGATCTAAGGATTCATCAGATTGCATATGCCTTCTTTTACAGAGAAAAAAAGATGGGCATTTGCAATTTTTAGATACATCTTTCAAAATAAACTATCATTTTTGTTAAAATATCAAAAATTTTCTCATCTTCAGCATTTTCACTTTGTCATCTCCATAAATAAAAATTATATAATTAATAATAGTTTCTAAATTTAATATGTTTGAAAAGTGTGAGGATCTTCTTATAAAATACTTCTTTATTTAAAATGTCAATAATAGGCTAAACAGTTTAATCCAAAAAAATAATAATATAACAAGACATAGAAATTATTAAATAAAATTCATCCAAATAATTTGAAGTTCACAGTCAAAAATGATTTACACGAAAAATCAATAATCTCGTCTCCTACTGCTAGCAAGATCACTAGCAAAATCATCTTCTTCATTCTCTACTTCTTCGAGTAAATAGTTATAACTAGGATTATAAGCAACAACTAAGCGCAAAAACTTCAATGCCTCAGCCTTGCGCCCAGAGTCCAGTAAAGCACTGCAAAAAACCCAAGTCAAGCATGAACCATGTAAGCATTTGTACACAACAGAAATAAAATGAGATTATGAGATAATTGACTTTCAGAAGAGAATATAAACTTAAAATTCGAACCTTGAGAGCAACAACAATCCATCGAAGTAATGAGCTTTGCTCTTGGGATCCTCAGGCTCTTTAAAAGTAGCAATTCTTTCCAGGTGTGCAAGTCCTTCTGCCTTCTTCCCCTGTGAGAAAAGAAATGAATGGAAATAAAATGAAGAGCGTTTCAATTGCTCTTTTGAATGAACTGCAAAATTTTGAGTTCACCAACGAAATTCACAAAATCTTGGGCAAGCCTAGATCAGGTCTTATGTATGGAGGATTATTTAGATAAAGATGTATAATGACATGATGAATGTTTTGAGAATGAATTCCAACTTATATTGCTTCACCTGTTTCATGTAGACAACGCCAGCCCATTGAGACGATAGAATTAAAAGATCAACGTCCTCAACCTCTATTGGATGGCCAGTGAGTGACAACTAATGAGAAGTCAAAAGATCAGCTTGTAATTAGTTCGAACAAAAGGATGGAGCTCTTAACACAAATTACTAGCAAATCATATCAATTGGTCCCCCAATGGATCTCATTTATCATTTTAGTCATCTTAGATGCAATCATTTAATTAAAAAGTCAACAATGACATACCAAAGTAAACCATTTTGAACAAAAGAAACATCAAATATAAGGAACACATGCTGATGGTTTAACTTTAACCCAGTGGCTTATCATTCAACAATAACTTTGGAATTTTCTTTTTAAATAAAAGAAATAGAACCAAACCTTCAATATTGCACGTTCTAAATATTCATTAGCCTCCTCCAGCAGTCCTTTTTGCATTAGAGTCTGCCCCATGACAACCATAGCTTTTACATATTCAGGATCTTTTTCAAGTGCCAATCTGGGAAGATATGTTAATTGCACAATGCCCAAAGCCAGTTGACTTGTAGAAGGAAAATGATAATTAAAGAAAAAATAAAAGAAAGACAAGTGACTAACTTTAGCAAGGAAACTGGTTGATCTTTTTCCCCACATGACAAGTGTTTGATTGAAAGCTGAAAACAAGTAAATTATAATTAGGAGTGTAAATGAATAGAACGTTAAACGAACAATTCGTGTGAAGATCTCCTTTATGCTCATTTATTAAGCTTAACAAACAATCAAACAACATTTCAATCATTTAAGATTCATTTAAAACTCAATCATTTAGTGTTGGTTTATTGTTCTTTAATATAAAAATAATTGCCCAACCCTAGTTTCTTGTTTCCTAAACCAAACTTTCTCATTACCCAGTGCCCACCCAATATCCATGCCGCCCTGCTTCCTCTCTTTTCACCCGATGCTTCCTCTTCTTCCAGTTTCCACCCAAGCCGTTGCTTCCTCCCTTTTCGCCAAATCCTTCCTCTTCTTCCAACTTTCACCCAACTCCCAATCCACTTCCTATTTTTCATCATAAGCTGAGGTAAAGTTTTTCTCTTTCTCCTTTTGTTCTTGTATGTGTTGGTTTAGGGTTTATTTCTCTTGTGAATCTTGGGTTTTGCTTTTGTTTTAATTGAGTTTACATTTTTGTGGGTCTATACTATTTAAGTTTCTGCATTTACCTTTATCAATCTAATCCAGATACAGATAAGCAGTCAGAATCCGGGGCAATGCCAATGCAAGGTCTCTGTCACTTATAAGTACCTTATGCCTCCAAATCAATCCTGTCCGTGTCACCAACATCTCTATAATTATCCATTAAATCAGGTAACTTTAATTTAATAATCCCCATTTAATATCTACTTAATCTTTTTCTTTTTTTACCTTTTGTGTTTCTTTTTTCAGCATTAACTGATCTGGGAAATAAATAATCTTTTTGCTGTATTGAATCTGAAATTGCTTCTTTTTTTTTTTGTATTTAATGTATTAATTTTGATCTAGGTATTTTAAATATTTCAAAAGTTGTTAGATTTGGTATTAATAGATGGTGATCTTTGGTGATTTTGAAAGGGTTAAATGGGTTTTTGCTTCACATTATTGGATTAATTATTAGGTTATGATTGGGAGCTAAAGACTGTTTTTTATGGTGGATTTCACTTGAATGCTGTTGTGTAGCTCTTTTTGTTTTGTTGTACGAGAGATTTGATTGTTTCACAATACCAAGAATGCGTGGTGGTTGTGTTTGAATGTTTGCTATTCAATGGAATTGTTGATTATATGATTGGTTGTGTTTGTCTGTATCAATCAGTTAATAATTGTCAGGAAAGGGAAACTTTACTAGGGTTGTTTCTTCATGATTCTGCTTCTTAATGAATGTTCTGTAATGGGATTGCAATGTGGGTGATTGTTTTATCATTTGTTTGTTTGAAGGTGTCTTATAATGTGTAAATTCCAAAAAGGGGAGAACTTTTGTGAGAAATGGTAAGAAGGGGGAACTTTGCTTCCTTGTGAAGGGAATTGCTGCATTTATGAATGTTTTCCTTTTTAGAAAGGAAAAGAAGATGGACTAGACTCAATTCATTCCAATCAGTTGAGGATATGATAAAGGCCCCATCTGGAGTGCATTTTTCCACTTTCCATGAAGAACTCATTTGCTTCTTTCTTTTTATGTTATATGTTTGTAATCTATATTATCATGATTTCTTTTTTGTGATATGGGTTTCAAGTTAAGTTGTAGTTAAAAATTGAAGATTTCACACTTAATTTGATTTTTATGTCGAATTTTTTAGTTTATATGTAAAACTTCTTTAAATTTGTTTAATGTTTGTCTACTAATTGTTTAGTGTTCACAAACATGTGTTTACAAACATGTTTGTTTAATGTTTACAAATGCGTGTTCGTAAACACATTTGTTCATACGTTCATGAACACGTTTGTTTATATGTTCATGAACATATCTATTTATATGTTCATGAACTAGTTGGTTTAACATTCACGAACAAGCTCATTTAAGCAAAACGAACTTACTCGTGAAAATTAAACGAATAACCTAATAACTTAACAAACTGAGCTCGAATTCACAACGAAATTTCTCATTGAACATGCTTAAAAGACAAACAAATGAACAAAGAAATAGTATTGTTCGTCATGTTCAGTTCGTTTATACCCTAAATTTACAATGATGTGAAAACTTTTAGCAAAAACAATGCGCTGAGATCCTATGCTTAGACACTTACCGCAAGCAGTTCTTTAGGACTTAAATTTTGAACAGAAATTCCACGTTGCTCTGAGGGTGGCTCCACAGATGGTGCTCCCACTTTAGCAACTTCCTTATATGATAGGCCCAGAGTTGCACGAACAGCAGGGTGTTTGAGGGTTAATTGCTGCAATGTTGATTAAGTCCATAGAGAAGTGTTAACTTACTGTATAATTTTGCTTAAGGCAGAATAATGCCTAAAGTTATCAAATTTCATGAAGAAGGATAGAAAATCCATTACTAAAATAAAGTAATATTCAAGTATACTGAAAGCCAGTATTTTAAATTATAAATCAAAGGAGAGCTGACAAATCAATCAAAATGTGTAGACAGAGATAGTCCAATGCATACATATTACTTTTAATGGGAATTCAAGTTGGAAATACACTAGAAGCATACAAGAGAAACCCTAGCTACCATGTTCACTGCATCCCCAAGAGCAGCGATCCAAATTGAATGTCCAGTGATACATGATCTAGTTCTTTTGTTAAGTCAACCACAGTCCATTCATCAGACATCTCAGCAAACCTCATAAAAACAGGAAATGTCAAACACTAGCCTCAAGCACTTCTCCCTGCTGAGATATACTAAATACCAAAGGCATTGCTTATTTATAGTCTACACGGCTTGAGCTTCTAAGAATTCTCTAGCAAGGGGTTGAAGTTAGAACATGAGATTGGGATAAGGTGGCAATGTAACAGTTCATAGTTAAAGCAAGATAATACATGAATAGAACATCATTCCCAAAGTTTTTTTTCTTTAAGAAAAAGAACGTAAAATTAGACAGATATGAAAGAGTAATAACTAGTGAAAATTCTTATATTGTAGCAAACTAATCCTTACTCGTCTTTAACATTTTTATTCTATCAATTAACCAAAACAATGTGTAAATAAAAAAATAGTTTCAAGGATATTTGGACATCCCTAAGGGGAACCTTGGTGTAGTGATAAAGGTTGCTCCATTGTGACTTGGAGGTCATAGGTTCAAGTGAAAACAGCCTCTCTATTAATACAAAGGGAAAGCTGTATACAATGACCATCTCCAGACCCCACAATGTGAGAGCCGTGTGTACTGAGTTGCCCTTATTTTTATATTTGAACATCCCAGGACAAATTGGATTAGAAAAGCAAATATTCACCATTGAAATGAAACATCCTAGGTTGTTTAGGATTATATAAGGGTTTTTGGTTTTGTTTTCACTTCTTTTAAAAACTACAACTGAAATATGTTTGGTAGCTCTGTTTTTGTTTCCAAAAATCAAAAACAAAATTTTGGAAATTGTAGGAAGCCGAAATTTGATGTTTCCAAAATATTGGAAGTGTTTTCTGAACGTTTCCTCACAGTTTAAAATCTTTTTTGCTAAAAATGTCAAATTTGAAGGAAAACTGTAAGCAAAGATTACTTCAATCAAGTTCCAAACACTTTGACTTGAGTACCAGTATTGTCAAACTCTTGTAACAAAAACAAAATTATCAAAAATGATTTCTGTTTCAAAAAAAATGAGAATAAAACAAAAAATTTGAAAACATAAACCAAAAAAATAGCAACAATCCCAAACGACCCATAAATTATTGGTGTCATTACACTTGAAAACAATCTTTAAAAATTAAGCACGTAATAACCAATAAATTATACAATGCATAAGGCACAACTTGTTTCTAGATAAAACATATATATATATATATATATATATATGTATATATGTGTGTGTGTGTGTACACACATATATAGAGGAAAAGCACAACTAACCTGAATAACATTTAATGAACTGTTGGTAACCCAATAGACTAGACTTCCCTGCAAAATCAGGGAAAAAAAGTAATAAATGAGGTTTAGAAGCAGCCATGGGAGCCAGGATGGAAAGTATGAAACAACATCACCAAGAGCACTCACAGTTCAGATGACTGGCAAAAATAAAACAACAAAAAATTAATACAAACATAAGTAATTGCTTTTAGCATTTAACTATTTAGATGTTGAATGACATAACAATTTCACAAGTACAATGAACCAACGTGAATCAATAGCAGTAGCATCTGGGGTTGACATAACAATTTCACAAGTACAATGAATCAACATGTTCCCAACAAGGAATTTCTCATTGCAATATATGAACACCACTACGATTTTGAAACATCTCACTGTGAAGCAACCTATGAATTTATCTCACTTTATACCAGTGAACCTTGCTATAACTCTTGCTTTACTGTCATTGGCCAGAGGTAATTGCTATGTGCCTTGAAAATAGAAAAAAGCATCAATCTTTTTTATGCAAGTTCTTGGAAGACACATGAAACAAATTCTCCAGAATTCCTTTCACAAGATTATTTGATGCCACATAAAATTCGTAATGAATGAAAACATAAGAAAAATGCATGGTAAGCTATGGAATTGGAACATCTGTCAATATGATTTCAGTTAACAATTTAGCGCTACGGTTGTCAAAAGTGGCAGACCTGCAGTCTACACCAAAGTGGGTGTTCTCCTCTCACAGGAAACAGAGAGAGAGGTTAAAAGTTTGCTTGCTCAGGAACAAATGTCAGAAATGGATGTGCGTTGGACACAGATATGTAAAATATTTCCTGAGTTTTTAATGGAACATGGAAAGAAAGAACTAGAAAAATTAAATTATTTAATATTTCATTTTTCAAATTTGATATATTTTATTGGTTGTAATTTTACAATGTTTGGGATATTTTAGAATATTTAGGGCATATTATATAAATTATTATGGCTTTACATTATCTATGGTATTTTGCATTTCTACAAAGGGTTTAGGGTTATTATAAATACCTATATTATTTAAGTTTCTACAAGGCTTCAATGATAAAATATCGAGAACAGTTTTGAGGCTTTGAATGTTTTTGAAGTTTTTGGAGAATTTTGACTGACATTTCACAATTATTTTTTGAGTACAATTGTTTGAGACTTCTTTTTCTAAATCAGTTTTTCATTAAATTTGGAAGGTTGCATCACCCAGACCTGCGTCTACTAGGCATGGTCTATGTGATTCCAACTTGGGAACTGTAAGATACACGAAGAATTGGAGTAACATAAATTCAAAAAAGGCGAATGCTCACACTTGCATTTCCAAAATAACAATTCGAAGGCAGCCAAGATACTTTCATAATTCAAACATACATAAAGAGCACATTGTAAATAGTTTGCTTCAAACACCCATATACTGCTAGTAGAGTGAGTTAATGAGGAAAAAAATTCAACAATGACCAAATATATAGCTATCATAACAGATATTAGGGTCTTGTTTTTTTTTATTCATAGGAGGTACAAGGGAGGAATGGAGAGAATCGAACCTTGGACCTAATCCTTCTTAAAGAGGGGTAACAACCGCTAGGCCAATCCTTGGTTGTTGTCATAACAAATATTAGTTGTATCTATTAGATAGAGAACATATTTTGGCTTTCTCGACTCTGAAATATTCTAACAAATCGAAAAAAGGTCTATGTGCAGTTAGCTGGTCTTAAAATTGATATGCTTTCATCCACAGCTAGAACTAGCAGACCATTGACTGGGCAAGGATATGCTCTCAATTCTCATTTGTTATGATACTTTAAAATCCCAGCACTCAAACATATGGCTCAATGGTTGACGCATGTTTGCCTGGTTCCCCTGCTAAAACTAAAAGAGCTAGGATTGAAACCCCCATTCCCCACCCAAAAAAAAAATCAACCAAAAATATGACAATGTGTTGAGCTGGCTCAGGGTTAAACATTAACCATGTCAAGGAAAATATGTTAATGTTTAGGGTTTGAATTGAATTGTTTATTGAATAATACGTTTGTTTATATACACAACGCTCTAGCACTAAATCAGGAAACTACTCCTAATACTAATTGAAATCCCTAAACTTTTGGGATCTCAATAAATACATAATTACAACTAAATATATAAACTTGATTCTAGGAAATATTTATTTTCCTAAAATAACACGGTTTCCCACACTCCCCCTCAAGCTGGTGAATAGGAATTTTCCATTCCCAGCTTGGATACAATTCTCTCAAATGTTGTGCTACTCAACCCTTTGGTGAGGATATCAGCAAGTTGCCCATGTGTTGACACATATGGAGTACATATCAAGCCACTGTCTAACTTCTCCTTGATGAAATGTCTATCCACCTCTATATGCTTCGTTCGATCATGTTGTACTGGATTATGAGCTATGCTGATTGCTGATTTATTGTCACAGTAGAGCCTCATAGGCCCTTCCCATTTAATCTTTAAGTCTTCTAGGATGATTTTCAGCCAAAGTAGCTCACACATGCCTTGTGCCATTGCACGAAATTCTGCCTCAGCACTAGAACGTGCTACTACACTCTGTTTCTTGCTTCTCCATGTCACAAGATTCCCTCCAAGAAAGGTACAGTACCCGGAGGTTGATCTCCTATCGATGATCGATCCTGCATAGTCAGCATCGGTATAGGCTTCAAGTGTTGTACTCCCATTCCTCTTGAACAGAATTCCTCTTCCTGGTGTTCCCTTAAGATATTGCAAAATTCGGTAGGCAGCTTGCAAATGAACCTCTCTTGGACTATGCATAAACTGACTGATTAAGCTCACCGCATAAGCTATATCCGGTCTGGTATGTGATAAGTAAATCATTCTTCCCACGAGACGTTGATACATTTCCTTGTCCACTGTGGCATCTTCCTCTGCTTTTCCTAGCTTAAGGTTTGGGTCCATAGGAGTACTTGCGGGTTTGCATGCAGTTTTGCCCGTTTCCTTAAGCAAATCCGTAACATACTTCTGTTGGGATATAAAAATCCCTTTTCTGGAGTGTGCGACTTCAATTCCCAGAAAATATTTCAATCTTCCCAAAGTCTTAATTTCAAACTCCTTAGCCAAGCATTGACTCAATATTTGCTGCTCCCTTTTGTCATCTCCAGTTAATATAATGTCATCCACATATACTAACAGTGCTGTTACTCCCCCTGAAGCAGAATGTTTGATAAACAATGTGTGATCTCCCTGACTTTGTTTGTATCCCATGGCCAACATGACTCTAGCAAATCTTCCAAACCAAGCTCGAGGAGATTGCTTCAGGCCATACAAAGCTTTGTTCAACTTACATACAGTATTGGCAATCACATTCCTTCCATAACCTGGTGGAATCTCCATATAAATCTCCTCCTTAAGCTCCCCGTGTAGGAAGGCATTTTTTACATCAAATTGCTGTAGTTCCCAACCAAAATTGGCAGCTAGAGATAAGATTACTCTTACTGTATTCATCTTAGCAACTGGAGCAAACATCTCTAGGTAGTCAATCCCATAAGTCTGTGTATACCCTTTGGCTACCAACCTCGCCTTGTATCTCTCAATCGACCCATCTGCCCTGTATTTCACAGTATAAACCCACTTGCACCCCACCGGCCTTTTCCCTGCTGGTAACTTCACCAACTCCCAAGTTTTATTCTTCTCTAGAGCCTCCATCTCTACATCCATGGCTTGTTTCCATTTTTCATTAGACAATGCCTCAGATAAGGTAGTAGGAATGGTGGTGTTCTTTAGGCTTACAAGGAAGGCTTTGTAGGTTGGTGAGAAATTTTTAAATGATAGGTAGTGTGAAAGAGGATATAATGGCTGTTTTGTACATTTTCTGGTCCCTTTTCTAATAGCAATTGGAAGGTCTTGGTCATCTTCAATAATTTGGGCTTTGGTTTCACTCTGTAATGCTGGAAAGTTAGTAATTGTTACCTCATTTGAAGGACTTGAGTTGGACTCTTGAACTTGCACAGATCCTGGATTGGCCTTTTTCTGCCTTGAGTACACCAAGTTTTTTGCCAAATCTCACATCTTCAAGAGCAGATTCGGGGTTAGGTACTAGTTCGGGTTCAGACACATTTGGTGCAGTAGGAGTGGTCTCATTTGACTCAGGTTCAGGTTCACCAACAACTGGGGCATTTGACTCAGGTTCAAACTCAACAGATGGCTCAACAGATAGTTGGGGCATATGATTGGGTTGAGACAAAAGTGAAAGATCAGGCAACCCAAGAAAACCTTCCTTATCTTCCCTAAGACTCTCCCCCTGAAGATAAGGTTGAGTGAAATAGGCCTCTTGTTCATTAAATGTTACATCTCGTGACACATAAAATTTTTTGGACGGAGGATGGTAACACTTATATCCTTTTTGAGTTGAAGAATACCCAACAAAAACACACTTTAGGGCTCTAGGGTCTAGCTTCCCCCTGTCTTGACTATGGATATGAACAAAGGACACACACCCAAAAATGCGAGGTGTAAGATTGTTTGTGGTAGAGAGGTTCGGATAGAATGAAGAAAGCACATCCATTGGACTTTTGAATCCTAGAACTCTAGAGGGTAATCTATTGATGAGATGAGTGGCTGTGAGAACTGCTTCCCCCCAGAAACTTTTTGGTACATTTTTTTGATACAATAATGCTCGGGTTTGGTCTAGAAGGTGCCCATTTTTTCTTTCGGCGACTCCATTTTGTTGTGGTGTTCTCACACAGGAAGACTCATGAATTATTCCCTCTCTTTGACAATAAGGGGTAAGAATTTGATTGAAATAATCCTTGGCATTGTCTGACCTAAGTTTTTTAATACTCACACCAAACTGGTTTTTTACCATAGAGAAGAAATTAGGGAACACAGTGCTAACATCTGACTTATGTTTAAGCAAGAAAACCCAGGTAACTCGGGTACAATCATCAATAAAAGTCACAAACCATCATGCCCCTGACACATTAGCAACAGTAGAGGGACCCCAAATATCAGTGTGAACAAGATCAAAAGGAAAAATGCTTCTTTTATTGCTTATTGGAAAAGGTATACGCTTGTGTTTGGCAAGTTCACACACCTCACAATGAAGACTCTCAATATCCAACTTTGTAAACAATGAAGGAAACAGAATTTTAATAGCCCTAAATGATGGATGTCCTAACCGACAATGGTAAAGAAAAACTTTGTCCTTACTAGATAACATAGACTCGGACATGAATGAGTGGGGTGATCTGCTCTTGAATATGTTTGACTTGTTTGATTCCGCAAGGTAGTAAAGACCATCCCGTTCTCTAGCACATCCAATCGTCCTCCCCGAATCCTTGTCCTGAAATAAACAATAACTACTGTGAAAAGTCACATTACAAAGCAAGTCTTGTGTGAGTTTCTGTACAAAGACAAGATTGGTGGATAGCTTAGGAACATGAAGGACATTTTTCAGGGTTATGGATGGGTTTATTCGAACATCTCCTATACCAGCTACGGTTGCTAAGGATCCGTCAGCTGTGGCTATTTTCTTATTGCTTGAACATGGTGAGTATGTGGAAAAATGTTTGGATGAGTGGGTCATGTGATCAGTGGCTCCTGAATCCATGATCCAAGATTGAGTAAAGGGTGTTTCTGAGGCATTTAATCCAAATGAAAATAGACGCTTACCTGAATACGCCGAAGTACAAGTACCTGTAGGTTTCTCGAGGTTACTTAAGAATGATCTCACCCTTTCCACCTCCTCTTGGTTAAGACTTGCTGGTTTATTTGGTGCTGCAGTGGTTGTTTCTGCAACTACTGACATCTTTTACAAATCAATACTTGCTGAAAGACTGGTGAGAATCAGGGATAATTCGGCAACGAAGGCCAGGCAACAAAGAGAAATCGCCAATGATGAAGAACAGAGGAAAAATCCAGCTATGAAGGCTGGAAAACGAACACTTGAAATCCTCTGTTTTTTCTTTAGAAAACAGAGCAGAACAGAGCCAAAAAAAAATGGCTATGAAGGCTGGATGAGAAAATGGCTATGAAGGCCTAAGGCAAAAAATCAGCAATGAAGGCTGAAGAAGAAACTGCAGAAAATATCAACAATGAAGGTTGAAAAAGAAACTGCAGAAAAATCAGCAATGAAGGCTGAAAAAGTGACTGATTTCCAAGAAAAAACCTAAAGCTCTTGATACCATGTTAATGTTTAGGGTTTGAATTGAATTGTTTATTGAATAATACGTTTGTTTATATACACAACGCTCTAGCACTAAATCAGGAAACTACTCCTAATACTAATTGAAATCCCTAAACTTTTGGGATCTCAATAAATACATAATTACAACTAAATATATAAACTTGATTCTAGGAAATATTTATTTTCCTAAAATAACACGGTTTCCCACAAAATACCACCCAAGGGAGAGGATATTTTAGACCCAACTTTACCCTTCATTTAACCATCTAAGACAACCAGGTATTATTTAATGAACTAATTACATAAAAAAGCTTCTTCCAAACTATTTTCTGATTGGGATAGGCTCATAGGCACTACCGAATGAGATAATGTCCCTGAGGAAACAGACTTATAAAGAAAGCAACACAATTCTATTATTTACAAGTAATTTAACTTAACAAGAGTGGAGGATCATTATAGCTATTTTAGTTGAAAGCAACAGGATAACATTCATCAACTAAATCAGAGAGATAGTGAAAAGGCCAACTCGATGAAATTAATTTGACAAACGACATAAAAAAGAAATGAGGGAAGGATATATATTTTATATAGTTACCTGGGGAATCAACAGGCCAATAACAAAAAGAGGCAACGTCAGGATATCCAAATAGAACTTGAAACCCTATAAGATCAAGATGATTTCAATTTCTTGTTACTCTAAATTCCAAACAACAAGAACAAAAAGTTATGCACAAGCAGTTGCATAAGTTGGCATGAAAATATGTTTTAGCCCTCCAAAGTATGAAAGACCAGCTGATACTAGCATAGTGCAAAATTTCCGACTACTCACTTTTGCCAAGAATGAATCAACTTTCCCAACTGGAGATGTCGCAAAAGAAATCTGATAAAATAATGAATCATGTTAGTGAACATTACAGTGGCAATATTCTCGTAATGATTCATTTATTTATACTGCTACATAGATACTGTAAGGTAACAGACAATGGTAGGTAGTGTTTGGATGCTGTATTTTGAAGATTGTGTTTTAATCCATATTAAAAAATGCCATATCTTCAAAAAGCATTATTTGGTTAAACTTCAGAATCTTTAAGTATTTATTGAAAGTATTGAACTGCCAAATTGTCCATCTTAATCCAAGAGCCGACTACCATCTCATGATATTCTCCAATGATATATCAACCACAATACAAAGTTGAAAACTTTCAAATTTCAAGGTTTGGAGAATGTAATTATTAGAATATAAAATATTGATCAGTGACCTGGGTTTTAGCATAATCTAAGTATAAAGCATACATTGCTTCAGGTTGTAACTCATCCGTGAGGTAGCCAGTCATGATTTGGAGCCAATCCAATAAGTTTTAAGTTTTAAAAAGGGGAAAATATCTGAGTTTACATCTTTAAGACTTAAAATGGAAAAAGTATATGAAATGCGTTTAGGGATTTGATTACTTAATAAATATTCAGTATTTTTTAATTGGGGACCGGTGGATGAGATTGCTTGGATTTGAACCGAAGCCTTACAATACCCAATTAACTCTTTCTTAACCACTTGGCCTAGAGGTTGTTGACACAAATATTTGGTTTTTAAACCAAATCTATAGAATTGGAAAGATTTTAGATATAGTTGTATTGTTTTGATTCTTTCCCTAGTGAAGAATTCATTGTAGCCTAAATTATATATATGGCTAAAAAATTGATCAATAGATCAATAATGAGGATTCATTTTTTTTTCTATTATCTAAATATCAAAACATGGTATCCAAGCTGATTTAGACTCCTCAGAAATCCTTTTTTCAGCCTTCATTGCTGAAACTTTTTTACTGCAGTTCCTCTGTTTTCTGAAACACAAAAAGAGCAGATATTTTTTCAGATTGTTTTTGCAGTATCCATTTTCCAGTTTTAACCAAACTAGCTTGTTTCTTTTCTGCCATTCCATTTTTTTTTTGTCTCTCAGTGTGCTTGGGAAAACTTTGAACATACCAAAACTGTTGGACATTAGATTTTTTTTTTGGCCAATTAATTCTTGAAGCTGTTTTTAACATTTTCATGTCTGGTATTTCAGATAAAGCTATTTTGGGAGAAAATGTCCAACAGCCAGCAGCATTTTTACAGAACATGAGAAAATTTGATGATAAACTGAGATTTTCTTGTGCTTTTTTGTTACAAAGCATGCCATACAACAGATGGATGCTAGAAACTTCATGGTAATCCAGCAAACTGGAAAGTAGAAAAGAGTGAAGAAAAAGGAGGAAGAGGTGGACATGCTGCACTGGCTGAATCTGAAGCAAGCCCATTTAACATGGAGCAACTTGATCATCTTCACAAATTGCCGAATGAAACTCAGTCCTCCATTATTCCAACAAGCTCACTTGCACAAAAAATTAACTACTCATGTGCATTTCTTAGTTTAATAGGGAGTGCACCATGGATAATTGATTCAGGTGCTTATAATCATACAACAAGCTGATCTAACCCATTTCATTGTTACTCAACTTGTTCTAGTCATTCGAAAATTAGGCTTGCTAATGGTAGTTTGTTCCTGCTATAGGAAAAGGATCTATGGTTATATCTAATACTCGTGTTAAAATCAACACTCCATATCCCAAATTTGTCTTGCAATTTACCATCTGTTAGCAAATTAGTTTGGTCACAAAGAGGTATTGCAGTTTCACAGCAAACATATACTCTTGATCTACTTAGAGAAACTGGTATGCTTGGCTGTAAACCAGTGGACGCTCCTTTAGATCCCACCCACAAAGTTTAGATGGAGGAAGAGAAGCCATTGACCAACAAAGGTAGATATCAGAGATTCGTAGGCAAACTAATTTATCTTTCTTGTACAAGACCAAACATTGGCTTTGTTGTTGGAATGATTAGTAGATACATGAACAGGCCAACAGAAAAAGATCTAGAAGCTGTATTTTGGATTCTCCCATACTTGAAAAAGATTCCAGGAAGGGGACTGATTTTTAAGAAGACAACCAAGAGGAATGTGGCAGAGTTCATTGACGATGATTGGGCTGGCTCTCCAACTGACCAAGCGTCAACCACCAGTTCCTGTGCGTTTGTTTGGGGAAAGTTGGTTACATGGCGAAGCAAAAAACAACCTGTGGTTGCTAGGAGTAGTGCTGAAACTGAGTTCAAGGCAACGTGTCAAGGAACATGTGAAGGCATTTGGCTAGGAAGAATGCTGAAAGAATTGGGAATTTCCACCATTGGTCCTATGACACTACTATGTGATAACAAGGCTGCTATTGAGATTGTAAAGAATCTTGTTCATCATGGCAGAACCAAGCATGTAGAGATTGATCAACATTTCATTACGGTGAAAGTGGTAGAAGGTATACTGAAGCTAACTTATGTTCCTACCAATCACCAGACAGCAGACATTCTAACCAAGGTGGTGTCCAAAAACAGTTTCGAAAGCTTGAAATCCCAGCTAGGTATGATTTACAAAACCCAACTTGAGGGAGAGTGTAGAAAGAGCTGGACAGATAATCATGTCTAGTTCTTTAGGGATTAGTTACAGGTTATATTTTGTTTGGACTTTATCTCTTATTTTAAAGGAGATTTGTTTACTGATTTACTAGGAGATAACAACCAATATTTATGGAAATTATCTCAGCAGTACCTTTTTGTCTTTTTTATGGTTGAACAAACAGGTGTGAGGTATGCCTTACAGCTCGTTTAAAAGACCCATGGGGCCTGGTGTTTATTTTGTAAGGTTTTATGGAAAAAATAACTTTTTATCACCATTAAAATCTTCAATTTCTTTATTTGGTAAAAGGTTGACTTGGCTTCCTGTATTAGAAATGGAAGTTAACAAGATGTCAACAGAGACAGTGAAGATTACAGTACCTGAACATTGATGTAGTGCAAACTAGCAATCAGAAATGGAAAGATGAGGCCTAAAACACTGTGAGGAAGTTCAGTTAAATTCTGGAACCATAATGCACCACCCTGGAATTAATCATGTCAGAGTTTCAACTTTTGAGCTACTCAATGCAGTTATTAAGACATAAAAGATCATAAAATGTGATAAGCAGTTTCAAAGTGCCACTATGGCCATGCATTCAACAAAATAGCATACATTTTACATGTACCAAATAAACTAAAATCTCCAGTTCAACCAAATTATCGATGCAGCAACATAGACAAAGGATTAAATTAAAGGTTCCTTCTTAAATGTCTTTAGTCAATTTATAGAAAGATATTTCCATAACCAGGCAGCTTTCCATCCAAAACAAATCTAGATAGATACAAAGTCCAAGTGCATGTCAATACAAAAGGGAAAATCTACAATTGAGACACAGATATCTGATTGATGCACCATCTTGATAAACGCAAACACACTGTAATCATTTAAAAAAAAGAGAACATCATGAGCTGTTCATGGTTCTGGTTGCAATGACTGGAAATACAATGATCAGCAATTTAAAAATACAACCATTTATGTAATCCAAGAATTAATATTTAAAACAAAAGGTACACTTCTTTTAGAGAATTATGCCCAACTGCAAACAGTTACAGCTCAAGCAAACATCAAAATCAGTTTAAAGCATACATTCTTCATATTTTTGTGAGCATAATTACATATGACCAACATAGAAAAACCAGCAAACTCTTCAACAGATAATCAAATGACCAACAGAAACTTTAAAATACAGCTTCTAAGTAGTTATTTGTCCAACTAAAATTGTGGAAATCCAGTCCAGATTCTATGGGATTGGATATGATTGATTTTTTATTTATTTCCTAAGATAAAGGGATTTGGTATCTTGACCAAATATTTCCCTGATTGGTTTCATTTAAAACTTTCCTTTATTTAGGATTCCTTTTCCTTTTCTGAAAATGGTATCTAGGTATAGGGATTTACGTAGATTTCCTAGTTTAGCCTACAACTATTTATATTCTCTGTAAGCTGTAGTTTTTTATGTAGAAAATCAGAAAAACATGTTCCTATCAATTTCTACATTCTCTACAATATCAGTTTCTACATGGTATCAAGAGCATACGACCCATTAAAATTCTTAGTTTGATTCTTCTCCCACCATGCTGAGCGGAAGCACAACATCAGAGGTGACTTCAAACTCAAGGAGCATGATCAGCAACATCGCTTGGAAGGCTGTACACGCTAGGGAGAGTTATGGGAAGACACCTACTGATGAGATGCCACATCAGTCCCTTCAGCAAAACAGACCTGAAATTGTGAATACTGCCACTTTGGCACAAAAAGGTAATTTTCTAAGCGCTTTAAGTGTCAAACGTCATAGCTCAAAGGCATGGATCGTTGACTTAGGCGCATCAGACCATATGACTGGTGATGCATCTTTATTTCATGAATACAGCCCATGTTCTGGAAATTTTACAGTTCGTATTGCAGATGGCTCATTATCTAAAGTGGCTGGTATCGGTTCAGTTGCTATCTCCAAGGACATAATGCTTAATTCTGTTCTCCATGTTCCTAATTTGGATTGTAATCTCTTATCTATTAGTAAGATTACGAGAGATCTTAATTGTGTTACTAAATTTCTCCCACATATGTGTGAATTTCAGGCCTTGGATTCGGGGAAGAAGATTGGCAACGCTAGGATATGTGCGGGACTCTATCTTCTTAGAGATGAAGAATCTGAGAGGAAAATTCAGAATAATGCTTGCACAGTCTCAACCTCTAGCAGTCATCAAGATAGTGCAGTCATGTTGTGGCACTACCGATTAGGTCATCCCAACTTCTTGTACCTCAAAAAACTATTTCCCACATTATTCCAAAAAAATCCCTCATATTACCAATGTGAAATTTGTCAATTGTCCAAGCATCCTCGTAATACTTACCCACATCATTCATATAAACCATCCCATCCATTCTCCATAATTCACAGTGATGTTTGGGGACCATCTAGGATAGCAAATATTACTGGTTCTAGATGGTTCGTTAGCTTCATAGATGACCACACTCGAGTGACTTGGTTGTTCCTCATGAAAGACAAATCTGAGGTTGGGCAAAT
Source organism: Heritiera fomes (assembly GCA_032173925.1). Taxonomy (NCBI): domain Eukaryota; kingdom Viridiplantae; phylum Streptophyta; class Magnoliopsida; order Malvales; family Malvaceae; genus Heritiera; species Heritiera fomes. Next base: position 23,693,201 of record JAPDPM010000001.1, read on the forward strand.
ATTTCAGAATTTCAACAAAATGGTCCAGACTCAATTCCAAACCAAAATTCAGGTGCTTAGAACCGACAATGGAAGGGAATATTACCACTCTATCCTCGGAGCTTATCTACTTGATCAGGGAATTGTCCATCAAAGCTCATGTGTGGATACTCCCCAACAAAACAGAATAGCAGAGAGGAAAAACCGACACCTAATGGAGGTTGCCCGATCACTCATGCTTGCCACTCATGTTCCAAAACATTTTTGGGGAGAAGCAGTTTTAACAGCTACTTATCTCATAAATAGAATGCCTTCTCGTGTCCTTCAATTCCAAACACCATGCCAAAAGCTCCTTACAACCTACCCTCATCTTCGAATTATCTCATTCATCCCTACTAAAGTGTTCGGGTGCAACGCATTTGTCCATATACATCAGCAACATCGAAGTAAATTGGATCCCAAATCAGTCAAGTGCATATTTCTTGGCTACTCTCCAAACCAAAAGGGGTACAAATGTTATTCACCGGTAACCAAAAGATTTTATAATTCTATGGATGTAACCTTTTTTGAGAATCAGCCATATTACACCAAAGCTGACATTCAGGGGGAGAGTGCGAGAGAATATCAACTTTGGGAAACCATACCTGCTGCTAAACCAGTACCTTTACCACCAGCCCAAATCTCTTGTCCACCAGCCCAAATATCTAGTCCACCTATAATCCTCACAGAAATCCACCACCAACCTCTTGATCCTGAGATAACTAACACTCAACTTAGCCCTCAAAACCCTGAGTCTGTGAAAGAAACAGCAACAAAAGACATGATTGTTTACTCAAGGAGACCGAAATCTCAAAAGGAGGTAGAGAGTCGCACATCTCCAAAGCAAAACCAAGATTCATAACCAAATCCAGAAGTTTCTGAGATGCATACAGGTAACATAATTACTGAACCTATCTCTAGTGATTTTCCTAGTGATCTTGACCAACCTATTGCAATAAGAAAAGGAGTAAGGACATGCACTCAGCATCCTATCAGCAACTTTGTATCCTATGAGAGCCTATCTCCAGCTTTTCGTGTGTTTGTGTCCACTTTAACAGATGTTCAAGTTCCAAGCAATATTCAAGAAGCTCTCCAACAACCAAAATGGAAGGCTGCTGTTTTGGAAGAAATGAAAGCACTAGAAAAGAATGGCATGTGGGTGATTACAGAACTTCCCGAAGGAAAGAGTCCGGTTGGTTGCAAGTGGATATTTTCAGTTAAACACAATGCGGATGGAAGCGTGAATCGATTCAAAGCTCGTCTTGTTGCCAAGGGCTTCACTCAATCTTAAGGTGTTGACTATGAGGAGACATTTGCTCCTATGGCCAAGCTAAACTCAGTCTGTGTGCTGCTATCTTTGGCAGCTAACCTAGATTGGCCGCTTCAGCAACTAGATGTTAAAAATGCATTTTTGAACAGTGACTTAGAGGAAGAAGTCTTCATGGAGATTCCACCAGGATTTTATTCTCAGGAGAACAATGGTAAAGTGTGCAAGCTTCGTAAGTCGCTATATGGCCTCAAACAATCACCACGGGCTTGGTTTGATCGCTTAACAAAGGTTGTTAAGAAGTATGGGTTTTCACAGTGCCAAACCGATCACACTATGTTTGTTAAGCACTCATCTGATCACAAGATTGCTATCCTTATTGTTTATGTGGATGACATCATTCTTACAGGGGACTACATGGAGGAGATTGTTGGGGTAAAGACCCTTTTGGCAAGAGAATTTGAGATAAAAGACTTAGGAAAGCTCAAGTATTTACTTGGCATGGAAGTAGCTCGATCAAGAAATGGGATTTCTATTTCACAACGAAAATATGTTCTAGATCTTCTTAAGGAAACAGGGATGCTTGGATGCAAACCCGCAGATACTCCTATGGATTCAAATGGCAAGTTAGGAGTTGAAGAAGAAAGTCCTCTAGTTGACAAAGGTAGATACCAAAGGCTTGTGGGGAAACTAATTTATTTGACACATACTAGACCAGACATTTGTTTTGCTGTAAGCCTAGTAAGCAGATTTATGAATAACCCTACCGAAGCACACACGAAAGCAGTTTACCGGATTCTTCGATACTTAAAGAAAAGCCCAGGCAGAGGACTACATTTCAAGAAAACCTCAAATAGAGATGTTGAAGTTTTCTCAGATGCAGATTGGGCAGGATCTATAACGGATCGGAGGTCAACCACCGGATATTGCACATTCGTATGGGGTAATTTGGTAACGTGGCGAAGAAAGAAGCAGACAGTAGTAGCTCGGAGTAGTGCTGAAGCAGAATTCAGAGCTATGTCTCATGGGATTTGTGAAGGAATTTGGCTTGAAAGGGTGTTGAAGGAATTGAGGATTTCAAAAGGAAGTTCTATGAAGGTGTTTTGTGACAACCAAGCAACCATAAGTATTGCCAAGAACCCAGTTCACCATGATCGGACCAAGCATATCGAGATTGATCGCCATTTTATCAAAGAGAAAATCGAAGAAGACCAAGTCAGACTTGTCTACACGCCAACTAGTCTTCAAACCGCAGATATTCTCACCAAGGCCCTTCCTAGAAACAATTTTGAAAGCTTGAAGTCCAAGTTGGGTATGATTGACAGCTACTACCCAACTTGAGGGGGAGTTTGGAAATCCAGTCCAGATTCTATGGGATTGGATATGATTGATTTTTTATTTATTTCCTAAGATAAAGGGATTTGGTATCTTGACCAAATATTTCCCTGATTGGTTTCGTTTAAAACTTTCCTTTATTTAGGATTCCTTTTCCTTTTCTGAAAATGGTATCTAGGTATAGGGATTTACGTAGATTTCCTAGTTTAGCCTACAACTATTTATATTCTCTGTAAGCTGTAGTTTTTTATGTAGAAAATCAGAAAAACATGTTCCTATCAATTTCTACATTCTCTACAATATCAATTTCTACAAAAATTAATTTTAGAGTAAATTTCACTAAGGTCCCAAGATTTTGTCATTATTCAACTCTAGTCCATTAGTTTTGAAAATGGACATTTTGCCCCCAAAACCACAAATGATGTTAGCATATATCAGTCTATTAAAAAAAAAGGCAACTCAATGCACAAGGCTCCCATATTGTGGGGTCCGAAGAGGGTCATTGTACGCAGCCTTCCCTCTATATTAACAAAGAGGCTATTTCCGTTTGAACCCGTGACCTCTAAGTCACAAAAGAACAAACTTTACCGTTGCACCAAGGTTCCCCTCTATTATCATATTCTGAAATACAAATAATGAATTTTATTACAATTTATTACTTCTAAGTATTTCTTTTTAAAATATTATTTTGCGTGAGATTTTTAGTTTCAATATAAAAAAAGAGCATTATAGATATTACATGAGGAGCAAATGTTTAGGTTAATAGATTTTTTAAAAGTGACTCAATAGAACGATTTTTTTTTGTACTGTCAAATTGATAATTTTGGACCAAAATGTCTATTTCTCAAACTAATGGATTAGTCTTGAATTAAGATTAAAACTAAAGGATTTAGACATATTTATCAAAAGCATATTGATAAAAGAGAAGAAATACATAGCTAAAAATATTTTATTCGTGTACAACTCTTCTTTTTCATTGTTTAAGCATAAAATGGCAAAAGAGGAAAACTAACTGGACAATTGTTTAGATTCTCAGCTTTGGCTTGTCTATTAACAACTCATCAACACATTAGACACTATTTCAGGCACAGCCATTAAGTATGAATTTGCAAGTGCCGTTGAATATTTAGCCAGCATGCATAATTTGTCTACCGCGATGCAATGCATGTAAAAAGGATTGTGTCTGTCATTTCTAGGGACAGAGCAATAAGAAGCATGATTAACAACTGCTAGACAAATATTTCTATGAATTCAATTGATTCTACTCCAAAAATGACAAACTAGCAGTTAAATGATAAAAAAGTTCTCAAAAACTAGCAAATTACGAAGAAAGTTTAGCTCCTTTCATGTGTGAGGCTTTCAAACATTTATATTAATTATAACGAAACAATTAGATTCATTATGAATAAGCACCCAAGCCAGCAACTTACACTATCAAACCCAGGATGATTATTCAATGACATTCTGCGAATGCTAGTCACCCATAAAAAAAGGCAGGGGACCTGTAAAATTAAAAGGCACAGCAAGTAAGATAATTGAAATAAATTTTTATCAAAGCCGTGCAAAACCTTTGATGCAGCGGATAAATCAAGGGGATTAAAAACTTATTTTAGGCGAAAATATAAACCTTGATTGATTGGGTTTAATGCTGGGAATAATTTGATTTTGAGAATAATTTAGTATTTAATGTCTTTATTATAGTTTCCTATTTTACCAATGTAATAAGCCTATAAATTGGCTATTGTCTTTCAATAAAGGACAGACTATTCTGATTTTGATATTGATAAAACTTCTTTCTCTTAATCCTCTTCTCATCCTTTCTCTCTCATTTTCTTCAATCTACCCATCCTAACTTTCTTCTCTTACTTGTTTTCATCTTTTCATCTCGTATTCTACATCAAGTGGCATCAGAGCCATTAACGCTTCCTTTGACCAAAAAAAAAAAACCCACGCTTCCCATACCGTCCTGCTATTCAACAACGAATAGCTTCTACTATTTAGTCTTTTGACGACGAGTTGCAGCTGGAGGCTCGCCAAGGAATTGCATCCTTCGTGCTTGGTTGGTAATATTTCTGACCCTTTGAATATACGGTTGATTAATAAATTTAGTGAGGCTTACTACCACATATTGCACTTGGATCTGATTGTTTAAACCTTTTGTTTGACTTCCTTTATTTGAACCTATACATTGTTTGAGTTTGCCAACCAGAAAGTGTGTCTTAGTTATCATTTGTGAGGTTTCTTTTTCAACCATTCAACTTAAAAAAAAAAAAAAATTTTAACCCACCCTCATTGCATGATTATTAACTAGGTAATTTTTTCCTATTTTGTTATTGGCAGAAATTTTAATTTTTATTGCTTAAGGTTGTTTTAGTTTTTTTCTCAGCATCATTATCATTATCTTATCCTCCACATCATGACTGTGAAAGAACTTGAAACTGCCTTAACAAAACTTGAGCAAAGACAAAGTCAAACTGAAGAGAGAGTGAACAAAACCGAGGGAAGGGTTAGTCACCTAGAAACCCGACTTGACCAACTTTTCACCACTGTTGAACAATTTGCCAAATCAGTTAACCTCCTTCGAGATGACTTTTATGCAACTCTTAAGAATTCTGAAAAGCGAGTAGAAGGGGAAATCAGTAGTGAACCAAACAATGGTCAAAGTTTTGTTATGACTCCCGGTCTTAGAAACAATAGGAATACCCAAGCTGGTTTGTTGCCTACACCACCTAGGACATATCCTACAGCCAATCACCCGCCTATTGTCGATGAGGAAGTTTTTTCTGAGGAAGAGTATTTAGAGCATCCACCACGTGTTAGACATGCCCAAAGAGCCAACGGGAGCTATCATAAGCCAAATCCTCAATATCCCTTGGATCGCCTTAGGTATTGTGATAATGATGAGCTTGATATGTCTAGGAAGGTTAAGGTAGATGCCCCTGAGTTTGATGGTAGATTAGATCCCGGTGTTTTTATGGATTGGTTGTACAATATGGAGGATTATTTTGAATGGTACCAAATGAACGATGCTCAACGCATTCGTTTCACCAAAATGAAGTTGGTAGGACCTGCCAAGCGTTATTGGCAAAATGTTCAACGCAACAATGATCGTCTCGGGCGTCCCCCAATTCTTCTTTGGGCCGAGATGCGAGAACAGTTGAAAGAAAAGTATTTGCCACCTTACTATAGGGATCAATTGTTAGACCAACTACTAAACCATAGGCAAGGAACCTCTCATGTCGATCAATACATTACCAAATTTGAGGAGTTGTTATTGAGGAGTGACATCAACGAAGAACCCAGGCTCACAGTCTCTAGGTTTGTTAATGGGTTAAGAGCCGATATTAAGAGAGAGGTCATTGTGCAATCACCCGATTCCCTAGAGGATGCATATCATAAGGCTTTAGAATTTGAAAAGTACCTCCAATATCCTCCACCTAGGCGTACTCTTGTTCCTTCTCATATTTCTAGGGTTAATACTGGAACCCAACCTAGCCCTCTTAGGAGCAACACAGTTTCAAACTCTGTTACCTCTACTCATAACAAGGGCAAAGAGACTACCACCTCAAGTGTTTCTCGTCCCCTGATAAAGTGCCATCACTGTCATACTGAAGGACATATAGCTTCTCGATGCCCACATCGAGCTTTAGCCTTAGAGCATGTTAACAAGACTACACTTGAGGATGATACTGACATTATTGCTATCACCCCTATGGTGAATCCTGATTGTGATGATGACTCATTTGAGGCCTTTGTAGATGATTCTTTTGCAGACCCTAGTCACCTCTCTGTTGTAATGAGATGCATCTTGTCCACACCTGCCTCACCTGATGCTTGGAAGCGCACTAGTATCTTTCATACCTATGTTCCTCTAAAGGACAAAGCCTGCAAGATTGTCATTGATGGCGGTAGCACCATGAATGTGATTTCTAGTACTGCCCTTACAAGGTTCAACCTTAAGCCCGAACCCCATCCCAATCCTTTTAGAGTTGCTTGGGTAGATAAAACTTCCCTACCCATCAAAGAAAGCTGTCTAGTACCTCTTAGGATGGGACCTTACTTTGAGGAACTCTATTGTGATGTCTTACCTATGGATGTTGCACACGTCTTACTCGGTCGTCCTTGGTTATATGATCATGATGTTAAGCATTTTGGCCGAGACAACACCTACACATTCACCCATGGTAAGAAGACCATTTTGCTACAACCTGCCCAACCTACCTCTAAGAAAAAGTCTGTGTCTTCCACTCTCCCTGACACTAGCAAGAATAGACTTCAGATTTTGTCCTGTAAGCAATTTGAGAATATAGGAACTGAGAATGGTCTAGTTTTTGCTCTTGTCAATAAGGATAGCTTTCGTTTTCCCTTAGATACCAACATAGACCATATCTCTAGTGTCTCTCCACTTTTAGATGAGTTTAAGGACGTCATGCCTGATGAACTCCCAAATGAGTTACCACCGATGAGAGATATCCAACACGCCATTGACCTAGTCCCAGGTTCCCAATTGCCTAATCTCCCACATTATAGAATGAATCCAACCGAGCGAGCTGAATTGAATAAACAAATAGATGGTCTTTTACAAAAGGGATTTATTCGTAATAGTCTTAGTCCATGTGCAGTTCCTGTTTTATTAACCCCAAAAAAGGATGGATCATGGCGGATGTGTGTGGATAGTAGAGCCATTAACAAGATCACTGCTAAATACAGGTTTCCTATCCCTAGGTTAGAAGACATGTTGGATGAATTAGCTGGTGCTCAAGTGTTTTCAAAGATAGATCTACGAAGTGGATATCACCAGATTAGGATTCGACCTGGAGATGAGTGGAAAACTGCCTTCAAAACTCAAGATGGGTTGTATGAGTGGTTAGTAATGCCATTTGGTTTGTCTAACGCAACGAGCACCTTTATGAGAGTCATGACCCATGTTCTCCGCCCCTTCATAGGTAAGTTCCTTGTTGTCTACTTTGATGACATATTGATTTACAGTAAGTCTAAGGAACAACACCTAGACCATCTTCGTCAAGTCCTGTCAGCGCTTAGAAAGGCAAAGTTGTATGCCAATATTAAAAAGTGTGCCTTTTTGCAAAGCCAGGTACTATTTTTAGGGTACATAGTGTCTTCCCAAGGAATTTCTGCTGACCCTGATAAGGTTAAATCTATTAGAGAATGGCCTGAGCCTAGGACTTTAACAGAAGCTCGTAGTTTTCATGGTTTAGCCTCCTTCTATAGACGATTCATTCGAGGGTTTAGCACCATCACTGCTCCTATCACTGAGTGCATGAAGAAAGGAGAGTTTAAATGGACCCTTGATGCTCATAAGGCATTCCTTGAAATTAAGGAAAGGATGACCACTGCCCCGCTTTTGAGACACCCTAATCTATCCAAAGTATTTGAAGTTGCTTGTGATGCATCCGGTGTAGGTATAGGTGGGATTCTTAGCCAAGATGGCCACCCTGTTGCTTATTTCAGTGAGAAACTTAACGAAGCCAAGCAGAAGTACTCCACCTATGACAAAGAATTTTATGCAGTGGTCCAGTCCCTTCGTCACTGGCGGTATTACTTGTTGCCAAAGGAATTTGTTCTTTACTCTGACCACCAAGCCCTTCGCTACCTAAGCTCCCAACGAAAATTGAGTGATAGACATGCTAAATGGGTTGAGTTTCTTCAAGATTTTACCTTTGTACTTAAGCACTGTGCTGGAACTGACAATAAGGCTGCTGATGCTCTTAGTCGAATTTCTCTCGTTCTCCATTCTATGACTACTCATGTCACTGGCTTTGAGCATCTTCGGGATGAATTCTTACCATGTCCTGATTTCGGCCTCATTTATAAAGACCTATTGGAAACCCCTAGTCAAGAACATGTTGGTTTCCTCATTCGAGATGGCTACCTTTTTCGAGGTACTAAACTGTGTATTCCACGAACTTCTCTTCGAGACTTTTTAGTGTGGGAATTACATGCAGGGGGGCTAGCTGGATTGTACACTCCACTCCCTGTCCCACATACTCCTTGGCGTGACCTTAGTATGGATTTTGTCCTAGGGTTACCAAAGACTGTTACCAAACATGATTCCATCTTTGTGGTGGTTGATCGATTTTCTAAGATGGCCCATTTTATCCCATGTTCTAGGACCACAGATGCGTCACATGATGCTAAGATGTTCTTTAAAGAGATTGTGAGATTACATGGCTTACCTTCAACCATAGTGTCTGATCGGGATGTCAAGTTTGTTAGTTACTTTTGGAAGACACTTTGGAAATTGTTTGGCACCACACTGAAGTTCTCTTCTGCTTTTCACCCACAGACCGATGGTCAAACAGAGGTCGTTAACCGTAGTTTATGTGATTTACTTCGTTGTCTAGTTGGGGAAAAACCTAGTACTTGGGATGTCATTTTGCCCATTGCTGAATTTGCTTATAACAACTCTGTCAATCGTTCCACGGGTAAAAGCCCTTTTGAGATTGTTTATGGCCTTTCCCCAAAACAACCTATTGACCTCATTCCTTTGCCCATAGATTATCGCCCTTCTGACTCCGCCCAAGCCTTTGCTGACCATATCCACAATTTACATGCTGAGATTAGGCGAAAAATTGCTTTAAGTAATGAAAATTATAAACTTTCTGCTGATGCACATCGTAGGCATAAGGAATTCCAGGTTGGTGATTATGTCATGGCTCGCATTACTCCTGAGTGTTACCCAAAGAATTCTGTAAAAAAACTTCATGCCCGCTCTATGGGCCCTTTTGCCATTACTCGTCGGATTGGATCCAATGCATATGTGCTTGATTTGCCTCCTAATTTATCTATCAATCCAATATTTAATGTGGCAGATTTATTTGCTTATAGAGGCACCTTCGAGCCTCCAGTTGTGCCTTCCTCTATGTCTACAGGTCCATCTTCCGTTGTTGCACCAAGTCTTCCTGCAGCCTCTTTTGGCCCTACCAATATAATTGTTGATGTTTTGGATGACGAACATGTGACTTCTTCCACTGGAGGAGTTCATCGGTTCTTAGTACGTTGGAAGGATCGTCCATCCACTGATGATACTTGGATCACCGAAGATGAGTTTCGTCAACTTGATCCTGACTTGTTGGAGTCCTATTTGCAGCATAACTCGACAGAGCTAAGTTCTTTTCACCCCGGGAAAAATGATGCAGCGGATAAATCAAGGGGATTAAAAACTTATTTTAGGCGAAAATATAAACCTTGATTGATTGGGTTTAATGCTGGGAATAATTTGATTTTGAGAATAATTTAGTATTTAATGTCTTTATTATAGTTTCCTATTTTACCAATGTAATAAGCCTATAAATTGGCTATTGTCTTTCAATAAAGGACAGACTATTCTGATTTTGATATTGATAAAACTTCTTTCTCTTAATCCTCTTCTCATCCTTTCTCTCTCATTTTCTTCAATCTACCCATCCTAACTTTCTTCTCTTACTTGTTTTCATCTTTTCATCTCGTATTCTACATCAACCTTCTTTTAGAGTTTCTAGATAGAGAGAGATTATTTAGTTAGAGTTCTATTAATCTAGATAGGTTTTTTTTTATTTAACCATAGTCTGGATAGTTAAAAGCTCACCAAGGGTTTTTTTTTTTTATTTCAACTTATCTAGTTACAGTATCTCATGTCATCATCATCATCAGAGCCTTTATCCCAATAGATTAGGGTAGGCTACATGAACCAATATCTAAAATCACATTAAATCGTCCATATGAATTCACCTCCTCCACACATTCCTATCCAAGGCAATGCCTTCATCCAACTCTAATACCTCCATATTTTTTCAAATTACTTTTTTCCAAGTTTTCTTTGGTCTTCTTCTAGATAGTATCTCATGTCATGAAACTATTTATTCTCAAAATACCTATATTTATCACTATGGCAATAAGTACTTGGTTTTACGCTATTCAATTTTGTTTGCTATTAGAAGATTAGATGATTTTATATTCAATTTCAGCCCCAAAATATAGCTCAATATAATTAGGATATACTCACTATAATATATCAATCCCTTAGATCCTTACTTGACAAGCAAAATGACAACACCCCTCATTTGCAAGGGTTTTGTTCTTGGAACATGCATCTAAATTAATATTGATAGAGGATCCTATGATTCAAAGAATAGAATTGTTAGGTCAAATTAAGATAATATTGAATAACTCAATTTTCAATAACACATTTTTAATCCTTGTTTGTAACAGTTGATGCCAAAATTTTACTGCAATCTATGAAGCTCTCCTCAATTTCAGCTTTTATTCTGTGCACATTTATCTTGCATTTCCGAATATGCAGAGTAACTCTACTTACAAAACGAGATGTTTTCCTTAAAATTTAAAATGTTAATATATTTTACATGTTGAGCATTGCATAGGACAATCAACTTTAATCCAAAAAAACAAGTATTCTTGGTCTGCAAGGGAGAATTACCTGAGTCAAGAAGGGTGCAAGAAACCATAAAAATGAGGGGCATCCAATTGCCTTTCTTTCCTTCCGAAAATGTATAATATGGTCTGTATAACTTCTTCCTGACATAGGCGGTGGTAATGGAGAAGGCACTATGAGAAATACATCAGAGGCAACTTTAAGTTAAAAATTGAAACAAGGAAAAGAAAAAGAATTTCTTTGCATAAATTCCCCCAAACAGATAAACATGAGTTTCCCTACAATTTTGCATCAGAAAATTCAAATATGGAACATTTAAGCAAACTGAAAGAGAATGCAAAATGGGTTAGTATGTAAATATTTTTTTGTAATAACAATGCATAATAATGCATTACAAAGGAATGAATTTGCACATATGTTGGCCAGACAAAGCAGTCCCATGTGCCACCCAATGTAGGAAGGATAATTATTACTTTCAATTGGTAGCACTAAGGTATTCGTTTATTTTCAGCTTAAATGGCTGCAGGATTGTGTTTATTTTATTATCAGTACACAGTGGAAATAAAGAGCCATGCAAAATGGTGTATGTAAGACATAAAGACAAAATATTTTAAGCCAAAGGTGAAATTACACTCTAGAATCAGAAAAAATGAAACAAAACATTAAACTATAGTGAAAAATTACTTCTAAACAACCTCCCCAATGTTGCCAATTGTTCATGAGCCAATCAAAACTTCCATCAGAATATGATTATGATCATTGAACAAAAATATACTTACATATACACCCTATTTTCTGTTATTATTCTCCATAAATTTGTTTACATAAGTCAGACAAGATCATCATGCATCTATTGGTTAAAATGATAACATTAAGTTACTCGGATGAGTTGTCAAAGGAAAAAAAATATAAAAATAAGGTGAAATAATGGAAGTAACTGTCTCAAAGCTATGGGTGTAATCAAGCTAAATTGTGTCAATATAGTACCAGAGTCGAGGCCAACTCGATTAAGGAAAAAAAAAAGAACCTTGAAGCTAATAATCGAGATGCAGAAGCTCAACTTGAATAGGCCTGATTATCAAGTCAAATCAAGAGCTCGAACTAGAGTTTAAACTCAAATCAAATTGAACTATAAAATATGAAAATAAGTATTATATTTTATTATTAAAGATATTTAAATAAAAGCATAAACTCCATTGGACTCATAAGCCACTGGAGCCCAATACATAAATACTTGACCTCAGCTTGACAAGTTACTCAAGCAATTCAAGCTCGAGATCCATTGAGCCGAAACTGAGTAGCATGACTAATTTATACTCCAAGCAATGCTACAAATTCAAAATAATGTTAAAAGAAACTTACATTTAGGAGCTAACTCTCCAATCCTGTTGACCTTCTGAAGATGAATAACAACTGCTGGCAGCAGTGCAAATCTCATAGCCACAGTGGAAGTTACAATAGTTATCCACCTGCAAAATAAATCACAATTTCTTTATTTTTGAATGCTAAAAGTTTCAAAATTATAATTTTCCTTCATATTCTAGGTAACAAACAAGAGAGACAAAATTGACTTACCAAGGGAAGCCAGTGAGATTATGGTAACCATCGAGCAATGAAACTATTGCACGAACCGGAAGGATATTTTCTTCAACGCTATGTGGCGAAGTGAAGAAGGACCGAGAGATCAAGGGGGCGACTGGCGAGACGCGCGGCTGAAGGTTGGGATGAGATTGAGTTGCAGGGTAGGAAGAGAGGTGAGAGACACGCGCGAGATAAAGAGTGGAGAGAGGACTGGAACGACGGAGGTGGGAAAGCAAGACCTTGCCCATTTGCAGGTGACGGAAAGGCCTCATTGCCGAGGGCTTTAGAACGCCCAACGTAAACCCTCAAGTAGTTTTTTCTTTTATTTTTTTTAGGACTTATCTTTTCAGTTTTTTTTTGTTAGAAAAGAATATATTAAATAATTAAAATTAAAGTATTTAAATTCAAATTTAAAATTTATAATATACTTTAAATTCTTCATTAATCATTTGACCAAAAGATTATTGGTTCTTTTTTCAGTTTTGAATCAAGGATACTTGGATAGTTTTGTTCCCAACGGATTATATAGTTAATCGTATGAATTACTAAATTTAAACCCACTTAATTCATAATGATAATTTTAATTTTTCAAGGAAAGTAAAATTAAAAAATTATTTTTGAAATATACGTTGAATAATATATTAAAAAAATTTAATGCATATATAAAATATAAAAATTGAAAAAAATTAAAATCAAATAGTAACTAAAAAACTGCAACAAAAAATTAAATAAAATAAACCCTATATATAAAATAAATAAACTAAATAACTACGATCTTAGTTAAAATAATCCTTATTATATTAATCATTAATAGATTTTTAGTTAATATTTTATATTTAAAATTGATTTATATTTTAAAACTTGAATTTAAATTATAGCAAATTAATCTTATAAAAATAATTAGAGTTGAAAATTCTATTTTTATTAGGATTTAAAAAAAATTTATTTATAATTGTTTCAAATATAAACATAAGTAAAGTAAAAATGTAAATGTAAATAAAAATAAAAATAAATTATTATTTGAATTTTTTAAATTTTAAATCAGTTCAAAATAATTAAATACAATATATAATATAATACACGTTTCAAAAAAAAAATCATATCAATTTTTTTTTACCAAAAAAATGATTGAACAAATAAATTTGAAAAATGAACGAAATGAAAATTAAAAAAAAAAAGACAAGAAAGTTTAATTCAATACTAAAATATATAGACTCTCACTTTTAATTTTGCGATAAAAGATTTAAAATTTTAGAATAATTTTGATTAAAATATGTAGATATTTTTTATTTTAAAAATAACATAACAAGCGTTAAAAGAAAATTTAAATTCTAAAATCAATTTTAATTGATTTAAATGAAGATAAAATGGTTGAAATCTATCTTTTTAATTTTAAAAATTAAAATCAATTTATAATTCTCAGTATCAAAAAAAAGTTTTTGTTACTTATCAAAATTTTAAGCTATTAGGATATTTTATTTTTACCCAAAATTTTTGACTTTTATATATTTATATAAGATTATTATCAAAAACTTAATGTTATTGAAATAATATAATAAGATAATTCTTGGTAGACATTTTATACTTTAACGATAAAAAAAAAATTCTTACCACAAATGTCACGTGTTCATATGAAACATATTTTTTTTTAAATGCATCAAAGTAAAAAAATTATACACAATTAATTACTTCTATAAATATGTTTTTAATGCATATGGAGTGAGCAAAAGTATTTATATATTGATAAAAGATGTGTAAAGAAAGTAATAAATGATAATGATAATTGATTTCTCTTTAGTTTTAATATATATGTGTTTATCTTTTAAATATTGAAATAGATATTTGATTTATTTTGTAATTTTAATGTATATAGATTGGGGGAATTTTATTTTAAAGATATGGTAAGGTCGACCTTGTTGTAAGTTTGATTTTATTTTATGCCTATTTTAAAATTATTTTCACTCATTTTTGTGTATTTATACATATTTATGATACTTTTAACTTATTTTATACCTATTTATACTAAGTTTGCATTTACTTTTATGTCTTTACGTTTATTTTTATGCATTTATGCTTATTATCATATGTTTATATCTTTTTTACACTAAATTTACATTTTTTATATGGTTATGTTTATTATCACGTAACCATGTCTATTAACATTAATTTTACACTTTATTCTCATGCGTTTACGATATTTTTAAAATGAAAATAATTTTAAAATATGTATAAAATAGATCAACCTTACAATAAGATTGACTTTATTGTAGAATTTTCCAATTCTCAATGCATTCTAAAAGCTGTTCTTTTTTTTTCTTCTAATTTTAGATACTTATTTAGATATTTCATAAAAAGATTCAAAGTACCTAAGAGCACGTAGATTAGCTAGCAAGAGGTTGTTCTAGCTTAACCAGTGGTCTCGAATTCGAGCCCTGGGTATGCAGCTGTGTTAAAACTCTTGAAGGAGAGCTTTGCCACTCTTTGGGTCTTGCCCGGCTCAAATCCAGATTAATCCTATACCAGAATTGTGTGGGGATACTGGGTGATTTCTACAAAAAAAAATAAAAAGATTCAAAGTAAATCCGATATTTCTTTAGTTTAATTTTGTTGGGATAAAATCAAAGTGATACAACCATCCATGGCTGTTCATATTAAATAAGAAATCAAAATTGCAGCAAATTTTGTTTGGATAAATCCATTTCTTATGGTGTTTTTATTTTCCTTCGAATTTTAGTTATTTGCTCAACTAGTGCATTGAATACACATTTTGGAGTGTAAGCTGAGCTTGAGATATGTATACCGCGTCCATGAATAGGCTTCGTCGGTACGTAGAAGAAATTAATGCTTAATACTTTTAAAAGAAGAAAGAGAAAAAAAAAAGCAGAAAAACAAACAAGAGAAGACTGCGGTGGGAAAAGGTTTTTTTTCTTTAATTTAGAAAACTATGTCGTGGTAAGTGTGATAATAAACACTCATTATGGGTCGGATGGAGCTCCGGTTGGGTTTAAGATATTAAGGGATTGGTCGGGAATTTAGCTTCAATTGATTTGATTTTTGGGATTTAATTTTTTTGTTTAAATGAACAAGTTTAAACTTATTTACATTCATTCAAATATTATTAATTTTTTAAAAAAATTAAAATAAACTATAAAAGTATAAAATCACATAGTTAATAACAAGTATAACTGAATAAATTAAAAAAAATTCTTATAAAATATTACAAAAAATAAAAATTTTAAATTAAAATCCAAAAAATAATATAAATTCAAATTATATTGTAAACTAAATTAAAATAATTTAAAAAAATAATTTATTATAAAAATAATAAAAAATTATAATAATCAAACTAGATCAAATATGTTTAAACTTGAAAATTAAAGCTCAATAAAAATAAATCAAATTGCGTAGAAACAACACAGAACATTCTTTTGTACTATTCCAAATAATTGCAGGTGATGTTAAGTGTAAACTCCTCGGTTTCAAGAATAGTTGCTATCAACCAAAGGAATGTGAGCATGTGTGAGCCTATTTTTTGAAAGTTGCAAAGACAAATAGAAAAAAACCAGCTGTTTGATTGTTTGTTTTTGCTATTATTTTCCTTTCTCCATCTTCAAGTTCTTAATTCTTGGTGCTTTTGCTTTTGACAGAACCCTGCTTTTTCTCACCAAGCATTACCTTTAATAAAATTTTTCATATTTAATTCAATTTCTTACCGTTCAGCAATGTCTCTG
This sequence comes from Heritiera fomes, assembly GCA_032173925.1. Taxonomy (NCBI): domain Eukaryota; kingdom Viridiplantae; phylum Streptophyta; class Magnoliopsida; order Malvales; family Malvaceae; genus Heritiera; species Heritiera fomes. The sequence continues at coordinate 23,709,525 of JAPDPM010000001.1, forward strand.
TAAGATGCTCTGCTAAAGGATGCTTTTAGTTGTGTAACAACTCATTGGCAACTAAACATCTTACGAATTCATAGCAATACAGCATTACTACATAGTAATATTATAAACTTCACTAGATAAGTTCATTATACATTAAACACCAATTTTTTTATGGAATTAATTAAACACAAAATAAAGCAAACCTTAACATATAAAGCACCTAAATATCATCATAACCAGCAATCCTATCCATGATCTTGGCCACAACTTCCTTGGACTCATTCAACAGGTTGATGCTCTCTTTCAGCTTCTCTCGCTTTCCAGAATTTGCAGTAGATTCCGCCAACATCTTTTCAATTTCTCGTCCATCTGGCTCCATCATCTCGTTCACAATCTCCTCAATACCATTATTCACAAGATTATGAACACTATACTGCACGTGCAATGCCATGGAATCAACCAGCCTTTTCAGAACAATCTTCCAGTATGCAGTCATTCTCATCTTCAGGTCCTAACCATTTCCTAACCACTTTCATGATCCTAACATGATTTAAGCTCAAAGAAGTATGAAATTAACTTAAACATATAGGAATTAGTAAGAAAACTATGGAAAAATCTAAAATTCCCCAACAACTCACCTTATCCAAATTCAATGGGAAGACTTAGGATCTGATTTTGGCCACTTTAGATGAAGATATTGGTAGCAAGAAAAAGAGCACTAAAAAATAGGCAGGCTTTGTTAAGAAATTTTTCGGTTTTGGTTAATTTTTACTAGGTTTTTGGAAGCTTTCTTTTTCTTCAAAGTTCACGTTAATGGAGATTGTGAGATGGTTCTGGTTTGCAGCAGAAAATGAAGAGGAAGCTGCTGGAAAAGATGATAAAAATCTAATTTTATGGGCAAAATTACCATGTTGCCCTTATCTTTAAGTATTCTTCCAAAATTGCTCCTAAAGTTTGACTTTGTTGAAAATAGTTTATCCAACCTCCAAAATATTTTATTTAATCATAAATAAACTCTATTTAACTTGCTCTAATGTTTGGTGAAGCTTTTATTGAAGTTCGGTTACTGGTTTGGGTGAAATTACCAAGATACCCCTAATCGTAAAATCATGTAAATTTCTATCTTCACATCTAGTTTCCACCATCCATATAGATATTATAAAACTATATTTTATATGGAATCATTTGGTATAATCCATAGGTCCAAAGTCCTCTTGATTTGATTGTTATTTTCAAAAATTCTGATGACCTATGAACTAAACCGTCATTTTATAAATTGTTGCATATTTTTTGAAATATACAAAAATAATTGAGATTGAGGCTAAGATTCTTACCATAATATTTTTCAGCTCCAAATATTGAGTCCTTGAAGTTTTACCTTCAACCAGATCTCCAAGAATCAGTAGGGCCCACTACGTGTTTAACCTTATAACCTAAAAGAAAATCAATATTTATTAATTATAATTATTCTAAAATCTCAATTATATAAATATAAGTAAACAATACTCAAAATATGAGGTCTCACACTTTATGGATAAGTCAGATGCTTGCCAGGGTTGCATCAATTCACTAGCAGGGTTCACAAAGTTTGTAGGAAACTCGAACTAGGTTTTTCAAGAGAAATTCTAAACCTACTCCTGTTTTTACTCTTTCTACTCCAATCTCTTCACGAAGTTACTGTTCATCATAGAAGAAAATGGAGTATATATAGCAGAAAATGGGGTATGTTTAGAAATCCTCGTTTTTCAAATGTGTGTTATTAATTGGTCTATTTACCTTCTAGCCCTTGACTTTATTTTAAATTATAATTGAGTCCACCTCTTCATTAAGAACTTGAATCTAGAGCTAAGGTCCAAATTTTAATTGAGGTGAAGGACAACAACTTAATTAAACGCCTTTACTTAAGCCCAATTTCCCTATAAACTATAATTAGGCTCAATAACTTAATTAAAACACTTTTAATTAAGTCTACTTTATTAAACATACTTTAACTAAGCGTAATTATAATACTATTAAATAACTCTCATGAAAAATTTTAAAATTTTCAAGCAAGCTCAATTCAATTCAATCCATTCATTGAGCACTATTAGTGCCATATCTTCGTAATATAATGACCAGAAACATTTTTAGGAATATAGCTTTGATGCATGGATAATCATAATTGTAACCTTTTACAGTTCTTTTGCAAGGATCATATTGTTCTATAAGTTTCACCTCATTTAGTAACTAATTAATCTATTATTGTCAACATAAATGATAAAGGGAAACATTTATGTTATTTACCATAAGTGATTATATATTATCATGGTATCATACCTTTTACTAAGTGAATTAGCTCTAGTTTAGGACATACACTAACAGGCGTTTGTAGAAAATTATTTGATTTGGGAAGGTGTTTGGGCTGATGGTTAATGTTTGTAGAATGGAATTTCGAGTTCTAATCTTCTAGAGTTAGAGGCTATTGGTAGTGGTTGGTGTTTGTGAAAGAGGCTCAAGGTGACTTAATTGATCTTCTTTTCTCTTTATTTTTTTTTTGTTTTTCTGGGTTTGCCTATGTCTTTTCACCTTTGTACATGTTCTTTATATCAATTTTATTTAAAAAATTAGGATTTTCATAAAGTGAGAGGATGGGATACATTGTCTTTCCTTGTTTGCAAGATATCAATTACTTATTTATTTATTCATTTATTGTGATTTTTTTATTTTTTGAGATTTTTTTTGTTAATTTTTATTTATTTATTTATTATTTTGTTTAATTTTTTAAATAAAAGAACTAAAAGTAAAAGAAAACAAAGAAGATAAATTAATTTTTAATTGAAATTACACGTCACCATGTCATTAAGCATCATGTTTGGACAAGTGGCACTATCACTTAACATCTCAAATGATGAAATTCTTGACGGAAAGACCAAATTAGTTGGGTATAGAAGTTCGAGGATCAGTCATTACTAGAAAAATGTCGTAGACTATAATTAAAAATAAAAAACTACTGTTAATAAAACCAAGCGTAGTATAATATCTTTAACTATAGATTTTAAAATTTTAATCACTTTTTTCGATTTTAGACACCTACATTTATATAAATAGTCTAAGATAATAACCATATTTTATTTAAATGTAATTAAATAAAAACTATTGTTTTCAAAAAACTATAGTTTTTAGAAATTAAATGTATATAAGTTTACATTTTTATAAAAATTACTATTGTCATAACGTGTCAAGTCCTAGAACCTAACCCGCTAGACTTTTAAAATTCAAGGAGTCGCCACCAACCATTCAAACCTAAGGTGTGATTGGTCACCTACTCTTGTCTCAGGATAAGGCATGGTCTACGTTCAAAGAATCTAGGGTTCGGGAGTACGGTTACGTGTGGGGAAGGATTAGCACCCCCACAACGCCCATCTTAAGATGGTACCAAATAGTCTAAGGTTATCTTAATTTTGCCTATTTGTTTGCTTTAATTTCGATATGATTAAATATTGAAAAATCTTCTAAGTCTCCTCCATCAAGCTGGTTGGATAACTTAAAAGTTCTTCTCACCTCAAGAGTATTCAAGTAGGACCAATCGCCTTTCTTGAAGAGGCTCCGTCGTTGGATAATTTAAATATATTATGAAATACCTAATTTTGACTCATATCCCAATTTATAAAAATCATTAATTGTTTTTCTATTTTTATTTTTTAATCTTATAATTATTTTTTATTTTACTTTTTATAACATAAATAAATATGAATTATTTAATATTGAAAATTTCCTCTAGACCTTCCATCAAGCTGGTTAGGCCTTGGAAAAAATCTCATCACCTAGGAATTTTAAGAAAACTACTCAAGCGCAATTCCCTTTTAAATTCCATCATCCGATTAAATTTTAAGAAAACTACTCAAGCGCAATTCCCTTTTAAATTCCATCATCGGATTAATCCACATTTATCCAAGTTGTTTATTATTGTTTAATTTTATTTTAATTTTTTTAATCATATATTTATCTTATTTTATTCTATTCTTTTAATTTGGATTTATTAATTTCGATTTTATTTTATTTTTATGATGAATTATTAAATATTGGAAATATCCTCTCAAATCTTCCATCAAGCTGGTGAGACTTAAAAGACTCTCCTCACCTCAAGATATCTAAAAGTACTACTCAAGCGCAGTCCCTTTAGAATTCCATCGTTGGATTAATCCATCTTATATTTATATTTCTTATTCTTTTATTTAATTTATATTTTGTGGTTTGAATTTTAATAATATTTTCTTAAGGGCCTTATTTCCTAAAATTTCTCACAATCTATCCCATACAACATAAAATTATTCATACAAACTAAATTATACAAACATGCAAAATTATTACGCTATAAGCAAATTATAAATCAAAAATTAATTATCATGCAAGTTTATATTAATTAAAATCTTCTTAAATCAATTATCATGCAAACAATCACTATAATGCATATCAATTCTTAAATCTTACGAATTTCAAATCATTAAATTGTGACATTACCCAATTAAAATATTAAATTATCCTATATAAATTTTATCAATTTATTAAAACATTAAATTATTAATTACATCATCATATAATTATTCAATTATCATGCAAGTGACTCCATACTAATTAACCATTGTTTAAACTATCCTATGAAATTAATAAATGATTAAACAATTAATTAAACTATTAGTGAAAGGAACAAACCTCTCAATGCTTTTGACTTTCTCCTTCACGTGTAGCCAAACCCAAAAGTGCCAAGCTTGATGGTGGTGATAATTGAATGTACAGCTAAAGTGGAAGCAGTGGAGATTGATAAACTGGGCGGTGGATGATGGAACAACTTTGGTAAAAATTAGAGGAAACAGCAGAGGCAGGTCGCACGCAGCAATAGTGTATAACAAGGGAGCGATCGACAATGCAATGCTAGATTGAGACACAAAACTTGGAGCGGAACCAAGCTGTTTCGGGAGCAAGGAAGTGTGGCAGTAGATGTGATGCGACAATGAAGATGATGATCAGGCAGAGATGCTTGGTGAAAGGCTTCTTAATCAAAGGCTCCCGTCCCCTTAGTCATAAGCATTAATCCCCTTTTATAGCCACCAATTTGTTAGAGTCCTAGTACAACTATATTTATTCTTATAATTATCTCTTATTTTTAATACTTTATTCATCTAATTCTTATATTAATCCTAATCTAACTCTACCAAATTTAATATTAATCCAACTAATTATCCTAAAAATCTAATTATTCTATCCTAAAATTAATTTTATTTTCTTTTCTTATCCTTTCTTTTTATTTTTCTTAAATCCTATTTTAATTTTAATTTCCTAATTAATGTTAATTCTAAATCTAAAAATTCTAATTTAATTCTAGCCTAATTCTAAATTGTTAAATTAAAATACAATATCACCCAACCCAATTAATTATTTACAAATTAAGACCCCGGACAAAATAAGGTGTCTACAACTATGATAAAAGGCTATGGTTTTATTGGTAACTGTAATTAATATTATTAATTTACAACTATAATTTATTTGAAAAACATTATTTCTTATAGAAGATGGAAAGATTTGTTTTTCTTATCATATGTAAATAAACTATGATTTTTTTTTATTTCAAGTGTAATCTTTTGCAACTCAATGCTTTGTTTTTTGGAGTTCAAATACATTAGAAATGAGTGTAAGATCAATCAAACAAATGAGATATAAACATTTAATTAGACATACCTATTGAGGCAAATATCAACGAAAGCAGAAGCTTAATCAGTAGGACTATGATTAGGCAGATCTTCCTCTTCTACTTCTCTCTTTAGAGTGACTCTCAATGGGCAGATACCAATACGTTGAGAAGTGAAGAGGGGACCTAGCCTTATATTTATAGTTGAACCTAATAATCCCCCCATTAAAGAATATTAAGTTCCAGGCCTACAAAACCACAACATCACACTGACCTAATAAGATGCGCAAAAACCCATATTTGTTGATCACAATTAACTATTTGGGCTTACTTGCATATTTTCATACCATGACTAAATTATATTAGCCTATTTTATTAATACTCAAAACTACCAATTAATAGCAGTCCACAAATTGGAAAATTATAACATTCTCCCACTTGGACAATATTAGTTGGGGTTTTCAATTTTAAGAAAATTCATTTTTATAAAACAAGACTCCATATTGATTGACTTTATTTTTGACATGGCCACAATTTGAAAATAATTTAGTCCTTAAAAACAACATCTTAATGATCCTGTTCAACATGACCAACCAATACTGAATCATGGTGACGATTGTGCTCTTTATTGACACAAGACCAATCCACGGTTACAAATACTAGCAATCACATCAACAATAGATCTCAGTGTAGCTGTGTAGCAAGAAAATAACACTCAGCAGTGATCAAATGTGTTACTTTCATTGTCAGTCCTCCGATTTCTCCTTAACTCGCCGAGAAATCTATTTGGCAACCAGATGTGCCTGTATGCCTCTTCCTTGTCCTCAAGGTTATAAAGTGGTATCAATTACCGAGACATACTCCAATTGACGCAAAGTCAGTCTCACAATTTCTCAAATGTACATGTACAAAACTATCAACATGACAGTACAAGATATAAACCAATGATGATCATCAACCGACATTTTAAGTGCAATATCATAGGAGTATTTGAAACATAAAGTGGTCTTAACATGGCATGATGTATAACATGAGAGTTAAATCACAAGCAACACACTCCCACTAAACCAATACATTAAAAGATCCCAAAACACCAATGTCTTTTTAGCATGCAATACTTTATGGATATTTTCAAGTCAAACTATACCTCAAAGGTAATTTTACAATCACAACAATACATTTAACCAAGTAAAGAAACCTAAAACAATAATGGTTTCAAATAACAAATCACAATGCATCTATAATCAAAATGAAAATATCAAAATTCTCACACAGAGAAAAATGTCATCATCAAATCACAATGACTCCCACTAATCCAATGAATCACAACATGCTCTAATGGTTTTTAAATGATAAGCAGGAAGCATAATAATAAATGGAGTCATAACAAAGTCATGTATTGTCTACGCTCATGACAAATGTGATAACTAATATTCTTTTTGGATTTCATAACATTACTTTAATAAATCATTTACGAAATTACTAAAAAATTGCAAATTTTTCATATTCATGTGTTTACATTATATGTCCTTTTAATCGTGTGACAAATAATAGCCTAAATGCTCCTACTAACATTAATGCATATGATATCTTTAAAACAATGATTTTAGGGTATTTAGGAGTTCTCACTACCTTTCAAAACATATGAACTCCCATTTTTCACTTGCTTTAAAAGAATAGTTTTTGACTCAATAAAATACAGTATAGTCAAAACCTTTATTCTATTCTTTCTTATAACTTAAAAATGTTAATTCAAAATATTATTCAAAATAGAGGAGGAAGACTATTAAAATTCTTATTTTCTCTTAAAAATCAATTTAGGTACTTTATAAAGATAAAATAAACCTAAATAAAATGGGGAAGATTAACAAGGAATTACCAAAATAAACACAAAACAAATAATTTATTAATTTGCATAAAATTTATTCTTTCAAAACTCTCACACATGCGATAAGTGTAAGACAATGTTCTCCCCCCCATGTGTGAGTTCCTTAAAAAGAATTAATTAATGTTCTTGCAAACACATTATCAACAAATGATAACATATGCCCTTAAAAAAATGATAATTGTGCTAAATTTGATCATTTTAGCTAAAACTAAAGTCAATATCTTAATTGAGAGTTAAACAACCAATATAAATATTTATCAAAGTGAATTTATATTTCAACAACTCTCAATTTTGCACAAAATATTACCATAGAGAGATATCATATCAGGTCTAAAATATATATCTTTATTTGGAAGCTATTTTAAGGGTACGACATACACAATATAAATACCAGGATGTGATAATTAAAGTGACTAACATCCAAGAACTTATCACTTATGGTAGACACTAAACTATGATGACAATTATTCAAATAAACTCAAACTGAACACAGAGATCAATTAATGTCAAAACATTTTATCACATTAATCAACTTTATACCGGGCAAACTCAATATTTACAAAACACGTTATACCTTATGTGTTCTAAATTTAACAATTACGAATACAAAGACTTTCAAAAATTTATCCCCTTTGGGCAGATAAATTTTCTAGGTCCATGTATCTTTTATTTCACAATCATAATTCATAATTATCTCCAAATTAAAAACACATGATCACCCATTTTGGGCAGGTAGTCACATGTAATAACTTAGAGACAATCCCATTACAACATAAGAAATTTCATAATCATTTCGATTTCATTAATTTTCTTATGTTCATTAATTATGTTTGTGATCACTCCAAGCAAGATACTAATCTCAGTGTACCTCTATGAATCACTTAACAACTTAAATTGCCCAATATAAAACTTAAAACAATGGAAAACTTTCACGTCATGTTCCATAATCATTTTATTAATCAACAAAACTTCTAAGCATGCCATATGACTAAGTAAATTGTCTTAACAATTAATAACATTTTCACGATGGCATCAAAATCTTTTAATCATGACTTCAAGAAATATCAAAATTAACATTGATAGCCTACATAAACATCTATCAATCTGCATACTTTATATTAACATGAGATTTTTACAAATTTCATGAACTTCATACCATAAACCTCAAGATAATAGCATATGACGAAAGCCAATAATACACAACAATCATATGCACACAACAATGCATTATGGTATCATGCAATCTCATGTACAAAATAATATTATAGGAAATACAATATTTTTAATATCACAAAACATGAGTTATGACATAAACCTTCATGGCAAATTAATCTTGCAAGCCTCAACAACAATACATTTTAGTCAAAACTTTAACTTTAATAACTTAAATTTGCAGAACTAATTTTTGCTTACACTCATAGACTGAAACCTTTACTCAAAAATTTTATATTTTACTATCACTACTCATTTGTTACTTATTGCCCAAGATTATATGGTGATATTTCTCCTATCAATTTTATATTTACTTATAGACTGAAACCTTTACTCAAAAATTTTATATTTACTCATGAATGATTGTATCCATAGCTCTCTTATCAATTTTAATTCGATAACTATGATTAATTTAACATGTTATGAGAGCATACTTAATTTAGTAAGTATTTTTAAGAAAGTACAAAATCTTAACATCAATCTTTATAACAATTTATTGGAGCAATTTACTACGCAATTAATTAACCAAAGATTTCGTACAACACAATTGCACCAATTTAATAATCAATTCCTCTCCCACTATTTCAATTAATTAGCATAATCTAAATGCTTTTTGTAAATCTTAACCAACCAATATTGTTTCATGTCCATGACAAATGTGGAATTAAGCAAAAAAACATATATCACATCTTGTACCTCTTTAGGCTTTAAACTTAATGCCTAAAATTTCAAATCAAAGCTTGTGATGTATAAAATTAATTGCATTACAAGCATGTGAAACATATTTAATTCACATAAAACATCATTTCAAAATCAGCAGATTTTAATTCCACAGTCACATTCCACAAACACATAATTAACCATTAACATCAATTTATCATACTATGCCAACATAGCAATAATCTTGTATGATAGTTATTTCTGATGGATCCAAATAACTAAACAATATTTAAGAACTCACAAAATTTTCTCAAATAAAATTCTGTCATCACCAAATGCAACATTTCAACACTAGAACAATAATCAATTACAACATTCAAAGCTTATTGTTCAAGAAAACACTCATGGCTAAATTAAGCTCTAAATCAATCATGACTAAATCGTTTTGTCTATTCAATTAGAGCTACTTAATCATTTATACATTAATTATCACAAAATTTAACAACAATTTTCAAGACAATAGAATGCAACATTTAACTTTGAACAATAATTCAAACAGCATCGATCCATTGTGTGCTATTTGTCATCGAACTGAAAGCCCAGGTGCATCATCACAAACTCCCATTTGGGTAGATAGACCTTCTAGACTAGTATATTCTCAACCGCAGTGCTCTATGTCCCATTCCAAATTACCAAACACAATAACCCCATTTGGGCAGGTGATTCTGTAAGATAACCTGGAATCATCCCCAATCCTTGTGCTTGATAAAATAATCATTAATATCAACAAATGAGCCACTTTGGCAGCCAAGCATGCATATCAACTAACAAAAATTTTATCAATCCGAAAAAAATAAAATTTGCCCAATAAATTATCTTGCATACTTGATGTATGCAATAGACTATTTTTGCTGAGATACAAGACCTAGATGTATCTCAATAAGTACTTGAATTACTTTGTGTTGCATCAAAAAACCTTAGAGTCTTAAACTTAACAGGAAATAATTTTTGTATAATTTTTACCTAATCATGCACTAAATTTAGGTTGAGAGTACGAAAATTTATTCATTCAAATAGGGAGAGTACATACTATATTTAGGTTCAGAATCGTGCCAAATATTTTATCATGTAATAAAACAACATAACACATGTGCACAATTTATAATAATTGAATGAATAAAATTTAAAATTAATCTGATTCGAGTTTGGGTACCCCAAATTTAATAAGTACTCGATTCGTTTACATCCATAAGTGAGATTATGGTAACCATCGAGCAATGAAACTATTGCACGAATCAGAAGGATATTTTCCTCAGTGTTATGGGGTGAAGTGAAGAAGGACCGAGCGATCAAGGGGGCGATTGGGGAGACGCGCGGCTGAAGGTTGGGATGAGATCGAGTTGCAGGGTAGGAAGAGGGGTGAGAGACACGTGCGAGATAGAGAGTGGAGAGCGGACTAGAAGGACGGAGGTGGGAAAGTAAGATCTTGCCCATTCGCAGGTGAAGGAAAGGCCTCATTGCCGAGGGTTTTAGAACGCTCAACGTAAACCCTCAAGTTGTTTTTTCTTTTTTTAAGACTTATTTTTTAATTTTTTTTACAAAAGAATATATTAAATAACTGAAGATAGAGTGTTTGGATTTGATCCAAAATTTACAATATGTCTAAACTCATCATTAATCACTTGATTAAGAGATTATTGGCTCTTTTTTCAGTTTTTAATCACAGATACATGGATAGTTTTCTTTCCATCGGATTATATAATTAATCATATGAATTACTAAATTTAAACACGCTTAATGCATAGTGATAATTTTAATTTTTCAAAAAAATAAAATTAAAAAATTATTTTGAAATATACGTTAAATAATGCATTAAAAAATTTAATGCATATATAAAATATAAAAATTGAAAAAAAAATTGAAATCAAATGCTAATTAAAAACTGCAACAAAAAATTAAATAAAATAAACCTTATATATAAAATAAATAAACAAAATAACTACAATCTTAATTAAAATAATTCTTACGATATTAATCATTAATAGGTTTTTAGTTAATATTTTATATTTAAAATTGATTTATATTTTAGAGCTTGAATTTAAATTATAGCAAATTAATCTTATAAAAATAATTAGAGTTGAAAATTCTATTTTTATTAGGATTAAAAAAACTTTATTTATAATAGTTTCAAATATAAACATAAGTACAGTAAAAATGTAAATGTAAATAAAAATAAAAATAAATTATTATTTAAATTTATTAAATTTTAAATCAATTCAAAATAATTATATACAATATATAATATAATAAATGTTTCAAAAAAATTCATATTAATATTTTTTTTACCAAAAAAATGATTGAACATATAAATCTGAAAATGAATGAAATGAAAATAAAAAAAAATTGAAGTTTAATTCAATACTAAAATATATAGACTCTGACTTTTAATTTTGTGACAAAAGATTTAAAATTTTAGAATAATTCTGATTAAAATATATAGATAATTTTTTTAATTTAAAAATAACATAATAGGCGATAAAAGAAAATTTACAATTTGAAATCAATTTTAATTGATTTAAATGAAGATAAAATGGTTGAAATCTATTTTTTTAATTTTAAAAATTAAAATCAATATATAATTCTAAGTATCAAAAAAAGTTTTTGTTACTTATCAAAAATTTAAGCTATTAGGATATTTTATGTTTACCCAAAAATTTTGACTTTTATATATCTGTATAAAATTATTATAAAAAACTGAATGTTAGTGAAATAAAATAATAAGATAACTCTTGGTAGACATTTTATACTTTAACGATTAAAATTTTTTTTTCTTACCACACATGGCATGTGTTCATATGAAATATACATTTTTTAAATGCATCAAAGTAAAAAAATTGTACACAATTAATTATTTCTATAAATATGTTTTTAATATATATGGAGTGAGCAAAAGTACTTATATATTGATAAAAGACATGTAAAGAAAGTGATAAATGATAATGATAATTGATTTTTCTTTAGTTTTAATATATATGTGTTTATCTTTTAAACATTGAAATAGATATTTGATTTATTTTGTAATTTTAATGTATATAGATTGGGGGAATTCTATTTTAGAGATATAGTAAGGTCGACTTTATTGTAAGTTTGACTTATTTTATGCTTATTTTAAAATTATTTTCACTCATTTTTGTGTGTTTATACTTATTTATGATATTGTTAACTTATTTTATACCTATTGATACTAAGTTTACATTTACTTTTATGTTTTTATGTTTATTTTTATGCGTTTATGCTTATTATCATATGTTTATGTATTTTTTACACTAAATTTACGTTTTTTTTATATGGTTATGTTTATTATCATGTAATCATGTGTTAACATTAATTTTGTACTTATTTTCATGTGTTTATGGTATTTTTAAAATGAAAATAATATTAAAATATGTATAAAATAAGTCGAACTTATAATAAGATCGACTTTACTATAGAACTTCCCAATTCATGATGCATTCTAAAAGCTGATCTTTTCTCCTTCTAATTTTAGATACCTGTTTTGATATTTCATAAAAAGATTCAAAGCAAATTCGATATTTCTTTAGTTTAATTTTGTTGGGATAAAATCAAAGTGATACAACCATCCATGGTTGTTCATACTAAATAAGAAATCAAAATTGCAGCAAATTTTGCTTGGATAAATCCATTTCTTATGGTGTTTTTATTTTCCTTCGAATTTTAGTTATGTTCTCAACTAGAGGATTGAATACACATTTTGGAGTGTAAGCTAAGCTTGAGATATGTATACATGATAATCAACAAGATAAGTTAAAGCTACCAGTTCTTCAATCTAGCTACTTCCTAAAATTAAGTGATGAAGCTATCAACAATGCTTCATAATAATTCATACAAGCAACAAGAGATTGCGTAGAAAGAGCATAGAACGTTCTTTTGTACCATTCCAAATAATTGCAGGTGATGTTAAGTGTAAACTCCTTGGTTTCAAGAATAGTTGCTATCAACCAAAGGAATGTGAGCATGTGTGAGCCTATTTTTTGAAAGTTGCAAAGACAAATAGAAAAAAACCAGCTGTTTGATTGTTTGTTTTTGCTATTATTTTCCTTTCTCCATCTTCAAGTTCTTAATTCTTGGTGCTTTTGCTTTTGACAGAACCCTGCTTTTTCTCACCAAGCATTACCTTTAATAAAATTTTTCATATTTAATTCAATTTCTTACCGTTCAGCAATGTCTCTGTAAGATGCTCTGCTAAAGGATGCTTTTAGTTGTGTAACAACTCATTGGCAACTAAACATCTTATGAATTCATAGCAATACTGCATTACTACATGGTAATATTATAAACTTCACTAGATAAGTTCATCATACATTAAACGCCAGTTTTTTTTATGGAATTAATTAAACACAAAATAAAGCAAACCTTAACATATAAAGCACCTAAATATCATCATAGCCAGCAATCCTATCCATGATCTTGGCCACAACTTCTTTGGACTCCTTCAACAGCTTGATGCTCTTTTTCAGCTTCTCTCGCTTTCCAGAAATTGCAGGAGATTCGACCAACATCCTTTCAATTAAGAGTCCATCTGGCTCCATCATCTCGTTCAAAATCTCCTCAATATCATTATTCACAAGATTATGAACACTATACTGCACGTGCAATGCCATGGAATCAACCAGCCTTTTCAGAACAATCTTCCAGTATGCAGTCATTCTCATCTTCAGGTCGAAAGCTTGCTGCACAACATCAGGATGCTGCCTGAGATGTTCAACTTCAATATCTCCGAAACCTTCAAGACTCACCCTAGGCCTAGATTTCTTTAGTTCACAATTTAAATTCCTTAGAAAATTTTCTTGTTGACTCATGAGCGTATTACACTCCATCATGTAATCAGGATTACAAGTATAATCCGTCAGCTTCTCCATCTGCACTATCTCCTTCACCCTATTAATTGACTGCTCTCTCATCTTTTCAACCAGATTATGAGCTACTCTCTTTGTAGATGCCTTGAGTTGGTAATATATTTCCGAGTGGCGCATCAAAACAAAAGTCGCCACTTTATCTATGTAATCCCAAATCTTTTCAGCAAATTTAATTGGCATATTGGAAATCTCATCAACTTTTCTCTGTAAGATACGAAGGAACGCATTGCGAGGAAGGAAATTTGGCAGTCCAATTCCTTTAGCTTCTTCCAAAACCTTGATCTCCTCCAATAAAAAGTCTTTTGTTGGATCACTCTGCTCACAGTTGTGAAGCTCAACAGAAAACTCGTTGAGCATTTCGACCAGACGAGCAGTAGCATGCTTGGTATGATCATCAGGGAATTCATCAAATTCCCCTCTCAAAAGAAGCTTCCTGAGGGATTCTTTAGTGGCTCCAATGATCCTCAAAAACGCTGTCATGGCATCTGTGACAGAGACCAAAGCCTTGGGCATTTTTTCCAATTCTGAAAAATTTGCAGTCAGCTTGTCACTGATGTTTTTCGCTATCACCGGTAAGCACTTTCCAATAATTCTTTCTTGAATTTCAACAAGTTTTTGAGCCAACGCTGGAACACCTACAATAGATTTATCAATCCTTGATAGATGTGGATCAGTTTGGAACAGCCTAGCCTCTACCCTTCTTGCTTCTTCATATGACTCCTCACCAATTCGATTTCTAACACAAACATAACCAAGTCCTATGCTCACATCATCAGCATTGACCTTCTCAAGAAGCTCCTGAGGGCCCCTATCAGCTTTAGTAACCACAGCAAGAGTTCTCTCACCCGTCTTGTCTACCATCTGTGACATCCTAATGGATTCACAAGTAGAAAAATCAACAGTGGCAGACAAAACATTGAGGATAATGCTTTCTTCAGGCGTTATGTACTCCATGATTATATCTCTGATCTGCTCATATATATCCTCAGGTTGTCCGTGGACAGGCACTCTAGTAATTCCAGGAAGATCAACCATGGTAAGATCGGGAACACCATCCTTTTTCACCACTAAAATTAGTGGGGTGTTAGATATGGCCTTACCATGGCCTGCAACCTCATCGGTTGCAAGGTTAATGGCGGCTGCGATATGAGATTCCTCTACAGGAACTTTCTTGCCACTGTACTCCAAGTGAATCTCCGGCGTTGGACTTTGATGACTTTGCAGCCTCATCACGAGGGGTACTCTTGTACAAATTCCCTGGCCTCGAGGAAGACTGACACCAGCCAGTGATTCAAGAACACTGGACTTCCCTGATGATTGGTCTCCAACTACAACAATGGTGGGGAGTTGTATGCCTTCTTTCATGACGTTTAGTAGCCTGAGCCTGTCAACGGCATCCAGCATAGGTCGAATCTGGTGATTGAAATGCGCAACAATTGGAGCTTGGTCTGCTATTTCTTCTTGCGCCATGAAAGGATCTTGCCTGGTGAGAGGCAGAGATGTCAGTGGTCGAGCATCATCAAAATTAACAATGTCACTGGGAACAAGTACTCCATTGGTGGTAGAAGCATAATCATCATATCCACTCATTTTTATTCAAAGGGAACAACGAGAGACAAGTTTGTGAGGATTTGCTTGAGGCTAGAGAAAGAAAGTGAAATGAAGAACTCTAATAGCAACGATAAGCTTTCGCAGAGAGTGATGAGTAGTTCAGGAAAGCTTTAAGTCTTCCTAGTCCTAGGTTTGCTTTATAAAGAGATTTTTTTGGTCTTTCGTTGAAGGTTCTGTCATAGTACGGCGCCAATCCGAGGGACCTTTTGTGCCAAAGGTGGGGTCTATTTAGAAGACTACCATTGCGTGAATTAATTGGTAAATCCCAGCACCAGAATTAAGACATAAACCCCATGTCATAATTAAAATATCAATTATTATTAACAATTAAATACATCTATTTTTTTTAAACTCTTGAAAAAGAGTTTTATCGCTTTTGCATATGGCTGACTTAAATTTGGATTAATCTTATATCAAAATAATGTAAAAATTTTGGGTGATTTTGGCCAAAAAAATACATGTATTTTTTTCTCTTCTCGCTACATAATGGTCACTCTTTTGCACCATTGCTCATTTTCTTTTCTTTTTTTTTGGGCTTCTAATTAAAGAAATGGATGTGATAATTAAACGTTGGAGAAACTTAATGAGAGTATGTAAATAATAGGAATTTCAAAAATAAAAATATACTGTTAATTTTGTTCTAGATTATTCAAATTAATTTCAAACTGTAAAAAATAATAATTAATTATATAGCCTTTTTTATTCTTGGGTGAATGTATTATATTCTGAAAAGAAATATATTAGTTGACAAACTAATTAAGATGATGTGTGATATTGAAAAAACTTCTAAAAACTGGACAAACCTCCTGCAGATTTAGAGTCTCTGATTAATGTTGATGCTTGGAGACATTTTTTCTCGCGAAATTTTAAGATGTAATTCTTTTATAATTTCTAATGTGAAAAAAGAATAAATATAAAAGAGCGCATATTAAAAAGTGAAACCATAAAGTTATATATTCTCCATTTCTTTTGTCTAAGATTTTCTGTATTCGAAATTCATTTTGAATTTTGATTAATTTGAAGTCAAACTACAATTAACTCAATATGAAAAGAACTTTTTCAATATTATTTTTTTATTCACAAAACTTAAATCCAAATATTTACTTAAAAAATACTAAACTCTTTTCATTCAATCTAACCAACACTAATATATATTCTTCATCTTTTTATACTGCATATATTCCTCAATTTTATCTTTCACATTTATTATAAAAGCTCTTTTGCGGTCCCTTATCTATCCGCGTTATTATATCATTTGCGTTAGGTATAACCTTTATAGGATTTCCACCCAAAAGAAAATCTTTATGGGATGTGATGTGATTTTTCTGATCTCGCGAAGTGACGGGCTATTCATTGTGGATGGTTTTTCATTTATAAAAAAATAAAAATTAATGTTTTATTATTTATTTTTAATAAATTAAAAAATAAAAAATAAAAAACAAAAAAATTAACTAAAATTTAGAATTAATTTAACTGAACAGTAAAATTGGATCCAATAAATTTGAAAATAAAAAAAAATTTAAAGAGATAACTTTCTTAATAAAATAATAAAAACAATTTAAAATCAAGGTCAAAATTGTAAATTCACTAATTTTTTTGTAATTTAGCTATAAAAGGGACTGGCCTGGCTCAACAGACTGCACCAGTGAGCTAAGTGCCTTTATATTTTTAGCCTAAAAGACAAAAAATTTTGATTTGTATATTACTCTTTACCCTTTATGTTAAATATTTTTATTATTTTATTAAAAAATTATATTTTTAATAATTTTTTTAATTTTATCAAAATTAATTTCACCAAACGGATGCATTTTGATATTTGATGCATCAAAATTAAAAATTTGGTAAATTGGTAAGAATGATGCATGCAAAGTGGTGATTGTTGACATCACGTAATTTGCCTTCAATCCTAAGGGAAGCTATATTTTTGGGGATGAATTTTATTATTGTGGGATCCAGCAAAAGCATCCTGATACCATTCAAATGTTTTTTAAAATATTTTTACATATTTTAAACATTTTACATAAATTTTTAAATATTTTTAACTATTTTTTCCACATTTTTCAATATTTTTACTTATTTTTAAATATTTTTTTACATATTTTTAAATATTATTATGTATTTTTAAATATTTTTTGAATATATTTACATATTTTAAACATTTTACATAAATTTTTAAATATTTTTAACTATTTTAAAATATTTTTTCCAAAATTTTCAATATTTTTACATATTTTTAAATATTTGTTTACATATTTTTAAATATTTGTTTACATATTTTTAAATATTTTTTCATATTTTTTAAAATTTTTTACATATTTTAAATATTTTACATAAATTTTTAAATATTTTAAACTATTTTAAAATATTGTTTTCATATTTTTCAATATTTTTACATATTTTAAATATTTTTTTTCATATTTTTAAATATTATTATGTATTTTTAAATATTTTATATTTTTTAAAATATTTTTACATATTTGAAAAATTTTACATAAATTTTTAAATATTTTTAACTATTTTTTAAATATTTTTAGGCTTTTTTAAATATTTTTAAACATTCTTTTAAAAAAAAATTGACGTAACGTCACATGTCAATATTTTATTGGACCTGCAGTGTCACGTCAAATTATTAAAACGGCGTTAATTTTTGAAGTAAAATGGTTGATGTAAGTAAAATTCATGTATAAAAATGACAAAAAATATTTTTTAAATATCAAAATAAAATAATGATATAATTCAAAACTAAATTACACATTAACTCTAAAATCTATGCTGACCCATGTTTATAATATTATAATTTTACAATAGAAGTCAAGCATGTATTATATCCGAGTCATGCCTTGATAAGAGAGCCATGACAAAAAAAAAAGCAAAATTTTGAAAAGGACAAAATAAACGCAATTTAAACATTTTTTAAAAAAAAAAATTTACGTAACGTCACATGTCAATATTTTATTAGACCTGCAGTGTCACGTCAATATTATTAAAACGGTGTTAATTTTTGGAGTAAAATAGTTGACGAAAGTAAAATTCATGTATAAAAATAACAAAAAATTTTTTTTAAATACCAAAATAAAAAGAATGATATAATTCAAAACTAAATTACACATTAACTCTAAAATCTATGCTGACCCATGTTTATAATATTATAATTTTACAATAGAAGTCAAGATGTATTAAATCCGAGTCATGCCTTGATAAGAGAGCCATGACAAAAAAAAAAAGCAAAATTTTGAAAAGAACAAAATAAATGCAATTTAAAATTTCTGAAAAACAGACCAGTCTTGGTCCTTCTCTGAGGACATTAAATTCAGATTTGTCAGACAGGCATCAGGCATGGCCTATTTTGATATTTTTTTCTGAGCTTTGAAATGCCACCATATGTTTTTATGTGGTGCAGTTTTTATTTTACAAAACAATTCTGATTAAACAATTTCAAAGCGGGAAAAGGGGCAGGAAAATAATTTCACATTTGTTTTATTTGTCTTCAGTTACTTTTTTAAATATTTTTTCATATTTTTTAAAATTTGTTTACATATTTTAAATATTTTACATAAATTTTTAAATATTTTAAACTATTTTAAAATATTTTTTTCATATTTTTCAATATTTTTACATATTTTAAATTTTTTTTTCATATTTTTAAATATTATTATGTATTTTTAAATATTTTATATTTTTTAAAATATTTTTACATATTTGAAACATTTTACATAAATTTTTAAATATTTTTAACTATTTTTTAAATATTTTTAGGTTTTTTTTAATATTTTTAAACATTTTTTAAAAAAGAGAAAAAAAATTGACGTAGCGTCACGTGTCAACATTTTATTGGACCTGCAGTGCCACATCAGCATTATTGAAACGGCATTAATTTTTGGGGTAAAGTGATTGACGAAAATGAAATTCATGTATGAAAGTGACAAAAAACTTTCTTTAAGTATCAAAATAAAAAAAATAGTATAATTCAAGATTAAATTACACATTAACCCTAAAATATATGCTGACCCATGTTTATAATATTATAATTTTATAATAGAATTCAATCATGTATTAAATCCGAGTCATGCCTAGAAATGAGAGCCATGACCAAAAAAAGCAAAATTTTGAAAAGAACAACATAAATGCAATTTAAAATTTCTGAAAAACAGACCAGTCTTGGTCCTTCTCTGAGGACATTAAATTCAGATTTGTCAGACAGGCATCAGGCATGGCCTATTTTGATATTTTTTTCTGAGCTTTGAAATGCCACCATATGTTTTTATGTGGTGCAGTTTTTATTTTACAAAACAATTCTGATTAAACAATTTCAAAGCGGGAAAAGGGGCAGGAAAATAATTTCACATTTGTTTTATTTGTCTTCAGTTACTTTTTTAAATATTTTTTCATATTTTTTAAAATTTGTTTACATATTTTAAATATTTTACATAAATTTTTAAATATTTTAAACTATTTTAAAATATTTTTTTCATATTTTTCAATATTTTTACATATTTTAAATTTTTTTTTCATATTTTTAAATATTATTATGTATTTTTAAATATTTTATATTTTTTAAAATATTTTTACATATTTGAAACATTTTACATAAATTTTTAAATATTTTTAACTATTTTTTAAATATTTTTAGGTTTTTTTTAATATTTTTAAACATTTTTTAAAAAAGAGAAAAAAAATTGACGTAGCGTCACGTGTCAACATTTTATTGGACCTGCAGTGCCACATCAGCATTATTGAAACGGCATTAATTTTTGGGGTAAAGTGATTGACGAAAATGAAATTCATGTATGAAAGTGACAAAAAACTTTCTTTAAGTATCAAAATAAAAAAAATAGTATAATTCAAGATTAAATTACACATTAACCCTAAAATATATGCTGACCCATGTTTATAATATTATAATTTTATAATAGAATTCAATCATGTATTAAATCCGAGTCATGCCTAGAAATGAGAGCCATGACCAAAAAAAGCAAAATTTTGAAAAGAACAACATAAATGCAATTTAAAATTTCTGAAAAACAGACCAGTCTTGGTCCTTCTCTGAGGACATTAAATTCAGATTTGTCAGACAGGCATCAGGCATGGCCTATTTTGATATTTTTTTCTGAGCTTTGAAATGCCACCATATGTTTTTATGTGGTGCAGTTTTTATTTTACAAAACAATTCTGATTAAACAATTTCAAAGCGGGAAAAGGGGCAGGAAAATAATTTCACATTTGTTTTATTTGTCTTCAGTTACTTTTTTAAATATTTTTTCATATTTTTTAAAATTTGTTTACATATTTTAAATATTTTACATAAATTTTTAAATATTTTAAACTATTTTAAAATATTTTTTTCATATTTTTCAATATTTTTACATATTTTAAATTTTTTTTTCATATTTTTAAATATTATTATGTATTTTTAAATATTTTATATTTTTTAAAATATTTTTACATATTTGAAACATTTTACATAAATTTTTAAATATTTTTAACTATTTTTTAAATATTTTTAGGTTTTTTTTAATATTTTTAAACATTTTTTAAAAAAGAGAAAAAAAATTGACGTAGCGTCACGTGTCAACATTTTATTGGACCTGCAGTGCCACATCAGCATTATTGAAACGGCATTAATTTTTGGGGTAAAGTGATTGACGAAAATGAAATTCATGTATGAAAGTGACAAAAAACTTTCTTTAAGTATCAAAATAAAAAAAATAGTATAATTCAAGATTAAATTACACATTAACCCTAAAATATATGCTGACCCATGTTTATAATATTATAATTTTATAATAGAATTCAATCATGTATTAAATCCGAGTCATGCCTAGAAATGAGAGCCATGACCAAAAAAAGCAAAATTTTGAAAAGAACAACATAAATGCAATTTAAAATTTCTGAAAAACAGACCAGTCTTGGTCCTTCTCTGAGGACATTAAATTCAGATTTGTCAGACAGGCATCAGGCATGGCCTATTTTGATATTTTTTTCTGAGCTTTGAAATGCCACCATATGTTTTTATGTGGTGCAGTTTTTATTTTACAAAACAATTCTGATTAAACAATTTCAAAGCGGGAAAAGAAACTGTCTAAATTTTAAATAAATTTAATAATTAATATTTATAATTTACTTTTTTATCATAATATCACATATATATAAATTTATGTAATCTAATATAATATTAAAATAAATACTTTAAATATGATAATAATTATGACGAGGCTTAAATAAAAAAATCCCTAAATTGTAATAACAAAAATCATAAATTTCTAACTTTTTATGGCAATCAATCAAACCCTTTAACATTTATTTTGGCCCAGTGACCCTTCAAGTAATTGACGAAAATTGTTCAGACTACTGTTGATATTATCAAAAATTCCAACGCCCACAAGCCATTTGGTAGACAATAATTTTTCTTCCTTTTGATAATCACATAGCAATTTCTTATTGGTTCAAATAAAAAAAAAGAATTTAAAAAACAAAAGTTAAACAAAAAAAGATAAAAAAAATACAAGAAATACTAAAATAATATTAATTAGAAAAAACCTTTAACAAATCCAAAATCAAAAATTCAAATCTAAAAAATTGAAATTCCCTCAAAATTCCTTCTTTTTCCTTGAAATGCAATACTTACGTGGATAAAAAATTGATGTTAAAAAAAAACTAAAATCAAAGACACAAATTACTTCAGAAAAAGAAAAACTAAAAAAAGAAACTCAAAATAAAAAAAAATTCTAAGTTCACCCAAAATTTCCTCTTGCTTTTACCTTAAATGCGTACCAAATTTAAGTGCTAGTCCTGTCACTTATCGAAAAAAAAATTACACACCTCATGTCATGCCCAAAACTTGAACTTTTAGACTAAATTTTTCTTTCATTTTTACCTTTCAATACAATCAATTTCCATTCACTTTTATTTTTATTTGATTTGTATTCGGTGTTAGTATAAATTCATTCAATTAATTTCATTCACGATCTATCTACCTATCAAAAAATCTTTTACGGCAAATATCAAATAGATTGTCATGATGAAACCCAAAATATCATAGTCGTATTTCATATAAGTTAACTTAGTTTTCATTTACATCGTCCTAGCCTCTTGCTAACATTCTTCACATTACACTGTGATCTACATCCCAAACTATAAATATATTTGTTGTTTACAAACTATCTGGATACAAAAGCATAACACGTCTCATACCTTTTTACTCAATACACTAGGCTTCTGGAGTTTATTTCCCCCAATCTCGTAATTTGCAGTGATCGTGTTTATTAACAATAAATTGAAAGGATAGTAAAAGGGGGTGAGCTTTAAGCCCAGTAAAAAATATATATAAAAAGCTGATATTATACGTATCTATATGCATGTAATATAAAACATGCTCTTTCACGATAAAACAGAAATCGCATAATTTAGGCACGATGTCAAAAAGGATACTATGATCGGTTAGATTACCAAATTGAGTATAAAAAGATGCTTTAAAGCACCTCACTTGTCCCCCCATCTAATTCCGACTATATGGAGTTTATTAAAACTTATTTGATCATGCTGTTCAAGAAGCTCGCAGAAATAGCTTTCATTAAGCAGGAACAAATCACACAAATAAACAATTCCAGAATACTCTTAGTACATAGTATCGAAATCAATTTTAGTAGACAATACAAAAATTAGAAAACATGTTCAGTAATGATACCTTATAGTAAAACAATAACATCAAAACATAAACTACTTCAGGGAAAATGATCTGTAAGCTGTTCAACAAAACAATACAGTAGACAATTCTATGATACAATTCAGTAAACAGTTCATTAACTGTATAGAAATCAATTCGATAAAACATATTCGATAAAACATATTTAATAAACATTCAAAAGTTCATATATTAAACAATATCAGCGGAGATATGGCAACACCCAATAAAATCACGCATTAAAAGATTCAAAACACATATGGCCATAGTTTGTAGGGTCCACAAAATACACTGATCAGGTGACAACTATGGATGCTAAAATCATTGATGACACGACTTGGTCAAATAGTGAAGTCCACTCACACAAAACAGGATGATATACCCGAAGGTTACAATGGAGCCAATAGTCACAAAACAGTTCATAAACCAAATCAGAGTTATTTATGAAGATCAATTTAGTAAATCATATTTTCAGTCAGTTCATAAGGCATTAAAACCAGTAATCATTTTAGTTGAAGTATAAAAAATTCATCAAATATTCACAGTTCAGTAGCTAGTATTCAAAATATTTTATTTATGTATAAGCGTATTACTAAAACATACATGCATCTCAAAAAACATGAAAATCAATTAAAATCAATTCAGAAAACTCGGTTACAAAAATTTGTGCATATTCATGACCCTTTGTAAACCTTACTTCAAAATCCCATCTTTATATCACTCTTACTTGCAGAAACAAATGCCAAATGATGATCTTAAAGATTTAGTGTTATTTTTAGGAATCTTGGCAGCATAACAGTACTAACTACCCTAACCTCTCTGCATAACAACACAATTTATAAACCACAATTCCAGTTCTCATTCCAATCAAACCATCGATTCAATCTCATAAAAATCATATTTCATCAAAAACATGCAACATAGTATCCCTATGCCTTCTATATATATCCCTTACCAATTCAGTGTTAATGCCCCTTTCTTACAATTCCATTTGCAATACTGAGCTAGTAGGCGAGCATATATTCGCCAACTTATCCATTTCTACCCAACTACTTCGGAGCAGTAGAAAATAGTTTAAACTCAGTTAATTGTCCATAATCCCTTTACGGAAAATGTAGTACACTTAAAGATCTTTCCTATTCTAATACAAACAGCAAATCAATTTAATTCCTACCAGTGTCTTTAGCTGCAACTAAAGTCAAAATATTTCCTTTTTTGACTTTAACTTCATCAACAATCACATTATCGTCTAAATACTGTTCTCAATCCCTTTTTATATCAAATTGTACATCTTAAATATTTCTAACAATATTTTGCAATATCACACTTCAATAAGTACTTGTACATTATAAGTCTAATTTCTACTTATAATTATCACACCATGACTACAGTATAAATCATCACGTTATTATTCTCAATCCTTCACATCGACATCATTACCCATTCATGACTTAAAAGCTTATTTAATCACACCATCAATCTTTAAGCCTCATACCAATCAAACTAACACAGTATAAGTCTACAACTATCTTACATAAATGTCTTAACTAGCCTCAAAACTTGCAATTTAATCTCTCTCTAACTCGGTTAAATCACCACTTGTAAATCTCCAATTCATATAAATACTTAGGAAGTTTCACAACTATTTAACAATTATTAATTAAATAAAAAAATAACATAAAGTCCTTTCCCTTTTTCCACTTTTGTCTGTCTCTCTCTTTTTTTCTTTAAATTTTAAATTTCATAGTACTCATAAATAATTCTCTAATTTTAAATCTCTAAGACATCATTTAATCATATCCATAATTCAAAATATTCCAATCTCATAAATAAATTTATTTATTTACTCTAACTTATCTATTAATAGAAAATTAAATTTACAGAATCCATAATTTCAAAAGTAAGAAAATTTTCAATTTGACATCCTCCACAACTTAAAAGAATTTGGTCCTCCAAATTTGACATTAGTACTTCAATAATTCATTGCTCTAACACTTATCAATTCAATGTCTATTCTTAGCAGTTAATCCTTTCACTCATTCTATCAATACTCCTATACATTGTCTATACTACTCTTTAACGATCTTCTCACATCTTTCAATCCATATCAATCTCCATATTAATCATATTTTATACAATTATACTATCATCTTCGAACAAACATGCCTCCATCAATCATTTTCAGTTATTCAATACCTATCTCCATAATACTTCCATACAATATCTATATCGATCCTCCAAAAATTAAATCATATATTCAATCAATCATCAATTTTCTATGCAAAACGAACATTTCAACATATTTTCTAGGCATTGTTTGCAATTTATATATGGATAGTGTACAGCAATATGGGATACAAATCAATTCAATCCTATTTACACTGGCATATACTAGACAAACATTGCTTTGACTAGACCAAATGGTTAAGAGTGACTTGAAGTTTAATGAGATTAAGGGTTCGAATCACTTAGAACACGAATTGGGAGTGATAAATTTCGAATATTCCCATATGTTTCGACAAAACCGTCAGGACCTGTGGGACCTTCCAAAACCAACAATACGTTGTGAGTAAAGATGGCTATTAAGGTAAATCTCTGCTCCAAAAAGTGGGTACGTCGATCCTTACACCTCAAAATATGCAAATGCCTAGAATTTATTTCCTCCCCAACTTTTAGTCTGACTTCGCCTGTTATATCATTTCCTTCCATCCACTCTTTATTTCATTACGGTAAATTACCGTTTTCGATAATTTTTTTTCATAAAAGATACAAACAAAGAATGAACAATTCAATCTTTAAACTTAAACCCTCCTTTAAAAAATAATCACTAGGCTAAATTTTAACGGTTGATAAAAATATAAAAGTTACTTATACATAGTGTTAATAAATATTGATGAACATCATGCATATAAAATGTTATTAAAACAGTCCTTACATGCAAAATTTTATCAATAACATTTGACTGGTGAAAATTCTGTTGTAATTTCAATGAAATCACAATTTTGATTTTATATTTTATATAATCATTTCTATCGAAAAAGCTCGTTCACTCATATCTTATCTTATTATCATCACTAGGCCTAAATTTTTTTGTAGTCTACTTTTATAGTATATAAAACTTGTGAAAATTTAAAATTCAAATTTTGTTTACTAGTGATTTTCTCTCATACCAAAAACTTACTTTGTTCCAAAAAAAATATTTCTGAATTTAACTAAGAACCTTAATGAAAATAATGACGTATCTAAAATTTTAGAAAATTATATTAATACAGGCACGTGCTAATTAATACTTCCGTCAATCTGAAAAATTTTTCTGCATAATGCTAAGTTATATTGTTGCCATCTTTTTCTCCTACTGATCACGAGGGGAACCAAGTTTATCCATTTTTCTTGTCAAATGGTTATCTAATTCTAGAGATGACACTGCCGTATTGTACCTGAAATTTCATGTGCTTTGGCAAATCAATCAATACGGCTCCAGTTGTACTGAACTAAGTTTCCAGGTCAGCGTTGGCACTAGGGGTGTAATCGAGCCGAACCGAGCCAATACAGCAGGGTGCTCGACCTCGAGCTCGACTATAAAATTGCTACTCGATACTCGGCTCGAACTCGATCGAGTCGTATCTTTTGAACTCGAGCTCGAACTCGAGATCGAACACGAGCTACTCGAGCTCGCTCGATTAAGCTCGATTGATCAAACTCGATATCATGCTCGACTGTTCGAGCTCGAACTTGAGCATAAACTCGAACTCGAGCTCGAATTTATATACTAAAAAATACCCGAAAGAAATATATCAGAATTCAATCAAAAGAACACTAAAATGGCAAGAGAAAAGAGCTTCTGAACCAGATAAATCCACAAGGAATCAGTAAACAAAAAAATGAACCTTAGAAACTGACCTTACAATTAATATACATGAAAATATTATCAATTCATAACAATAAAATATAACAATTTTTAATAATAATATCAATACCACATCAACAATGATAAAAAACCTTACAATAAAAAGAAAAGTAACTTAATTCCACACAAACATACAACATTAATCTATCTAAAAAATTATAACATCTTACATAATTTCAAAATCATAAATTAAACAACATAAAAAAAAAAAGACAAAATCACAACTGATCCATCATCAACTCCACTCGATCCACCATGAAATCCATTACCAGCTCCAATAAACATCCCTGTTGTTATGGATACAGACCAGCAGGTGCAAGAAATAAATGAATTCCATGTTAGCATAAAATTTCATCTCAGCTTTTTATCTTTAAATGAATCAAAATAATTAGTGTTCTTTCCACCCTCCAATCTCAACCAAGAAATGAAGAACATATGTAGTAAACATTTATAAAAGTATAATGCAATTCTGGATATAATTTGCTTACCTCAACAGAAAAATTCTTGAAAAAGCAGAATATCTAGGCCTAAACAAAAAAACCCAGATCAAAATTAGCTCAAAACAGAAAAAAAAAATCAGAATTAGCAAAACCTCTTGAAACCCAACAAGAAAAATATCAAGAAGAAAGATCCAAATATCTTTTATACAACTTTATTCAAAGTAGTTTAACCAAACTAGACAAAGAAAAACCAAAGAAAAGTTTCAGCAAGTAGAGAAGTTGCTCCAAAACTTACCCAACTCAAATAGCAAACATCTAATTATTTTCACAGACAATGTAGAAACTCAACAGCTAAGGTTCATTTTCAATTTTCAAGAAACTAGACCAGTTGGGGTCATGAAATAACTAAACATGAAAAGAAAAAACAAGAGATAGAAGCAGGCTAAAGCAACATTTGTGTGCAATTCTGATTCCAGCAAACATCCTTGTTGTTACGGATACAGATCAGCAGGTGCAAGAAATAAATGGATTCCATGTTAGCATAAAATTTCATCTCAGCTTTTTATCTTTAAATGAATCAAAATAATTAGTGTTTTTTCCAACCTCCAATCTCAACCAAGAAATGAAGAACATATGTAGTAAACATTTATAAAAGTATAATGTAATTTTGGATATAATTTGCTTACCTCAACAGAAAAATTCTTGAAAAAGCAGAATATCTAGGCCTAAACAAAAAAACCCAGATCAGAATTAGCTCAAAACAGAAAAAAAAATCAGAATTATCAAAGCCTCTTGAAACCTAACAAGAAAAATATCAAGAAGAAAGATCCAAATATCTTTTATACAACTTTATTCAAAGTAGTTTAACCAAACTAGACAAAGAAAAACCAAAGAAAAGTTTCAGCAAGTAGAGAAGTTGCTCCAAAACTTACCCAACTCAAATAGCAAACATCTAATTATTTTCACAGCCAATGTAGAAACTCAACAGCTAAGGTTCATTTTCAATTTTCAAGCCATGAAAACTAGACCAGTTGGGGTCATGAAATAACTAAACATGAAAAGAAAAAACAAGAGATATACGCAGGCTAAAGCAACATTTGTGTGCAATTTTGATTCCAGCAAACATCCTTGTTGTTATGGATACAGATCAGCAGGTGCAAGAAATAAATGAATTCTATATTAGCATAATATTCAATATCAGCTTTTCATCTTTAAATGAATCAAAATAATTTGTGTTCTTTCCATCCTCCAATCTCAACCAAGAAATGAAGAACATATGTAGTAAATTTTATCAAATGAACTAATCAATTAAAAAGTTGAATATATAGTTTTTTTTTTCATGTATATAGAAGTTTTTAAGAACTAAATGAAAAAACAAAATGAATTTAACAATGAATGAAATTGAATGATTTCAAAATGAAGCAGAAGCAACTCTGAAGATCCAATAGATAGAAACCCATATTAGAATAAGACACTTTAATCTGAATACTTTTTAAAATACAAATCAGTCATAATAATTAGAAAAGCATGCCTAAATGTCACATTGAGAAAAATTATAGATAACATAGAACAGAATGATCAAAGATCTAAAAATAGATTCTGATGCTTAGAAAAACAAGGCTTGTTAACGGCAAAACTTCTAATCCAAAAGTCTTTCTAAAACTCAATGGAGTTGCATTAGAATTTAATAATTATTAGAATAAATTTATACAAACTGAAGGTCGATTGCCACAATAAACAGCAAATAATATTCCATCAGCAGCTTCTTAGGCAAGGCCACTATGGGTGGTATAGGCAATGGGGGTTTGGGAATTGATTAAAAGACCCAATAAAATGACTAAAGGAAATCACTACCACCTTATCAAGTTCTTGGAATGGATGCTAAGATTTCTAAACTGGAAGTGCATGACAGAAGCCAGATTGATATCGGCAAACATTCAAACCAAAATTAAGAAAGGCAAAACGAAAGACGCTATCACTAAGCCAAATTAAGAACAACAATTGAAATGGAAAACAATATGATTGAAAAACATTTCTTGATACCTTTCATTCGAAACCCTCTCTGGTGCACCAGCTGCTGCAATATGTGATGGATTATCAGGGCTACTAGTATCTAAAAGTCTAGCTTCTAGGTTTAAATCTGAACTGACAGCAGTATTTTTACCTTGAAATAGAGTGTTTTATCTCAGTTGGGGAATTTAAGTGCAATTTCAATAGGTTGCTTCTCTTTCTACATAGATAAAGTAAAAGAAAAACGTAGTTAAAAGTCAAACAAAAGTAAGACAACCATAAAATAAAAAAAATTAAAGAAACTTACTTTGTTCTTCTTCACTCCATGAAGATTCCGACACCAATCTCCTTCACAAAGTAATGCTTGGATTGTGTCAGGAGCTAATGAGGCACGGTAAGTATCAATTACTCTACTTCCCGCACTAAAAGTAGCCTCTGAAGCCACCGTAGTGATAGGAATAGCAAGAATATCACGAGCCATCTTGGATAGAATACGATACTTTAAAGTACTTGCTTTCCACCAGTCCAAAGCATTAAAGGTATTGGAATCTCCTTTATAAATAAAGCAACCCTCAGCTAAGTAGTTATCTAAATCTGATTGTTGTGGTTTATAATCTGTGCAAAAGACAATAGTTTGTGCAAAAGACAATAGTCTTGCGCAAGCCATCAGCAAGACCTGGCACCCAGAACTGATCAAGATACAACTCCTCTCGCCCAAAGAGGCAAAAGTACAAACGGCTAATGGGCAAGACCCAAACGACTAAGAGCCAAGAACATCAATATTCAGAACCAATGACTCAACCAGAAAGAACAACCAAAAATGCCCAAATAGAGAACCAAAACAATTCAGGAAATCCACGACAACCAGACGGAGAGAGACTACGTTCGACCTTCTAAAGGAGTCATCAACGCCCCACACAAAAGAGATATATTACATGCAAAAGAGAAAACCAAAAAAAAAATAAAGCTTTACCACAGAAAAAAATTTCAAAAGATATTGGGATTGAATCGACTGATCTTGTCGATGCTAGATCTGAAGGCCGACGGTCTCGTCGGCGCCGGATCTGTGGAAGATGATCGAGAGGCATGCGTGAGGGTGGAGATGGTAGCGAAGAGGCCAACCAAGGCTCTCGTCCGTGCTAGATCTTAAGGCCGTGTGTCTTGCCGGTGCCAGATCTGAAGGTGGACGGTCTCTTCGGCATCAGATCTATGGAAGATGATCGCTTCGTTGTCGTTGTGGGCACCAGATCTGGTGTGGATGACACTCTTTTGTTGAGGGGAAGCTAGATCTGAAGGGGGAAGTGTCGTTGGAAGTCAAAACTGAGGGAGATGGGTGAATGGAGCAAGTGTAGAGAAAGCGGCTAAAAACTAAGGCAATAGGAAGCCAGATCTAAAGGGGGAAGCCAGATCTGAAGGGGGAAGCGTCGTCGAAAATCGGAACTGAGGGAGGTGGCGTTGCCGGAGCTGAGGGAGATGGGCGATGGAGCAAGTGCAGAGAAAGCGGCTAAAAACAAAGGCAAGGAAAAGATGTCGAAAGGAAAAGTGGAAAAGATTAGATATATTAGTATTTTTAATATTTATGTAAAAATATAATTATAATTTTATAATATTATAATAAAATATATATATTAAAATATTAAATACTCGATTAGGCTCGCTAGCTACTCGAGCCGGATACTACATTACTCGAACTCAGCTCGCTTGACAGATCGAGTAGCTCGAGCTCGAGCTCGGCTCGATTTTTTTCGAGCCAAGTTCGGGTTTTTTTCGAGTCGAGTCCGAGTAGCTTGCGAGTACCAGTGTATCATTTACACCCCTAGTTGGCACGATTTACTGCTAAATTTTGAGTTATTAGTTATTACATTTCTAAATTTATTATTTTAACTTAACTCCCAAATTTTATTGTAAATAATTTAATTACCAAAATTTATCCAAAATTACCTAAACACTAAATTTATAATATTTACTCTTAAATTTTATTGTAAATAATTTAATTACTAAATTTTATTCAAAATTACCTAAACAATTAATTTTGTAATATTTACTCCTAAATTTTATTGTAAATAATTTCATTACTAAATTTTATTCAAAATCACTTAAACACTAAATTTTATAAATTTACTACAACATTTTTTTTGTAAATTATTTAATTACTAAATTTTATCCAAAATTACCTAAACACTAAATTTATAACATTTACTCCTTAATTTCATTGTAAAGAATGTAATTACTAAATTTTATTCAAATTTACCTAAACAATTAATTTTATAATATTTACTCCAAAAATATATAGATAGTTTAAAACTTTGATATAAATATTAATTTTACCTCACAAAATTTAAAAATTTTAATGAAAATAATAGTCCATCCCATTTAAATTTATTAAAAATTAAAATTTGAGCATATAAATTTTTTTGAATAAATCATCAACTTATTATAATATTTTATCATTGTATAAGAAACTTGAAAAATTAAATTAAGAAAGTAATAAACCATTTAAATAATTTTATATTCATTCACATATAGTTTTTATTTTTTTTATGTTGGTACATATGGCAATTTTGAAAATATCAAATAATCAAATATTTATTTTTACATATATATATATATATTATTTATAATTAAAAATTTTATCTGTATCTTATAATACGATACTTACTATTCAATTTTTAAAAATAAAATTTTTATTTACTATACATGTCTTGATTTAACAATTATGCCTGACTAACTTTTTTTTCTTTTATTTTGCTTTTGTTGGTTAATACGAAGATATTCAAATTTGAAAAAAAAAAATTATTTTTATTCTTTTTAAGAAAAGAATAAAAAAAACAAATTGTGCCCATGGATTAGTTTGACCTGAATAACAGCCGGACCGATCTAGGAAAATGCAGCCCGTTTAAATACCGTTGAAAATTTTTTTTTAGTGAAAGTGGTGATTGTTGACATCACGTAATTTGCCTCCAATCCTAAGGGTAGATTTGGTAATTCGTGTCAAAAATTCGTTTTCGTATCATGTAAAATAATGTTCGTATCGTGTATTCGTATCAAAAATTTGTGTCGATATGAAAAACTTAAAATGTTATTTTTAGCTTTTACCATATTCATATATTAATTTTACTTAATTTTAATCCCGTATCATCTCGTGTCATTTATTCGTATCGTATTCGTGTCACGTACTCGTATCGTGTCTAAGGAAGCTATATTATTGGGGATGAATTTTATTATTGTGGCATCCAGCAAAAGCATCCTGGTACCATTCAAATGTTTTTTTCCACAACTAGTGCCTGACGAAGAGTCAGTGAGTCAATGCTTGCTCACTAAGGACTCCATTACTGCTCCCACTTTCTCCAACCATTGGAGAAAGGAAAGAAAACCACAGCTTTTCCCACCATTTTTGTCGTTGACCATTTGATTCTGTCCATAATTCCAAAACTGCTTTTTGTCGATTAAATTAACGATCATTTCAGTGTGTATGGTTTGTGATGATCAAAACTTTTCAATGCGTTTAACAGTGACCAAGAACATTTTCACAATGCACCAAGTCTTACCAGCTACAAATTCAAGGAACCTGCATTTGTAGTTAGGAATTTAGAGGTGTTCACGGATTGAATAAGACTGAGTTTGGGTCTGGTTTAGGTAAGTTTTAAAAAGAGAGTTCAAATTTAATTGATTTTTTATTCTTATTTTTTTTGTCTAAATTTGTTTTTACATATAAAGAATAAGTTTAACTTTGCTTATATATTTTTAATTTTTTAAAAAAATTATAATAACATATAAAAATATTGAAACACTTAATAATTAATAAGTATAACATAATAAATTCAAATAAATTCTTACAAAAGACTACAAAGAACATTTATATTAAAATTTTAAAAAGTAATATAAAGTTAAATTAAATTGTACAAAAAATAAAAAAGCATTAGTATAAAAAAAGTAAAAAAATTTATAATTATCGAAATGGGTTTAGGCTTAAAATGCTAAATCCAAAGCCGAACACGATTTTTTATTGGACTTGATTTTTTCTTGGCACATGGACCTGATTTTTTATTGAACCAAGAACTCTTACACAATATACTAAGTCTTAGCTGCTACAATTTCAAGGAACCTACATTTGTAGTATGAATAGAGATGTTCCTGATTTTTTATTGAACCAAGAACTCTTACACAATACACTAAGTCTTAGCTGCTACAATTTCAAGGAACCTACATTTGTAGTATGAATAGAGATGTTTATAGATCGAATAAGATCAAGTTTGAATTGGATTTAGGTAGATTTTAAAAGATTGAAAGTACCTTCGAATTTGATTTATTCTTTTAGTTCAATTTTTTTGTCTAAATTTGTTTTTACATACAATAAATAAGTTCAACCACTACAAAAAAATTGACTTTTACCGGCACTTATAAGCGCCGGTAAAAGACCAATGAACTGCTGGTAAAAACCTTACCAGCAGTTCGTTAACCGCCAGCTAGGTGAATGCCAGTGAAAGTTTGCCGGCAGTCAGGTACTCCAAGGCCGATAAAAATCCAATAAATTTCGACATATCTTTTTCCGACATTTT
This sequence comes from Heritiera fomes, assembly GCA_032173925.1. Taxonomy (NCBI): domain Eukaryota; kingdom Viridiplantae; phylum Streptophyta; class Magnoliopsida; order Malvales; family Malvaceae; genus Heritiera; species Heritiera fomes. Next base: position 23,744,074 of record JAPDPM010000001.1, read on the forward strand.
TAAATGCCTTTAAAAGTAAAAAGCTTTTACCGACACTTTAAAATGCCGATAAAAGACTCATTTGAAATTTAAAATTTTTATATTTATTAAATTTTAATTTAAATTTAAATGCTCTTACTGGCATTTTATCGACACTTTAAAGTGCCGGTAAATATCTTGTTTTAAATTTAAATTTTTTTATTTATTGAATTTTATTTTAAATTTAAAATTTTTTTCTAGTATAATTTAATTATTAAATTAATAAAATTTTCTTCCTTTCTTTTTTTAAACAAATAAAGCCTTAAAATTATTTTAAAATTAAAAAATAAGATACATGGTGATATTTGCTTTTGACTGCTTAAATGCAATATTCTAATTTAACAAAAAAATTAAAAATTGACAATCAAGGCACCAAATTGAACAAAATTTTATTTCCATAAAAATAAAAGTAGATACTGTTACAAGAATTGCCAAACAAAATACAAGTTTTCAAACTAATTTTATTTCTATAAAATAAAACCAACATTTAACAAGTTTTCAAACTAATTAATTCCGAAGAGGGTTACTAGCAATAGGTTGAGATGCACCATTAGCACAGTTGACAGCCAAAATGCCGCTACCAGTTATCGCATTCATTTTGTAACCTCAGCAAGGCTTCCTGAAGTAAAAGGGCAATAGTGAACAATTCCAGATGGATTCAGATGAATGATAGCCATACATGTCTAAACTGAAAACTCGAACACTCGATGAATAACAAACAGAAAACTGAAAAACAAAAAAGGGATAAACAAAAGGAGATAGACAAAAAATCCAGAAACAAAAAAGATACATAAATGAGGAAACTAAAAGAGTGCAATCTACCTTTTTTTTTTTGTATAAACCATGAGGTGTTCTCAAACCATATATAAGTACTCCAAGATGCATGATATATATATATATATATATGCTTTCACATAAAAGACAAAGTTTCTTCCTTTTTATTGAAAGTCAGCTAAGGAATAAGCAAATAAAAATACTTAAAAAGAGAAATAGGACCTTTAGCTAGATTAACACTTAAACACTCAAACAAACTAAATAAATTTAATATAAATTAGGTAATTTGAACAACCAATGATTTAATGAAATAGATTAGAAATTCTCCTTCCTTCAAGAAAAAAAACATATTTGCTAATTATATTATCAAAATTTTCTTAGCTAATAAAATAGTAAAAATTAATATCTTGATACCGATCAAAAACAAAACCCCCCCCCCTCCCCCCCAAGAAAATGTAAATAGGTTTACGTTTTAAAGGAAAAGGACAGCATTCAAGAAAATGCATAAAGAAACAAGTATGCATAACCATAAATGTGTGTGTATATAATCGAAATAGACCTGGTTGGAACAACCATATTTCTTCAGCATAGAAAAACATGAGGTTGGTTTATTGGAACTCATCTAAATATATAGCTTGTTTAGAGTCACGGTTCCAAATGCTTATAATATATAAAATAAATTTAATATTACTTATTTTGAACTATACAAGTGTTTATATCAAGCCTAATTTGAAAACCAATACTTTCAAGAAGAGTTGAACTATATAAGTTGAGAATGCATACAAAACTCCTCATACAAAAGAAAAAGATCAGATTTCCAAGGCATTCATTGCATAATACCAACCATACTATTAAGCTAGAGGTTCATATTGGAAAGTCATGATGATTGATTAAATAGGACTTGTATGCTGATGATGATTCTAGCAACTAGCCTCCTTAAGAAGGGATCTTCCTATTCTTCAATCTTTGAGGATAGTAATTTAATAATCATTTCCAGCATCATAGCCTGTAGAACATTGATACCACATTTCTTGACAAGCATTTCCAGAAAAAGCTTAATCTAAAATTAGAAGAGACACATCCACAAGCCAACAAATACATACACACAAAGCGAATGGCATTAGCACACATGAATCTACAGCAACTGCATATCAACAATTTTCCACCCTAAGGCCAGAGCAATTTCCAAAAAATTGAAGTCCATTACGGACTATGAAAGTTTAGTGATAGTTGTTGTAACACTTACAAGTTATTGATCCTTGGAATGCTTGCAAACAAGTTCCTACAGACAATAAGGACAAATTATAAAAAAGGATAGCTATTATATTAAAGATACACAAAAAAACAAAAACCCGAATAACAAACTTAGATGGTAAAGTTCGTATAGGCCATTTAATTCACAGCTTGATACACTTGTGCTATTGAAGTTGTTATATAAAAGGTCTCTACAAATAGAATAGTTCAGAATAATATTTTTCTTCATCAAATACTTATTAACTATCTATGCTTTTCTCTCTGATTCAATCACAAGTAAAATAATCTGATATCTTCCTGAATCTCAATGTCATGAAAAAATATACCTGCCTCACATCTCTGTCAAGAGCAGAGTAATCCACCTAAATTAATAAAACTAGAGATTGACCTGTGATATATATACACAGCAGTTAGCACTAAGTTGAACTAATAGCCTTGGCAGGAATGAAAGAAATGACAAGGGGGAAAGGGGTGGCATTTTACAGGAGGTTTGATTGGTGCCTAACGCATAAAGCTTGTACAAATTCAGATGGTTCTCCACAGATCTTAATGCTGCAGCTTAAGAAATAACTCTACATTACAATAGTAGAAGTCATAATATAGAAATAAGCATAAATAGAAACTGTTAGGATATAGCATCAAGCATATCCTGCTCTTGGCAGCCCACACCACAGAAAAGGAGACACTTTACACCAGCAACCTACATAATAGAAAAATGCTTTTACACCAGCAACCTGCATAATTGAAAATGAACTCTATCCCTAACATATAAAAATAAAATAGATATTCCTCTTGCTTTCAACAATTTAAAAGAAAGAGACCCAAGAATTCCTATGAAGCGTGTATCATTTACCAGTTTAAGTTCTTTAGCCCATGGACTTTGAGAAATTAATAATCCTTAATTTCATCATATACAAATCTTAATTTAAACATGATAAAATGATATACAGTCCATACATATATGTAAGATATGACATTTAATTTGACCAAACAGCCTTCCAATTTTTGACCATTTAGGAAAAAAACCCTAATTTTATATGCAATCCCAAATAAAATATACAAGCAAGAAATAAATGCAACCTCTTCAAAGTTATAAGGAGTAGGAAGAGGGAGATTCAGAAAATATCAAAAAACAAATATTCAATAAATTACCTTGCTCATGAAAGGCTGGTCACGGTGACAAGATCATGAGTCGACGGCGGCGAAGATGACGATAACGATGGTGAGATCTGAGATTCAAAAGCTTTTTTTCGAAAGAAATCATTAGACAAACCATATACAAATCAAACCAAAAATCAAAGCTGAAATTTTCATAAGAGCAATTAGTACAGTTTACCACCGACCCCATTGTTTTCTTGTTTGCCCGGCATCAAACTTCTTGATCGTTTGGACTGGTGCACCCATTCACAGAGCCTAGTTCACGGCCTTCTGATCGTGTAGCTCCTGAGCCTTGGGCTTAGACTTGTGAAGTATCAAGGGCTCCCAGTCCTGACACACGGCTACACCAAATCTGATCCGCATAGTTGAAGACAGTGTAAAATCTTTAATCAAGCTAAATGAAAAACTTGTCTGAGATTCAAAAGTTAGAATATGATTTTCAAGTATCAGGGAAGTTAGCTTGAAATCTAATAATAGGAGTGATGTGAGAGAGATTTTTACTTGATTTCAGAAGTTAGGGATTTGATTTTCTAGTTTTCGGTAAAATAAGAGAGCAAAGAGATGATGAAGTAAAAGCTGAGTCTGCAAAAAAAGGAGAGAAAATAATAAGACAAAAAAAGAGTTGTTTTTTATTAAGGACAAAATGCATTTGAAACATTAGCTATTATCGGCGGTTTTATTTTAGTCGGTAAATGACAAATAAATTTTAGAAATAACGACGGTTTTCTAAACCGCTGAAAATATATAGCCCTTGAAACTACGTTTTTTTGTAGTGAACTTTGCTTGTATAATATTAATTTTTTTAAAAAAATTATAATAAAATATAAAAACATTAAAACACTTAATAATGAATGAATATAATATAATAAGTTCAAATAAATTCTTACAAAAAGATTATAAGGAACATGAAAATTTATAAAGTTAAAAAATAATATACAGTTAAATTAAATTGTACAAAATTTTTTTTTAAAAAGCATTAGTATAAAAAAAAGGTAAAAAGTTTATAATTATCGAATTGGATTTAAACTTGAAATAGTAAATTGAAACCTAACCTGATTTTTTATTGGACTTGATTTGCAAGCCTATCTTTTTAAAAGAACATAATATTTTTGTCCAAACTTATCAAAAAAATTAGGCAAACGTTTAGACTTGAATGAATTGTTTGATCGTTGAACGGGTTTAGTGAGAATAATACCTTTTTTTTTTTTTATTATTGCTCAATAACTAGAGGGCATTAATGAAACACTCCTAATTATTGCCTTTGATCACTTCCTTTTTTGGATTTGAGGAAATAACAAAAATAAACTTGGAATTATTAGCCATATTATATATTAGTCTTTAATTTTTAAAAGTTATTTATTGGTATCAAATTTTTAAATTCCATTCGTTTTTAATCATTTCGCCAAGATTTTTGTTATTTGAGATGTTAAGTGTCATTACACATGGGCATTGGATTTGGATGACATGATGATAGCAAAACATCTTTCCCTTTTTTTTTTTTTATGGTTCTTCTTTGTCTTTTCTCTACCTTCTCTCTACATCAAAATCGTCAACCTTCTAAATAACAGAAACTTAGGCTTTGGGCTAATTTAGATAGGTGATAAAATTTGATTCTAATGAGATTGAAAATAATAAAAAGATGTTTAAATACATATCTTTTTTAATAAAATAATCAAAATATTAAAAGAAGGGGCAAGAAAATAATTTCACATTTGTATTTTTTGTCTTCAGTTACTTTTTTTTGTCTTTCCTGTAAGAATCAATTGCACCTCTAGAGCTATTGATTCCAAACTCAACCTCAATTTGGGAGTGTTGCACGGTGTGATTAGCACCAGTGTAGTGGCATATTTTTGCTAAAGGACAAAATGTTTTGAAAGTTTAATTATTATTTTGCCTTTGCTTTTAAATTTTTTTTATTAAAAAATATTTACTCAATGGTCATTTTATCTATTTTAATCTTACTGAAATTAATCTCACCGCTCATTCAAACTAGTCATTAAATTCAACTTTTTTTTATTATTGCTCAATAACCAAATGGCATTAATGAAACACTCCTAATTATTGCCTTTGACCACTAGTTTTTTTGGATTTGAGGAAATAACAAAAATAAAATTTGAATTATTAGTCATATTATATATTAGTCTTTGTGGAAATCCAGTCCATATTCTATGGGATTGGATATGATTAATTTTTTATTTATTTCCTAAGATAAAGGGATTTGGTATCTTGACCAAATATTTCTCTGATTGGTTTCATTTAAAACTTTCCTTTATTTAGGATTCCTTTTCCTTTTCTGAAAATAGTATCTAGGATATATAGTGATTTACGTAGATTTCCTAGTTTTGCCTACATCTATTTATATTCTCTGTAAGCTGTAGTTTTTTGTGTAGAAAATCAGAAAAACATGTTCGTATCAATTTCTATATTCTCTACAATATCAGTTTCTACATGGTATCAAGAGCATACAACCCATTAAAATTCTTAGTTTAATTCTTCTCCCACCATGCTGAGCGACAGCACAACATCAGAGGTGACTTCAAACTCAGGGAGCATGATCAGCAACATCACTTGGAAGGCTGTACACGCTAGGGAGAGTTATGGGAAGACACTTACTGATGAGATGCCACATCAGTCCCTTCAGCAAAACAGACCTGAAATTGTGAGTACTGCCACTTTGGCACAAAAAGGTAATTTTCTAAGTGCTTTAAGTATCAAACGTGATAGCTCAAAGGCATGAATTGTTGACTCAGGCGCATCAGACCATATGACTGGTGATGCATCGTTATTTCTTGAATACAGCCCATGTTCTGGAAATTTTACAGTTCGTATTGCAGATGGCTCACTATCTAAAGTGGCTGCTATCGGTTCAGTTGCTATCTCCAAGGACATAATGCTTAATTCTGTTCTCCATGTTCCTAATTTGGATTGTAATCTCTTATCTATTAGTAAGATTACGAGAGATCTTAATTGTATTACTAAATTTCTCCCACATATGTGTGAATTTCAGGACTTGGATTCGGGGAAGAAGATTGGCAACGCTAGGATATGTGAGGGACTCTATCTTCTTAGAGATGAAGAATCTGAGAGGAAAATTCAGAATAATGCTTGCACAGTCTCAACCTCTAGCAGTAATAAAGATAGTGCAGTCATGTTCTGGCACTACCGATTAGGTCATCCTAACTTCTTGTACCTCAAAAGGTTATTTCCCACATTATTCCAAAAAAATCCCTCATATTAGCAATGTGAAATTTGTCAATTGTCCAAGCATCCTCGTAAGACTTACCCACATCATTCATATAAACCATCCCATCCATTCTCCATAATACACAGTGATGTTTGGGGACCATCTAGGATAGCAAATATTACTGGTTCTAGATGGTTCGTTAGCTTCATAGATGACCACACTTGAGTGACTTGGTTGTTCCTCATGAAAGACAAATCTGAGGTTGGGCAAATATTTCAGAATTTCAACAAAATGGTCTAGACTCAATTCCAAACCAAAATTCAGGTGCTTAGAATCGATAATGGAAAGGAATATTACCACTTTATCCTCGGAGCTTATCTACTAGATCAGGGAATTGTCCATCAAAGCTCATGTGTGGATACTCCCCAACAAAACGGAATAACAAAGAGGAAAAACCGACACCTAATGGAGGTTGCCCGATCACTCATGCTTGCCACTCATGTTCCAAAACATTTTTAGGGAGAAGCAGTTTTAACAGCTACTTATCTCATAAATGGAATGCCTTCTCGTGTCCTTCAATTCCAAACACAGTGCCAAAAGCTCCTTACAACCTACCCTCATCTTCGAATTATCTCATTCATCCCTACTAAAGTGTTCGAATGCACCGCATTTGTCCATATACATCAGCAGCATCGAAGTAAATTGGATCCTAAATCAGTCAAGTGCATATTTCTTGGCTACTCTCCAAAACAAAAGGGGTGCAAATGTTATTCACCAGTAACCAAAAGATTTTATAATTCTATCGATGTAACCTTTTTTGAGAATCAGCCATATTACACTAAAGCTGACATTCAAGGGGAGAGTGCGAGAGAATATCAACTTTGGGAAACCGTACCTGCTCCTAAACCAGTACCTTTACCACCAACCCAAATCTCTAGTCCACCAGCCCAAATATCTAGTCCACCTATAATCCTCATAAAAGTCCACCACCAACCTCTTGATCCTGAGATAACTAACACTCAACTTAGCCCTCAAAACCCTGAGTCTGTGAAAGAAACAGCAACAAAAGACATGATTGTTTACTCAAGGAGATCGAAATCTCAAAAAGAGGTAGAGAGTCGCACATCTCCAAAGCAAAACCAAGATTCAGAACCAAATCCAGAAGTTTCTGAGATGCATACATGTAACATAATTACTGAACCTATCTCTAGTGATTTTCCTAGTGATCTTGACCAACCTATTGCAATAAGAAAAGGAGTAAGGACATGCACTTAGCATCCTATCAGCAACTTTGTATCCTATGAGAGCCTACCTCCAGCTTTTCGTGTGTTTGTGTCCACTTTAACAGATGTTCAAGTTTCAAGCAATATTCAAGAAGCTCTCCAACAACCAAAATGGAAGGCTACTGTCTTGGAAGAAATGAAAGCACTAGAAAAGAATGGCACGCGGGTGATTACAGAACTTCTCTAAGGAAAGAGTCCGGTTGGTTATAAGTGGATATTTTCAGTTAAACACAATACGAACGGAAGCGTGAACCGATTCAAAGCTCGTCTTGTTGCCAAGGGCTTCACTCAATCTTATGGTGTTGACTATGAGGAGACATTTGCTCCTGTGGCCAAGCTAAACTCAGTCCGTGTGCTGCTATCTTTGGCAACTAACCTAGATTGGCCTCTTCATCAACTAGATGTTAAAAATGCATTTTTGAACGGTGACTTAGAGGAAGAAGTCTTCATGGAGATTCCACCAGGATTTTATTCTCAAGAGAACAATGGTAAAGTGTGCAAGCTTCGTAAGTCGCTATATGGCCTCAAACAATCACCACGGGCTTGGTTTGATCGCTTAACAAAGGTTGTTAAGAAGTATGGGTTTTCACAGTGCTAAACCAATCACACTATGTTTGTTAAGCACTTATCTGATCACAAGATTGCTGTCCTTATTGTTTATGTGGATGACATCATTCTTACAGGGGACTACATGGAGGAGATTGTTGGGGTAAAAACCCTTTTGGCAAGAGAATTTGAGATAAAAGACTTAGGAAAGCTCAAGTATTTCCTTGGCATGGAAGTAGCTCAATCAAGAAATGGGATTTCTATTTCACAACGAAAATATGTTCTAGATCTTCTTAAGGAAACAGGGATGCTTGGATGCAAACCTGCAGATACTCATATGGATTCAAATGGCAAGTTAGGAGCTAAAGAAGAAAGCCCTCTAGTTGACAAAGGTAGATACCAAAGGCTTATGGGGAAACTGATTTATTTGACACATGCTATACCAGACATTTGTTTTGCTGTTAGCCTAGTAAGCAGATTTATGAATAACCCTACCAAAGCACACATGGAAGCAGTTTACCGGATTCTTCGATAATTAAAGAAAAGCCCAAGCAGAGGACTACATTTCAAGAAAACCTCAAATAGAGATGTTGAAGTTTTCTCAGATGCAGATTGGGCAGGATCTGTAACGGATCGGAGGTCAACCACCGGATATTGCACATTTGTATGGGGTAATTTGGTAACGTGGCGAAGCAAGAAGCAGACAGTAGTAGCTCGGAGTAGTGCTGAAGCAGAATTCAGAGCTATGTCTCATGGGATTTGTGAAGGAATTTGGCTTGAAAGGGTGTTGAAGGAATTGAGGATTTCGAAAGGAAGTTCTATGAAGGTGTTTTGTGATAACCAAGCAACCATAAGTATTGCCAAGAACCCAGTTCACCATGATCGGACCAAGCATATCTGGTTACCCAATCCACTATAGTATCCTTCTTGTTAGATCGTGCCTATTTAATTTTTCATATTTTGAATACATGGTTTTCTTATAAATATTTGTTTATTTAAAGTACATATAGGATACATTGTATCAGCTTTCGTATAGGTACTCCTTACTGAACACGTTAGCTCACTCCTTTATTTTTCACTCTAGACTATTTGTAGTAGATCCCGATCTGCTTTCCAAGAGGACATGATTTTCGATTTTCCTTAGGTGATTTCTTTGATTTGTCGAGGTATACTAGATTTACTTTTATGTATTCAGATTTTTTGTACAATGCTACTTTTATGTATATTAAACTTGGGATGTAAATATTTATATTTTGTTTATGTAAAGTTGAAATTTCGAATCATGGGTTTTATATACAAATAATAAATTTTTATTTGGAAGTTAAGTTGACACTATAGACGAACCCAATCGTATGTGATTCGAATATGTGAAATTAGTAAAATATATGGTATTTCGAACTATAATGGTCACATCACTACGATGGAATCTTCTCAAAGGCTGAATTGAATTATGGTCATTATCGTGATAGAAATTTGCGATTCAAAAATCTCATCACCTAATGTTCTAAATCTTGAAGCAAAAATCCCAAGGAAGAAACACCTTTCTTCAAGAGTAAGAAAAATAAATCCTTGACCACTTAGGAAAATTGAGACATAGGTACAACCATTTTGCTTCTAAGATGCAACTCCACAAGGTTTGCAGCTTGTGAGGGCCCGAAGTACCTTACGGGTCATTCATCACCTTACTCATCCGTACTGTCCGCTCTGGGTTCTAGAGGTGGCCCCTGTCACATAGACATGGCACTTAGCCCCTCCCGGATTTCTTTCGCGTCCGCCGTGACTCGAACCCCTTACCACTTGTAAGTGTCAAGTCACGACTAACCATTGGACCTAATGGTTAGTCGTGACTTGACACTTACAAGTGGTAAGGGGTTCGAGTCACAGCGGATGCGAAAGAAATCTATGAGGGGCTAAGTGTCACGTCTGTGTGACGGGGGCCAACTCTAGAACCCAGAGTGGACAGTACGGATGAATGAGGTGATGAATGACCCGTAAGGTACTTCGGGCCCTCACAATAAAATATAAATATCTTACCAACTCCAAACTTAGAGATTGAAGCTCCATGCTTAGCCAAGTCTCTCCAAGCACACCTCTTGAATCCCTCTACAAATCAAATGTGTATATTTACTCTTAGAAACAATTAATCACAACTATATAAAATTTATTAAATATCATATAATTTATTACCTCCTTTCAAGCTTGAAAACCTAAGGATTTTTCTCAATTTTTTTTTTTGCTTTTCGGTTCAAGTTCCTTGACCAAACTTCTATTATACTACCTTTATTCCCCTTTAACTCCCTTGCTTTTCACTCCACAAATGTAGCTCCAAGACAATTCCAACATCAACCCCTTTCAGTTCAATATTTCCTCATCTAAATCAGCCCCAATGCCTCTGTTACAGCTCACTTTCTTCCCCTTCTTCGCGCTCCAAACGGCCAAAGTTCAGCCACCACCATGCTGCCAACTTCACCACTGCTTTGGGCACCTACAACCACTCGATACCACTTGAATCAACCTTCAAACAGCCACTATTCTAGCACTCACAGCCAGCATCGGTCCATCCCTTGAGTGGCCTTTTTCGCAGTTCTGCTTCAGCCTTAAATTATCCCCAATAGCAGGCCATTTCCAGCCCCCTTTTTCCTTCTGTTCCAACACCTAAGACAAACCTCAGTCCCCTTCAAAAAACCACGTCTCTCCTTCTCAATCTCTGCCTCGCTTCAGTTTGTTTCACTCCTTTCTTGTTTTCCTTTTCTATTTTGGTGAAGGGGTAACGTGAGAGATGAGAGGAATGATGATGCGTGAGAGATGAGGCTGAAATGATGAATGAAGCTGAGGTGTGTTAAGTGATGGGAAGGTAGGAGAGAGACGAGAGATAGAGGTGAGTGATTGAGAGAATTTTTTTTATATATATATAAAAGGGCTGGTCTGCTTTAGCAGACCATATAAGTGGGGTTTGGTGGGATATTTCCCACCAAATTTCACTAACTTTGTATTATTATTATTATTATTATTATTATTATTATTATTTTTATTTTTATTTTTATTTTTATTTCTTTCTTCTTCTCTCTTTTTTTTTATAATAATGTCTTTGATTTTTATATATATATATTTATTTCCTTTTTCTTGATATATATATTATTATTTTTTTAAATTTTAAAACTTTAATATCTAATTAAAACCTTAACATTTGACCATCGCTCTATTAAAAATTTCTATCTAAATTATTGAATACTTTAATTGTAATCTTAATTCCGTAGCCTTAATTCCATCATGATCATCATATTTACTTCTAAAAATCGAGAATTCTCTTACTTAATCATAATTAAATTTATTATTATTATTATTATTTTTTAATCCTCTAATTAATCACATCAATTTATAAAACTAAAATAGATCAATTCGTTCATCAAGGGTTGAAAGTTACGGTCATCACACAGCTCAATTAAACTTTGACCTAAGTGCAAGAGACACTTTATGGATAAGTCATATGCTTGTCAGGCTTACATCAAATCACTAGCAGGGTTCACAAAGTTTGCAGGAAACTCGAACAGGGTTTCTCAAGCTTACAACAAATCACCATGGATGCACTATAGTTGCTGTAGGTTATGCTCTTGGATCTCTTTGCATAGGTTATTCTTTAGATTATATTGGCTGACCATAATTGAGTTTAAATCTGCTAGGTCAAATGTGTCTCATTAATTGGTATATTTTCCTTCTAGCTCTTGAATTTATTTTAAATTATAATTGAGTCACCTTTTCATTAAGAACTTGAATCCAGAGGCAAGGTCTGAATTTTAATTAAGGTGAAGGACAATAGCTTAATTAAACTCTTTTAACTAAGCCCAATTGCCCTATAAATTGTAATTAGGACCAATAACATAATTAAAATACTTTTAATTAAGTCTATTTAATTAAACATACTTTAAACTATTAAATAAGTCTCATGAAAAATTTCAAAATTTTCAACCAAGCTCAATTCAATTCAATCCATTCATTGAGCGCTATTAGTGCCCTATCTTCATAGTATGATGACCAAAAACATTTTTAGGAACATATTTTTTATGCATAGAGATAATTATAATTGTAACTTTTTGCAATTCTTTTGTAAGGATCATATTGTTCCATGGGTTTCACCTTATTTAGTAACTAATTAATCTATTATTGTCAACATAAATGGTACAGAGAGATCTTTATGTTATTTACCATAAGTGATTATATAGTGTCATGGTATCATACTTTTTACCAAGTGAATTAGCTTTAGTTTAGAACATACACTAATAGGTGTTTGTAGAAAACAATTTGATTTGGGAAGGTGTTTGGGTTGATGGTTAATGTTTGTGGAATGGAATTTCAAGTTCTAATCTTTTAGAGTAAGAGGCTATTGGTAGTGTTTGGTGCTTGTGAAAGGGACTAAAGGTGACTTAATTGATCTTCTTTTCTCTTTAGTTTTTTCTTTTTGTTTTTCTGGGCTTTCCCCTGTCTTTTCTCCATTGTACATGTTCTTTACATCAATTTTATTAAAAAAATTGGGATTTTCATAATGTGAGAGGATGGGATCCATCTTCTTTCCTTATTTGCAAGATATCAGTTATTTATTTATTTATTGTGACTTTTTTATTTTTTGAGATTTTTTTTGTTAATTTTGTTTATTAATTTATTATTTAGTTTAATTTTTTAAATAAAAGAACTAAAAACCAGAGAAAAAAAGAAGATAAATTAATCTTTAATTAAAATTACACGTCACCATGTCATTAAGCATCATGTTTGGACAAGTGGCACCAATCGTCACTTAACATCTTAAATGATGAAATTCTTGACGAAAAGACCAAATTAGTTGGGTATAGAAGTTCGAGGACTAATCACTACTAGAAAAATGTCGTAAACTATGGTTAAAAAAAAAACTACTGATAATGAAACCAAACGTAGTTTAATTTCTTTAACTATAGGTTTTAAAATTTTAATCACATTTTTCGATTTCAGACATCTACATTTATATAAATAGTCTAAGATAATAACCATATTTTATTTAAATGTTATTAAACAAAAACTATGGTTTTAAAAAAACTATGGTTTTCAAAAAACTATAGTTTTTAGAAATTAAAAGTATATAAATTTACATTTTTATTAAAATTACTATGATAAAAGACTACGATTTTATTGGTAGTTGTAATTAATATTATTAATTTACAAATATAATTTAATTGAAAAACGTTATTTCTTACGGAAGATGGAAAGATTTGTTTTCCTTATTATATGTAAACAGACTATGATTTTTTATTTCAAATGTAATTTTTTGTAGCTCAATACTTCGTTTTTTGGAGTTTAAGTATATCGAAAATGAAAGCTTTTAAATACACCCAAGATTTTTCTCTCTAAACTTCACTACTAAACACACCCCTTTCTCAAACCAAAAAGAACTATTTACACTCCCTTAAAATTTACGAGAAAATACCTCAATTGCCCTTCATTTATTTATTTTTTATTTTTTCTCCTATTCTTTTATTTTAAGCGATTCTCAGTTTTCACAAATTAGTTCATATAAACAAATCAAAAATCAAACCCAAAATTGTTCAACACGCATACACGAAAAATAGCTTCAAGGTGGGACGTCTTAAATAGGATTTTGAAGTTCAAATTCTGTGTGGAGTTAGTCTAAGAAGAGGGGAACAACATATTTGAAAATTAGGCCATTTAGAACGGTGGAGTTTGGGCTTTTTGGAGTTTAAAGTTTTGTTTTTAGGCTTAGATTTAGGATGATTAAGAGTGTGTTTTTTTTTTTTAAAGAAATCCAAGGCGAAATGTGAAAAAGGAGATTGAGAGAAATTGTTAGAGATTTTTGGGAAAATTTTTACAACTGACAAATGGCGATCATTGATGGCCAGTCACCAGAATTTAGATTTTGATGAAACTGTGGTCAGCTCGGTGTAGAGAGAAAGGAGAGGAAAATAAGAAAGAGAGAGAAAGAAAAAAGAAAAAAAAAGAATTAAAATAGGGTTGTAGGTTCAACCAGAATGAAAAAAAGAGAATTTTTTTTTGTTATTTTTTTAGTTTTATTAAAGGTTATAATCGTTTTTTTGTTGGATGTTTTTTTTTTCTTGAAATAAAAGTGGTGTATAAAGTAAAAAATGAAGTGTATTTAGAAGCTATCATTGAAAATTATTTCAGTTTTAAACAAGATTGCTATGTCATTTGTAAATAGATATTGTTATTTGAATAAATTAAACTACAAGTTTTATTTATTAATATACTATGATATAGGTTTTTAAATGTAGTTTTTTGTGATACTTTATCACCCAAGATTAACATACCTACAATATCGAAAAGGTGAATTTACAAATGTAACGTTTCAAGCAAGCATACTGTAATACTTAAAGTTCGAAAAGACATCCATCATCTAATAAATTAACACAATGAGTTAAAAATAAAATAAATTAATATAATAAAATTTTTATTGTATATGTAAAATAATTTTTATTTTATTATATATAAAATAAATTAATACAATAAATTAGAAAATAAAATATTTAGGTTACAATGTTTTATTCAATTTAAAATTAAGAGAAAGCATAATATCTCTTAATTTATAATTTTGGATCGTGTACTTCTTTAATTTTTTTCTTTTTAATTATGGTAACTAACAATATTCAGGCTCCATAACAACAATGACACTCGTGATGCCATCTCCCATTCTTTTGCAAAAACCTCCTCCGCACTTTTCCTTGCAATACTTCCGGCATATAATTTTAACAATCCAGTAAAATATATAAATATTAATTAAAATATAAATAACTTAAGTAAATAAATAAATAGAGAAATGCCACTTTATCTAATAGTGTGATTATTCACAAATTTTGTCAAAGTAATAAATAAAAATAATTCCTGATATATTTATACCTTTTCGACCATAAGTTGTCAGATCTTATAATAAGAAGTTATTGAACCATACAATCCTATAAGATGTTATTATATTTTCTTTTAAACAATATTTCAGAAAAATTATTCACAACATTACCGAAGAACTAATTTTTTGTACAAATCTTCATCACCTTAACACTTTTAAATTAACTAAAATCATATTAATTTAATTTAATCAAATATTCAGAACAATTAAAGTCCAAGTTAAAAAGATTGTCCAAAAAATATTTTTGAAATATAATAAGTACTTAATTACCTATATTATTATAATTATTTCAATAAAAAAATCAATAAATAATATAAATAAATATACAAACATGAAGTTAGATTTATAACAAAGAGTAAAAATATGATATTTGAATCTTAATTCTTCTTTTAGACTTTCTCATATGTTACAAAAAAACAAATAGAATTTTAGAAGGCAAAGTAACAAGGGATATAAAAGGAAAGAACGTAGTAAATTTAAATATTTTTTTTTGGAGAGAAATAGCATAGACAGCCTAAATCTAATAATAATAATAATAATAATAATAATAATAATAATAATAATAACATGTATATAAATTTTTGAGAGGGGTGAAGAGTTTTAACTGTGACTAAACTCCGAACAAGATTAATCTCAGATAATTAAAACGGATTAAGATACATGTAATTTATACCAAAATAATAATAATAATAATATCATGTATATAAATTTTGATTTGTTCGAGGAGAATGTGACGTACCGAAAGATAAGATAAGGATAGTGAATAATAGAACTGAGAGAAATTTGACTTGGTCCCCAATTAATTTTTATTCTAAAAACACTCAAATATTTTCAAGAGAAAAAAACTTTGGGACAATTGATTAATGTTAATGCATGGCACTTGTATTTATATATTTGTTTACTTCTATATTTGGAACCCAAGGATTTAGAAAACTATAACAATCTAGGAATCAATTAATTAACTTTTCTATCTTTACTATCACAGTTTGTCAATTGATTGATTTTATCTATAAGCTAGTTTGTTATCTATACGGTTCCATACATTGATAACGAAGGTAACATACGGTTTCATGCATTCATAACAAAGATAATTCTTTGACAAAAAAAAAAACTATTCATTTTGTCACTTTTGTCTCAAGTAATCATTTTTTTTGACATTATATATTATCAGTAGTTTGATTGTAATCATAAATATATTGGTTGACATAAACATAAATAGATAAATCTTTTTTAAAATTTATCTATAATAATTATATAACATATCAATAAATACAAATATTTCCTAAATAATTTTATTTTTTAGATTTTTTCATATTATAATATTCTTTTGGTGTTTACGGGTTGGTGTTTGATCTTCATTGTGTAGGTAAATTTTTTATCCCTATTTATCTTTATAATTTTTAGATTTATTATTACTTTAACTATATATCTGTCATCTATGTATGGTAAGAAACTAAATTATACGAGATTTCCTTTCATTTCTAAACATAAAAAAATCAATTGATTATTGGTCAGATATAGAGTTTGCCATTTTATTCTTTGGGTCCGTTCTACTAAAATTTAGAGTACTACTTTTTTCCTCAATGTAAAATTCAATGCTTTTTTTTTTAATGTTAGCAACAAAGTTTAGTCATGTTGAAACTAAAGGCTAAAGGTAGATAGATGGTTGAAAATTTAAAAATTTAGATAATTCGAACTAAAAGTAAATGATTTTATTTTTTTTATTTTTTGTTAAAAAATATGTAATAATTGAAAGTTAATTTTATTCACCCTTTCTAAAATTGTCACGCACCTTTGAACTTAAAAAAAAGGGCAAGCCACCACCTAAGACTTGCATGTCCAACCAGCGAATTACGCATTCGCCAGCCTCGTTAATTGGCTCAAATTTGCTTATCTTTTTCTGATTTCTTTTAGTTATTTGATCTATATACTTATTTATTTCTTTATCTAAATTTTATTGTTTTTTAGAGTATGCTATATTTATTTTGAACTTATGGTTAAAGAGTCAATTATATATTTATTTTGCATTTTATTTCTTCATGAAATTCAATAAATTTTGGGAAAAATGAAAGTCTTTCAAATTATGAAATTCTAATAAGTAAAAATAGGTGATTTTCATAAAAAAATTTATAGGTAAGAAACTTTTCTAAAATTTACCATAATGGTGGAAAATTTAGAAAGAAATTTTTATATCAATGAATATCGTTGCTTTATTTTCAAATAAAAATAAATGAAAAATTAGATAAGAACAAAATATAATAAGAAAAATTAAAAAGTAGAAATGGACGAAATTAAAATAGATAATTGAAATGGATAGAATATTTGGATTTTTATCTCATCCTAAAGCATAAAATAACTTCGACGATGAAGTCAGTTTGAGGAAATGAATAAGTTTCTTTGAATATTTTTGAGATAAGAAAATTTTTTGAAAAATTTATGGGATTGATGGAAAAGTTTTAAAGAATTTTTCAAATTTTAAATAATGCAATTTAATAAAAATAAAAAAAAAATTAATTAACACCTTAGGCTAACATGGGGTTAATTGGTACCATCTATCATATGGGTATTGTAAGAGTACTAATATTTTTTTTTACACGAAATCATATTTTCAAACTCAGTCTAAAACGTAGACCATAATTCTTTTTTTTTTCTTTTTCCAATGCCTTAGACAAGTTTAAAATTTTTTAGAAGTAGTAAATTTAAATAAACGGCCAACAACATTTAAATAACAAAAATTGATGACGACTCTATATTTTCAACATTTTGTGGTTGAGTTTGCGGACTTTCACATTATGACATATAGCATCAAGTTCCTAGTTCTTTTGCCAAAAGAATGCTCTTCTCACCAAGCATTTCATTCAATGGAATTTTTCCTATTTTATTCAAATTCATGCGGTGTAGCAACATCTCTGTAAGAATGCTCTGCTAACAGATGCTTTTAGTTGTGTAACAACTCATTGACGACTAAACATCTTAATGAATTCAAAGCAAAACTACATAACAATATTATAAACTTAACTAGATAAGTTTATCGTGCATTGAACACAATTTCTTTTATGGAATTCAAAGCAATACTACATAACAATATTATAAACTTAACCAGATAAGTTTATCGTGCATTGAACACAATTTCTTTTATGGAATTAAACACAATTAAAAACACAAAATAAAGCAAACCTTAAGATACGAAGCACTTAACCATCATAGCCTGAAATTCGGTCAATGATCTTGGCCACAATATCTTTGGACTCTTTCAATAGCTTGATGCTCTTTTCCAACTTCTCTTGCTTTCTAGAAACTGCAGGAGATTCCACCAGCATCCTTTCAATTCCATGCCCCTCTGGCCCCATCAACTCATTCACAATCTCCTCAAGGTCATTATTCACTAGATTATAAACACTGTACCGCAAATGCAATGCCATGGAATCAACCAACCTTCTCAGAACTATCTTCCAGTATGCAATCATTCTCATCTTCAAGTCAAAAGCTAGCTTGACAACATTGGGATGCTGCTTGAGATGTTCAACTTCAATAGAACCAAAACCTTCAAGAGACATACTGGCAGACTTTTGTGCAGTATTTACATTCTTGAGAAAACATTCTTCTCGAGTCATAAGCTTAGCCCATTCCGTCATGTAATCAGGATTACAAGTATAATCCGTCAGCTTCTCCATCTGCACAATCTCCTTCACCCAATTGATTGACTGCTTTCTCTTCTTTTCAACCAGATTATGAGCTGCTCTCGTTGTAGATACCTTAAGCTGGTAATATACTTCCAAGTGGCGCTTGAAAACAGAATTCACTTCTTCATCTATGTAGTCCCAAAACTTTTCAGCAAATTCAATTGGTATGGTGGAAATCTGATCAACTTTTCTTTGCAAGATACGAAGGAATGCACTGCGAGGAAGAAAATTTGGGAGTCCAATTCCGTTAGCATCTTCTAAAACTTTGATCTCTTCTATTAAAAAGTCTTTTATGTGATCATTTTCTTCACAATTGTCGAGCCTAACAGAGAACTCAATCAGCATTTCAACCATACGAGCAGTACCATGTTTGGTACGATCATCAGGGTATTCATCAAAGTCCCCCCTGAGAAGAAGTTTCCCCAGGGATTCTTTAGCTGCTCCGATGATCCTCATAATAGCTGTCATGGCATCTGAAAAAGAGGCCAAAGCCTTGGGCATTCTTTCCAGCTGTGAAATATTTGCACTCAGCTTGTCACTAATGTTTTTCACCATCACCGGTAAGCTTCTGGCAATAATTTTTTCCTGAATTTCAACTAGTTTTTGAGCCAACACTGGAACACCAACAATCGATTTTTCAATCCTTGACAAATGTGGATCGGTTTGGAACAGTCTAGCCTCTTCCATCCTTGCTTCTTCAAATGACTCATCACCAATGCGATTTCTAACACAGACATAACCAAGTCTTATATTCACATCATCAGCATTAACCTTTTCAAAAAGCTCCTCTGGGGCCCTGTCTGCCTTGGTAATCACAGCAAGAGTTCTCTCACCATTCTTGTCTACTATCTGTGACATCCTAATGGATTCACAGGTAGAAAAATCAACGGTGGCAGACAAAACATTGAGGATAATGCTTTCCTCAGGTGTTATGTACTGCATGATAATATCTCTGATCTGCTCATATATGTTTTCAGGCTGTCCGTGGACAGGCACTCTATGTCACGACCCGAAGGCCGCGACTTTCCTTTATACTCATACTTTTCTTAGTCTACAAATTTATGGACTAAATTTTTCTTTTTCATTTTAAGGTTTGTATTCGGTGTCAGTGTAATTACTATACTATCTCGGTGACCTATAGTTATTCCATTTAAATATTTAACAACCACGGAAACGATTCTTAGTTACATCCCGACTTGTTAAACAGAATATGTACTGTGCTTCAATTTAAGTCTTACATGTAAACAAGTAATTTATAAGAAACATATACCTCAGAAGACTAGTACCAAGTCCATATACAGTCTCCGATGCCTACTGAGCAGCTCACATGGCAGATGTTAACTTCAATAATCTGAAAGAGATGAAATTTAGTGGGGTGAGCAAAACCACGGCTCAGTAAGATACTAATATAAATACAAGAGTAGGATTACACTGTCTTAATCTGCAATGCTTAAAACTTGCAAATTTGCAATCACAGTTAATCCTTTCTCATCGATAACATATCATTATCTCATTTCTTGTCATCAGTCTATCACTTATACTTTTAAAATTATCATCATAATCACTTTTCATTCTTCTTGTCCTTACACTATAGTGCATCACACAACAATCTGTCGTATCCAAATTGAATGTCATATACTATTAGTCTATATTTTCCTCTATCTCGGAGTACATCATGTCCAATTGAAGCACCATATCAATTCACTTTATATTTCATAATCGTACTCCTGTAATTTGTCATCTCATATCACTTTTCCTTATAGAGAAATCATGATCACCACAGTGTAAGTTCACAATTCTCTTCATATCTATCATATGTTCATGTATCATATCATGTCATCGTCTAGATGAAATATCATTTATGTCGAGTCATGACATTTATCATGAAACTCGTGTATGAAGCATATTATCATGTCAAGGTTTAATATGCAATTATGTAACTTTACTGTATAAACCGGCTATCATCTCTAATCGTGTCATATGTACTTTAGAACATGCTCCATATATGAATTTTCAATTCATTCAAGTCTACCTTTATGGCACGATAAAAACATGTTCAATTTCAATTCATGTATTCATTTTCAGGGCATGTCTAAAACATGTGCAGTTTTAAAACATTTTTTTCATATACTATAAATCATATCAGGTTTAGAGTTCATATCAAATCAGTCTATACTCTAAACCGCATGTCATTTCAAATTCGACACAAAATCTTATATAAATCATGTAAGTGTCGAAATCATTTATCATATACTTTTAAAACATATTCTGTAAATCATATCAGGTCTAGAGTTCATATCAAATCAAACTATACTCTAGACCACATATCATGTCATGTGCGACACAAAATCACATATAAATCATATAAGTGTCGAAATCATATCTCATGGACTTTTAAAACATGTTTAAAACATGTACTGTTTCAAAACATATTTCATTTCAAATCTGTTTCATGTACAGTATAAATCATGTCAAGTCTAGAGTTCATATCAATAAAATCATACTCTAGACTTCATATCATATCGGTTAGAGACTAGGCTAGATCCCTATCATCTCTATCAATAAAGACTTAAATCACTGTAGCTAGCAGTGAATCATATCATCGTCCCCTGGAAACCAACTAGGGCGCTATCTATGGCCATAGACCTCATCTCTCTCAGCCCCACTGATCAGGCGTGACTGAGACCTGTCCACGACTATTGTCGGACAAGCATCTCTCTGCCTAATGAGCAAAGCTCCAATTAGGCGGTTTCCACTATGCTTTATTGAGTTTCATTCTTTTAGGGTGCCTACAGTCTCATAAAACATTTAAATCTATAGCTTTCTTTTCAATATCATGTAAAGCATATGGTAAAATTCTGTATGAGACTTCATATATCAATATATATATATATATCTACCATATACTTTCATTTCAAAACAAATCAATACTTTTTAGTATTCATATAAACATTATTAAAATGTTTCAAGTTGCAAGAAGGCATGCTTAATTGCGATGCTATAAAACATTTCAGTATGCAACTTCAGTAATATTTTCCTCTAATATAGTGGAGAAATTCATTTACATTCATCACCATCAATCATTCGCTTTCGAGACTCTCTTTCTGTAAAATCAGTAATTCAATTTTCAAATCATTCAATATTCAATTATTCAGTACTCTAATTGTTCAATAATCAGATCACTTGGTATTCAAACCATTCAGTATTCAATATCCTTTTTCGATAATTATCGACTATAATAATTATTTGTACATTTTATTATCGATACTAGAACCACATCATCAGTGTGAATCCTCTTAGTATCTATGTGTATCTAAATATCATGTTTCCATATAGCCATCAAGATACTGAAATTATGAATTACTAATATCCTCATTCGATATCTATTTCAGAGTCGACATCGAGGATCATAGAACCACAAGATCAATAATCGCTTATCAAATCCATTTATGGTTTGACCTATTGGTACATATTCAGAATTTTCGACTTGCGGTTCAATTTCATTCACTATCAAAAATCATATCACAATCCTCAATTCACTTTTCATATGGCCTATAGAATGTAATATCATGCTAGAATTATCTGTAAAACTCCTCAATTCAATTTTTTGATTGGCAATTTACCACTAAAAACAAATTTGCCAATTTCCACTATCAATAGTGTTTCAATCGTTTAAGTCACCTTGCGACTATCCACATTATTGCAAAAATCTCAGTTCATACTACTAAGACGGTCCATTTATTTGAATTTATCAATCCTATAATCGTCACTCGATTGATAATTCCGCAATTCTATCATTTGACCATCTAAATCACAACTTCGATCTTTTTTTTCTCTTTTAAGTTGTATCATATAACTATCATCACCTTTATCTGTGATTTGTCAAATAAATAATTTCACCTCAATCTCAACTTGATACCATTTATGATATTAAAATCACTTGATTTATCAATTCTATAATGTTTAGACCATATAATTCATCACATTATCGTTTTCAATAATCTATCTTCCCATCGATTTCAATATCAAACTCTTCAGTAATACCATATAATCCTTTTAATATTTATTTCCAATAATTATCTCCAAGATTCCATTTATGTGAGAAACTTAATCTTTTTCCTCAGATATTTTCCTAAAAATTTCGGCAGCATAACGGCTTAATTTTCCCTAACCTCCTGCAAGGGAAACACAATTTATACTTGCAGCCGTTGATTCTCACCAATTTTACCTCTTACTAAGACCCCCACCATCAGTTGTGGGTCCTCTTAGCATTTTTAGCAAATCAATTTAAATCGATGCATCATATAAAAATCACAATTCCATTTAAAATCAATTAAATAAATGCATCATATATAAAATCATAATTCCCACATACAATATAAAGCTACTAATGCTTTATAAAAGTATCTTACCTATTCATCAAGCTTAGTGTACTTTCCGATTTCCGAGCCTTGCCGAACTCCACCATTCGTCTCATTTTCGTTTGCTACAATTTCAAAAATTGACATATATTTTCATTTAGAAAATAATCCAAGAATTTCTACTAAATTCCAGACATAGAGCGAAAAAGGCTTTTAATTTTCCTTACCCATCTCTTCCTCTTCTTCTTCTTCCTTTTTCTTTTCCTTTTCCTTTTTCTTTTCTTTTCTTTTTCTTTTCTCCTTTTTTCTTTTCTTTTCTTCTTTTTCTTTTCTTTTCTTTTTTTTTTTGAACCGGGTCGGACCGGGTCAGGCGGTTCAATCTTCTGCTGGCCGGTTCGGTCACCGGCGGCCACCCATTCCGGCGGTTCGGCCACCCAGCAGCTTGCCGAGGTTGCCACGAAGCCGGATCTGGTCTCGGTTTCTCGATCGATGGCGCCGACAGTAGCAGATCTGGGACGGGCGGCGGCGGCTCCTTCTCTCTTTTCTTCCTCTCTTTTCTCGCCGTTTTCTTCACCGTCGGGCGTTCCTCCCTGCAGATCTGGCTTCACCGAGGCTTCGCAAGGCGGCGGCGACCGGTGGATCGGCCGGCGTTGCCTCCTTTCCTTTTTCCTTCTTCTTTCGGTTTTCCTTCCTCCTGCTTCGGTCTCCGCCCAATTTTTCTTTCCTTTCCGCCTCGCGCCGTCACCGCTTGCTTCTTCTCCGCCGGTGACGTCGCTCCTCCCTTCCCCTTTCTCCTTTGGCCGGCGAGCATTGGCTGGCTCCTCTTGGAAATCCCTCCTCTGTTGTAAACAGAGGGGGAAATGGGTGGGAATCGGGATACCCGATTCTCGCCCGTTTTCTATTTTTTTTTAATAATTATATTTATATATTTATAAATATAATTATTAATTAATAATAACATATATACACATTTCTAATTTTCTCAAATTTTTGGATTTCTTGGTATTCAATTAAATTTCTCCATTTTCTTATTTAATTTGGATTTCCATTTATCCAAATTAAATTTTCTCCTTCATTTCTTATTTCCAATTTAATTTTTTTTCCTTTTTATTTCTTATTTAATTTGGATTTCAATTTGTCCAAATTAAATTTTCCGGATACCTTATATTTATTTAAAAAATTCTCAGTCTTCACACTCTAGTAATTCCAGGAAGATCAACCATGGTAAGATCAGGAACACCATCCTTTTTCACCACTAAAGTTAGTGGGGTGTTAGATATGCCCTTTCCCTGGCCCACAACCTCATCAGTTGCAACATTAATGGCTGTTGCGATTTGGGATTCCTCTACAGGAACTTGCTTGCCATTGTACTCCAAGTGAATCTCTGGCGTTGGACTTTGATGACTTTGCAGCCTCATTATGAGGGGTACTCTAGTACAAATCCCCTGGCTTCGAGGAAGACTGATACCAGCCAGTGATTCAAGAACACTGGACTTCCCTGATGATTGGTCTCCAACTACAACAATGGTGGGGAGTTGTATGCCTTCTTTCTCGACCATAAGTATCCTGAGCCTGTCAATGGCATCAAGAAAAGGTCGAATTTTGTTATTGTATGATGAAATAAGGGGAGCTTGGACTTGTGCTGCCTCCGTAGGAGGCGTTGCTGGATGTGATTGAGAATCTTCATCATCATAGATGACGAGTATACCGTCGACACCAATGCCCCCTAAATCAGCACCCTCACATCCACTCATTTTTTAGATAAACAGTGAAAGACGAACGTTTGTTTTAGGGTGTGCAGACTCTGATTGTGGCTGGAAAGTAATTCGAAACAGAAAAACTAGATGTTTTAGAAGAAATATTTCATGGTGAATACCCTACAATATAGTGGCAGGTGGTGAGAAGCCCAAGACAACAAGCTTTTACGTACTAAAGTGATGACGACTTCATGGAACCTGCTTTCTTTTTCTTGTACTAAAAGCTCATTCAAGCTTTAACTTTTCCTAGGTTGGTTTTATAAAGAGACTATTATAGTAGTTTACTTCTTAAAAAATTCTCGCACATTTATATTTTGTTCCAATGTAAAAAATATATTTACAATCATATAAGCATACTTTTATTAGTTTCGCTTTCATCAAAAGAAGTCTTTCCTGTATGGTATATTTAGAAATAATACATTGTTTATAAAAATAAGAATGAGTATTATATATTCATTAGCTTGGGGTAGGACAGAATGGAATAAAGCAGCAAAAGCAGTTAAGGAAGAATAAAGCGTGGAACATCCTATACCAAACCGCAGGAAACAAGCAAAGCAAGGTACAAAGTCATGAATAGGCAACGGGAAGAGGAATGCTATACTGTTTTGGTATATGTATCCTTCTCTTGTTTCATAAATCTTATACATCCAATAGCTTACCAGAGTTCATCGAATTCAAACTCCAAAAGTTGGTTTCACTGATAAGCAATTGTTATCTTGTAGATCAAGTTTAGAATTCAAGTTTTGGGACTAACATCCAAAGAATAATTTTTTTTAATGCACTAAATCAATGTGGAAAGTGCATCCCTAAGATTGTCCAATGAAATTAATCTCAAGGTGCGTATAAACTTGCTTAAAAGCTCTGACTATAAAAAAATCAGAGTTCGTAGAATTTAATTATTTATAAAAATTATTAATTTTTAAGCTTTAAATGATGGTTATTTGCCTCGTGTTTTTATTTTTTTATATTTCTTGCTTTTTATTTTTTTATATTTCTTGCTTTTTATTTTTTATTAAAAAATAAATAAGAAAATCACTAACCGGCGTCTTAAATGTATATAAATTTATTTCTATACTCATGAAATGCGAGCATATAATACATAGATGCGGGATCAAAATGGAAGCTACATAGGCCCTGAATCCTGAAGGTAGTAATGGCCCAATGACGAAAATATGAAATGCAGGGCTCCGATTCTTTTCTGTCTTATTTTTGTTGAATAGAAGCATCGTAAACAAGCGATTGAATATTCTAAGCTTGTGTTGTGTGTGTATATATGGATTAATATCTAATATATTATTAGTAAAGTTACTATACTTCATAAGTAAAGTTAGGATAATGATACATGTATTTTAAAAATATTAAGAAAATAAAATAAGACATGCGTTATCATCCAAACTTTATTTATGGAATAAAAAAAACTTCACTGACGACTTATTAAATAATAGATTTATATATGATGCACTGACAGTATATAGTTTCTATACACTGTCAATACACTAGAGGTTGACACTTCATCAATAGGCCCTTATATGCAAGTATAAATAATTTTTTTTAATTTGCCCATAATGGCCTATTGATGAGGTGTCAACCTCTGATGCATTGACAGTGTATAGAAACTATATACTGTCAGTGCATAATATACAAACTCTTAAATAATTATCCATATATATATATATACATATAAATTTTCCTTTAATGTATCAGAGTTTATGATTTATTAATGAATCCATTTTCCTTAAAAAAAAAAAACCCAAGAACGAAACAAGATAAAAATAAATGATTTCATTGCCAAATCAAAAGATAACTTTTTATTTTTTTTCTATCTCAATTACTTTCTTAAAAATATAAATGATTCGAATTATTAAATAAATTATTAGCTTATAAATTATCAGAATAGTTTTTAAAATTCATATACCAAATGACCGCATGTCCCATTAAATTAAATTTTTAAAAAATAGTAAATTAATACAACAAATAAATGAACAAGCGATAACCCTCCAAATGTACCTTTGGAGTTCGTAAACTCTTCCCTCAAAGTATGTTCCAATAATAATCTTCATTATTAAAAAATTCTTATTTAAATATAAAAACTTAGTCAATCATTTTTTTTAAATGAAAATTGGTATGTATGAAGGAGTCTCATAAAACCATATTGGGAAAAAACAGCTGTGTAAGTTTAAATTATAAACAAAATCACTTTATGCTATGAAAAGAAAAAAAAATATATGTATACTATTTAAGTTTTTAACATTTCACCTTTTTGTAGTTTTTTTGATACATTTCACCTTTTAGAAGTTTACATAGCTGTTCTGTTTGCAATATAATGCAAATTAATTGGAAAAAAAAAAGTCATTTGTAACGTTGTTAAATCCATCAAATGATGCTAAAACGGTAACGAGGGCATTGCAATCAACCTTTTTTTTTTTTGGTGCGATGCAATCAACCTTTAGTACTAGAATATAAATGTTAAAGAAACGACTAAAAGTAAATTAAAACCATTAAACAATAATAAAATAATAAATGACACATATTATATTTGTTGAATTAGGATTAGGGATATAATTGAATCAAATTGAGATGATTTAATATCATGTTTGAGTTTGGTCAAATTGAAAACTCAAAACTCAGATCCAATTTAATCAATCTTCATTTTTCAAGTTTTAACTTTTGATTCGACTCAACAAAATTTTCTTTTTTTGAGCTCAACTCCATAGGTTCAATTGTCATTTTTTTAATATTATAATATGAGAATAAAATGATAAATTAATAATAATGATCCTATTAAAATATATATTTAAAATTTCGATTAGATTAATTTGATTTGATTTAACTCGTTATTCGAATAACTAAAATAAACGAGTTAAATCTAAGTACTTATCAAACTAAAATTGAATAACTTATGAGTAAATATCAGAATCAATTGAAATCTAACTTAAATTCAAAAGTCAAATGGCTACCGGCTAAATTTCACAAAGAAAAATTAGTAAGCATTTAGATGAATAACATGGGTAAAAAGCGGAGGCAGTTGAAAAAAAAAAAAGGACAAAATAAACTGCTTTATCTAGACAGGAAAATAAGAGAAGAAAAAAGTCCAAAAAAATTAAATTGAACAAATACAAAAAATAATGACATTATAAAGATAAAGACCGTTCAGAAAATAGACAATATCCAAAATGCGAGGGAGAAGTTTGACTATTTCTATATTTCCAAGTACAATGCATGTGTGCGATATAATTTGCATGCATAACCTTTATATTTAATTCAGTATTGGCTCAACGATAAAAAAAAACCCTCCGATCGACACTTGATATTTTCAAGAAATTTTGCCATTCCAAGAAGTAATTAAATAATTAAAAGTGTCGAATTTTGCTTCAATGAATCTACACGTTTTTGGTATCGATCATATCATATTCATCAACTTCGTTTTGGCTCCTTGAACAACCAAACGTCCTTGAGCGATTTTCATCTCCCTTTTTCTTCTAGGATATTGTATAAATACATCACAATTCTTCTATTTTCTTCTAAAAATCTAACATTACTCTTCTCTCTTTCTCTTTGGTTCATTCACTCTAAGAAAAAAAATGGTGATTACAAGGGGTTCTTCTGCTAAGAGAAAAGTTAAAAATGCTTTAATTGTCAGAGACATGGATAATAATGACCATGACTCACTCTCGCTGGTACCCGCACAACAAGCAGAAGCAATCACTGCTCCAATTGTATCATCATACAATGATCGTATCCGTCCTCTACTGGACGTTGTGGACAGGCTCAGGAATCTCATGGTGATGAAAGAAGGGATTCAGCTCCCCACCATTGTTGTCGTCGGTGATCAATCTTCTGGCAAGTCGAGTGTTCTTGAATCACTTGCCGGCATCAACCTGCCCAGGGGGCAGGGAATATGCACTCGGGTGCCTCTCATAATGAGGCTGCAAAATCATCAGACTTCAGAGCCTGAGTTCTTCCTGGAGTTCGATGACAAAATTGTTTCTACGAATGAAGCCAACATTGCCAATGCTATAGTGGCTGCCACGGATGAGATTGCAGGCCTGGGTAAGGGAATCTCAAACAATCCTTTGACTTTGGTGGTCAAAAAGAATGGGGTTCCTGACTTGACCATGGTTGATCTTCCGGGGATCACTAGAGTCCCAGTTCATGGGCAGCCTGAAAACATCTATGAGCAGATAAAAGGCATCATCATGGAGTATATCAGGCCTGAGGAGAGCATCATACTGAATGTTTTATCTGCAACTGTTGATTTCTCAACTTGTGAGTCAGTCAGCATGTCGAGGCAGGTAGACAAGACTGGAGATCGTACTCTAGCCGTCGTAACTAAATCTGATAGAGCTCCCGAAGGGTTGCTCGAGAAAGTTAGTGCTGATGATGTGAACATTGGCCTCGGCTATATTTGTGTCAGGAATCGTATTGGTGATGAATCTTATGAGGAAGCACGGGAGGAAGAAGCAAGACTCTTTCAATCTCATCCTCTCTTATCTCAGATCGATAAGTCTATTGTGGGAATTCCTGTTTTGGCACAGAAGCTTGTGCAAATTCAAGCTTCTATTATAGCAAAGTGTTTACCGGAGACTGTTAGAAAAATTAGTGAAAAGTTGAATTATAATATCACAGAACTGAACAAAATGCCCAGGTCTTTGTCCTCCGCTGCAGAGGCGTTGACAGCTTTCATGCATATTATTGGTGCAGCTAAGGAGTCGTTGAGAAAGATTCTTCTTAGAGGAGAATTTGATGAATATCCAGATGAGAAACGGATGCACTGCACAGCAAGGTTAGCTGAAATGCTCAATAATTTCTCTGATGAACTTCTGAAGAGCTCTCAGAGTAACTCATCACCAAGTAACTTTTTGATGGATGAAATAAGAGTTTTGGAGGAAGCCAAGGGGATTGGACTGCCAAATTTTCTTCCCCGAGTTGCATTTCTCACTATCTTTAAAAATACAACCATTTAAATGCATGTAATCCAAGAATTAATATTTAAAATAAAAGGTACACTTTTTTTGGAGAATCATGCCCAACTGCAAACAGCTACAGTTCAAGCAAACATCAAAATTGGTTTAAAGCATACATTCTTCATATTTTTGTGAGCATAATTATATATGACCAACATAGAAAAACCAGCAAACTCTTCAACAGATAATCAAATGACCAACAGAAACTTTAAAATACAGCTTCTAAGTAGTTATTTGTCCAACTAGAATTAATTTTAGAGTAAATTTCGCTAAGGTCCTCAAGATTGTCATAATTCAACTCTAATCCATTAGTTTGAAAATGGACATTTTGCCCCCAAAACCACAAATTATGTTAACATATATCAGTCAATTAAAAAAAAATGGCAACTCAATGCACAAGATTCCCATATTGAAAGGTCTGGAGAGGGTAATTACACGCAGCATTCCCTCTACATTAACAAAGAGGCTCTTTCCGCTTGAACCCATGACCTCTAAGTCACAAATGAGCAACCTGAACAGAAATATCAACAATGAGTTTTATTACAATTTATTACTTCTAAGGTTTTTTTTTTAAATATTATTTTATGTGAGATTTTTTATTTTTCAATATAAAGAAGAGCATTATGGATATTACATGAGGAGCAAATATTTAGGTTAATAGATTTTTTTAATAGTGACTCAATAGAACGATTTTTTTTGTACTGTCGAATTAATAATTTTGGACCAAAATGTCTATTTCTCAAACTAATGGACTAGTCTTGAATTAAGATTCAAACTAAAGGATTCAAACATATTTATCAAAAGCATATTGATAAAAGAGAAGAAATACAAAGCTAAAAATATTTTATTCATGTACAACTCTTCTTTTTCATTGTTTAAGCATAAAATAGCAAACGAGGAAAACTAACTGGACAATTCCTTAGATTCTCAGCTTTGGCTTGTTTATTAACTACTCATCAATAGATTAGACACTATTTCAGGCACTGCTATTACGTATGAATTTGCAAGTGCCATTGAATATTTATCCAGCATGCATAATTTGTCTACTGTGATGCAATGCATGTAAAAAGAGATTGTGTCTGTCATTTCTAGGGACAGAGCAATAAGAAGCATGATTGACAACTGCTAAACAAATATTTCTACGAATTCAATTGATTCTACTCCAAAACTGACAAAGTAACAGTTAAATGATAAAAAATTTTCAAAAACTAGCAAATTCCAAAAAAAGTTTAGCTCCTTTCACATGTGAGGCTTTCAAAAATTTAAATTAATTATAACAAAACAATTAGATTCATTATGAATAAGCACCCAAGCCAACGACTTACACTATCAAACCCAGGATGATTATTCAATGACATTCTACGAATGCTAGTCACCCATAAGAAAAGGCATGGGACCTGAAAAATTAAAAGGCACAGCAAGTGAGATAATTGAAATAAATTTTTATCAAAGCCATACAAAACCTTCTTTTAGAGTTTCTAGATAGAGAGAGATTATTTAGTTAGAGTTCTATTAGTCTAGATAGTTTTTTTTTTTTTTAACCATAGTTTGGATAGTTAAAAACTCACCAAGTATTTTTTTTTTATTTCAACTTTACAGTATCTCATGTCGTCATGATCATCATCAGAGCCTTTAACCTAATAGATTGGAGTAGGCTACATAAACCAATATCTGAAATCACGTTAAATCGTCCATATGAATTCTCCTCCACCACACATTCCTATCCAAGGCAATGGCTTCATCCAACTCTAATACTTCCATATCTTTCCAAATTACTTCTTTTCAAGTCTTTTTCAGCCTTCCTCTAGACAGTATCTCATGTCATGAAACTATTTATTCTCAAAATACCTATATTTATCACTATGGCAATAAGTACTTGGTTTTACGCTATTCAATTTTGTTTGCTATTAGAAGATTAGATGATTTTATATTCAATTTCAGCCCCAAAATATAGCTCAATATAATTAGGATCTACTCACTATAATATATCAATCCCTTAGATCCTTATTTGACAAGCAAAATGACAACACCCCTCATTTGCAAGGGTTTTATTCTTGGAACATGCATCTAAATTAATATTGATAGAGGATCCTATGATTCAAAGACTAGAATTGTTAGGTCAAATTAAGATAATATTGAATAGCTCAATTTTCAATAACACATTTTTAATCCTTGTTTGTAACAGTTGATGCCAAAATTTTACTGCTATCTATGAAGCTCCTCTCACTTTCAGCTTTTATTCTGTGCACATTTATCTTCCGAATACGCAGAGTAACTCTACTTACAAAATGAGATGTTTTCCTTAAAATTTAAAATGTTGATATATTTTACATGTTGAGCATTGCATAGGACAAACAACTTTAATCCAAAAAAACAAGTATTCTTGGGCCGCAAGGGAGAATTACCTGAGTCAAGAAGGGTGCAAGAAACCATAAAAATGACGGGCATCCAATTGCCTTTCTTTCCTTCCGAAAATGTATAATATGGTCTGTATAACTTCTTCCTGACATAGGTGGTGGTAATGGAGAAGGCACTATGAGAAATACATCAGAGGCAACTTTAAGTTAAAAATTGAAACAAGGAAAAGAAAAAGAATTTCTTTGCATAAATTCCCCCAAACAGATAAACATGAGTTTCCCTACAATTTTGCATCAGAAAATTCAAATATGGAACATTTAAGCAAACTGAATGAGAATGTAAAATGGGTTAGTATGTAAATATTTTTTGTAATAACAATGCATAATAATGCATTACAAAGGAATGAATTTGCAAAGATGATGGCCAGACAAAGCAGTCCCATGTGCCATCCAATGTAGGAAAGATACTTATTACTTTCAATTGGTAGCACTAAGGTATTCATTTATTTTCAGCTTAACTGGCTGCAGGATTGTGCTTATTTTATTATCAGTAAACGGTGGAAATAAAGAGCCATGGAAAATGGTGTATGTAAGACACAAAGCCAAAAAATTTTAAGCCAAAGGTGAAATTACACTCTAAAATCAGAAAAAATGAAACAGAACATAAAACTATAGTGAAAAATACTTCTAAACAACCTCCCCAATGTTGCCAATAGTTCATGAGCCAATCAAAACTTCCATCAGAATATGATTATGATCCTTGAACAAAAATATACTTATATCTACACCCTATTTTCTGTTATCATTCTCCATAAATTTGTTTACAGGAGTCAGACAAGATCATCATGCATCTATCGGTTAAAATGATAACATTAAGTTACTCAGTTGAGTTGTCAAAGGAAAAAATATAAAAATAAGGTGAAATAATGGAAGTAACTGTCTCAAAGCTAGGGGTGTAATTAAGCTAAATTGTGCCAATGTAGTACCAGACTCGAGGCCAACTCGATTACAAAAAAAAAAAAAAAAAACCTTGAAGCTAATAATCGAGATACAGAAGCTCAACATGAATAGGCCTGATTATCAAGTCAAATCAAGAGCTCGAACTAGAGTTTAAACTCAAATCAAATTGAACTATAAAATATGAAAATAACTATTATACTTTATTATTAAAGATATTTAAATAAAAGCATAAACTCCATTGGACTCATAAGCAACTGGATCCCAATACATAAATACTTGATCTCAGCTTGACAAGTTACTCAAGCAATTCAAGCTCGAGATCCATTGAGCCAAAACTGAGTAGCTTGACTAATTTATACTCCAAGCAATGCTACAAATTCAAAATAATGTTAAAAGAAACTTACATTTAGGAGCTAACTCTCCAATCCTGTTGACCTTCTGAAGATGAATAACAACTGCTGGCAACAGTGCAAATCTCATAGCCACAGTCGAAGTTACAATAGTTATCCACCTGCAAAATAAATCACAATTTCTTTTTTTTTTGAATGCTAAAAGTTTCAAAATTATAATTTTCCTTCATATTCTAGGTAACAAACAAGAGAGACAAAATTGACTTACCAAGGGAAGCCAGTGAGATTATGGTAACCATCGAGCAATGAAACTATTGCACGAACCGGAAGGATATTTTCTTCAACGCTATGTGGCGAAGTGAAGAAGGACCGAGAGATCAAGGGGGCGACTGGGGGGACGCGCGGCTGAAGGTTGGGGTGAGATTGAGTTGCAGAATAGGAAGAGGGGTGAGGACACGCGCGAGATAAAGAGTGGAGAGAGGACTGGAACGACGGAGGTGGGAAAGCAAGACCTTGCCCATTTGCAGGTGACAGAAAGGCCTCATTGCCGAGGGCTTTAGAACGCCCAACGTAAACCCTCAAGTAGTTTTTTCTTTTATTTTTTTTTAGGACTTATCTTTTCAGCTTTTTTTTGTTAGAAAAGAATATATTAAATAATTAAAAATGAAGTATTTAAATTCAAATTCAAAATTTATAGTATACTTTAAACTCTTCATTAATCATTTGGCCAAAAAATTATTGGTTCTTTTTTCAGTTTTTAATCACGGATACTTGGATAGTTTTGTTCCCAACGGATTATATAGTTAATCGTATGAATTACTAAATTTAAACCCACTTAATTCATAATGATAATTTTAATTTTTCAAAAAAAATAAAATTAAAAAATTATTTTTGAAATATAAGTTGAATAATGTATTAAAAAAATTTAATGCATATATAAAATATAAAAATTGAAAAAAATTGAAATCAAATAGTAACTAAAACACTGCAACAAAAAATTAAATAAAATAAACCTTATATATAAAATAAATAAACTAAATAACTACGATCTTAGTTAAAATAATCCTTACTATATTAATCATTAATAGATTTTTAGTTAATATTTTATATTTAAAATTGATTTATATTTTAAAACTTGAATTTAAATTATAGCAAATTAATCTTATAAAAATAATTAGAGTTGAAAATTCTATTTTTATTAGGATTTAAAAAAAAATTTATTTATAATTGTTTCAAATATAAACATAAGTAAAGTAAAAATGTAAATGTAAATGTAAATGTAAATAAAAATAAAAATAAATTATTATTTGAATTTTTTAAATTTTAAATCAGTTCAAAATAATTAAATACAATATATAATATAATACACGTTTCAAAAAAAAATCATATCAATTTTTTTTTACCAAAAAAATGATTGAACAAATAAATCTGAAAAATGAACGAAATGAAAATTTAAAAAAAAAAAGACAAGAAAGTTTAATTCAATACTAAAATATATAGACTCTCACTTTTAATTTTGTGATAAAAGATTTAAAATTTTAGAATAATTTTGATTAAAATATGTAGATAATTTTTATTTTAAAAATAACATAATAAGCGTTAAAAGAAAATTTAAATTCTAAAATCAATTTTAATTGATTTAAATGAAGATAAAATGGTTGAAATCTATCTTTTTAATTTTAAAAATTAAAATCAATTTATAATTCTCAGTATCAAAAAAAAAGTTTTTGTTACTTATCAAAATTTTAAGCTATTAGGATATTTTATTTTTATCCAAAATTTTTGACTTTTATATATTTATATAAGATTATTATAAAAAACTGAATGTTATTGAAATAATATAATAAGATAATTTTTGGTAGACATTTTATACTTTAACGATAAAAAAAAAATTTCTTACCACACATGTCACGTGTTCATATGAACCATATTTTTTTTAAATGCATCAAAGTAAAAAAATTATACACAATTAATTACTTCTATAAATATGTTTTTAATGCATATGGAGTGAGCAAAAGTACTTATATATTGATAAAAGATGTGTAAAGAAAGTAATAAATGATAATGATAATTGATTTCTCTTTAGTTTTAATATATATGTGTTTATCTTTTAAATATTGAAATAGATATTTGATTTATTTTGTAATTTTAATGTATATAGATTGGGGGAATTCTATTTTAAAGCTATGGTAAGGTCGACCTTATTGTAAGTTTGATTTATTTTATGCCTATTTTAAAATTATTTTCACTCATTTTTTTGTATTTATACATATTTATGATACTTTTAACTTATTTTATACCTATTTATACTAAGTTTGCATTTACTTTTATGTCTTTACGTTTATTTTTATGCATTTATGCTTATTATGATAAGTTTATATCTTTTTTACACTAAATTTACATTTTTTATATGATTATGTTTATTATCACGTAACCATGTCTATTAACATTAATTTTATACTTTATTCTCATGTGTTTACGATATTTTTAAAATGAAAATAATATTAAAATATGTATAAAATAGATCAACCTTAAAATAAGATTGACTTTATTGTAGAATTTTCCAATTCTCAATGCATTCTAAAAGCTGTTCTTTTTTTTTCTTCTAATTTTAGATACTTATTTTGATATTTCATAAAAAGATTCAAAGTACCCAAGAGCACGTAGATCAGCTGGCAAGAGGCTGTTCTAGCTTAACCAGTGGTCTCGAATTCGAGCCTTGGGTATGCAGCTGTGTTAAAACTCTTGAAGGAGAGCTTTGCCACCCTTTGGGTCTTGCCTGGCTCAAATCCGGATTAATCCTATACCAGAATTGTGTGGGGATACTGGGTGATTTCTACAAAAAATAAAAATAAAAAGATTCAAAGTAAATCCGATATTTCTTTAGTTTAATTTTGTTGGGATAAAATCAAAGTGATACAACCATCCATGGTTGTTCATATTAAATAAGAAATCAAAATTGCAGCAAAATTTGTTTGGATAAATCCATTTCTTATGGTGTTTTTATTTTCCTTGGAATTTTAGTTATTTGCTCAACTAGTGGATTGAATACACATTTTGGAGTGTAAGCTGAGCTTGAGATATGTATACATGATAATCCAAGTTAAAGCTACCAGTTCTTCAGTCTAGCTACTTCCTAAAATTAAGTGATGAAGCTGTCAACAAGCAACAAGAGATTGCGTAGAAAGAACACAGAACATTCTTTTGTACTATTCCAAATAATTGCAGCTGATGTTAAGTGTAAATTCCTTGATTTCAAGAATAGTTGCAAACAACCAAAGAAATATGAGCATGTGTGAGCCAATTTCTGAAAGTTGGAAAGAAAAATAGAAAAAAACCAGCTGTTTGATTGTTTGTTTTTGCTATTATTTTCCTTTCTCCATCTTCAAGTTCTTAATTCTTGGTGCTTTTGCTTTTGACAGAACCCTGCTTTTTCTCACCAAGCATTACCTTTAATAAAATTTTTCATATTTAATTCAATTTCTTACGGTTCAGCAATGTCTCTGTAAGATGCTCTGCTAAAGGATGTTTTTAGTTGTGTAACAACTCATTGGCAACTAAACATTTTATGAATTCATAGCAATACTGCATTACTACATAGTAATATTATAAACTTCACTAGATAAGTTCATCATACATTAAACACCAGTTTTTTTTATGGAATTAATTAAACACAAAATAAAGCAAACCTTAACATATAAAGCACCTAAATATCATCAAAACCAGCAATCCTATCCATGATCTTGGCCACAACTTCTTTGGACTCCTTCAACAGCTTGATGCTCTTTTTCAGCTTCTCTCGCTTTCCAGAAATTGCAGGAGATTCCACCAACATCCTTTCAATTCCTCGTCCATCTGGCTCCATCATCTCGTTCACAATCTCCTCAATGTCATTATTTACAAGATTATGAACACTATACTGCAAGTGCAATGCCATGGAATCAACCAGCCTTTTCAGAACAATCTTCCAATATGCAGTCATTCTCATCTTCAGGTCGAAAGCTTGCTGCACAACATCGGGATGCTGCCTGAGATGTTCAACTTCAATATCTCCGAAACCTTCAAGACTCACCCTAGGCGTAGATGTCTTTAGTGCACAATTTAAATTCCTTAGAAAATTTTCTTGTTGACTCATGAGCGTATTCCACCCCATCATGTAATCAGGATTACAAGTATAATCCGTCAGCTTCTCCATCTGCACTATCTCCTTCACCCTATTAATTGACTGCTCTCTCATCTTTTCAACCAGATTATGAGCTGCTCTCTTTGTAGATGCCTTGAGTTGGTAATATATTTCCGAGTGGCGCATCAAAACAAAAGTCGCCACTTTATGTATGTAATCCCAAATCTTTTCAGCAAATTTAATTGGCATATTGGAAATCTCATCAACTTTTCTCTGTAAGATACGAAGGAACGCATTGCGAGGAAGGAAATTTGGCAGTCCAATTCCTTTAGCTTCTTCCAAAACCTTGATCTCCTCCAATAAAAAGTCTTTTGTTGGATCACTCTGCTCACAGTTGTGAAGCTCAACAGAAAACTCGTTGAGCATTTCGACCAGACGAGCAGTACCATGCTTGGTATGATCATCAGGGAATTCATCAAATTCCCCTCTCAAAAGAAGCTTCCTGAGGGATTCTTTAGTTGCTCCAATGATCCTCATAAAGGCTGTCATGGCATCTGTAACAGAGGTCAAAGCCTTGGGCATTTTTTCCAATTCTGAAAAATTTGCACTCAGCTTGTCACTGATGTTTTTGGCTATCACCGGTAAGCACTTTCCAATAATTCTTTCTTGAATTTCAACAAGTTTTTGAGCCAACGCTGGAACACCTACGATAGATTTATCAATCCTTGATAGATGTGGATCAGTTTGGAACAGCCTAGCCTCCACCCTTCTTGCTTCTGCATATGACTCCTCACCAATTCGATTTCTAACACAAACATAACCAAGTCCTATGCTCACATCATCAGCATTGACCTTCTCAAGAAGCTCCTGAGGGCCCCTATCAGCTTTAGTAACCACAGCAAGAGTTCTCTCACCCGTCTTGTCTACCATCTGTGACATCCTAATGGATTCACAGGTAGAAAAATCAACAGTGGCAGACAAAACATTGAGGATAATGCTTTCTTCAGGCGTTATGTACTCCATGATTATATCTCTGATCTGCTCATATATATCCTCAGGTTGTCCGTGGACAGGCACTCTAGTAATTCCAGGAAGATCAACCATGGTAAGATCGGGAACACCATCCTTTTTCACCACTAAAGTTAGTGGGGAGTTAGATATGCCCTTACCATGGCCTGCAACCTCATCGGTTGCAAGGTTAACGGCGGTTGCGATATGAGATTCCTCTACAGGAACTTTCTTGCCACTGTACTCCAAGTGAATCTCTGGCGTTGGACTTTGATGACTTTGCAGCCTCATCACGAGGGGTACTCTTGTACAAATTCCCTGGCTTCGAGGAAGACTGACACCAGCCAGTGATTCAAGAACACTGGACTTCCCTGATGATTGGTCTCCAACTACAACAATGGTGGGGAGTTGTATGCCTTCTTTCATGACATTCAGTAGCCTAAGCCTGTCAATGGCATCCAACAAAGGTCGAATCTGGTGATTGAAATGCGCAACAATTGGAGCTTGGTCTGCTACTTCTTCTTGCGCCATGAAAGGATCTTGCCTGGTGAGAGGCAGAGATGTCAGTGGTTGAGCATCATCAAAAATGACAATGTCACTGGGAACAAGTACTCCATTGCTCGTAGAAGCATAATCATCATATCGACTCATTTTTATTCAAAGGGAACAACGAGAGACAAAAGTTTGTGAGGATTTGCTTGAGACCAGAGAAAGAAAGTGAAATGAAGAACTCTAATAGCAACGATAAGCTTTCGCAGAGAGTGATGAGGAGTTTAGGAAAGCTTTAAGTCTTCCTAGTCCTAGGTTTGCTTTATAAAGAGATTTTTTTGGGTCTTTCGTTGAAGGTTCTTTCATAGTACGGTGCCAATCCGAGGGACCTTTTGTGCCACTGGTGGGGTCTATTTAGAAGACCATTGATTGAATTAATTGGTAAATCCCAGCACCAGAATTAAGTCATAAATCCCATGTCATAATTAAAATATCAATTATTATTAATAATTAAATACATCTATTTTTTATGGTAAACATCGATTGAAAGTGAAAGCGAAATATATATATATATATATATATATATATCTTAGTTTATAAAAAAGTGAAATTATGATAGATTAGCTTTTGTTTTCCTTTTCTTTTTAGGAGATAACAAAAGGACTTAATCATATATATATCTTATATAAATATATAAAAATAAAAATTTTTAATTACAACTAAAATAATTTATGTGAAAATTTAAATATTTAACACGTTAAATTTTCTAAAAAGTAATAATCTCTATACATTAAAATTATAAAATAAATTAATTATCTTTTTAAATTTATTATCTATTTTAATTTTAAAAAATAAATATCTATATTTATATCAATATCCATTAAAATAAAAATCATATATTATTTATAAAACATATATATTAAAAATACATTTACAAAAATAATTAAATTTTTGTATTTTTTTTACTCGGATGCATTTTTTTGTATATGTATTAAATTTTTTAATACATTATTTATCATGCATTTTAAGATGATATTTTTATAAAATTATTTTAGATCAAAATTATCGTATGAATCTAAATCCGATATTTACTAAAACTTTAAGGGTTCACTTATCAAAAGCTTTTAAACTCTACATAAATTCTGTCTCACACTGACCAAATAAAATAGCTAAAACTCATTTTATGTATAATTAAACTAAATTAAATTGAATTTATTTGCATATTTTACGTATAAACACTAAATTATTATTTACTTTATTAAATCATAAAATTACGTTTTTAAAATCCGTTCACGCGGTGAAATTTTCTAACGCATGACGTGACCCCTCATTACACACTTTACTGATAATTGGAGGAAGAAAATTCTGGGAAGGAGTGTTCTGGCTACTGCGCCTTTTCTAATCACAGCTATAGAAGCCTAATACTACTAGATCTATTCATGTCTTTGCTTTTGTATATTTTCCTCTCAATCACCCTGGTATTATTTTAAAATTAATATTTTTTTTAATAATTTCAAAAGAATATCTAACACACTTGAAAAAAATTATTTTTTTGAGTACTAATTTCAAGATTTTAATCCTAAATTTGACCGGTAAGATAATATTTACTTACTGACAAATTTTACCAGTAAATCTTTCTTTCAAATTTAAAATATCTATACTGTTAAAAAAGAAAAGAAAAAGAAATTTATAAATAATGCAGTTGCAGCACTCCCAAAATCAAAGAGCAGACATTTCTCTTTTCGCTACATATTGGTCAATCTTTTGCACCATTTGCTCATCTTCTTCTTTTTTTTGGCTTCTAATTAAAGAAAAAGTTTATATATGATGTATTAACAGTGTATAATTTTTATATATTGTCAATATATCAGAGATTGAAACCTCATTAATAAGTTTTTATGGGTAAATTAAAAAAAATTATTTATATTTATATATAAGGATCTACTAATAAGATGTCAACTTTTGGTATATTGACAGTGTATATAAACTATACATTGTCAATGTATCATATATAAATCCTAAAAGAAATGGATGTGATAATTAAACGTTGGAGAAACTTAATGAGAGTGTGTAAATAATAAGAATTTCAAAAATAAAAATTTACTATTAATTTTGTTCTAGATTATTCAGCTTGATTTCAAACTGTAATAAGAAAAAGAAGACAATTAATTATATAGCCTTTTTTATTCTTGGGTGAATATTATATTCCAAAAAGAAATATATTAGTTGACAAATTATTTAAGATGGTTCGTGACATAGAAAAAACTTTCAAAAACTGGATAGGCCTCCTACAGATTTAAAGTCTGTTATTAATGCTGATGCTTGGAGAGTTTCTTTTTAACGTAATTTTAAGATGTAATTTCTTTTATGATTTCTAATGTAAATATATATATATATATATATATATAAAAGAGCGCATATTAAAAAGTGAAACGATAAAGTTATATATTCTCCATTTTTTTGGTACAGTATATATTCTCTATTTTTATCTTTCACATTTATTTACAAAATCTTTTTTGCGGTCCTTCATCTACCCGCGTTATTATATCATTTGTGTTTGGTATAACCTTTATGGGATGCGATGTTTCTGATCTCGCAAAGTGACGAGCTATTCATTGTGGATGGTTTTTCATTTATAAAAGAAAATAAATTAATGTTTTATTATTTATTTTTAATAAATTAAAAAATAAAAAATCAACTAAAACATATAATTAGTTTGGATAGATAATAAAATTGGTTTCAGTAAGTGTGAAAATAATAAAAAAACGTTTAAAGATATAATTTTTTTAATCAAATAATAAAAACAATTTAAAATCAAGGCCAAAATTGTAAATTTACTTAAAATATTTTTTGTCATTTAGCTAAAAAAAATGGAACCAACCTGGTGAGTTCAATGCGTTTTCATTTATTTTAACGGTATGAGATTAATTCTGTTCAGGATTTGATCACAGTTAAGACTCTTCATCTCTCTTCAAAGATGTGTTTAGTGGAAGTCGAACCCGAAAATTTTTTTCACAAACTTAACTTACGTTGCTAACTGAACCACAATCTTTGAGTAACGTAAAAGACAAAAAATTAAAAATTTGGTAAATTGGTAAGTGGTGAGTGGTGACATCACGCAATTTGCCTTCGGTCCTAAGGGAAGCTATATTATAGGAGATGAATTTTATTATTTTGGGATCCAGCAAAAGCATCCAGGTACCATTCAAATGTTTTTTCCACAACTACTTCCTGAGGAAGAGTCAGTGAGTCAATGCTTGCTCACTAAGGACTCCACACTGACTGTCACTGCTCCCAAATTCCCCAGCCATTGGAGAAAGGAAAGAAAACCACAGCTTTTCCCAGCACTTTTGCTGTTGAGTATTTGATTCTGTCCACAATTCCAAAACTGTTTTGTCAATTTAATTAACGATCATTTCAGTGTGTATGGTTCGTGATGATCAAAACTTTTCAATGCGTTTAATATTGACCAAGAACTCTTTCACAATATACTAGGTCTTACCTGATGCAATTTCAAGGAACCTGCATTCGTAGTTATAATTAGAAATGTTTATAGACCGAATAAGATCGGTTTCTTTTTTTAGTCTAATATTTTTTGTTTAAATTTATTTTTACATGTAATGAATAAGTTCAACTCTGCTTGTATAATATTAATTTTTAAAAAAATTATAATAAAATATAAAAATTATTAAAATACTTAATAATTAATAAGTATAATAGAATAAATTCAAATAAATTCTTACAAAAAGACTACAAAGAACATGAAAATTTATATTAAAATTTTAAAAAATAATATAAAGTTAAATTAAAATGTACAAAAACTTTTTTTAAAAAGCTCTTGAAGGAGAGCTTTGCCACTCTTTGGGTATTGCCCGGCTCAAATCCGAATTAATCCTATACCAGAATTGTGTGGGGATACTGGGTGGTTTCTACAAAAAAAAAAATAAAAAGATTCAAAGTAAATCCGATATTTCTTTAGTTTAATTTTGTTGGGATAAAATCAAAGTGATACAACCATCCATGGTTGTTCTTATTAAATAAGAAATCAAAATTGCAGCAAATTTTGTTTGGATAAATCCATTTCTTATGGTGTTTTTATTTTCCTTGGAATTTTAGTTATTTGCTCAACTAGTGGATTGAATACACATTTTGGAGTGTAAGCTGAGCTTGAGATATGTATACATGATAATCCAAGTTAAAGCTACCAGTTCTTCAGTCTAGCTACTTCCTAAAATTAAGTGATGAAGCTGTCAACAATGCTTCATAGTAATTCATACAAGCAACAAGAGATTGCGTAGAAACAACACAGAACATTCTTTTGTGCTA
The DNA here is from genome assembly GCA_032173925.1 of Heritiera fomes. NCBI lineage: Eukaryota > Viridiplantae > Streptophyta > Magnoliopsida > Malvales > Malvaceae > Heritiera > Heritiera fomes. Next base: position 23,787,570 of record JAPDPM010000001.1, read on the forward strand.
TTCCAAATAATTGCAGGTGATGTTAAGTGTAAACTCCTTGGTTTCAAAGAATAGTTGCAAACAACCAAAGGAATATGAGCATGTGTGAGCCAATTTTTGAAAGTTGCAAAGACAAATAGAAAAAAACCAGCTGTTTGATTGTTTGTTTTTGCTATTATTTTCCTTTCTCCATCTTCAAGTTCTTAATTCTTGGTGCTTTTGCTTTTGACAGAACCCTGCTTTTTCTCACCAAGCATTACCTTTAATAAAATTTTTCATATTTAATTCAATTTCTTACCGTTCAGCAATGTCTCTGTAAGATGCTCTGCTAAAGGATGCTTTTAGTTGTGTAACAACTCATTGGCAACTAAACATCTTATGAATTCATAGCAATACTGCATTACTACATAGTAATATTATAAACTTCACTAGATAAGTTCATCATACATTAAACACCAGTTTTTTTTATGGAATTAATTAAACACAAAATAAAGCAAACCTTAACATATAAAGCACCTAAATATCGTCATAACCAGCAATCCTATCCATGATCTTGGCCACAACTTCTTTGGACTCCTTCAACAGCTTGATGCTCTTTTTCAGCTTCTCTCGCTTTCCAGAAATTGCAGGAGATTCCACCAACATCCTTTCAATTCCTCGTCCATCTGGCTCCATCATCTCGTTCACAATCTCCTCAATGTCATTATTTACAAGATTATGAACACTATACTGCAAGTGCAATGCCATGGAATCAACCAGCCTTTTCACAACAATCTTCCAGTATGCAGTCATTCTCATCTTCAGGTCGAAAGCTTGCTGCACAACATCGGGATGCTGCCTGAGATGTTCAACTTCAATATCTCCGAAACCTTCAAGACTCACCCTAGGCGTAGATGTCTTTAGTAAAGTATTTAAATTCCTTAGAAAATTTTCTTGTTGACTCATGAGCGTATTCCACTCCATCATGTAATCAGGATTACAAGTATAATCCGTCAGCTTCTCCATCTGCACTATCTCCTTCACCCTATTAATTGACTGCTCTCTCATCTTTTCAACCAGATTATGGGCTGCTCTCTTTGTAGATGCCTTGAGTTGGTAATATATTTCCGAGTGGCGCATCAAAACAAAAGTCGCCACTTTATCTATGTAATCCCAAATCTTTTCAGCAAATTTAATTGGCATATTGGAAATCTCATCAACTTTTCTCTGTAAGATACGAAGGAACGCATTGCGAGGAAGGAAATTTGGCAGTCCAATTCCTTTAGCTTCTTCCAAAACCTTGATCTCCTCCAATAAAAAGTCTTTTGTTGGATCACTCTGCTCACAGTTGTGAAGCTCAACAGAAAACTCGTTGAGCATTTCGACCAGACGAGCAGTACCATGCTTGGTATGATCATCAGGGAATTCATCAAATTCCCCTCTCAAAAGAAGCTTCCTGAGGGATTCTTTAGTGGCTCCAATGATCCTCATAAAGGCTATCATGGCATCTGTAACAGAGGTCAAAGCCTTGGGCATTTTTTCCAAATCTGAAAAATTTGCACTCAGCTTGTCACTGATGTTTTTGGCTATCACCGGTAAGCACTTTCCAATAATTCTTTCTTGAATTTCAACAAGTTTTTGAGCCAACGCTGGAACACCTACGATAGATTTATCAATCCTTGATAGATGTGGATCAGTTTGGAACAGCCTAGCCTCTTCCCTCCTTGCTTCTTCATATGACTCCTCACCAATTCGATTTCTAACACAAACATAACCAAGTCCTATGCTCACATCATCAGCATTGACCTTCTCAAGAAGCTCCTGAGGGCCCCTATCAGCTTTGGTAACCACAGCAAGAGTTCTCTCACCTGTCTTGTCTACCATCTGTGACATCCTAATGGATTCACAGGTAGAAAAATCAACAGTGGCAGACAAAACATTGAGGATAATGCTTTCTTCAGGCGTTATGTACTCCATGATTATATCTCTGATCTGCTCATATATATCCTCAGGTTGTCCGTGCACAGGCACTCTAGTAATTCCAGGAAGATCAACCATGGTAAGATCGGGAACACCATCCTTTTTCACCACTAAAGTTAGTGGGGAGTTAGATATGCCCTTACCATGGCCTGCAACCTCATCGGTTGCAAGGTTAACGGCGGTTGCGATATGAGATTCCTCTACAGGAACTTTCTTGCCACTGTACTCCAAGTGAATCTCTGGCGTTGGACTTTGATGACTTTGCAGCCTCATTATGAGGGGAACTCTTGTACAAATTCCCTGGCTTCGAGGAAGACTGACACCAGCCAGTGATTCAAGAACACTGGACTTCCCTGATGATTGGTCTCCAACTACAACAATGGTGGGGAGTTGTATGCCTTCTTTCATGACATTCAGTAGCCTAAGCCTGTCAATGGCATCCAACAAAGGTCGAATCTGGTGATTGAAATGCGAAACAATTGGAGCTTGGTCTGCTACTTCTTCTTGCGCCATGAAAGGATCTTGCCTGATGAGAGGCAGAGATGTCAGTGGTCGAGCATCATCAAAAATGGCAATGTCACTGGGAACAAGTACGCCATTGGTCGTAGAAGCATAATCATCATATCCACTCATTTTTATTCAAAAGGAACAACGAGAGACAAAAGTTTGTGAGGATTTGCTTGAGACTAGAGAAAGAAAGTGAAATGAAGAACTCTAATAGCAACGATAAGCTTTCGCAGAGAGTGATGAGGAGTTCAGGAAAGCTTTAAGTCTTCCTAGTCCTAGGTTTGCTTTATAAAGAGATTTTTTTGGGTCTTTCGTTGAAGGTTCTTTCATAATACGGTGCCAATCCGAGGGACCTTTTGTGCCAAAGGTGGGGTCTATTTAGAAGACCATTGATTGAATTAATTGGTAAATTCCAACACCAGAATTAAGTCATAAATCCCATGTCATAATTAAAATATCAATTATTATTAATAATTAAATACATCTATTTTTTATGGTAAACATCGATTGAAAGTGAAAGCGAAATATTTATATATATATATATATATATATATATATATATATATATCTTAGTTTATAAAAAGGTAAAATTCTGATAGATTAGCTTTTGTTTTCCTTTTCTTTTTAGGAGATAACAAAAGGACTTAATCATATATATCTTATATAAATATATAAAAATAAAAATTTTAATTACAACTAAAATAATTTATGTGAAAATTTAAATATTTGACAAGTTAAATTTTCTAAAAAATAATAATCTATATACATTAAAATTATAAAATAAATCAATTATCTTTTTAAATTTATTATCTATTTTAATTTTAAAAAATAAATATCTATATTTATATCAATATCCATTAAAATAAAAATCACATATTATTTATAAAACATATATATTAAAAATACATTTACAAAAATAATTAAATTTTTGTATTTTTTTTGCTTGGATGCATTTTTTTGTATATGCATTAAATTTTTTAATACATTATTTATCATGCATTTTAAGATGATATTTTTATAATTTTAATCTAATTTTTTAAAAATTATTTTAGATTAAAATCATCGTATGAATCTAAGGGTTCACTTATCAAAAGCTTTTAAAATTTTAAGATCTACATAAATTCTGTCTCACACTGACCAAATAAAATAGCTAAAACTCATTTTATGTATAATTAAACTAAATTAAATTGAATTTATTTGCATATTTTATGTATAAACACTAAATTATTAATTTACTTTATTAAATCATGAAATTACGTTTTTAAAATCCGTTCACGCGGTGAAATTTTCTAACGCATGACGTGACCCCTCATTACACACTTTACTGATAATTGGAGGAAGAAAATTCTGGGAAGGAGTGTTCTGGTTACTGCGCCTTTTCTAATCACAGCTATAAAAGCCTAATACTACTAGACCTATTCATGTCTTTGTGTATGTTTTCCTCTCAATCACCCTGGAAGTATTTCGAAATTAATATTTTTTTAATAATTTTAAAAGAATATCTAACACACTTGAAAAAAAATAATTTTTTGAGTACTAATTTCAAGATTTTAATCCTAAATTTGAACGGTAAGATGATATTTACTTACCGACAAATTTTACCAGTAAATCTTTCTTTCAAATTTAAAATATCTATACTGTTAAAAAAGAAAAGAAAAAGAAATTTATTTATAAATAATGCAGTTGCAGCACTCCCAAAATCAAAGATATAGTACAGTATATATTCTTTTATAAATGAAAAAGAAATATTAAAAAGTGAAACGATAAAGTTATATATTCTCCATTTTTTTGATACAGTATATATTCTCTATTTTTATCTTTCACATTTATTTACAAAATCTTTTTTGCGGTCCTTCATCTACCCACGTTATTATATCATTTGTGCTTGGTATAACCTTTATGGGATGCGATGTTTCTGATCTCGCAAAGTGACGAGCTATTCATTGTGGATGGTTTTTCATTTATAAAAGAAAATAAATTAATGTTTTAGTATTTATTTTTAATAAATTAAAAATAAAAAATCAAGTAAAACATATATTTAGTTTGGATAGATAATAAAATTGATTTCAGTAAGTTTGAAAATAATAAAAAAAAATTAAAGATATAAATTTTTTAATAAAATAATAAAAACAATTTAAAATCAAGGCCAAAATTGTAAATTTACTTAATATATTTTTTGTCAATTTAGCTAAAATAAATGGAACCAATCTGGTGAGCTCAGTGCGTTTACATTTTTAACATAAAAGACAAAAAAATTTGATATATAAATTACTCTTTGTGTTTAAATTTTTTATTATTTTATTAAAAAAATTATATTTTTAATAATTTTTTAAATTTTATCAATATTAATTTTATCAACTATTTAAATTAACTCTAACTAAAACGTAAGAAAAACCAAGCGGATGCATTTTGATATTTGATGTATCAAAATTAAAAATTTGGTAAATCGGTGATTGTTGACATCACGCAATTTGCCTTCAGTCCCAAGGGAAGCTATATTATTGTGGGATCCAGCAAAAGCATCTAGGCACCATTCAAATGTTTTTTCCACAACTACTTCCTGAGGAAGAGTCAGTGAGTCAATGCTTGCTCACTAAGGACTCCATCACACATTCACACTGACTGTCACTGCTCTCAATTTCTCCAGCCATTGGAGAAAGGAAAGAAAACCACAGATTTTCCCACCACTTTTGCTGTTGACTATTTGATCCTGTCTACAATTCCAAAACTGTTTTGTCAATTCAATTAACGATCATTTCAGTGTGCATGGTTCGTGATGATCAAAACTTTTCAATGCGTTTAACATTGACCAAGAACTCTTTCACAGTATACTAGGTCTTTCCTGATGCAATTTCAAGGAACCTGCATTCGTAGTTATAATTAGAAATGTTTATAGATCGAATAAGATCGGTTGTTTTTTTTAGTCTAATTTTTTTTGTTTAAATTTATTTTTACATGTAATGAATAAGTTCAACTCTACTTGTACATTATTAATTTTTAAAACAATTATAATAAAATATAAAAATTATTAAAATACTTAATAAGTATAACAGAATAAATTCAAATAAATTCTTACAAAAAGATTACAAAGAACATGAAAATTTATATTCAAATTTTAAAAATAATATAGAGTTAAATTAAAATGTACAAAAACTTTTTTTAAAAAGCATTAGTAATAAAAAAAAAAGTAAAAAATTTGTAATTATCAAAATGGGCTTAAATTTGAAATAGTAAATCCAATGTCGACCTGATTTTTTATTGGACTTGATTTTTTATTAGACCAAGAACTCTTTCACAATATACTAAGTCTTACCTGCCACAATTTCAATGAACCTGCATTTGTAGTTATGATTAGAAATGTTTATGGAGCGAATAAGATCGAGTTTGAGTTGGGTTTAGGTAGGTTTTAAGAAATTGAAAGTGAGTTCAAATTTGATTAATTTTTTGAGCTTAATTTTTTTTGTCCAAATTTGTTTTTACATCCAATGAATAAGTACAACTCTGCATGTATATTATTAATTTTTTTAAAAATTATAATAAAATATAAAAATATTAAAACACTTAATAATTAATAAGTACAACACAATAAGTTCAAATAAATTCTTACAAAAAGATAAGAAAGAACATGAAAATCTATATTAAAGTTAAAAAAATAATATATAGTTAAATTAAATTGTACAAAAAAATTTTAAAAAAAGCATTAGTATAAAAAAGTAAAAAAAATTTATAATTATCGAATTGGGTTTAGACTTGAAATAGTAAATTCAAACCTGACCTAATTTTTTATTGGACCTCGATTTACAAGCCTATCTCATTTAATAAGCATAATATTTTTATCCAAACTTATCAAAAAATTAAGCAAACATTTAGACTTGAACGGATTGTTCGATCCTTGAATAGGTTTAGGGAGAATAATACCTATTTTTTTTAATTATTGCTCAATAACCATAGGGCATTAATGAAACTCCTAATTATTGCCTTTGACCACTAGTTTTCCTAGATTTGAGGAAATAACAAAAATAAACTTTGAATTCTTAGTCATATTATATATTAGTGTTATTTATTAGTTTCAGATTTTTAAATCTGGCTCAATTTTAATTATTTTGTCAAGATTTTCGTTATTTGAGATGTTAAGTGTCATTACACATGGCATCAGATAACCCGATGATACCTTGAGTATCCTTCCTATTAGATCATACCTATTTAATTTTTCATATTTTGAATACATGGTTTTTGTATAAATATCCGTTTATTTAAAATGCTGTATCAGCTTTCGTATAGGTACTCCTTACTGAATACGTTAGCTCACCCCTTTACTTTTTACTCTAGGTTATTTGCAGTAGATTTGGCTCTACTTTCTAGGAAGACCTAATTTTTGATATTCCTCAAGCAATTTCTAAGATTCATCGAGGTATACTAGATTTACTCTTTTGTATTCAGTTTTTTTGTACAATGCTATTTTTATGTATATTAAACTTGGGATGTAAATATTTATAATTTGTTTATGTAAAGTTGAATTTTCAAATCTTGGGTTTTATATACAAATAATAAATTTTTATTTGGAATTTAAGTTGACACTACAGACGAGCCCAACCGTATGTGATTCTAATATGTGAAATTAGTAAAATATATGGTATTTTGAACCGTATTTTTTTTTGTAGACTATGATTTTTTTTATGATCCTTATTATATGTAGATAGACTATGATTTTTTTTATTTCAAACGTAATTTTTTTGTAGCTCAATGTTCGTTTTTCAAAGTTTAAGTACATACGAAATGAGAGCTTTTAAATACACTCTAGTTTTTTCTCTCTAAACTTCATTACTAAACACACCCCTTTTTCAAACCAAAAAGTATTATCAATTCTATAAAATCCCTACGCGAAAAATGAGCAAGATGGGCAACACATGGGCTTGAAGCGAAAAATGCGCGATGTAAGTCATGAATCAAATAAAAGTCTCTAAGCAAAAAATGCACGAGATGAGCAACACATGGGCTTGAAGCGAAAAGTGCACGAAGAAAGTTTGATTATTATAGATTAGTGCAAGGTAAATATGTAGTTGCCTCTGTAAATGTGTTTAAAAATGTGTTAATGAGTTTGTAAAAAACTAAGCTCTTTCACAAAAAATTGGGGAGCACTCTAGATTAACTTCTGCATCAAAAGGAGCATCGATACTAATAGGCACCCAAGCATGTACGTCCTGAGGTGCTATAATTATCTAAAACATCTTTGTCTAAGCTTGTGAGAACCTCGACCATCTCGGGTAGACGAAAAGGCTCTTAAGGGCTAGTAAGATCAGATAAATCTTTATAAATGCCTATCCTCAGAAAAGGTTCCAAATCCTCAGCATCTGGATCAAGCTTCAACCAATCAGGAGCATACCAAGTACAAATCGCCTTTGATAAAACTAGTTAAGAACATATGCATCCTCTTGTGGCACTTTCTGACGATGTGTCCTCATGGCCTCAACCCAAATCTGATTTTCTTCCCCTAGGCTAATAAAAGGCTTTGATGGCTCTACAATCTAACAACTTCTCCTCATAACTCTTGATTTCGGCCTGCTAAGACCTTAAAATTCGAAAACAATGGTGGCATATTCCACTTGAGAAGCATTTAGCTCAAAGGAGAAAAACATATCCCGGTAGTGTTCTGAAAAGGCACTTGACAAAAGAAATGATGACACGACGCCATTTTTGCTACAAATAATAATAAAGTCCACTAGTTGAGCCCTCAAATGAAGATGAAAAAACTCTTGTGATAATCCCAGAAAGAGGGTAGCAAAAGAATTTGAAAAACTCATTCTTTATATACTCTTTCACAGGGTAAACCCTGCGAAAGAGTAGGGTGCAATTGATATGGGTCAGATTAAAGATTATTGGGCTTTTCTATAAGCCAAGCTGAAGACAATTAGGCCGAATGATAATTTAAGCCCAATAGGAAAGAGGACTCAGAAGGCCCATAAATGATCCACTGGGTTATTATTTAAGCTGTGGGTCTTAAAGGTAATTATACACAAAACAACTCCTATAAATAAGTAATAGGTATCATTCTTAAACCCTAAGCTCTATTTGCTTATGAAAACCCTGCCTAGATCCTGTTTGACTTAAGCATCGGAGTGCCTGCATAGCACCTGTACCCTCAGACTTTTCCTATTTGCAGAACTTTTCTGGAGACACATGGAGAAAGAAGACAATATCGACGTTAGCAATGAATCATTGTTGTTTTGTGCAACAACAAATCTTAATTCTTCTTTTAGACTTTCTCATATGTTAGAAAAAAAATTTCTAGAAGGCAAAGTAAAAGGGATATAAAAGGAAGAAACGTAGTAAATTTAAATATTTGTTTTTGGAGAGAAATAGCATAGACAGCCTAAATCTAATAATAATAATAATAATAATAATAACAACAACATGTATATAAATTTTGATTTGTTCTAGGAGAATGTGACATACAGAAAAATAAGATCGAGGACAGTGAATAATAGAAATGAGAAAATTTTGACTTAGGCCATAGTTAATTTGTATTCTAAGAACACTAAAATTTTTTCAAGAGAAAAAAACTTTGAGACAATTGATTAATGTTAATGCATGGCACTTGTATTTATATATTTGTTTACTTCTATATTTGGAACCCAAGGATTTAGAAAACTATAACGATCTAGGAATCAATTAATTAACTTTTCTATCTTCAGTATCGCAGTTTGTTAATTGATTGATTTTATCTATAAGCTAGTTTGTTATCTCTACGGTTCCATACATTTTTTTTTTGAAATAATGCAACTTTCATTTAAACCAAATCTGGATTACATATATGATCTGGAAGACCCTCTACCCAGATCCTTTGTAACTCCCTTTGACATTCCAATTTAGCTAAAGCATGAGCTAAACTATTCGCAGATCTAGAAACATAACAAAATAAAATAGAATTAAAACCCAAGGCAATCCCTTGAATGTCCAGTATCAAACCTCCACCCTCCCAGAATGACACGTCCTTCTTGTTAATTTCCTGAATGGCCAATAAACAATTACTCTCAAGACACACTCGTGAAAGACCCCTCTCCAGTGCCATCAATAGCCCCCATTTTATTGCCATAACTTCAGCAAATAATGGACTTGTAACTCCCTGTATTCGTCTCACTCCAGAGAAAAGGACCCTTCCTGTAGCATCTCTAGCCACAACCCCTAACCCAACAACACCGCCACTGGCAGCAAAAGAAGCATCTACATTTACTTTAGATACACCTTCAGCAGGAGGCACCCAACTCTGACCTTGATGCGTCCCCAATGGTTGAAACGTCAGCCGGACAGTAGCCTCCCTAGCCTCCCCAACAAACCGTGTTGCAAATGCTAATATACTGTCAGCTGTCTTGCAGAAACCCTTGTATAAGCAATTGTTTCTGTTCTCCCACAGCAACCATAAAACATACAAAGCAAATTCCAACCGTTCTTGTGTCAGCCACAATGCCACCAACCTGTCCCAGGATGCTATGTTGTCAGATGTAAAATGATCCCACACATTGTGACCGACAGCCTTAATCCATACCTATAGGACACGTAACAAAAACATGCCACCAGTCTTCCTCCGTAGCCCCACACGTAGGACATTGTACATTAATATCCAACCCCTTATCTTTCAAAGCTGCTGAAGTAAGAAGTACCTGTTCCACCAGTCTCCACATAAAAATTTTGACCCTTGGAATCACTTTAAGCCCAAATATTCCTCCAAAGTTGCAATCGATGTTCTCTGTAAGGGACCATAATGCCTAAAAACCTCATAGCTACAACATAAGCTGATCTGACTGAAAATCCACCCAATGCAGAATCATTCCAGATAAGTGTATCCTCCATATCTCTATTTGACGAGCGAATTTGCAGCACCAAATTTGCATCCACCTGATTGAACAACTCACACACCATTTCATTCTTCTATGTCTTAGTTCGCTTATCTATAAGTTGTTTCACCTTCATTACCGTAGGCTGTTGAAAACCAGAGTACTCCACTTTAAATTTAGATGGCTTATTCAACCACCTATCACGCCACACATCAATTTTACTCCCATCCCCAACCCGCCATCTACTTCCCCTTACCAAAATCTCTCATTGATAACGAAGGTAACATAACGGTTTCATGCATTTATAACAAAGACAATTCTTTGACACAAAAAAAACTATTCATTTTGTCACTTTTGTCTCAAGTAATCATATTTTTTGACATTATATATTATCAGTAGTTTGATTGTAATCATAAATTGGTTGATGTAAACATAAATAGATAAATCTTATTTTAAATTTATCTATAATAATTATAATATATCAATAAACACAAATATTTCCTAAATAATTTTATTTTTTAGATGTCTTCATATTATAATATTCTTTTGGTGTTTACGGGTTGGTGATTGATCTTCATTGTGTAGGTAAATTTTTTATCCCTATTTATCTTTATAATTTTTAGATTTATTATTACTTTAACTATATATCTGTCATCTATGTATGCTAAGAAACTAAATTATAAGAGATTTCCTTTCAGTTGTACACATCAAAAAACTCAATTGATTATTGGTCAGATATAGAGTTTGCCATTTTATTCTTTGGGTCCGTTCTAATAAAATTTAGAGTACTATTTTTTCCTAAGTGTAAAATTCAATGTTTTTTTTTTTTTAATGTTAGCAACAAAGTTTATTGACATTGAAACTAAAGTCTAAAGGTAGATAGATGGTTGAAAATTTAAGAATTTAGATAATTAGAACTAAAAGTAAATGATTTTATTTTTTATTTTTTTGTTAAAAAATATGTAATAATTGAAAGTTAATTTTAGTCACCCTTTCTAAAATTGTCACGCACATTTGAACTTAAAACAAAGCGCAAGCCACCACGCAAGACTTGCATGTCCAACCAGCGAATTACGCATTCGCCAGCCTCGTTGATTGGCTCAAATTTGCTAAGCCTTTTCTGATTTCTTTTAGTTATTTGATCTATATACTTATTTATTTCTTTATCTAAATTTTATTGTTTTTTAGAGTATGCTATATTTATTTTGAATTTATGATTAAAGATTAAATTATATTTTTATTTTGCATTTTATTTCTTCATGAAATTCAACAAATTTTGGGAATAAATGAAAGTCTTTCAAATTATGAAATTCTAATAAGTAAAAATAAGTGATTTTCATAAAAAAATTATAGGTGAGAAACTTATTTTAAAATTTACCATAATGGTGGAAAATTTAGAAAGAAATTTTTTTATCAATGAATATCGTTGCTTTATTCAGATAAAAAATAAATGAAAAGTTAGATAAGAACAAAATATGACAAGAAAAATTAAAAATTAGAAATGGACGAAATTAAGATAGATAATTAAAATGGATAGAATATTTGGATTTTTATCTCCCCCTAAAACATAAAATCACTTCCACGATGAAGTCAGTTTGAGGAAATGAATAACTTTCTTTGAATATTTTTGAGATAAGAAAATTTTTTGAAAATTTTATGAGATTGGTGGAAAGGTTTTAAGAAAATTTTCAAATTTTAAATAATGAAATTTAATAAAGAATAAAAAAATTAATTAAAACCTTAAGATAACGTAAGGTTAATTGGTACCATCTATCGTATGAGCATTGTAAGAGTACTAATACTTTTTTTCACACATGATTATATTTTCAAACTTAGTCCGAAAAGTAGACCATAATCGCTTTTTTCTTTTTTCAATGCCTTAGACAAATTTAAAATTTTTTAGAAGTAGTAAATTTAAATAAACGGCCAATAACATTTAGATAAAAAAAATTGATGACGACTCTATATTTTCAACATTTTGTGGTTGAGTTAGCGGACTTTCACATTATGACATACAGCATCAAGTTCCTAGTTCTTTTGCCAAAAGAATGCTCTTCTCACCAAGCATTTCATTTAATGGAATTTTTCCTTTTTTATCAAATTCTTGCGGTGTAGCAACATCTCTATAAGAATGCTTTGCTAACAGATGCTTAGTTGTGTAACAACTCATTGACAACTAAACATCTTAATGAATTCAAAGCAATACTACATAACAATATTATAAACTTAACTAGATAAGTTTATCGTGCATTGAACACAATTTCTTTTATGGAATTCAAAGGAACACTACATAACAATATAAACTTAACCAGATAAGTTTATCGTGCATTGAACACAATTTCTTTTATGGAATTAAACACAATTAAAAACACAAAATAAAGCAAACCTTAAGATACGAAGCACTCAACCATCATAGCCTGCAATCCGGTCAATGATCTTGGCCACAATATCTTTGGACTCTTTCAATAGCTTGATGCTCTTTTCCAACTTCTCTCGCTTTCTAGAAACTGCAGGAGATTCCACCAGCATCCTTTCAATTCCATGCCCCTCTGGCCCCATCAACTCATTCACAATCTCCTCAAGGTCATTATTCACTAGATTATAAACACTGTACCGCAAATGCAATGCCATGGAATCAACCAACCTTCTCAGAACTATCTTCCAGTATGCAATCATTCTCATCTTCAAGTCAAAAGCTAGCTTGACAACATTGGGATGCTGCTTGAGATGTTCAACTTCAATAGAACCAAAACCTTCAAGAGACACACTGGCAGACTTTTGTGCAGTATTTACATTCTTGAGAAAACATTCTTCTCGAGTCATAAGCTTAGCCCATTCCGTCATGTAATCAGGATTACAAGTATAATCCGTCAGCTTCTCCATCTGCACAATCTCCTTCACCCAATTGATTGACTGCTTTCTCTTCTTTTCAACCAGATTATGAGCTGCTCTCGTTGTAGATACCTTAAGCTGGTAATATACTTCCAAGTGGCGCTTGAAAACAGAATTCACTTCTTCGTCTATGTAGTCCCAAAACTTTTCAGCAAATTCAATTGGTATGGTGGAAATCTGATCAACTTTTCTTTGCAAGATACGAAGGAATGCACTACGAGGAAGAAAATTTGGGAGTCCAATTCCGTTAGCATCTTCTAAAACTTTGATCTCTTCTATTAAAAAGTCTTTTGTGTGATCATTTTCTTCACATTTGTGAAGCCTATCAAAGAACTCAATCAACATTTCAACCATACGAGCAGTACCATGTTTAGTACGATCATCAGGGTATTCATCAAAGTCCCCCCTGAGAAGAAGTTTCCCGAGGGATTCTTTAGCTGCTCCGATGATCCTTATAATAGTTGTCATGGCATCTGAAAAAGAGGCCAAAGCCTTGGGCATTCTTTCCAGCTCTGAAATATTTGCACTCAGCTTGTCACTAATGTTTTTCACCATCACCGGTAAGCTTCTAGCAATAATTTTTTCTTGAATTTCAACTAGTTTTTGAGCCAACACTGGAACACCAACAATCGATTTATCAATCCTTGACAAATGTGAATCGGTTTGGAACAGTCTAGCCTCCTCCATCCTTGCTTCTTCAAATGACTCATCACCAATGCGATTCCTAACACAGACATAACCGAGTCTTATATTCACATCATCAGCATTAACCTTTTCAAAAAGCTCCTCTGGGGCCCTGTCAGCCTTGGTAATCACAGCAAGAGTTCTCTCACCATTCTTGTCTACTATCTGTGACATCCTAATGGATTCACAGGTAGAAAAATCAACGGTGGCAGACAAAACATTGAGGATAATGCTTTCCTCAGGTGTTATGTACTGCATGATAATATCTCTGATCTGCTCATATATGTTTTCAGGCTGTCCGTGGACAGGCACTCTAGTAATTCCAGGAAGATCAACCATGGTAAGATCAGGAACACCATCCTTTTTCACCACTAAAGTTAGTGGGGTGTTAGATATGCCCTTACCCTGGCCCGCAACCTCATCAGTTGCAACATTAATGGCTGTTGCGATATGGGATTCCTCTACAGGAACTTGCTTGCCATTGTACTCCAAGTGAATCTCTGGTGTTGGACTTTGATGACTTTGCAACCTCATTATGAGGGGTACTCTAGTACAAATCCCCTGGCTTCGAGGAAGACTGATACCAGCCAGTGATTCCAGAACACTGGACTTCCCTGATGATTGGTCTCCAACTACAACAATGGTGGGGAGTTGTATGCCTTCTTTCTCGACCATAAGTATCCTGAGCCTGTCAATGGCATCAAGAAAAGGTCGAATTTTGTTATTGTATGATGAAATAAGGGGAGCTTGGACTTGTGCTGCCTCCGTAGGAGGCGTTGCTGGATGTGATTGAGAATCTTCATCATCATAGATGACGAGTATACGGTCGACTCCAATGGCCCCTAAATCAGCACCCTCACATCCACTCATTTTTTAGATAAACAGTGAAAGACTAACGTTTGTTTTAGGGTGTGCAGACTGTGATGTGGCTGGAGAGTAATTTGAAACAGAAAAACTAGATGTTTTAGAAGAAATTTTTCATGGTGAATACCCAACAATATAATGGCAGGTGTTGAGAAGCCTAAGACAAGAAGCCTTTACGTACTAAAGTGATGACAACTTCATGGAACCTGCTTTCCTTTTCTTGTACTAAAAGCACATTCAAGCTTTAATTATTCCTAGCTTGGCTTTATAAAGAGACTATTATAGTAGTTTACTTTTTTAAAAATTCTCGCACATTTATATTTTGTTCCAATGAAAAAAATATATTTACAATCATATAAGGATACTTTTATTAGTTTTCCTTTCATCAAAAAAAGTCTTTCTTGTATGGTATATTTAGAAATAACACATTGTTTATAAAAATAAGAATGATTATATTATATATTCATTAGCTACGAGTAGGACAGAATGGAATAAAGCAGCAAAAGCAATTAAGGAAGAATAAAGCGTGGAACATCCTATACCAAACCACAAGAAACAAGCAAAGCAAGGTACAAAGTCATGAATAGGCAATGGGAAGAGGAATGCCATACTGTTTTGTTATATGTATTCTTTTCTTGTTTCATAAATCTTATATATCCAATAGCTTATTAGAGTTCATCGAATTCAAATTCCAAAAGTTAGATCCACTGATAAGCAACTGTTATTTTGTAAATTAATTTTAGTATTCAAGTTTTGGGACTAACATCCAAAGAATAATTTTTTTTAATGCACTAAACCAATGTGGGAAGTGCATCCTTAAGATTGTCCAATGAAATTAATCTCGAGGTACGCATAAATTAGCCTGAAAGCTCTTTGACTATAAAAAAAAATCAGAGTTCATAGAATTTAAATATTTATAAAAATTATTAATTTTTAAGCTTTAAATGATGGCTATTTGCCTCGTGTTTTTATTATTTTCTATTTCTTACTTTTTATTTTTTATTAAAAAGTAAATAACAAAATCATTAACCAACGTCTTGAGGTCATGTTTGATACATATGATGAAGATAGGATAGGATAATATAAAATTATGGATAGGATAAGATTAGATTAGATCATCCTATCTTATGTTTGGCGTGTACAAGGATTAAGAATAGGATATGATGATTTTTTATGTCTTTCATCATATTTGCTATGTGCAAAATTAAAAGTAGTATAAACTGGTTTTTTTTAGTACTCTTTTTAAAGCAACATAATTTAAATTTATAAATTTTCTATTATAAATATAAATTAGAAATTAAAATATTATTTATAATATTATAATTAATAGTCAAATTTATTAATTTATTTTTAATAAAATATTACTTTTAAAAATTTATATTATGTTTTTCAAAAAATTTATTTTGTTAAAAAATGAATTTTTATAAAAAAATTCTCTGTAACTTTTTCACCTTTTTTTCCTTCTTTCCTTTTTGTTTTTATTTCTTTTATATGATTTAAATTTAAAATAATTTTTTATTGTAAATTAAATATATTTATTTTTAGAAAATTGAGTTTTTTTAGGAAATAAGTTTATTTCTTTAATTTCCAAAAGACAATTCTTAAATGTTTTTCTTTCTTTTTTATGGTTTCTTTATCTTCTTTCTTTTTTTGTCAATTAGAAGGAAATATAAAAAAACACTAGTTAAATTTAATAATTTAAATTTCATTAATTAAAAATATATAATTTCTAATAATTTTATGGTTAATAGTTATTTTTCTTCCTTTTTTTTTACAGTAAAAAAGAAAAAAATTAAGAAAGAAAAAAATAAAAATTTAATTGTAAGAAAAAACTAGTTAAAAATATATATTTTATAATAATTTTTATGTTTGAGAATTTATTTTCTAAAAAATAATTTAAAATTTTTAATTATTTCCAAAAGTAATTTTTAAAAAAAAATTTTCAAGAAAATATTATTTTATCAAAATTATAGATTTTCTTGAATAAATTCAAGAAAAAAAGAGAGAGAAAAAGAAGGAAAAATTTTGGATTAATTAATTAATTAAACAAATATCCTTATTATTTAATTAAATATTTAAGTTAATTTCTAAATATAAAATTAAAAATAAAATAAATAAATTTTGAGTATTTATTTCTAATCCCATAGAATTAGAAATAATCTTTACTTTTTAGAGAGGATTGAATCATCCTATACTAGGGGGATGACTAATCCTCCTTTTAATGTGTGCACCAAACATAAGATAAGATGATTATCGTCCTATCCTATCTATCATCCTATGCACCAAACATAACCTAAATGTGTGTGTGTGTGTGTGTGTGTGTATATATATATATATATATATTTCTATACTCATGAAATGCGAGCATATAATATACAGATGCGGGATCAAAATGGACGCTGCATAGGCCCTGAATCCTTCCCCAGTTATTTAAATTCCTCTTGTAACCAAAAAAAAAAATAGGCCCTGAATCCTGAAGGTAGTAATGGTCAAATGACGAAAATATGAAATGCAGGGCTCCGAATCTTTTCTGTCTTATATTTGTTGAATAGAAGCATCGTAAACAAGCGATTGAATGTTCTAAGCTCGTGTGTGTATATATGGATTAATATCCAATATATTATTAGTAAAGTTTTTTTATTTTATAAATGAGATTAGGATAATAACACATGTATTCTAAAAATATAAAGAAAAAAAATAAGACATGTGTCATCATCCTAACTTCACTTATGAAATAAAAAAAATTCCACCAACAGCGTATTAAATAATCATTCATATATATATATATATATAAATAAATATATATATATATATATATAAATTTTCCTTTAATATATCAGAGTTTATGATTAATTAGAATAATAAAATAATAAATGACACATATTATATTTGTTGAATTAGAATTAGGGGTATAGTCGAATCAAATTAAGATGACTTAATATCATCTTTGAGTTTGGTTAGATTCGAAAACTCAAAACTTAGATCCAATTTAATCTATCTTCATTTTTTAAGTTTTGTCTTTTGATTCGACTCAATAGAATTTTCTTTTTTCGAGCTAAACTCATTAGGTTCAATTTTCAATGTTTTAATAATATAATATGAGAATAAAATGATAAATTAATAATAACGATCCTATTAAAATTATATATTTAAAATTTTGATTAGATTAATCAAACATTAAAATATTCAAATTCGATTCAACTCGTTATTTGAATAATTAAAATAAACGAGATAAATCTGAGTACTTATCAAACTAAAATTGATAACTTACGAGTAATTTGAATCAATTAAAATCTAACTTAGATTCAAAAGTCAAATGGCAACCAGCTAAATTTCACAAAGAAAAATTAATAAGCATTTAGATGAACAACATGGGTAAAAAGTGGATGTAGTTAAAAAAAAAGAGCACAAAATAAACTACTTTATCTAGACAGGAAAATGAGAGAAGAAAAAAGTCCAAAAAAAATTAAATTGAACAAATACAAAAAATAATAAATGACATTATAAAGATAAAGATTGTTCAGAAAATATACAATATCCTGAGGTGATTTTTCCGATTCGTCGAGATATACTAAATTTACTTTTATGTATTCAGACTTTTTTGTACAATACTACTTTTATGTATATTAAACTTGGGATGTAAATATTTATATTTTGTTTATGTAAAGTTGAATTGTTGAATCCTAGGTTTTATATACAAATAATAAATTTTTATTTGGAATTTGAGTTGACACTACAGTCAAACCCAAACATATGTGATTCGAATATGTGAAATTAGTAAAATATATGATATTTCGAACTGTGACACCTCTAATGATAATCCACATAAGCAGTGATGGAATCTTCCTGAAAGTTGAATTGAATTATGGTCATTATCATGCTAGAAATTGCGATTCAAAAATCTCATCACCTAATGTTTTGAATTTTGAAGCAAAAATCCCGAGGAAGAAACACCTTTCTTCAAGAGCAAGAAAAACAAATTCTTGAACACTCGGGGAAATTGAGACACGGTTACAACCTTTGTGCTTCTAAGGTGCAACTCCACAAGGTTTGCAACTAAGTCAAACTTTGACCTAAGTGCAAGAGAGACTTTACGGATGAGTCAGATGCTTGCTAGACTTGCATTAGATCACTAGCAGGGTTCATAAAGTTTGCAGGAAACTCGAACAAGGTTTCTCAAGCTTACAACAAATCACCAAGGATGCACTATAGTTGCAGTAGGTTATTCTCTTAGATCTCTTTGCATAGGTTATTCTTTAGATTATGTAGGCTGTCGACCATAATTGTGCTTAAATAGGCTAGGTCAAATGTGTCTTGTTAATCGGTATATTTATCTTTTAGCCCTTAAACTTATTTTAAATTATAATTAAGTCCACCTCTTCATTAAGAACTTGAATCTAGAGGTAAGGTTCAAATTTTAATTAACGAGAAGGACAACAACTTAATTAAACTCCTTTAATTAAGCCCAATTTCCCTATAAATTATAATTAGGCCCCATAATTGAGTTAAAACACTTTTAATTAAGTTTACTTAATTAAACATACTTTAACTAAGCCCAATTATAATACTATTAAATAAGTCTCATGAAAAATTTCAAAATTTTCAAACAAGCTCAATTCAATTCAATCCATTCGTTGAGCACTAATAGTGCTCTATCTTCATAGTATGATGACTAGAAATATTTTTAAGAATATAGCTTTGATGCATAGGGATAATTATAATTGTAACCTTTTACAATTCTTTTACAAGGATAATATTGTTCCATGGGTTTCACCTCATTTAGTAACTAATTAATTTATTATTGTCAACGTAAATGATAAAGGGAAACATTTATATCATTTATCGTAAGTTATTATATATTGTCATGGTATCATACCTTTTACCAAAGAATTTGCTTTAGTTTAGGACATACACTAACAGGTGTTTGTTGAAAATGATTTGATTTAGAAAGGTGTTTGGGGTGTTTGGGCTAATGGTTTATGTTTGTGGAATGGAATTTCGAGTTCTAATCTTCTAGAGTTAGAGGCTATTGGTAGTGGTTGGTGCTTGTGAAAGAGGCTCAAGGTGACTTAATTGATCTTCTTTTTGTTTTTCTGGGTTTTCCCATGTCTTTTCTCCATTGTACATGTTCTTTATACCAATTTTATTTTTAAAAAAACTGGGATTTTCATAAAGTCAGAGGATGGGATCCATCTTCTTTCCTTGTTTGCAAGATATCAATTATTTATTTATTGTGACTTTTTTATTTTTTGAGATATTTTGTGAAAATTTTATTTATTTAATTATTTATTATTTTGTTTAATTACTTTTTTAAATAAAAGAACTAAAAGCAAAAAAAAAAGATAAATTAATTTTTAATTGAAATTACATGCCATCGTGTCATTAAGCATCATGTTTGGACAAGTGGCACCAACAGTCACTTAACATCTCAAATGATGAAATTCTTGACGGAAAGACCAAATTAGTTGGGTATAGAAGTTTGAGGACCAATCACTACTAGAAAAATGTCGTAGACTATGGTTAAAAAAAACTACTATTAATGAAACCAAGCGTAGTCTAATTTCTTTAATTATAGGTTTTAAAATTTCAATCGCGTTTTCCGATTTCAGACATTTGCATTTATATAAATAGTCTAAGATAATAACCATATTTTATTTAAATGTAATTAAACAAAAACTATGGTTTTCAAAAAACTATAGTTTTTAGAAATTAAAAGTATATAAATTTATATTTTTATAAAAATTACTATGATAAAAGACTACGGTTTTAGTGGTAACCGTAATTAATATTATTAATTTGATAATTATTTCATACGCTGTTAGTAAAAAAAATTTTATTCCACAAATAGTGTTAAGATCGTGACACGTATCTTATTTTATTTATTTTTTATTTTTTTAATATTTTTATTGAACACATGGTACGATTCTAATACGACTTGTAAAATAAAAATATTTCATTGACAGTATATGTAATAATTATTCTTATTAATTTACAAATATAATTTGTTTTCCTTATCATATGTAAACAGATTATAATTTTTTTATTTCAAGTTTAGTCTTTTGTAACTCAATACTTCGTTTTTCAAAGTTCAAGTACACTAGAAATGAGAGCTAAATACACTGCAGTGTTTTTATCTCTAAACTTCCCTACTAATCACACCCTTTTCTCAAACAAAAAGTACAATTTCCACTCCCTTAAAATTTACATAAAATACCTCAATTGCCCTTCGTTTTATTTTTTTTTTATTTTTTCTCCTCTTCTTTCATTTTAAGCAATTCTCACTTTTCACATAAAACAACTCAGTTCATATAAACAAATCAAACCCAAAATTGTTCAACACGCATACCCGAAAAATAGCTTCAGTGTGGGACTTACTAAATAGGATTTTAAAGTTCAAATTCTGTGTGGAGTTAGTCTAGGAAAAGGGAAATAACATATTTGAAAATTAGCCCATTTAGAACGGTGGAGTTTGGGTTTTTTGGAGTTTAAAGTTTTGTTTTCAGGCTTAGATTTAGGACGATTGGGAGTGTTTTTTCTTAAAGAAATCCAAGGCCGAAATGTGAAAAAGGAAACTGAGAGAAATTGTTAGAGATTTTTGGGAAAATTTTTACGACTGACAAACGACTATCATTGATGACTAGTCGCCAGAGTTTAGATTTTGATGAAACTGTGGTCGCCTGGTCGGCTCAGTGCAGAGAGAAAGCAGAGGAAAATAAGAAAGAAAAAGAAAGAAAAAGAGTTAAAAGTAGGCTTGTAGGTCCAACAAGAATGAAAGAAAAAAAAAAGAAAAGAAATATTTTTGTTATTACAGTAGTTTTACTTTTATTAAAGGTTATAATCGTTTTTTTGTTGCATGTTTTTTTTTATTGAAATAAAAGTGCTGTATAGAGTAAAAACTGAAGTGTATTTAGAAGCTATCATTGAAAATTATTTTACTTTCAAACAAGATTGCTACAATATCAGTTGTGAATAGATATTTTGTTGTTTTAATAAATTAAACTACGATTTTTATTTATTAATATACTATTGTTTAGATTTTTAAATTGTAATCTTTTGTGTTTGATACTTTGTCACCCAAGATTAACATACCTACAATATCGAAAAGGTGAATTTATAAATGTAATGTTTCAAGCAAGCATACTGTAATACTTAAAGTTTGAAAAAACATCCATCATCCAATAAATTAACACAATGAATTAAAAATAAAATAAATTAATACAATAAAATTTTTATTTTATATAAAAAAAAATTTTATTCTATTATATGTAAAATAAATTAATACAATAAATTAGAAAATAAAATATTTAGGTTACAATGTTTTATTCAATTTAAAATTAAGAGAAAGCATGATATCTCTTAATTTATAATTTTGGATCGTGTACTTCTTTAATTTTTTTCTTTTTAATTATGGTAACTAACAACAATGACACTTGTGATGCCATCTCCCATTCTTTTGCAAAAACCTCCTCTGCACTTTTCCTTGCAATACTTCCGGCATATCTATTATATAAAAGTTGTAGAAAATTGTGGCTCCTCATGCAACCACGTCACTTCTTTACTTATTAGCTTTTTTTTCCTCTTTATCTTTGTTCCGTTTTTCATTATTTGGTCTTGCTTTTTGGGAGTTTGAAAAGTCAAAACGTCCCTTGCCAGCCAAATCAAATCTGCACGAATTCAAGCCCCCCAGTAATTGGTCCCTTCAGAGCGGCAACTTAAGGAAAAATATGTAAAAAAGAAAACCATAGAAATAAGGAAGAAAACTACCGATGAACCAAGGGAGTAGGTTAACAAATGGATCACTTTTCGACGGTGATTTTCAAAATATGTTTTTGGTCTTAACGAAAGATGTAAAAGACTCATGGATTTCGAGAAAATAGTTGGGTTTTTCTGCGCATTGGAAGGACAAGAGCTGGAGGATAGGGAACGAAGGTAAATGTATTTGCTATGCTTTAGCTTCGTTGTGTTTCATTTCCTAAATCGTTTAATTCTTTTAGTGAGGGTTTCACCAAGCAGATATGAGTTGCTACGCTGGAATATTTGGGGGTTGGGTAATGCGATTAAATGCAGGATTTTAAGAAAGCTTCTAACGTCAAATAAGGATGAGATGGTACTTATTCAAGAGAGGACACTGGAAGCAATTTCAGATTTTCAGGTCTTGGATATATGGGGTGATGGGAATTTCGACTGGTATTATAAAAGTTGTAGAAAATTCTACTTCCACGTTCAACCACGTATTTTACTCCCTTCTTTCCACCGTGTGCCCTTCTTTTCCCTGGTTGATTTGTCTTCTTCTGGCTCTGCAAGTAATTGCATGGGCCAGGCACGTGTTGTTGATGCACGTTTTCTCCGCTCTGAAAGCTACACGCACTCATGCCCAAGCCTGTGTCTCTCCCAAGTCTTTTTTTCAATCAAGTTAGGTTGTGTTCATCTCTTCATTCCCACCTTCTTCCTTCCTACTCTGCTTGATTTGTTTTGTCTCCCAAAAATCGATGGTTTGGGTGGGCTGTTGGGAGTGGATTTGTCCCTCAACTGTATTCTTCTATGCTAGGCTGATTTAATTTACCTTGAAATTGCAATCGATTTTCCCGTTTAAGGTAGGTTTCACAATCGGGTCTTCCATTGATTTGCTTGGGTTCGCTCTCCTTTGGGGAAAATGGTGGATCTCCCTTCCGACCTGAGCTCTTCCTTGATCTGCTATGATTGGTTCGGTACTTCCTCTTCTCTCTATTGTTGCATCCAATCCCATCGAATTGGGTTTTGTTTCTCCCTCAAAAGAAGGGAAAATTTGTGCCCCGAGAGACCGTCACTTTTTTCCTCTGTAGGTTAATCCCGTTGTTTTTCACTCTTCCTATCTTATGCCTTGCTGATTTATATGCTTGATTTTGTTCTTGGTGAATTCCTTTTGAGTTTTTCTTTGCATTCTTTTTGTCTGTACAGGATGATCCCTGCGAGCCTTCCTGCTCTTCACACAGGTCATTTCCCGTTTTGCTCCTCCCTTTGTTCCACCTTGAGGCCATGATGAATGTCCCTTGATAACTGTCATGTCTTCGTCAACTTGATTTAGATTTGCATGATTGTTATTTCGAATGCTTCATTAGTTTATTTCTATGATTTTTGTTTTGAGTTCCTGTTTCCGTTGGTGATTTTGAGTCTTGCATTGCACCAAAATTGAATTACTGCCACTATGTTTCTGTCTAAAACATGTAGGTTGGGTGAAGTCTTGATATGCGACATTGATTTATGTAGTTTTCGATGGTTGTGAGGAAGTTTTCCTGTTAAAATGACTTCGAATTTGAGTCAGTCTATGTCAACTGTCTCTTATTTTCTCATTCGTAGCTGTTTCAAACCTCCTTGGGTTATATGTTCATGGTTTAAAAGTACAAGTTTCCTTTTTGTTGCCTTCATAGATGAAAATGAAAAGCATTGTATGAACTATACGCACACATACATACACACTACTATTAGAGCAAATAAGCCATAACCAGATAGAGGAAGCGAAAGGTATGTTTTTTGTGTTTAAAACTTTCACATTCTATCTTCCACTTTTGAATTTTACATTGATTCTAATCCAAGCTTGCTTATTCAATCATAATTCACAGGAAACATTAGAGTATTTTGTAAGTGTCATCTGTTTAGTAAGTAGGAGGTTTCAATTGGGTGTGGAACAATTGTAGATTTTATTGCAACTAAGAATGGAAATATATGGATACTTTTTATTGTTTATTTTTTCCTTTATTTAATTTGTGTTTTTTTTTTAATTTTTATGCATAAATTTTAGAAAAAAAAATTCTTCTGGCAAAACTGCATCTTTATATTTGTCACATCCCGTGACCACATTTTTTACGTTTTTCTACACAACTTATCCGGTTGGACTGTCTATGATACTTCACTTTTCAAATTCATTTAACTGTTAAATATAAAATTTATATTATCAATTACATCCCCTATTTTAATGCTCAAGGAAGTAGTACTGAAAGTAAGTCTAAATACAGAAAATAAATGATCATACCTCATATTATAAATCAAGCTATCGTAGTGTCTCCAAATGCACAGCTCGAAATCCTCAGATGTCAGATCCCTTAGTCCTCGAAAATCTGAAATGTTAATATTAAGGGGTAACCAAACCACGGCTCAATAAGAGAGTTATATGCAACACTTGATATTCAGCTACCTATATGCCGAAAATAAATTGTTTTTACTTTCTTTAAAGCTTCCTAGTTGGCTCTAGGCTCACATGTAAGAAGGATACTACAGTCGGCTAGGAATCCGGATGGAGTAAGGTAGGTATTTTGAAATACCTGTCTTGTCCCGGAACCTAGAAGCAACTGTAGAGAGTACTATATAAATTGTTCTCAAAACGATTTAATATTCGTTTTTCATATAGTAAACCATTTACTTCTCTTCACTTCAGTATGTTTTAAAACACGTGATAGTTCAGTAGTAAAATAGCAGTTTACTTCTGTTCTCTTCAGTAGTTAAAAACACGTGACAGTATAGTGGTTTGTAAATATCCAAATCATTGGATAAATCACTCTGTAATTATTTCTATTTTAGAAATAATTTTCAATGTTATTCTTTTTGAATAACCATTAATTTCTCTTTAGTTCAGTAACCGTATCTTACAGTTCAGTAAAATAGTATATTTAGTAAAACAGTATCTTGATACGGTTCAGTCAGAAAACAGTAAACAGTAGCTACCAATTCAGTAAACAGTATACGGTAGCTTTCAGATCAGTATCATGGAGACCAGACAACACCCTACATATATCATGCTATAATAAAATCATCCCAAATAGGGGAAACACATGAGATCTATGGCCATAGTCTATGGAGTCCTCAGTATGCACTGATCAGGTGTCCACTAGAACGCTGATAATAGGATCAGTATCTATCAGCACTAACACGTGACACGTGAGCATGATATGGGGCCTAACAGTCGCAAAACAGTAAACACGTGATAGAAACCCCATTTATGAAATCAATTTCATTGAATATAAATCAATCACTCCATAAATATTCATAAGGAAAATATTTTCATCTTATGAATAACAATTTATAAAATATTCATACTGGGGTAATCATTCCCGAAAATGTTCTAAATATTATAGAACAGTATAAATCACATTTTTCATACAGTGAAAACAGTTTATAAAATAATCACCGTAAAATATAAAAGGTCATAACTGTCTTTTTTCACCATAAAACATATACGCACGTTTTTCTGTGTTTTCTATCGAAAACATGATTTTCAAAGTTATCGGGATTCAAGTCAATTATTTTTATGATTTATGGAAAATTAAAATATTTATTTTCCAAATCAACACTCCTGTCCCGTGTTTTCTCTGTAAACACATGCAGAGACCTTTTAGTCTCAAAACACTGTTTTCCACCTTTAATCACCTTTATGAAATTTTCTATAAACACTTATTTTCACAATTGAACCCATAAAGGTTATTTATAAAATCAAGTGAATATTTGGAGAAATATTATTAAAATATTCACTTTGGTCCTTTTCATTTTTCACCTCAAATATCACCTATCGGGATAAATTTAGGTGATTTCCTTTTTCACCATTTTTAAAAACATGAATATTTTAAAATTAAATATCACTATATTCATGTTTTATGAAATTTACTTAATTTCTCAATTTTCGTACCCGAAAATCGATTCACGTGAAATCAAATCTTTTATTTTGGTTTTCGGTGATTTTTGATAAATTTCAGTAATTTTTTGATAATTTTTCGGCAGTATAACGGCTGCCGATTTGGCTAGCATCTTACACGGAAAATACTGTTTATATTTCTCAATTGGTATTTCACCACAATTTGAAACCGATAAATCACCACATTATAAACCGATAATTATCAATAGCATTTATAAAATTAAATGCAATTTAAAAACATGGCCGAATATCCTTACAGGTGGCACATGTCTCCCTTACCTGTTTCGGGTTGGCGACTGCCTCTCTAAGGTCGCGCTTGTGTTCACCTCACCCGATTCCATCGGCTCGGTCATCGAGGGAATTTTCTGAAATTAAAATTCTCAATTTAGAATTTTTTTCCAAATAATTTATTCAATTTACTCGAAATCCATTTTCTGGAATTCTTACCGAATTTCCATAATTTTTGAGTTTCTGAATTTTCCGAGATTTCTCGTAATTTTTGAAATTTTCAAATTCCGAAAATTTCCTTTTTCTTTCTCTTTTTCTCTTTTTCTTTCTTTCCTTTCTTTTCTTTTCTTTTTCTTTCTTTCTTTTCTTTTCTTTTTCTTTTTCCTTTCTCTTTTTCCTTTCTTGGCCGGACCCGTCAGACCGGTCAGACTGGCTCACCGCCGGTCTTCTCCGGCGATCGGTTCTCCTGCGGTTCAGCCTTCCCTCAGCTGGCCGGCGTCAAGGCGAAGCTGCCGGTGGCCTCAGCTCGGCCTAGATCGACGGCATGACGGCGGATCTACTCAGTTTTGCCTCGGTTTCTTCTCCTCCTCCGTCGGTCTTCCTCTGCCGTCGGTGGCCTCACAGGTGGCCTTCTTTTCCTTCCTCTTATCTCCGCCGAGGTTCGAGTGGTGGTGGCGGTGCCTGGACCGGCCGGCAAGCCTATTTCTCTTCTCCTTTCCTTCGATTTTCGCCGTCGGTTTCGCCTCTGTTTCTCCCGTTTTTCGTCGCAGGTCGCCCCCTTTTCCAGCTTTCGGCTCGCCGGCGACACCGATCCTCCCTCGTCCCTCTTTCTTTCTCCTACAACAGGGCTGGTCGCCCTTCGGGGAGGAAGAATCGGGAGGCTTCCCGATTCTTTCCTTTCCTTTTCTGTTTTTACCTCTTTTTTTTTAAATTTATTTCCCTTTTTAGTATATATAATATACTATACTATATAGTATATTTATATAATATATATACATACATAATATAATAATATATCTAATACACAAAATCTTATTATTAGCATATATATAATATAGTATTATATATATTATATATAAAATATATATTTTGTGCATTAAAATTATAGATCTAGTATAGATATATATGTATATATTTATATACTTTAAATAAACAATCTTTACATATATATATATATATGTTATGAGGTAATATATATTGTATTTACAATATATATTTTTCAAACTTTAATATAATTTAATATTTGCCTTTCTCAAATATGTATATACTTATATATACATACAATGTTATATTTAATACATATGTATTATTTAACTTTATGAAATAGTATATATATACAGATATATATACTAATGAATAATTATATATACTATCTAGCTTTTAAATACATATGTATTTGTATAAAAACACATTTATATAATATCTAATTATAAAAATATATTGCATATTCTTTTCTCATTTTCTTATTTAATTTGGATTTCTTATTATCCAAATTAAATTTCCTCCTTCATTGTTTTCCATAATTTCTCATCTTATACTTTTATTTATTTCCGCTTATTTATTTTCTCTAATATTTATTTCCAATATTACTAATTTCCAAAATTGAAAAATTTACGGTTATCACATTCTCCCCACCTTAAAAAATTCGGTCATCCGAATTTAACTTAAGTCCAAAGGTGGTATATGCCGTATACTTACAACTTCTAACCTCTAGGTCATCCTCCACATAATACTGCCAATACACTTTCAACATCAAGAGTATTTTAGACCACTACAATGGTAACATAAGTGTAAGGCTCGAGGTATCTATGGGATAGCAGGGTTCGAGCGTCTCATGGAACGCGTCCGAGGGAATTAGCTTGAGTTCTTCAAGTCCCTTGGAATAAAGCCGTGAGGGGCGGTGGCCAGTGGGCGCACCCCAAAGCGGACAATACGTTGTGAGAGGGGTGGGCGAACTGGTGATCGCCTAGCCTGCCAATAAAAGTAAACCTGGGGCGGGCGAAGTGGGTGCTCGCCAAGGGGATGCTTGCCGGTGGCCTATGAGACGGGCGAGACTCTTACAATATTAACATTTTAACCTATATCAGTCAGCAAAGCGCAGGGTTCAATCTAGTAATTTTAACAATCCAATAAAATATATAAATATTAATTAAAATATAAATAACATAAGTAAATAAATAAATAGAGAAATGCCACTTTATCTAATGGTGTGAGTATTCACAAATGTTATCAAAGTAATTAATAAAAATAATTCCTGATATATTTATACCTTTTCGACTATAAGTTGTCTGATCTTATAGTGAGAAGTTATTGAATCATTCAATCCTATAAGATGTTATTATATTTTCTTTTAAAGAATATTTCGGAAAAATTATTCACAGCATTACCGAAGAACTAATATTTTGTACAAATCTTCATCACATTAACACTTTTAAATTAATTAAAATCATATTAATTTAATTTAATCAAATATTTAGAACAACTAAAGTCAAAGTTAAAAAGATTGACTAAAAACTAAAAACTATTGTTAAAAAGATTTATAACAAAGAATAAAAATATGATATTTGAATCTTAATTCTTTAGACTTTCTTATATGTTAAAAGAAAAAAAGAAAATTTTAGAAGGCACAGTAACAAGGGATATAAAAGGAAAAAACATAGTAAATTTAAATATTTATTTTTAGAGAGAAATAGCGTAGACCACCTAAATCTAATAATAATAATAATAATAATAATAATGACAACAACAACATGTATATAAATTTTGATTTGTTCGAAGGCAATGTGACATACCGAAAGATAAGATGAGGATAGTGAATAATAGAAATGAAAAAAATTTGACTTGGGCCATAATTAATTTGTATTCTAAAAACACTCGAATTTTTTCAAGAGAAAAAAACTTTGGGACAATTGATTAATGTTAATGCATGGCACTTGTATTTATATATTTGTTTACTTCTAGATTTGGAACCCAAGGATTTAGAAAACTATAACAGTCTAGGAATCAATTAATTAACTTTTCTATCTTTAGTATCACAGTGTGTCAATTGATTGATTTTATCTATAAGCTAGTTTGTTATCTATATGGTTCCATACATTGATAACAAAGGTAACATACGGTTTAATGCATTCATAACAAAGATAATTCTTAGACCAAAAAAAAAAAAGTATTCATTTTGTCACTTTTGTCTCAAGTAATCATATTTTTTGACATTATATGTTATCAGTAGTTTGATTGCAATCATCAATTGGTTGACGTAAACATAAATAGATAAATCTTATTTTTAAATTTATCTAAATAATTATATAATATATCAAGAAATACAAATATTTCCTAAATAATTTTATTTTTTAGATGTTTTCATATTATAATATTCTTTTGGTGTTTACGGGTTGGTGTTTGATCTTCGTTGTGTAGGTAAATTTTTTATCCCCATTTGTTTTTATAATTTTTAAATTTATTATTATTTTAACTATATATCTATCATCTATGTATAGAGAGAAACTACATTATATGAGATTTCTTTTCAGTTGTACCCATCAAAGAAATCCATTGATTATTGGTCAGATATAGAGTTTGCCATTTTATTCTTTGGGTCCGTTCTAATAACATTTAGACTTGCACTTCCAACCAGCGAATTACACTTTCGCCTCGGTGTTTGAGCCTCGTTGATTGGCTCATATTTGCTAAAACCTTTTCTGATTTCTTTTAGTTATTTGATCTATATACTTATTTATTTCTGTATCTAAATTTTATTGTTTTTTAGAGTATGCTATATTTATTTTGAATTTATGGTTAAAGAGTCAATTATATATTTATTTTGCATTTTATTTCTTCATGAAATTCAATAAATCTTGGGAATAAATGAAAGTCTTTCAAATTATGAAATTCTAATAAGTAAAAATAGGTGATTTTCATAAAAAATTTATAGGTGAGAAACTTTTTCTAAAATTTATCATAATGGTGGAAAATTTAGAAATAAATTTTTATATCAATGAATATCGTTGCTTTATTTTCAAATAAAAAATAAATGAAAAATTAGATAAGAACAAAATATGATAAGAAAAATTAAAAAGTAGAAATGGACGAAATTAAAATAGATAATTAAAATGGACAGAATATTTGGATTTTTATCTCCTCCTAAAATATAAAATAACTTTGACGATGAAGTCAGTTTGAGGAAATGAATAAGTTTCTTAGAGCATTTTTGAGATGAAAAATTTTTTTGAAAAATTTATGAGTTTGATGGAAATGTTTTAAGAAAATTTTTAATTTTTAAATAATGAAATTTAATAAAAAACAAAAAAAATAATTAAGATCTTAGGATAACGTAGGGTTAATTGGTAGTTTGGTACCATCGATCATATGGGCATTGTAAGAATACTAATACTTTTTTTTTCACATGTAATCATATTTTTGAACTCAGTTTGAAACGTAGACCATAATGCCTTTTTTTTTTCTTTTTTCAATGCCTTAGTTAAATTTAAAATTTTTTAGAAGTAGTAAATTTAAATAAACGACCAACGACATTTAGATGAAAAAAAAAATGATGACAACTTTATATTTTCAGCATTTTGTGGTTGAGTTCGCGGACTTGCACATTATGACATATAGCATCAAGTTCTTAGTTCTTTTGCCAAAAGAATGCTCTTCTCACCAAGCATTTCATTTAATGGGATTTTTCCTATTTTATTCAAATTCTTGCGGTGTAGCAACATCTCTATGAGAATGCTTTGCTAACATATGCTTTTAGTTGTGTAACAACTCATTGACAACTAAACATCTTAATGAATTCAAAGCAATACTACATAACACTATTATAAACTTAACTAGATAAGTTTATCGTGCATTGAACACAATTTCTTTTATGGAATTCAAAGGAACACTACATAACAATGTTATAAACTTAACCAGATAAGTTCATCGTGCATTGAACACAATTTCTTTTATGGAATTAAACACAATTAAAAACACAAAATAAAGCAAACCTTAAGATACGAAGCACTCAACCATCATAGCCTGCAATCCGGTCAATGATCTTGGCCACAATATCTTTGGACTCTTTCAATAGCTTGATGCTCTTTTCCAACTTCTCTCGCTTTCTAGAAACTGCAGGAGATTCCACCAGCATCCTTTCAATTCCATGCCCCTCTGGCCCCATCAACTCATTCACAATCTCCTCAAGGTCATTATTCACTAGATTATAAACACTGTACCGCAAATGCAATGCCATGGAATCAACCAACCTTCTCAGAACTATCTTCCAGTATGCAATCATTCTCATCTTCAAGTCAAAAGCTAGCTTGACAACATTGGGATGCTGCTTGAGATGTTCAACTTCAATAGAACCAAAACCTTCAAGAGACACACTGGCAGACTTTTGTGCAGTATTTACATTCTTGAGAAAACATTCTTCTCGAGTCATAAGCTTAGCCCATTCCTTCATGTAATCAGGATTACAAGTATAATCCGTCAGCTTCTCCATCTGCACAATCTCCTTCACCCAATTGATTGACTGCTTTCTCTTCTTTTCAACCAGATTATGAGCTGCTCTCGTTGTAGATACCTTAAGCTGGTAATATACTTCCAAGTGGCGCTTGAAAACAGAATTCACTTCTTCATCTATGTAGTCCCAAAACTTTTCAGCAAATTCAATTGGTATGGTGGAAATCTGATCAACTTTTCTTTGCAATATACGAAGGAATGCACTGCGAGGAAGAAAATTTGGGAGTCCAATTCCGTTAGCATCTTCTAAAACTTTGATCTCTTCTATTAAAAAGTCTTTTGTGTGATCATTTTCTTCACAATTGTCAAGCCTAACAGAGAACTCAATCAGCATTTCAACCATACGAGCAGTACCATGTTTGGTACGATCATCAGGGTATTCATCAAAGTCCCCCCTGAGAAGAAGTTTCCCCAGGGATTCTTTAGCTGCTCCGATGATCCTCATAATAGCTGTCATGGCATCTGAAAAAGAGGCCAAAGCCTTGGGCATTCTTTCCAGCTCTGAAATATTTGCACTCAGCTTGTCACTAATGTTTTTCACCATCACCGGTAAGCTTCTGGCAATAATTTTTTCCTGAATTTCAACTAGTTTTTGAGCCAACACTGGAACACCAACAATCGATTTTTCAATCCTTGACAAATGTGGATCGGTTTGGAACAATCTAGCCTCTTCCATCCTTGCTTCTTCAAATGACTCATCACCAATGCGATTTCTAACACAGACATAACCAAGTCTTATATTCACATCATCAGCATTAACCTTTTCAAAAAGCTCCTCTGGGGCCCTGTCTGCCTTGGTAATCACAGCAAGGGTTCTCTCACCATTTTTGTCTACTATCTGTGACATCCTAATGGATTCACAGGTAGAAAAATCAACGGTGGCAGACAAAACATTGAGGATAATGCTTTCCTCAGGTGTTATGTACTGCATGATAATATCTCTGATCTGCTCATATATGTTTTCAGGCTGTCCGTGGACAGGCACTCTAGTAATTCCAGGAAGATCAACCATGGTAAGATCAGGAACACCATCCTTTTTCACCACTAAAGTTAGTGGGGTGTTAGATATGCCCTTTCCCTGGCCCGCAACCTCATCAGTTGCAACATTAATGGCTGTTGCGATTTGGGATTCCTCTACAGGAACTTGCTTGCCATTGTACTCCAAGTGAATCTCTGGCATTGGACTTTGATGACTTTGCAGCCTCATTATGAGGGGTACTCTAGTACAAATCCCCTGGCTTCGAGGAAGACTGATACCAGCCAGTGATTCAAGAACACTGGACTTCCCTGATGATTGGTCTCCAACTACAACAATGGTGGGGAGTTGTATGCCTTCTTTCTCGACCATAAGTATCCTGAGCCTGTCAATGGCATCAAGAAAAGGTCGAATTTTGTTATTGTATGATGAAATAAGGGGAGCTTGGACTTGTGCTGCCTCCGTAGGAGGCGTTGCTGGATGTGATTGAGAATCTTCATCATCATAGATGACGAGTATACCGTCGACACCAATGCCCCCTAAATCAGCACCCTCACATCCACTCATTTTTTAGATAAACAGTGAAAGACGAACGTTTGTTTTAGGGTGTGCAGACTCTGATTGTGGCTGGAGAGTAATTCGAAACAGAAAAACTAGATGTTTTAGAAGAAATATTTCATGGTGAATACCCTACAATATAGTGGCAGGTGGTGAGAAGCCCAAGACAACAAGCTTTTACGTACTAAAGTGATGACGACTTCATGGAACCTGCTTTCTTTTTCTTGTACTAAAAGCTCATTCAAGCTTTAATTTTTCCTAGGTTGGCTTTATAAAGAGACTATTATAGTAGTTTACTTCTTAAAAAATTCTCGCACATTTATATTTTGTTCCAATGTAAAAAATATATTTACAATCATATAAGCATACTTTTATTAGTTTCGCTTTCATCAAAAGAAGTCTTTCCTGTATGGTATATTTAGAAATAATACATTGTTTATAAAAATAAGAATGAGTATTATATATTCATTAGCTTGGGGTAGGACAGAATGGAATAAAGCAGCAAAAGCAGTTAAGGAAGAATAAAGCGTGGAACATCCTATACCAAACCGCAGGAAACAAGCAAAGCAAGGTACAAAGTCATGAATAGGCAACGGGAAGAGGAATGCTATACTGTTTTGGTATATGTATCCTTCTCTTGTTTCATAAATCTTATACATCCAATAGCTTACCAGAGTTCATCGAATTCAAACTCCAAAAGTTGGTTTCACTGATAAGCAATTGTTATCTTGTAGATCAAGTTTAGAATTCAAGTTTTGGGACTAACATCCAAAGAATAATTTTTTTTAATGCACTAAATCAATGTGGAAAGTGCATCCTTAAGATTGTCCAATGAAATTAATCTCAAGGTGCGTATAAACTTGCCTAAAAACTCTGACTATAAAAAAATCAGAGTTCGTAGAATTTAAATATTTATATAAATTATTAATTTTTAAGCTTTAAATGATGGCTATTTGCCTTATGTTTTTATTATTTTCTATTTCTTGCTTTTTATTTTTTATTAAAAAATAAATAAGAAAATCACTAACCAGCGTCTTAAATGTATATATATTTAGCCAATGAGGCCTTGACTTAGTGGCAAGGAAGAGGTCCTGAGACTTTGAAGTCTCAGGTTTGAGTCTCATCGAGTGTGAGTTCGAGTAAAGTTTATTTGTTATTTGTTTAGTTGGTTATTATCATTTGTATTTATCAATTTATCAAGTTATCGGTTCATGAAATGTAATATGCTAATTGTGATTGTAACTTTGAATGAGAATATACTCTACTACAAAAAAATGTATATATATTTATTTCTATACTCATGAAATGCGAGCATATAATTATAGATGCGGGATCAAAATGGACGTTGAATAGGCCCTGAATCTTGAAGGTAGTAATGGCCCAATGACGAAAATATGAAATGCAGGGCTCCGATTCTTTTCTGTCTTACTTTTGTTGAATAGAAGCACCGTAAACAAGCGATTGAATATTCTAAGCTTGTGTGCGTATATATGGATTAATATCTAATATATTATTAGTAAAGTTATTATACTCCATAAGTAAAGTTAGGATAATGATAAATGTATTTTAAAAATATTAAGAAAATAAAATAAAACATGCGTCATCATCCTAACTTTATTTATGGAATAAAAAAAACTTCACTGACGATATATTAAATAATAGATTTATATATGATGCACTGACAGTATATAGTTTCTATACACTGTCAATACATCAGAGGTTGACACCTCATCAATAGGCCCTTATATGCAAATATAAATATTTTTTTTTAATTTGCCCATAAGGGCCTATTGATGAGGTGTCAATCTCTGATGCATTGACAGTGTATAAAAACTATACACTGTCAGTGCATCATATACAAACTCTTAAATAATTATCCATATATATATATATATAAATATATATATATATATATAAATTTTCCTTTAATGTATCAGAGTTTATGATTTATTAATGAATCCATTTTCCTTAAAAAAAAAAAATAAAAACCCCAAGAACGAAACAAGATAAAAATAAATGATTTCATTGGCAAATCAAAAGATAACTTTTTACTTTTTTTCTATCTCAATTACTTTCTTAAAAATATAAATGATTCGAATTATTAAATAAATTATTAGCTTATAAATTATCAGAATAGTTTTTAAAATTCATATACCAAATGACCGCATGTCCCATTAAATTAAATTTTTAAAAAATATTAAATTAATACAACAAATAAATGAACAAGCGATAACCCTCCAAATGTACCTTTGGAGTTCTTAAACTCTTCCCTCAACGTATGTTCCAATAATAATGTTAATTATTAAAAAATTCTTATTTAAATATAAAAACTTAGTCAATCATTTTTTTTAAATGAAAATTGGTATGTATGGAGGAGTCTCATAAAACCATATTGGGAAAAAACAGCTGTGTAAGTTTAAATTATAAACAAAATCACTTTATGCTATGAAAAGAAAAAAAATATATGTATACTATTTAAGTTTTTAACATTTCACCTTTTAGTAGTTTTTTTTATACA
Organism: Heritiera fomes; assembly: GCA_032173925.1. NCBI lineage: Eukaryota > Viridiplantae > Streptophyta > Magnoliopsida > Malvales > Malvaceae > Heritiera > Heritiera fomes. The sequence continues at coordinate 23,823,734 of JAPDPM010000001.1, forward strand.
TTTCACCTTTTAGAAGTTTATATAGCTGTTATGTTTGCAATATAATGCAAATTAATTGGAAAAAAAAAGTCATTTGTAACGTTGTTAAATCCATCAAATAATGCTAAAACGGTAACGAGGGCATTGCAATCAACCTTTTTTTTTTTGGTGCGATGCAATCAACCTTTAGTACTAGAATATAAATTTTAAAGAAACGACTAAAAGTAAATTAAAACCATTAAACAATAATAAAATAATAAATGACACATATTATATTTGTTGAATTAGGATTAGGGATATAATCGAATCAAATTGAGATGATTTAATATCATGTTTGAGTTTGGTCAGATTCGAAAACTCAAAACTCAAATCCAATTTAATCAATCTTCAATTTTCAAGTTTTAACTTTTGATTCAACTCAAAAAATTTTCTTTTTTTGAGCTCAACTCAATAGGTTCAATTGTCATTTTTTTTAATAATACAACATGAGAATAAAATGATAAATTAATAGTAATGATCCAATTAAAATATATATTTAAAATTTCGATTAGATTAATCAAACATTAAGATATTCAAATTTGATTCAATTCGTTATTCGAATAACTAAAATAAACGAGTTAAATCTAAGTACTTATCAAATTAGAATTGAATAACTTATGAGTAATCTGAATCAATTGAAATCTAACTTAGATTCAAAAGTCAAATGACTACCGGCTAAATTTCACAAAGAAAAATTAGTAAGCATTTAGATGAATAACATGGGTAAAAAGCGGAGGCAGTTATATATAAAAAAAAAAAAAAGGTGGACAAAATAAACTGCTTTATCCAGACAGGAAAATAAGAGAAGAAAAAAGTCCAAAAAAATTAAATTGAACAAATACAAAAAATAATGACATTATAAAGATAAAGACCGTTCAGAAAATAGACAATATCCAAAATGCGAGGGAGAAATTTGACTATTTCTATTTCCAAGTACAATGCATGTGTGCGATATAATTTGCATGCATAACCTTTATATTTAATTCAGTATTGGCTCAACGATAAAAAAAAAAAAACCCTCCGATCGACACTTGATATTTTCAAGAAATTTTGCCATTCCAAGAAGTAATTAAATAATTAAAAGTGTTGAATTTTGCTTCAATGAATCTACACGTTTTTGGTATCGATCATATCATATTCATCAACTTCGTTTTGGCTCCCTGAACAACCAAACGTCCTTAAGCGATTTTCATCTCCCTTTTTCTTCTAGGATATTGTATAAATACATCACAATTCTCCTATTTTCTTCAAAAAATCTATCATTACTCTTCTTTCTCTTTGATTTATTCACTCTAAGAAAAAAAATGGTAAATACAAGGGGTTCTTCTGCTAAGAGCAAAGTTAAAAATGCTTTAATTGTCAGAGACATGGATAATTATGGCCATGACTCACTCTCGCTGGTACCCGCACAGCAAGCAGAACCAATCGACGCTCCGATTGTCTCATCATACAATGATCGTATCCGTCCTTTACTCGACGTCGTGGACAGGCTCAGGAACCTCATGGTGATGAAAGAAGGGATTCAGCTCCCCACCATTGTTGTCGTCGGTGATCAATCTTCCGGCAAGTCGAGTGTTCTTGAATCACTTGCCGGCATCAGCCTGCCCAGGGGGCAGGGAATATGCACTCGGGTGCCTCTCATAATGAGGCTGCAAAATCATCAGACTTCGGAGCCGGAGTTCTTCTTGGAGTTCAATGACAAAATTGTTTCTACGGATGAAGCCAACATTGCCAATGCTATAGTGGCTGCCACGGATGAGATTGCAGGCCTGGGTAAGGGAATCTCAAACAATCCTTTGACTTTGGTGGTCAAAAAGAATGGGGTTCCTGACTTGACTATGGTTGATCTACCGGGGATCACTAGAGTCCCAGTTCATGGGCAGCCTGAAAACATCTATGAGCAGATAAAAGGCATCATCATGGAGTATATCAGGCCTGAGGAGAGCATCATACTGAATGTTTTATCTGCAACTGTTGATTTCTCAACCTGTGAGTCAGTCAGCATGTCGAGGCAGGTAGACAAGACTGGAGATCGTACTCTAGCCGTGGTAACTAAATCTGATAGAGCTCCCGAAGGGTTGCTTGAGAAAGTTAGTACTGATGATGTGAGCATTGGCCTCGGCTATATTTGTGTCAGGAATCGTATTGGTGATGAATCTTATGAGGAAGCACGAGAGGAAGAAGCAAGACTGTTTCAATCTCATCCTCTCTTATCTCAGATCGATAAGTCTATTGTGGGAATTCCTGTTTTGGCACAGAAGCTTGTGCAAATTCAAGCTTCTATTATAGCAAGGTGTTTACCGGAGATTGTTAGAAAAATTAGTGAAAAGTTGAATTATAATATCACAGAACTGAACAAAATGCCCAGGTCTTTGTCCTCAGCTGCAGAGGCATTGACAGCTTTCATGCATATTATTGGTGCAGCTAAGGAGTCGTTGAGAAAGATTCTTCTTAGAGGAGAATTTGATGAATATCCAGATGAGAAACGGATGCACTGCACAGCAAGGTTAGCTGAAATGCTCAATGATTTCTCTGATGAACTTCTGAAGATCTCTCAGAGTAAATCATCGCCAAGTAACTTTTTGATGGATGAAATAAGAGTTTTGGAGGAAGCCAAGGGGATTGGACTGCCAAATTTTCTTCCCCGAGTTGCATTTCTCACTATCTTGCAGCGCAAAGTGAAAAAGATTTCAAGCAAGCCAGTTCAGTTCATGGGAGAGGTATGGGATTATTTAGAGGCAGTTCTGATAGTTGTGTTAATGCATCAGTCGGATAACTATCCGCAGCTTCAATCATCTACCAGAGCAGCAGCTCATAATCTGATATCAAAAATGAAAGACCAATCATACAACCGAGTACAGGAGATTATTGACATGGAGAAGCTGACAGACTATACATGCAATCCAGAATACACATCAGAATGGAATAAGCTGATGTCTCTCCAGGATAAGTTCATCAATGAGGTTTTCTGTGAATCAAAGCCGGAAAAAGTTGAACTTGGTGATTTTGGAGAGGTAAATGTTGGAGAGCTCAGGCAATATCATCATGTCATTAACCAGGCATTCGACCTCAAGATGAGAATGGAAGCATACTGGAAGATCGTGTTGAGAAGGGTGGCCGATTGCATGGCTCTACATTTGCTCTTCGGTGAGCAGAACCTGGTGAACAAGGAAATGGAAAAGGAGATCATCAACGAGTTAATGGGTCCTAATGGTGGTGGTATTGAACGGATTCTGGAGGAATCTCCCGTTGTTGCTGCTAAGCGTGAAAAGCTTAAAAGAAGCATGAGCTTGCTGAAGGAGTCCAAGGATGTCGTTGCAAGGATAATGGATAGGATTGGTAATTAGTTATTAAGTTAATTTGATAGTATCCTCTTAAGCTACAGGTATGTTAGTTGTAATGGATGTTCTTTCTGGCTGTGTTATAGTTTGCATATCATTCTGTATTATCAAGTCCTTGGAACTTGGAACTTTAAAAAAATAGCGAAAGTCCTTGGAACTTTTTATTTAATCTCTTTCTGGATTCTGTCAAGGTCTATTCACATTCTCCTCTTATAAATTGAATTTAGAAGTAAAAAAGTTTATCTACAAAGATAACAGGATTCGGTTACTGGGCAGCTTGCTAGCATTGTGGCCTGAAGACTTGAATGAATCTAAGCAATGAAAAAGAAATGATTTGAAATGCATCACAATCTGAATGAACTATCATCGTTCAATTTAACAAGATAATTACAATTCAAGGTTGATTTTGATAGTTGGGCAGGTGGCTGTAGGCTGCGGGCTGTAGCTTGGTCTCATATATCACATCTATGGGAAAAAGGACACTTGGAACTTTTGTAGTTCTTAGCACGCCACTCAGGAAAAACTCTCTAGAGAATATTTCAGGTTTTTTTAGTGATAATATACATAATACAACCAACCTTACTTAAATCAAAGCTTCTACCCATGAAAGCTAAATATGCATAGGAACACAGAAAATTTTTGAATTAAATAATATTTTTTGTAATGTGAACACTTTTTGAGTCTATGTGACACTGTCGGGATATGATACAGTTTAAAATTCAGATGATACATCATTCATAAGACCCCTAAGAAAAAGGCAAGAAAAGGGAGAAATATGAAAATGGTACAAATTGCTATATAATTAAGATTCATTATGGAGCGATTTTGCCCCCTGAAACCATCATTTCACTTCAGGCATCCACTAGACTGAGTTGGCAAATTATAATGTACGAACCTGTTGGATGCCAGAATGCGATGTGAATAACAGTTGCACATGCCCGAGATGGTCCCTTACATCTCAATGTCTTCCAGATCCGGAAGAGGGAAACGAAGGATCGCTGCAATACCAGTCAGCTGCGCCAATTCTGTTTATGATGCAAAAATAAGTGAGGTGACTTCAAAATATAATCAAACTAAAGACCAAAAACAGCAAACTAGTACTCACCTTCTCCTGACACATGCATAGATGAAAATATGTGAGCAGTGCCACCCGAACCCTTAACTGAGTTGACCAAATTGACATACTTTTGCCTTGTAACTACATCAGAATTCCTGAATGCCAAGTCAATAAGAACAAATACACTAAAATCATCACAAGCCTCTAGCAAGAAACTTCCACCAAGCCAAACTGACAAATAATATATGCAAGGAAATATAAGCAGAGAGAGAAAGGTAGGTCCCAAGAATGAACAAAAATAGTGTATGCTTCTAAGTCACCAACAAGTTCCACAAACTCATCCAATTATAGAGGTAAATAGTAAGTTAATTTCTAGAGAATATGCAACGTAACAGATTCAATGCATTTTATCCCCTCCAGTGCTTGTAAAACATATATCTTGATATGTACAGCAATTTTCTCAAGAAAACTTTACACAATTATACATCAGTGACTGTTGAATGAATGGTTCTAAATACACGCACTTTTTTTCTTCATGCACCCACTTTCATTTGTGTTATGAACAGTCAATCATGAAGAGAATAGGGTGTGGTGAGAAAAAAATTTGGGTTTATTAGAAATTCTCTTGTTGAATACGCGACAGGGTGAAAATTTGTGATGCTTTCAGCAAGTAAATAAATTGAAGCATACAGCAATTTTGGTGGGAAAAAGCACGTGCATGCTTCCCCTCAATCTAATAGTCAATTTGAGAAAGTATTGGCAGAACAACCACATGATATGACAATATAATTAAGTGCAACTACATCTCTTTTCATTCTAAACGACTACCCAAACATATTGAGCTGATCAAACGGTACAAACCTGAAGAGGTCGTCTGTAATAAGAAGTGTTTGAACTGCCATTCGTTCATGGGCAATCTCCACATGTTTTGGTCCATAGCATGCACGAGCAGGATCCTTTAAGATAAAACTAAACCAATTATAACACAACATAGACAAAAAGACCACCGTTTTAAGAAAAGCAACCAGGCCATTGTTCATCAGGGCACATCCCAGTTCCCTCAACCTCTTCCTAAACTAGTTGATATTGACACAGACATAAAGTTTCATACATCTGCATCCATGTGCATGTGCACATGTGCATGTATGTATCTTTGAGAGAAAGCTCACACTTTGGTACCCCTATTGGTGACACCCTGGACATCCATTATGACTCATTCCTGCGGCATGTTCATACAATATTTATCTTTTCACTTGTAACTTTTTAATTACTAAAAAAATACCTAGTATTCAATGCTAAATATCAATTAAAATTAGTCTAATTATCACATTATCTATTGTTTGTTGTCTGAACTTCCAGGAGCCAGTTCATTAACTTGCAGCTGCTTAATTGCCATCTAAAGGCCAAAACCACAAATTAACTCACAGCCCTTCATTGCATCAATCTAGTCACTGCTCTGCTTCATAACTAACCTTCACTTTCACCATAAAGATAAACCACATTTGTCTGACATTATCTTAAGCCCAAAAATATAAGTAACATAAATCACAGTATCATTAAGTCATTCTAACCATGGAATATAACCAAAAATTAGTGTGGAAACACACAACCTGCGCCCCACACCACCCCCACCCCCCCCCCCCCCCCCCCCCCCCCCCCCCCCCCCCCATATACAACTCTGAGTTAGAACCTCACATTTGAAAGCATGCTGAAGAAATCCTTGAGAGCCCGGACCTGGTAAAATTGGGGAAATGGAGAAAAGGCATAAGCAAAACAAAAACCAATCAGTGAGTAAAAATAAAATTCTTAGCGAAGTACAGTTTCTACAATACCTCTTGGGCTGCTTTGGTGTCTTTTATCATGTTCATGACACTTCGGTCATCCAACACTTCTCTCAAACTATGCCTGCATCAAAATATAGTCAATTTACACTAAGATCCATATTTGTACTATAGCTCCAAAACGAATAGCATCAGCCAGAAAATTATCAGTGCATCCAATTCACATAGGAATATAGATAACACAAAAGAAGCCACATCGACTTTTAGAGTCCTGTTACCAGATCAAAGCATTTCAGAATCCCCATAATATATTAAAGGTGCACATTGTTCTCTAGTGTTCATAATGTGAAGACTAGTACATTCTAATGCCACATCTTTCAAAATAGTTACTCTATGCTATGTAAGCAGGTAAGGAAGCAAAAAAGACATTGCGGTCCACTAAAATATACTCGAAGGAAATTCTCAAGACAAAGAATATAGACAATCCAAAATAATGGAACTGTAGCTGTATCAACATCGAACCACTAGATACATGGTCTTTCAGATAAGAGGCAAACTTTCAGATGAGAGGCAAATATAAATTGTGCATTACAGCTAGCAGAGTAAAAACTGAAGCAGAAAGCAACATACTTGTATCCAGAGCTAGTATGAACTAGTATTATTCGTGACTTATTCTCAATAATTGGTCTCAGTTGTCTTCTTTCTGCCTCCAACAAAAGATGACGATGAAACTGGTCCTGAAGCAGATAAAGAAATAACATGACAATAAAGCCAAATTAACACATTGTGTAACAAGATGAATGCTACAAACTTCTCTTTCCATGAGATGCTGTCTAAGAAAAACTAAAATAATCATAGAAGCAAGGCAATCAGAAGCAAAAATAAAGTTACAAGGTTTTATCCCAGACCTTTGTGAAACCGGGACTTGCAATAACAGCACAGCGAACAACATTGAAATCAACATGTTTGAGGAAAGCCTGTAACAGATGCACAATAACCAATGAAGAGCCACATGAACTCACTTAATACCTAATAAAGCAGTGATATTACAACTCAAGTATAACAGACCTGTAGAACATTCTCAAAGAACTTCTTCAAAGCCTGTAAATCATCAATTACACAAAATAACAAAGTAGAGAACAGAACCCAATTCTCATTATATGCTCTCAAAATTCAAAGAAAAATGGCTTTCTAAATCAGAAATAAATTCAAAATTTAGAAAGAAAAATAAAAAAAAAAGAAAAAGAAATACTTACTGACTCATAACCAGCAATGGCAGGTCCATGCTTGCGAGGGATTGAAGTTTCAATCCGCGAACGAGTACTTGTCATACTGTTGTATATGCCACATTAATAATACTCAAGTTAAAAATCTTGGACACACTTACATGCTAAAGAAGCTGACATTTGAAAGTCATATATGCAAGTAGTAGACACCAGACCAAGGAGACATTGTGTAATAGCAAATTCCCACAAATAATACTTTGAAATATTATTATTCATTATGAAGGTTCATATACTTCCTTAATCTGCAACCACTGATTTCATTCTCAAAGGAAGAAAAAAAAAAGTAAACAAAAGCTTGCAAAACAATAAATTATACTTCCAGCAAGGACACATCACTTGCTCCCAACATTCTTTTACCCTTACCCCAAAACCTTTTGCCGAAAATTGTACATAGATTCTTAACAAAAATTTAAGAAGACAGAAATACCTAATGCCCCATCTTTCTAGGAAGTAACGCTACGCAGAGATATTTAAACTGTTGTTAATTTCACAATACTATAAACCTGAAGAGAAATTCATGTCACTTCTCCTCAAATGACTTCTCTAGCCAGCCCAGATCCTCTAAACTATCCAAAAAAAAAAGTGAATGCCATAATAGGCTTTTACTGTTAAAAAAAAATTTTCCAAATATCATGGGGAAAGTTGTTGATTTTTTTGTTTAAACAGGTTATTGCTGAATAACTCCGGCTTTTCAAGAACCCTAAATGAAAATACCACCCATTTCAATTTTGACATGTTTAGGCAAATAACTTCAACCAAGACAACATCAAACGACCATGCATTGCAATCAAACCAGCAACTTGCCCAACTTGCCCATTATTTCTGTTCTATAATGTTTTTCACCAAGCAAAATCCCCCAAATCACCCAATTTGTCTGGAGGACAACAGAGAGCGACATATTACTTAGTTGTCCCGTCTCTGGGGTTTTCACCTTTGAAGTTTGAAAAATTCATAAATTTCAGGATTGTAGGCTCCACAGCCATAAAAGAAAGTTTAAAATGAAAGCTAAACATTTTTCTTTCAATATTTTGGTGGTTGTGATAGCAGTGACAGTGACTCAGAATTTAGCTACAAAATCAATCTTAATTCTACTTGAATTTGGGGTTTTTTAAGTCTCTCATTCATTTATTATTGTTTATTTGGGGTTTTCACCTTCTAAGTTTGAAAAGTTCATGAATTTTCAGGGCTAAACGTTTTTCTTTCGATATTTTGGTGGCTGTGATAGCAGTGACAGTGACTTAGAATTAGCTACAAAATCAATCTTAATTCTACTTGAATTTGGGGTTTTTTTTAATAGTCTCTCCTTCATTTATTATTGTTTCTTTGGTTACATTATTTTATGCATGTAAGACCGTATATAGGTAACTTTTCCTATCAATAAATGCTAATGGCACATCAAAGTTCAAAACTATCTGAAACATAAAATATTTCATTCCCAGCACAGAAAACAAACAGAACGGACAAATTGATTCTGGCACTAACACCCATTCAAAGCGGTCTATGCACATGTGGGATCAAATATTTAAAATTTTCAGAGCAAGTACACCAAGCATTGAATAAATAAGTGGGATCAAAACTGATTAAATGATGTTCTAACTCCTCCCATCCCCAGCCCATAGTAATTAAATCGAGATACGTATCGTGAATCGAAATTTTATTTTTAAAAATCAAGTATCGAGTATTGTATCGTACCATAAAATACAACAAATAATTTTAAAATTAACTATAAATAATACATACACATATAAGATAAATAAAAAAATAAAAAATATTATACATATTAATAAGATTAAGCGAGTAAAAAAAATAAGAATATGATTATTTGTAAACGCTTAACATGCTCATTAATAATATATATTTTTAAATTATATTTTTATATTTTTAATTTACTAACTAAAAGTTTAATTTTAATTCAATTTTTTCAATATTAAATTATGTAGAGAATATGTTTTTAAGTTTTTTTAGGTTAAAAAAATAAAAATATCATGCTGATTAATAGTATATATTTTTAAATTATATTTTTATATTTTTAATTTACTAACTAAAAGTTTAATTTTAATTCAATTTTTCAATATTAAATTATGTAGAGAATATAGTTTAAATTTTTTGTAGGTTAAAAAAATGAAAATATTATACATATTAATAAAATTAAGTGAGTATATAATAATAATAATAATAATAATAATAATAATAATAATAATAATAATTATTATTATTATTATTATTATTATTATTATTATTATTATCTACAAACTCTTAACATACTCATTAATAGTATATATTTTTAAATAATATTTTTTATTTTTAATTTATGACTAAAAGTTTATTTTTTTTTCAAGTTTTCAAGATTAAATCATATATAGAATATGTTTTTTAGTTTTTTTAAGTTAAACTTTTAAAATTGTATTTTTAGTTAATTGGATCAGATCAAATTTTAATTGAGCCTGACCCAATTTCACTATAAAGTGTATTGGTGTTTCGTACAACACGTATCAATTCATTTGTGCATCGATAGATACACTACCGATTCATAATACACCGATTCTTTGTATTGATATGTATCGATTTTATAATGAATCCAATCACATCGTACGATTCTGATAACTATGCCTCAACCTATCAACTTTCACTTGCTTATGGACTTTAGCATCCTTATCAGTGAACAACTGAAACACCAGAAAGCAATCCCAAAGGTGTCAAACCCCTTTTCTATGATTTTTTGAACATTACACAATAGACCCTACGGATGTCATCCACCTAACAAACTAAAGGATGATTTCTAAACTTTATAACAATCACCTTACCAAGCACCTAAAACAGAGTTACTAAATTCATACTTCAAGTTCGTCACACATACCTTTTACCAACAAGCAAAATATTCGCAAGCCCTTCTTGCATTAATACCACAGCCAGATCAGCACTCGCACCAGGATCTGAAATATGCTAAGCATTAGTTAAAGAGTTAAATCATAGTTGTTAAAAACCTTTCAAATAAAAAATGATGCAGCCTGAATTAGCATTACTATAGTTAAGAAACAAAAGATGGATTACAAAGGAAAATGAAGATATAGGAGGATAAAACTATATTTTAGGAGAAAGACAAGATACAAAAGGAGGAAGAAGAGAAATACCAAGTTACCAACCCCTTGATCAATGATTTACAAGAGAGAGACAAATAGACAAGTAGACAATAAGAATGCTATAATATTAATAATTTTTGGTTAAAGTCTGAATTTGGTCCCTCTACTATTTCGATTCTGTGATGTTAGTCCACTACCTGAATTTAAAGTATTTAACCCCTATATTTTTATTAAAATGTAATTTAAGAACAATCAATAACAGTGTTAAAGCTTTATGGTTAAATTAGGCCACATGACTTTTTGTTGATGACATGGCATGCCAAACTGAGCTTCTTATCATGTGGTGCACAATAGTACCATTCAAATGTTAAAATATTAATTATAAAGCCAGAAACAAATTTGCGAGAATCTCCCCAGTCCTAACTATAAAGCCTCCACAAACCCCAAACTTAAATGATACAGGATAACAACTCTAAGGCACTCACATGCAGACGAAAGACTACACAAATGGCCTACCATGCAAATAAAAAATAGGAAACAAGAAACAATTAAGAAATAACAATGATGCAATAGCCAACTAGGTGAAGACATGGTGATACAATGTTAAAACAAAGCCTAAAACCAATTAGTACTAAATGAAGGAGTCAAACCTAACTATAAGGCCACAACAAACCACCAACTTGCCCAATGTTAGATACACTGCTTTGTTATAGTTGATAAGGAAAACCTGCAAACAACCCTAATAGTGAACACTTTAACCTTAGCTGTGAAGCTAAAGAGATCCTTCCCCTTTCTTATTCCAATAAAGACTTAATCCCTAAAGTACAGATATGAACCAGCTAAAATTTCCCTCATGCAAACCTAGAAAACACTTCTTAGAAACCCTAACCAGGATCTCAGTATGCCATCAAACACAGATGAATCTCTGAAATCCTCTCTAAGGATAATTGTGGAAAAGTCAACTATATTAAATGTGTAAATATCTATATCCCTAGAATTAAGGTTAGACAATTCCTCAATTATGGGGATTAGATTTAGATTGATTTAGTTTCCTATTTACTTCTTAACAGTAGCTGTATATAATCCTTAGAATTTTGTATCATTCAAGTAAGATTCTAAATAAAAATATTCTGAAATTCCACATGGCATCAGAGCAGGAACTTTTCTTTCTTGCCAAACCCTAAATCACCATATTTTCCAAGAGCCGCTGCTGTTGCTACTGTTTTTTACCACCATGTCAGAAGCTAATTTTGGTGGACAGAATGTCCCTGATTTGCGTAAGATTGATGACAAGCCTCGAGTGTGGTGTGACCATTGCAACAAACCACGCCATACTCGAGAAACTTGTTGGCATACCCATGGAAAACCAACAAATTGGAAGCCGAAGCAGAAGCAGTCACAACCCTCTGCCAATGAAGCAAATATGGGTTCCTTCAGCAAAGAGTAGCTCAATCAACTCCTGAAACTACTAAAGTCCAATCCGACATCTGGTACATCTAATAGTTCATTGGCTCATTCAGGTAGAAATCCATTAGCCCTATCCAGTGTCTTTAATTCTACTCCATGGATCATTGATTCAGGAGCATCTGATCATATGACTAACCTGTCTAATCTATTTTGTTCATACACTCCCTGTTCTGGTAATGAAAAAAATAAGAATAGCAGATGGTAGTTTTTCACCTATTGCAGGCAAGGTTCTGTCAAACTTTCTGAAAGTATTGATCTTAAATCTGTACTTCATGTTCCTAAACTTGCTTGTAATCTTTTATCTATCAGTAAACTTTCAAAGGATTCCAACTGTCGTGTTATCTTTTTTGACTCTCTTTGTCAATTTCGGGACCAAAACTCAGGGAGGATGATTGGCAGTGCTAGAGAAATAAATGGGCTCTACTATTTCAATGAGGATTTCCTAGGTAATAAAAAAGCTCAAGGACTTAGTAGTACCAGTTCAAATTCTGTTTCTGATAAAATAATGCAATGGCATCTTAGATTAGGACATCCTAGTTTTCCTTATTTAAAACATTTATTTCCTAATTTGTTTAAAGGAGTGGATTGCTCTATTTTTCAATGTGAAAGTTGTCTTTTATCTAAAGATCATCGAGTTAAATATATTTCAAAACCTTATAGTCCATCAAAACCATTTTACTTGTTTCATACTGATGTTTGGGGACCTTCAAAGGTTACCACTTTGTCTGGAAAAAGGTGGTTCATAACTTTTATTGATGATCACACTAGATTGTGTTGGGTTTACTTACTAAGCAAAAAATTTGATGTAGAAAAACTTTTCAAAGATTTTTATTGCATGATTGAAACCCAATTCAAAACAAAAATTTGCATCCTTCGAACAGATAATGGAACTGAGTTCTTTAATGAATGTTTGGGAAATTTTTTAAAAGAAAAAGGTATTTTACACCAATCTATAAGTCGGGACACACCCCAGCAAAATGGAATAGCTGAAAGGAAAAATAGGCATTTACTTGAGGTAGCTAGAGCTATCATGTTTTCTATGAACATTCCAAAATATCTCTGGGGAGATGCTGTGTTGACTGCATCTTACTTAATCAATAGGATGCCAACTCGTGTCTTACATTTTGAAACACCTTTGAATACTCTCAAAAAATACTTCCCAAAATTTCGTTTATACTCTGAGTTACCTTTAAAAATTTTTGGATGCACTTGCTTTGTTTATATTCCCCAAATTTTTTGATCCAAACTGGATCCTAAAGCTGAAAAATGTGTTTTCATTGGCTATGCTCCAAATAAAAAAGGGTAGTGTTTTAATCCTTTGACAAAAAAAATCCACATAACTATGGATGTCACTTTTCTAGAAAATCAACCCTATTTCAGAAAAAATCTTCTTCAGGGGGAGAATAAAGAAGAAGAAGATGATTTTTGGAAATTCTCTACACCACTACCAAGCCTCATTGAGTCAACAATTCAGTCTATTAAACAATTTAAGGAAATGGATGTTAAAAATAATGAAAACAAGGACTCTCTCAGTCAACAGGTGCCAAGTATTGAAGAATCTGAAACAGGGGGAGAATTACTTCAAACGGATTCACATAATCCAAATATTGAGCTTCAAGTTTATACCAGGAGGAAATCTCATAAAAATATTACTGATCCAATTATCCCTCTAGCACCTGTTCAGCCAGAATCTCCAAGGGATGGTCCTCCTCCTCCTCCTCCTCAAACTCAGGTTAATCCTAAAATTGCTCCTTTAGTTTCTTCCATTGAGTCTCCAAATATTGATTTTTCTGATCTAGATGTCCCAATTGCTAACAAAAAGGGAGTAAGATCATGTACCAATCATCCTATTGCAAAATATTTGTCGTATCAAAAGTTGTCCAATAACCACAAAGCATTCCTTTCAAATATTTCTAACTTGCATGTACCAAGATCTATTCAGGATGCCCTAGGTGATCCGGATTGGAAGTTAGCGGTGAAGAAAGAGATGGATGCTCTTGAAAAGAATGGGACTTGGGAGATTGTGGAGCTACCAAGAGGCAAGACAACTGTAGGATGTAAATGGATCTTCACTGTGAAGTGTAAGGCAGATGGGAGCATAGAGAGGTACAAGGCAAGACTTGTTGCCAAGGGGCTCACTCAAACTTATGGCATTGACTACCAAGAGACCTTTGCTCCAATTGTAAAAATAAACTCAATCCGGGTACTTCTCTCTTTTGCAGTGAATTTCAATTGGTCTCTACACCAACTTGATGTAAAAAATGCCTTTCTTAATGGAGATCTAGAGGAAGAAGTGTTTATAGACCTCCCACCTGGATTTGAGAAAAACCTCGAAACCAACAAGGTGTGCAAATTGAAAAAATCCTTGTATGGTCTTAAACAATCACCAAGAGCATGGTTTGAAAGGTTTGGAAATGTAGTGAAGAGCTATGGTTATATTCAAAGTCAAGCTGACCACACAATGTTTTTCAAGCACTCTAGAAACGGTAAACTAGCTATTTTAATTGTGTATGTGGATGATATAATAATAACTGGTGATGATAGTGCAGAAATTGGAGAACTTAAGAGAAAGCTTGCACATGACTTTGAGATAAAGGATTTGGGAGCCTTAAAGTACTTCCTTGGTATGGAATTTGCAAGATCAAAGGAGGGTATCTTTGTTAGCCAACGTAAGTATGTCCTAGACTTGCTTAGTGAGACAGGAACGCTTGGTTGCAAGATAGCTGAAACCCCAATAGAGCCCAACTTGAAACTTCAGCCTGCTGAAACCAAAGATGTGGTGGATAGAGAGAAATACCAAAGACTTGTGGGTAGACTCATCTATTTAGCACATACACGACCTGATATAGCTTTTGCAATAAGTGTGGTAAGTCAGTTTATGCATTCACCCAGCTCAGAACACTTTGAAGCTGCCTACAAAATCCTAAGGTACCTAAAGGGAACACCTGGAAAGGGATTACTCTTCAAAAACCATGGAAACCTACAAGTAGAAGCCTATACCGGCGCAGATTGGGCAGGAAGTATTACAGATAGGAGGTCAACTTCAGGCTATCGCACATTTGTGGGAGGAAACCTTGTCACTTGGAGAAGTAAGAAACAGAATGTAGTAGCCAGAAGTAGTGCCGAGGCTGAGTTTCGTTCAATAGTCGATGGGATTTGCAAAGTAATGTGGATTAAAAAGACTACTTGAAGACTTGAAGGTTTCTAATCCCTCACCGATAAAGCTCTACTGTGATAACAAAGCTGCAATTTCTATTTCTCATAATCCAGTGCTCCATGATAAAACGAAGCATGTAGAAGTAGATAAGCATTTTATCAAAGAGAAGCTTGACAATGGAATAATTTGCATGTCATATATACCAACAAGTGACCAAGTTGCTGATGTTCTTACAAAGGGATTGCACAAGAAGCAGTTTGAAAATCTAGTGAGCAAGCTTGCCATGGAAGATATCTTCAAGCCAGCTTGAGGGGGAGTGTGGAAAGGTCAACTATATTAAATGTGTAAATATCTATATCCCTAGAATTAAGGTTAGACAATTCCTCAATTATGAGGATTAGATTTAGACTGATTTAGTTTCCTATTTACTTCTTAACAGTAGCTGTATATAATCCTTAGAATTTTGTATCATTCAAGTAAGATTCTAAATAAAAATATTCTGAAATTCCACAATAATAACAAATGTCAGATGCTTCCATTGTGGAGTCACACAGACAATTTGAAAAGTCAGACTACAAACCAGAGGCCTGCTGGAGTACATCTAATGCCAATGAGTCCCATATTTCCTAAAACATATAAGGAAAATTCCACAAGTCAGTGAGAGTATCAAATAATTTTGAGAGAGAGTGAGAGAGAAGGCAGTATACTTTAAGGAGAAATAAAACATGAAAAACAAGTCATAGATAACAACAATAAGACTAATAAGATAAATCAAAAGCTCTGAACGACATAATCAAATCAACCAGCTAACGTCACGTGTAAACATTTTCCAAGTAATCATTGTGAGCAGGTATGAATTCCAAAAAAGGAAGGTTATTCAAAAGGCCATAAAAAAAGACAGAAAGACTGTGAGGAATATAACCTAGAAGTATAGTCAGTATTTCATGTTGCAATCAGTACATGTTAGAATCATTATTAAAGTTCTCAACATTCTCTGTTATTTGGTCTGGTACATTGCATATTTGCCCGCTTTCTATTGCAGCATAGAGCATGTTTGTAACTTGAATAAAACTAGATGATTGCATACTTGTTCTAATTAGCTTCTAACTATAGGTTTCAGTAAGCCATTTTACTTTTCAAGCTTAAGTCCATGCCAGCAGTAGCCTACAAATAACTTATGAAAAAGTAGATATGACTGCTTATGTTCCTCGACCTCTTTGTTTGCTCTCTTTTGATATATTTGCTTCCCTAAGATTTTAATTTGTTTCAGCAGATTTGCATATTCAATACCAAGCACCTATAGCCCTTAACCTCGTATCTTTTTCCATACTCTCAGCAGGCAAGGGGTCAACTGTACCTAAACCCTCAAATGATGCCAAATTCTTGCTGAGCTTAAAAGATCTTGCATCCATTATACTTCTTTGATGTTAAAGGGGCTTTATATGTGGCCCAATAGTGGGTGATAGTCAAGTTTACATGCTTCAATTGTTGAACCAGAAATCTTTGTGGGACAATGATCAGCAAAAGGTAGCATAAATCCTTACTCTTTGCATTAAATAATGAATTTGTATATAGCAAAATTTTAACAGCTACTTAGCTACAAACCCTTTTGTGAAAACAATTACCATGAACAACACAAACACACACTCAGGTTGAAAGGAGAGGTCAACAATAAAATGTAACTAGATGCCAAACAGCCCTCCACAGGCCTAGACCAAGTGAGTCCTGTTGATAACAGGTTTTAGACAAGAAGACTAAGACTAGAGTCTGATGTAGAATCATCTTTTTTTTTCCTTATTCCTTTCACCCTTGAAAAGCAACTTTTGAAACTATAAATCTACATCTATTTTCTAACTTTGTTGTACGCAAATAGCCATAGATATTACTCTCACTAAGATAGTAGAACCCTTCTAAATTAATACTCTTGACTGAATATTAATTTAAAGGTTTACCTTGTGAATTGTTATTTTGTCTTAAAAAATATGTCTGTTTAATTTCACCCTCATTGAACTCATGCAATAACTCTATAGCATTTAATTTTCTTAAAATCTCATTTTGGTTGATAAACTCCTTAAAAATCTGCTTACAACATTTTGCAAATAATATCTTGCAATGTTTTCTAGTTCTAGAATATTATATAATATATTTTGTATTTTTATCAAATTCTTAATTTATACGAATCAGGATCAAAATTTTACACTAAGTTTTAATTTGCAAGCACATCTCCTACAAACAAACTGGAGTGCAGGCTAAGAAGTGTCACTGTTACTATTAGCTGCTCTTCATAATGTATTTAGTCTATATAAACTTTTAAGATAGGTGCTTCTATTTGTGTCAGCTAATTCTTTTACAAACATTTCTGGTGATCTCCCCCCCCCCCCCCCCCCCTTTTTTTAACACACGCACCCAGACTCAAAGAGACCTCTTTCGCTAATCACAAACCTCCTTAAAATCTATAACATGGCATATCTCTAAAAAAGCCAAAACATGTAAAAAGTAAACAACTTGAGTAACATTTAGGGGCATAAACGAACAAAACTTCGATCAATAATTCAGAAACATGTTCGGTCTCTGCTTATTTATGTTCATTTATTAAGCTTAACAAACGATCACAAACAAATGTGTGTTTCGTCCATTTATGTTCGCGAACAAACTCATTTAAGTTTTGTTTAAAACTTATTCATTTAATGAATCATTTAGTGTTCATTTGTTATTCGAAAATAATAAATTTTTAAAATTATGTATTTACTCTAGATCATTTTAATATGTAATTTTTAAAATTACATATTTATGTAGGATTTTCTAATTTGGTATGATATACATCAGGATGAATACAATTTGTTTGAAGTTTTTTGTTTAATGTTCACAAATACGTTCATTTAATATTTATGAATGTGCATTTGTGAACATATTCATTTATATATTATGAGCATTTTCTTCTAATGTTCACGACCACATGTTTGTTTAATATTCACGAATACATGTTTGTGAATATGTTTGTTTAATTTAATGTTCACAAACAAGCTTACTGAGCACAAACCAAACATGAATGGTATTAAAAATAAACGAATGAACACAAACATAGTAATTTTCGTTCATGTTTGGTTTGTTTACCTCCCTAGTAACATTTATCAAAGATATTTTAACTATATAGAAGAAAAAAGATGTCTGTACAAATGAAGAGCAACAACTAGAGCAAGATTCAAAACTATCAACAATAAAAGCTTTCCAACTGAATTAGGAGAGAGATGCCTAAAGGCATATGGTGTTTATATAGCACGAATATAGCACCCAAAGCAAGTGGATAAACAAGAAAATATAGACTTTTAAAGATAATTCTCAAAAGGATAGCTACCTTTCTCAATACAAAAGGTCGATGAAGCTCAAGTTCTAGAGTATGGAATGCTCCTATCTGCAAAAGGAAAATGCTGCATTTAAAAGCCAGAAACTAATCTACAAAATCGGAAAAAATCCTATGGTGCACCCACCTTAACATGTTCATTCTCCAAGATGTTTTTTCCCCTTATTCGCAAGACAGACCCTTCTTTGTCATAATCTATCGCCTAAGGAAACATGACTAATATCAATACTAATCTTCATATATCAAAGCAGGTTCCAAAAGTATTTTCATGTTTGAAGGATTTAAACTAAATCTTTAACCACAAAATTAAAAATCAATCATGCCGTTAAAACATATTGGCAGTTCACTGAGCAAATATATCAATTGGCAATCTTAAAAATCACACCTCGACTTTAATTTCCAACTTCAGGGTAACACGCTCTGCATCTCTTCCACCAGCTGTCTCCCTTAGAACTTTCCTATTATAGAATGTCCATGATACTAATAATGTTTGACATCAAGAAATTTATAAACATCAAACTAGGATGATTTTACACACTAAAATAAAATTGCGATCATAAGTTAGGAGCTACCGAGAAATAAGATGGCAATTGCTATAGAAAAAACGATTTTTTTTTAAAATTCATCAACAAACAAATAAATGACTGATAACAATAATTCATCAACGAAGCAAACTAATAATAATAATAATAATAATAATAATAATAATAATAATAATAATAATAATAAAGGAAGAAAAACTAGTTAATTAAAAAATTTAGGAAAAAAAACCTGACGGTTCGAGCCATAACACTATCTCCAGTAGCAATCAAATTGTAAACAAACCAGAGATCATCTGAATCCAGCGGTATCATCTGCAATTAACAATTTTTCATCAAAAGAAAAGCTCAAAATTCAATATAAAACTTTTTTTTTTTACCTTGACGCTGCCTGGGCCGTTCGGAACTAGGTCTCGGCGTACGACTTTCATGGTTTTTCAACAAAATCTGGTTTTTTTTTTAAATTCTATCTGAAATTGAATTTGTGCTTTGTAAAAGCGAAGTCGTACATATAAACACGACTGCTACATACGCAAAAGAGTATATATAATTATGGGAAATTCTGAACACACCTTAAATATTATTGGACACACTCAAAATAAATAAGTTTTTTCTTTACAAAAATAATTTTTGATAATATTACTATTATACCCTTTCATCCATTTATACACTCTAAATTCATCTTCTTCTTCTGTTCATAACTCTAAACAATTAAATTTCATCAAAAAAATCTAATCAACGAACTATTTTTATGATGATTCAAGTAATAATTCATTCATTGATGAAGATGTAGATGAAATGTGTCTAATTCTTATAGAGGTATATTATTATTAGTAAATTTTGATTTTATTTTCATTTTTCGATTTAGAGTTTGAAAAATAATAGAATTTTCGTTACTCCCAACAATGAATTGCCGACAGATATATGAGTGTCTCGGCAACATGATACCGAGACTCCTTCTATTCTCTCAGCAGGACACTGTTGACTCTTTATACAAATGTTCGACAATGTTCTACCGAGAGTGTAGTATGTGCCTCGACAACATCCTACAAGAAATCAAAACAACTAATTAGAAGCACCTTCTCATATCGATATACCTCAAATCCTAGAAATCCAATTTTTCCATCTCCCACCAAAAGCAATTACAAAGGTTCCAAAATCTCTCCATTGCTTGAGTTTCTTTTCGAAGAAAGAAAATCAAGCAACCATGAGCTCTGCAACAACAACAACCAAAGGAGGCTGCAGCAAGCCAAAGGCCAAAGCCATTTCCAGGTCTAGCAAAGTTGGTCTACAGTTCCCTGTTAGTCATGTTGCTCGTTTTCTCAAGAAAAGATGATACGCCGAGGGTGTTGGTTCTGGGCCCCAGTTTATCTTTTCGTCGTTCTAAAATATCTCGCCGTTGAAGTTTGCGAAATCGAAAATTCTTCATCATTTATGTTACAACTTCTAAAATGAGGGCGTTAACTAATCTGATCGGAATCTCTAATTTTACATGTTTTGGAATTGGTTGGGAACACTACTAGAGACAACAAGAAGAACAGAATCATTCCTAGGCACATTCAGTTGGCTATGAAGGAGTTTTGCCTAATGTCCATCAGAATTTGCTACCAAAGAAGAATGGAAAAGGAAAGGGCGAGATTCTTCCATATTTCTAAAATCTTAGCCAACTCAAATTGCATTTTCATTAGAGGTGTAAAACGGGTCGAAGCTCGCAAGTTGATCTGTCAAACCCGCAGGCTTTTTAAGGGCTGGTCTCATTTTTTTAAGCCCATTTAAACGGGTTGGCCCGAGGGAGTCGACAATCCACGCGGGCCGGTTCACAAACCCGCGAGCCAGCCTCGTTTAGGCCCTTTTTATTTTTTTTATATAATTTGTTTTTAATTATATTATTAATGTATGTTTATTTCTTACAAAATAATACATGACATGATTTTATTGTATTCTAGTAAAAAAATGAATTCATGTAATTTTACTTTGAATTCAAACCATGACAAGATTGTAATTATTTATTTTAAAATATTGTAAGTGAATTATAATTGTATTTAGATTGTATTTATATATGAATTTTAATGATTTTTTAAAATTTATTTTTATTATTTTTATTTAAAAATACTTGGCCCGCGGGCCGGCCCGGTCTGCATTAAAAACGAACTGGGCATATCAAATTTGGCTCGTATCCTCATGGCCCGCACCGCGCCTGCCCCGCTCCGCCCGTTTTACACCCCTAATTTTCATATTGTTATTATCGCACTTCCCTTTCGGAAAAAAATAATTATTATTGTTCGGATGAGTACCTGTTGGATTTGTGAGACCCGATTTTGTATAAGACGAATTCTCATGTATATATATTTCTTACCATCTTTTCTCCTTTCTTAGGAATCTTTGAAGCTAGAAACTATGCGGCACTAAGGTGCTGCATGAGTTTCCATGGTCTCGGCACATTAGTGCTGCGTAAGCTACTAGATACGCAGCACTAAGGTGCCGCACATTTAGAAATGGTCGCGGTAATTCATTGCTGTGGCCATTGAAGCTAATGGCAAATTGACCCATAATTCATTTTTTTCAAAAATTCAACATTTTTGAGATTTGGGTGTGCCGTGGGTAAGGGGTATAATAGGATGAAAATTTTGAGATCTAGGGTGTGAGTAGCAAAAAGGTTAAGAGAAATGGGAGAGTTAGGGTGTTGGTAGTAAATAGGGTGTGTCTAGTTATTAGTTGGGTGTAAATAGTGCCTCTCTATAATTATAAACAAGAAACTGATTACTGATATAAAAAAAATATATATTAATATATTTTTATGATTTAATCTAATAAATTTATTTTTATAATAAATATCACAGTTTAGGGTTTAAATTGTTATTTATTAAATAATTCGATTGTTAACATACACAAGGGCTCTAGCACTAAATCAGGAAACTATTCCTAATACTAACTGAAATCTCTAAACTTATGGGATCTTGGTAAATACACAATTACAACCAAATATATACACCTAAATTTAGGAAATGTTTATTTTCCTAAAATAACATACGGTTTCCCACACTCCCCCCTTATGTTGTTGAATAATAATTTTTCATTTCCAGCTTGGATACAACTCTCTCAAATGTCATACTACTCAACCCTTTGGTGAGGATATCAGCAAGTTACCCATGTGTTGACAAATATGGAGTACATATCAAACCACTGTCTAACTTCTCTTTGATGAAATGCCTATCCACCTCAATATGCTTCACTCGATCATGCTGTACTGGATTATAAGCTATGCTGATTGCTGATTTATTGTCACAATAAAGCCTCATAAGCCCTTCCTATTTAATCTTTAAGTATTCTAAGATGATTTTTAGCCAAAGTAGCTCACACACACCTTATGCCATTGCACGAAACTCTGCCTCAGCACTAGAACGTGCTACTACACTCTGTTTCTTCCTTCTCCATGTCACAAGATTCCTTCCAAGAAAAGTACAGTACCCAGAGGTTGATCTCCTATCGATGATCAATCCTGCATGGTCAGCATCATATAGGCTTCAAGTGTTGTACTCCCGTTCCTTTTGAACAGAATTCTTATTCCTAGTGTTCCTTAAGATATTGCAAAATTCGATGGGCAGCTTGCAAATGAACCTTTCTCAAACTATGTATAAAGTGGCTAATCAAGCTCACTGCATAAGCTATATTCGATCTGGTCTGTGATAAGTAAATGAGTCTTCTCATGAGACGTTGATACATTTCCTTGTCCACTATGACATCTTCCTCTACTTTTCCCAGCTTAAGGTTTGGATCCATAGGAGTATTTGAGGGTTTGTATGCAAGTTTGCCTGTTTCCTTGAGCAAATCTGTAACATACTTCTGTTGGGATATAAAAATCCCTTTTTTGGAGTGTGCAACTTCAATTCCCAGAAAATATTTCAATCTTCTTAAAGTCTTAATTTCAAACTCCTTAGCCAAGCATTGACTCAAGATTTGCTACTCCCTTTTATCATTTTTGGCTAATATAATGTCATGCACATATACTAACAGTGCTATTACTCCCCCTGAAGCAGAATGTTTGATAAACAATGTGTGATCCCCCTGACTTTGTTTGTATCTTATGGCCAATATGATTAGCAAATCTTCCAAACCAAACTTGAGGAGATTGCTTCGGGCCATACAAAGCTTTGTTCAACTTACATACAGTATTAGCAATTATATTCTTTCCATAACCTGGTGGAATCTCTATATAAATCTCCTTCTTAAGCTCCCTGTGTAGGAATGCATTTTTCACATCAAATTGTTGTAGTTCCCAACCAAAATTGGTAACTAGAGATAAGATTACTCTGACTGTATCCATCCTAGCAACTGGAGCAAACGTCTCTAGGTAGTTAATCCCATAAGTCTGTGTATACCCTTTGGCTACAAACCTCGCCTTATATCTCTCAATCGACCTATCTACCCTGTATTTCACAGTATAAACCCGCTTGCACCCCACTGGCCTATTCCTTGCTGGTAACTTCACCAACTCCCAAGTTTTATTCTTCTCTAGAGCCTCCATCTCTACATCCATGGCTTGTTTCCATTTTTCATTAGACAATGCCTCAAATAAGCTAGTAGGAATGGTGGTGGTGTTCAGGCTTACAAGGAAGGCTTTGTAGGTTTGTGAGAAATTTTTAAATGATAGGTAGTGTGAAAAAGGATATAATGGCTATTTTGTTCACTTTCTGATCCCTTTTCTAATAGTAATTGGAAGGTCACAGTCGTCTTCAGTAATATAGGCTTCATGTTCATTCTGTAATGCTAGAAAGTTAGAAATTGTTACCTCATTTGAAAGACTTAAGTTGGACTTTTGAACTTGCACAGATCTCGGATTGGCCTTTTTTTACCTTGAGTACACCAAGTTTTTACCAAATCTCACATCTCCAAGAGTAGATTTGGGGTTAAGTACTGGTTTGTGTTCGAACACATTTGGTGCAGTAAGAGTGGTCTCATTTGACTCAGGTTCAAGTTCACCAAAAACTGGGGCATTTGACTTGAGTTCAGACTCAACAAATAGCTCAACAGACAATTAGGGCATATGATTGGGTTGAGACAAAAGTGAAAGATCAGACAACCCAAGAAAACCTTCCTTATCTTCCCTAAGCCTGAAGATAACGTTGAGTGATCATGTTCATTGAATGTTACATCTTGTGACACAAAAAACTTTTTCGGACAAAGGATGGTAACACTTATATCCTTTCTAAGTTGAAGAATACCCAACAAAAATACACTTTAGAGCTCTAGGGTCTAGCTTCTCCCTGTCCTGACTGTGGATATGAATAAAGGACACATACCCAAAAATGTGAGGCGTAAGATTGTTTGTGGTGGAGAGGTATGGATAACATGAAGAAAGCACATCCGTTGGACTTTTGAATCCTAGAACTCTAGAGGGTAATCTGATGAGATGAGTAGCTGTGAGAACTACTTCACTCTAGAAACTTTTTGGCAAATTTTTCTAATACAATAGTGCTCAGGTTTGGTCTAAAAGGTGCCCATTTTTTCTTTCGGTGACTCCATTTTGTTGTGGTGTTCTCATACAGGAAAACTCATGAATTACTCCCTTTCTTTGATAATCAGGGGTAAGAATGTGATTGAAATAATCCTTGGCATTGTTTGACCTAAGTTTTTTAATACTTACCAAACTAATTTTTTTACCATAGAGAAGAAATTAGGGAACACAGTGCTTATATCCAACTTGTGTTTAAGCTAGAAAACCTAGATAACTCAGGTACAATCATCAATAAATGTCACAAACCATCATGCCTCTGACACATTAGCAACAATAGAGGGACCCCAAGCATTAGTGTGAACAAGATAAAAAGGAAAAATGCTTCTTTTATTGCTTATTGGAAAAGGTAGACGCTTGTGTTTGGCTAGTTCACACACCTCACAATGAAGACTCTCAATATCTAACTTTGTAAACAATAAAGGAAATAGAATTTTAATAACCCTAAATGATGAATGCCCTAACCGACAATGGTAAAGAAAAACTTTCTCCTTACTGGATAATATAGAATCAGACATGAATGAGTTGGGTGATATGGTCTTGAATATGTTCAACTTATTTGATTCCACAAGGTAGTAAAGACTATCCCATTCTCTAACACGTCCAATTGTCCTCCTCAAATCATTGTCCTGAAATAAACAATAACTGATATGAGAAATCTCATTAAGTCTTGTGTGAGTTTCTGTACAAAGACAAGATTGGTGGATAGCTTAGGAACATGAAGGACATTTTTAGGGTTATGGATGGGTTTATTCGGACATTTCCTATACCAACTACGGTTACTAAGGATCCATTAGCTGTGGCTATTTTCTTATTGCTTGAACATGGTGAGTATGTGGAAAAATGTTTAGATGAGTAGGTCATGTGATCGGTGGCTTCTGAATCTATGATCCAAGATTGAGTAAATGATGTTTTTAAGGCATTTAATCTAAATGAAAATAGATGTTTACATGAATACACCAAAGTACAAGTACTTGTAGGTTTCTCGAGGTTACTTAAGAATGATCTCACCTTTTCCACCTCTTTCTGGTTAATATCCGCTGGTCCCTACTTGGCTTCTCCATGTGGTGTGTTGGCAGCAACATGGGCTTACCTATTACCCTGTGACAAATCATCTCTTTGACCCCACTCTCAACCGGGAGGTTTCCCATGTAGTTTCCAGCATTTCTCACGAGTGTAACGCCCCTTTTTGCAGTAGGTAGACCACAATCCATCACGGCTTTGAACCTTTGGTTGACTACTTTTGCCAACTTTAAAGGCAGCCTTCCTTTCCATGCTTGTCAAACCATTTTTGACACTTTCAGCTACCATGGTTGAACCATCTATGGTTTGAGGATCAAGCATTAGGCTCCTTCTACTTTCTTCACTTTGAATAATAGCCACCACTTCATTGAAGCATGGAATTTCCTGTTTTCCAAGAATTTGGATCCTAACTTGATCAAATTCGGGGTTTAAACCAACAAGAAAGTCATAGACTCTATCTCGTTCAATAAAGTCCTTTAGTATAGCTGCATCATCCGGGCATTTAGTCTGAATCACCCTATAGTGGTCAAGTTCTTGCCATAGAGATTTCAATTGGTTGGCATATTTGGTCACAGTCTTGCTCCCTTACTTCGTGGCCATTGTCTTGACCTTCACCTTGTACACTTGAGCTGCGCCCCTGGCCTTCGAATAGGTTTGTTGGATCATATCCCAAATCTCCTTGGTCGTAGCCATGAGCATGACCATATCACTTATCTTAGCACCATAGAATTCCATAGCCATGCCACGATCTCGGAATCCTTTTCGTCCCATACTCCAAAACCTGAATCTCCTAGTTTTGGCCTCGTACCTAACAGATGGTTGATCTTCACTTTGCCTTTCAAGATTGTACGCATAAGTTGGGACCACTTGAGGTCTTCTTTCAATCTAATCTGTAGGTAGCTGAATGGCTTGCAATTCTCCTAGTGATTGAGTTCTGCCTCCTTTATCCAATAGAGCTACAGTAGCCACACTAGTCCCCTTAGTCTCTAATATCATCCTTGGGCTCTAATGGGCAAAACTGGTAGATTACTTGAAGAAGAAAGAAACAATAATAAAGGCTGATGTGAAGACTGCAAATTTCGTACCGGTTCTTTTGTAAATAAATAAAGGCCATAAAGTAAATTAATGAATTAGATTTTAGTTTGTACTTTCGATTTCCTTTAGTAATGGAAGCGAATATTTTACTTAGGAGCAATTACCGATAAATGATGAGTGCTAGCATAATTTAGAACTTTATAATTAAGTTCAAAACATGCGTTAGTCTAATAAAGAAAATAAATTTAATCTAAGGACATTGTTGCTATGTGTGTGTGTATATATATATATATATATATACACACATGGATATAGATGAATAAACAAAATATATATATAGGGAATTATAAAAAAAAAGAATATATTAATATTAATAGATGTATATATAAAAGTACATGTATATAGATAAATAATGAACAGAAAATATATATATATATATATATATATCTATACAACATATATAGTAATATATATTAATTATGATTGGCTTCCTAAGGAAGCCAATCAAAACGTAACCTGCTCCCACGTTAGTGGGAGCAGGTTTGTGAATAAAAGAAAGGCAGAAGCAAAGCTTCTGCCAAACGGGAAAAAGAGACAGAATAACCAAAAATAAAAATAAAATATAGATAGAGGCTAGGGTTAGGTCGGGTGAAAGAAAAGGAAACAAATAAAAGAAAGACTTAAAGAGGGCCAAGCTAAAACAAAACGAAACAGAGGAGCTCCGACCAAAGAAAAGGAAGGAAAGAAAGAAAGGAAAAGAGGGATCTCGGCTGGAAAGGAAGGAGAAAAAGAAAGAAGAGAAAGGAGAAGGGGTCTGGGCCAAAACACAAAGGAGAAATGCAGTGAAGGAGAGAAAGAAACGAGCTGGAGAAGGAAAAAGATTACTGCAGCAAACCAAAAAGAGGAAGAAGGAAAGAAATTACAACAGCAAAGTGATCTTCGGTTGATCAACAAGGTCAGTAAGCTAAAAGGAAATTAATGTGGGCTTTAGATACTAGTTAAGACTGTTGTTAGGTTAGGTTTTATGACTGGTTTAGAGGCTGAAAAACTTGATTTTTCAGGAAGCCATATAGGGAACATGCAACAGAGGTAGATGGTGGCTGAGTAGGCTGGATATTGGCTGAACAATGGCACTTGGAACACTGACCTACGGTAGAGGTTGGGACTGAAATGTGATGACTGGTGGATAAGTCGAAGTGCAGCAGCTCCACGTGAGGGGAAAATCCTGAAGCTTGGTCAGAAAAATCTGGTTGAATAGAACAGCTTGGGGAGTTAGTTTAGCTGATTTATAAGTGTGTTCTGGTGGACGTTTGAACAGTGTTGGTGGCATTAAAGCTGGGGATTGGATAAAAGATATTCGAAGTTGGATTCAAGGCTGGAAGTGGCGTAAACTTGGAAGTGTTTCAGGCTAATTAAGTTCTAGCCTTAGTGTGCTTGAACTACTACATTGAGACAGTAAGAGGACTGATTTCTTTAGCTAGCCACAGTAGTAGTTTGATGTTATTGTGAGTTGAGTTTTAAAGGCTAGTAGGGCTAGCGTTGGGCTTAGTTTGGTGGCTGCATTTAGGCTATTGACAGGGGCTTCGGCAAGGTAGATTGTGAACCGTTAAGGTGGCTAATAATGGGGGTTTGACCATTGAAAACGAAGGCTGAAGGTGACAGAACCGAGCCTCATTTCAGGCTGTCGAAACACTGAATTGAGTTGGAGTCTTCGGCACTAAACAAGAGTTCCTCGAGGGCTGAGAATAGGCAATCAAGGCTTTATCTCAGTTGGACAAGGCATTGAGAGAGAGATACATCTTGCGTGAGCAGTAAAGAAGGTAAGAGAACATATTATGTAATCAAATGTACATGCATAAGTTTATATACACATAGATATGTGGGAATTGTCACTTATCTAATGAGATCATGGTGGGTAGCATATGAAACTTGGAAAATATAAAGTGATAGTGTGTGAGAAATGTATAAACAAAGTTGAAATCTTCCTACTAAGCGAGATGACTAATTGATGTATGGTAAGGCTATACGTTATAAGATTCTATAGCATAAATGGTATCTATAAGAAATGATAATATGTGTTTTGTTGCCTGACTAAGCTTATGTGGACACGTCATTAAGACATTATTAAATTGATTTGTAGTGAATTTGGAAACGGTGTAGAAGCGAAGCTTGACATTGATGCTTGAGGAAATAAATTGCTAAGCACTCAGGTAAGTGGGTTAAGTAAAGTTTGTTAGCACCATCTCGTAGGAATGGTTTAATTCTATTAACTCGTTTATACTTGAGCTGGATTGAAACTTGATTTCTACTTTACATGTCTTGACCAGCCAAGCGTACATGTTAAGTGAGATGAACCAATGCATACATGCATTTACGTATAGCATGTTTTGAGTTTAATTTCTTAATGTTTAGGCTTTTAATGACTTGCATCAGGTTTTATATTTTGCAAAGTCTTGGTTTGAACCGACATTTGAAATAAATCGAAAGTTCTCTATATTTCGAAACTCAAAACTAATTTAATAGTGATTTGGAATCCGTGGAAGCCGAGTGCTACACGAGGAAATTGATTTCAAACTGTTTTTGAGTGCAGGCATGTCCTACGACCTTCGGGTCACTTCTAGCCTATCGAGCTTAGCTCTAGGCCTTATTTCCCGTCTATTGAGCTTTGTGCTCTAGACTATCGTATTGTACCTATCGAGCCTAGTGCTCTAGGTAGACTGATACTTGTCTGGAAAACCAGCAGGCAAGTTCCAGCTCTCGACTGATCAGCGAGACTGGATATCGTTCTATGGCCATAGATTTAGTGTTGCTTGCAACACCATTCCATCGCTAGCTAGGATGGATATCGATTGATTGATTGATTGAGGATCACTGCCTAATCTCTACTTACCATTGTTCCATTTCTAATACTGCTTTTAGTGAACTGAGGCAATATGCCTAATCGTTATCGATTTTCTTGATTTATGACTAATGTGTTCTTGAAAATCTATATGGATCGAAATGATTGCAATACTTATTGATCGTTACCGAATGCTTATTGATTGTTTTATCAAAGTAATTACCGATTGACTTATCGAATTATACCGATAGTTTATTTGAAATGCACAACATACTGAATCCAACCGAAGGCATAGCAAACTCATTTAAATGAATTGCG
Source organism: Heritiera fomes (assembly GCA_032173925.1). Classification (NCBI taxonomy): domain Eukaryota; kingdom Viridiplantae; phylum Streptophyta; class Magnoliopsida; order Malvales; family Malvaceae; genus Heritiera; species Heritiera fomes. The sequence continues at coordinate 23,853,548 of JAPDPM010000001.1, forward strand.
TAGTAAGTTTTGTCTTAATTAAGTGCATATTGAAAGCGTTCTATAACAGAAATGCATAAAGAAGTGTTTGGTTTATGATCATGCATTAAATATCGAGTTCGCTTATTACTTCGGTATTGTTTTCCACAAGTGCATATAGAACGACATGAGTCTAGCATGCATTTACTTAAGTTACTTACTGAGCCGTGGTTTTGCTCACCCCTTATTAATAACATCGCAGATCATACCAGTTAGGCTCCCACTTGGAGTTTGGGTGCGAAGCCTCGGGGACATACTTTGAGTAGCTATATCGGTCCGAATCCTCCGAGTGCTGTTTTTGTTGCACTTGAGGTATAATATCGTTTATTTTGTTATCCATATATGACATGTTAAGTTTGCACAGTACATGCTTATGGGATTGCTTTTGGGATGTAACTTAGGATCGTCCTAGATTATTATAGGCTTTATGATTATCAAGCACGATCCGAGAAATGAATTGTAACTGTAAACTGTCTCTTATATCTATTTGTTGACTTGGGAAGTATGTATTGGATCTAGTTGAATGAACTGAGAATTCTGGATTGAGATATGTGGCTGGAAATAGTTGAGATTTTTGCAGGTTATTGAGCTGGGGAAAGTCGATTTTATATAAGGGGGAGTTTTCGACGTTTTTCTTTTATTAGTCTAATATTAAAGGAGAGTATTATGTAAGTCCAAATGGTAAATTAAACAACGAATGTATATTAAATGAAGGATACGAGAGTAGTTGAGAGAGGACACTGACACCGAATACAAACCCTAAAGTGAAAAGAAAAAGTTAGTTCGTAAAATTGACACAATTTGGTAAATAGTGAATGGAGTGATAAGCGTACGTCACGGCTATCGGGTCGTGACAGATTGATTGATTGATTGAGGATCACTGCCTAATCTCTACTTACCATTGTTTCATTTCTAATACTGCTTTTAGTGAACTGAGGCAATATGCCTAATCGTTATCGATTTTCTTGATTTATGACTAATGTGTTCTTGAAAATCTATATGGATCGAAATGATTGCAATACTTATTGATCGTTACCGAATGCTTATTGATTGTTTTATCAAAGTAATTACCGATTGACTTATCGAATTATACCGATAGTTTATTTGAAATGCACAACATACTGAATCCAACCGAAGGCATAGCGAACTCATTTAAATGAATTGTGTAGTAAGTTTTGTTTTAATTAAGTGCATATTGAAAGCGTTCTATAACAGAAATGCATAAAGAAGTGTTTGGTTTATGATCATGCATTAAATATCGAGTTCGCTTATTACTTCGGTATTGTTTTCCACAAGTGCATATAGAACGACATGAGTCTAGCATGCATTTACTTAAGCTACTTACTGAGCCGTGGTTTTGCTCACCCCTTATTAATAACATCGCAGATCATACCAGTTAGGCTCCCACTTGGAGTTTGGGTGCGAAGCCTCGGGGACATACTTTGAGTAGCTATATCGGTCCGAATCCTCCGAGTGCTGTTTTTGTTGCACTTGAGGTATAATATCGTTTATTTTGTTATCCATATATGACATGTTAAGTTTGCACAGTACATGCTTATGGGATTGCTTTTGGGATGTAACTTAGGATCGTCCTAGATTATTATAGGCTTTATGATTATCGAGCACGATCCGAGAAATGAATTATAGTGATTTTGAACTGTAAACTGTCTCTTATATCTATTTGTTGACTTGGGAAGTATGTATTGGATCTAGTTGAATGAACTGAGAATTCTGGATTGAGATATGTGGCTGGAAATAGTTGAGATTTTTTGCAGGTTATTGAGCTGGGGAAAGTCGATTTTATATAAGGGAGAGTTTTCGACGTTTTTCTTTTATTAGTCTAATATTAAATGAGAGTATTACGTAAGTTCAAATGGTAAATTAAACAACGAATGTATATTAAATGAAGGATACGAGAGTAGTTGAGAGAGGACACTGACACCGAATACAAACCTTAAAGTGAAAAGAAAAAGTTAGTTCGTAAAATTGATAAAAATGGTAATTAGTGAATGGAGTGATAAGCGTACGTCACGGCTATCGGGTCGTGACAGATTAAATGGTATCAGAGCCCGGTTTGTCTAGTATGTGTCAGTGTCCTAGAGGTCGTTATTGGTGTTACATCTCATGTACTGTGTAATGTCTGCATGTAGTGTACTGTCTGCATGTAGTGTACTGTTACCGACTTATACTAAGATTGATCTGCTCTTGGTATAGGTTCTCTCTTGAGTGACATACAATGAGGAGGATTGGAGGCAGACCTAGGGGGTTGGCTCGAAGATATCCGATTTCACGGCCGCCCTCATCCACAGCGCCTCCATCATCCTCAAATCCGACTCCTCCACCCCCGGATAGTATAGAAGCGAGGATGGCCCGAATAGAACAAAGCCATGAGACTATGATTGCTTTATTACAACAGTTGGTGGCTAACCAAGCTAGTACACATCAGGCTGCACCACCACCTCCTGCACCTCTTGTGCCGCCACCTTCTATACCTTCCGTACCTCCTGTGCCTCCACCACCACCACAGCAGGCACCACCTCCGTCACCTCCGGTAGTGCCACAAGTTGTACCTTTGCCAGTTGTGCCTCCACCTGCTGTACCTGAAGTTGGGAACCCAGTGGATAGAAATATGACACTCCTCCGACAATTCCAGAAAATGAATCCATCACAGTTTAAGGGGGAGAAGGATCCAGCAAAGGCGGAGGAATGGATAGAGGAGATGGAGTTTCTCTTCAAATATATGGGGTGTAGTACCACTGAGAGGGTTTCATTAGTAGTGTATATGATGAGGAGTGATGCGCAGAAATGGTGGAAGACCCATGAGGCGTTCTTATTGGCTAAGGATCCGGTTATTACATGGGAGAGATTCTTAGAGGCCTTCATGAACCATTATATATCTAAGGCTGCCAGACGACAGAAAAAGAAGGAATTTATGGAACTCACTCAAAGATCGATGAGGGTAGATGAGTATGAGACTCGATTTACTGCCTTAGTGAAGTATGACACGGATTATGTTGTTAATGATGAGAAGAAGGCAGAGAAGTTTGCTTCGGGATTGAGACCTAACATCCGAAGTAGGGTCACTCCATTTGAGCTTACCGAGTATGAGGCAGTGGTAAGGAAAGCTCAGACTGTTGAACAAGAATTGGAGACTACCCAAGCTGAGTATGGGACAAGGAAGCCTCCTAGAGCTAAACCATTCATAGATAGGAGGGATGAGAAGAGGAGGTTTGAACCGAGTAGATCACAGGGACAAAATAAGAGGCAGAGGTTTGTTGCGCCTCGACCACAGGTTACTAGGCCTACAGCTACTGCTACTCCTCCTAACAGGGCCTTAGCCATTATCCTTACTGATACTGCTACATCTCAGCCATGTGCCACTTGTGGACACAAGCATGGCAACAGACCTTGTTATGTGGTTACTGGAGCTTGTTTTAGGTGTGGCAAGACTGGCCATAGAATCAAGGATTGCCCCCAGATGAAGGCCACAGAGACACAAGCCGGGGGACAGACCATGCCACAACAAAGGAGGACACCAGACAAAGGCAAGAGTCCAATGGTACAAGGTAGAGTGTTTACACTTGATCAGGAGACAGCCGATGCTTCTGGTTCGGTTATCAAGGGTAAGCTTACTATCTGTGACTTAGAAGCATTCGTACTCATTGATCCAGGCTCAACTCATTCATTCATTTCACCTGCATTTGCTAGTAGATTGCATATAGAGTCAGAGCCTTTAGGTTATCCCTTATACATTACTACTCCTCTCAAAGAATCTCAGACAACTGAATATGTTTATCGTAAGTGTAAAGTGAAGGTGGGAGATAAGTGCTTAACAGTAGATTTGATACTATTGAATATGTATGACTTTGATGTAATACTAGGCATGGATTGGTTAACCAACCATCATGCTAGTGTAGATTGCTATAAGAAGATTGTAACTCTCTCCCTACCTGAAAAGTTTGTATTATGCCTTGGAAATGATAAATAGAATGATTTTAATTGTTGTTGATGTCTCACTAATTTGAGATTAATTGTTTATGAAGGCTATCTCGCGTTTGTCGAGGATGCCGAGAGAAGCCATCCGGAACTGTCCGACATTCCAATTATCAAGGAGTTCTCTGATGTGTTTCCGGATGAACTACCGGGGCTACCTCCGGAAAGAGAGATGGAGTTCGCTATAGAGCTACTCCCAGGCACTCAACCGATATCAAAGCCTCCATACCGAATGGCCTTGGTTGAGTTGGAAGAATTGAAAAGGCAGTTGCAAGAGCTGCTAGATAAAGGTTTTATAAGACCAAGTGTGTCTCCCTGGGGGGCTCCAGTGTTATTTGTGAAGAAGAAGGATGGTAGTTTGAGGCTATGTATCGACTATAGGCAATTGAATCAAGTGACGGTGAAGAATAAGTATCCATTGCCTAGGATTGATGATTTGTTGGATTAGTTGAAGGGTGCTCAGATATTTTCCAAGATTGATTTGAGGTCTGGGTACCATCAGCTAAGAATTAGAAAGGAGGATGTATCGAAGACAGCCATCAGGACTCGATATGGCCACTACGAATTCCTAGTTATGCCATTCGGTCTAACGAATGCCCCTGCAGCATTAATGGCATTGATGAATGAAGTATTCAAGCCTCACTTGGATAAGTTCGTCATTGTGTTCATAGATGACATACTGGTGTATTCCCGATCCCGGGAAGAACATGAGCACCACCTCCACATAGTACTCCAGACTTTTAGAAAGGAAGGGCTATACGCAAAGTTTAGCAAGTGTGAGTTTTGGTTGGAACAAATCAGTTTTCTGGGGCATGTGGTATCAAAGGATGGTGTAGCAGTTGATCCAGTTAAGATAGAGGCCGTGATGAATTGGGGGAGGCCTAAAACAGTGACCGAGATTCGCAGCTTCTTAGGGCTTGCAGGTTACTATAGGAGATTTGTAGAGGGATTTTCCAAACTTGCTGCTCCACTAACCCGACTCACACGCAAGGATGTCAAGTTTGAATGGAATGATGCGTGTGAGCGTAGCTTTCTGGAGCTTAAGCAAAGGTTGACTACGGCTCCTGTGTTGACGGTTCCAAGTGGATCCGGAGGATTTGCAGTGTATAGTGATACTTCTCTACAGGGTCTAGGGTGTGTGCTGATGCAGAATGGTAGAGTAGTGGCATATGGTTCAAGACAGTTGAAGGACCACGAGAGGAACTATCCTACTCATGATTTGGAGTTGGCAGCGGTAGTGTTTGCGCTAAAGATTTGGCGCCATTATTTGTATGGTGAGCGGTTCCAGGTTTATACAGACCACAAGAGCTTAAAGTACTTATTCTCGCAAAAAGAGTTGAATATGAGACAGAGAAGATGGATGGAGCTATTGAAGGACTATGACTGCGAGATTCTCTATCATCCGGGTAAAGCAAACCGGGTAGCAGATGCATTAAGTAGGAAGAGTGTGGGTTTTGTTAGTTACATGATGGTCCGAGAATGGGATTTGATGGAAAAATTTTCAGAGTTGAATATCAACCTAGAGCCCGATGGTGAGTGTTTGATGGCTAGCTTGAGGATAGAGCCTAGCATTATGGATCAAATTAGACAAGCCCAGAAAGAGGATCCTAGACTTGTGGAGATTATTGGTGGAATACAACCGGACCAAGACTCAGAGTTCGAGATTTCAGATGATGGGTTATTGAGGTATAAGGGCAGAATTTGTGTCCCGAATGATGAGATGTTGAAAAGGCAAATTTTAGAAGAGGCACACAGCTCCAAATACACTATGCATCCAGGTAATACGAAGATGTATCAGAATTTACGCAAGGTGTTTTGGTGGGCTGGTATGAAGAAAGATATAGCGACCTTTGTGTCCAAGTGTCTAGTGTGCCAAAAGGTTAAGATTAAACACCAACGGCCAGCAGGCTTACTCAAGCCTTTACCCATACCTACATGGAAGTGGGAGCATGTGACTATGGACTTCATTATGGGGCTCCCGAGGACTCGTAAGAATCATGATGCAATCTGGGTGATAGTTGACAGATTGACAAAGTCCGCTCATTTCCTAGCTATGAAGGCTACCGATTCGCTTAGTGCCTTAGCAAATATGTATGTTAAGGAGATTGTGAGGTTACATGGGGTCCCAGTGAGCATAGTTTCGGATAGAGATTCTCGGTTTACTTCCCGTTTCTGGGGACACTTCCAGGATGCTTTGGGAACTAAACTAAGCTTTAGCACAGCCTTCCATCCTCAAACCGATGGGCAATTAGAGAGGACTATTCAGACACTTGAGGACATGTTGAGGGAATGTGTTATGGATTTTCAAGGCTCATGGGATGATCATTTGGCACTAGCTGAATTTGCGTATAACAATAGCTTTCACTCTAGCATTGGGATGGCACCCTACGAGGCGTTGTATGGACGGAAGTGTAGATCTCCTATTGGCTGGGAAGAGGTAGGCGAAAGAAAAATATTCACTCCAGAATTAGTAGAGAAAGCATCCGAAGATGTGAGGTTGATATGTGATAGATTGAGGACAGCCCAAAGTAGACAGAAGAGCTATGCGGATAATCGGAGAAGACCTTTAGAATTTCAGGTTGGAGATAAAGTGTTTTTGAAGATCTCTCCATCTAAAGGCATAATGCGATTTAGTAAGAAAGGAAAATTGAGCTCTCGGTATATTGGTCCATTTGAAATACTAGAGAGAATTGGTGACGTGGCATACCGACTAGCATTACCACCAGAGCTGTCAAGTGTGCACAATGTCTTCCATGTGTCGATGCTCAGGAAGTATCATCCGGACCCCTCCCATGTCATTGATTATGAACCTTTGGAGATTAGGGAGGATTTGAGCTATGTTGAAAGGCCTATTCGGATCTTGGATAGAAAAGATAAGATATTGAGGTCGAAGACGATTTCTCTAGTGAAAGTACTTTGGCAGCATCACTCTTCAGAGGAAGCTACGTGGGAGTTAGAGAGTTTGATGAAGGATAAGTATCCTCACCTCTTTTAGATAGACATGGAAAATTTGGAGGACCAAATTTCCTAAGGTGGGGAGAATGTGAAGACTGCAAATTTCGTACCGGTTCTTTTGTAAATAAATAAAGGCCATCAAGTAAATTAATGAATTAGATTTTAGTTTGTACTTTCGATTTCCTTTAGTAATGGAAGCGAATATTTTACTTAGGAGCAATTACCGATAAATGATGAGTGCTAGCATAATTTAGAACTTTATAATTAAGTTCAAAACATGCGTTAGTCTAATAAAGAAAATAAATTTAATCTAAGGACATTGTTGCTATATGTGTGTGTGTGTGTGTGTGTGTATATATATATATATATATACACATGGATATAGATGAATAAACAAAATATATATATATAGGGAATTATAAAAAAAAAAGAATATATTAATATTAATAGATGTATATATAAAAGTACATGTATATAGATAAATAATGAACAGAAAATATATATATATATCTATACAACATATATAGTAATATATATTAATTATGATTGGCTTCCTAAGGAAGCCAATCAAAACGTAACCTGCTCCCACGTTAGTGGGAGCAGGTCTGTGAATAAAAGAAAGGCAGAAGCAAAGCTTCTGCCAAACGGGAAAAAGAGACAGAATAACCAAAAATAAAAATAAAATATAGAGGCTAGGGTTAGGTCGGGTGAAAGAAAAGGAAACAAATAAAAGAAAGACTTAAAGAGGGCCAAGCTAAAACAAAACAAAACAGAGGAACTCCAACCAAAGAAAAGGAAGGAAAGAAAGAAAGGAAAAGAGGGATCTCGGCTGGAAAGGAAGGAGAAAAAGAAAGAAGAGAAAAGAGAAGGGGTCTGGGCCAAAACACAAAGGAGAAATGCAGTGAAAGAGAGAAAGAAACGAGCTGGAGAAGGAAAAAGATTACTGCAGCAAACCAAAAAGAGGAAGAAGGAAAGAAATTACAACAGCAAAGTGATCTTCGGTTGATCAACAAGGTCAGTAAGCTAAAAGGAAATTAATGTGGGCTTTAGATACTAGTTAAGACTGTTGTTAGGTTAGGTTTTATGACTGGTTTAGAGGCTGAAAAACTTGATTTTTCAGGAAGCCATATAGGGAACGTGTGACAGAGGTAGATGGTGGCTGAGTAGGCTGGATATTGGCTGAACAATGGCACTTGGAACACTGACCTACGGTGGAGGTTGGGACTGAAATGTGATGACTGGTGGATAAGTCGAAGTGCAGCAGCTCCACGTGAGGGGAAAATCCTGAAGCTTGGTCAGAAAAATCTGGTTGAATAGAACAGCTTGGGGAGTTAGTTTAGCTGATTTATAAGTGTGTTCTGGTGGACGTTTGAACAGTGTTGGTGGCATTAAAGCTGGCGATTGGATAAAAGATATTCGAAGTTGGATTCAAGGCTGGAAGTGGCGTAAACTTGGAAGTGTTTCAGGCTAATTAAGTTCTAGCCTTAGTGTGCTTGAACTACTACATTGAGACAGTAAGAGGACTGATTTCTTTAGCTAGCCACAGTAGTAGTTTGATGTTATTGTGAGTTGAGTTTTAAAGGCTAGTAGGGCTAGCGTTGGGCTTAGTTTGGTGGCTGCATTTAGGCTATTGACAGGGGCTTCGGCAAGGTAGATTGTGAACCGTTAAGGTGGCTAATAATGGGGGTTTGACCATTGAAAACGAAGGCTGAAGGTGACAGAACCGAGCCTCATTTCAGGCTGTCGAAACACTGAATTGAGTTGGAGTCTTCGGCACCAAACAAGAGTTCCTCGAGGGCTGAGAATAGGCAGTCAAGGCTTTATCTCAGTTGGACAAGGCATTGAGAGTGAGATACATCTTGCGTGAGCAGTAAAGAAGGTAAGAGAACATATTTTGTAATCAAATGTACATGCATAAGTTTATATACACATAGATATGTGGGAATTGTCACTTATCTAATGAGATCATGGTGGGTAGCATATGAAACTTGGAAAATATAAAGTGATAGTGTGTGAGAAATGTATAAACAAAGTTGAAATCTTCCTACTAAGCGAGATGACTAATTGATGTACGGTAAGGCTATACGTTATAAGATTCTATAGGATAAATGGTATCTATAAGAAATGATAATATGTGTTTTGTTGCCTGACTAAGCTTATGTGGACACGTCATTAAGACATTATTAAATTGATTTGTAGTGAATTTGGAAACGGTGTAGAAGCGAAGCTTGACATTGATGCTTGAGGAAATAAATTGCTAAGCACTCAGGTAAGTGGGTTAAGTAAAGTTTGTTAGCACCATCTCGTAGGAATGGTTTAATTCTATTAACTCGTTTATACTTGAGCTGGATTGAAACTTGATTTCTACTTTACGTGTCTTGACCAGCCAAGCGTACATGTTAAGTGAGATGAACCAATGCATACATGCATTTACGTATAGCATGTTTTGAGTTTAATTTCTTAATGTTTAGGCTTTTAATGACTTGCATCAGGTTTTATATTTTGCAAAGTCTTGGTTTGAACCGACATTTGAAATAAATCGAAAGTTCTCTATATTTCAAAACTCAAAACTAATTTAATAGTGATTTGGAATCCGTGGAAGCCGAGTGCTACACGAGGAAATTGATTTCAAACTGTTTTTGAGTGCAGGCATGTCCTACGACCTTCGGGTCACTTCTAGCCTATCGAGCTTAGCTCTAAGCCTTATTTCCCGTCTATTGAGCTTTGTGCTCTAGACTATCGTATTGTACCTATCGAGCCTAGTGCTCTAGGTAGACTGATACTTGTCTGGAAAACCAGCAGGCAAGTCCCAGCTCTCGACTGATCAGCGAGACTGGATATCGTTCTATGGCCATAGATTTAGTGTTGCTTGCAACACCATTCCATCGCTAGCTAGGATGGATATCGATTGATTGATTGATTGAGGATCACTGCCTAATCTCTACTTACCATTGTTTCATTTCTAATACTGCTTTTAGTGAACTGAGGCAATATGCCTAATCGTTATCGATTTTCTTGATTTATGACTAATGTGTTCTTGAAAATCTATATGGATCGAAATGATTGCAATACTTATTGATCGTTACCGAATGCTTATTGATTGTTTTATCAAAGTAATTACCGATTGACTTATCGAATTATACCGATAGTTTATTTGAAATGCACAACATACTGAATCCAACCGAAGGCATAGCGAACTCATTTAAATGAATTGCGTAGTAAGTTTTGTTTTAATTAAGTGCATATTGAAAGCGTTCTATAACAGAAATGCATAAAGAAGTGTTTGGTTTATGATCATGCATTAAATATCGAGTTCGCTTATTACTTCGGTATTGTTTTCCACAAGTGCATATAGAACGACATGAGTCTAGCATGCATTTACTTAAGCTACTTACTGAGCCGTGGTTTTGCTCACCCCTTATTAATAACATCGCAGATCATACCAATTAGGCTCCCACTTGGAGTTTGGGTGCGAAGCCTCGGGGACATACTTTGAGTAGCTATATCAGTCCGAATCCTCCGAGTGCTGTTTTTGTTGCACTTGAGGTATAATATCTTTTATTTTGTTATCCATATATGACATGTTAAGTTTGCACAGTACGTGCTTATGGGATTGCTTTTGGGATGTAACTTAGGATCGTCCTAGATTATTATAGGCTTTATGATTATCGAGCACGATCCGAGAAATGAATTATAGTGATTTTGAACTGTAAACTGTCTCTTATATCTATTTGTTGACTTGGGAAGTATGTATTGGATCTAGTTGAATGAACTGAGAATTCTGGATTGAGATATGTGGCTGGAAATAGTTGAGATTTTTTGCAGGTTATTGAGCTGGGGAAAGTCGATTTTATATAAGGGGGAGTTTTCGACGTTTTTCTTTTATTAGTCTAATATTAAATGAGAGTATTACGTAAGTTCAAATGGTAAATTAAACAACGAATGTATATTAAATGAAGGATACGAGAGTAGTTGAGAGAGGACACTGATACCGAATACAAACCCTAAAGTGAAAAGAAAAAGTTAGTTCGTAAAATTGATAAAAATGGTAATTAGTGAATGGAGTGATAAGCGTACGTCACGGCTATCGGGTCGTGACAGCTGATAATTAAAAAAGGTCCACAAACAATGTCGATAATAAAGGTCGACAAAACCAGCTTTGACAACAAAAGTTGTAGGCCATTAGCAAGAAAAAAATTCCAACAATAAAAAAAATTCAAGCAGATTAATGAAGGCTAGTAGCAAAAAATTTTCAGCAATGAAGGCTAGTAAAAGCACTTGAAATGTTCTGTTTTTGCAACAGAAAAACAGAGTAAAATAGAAGAGAAAAGAAAAACTATGGCAACCATATACTGATTCCCAAAAAACGAGAAGAGTTCAACAATGAAGGCCCAACACACCTAATTTTTCCAAAAAAATTCTTATTGCTCTGATACCATATCATAGTTTAAGGTTTGAATTGTTGTTTATTGAATAATACATTTGTTAATATACACAAAGGTTTTAGCACTAAATCAAGAAACTACTCCTAATACTAACTGAAATCTCTAAACTTATGGAATCTTGGTAAATACACAATTACAGTTAAATATATACACTTAATTGTAGTAAATATTTGTTTTTCTTAAAATAACACACGGTTTCCCACAATAAATAATATTAATAGTAATTATAAATTTGCAATACACAAAGTTATTATAATTTATTTAATTAAAGTAATTGTAATTTAAAGATAAAGTTATTATAAAATTATCTAATAAAATTATTGTTATAATAAAATACTAAATAATAATATTATTTATGATATTATGATAAAGTTATTATGATATTTGATATTTGATTCAAAATATAAATAATGATATTATGATAAACTGATAAAGTTATTATAACTTATTTAATAAAGTTGTTAATTTTAAAAAAAATTATAATACTTTGAAAGTTTTTTAATTTTGTTAAACTTATTTATTACATTTGAAATATAATTATATTTATCATTTAAAATATAAATAAACATATCATTTTGCTTTTAAAATATTTATTCATTTATTTAGTATGTTTTTAAAATATTCATTCATTTTGTATTTTAAATATTTATTTATTTTTTTAAACATAGATAAGTACAACAGTAATTAATTTGGTATTTAACAATAATAACAAATGAAAATAATATAGGAGAAAAAGGAGAGAGTACGAGATTAAAGATTTTTTTATGTGGAAAACCCTTCAAAAGTTAGAAGGATAAAAATCATGGGATCGTAGTCCATAAAAATATTTATTATAATTAAATTTACTTACAATTTTACATACAATTTACGAAAAAAAAGAAAAATTAGATTATTACCTAATCCTCATAATTTATATGGATTGCTTTAGAAATTTCTTCCTTCTCCTTTAAAATATTATCAGCAAATTCATTGGCTATTTCAAGTTCAATATTGTGGGATTCTGCTTCAAACCAATCTTTAGGACATGTTAACATGCATAACGAATCCAGATTAAGAGTGGTTCGATGGTCTCCAATGATTCTTCCATATGTCGAGAATGTGGATTCTAAAGCAGCGGAGAAACTTGCACCGCAAAAACATCTCAGGCCATGGAGGCTAAAAATGGAAATTGTCTTTGATTTTCTTTCCACCATTGGAGAAGATCAAATTTTTCGCCTATATAAAAGTTTTGACTTAAGAAAAATCCTATCTCATTGAAGTTAGAACTTCGTCGAGTTGTTGATGATCCAAATTCATTGGTTTTTCCTTTTAGCTTCACTCTCTTCTTTGCCGCTTCCTTAATTGCACTTAAAATGCCTTTTTCTTTGCTGCTACCACCACTCTCGGTTTCTTTGTGCGATTCTTCTTATTGTCGGTTGAAGTTGAACTACTCCCTTTTTGCTTCATAAATATTAATAATTTATGAAATAAAGTATTAATTGAGGATTTTTGATCCTCAATAGAATTAAGATAAAGAAATTTTTTATAACAATAAAAAAAATCTCTATATTTACCTCCTCTTGACTAGGATTTAGTAAAGTTGCAATATAATAAATAGGAGGAATTATTTCTCAATATTTTTTTCAATTTTTCCTTCATATCATATACCAAAAAAGATAAAGTTTCATGATTTTTAAATTTTAAAATTTTATCAAACATTGTATAAATAATAAAAATAAAATAAGGTGAAGTTGGATAAAGTTGAGTTGAAAATCTTTCAGTTGCATCTTTAAAACTAAATAATAAATCAACATAGGATTCAATAAAAATCTAATATTCATCATAAAGTGCTAAATACTGGCTACTTGTATAATTGTTATAAAAAGGAGTAATAAGTTCTTTATAAGGTAAAATAAAAAAAAGCAAATGAATGAGTAAGTTCCACCTAGTTTTCAAAGTGAAAACGCTTTAATGAGTATATTATGTGTTTGACAAACTTGCTTCCACTCACTTTTATTATTTGGGATGCATATCCATTTTGCTAACATTTTAATTTTATCAATTGTACATATACTGCTAGTACTACCACTATTATTAAAAACTATTTTGAGCATATAAATTTATAATATAATATGCACATCTAGCATGAAAAAATATACTTTGCATAACTAGGTTTAAACTTTTAATTAACATAGAAATAACTGCGGTATTACTCTAAGCATTATCTAAAGTAATAGCAAAAACTTCATTATTTTCAAGTCCACACAATTTACAAACTTGAGTAATATATTTATGAATAGTATATGCATTATATGCTTCTTCTATTACATCTAAAGATAAAATTCAATTTGCATGCACCAATTTTCATCTATCTAATGACAAGTTATAAGAAGATAACTTATACCATTAGTACTAGTTCATATATTACTAGTTAAACTAATCTTAGATGAAATATTACTAAGTTTATCAATTAAAGCTTGCCTATATTCTTTAAACATATCCATGTAATCTTTTTTAATGTATGTCTAGAAAACATATTTATATGCAGGTTGTAAATATTTACAAACAAATTCTAAATATCCTACTTTTTTCACAAATTGTGAATGGTTGTTCAGTTCTAACTACAAATCTAACTAAACCACGTCTAGTTTGAACATTATCAAAAATAATTTTTTTAGCATAATGTATATTAATTTGAGATTGTTTGCTTGCAGTAATTTCATTTTTTTTAGCGTCTAGATTAATTTTATGTAAACTAATTAAATGTCTTTTATACGTACTTGTACTGCTACCACTTCCATCGGAGCTATGAGCGTAAACACCTTAACACAATTTATAAATAGCAGAATATTCATCCGTCATACTTTATTTTAGTACAATGTCGAAATACTCTCATACCTTACCATTTTTTTCCTATTAATCTTCATTTTCGTCGGTCTTGATGATGTAGTGGCAGTGGTGGCAACTAATGATTGTGTTTGAGTATGACCTCTAAATGAAGCTCTTCTTCCGAATGAATATCAAGTTTGAATTCATTGAAAGATTCATCACCCAAATTAAATTTAGAGATATCAGTAGAAGCGAAAGGGCGAGAAATGGAACATGAACAATGAAACAAATCTAAAATTTTTATATTTTTTTTGAAAATAAATATATTTTAAAATTTGAAAGAAATAGATGTAAGAATATATATTGGAAGTTGGAAGTTGAAACTAAAACTTGTAAAATTGTAAAATAAAAAGGAAAATGAATTTAGAGAGAAAAATAATAATATTATAAATTTAGGATAAGAGAATTTGAATGAATTTAAGAGAGTTTGAGTGAAAATTGAAAGAGTATGAGTGTTGAGATTTGAGAAAATGTAAAGAAAATGAATGAAGAAAATGAATAGGTATTTATAGAAAAATATTGAATTTAAATAAATAAAAAATTAAAAAAAAAGTGGAGGGAGGGAGCGTCCCTTCCTTCCTTCCTTCAAATTGGGGCAACAACTCCTAACGGCTCCTTAAAGAGCCATTGCTCCATTTTGCAACAGCCTGCTGCAAAAGGCCTACCACTGTTCAAGCCTGCATAGTGGCAAGCTCTAATTTAGAAAAATTTTAAAAGGGATCGGTTCCGACCCAGAACTAGCCAAAATTGATTCGGCTTGGACCGAGACACACCAGTCCCAGTTCGTTACCAAGCTAGGCCCTTACCAGGCCTAATTTTCTTTGAATATCGGACTGGTTTAACCCGATCCGATTTTGACCGGACCGAGTTAATTCGGCTCGATAATCACCTCTACCTTATTTTAAAACTATTTTTTCTATTTTTTTGTCAATTTTACTTCATATAACTTATTATTTTTTCTTCCCAAAATATCCTTTTCTTCCTAACAACACTATCAACTCTCTCTCTTCATTCACTCTTGAATTCCTAGAATTTTCCTTTTCCTTAAGTCTCTCATCAATCTCTTGATAATCAGGATTATCTACTTCAATATAAGGTAAATCCTTTAGTACATTCATCTAAATATATTATTATTTCAATTTATTGACTGTCTACGTAAGAACTCGACAATCCTCAATTCAAACACCTATTAAGACAAAGGAAGACCCTAAAGATTCATCCATCAATAACCCAATTGATCTTAACAAACCAAATCACATTCCAAAACCCCAAGAAAATTAGCCAAAAATACAAAGGATATTACCCTGATGGTTTTCAGCAATGAACGGTGAATAGAAGAAAGCAACCCAGCGTCCCATTTGTTTGAAGCTATTGCATGGAAGAGAGAAACAGGGACCAACTTTCCTGGAGAGAAAAACAACATTGAAAATTTGAAGAAAAAAAGAGAAGATTGTGGATTTCATTAAGATTTCAAATTGCCACATAAGTTTAAAGATTAAAGGTACTGACAAATATAATTCCCCATTTTAATAAAAAATAAAACTTGAGATTTGGAAGAAAATAGTGTAATTTGGTTGTTAGGAGTGAGAAGATGAAGACATTGATTTGGTTTTCTGAGGTAGAAGGGTAAAGTGGTAAGTTCATGCAATGGCTGTTTTTTTTAATAAAAAATTTTCATTAATTTAGGGTGTATTTAGCTTCTTTTAAAATGTGAATAGAAACCTTAAAAAAATCCTATAATAGATTAAAAAATAAAAGTTGAATTGTGCTCAATTTTTTTTATTTTTCTTTTTTCTATCCAAAACGACACATTTTCTTTTAAGAAAAAATATGCAAGATGGAAGAAGTGGGGAGTAAGGGGAGAGAGAGAGATTTGGGTAATTCAAAATAGAAATGTAAATGAGAATACACGTCATTGTACTCGAATTCGAATTTGATTTTTTTATAATATTTAAATTCGATTAATTATTTAATTATTTTAGTTTTAATTATCTAAAACCTACTTGTTTAATATTGAAAATACTTTTTAACTATTCCCTTCAAATTCAAGGAAATTTTATAGTAAGGTCATAAATTTTGACATTACTGTAAGGTCAAAATAAAAAATACATGATTAAATGTAAATTTAAAGTCATTAAGTATAAAATATGTTAGAAGTATCGTAAATAATTGATAATAATTTTAAGGTTAATGTAAAAAATATATGATTATGTATAAATCTAAAGTTATTAGGTGTAAAATATGTTAGAAGTATGTAAACACACAATAATTAACATAAACATACATTATGCATATTGACACCAATTAACATAAATTATCATATGTTTAAATCTATTGACACTAATATTTATATTGATAATTATATTTTTACGATATTTCTAAAATATTTTATGCCTAATGACTTTAAATTTACGTTTAATTATGTGTTTTTTATGTTGACCTTATAGTAAGGTCAAAATTTGTGACCTTACTATAAAAATTCTCATAAATACAAATTTATTAAGTTAAAATTTAAGTTTTAAATTTAAAATCAATTTTAAAAAAATTATTAAAAAGTTAAATTAATAAAATTAATTTAACTCATAAAAATAAATTAAAGTTAAAAATTGTAATTATAATATTTAATGAATTAAATACGTTAAATATTAAATTAATATTAAATACTTTATAAATAAAAAATAACTATTATATTAAAAGATTATTATTTTATAATTGAGTGCAAGTAATGGATATATTAAAATAAGGGTTTGTATATAATGCACTGATAGTGTATAGTTTCTATACACTATCAATATAGACATCTCATCAATTGACAAATTAATAAATATAAAAAGCTCTTAAAAGTAAATATAAATTATTTTTTTAATTTACTTATAAAGATCTATTGATAAGGTATCAACTTTTAATATATTAACAATGTATAAAAATTTTATATTATCAATATATTATATATAAATCCTTAAAATAATTATTTGAATCCGTAACGGATAAAAACTTTAGCATCCAAGCCTTCTCCGAGCTCAATTACATGAACCCTTATCCTATTTGATCAGATCAAACAATGTCGGATTTTTTAATTATGGTGTTGTGTTCATTACTATTTTATTGTCGAGTGCGTTTCGGTCACATCAGTCTATGTGATTGGGCCTCGGCTCCCTATATTTTTCCAAGTTTAATTTTTTAAAAATATTTTAAAAGTTTTAATAATTTAAAAAGTTTCAATCACGGGAAGCAAGGATTTAATTTCTTCCGTTCATCTTTTCTCCTACTTACGGTCATTCCCTTATTTCCCCTTTGCTGTCCGACTGCAGCCGTACGGCGCCAGCGACTCAACTTTCTCCCTCTGGCCTCTTGCCGCCGGCGAGCTCCGTCCCTTAAACTGCTCTCCTTCTCCTCCTCTGATTTTCTTTTTTATCTTTCTTCCTGACTTCTCCCGACACCGCTGATGTCGCTAACACCTCCAGCTGATGTCCTCCCTTCCTCACTCCGCCGTCTTCTCTGACCTCCCTAATTTTTTTCTTTTCTTTTCGTTTTGTTTTTTGCATCAGGTATCTTCATTTTCCCTCCTTTAATTTCTCCCTTTCCTGTTTGTCTCGTGGGAAAATATTTTCTTGAAACATTTTCATTTTTATTTTTTTTGCAGAACTTTTATTTCATTTTCCAAGCAATATAAGGTAAATATTTCTTCAAATTTTTATCAATTTTTTGTTAATTTACAATTTTATTTGTTGTTTTGGAGAAGTGTTATAAAAAAAGGTAAATCTCAATGTTCTGTATAATGCCTTCTTAAAATGATCCTAGTATTTAGTCGTTTAAGTTTCAATTGATCAATCTATTCCTGCCAAATTCTACCATTTGAAGTGAAGCATTATAGCATAAATGTAAGTAATTTGTCGGATTAATGGAAAATAAAGATAATTTAAGTTGAGATAATATCGATAAATATGACTGTAGACTGAAACCATCTTGTTTGGCACTAATTAGAGAAGTTTAGGTCTTTTGTCTTTCTATTCAATCCAAAATTTTGACAGCGAGAAAATAGATGCTACCCAAAAGTAAAATTTTTGTGTTTCATGTAACAGGAGAAGTAAAAGGGTTTGTTTTTACATGAACATTTTGATTTATGAACTGTTCGTCGGTTTTATTTTCCTTTGATTATTCAGGGGAAACATTGAAGGTAGGAAATGACATACTTTTTAATGAAACTATTGGTGGTCAAGAATATGTTTGAGTAATTTTCTTTTTATTTCATTTCCGCTCACTGAATATTATGGACCAAATGACATGAAGGGGAAGTTGAACAAAATTTTCTATTTTCTATTTTTTTTTATCATTCTCCCTTTTTCTTGTAATATAGGCAAATGCTGTGTCAGTCCTTTTGCACTAAGCAATGGATTGCTATTATTCTATGATGCTGGGTGTAGATATGTCTGTTTGATTCCTTTTTATTGGCTTTTGGAATGTACTTGAATTGTTTTCATAGTGCTACAAACTTCTATGACGGTCTTATAACACTTTTCGAAAGGCTAATCTGTTGTCTTGGATTTTTTCCCCTCATCATAGTACTTGGTTTAACATATATGCTTCATTATAAACAAGGATTGGCTCTCAACTCTGATAACAAAGATCTTATCGTTAAAATAATAACCTTCCATTCTACAGTTTGTCCTCTTTAAAAGCTGAAAAGAAAGTATTGTCTTTACTTGTTGCGATTTGCCTTTCATTTTATTAGTTAATGGATCTTAATTGGACAAGATAATTTTTTATCATATGGTAATCGCAAAATTTGTTAGTTCATTATTTATGATATCAAAGAAGTTGAGTTTCCTTCTACACATTAAACCCAGTTGCCTTTGGCCTTGAACTTTCTGTCCTTTATTGTGAATTATTAACTCTGCTAAAAGTTATTGGCACCTGCTCTTAGGTTTACTTCAACTTTGTAAATTTTATGGCTTATTTGGGCTACTTTTTGTAATTTATTTTTCATAATCCATGTTACATGGTAAACTTGAATACCATGGCATCTCACTTTGCTAAGCAAGTTGATGAAGCTGTCTTGGAATTGGATACATTGAGCAAGAAATTATATGAAAGATAGCATGTTGATGTAGCTTTTAAGTTACAACCTAATTACTTTATAAGATGGAGGTAACTCTTAGATTGTGTAAGAGGAAATGATTTAACTAAATTTTCCTCTTAATGCTACTTAATGTATTCATACAGTTTTATGAGAAGTATCTGTCTCAATCTGTTTTACCTATTTAATATTTGGTTGGCTCTCAATTTTTGTTCTTTAGTCTGTTGCTTTATTAGTTTTCTGCTTAATTAACCTATTGCTTAATGTTTCTTTTTCAAAATGAACGGCTTACAGCTCAATTAAAGGAGTTTACAGTTAGCATCAAGGAGGAGCATCTTGCATTGAATCTCCAAAGAACTTTTAACTAGGTATGCATGCTCATGGTACTTTGAATTATACACAAAATATGTAAATTCTTTAGATGACAAAATTAATGATTACTTCTATGTAGCTTATTTTGTTATAATCAGTATTGTATTTTAATTCTTTATCCATTTTGAATCAATTATGAATTAATTTTTACCTTTCAGTTTTGTTTTATAGCACTTCAAAATGAAAAAAAATTAAATAATAACAACCAAATAGCAAAAGCATTAATAAACAAGCTTAATTTAGAAGTTTGACTTCCTATGGTTTAATTAATTAGTAATATAAAAGTGTAATAAAATGAAATTAGAAGTTAGCAACACTAAGAAGGAACATGAACATAAGAATTTTTTCTAGTATTAACTTAAAAACCTTTGGAAATAAAAAATTGAACTACCTAAAGATGATAATAGAAATAATTCATTTTTTAGTTGAAAGAAAAATGGTTTGAGCATTTGGGTATTTAGCTAAATAATAAAGTACGTGTATCTCCAAATCAAAATGTAAATTTGATTCTCCCTTGTCTAGGAATCAGAACTTTTCAGGAAAAAAAAAGGGTTTAAGCCATGCACATGGGGTTACCCCACAGCCTGCGTTTGCATATCTTATGGACCAAAAGGGATAGTTTGGGCCAGCTCAGGTGGATTGGGAGGATCCAAACGCAATCAATCCATGACATTTTTGTGTATGAGTTTAAGAAAATGGAAGGAGAGTTCAGGAAGAGTAACAGGAAATTTCTGCAAAACCAAACTCTAAAATAGAAAGTGAAATTAGATGACATGATTGTTTTAAACTCAACTAGGGTTTTTTTTTCTCTGTTTTGGATTTCCAAGGTTTAAACTTTCTTGGTGATTTGTAATTTGTTATTCTAATTGTCTCAACAGCTTGTTGTATTAGTTGGTTGCAGAAACCAAAATGTTAACTGGAAGAAAGTTTTTTGATGGATAAGTCTTGGATATATTTTTCTATTTAATGGGAAAATCAGAAATCCAGGCGTGATAAATATGCTAAATGCTTAGGACTATTGCCCTGCTGTATATTGGTTTTCCCTTATTAGCCCACTGATTTTATAATTGTTCGTAATTATATCATATTATAAATGGTTTTTGAAATTGATTGAAATTCTAATTTATAAAGTTGATAGAGTTGTAATTAAGTATTAGAGGATGAAACTTATATCCATCTTTTAAAAATGCAGGAACCTTACACACAAACATAGTCATGATTCAATTGTATGTTAATTCATGTAATTTTTACGGAATTTATCAAGCTGCAATGGATGTGTTTGACCAGTTTCTCTCTCTCTCTCTCAGATAAATGGAGGAATCTGAGAAAAGAAAGGAAAGGTTGAAAGCAATGCGCATGGAAGCTGCTCATGCTGAAGTCTCTAATAATGATGAGACTTCTGCAATGCCTGGTTGCCTTTCTAATCCATTGAGTGAGACATCATCAAGTTTGTCAATGCAGGATGACTTTTGTAGCACTCCGCGCTTTGACTACTACACTGACCCTATGGCAGCATATTCTGCTAACAGGAAGAGGGGCAAGAGTGATAATCAGACTATGCTTGAATCTTTTACATCTCCAACTACTAGTGGCGGGCCAATGGCAAGGCCTTCACCATTCCATCCTGGTAATTTGTTTTCCTTCAATTATTATCTATATGAACATGTTAGAATATTTCTCCTTCAGAATATTTCTCCTTCCCATTCTTCCAGCTCATGACCTTCTTATCAGAAGTTGCCAGGGGTGGGCAACTTCAGAAGTTCTGCATGTTTTCTGCATATGTAACCAAAATTTGTTCCCTCAGTATGTGTTAGAGAAACTTTAGATAATACCGGTCATAAGAAGGATATTATAATCGTCTGATCTGATTTGCACTTAAAGCTGATTATCTGAGGAAGAGAGTTATTGATTAAAACCACTCACATTAAATTTCTCTAATTTCTCAATAACATCAATTGGTGCTCTTTCTGTTCTGACAATTAATTGATAAATTTATTCAGATTTGGCAGGACCAAGGAATTCTGATAGGAATCTGCCTGTCCTTCAGATGCAAAGCCAGTTTTCACTTGATCAGAGCAAATACCAACGAGGTCCATACGGTAGCCCTTATGCCCACCCAAGAACAAGTCCGCCCATGCATCAAGGTCATTCTGATGTTTGGAATGGATCCCAGGCTACAGCAAATAATCATAACTTTGCGTCTGATGGAAGATCGAGAGGAATGGTTGGTTCTCCTCCCATGTATCGAGGAATGGTTGGTTCTCCTCCCTTGTATCCTGGGACTTCTCCTAGGGTCTGGGATCCCTCAAATGCATCAAGATATGGTAATTTTCCCAGCCCTGGCTTTTCACCAGCAGATAGCCCTAATTTCAATTATGGAAGAGGCAGGCCTCAAATGTTCGGTAACAGTCCAATACTTGATTCAGGACCTGGAGGTAGTCCTGGTTTCCGTTCAAGAGGAGGCAGGGGCCGTGGTTATAGTGGCAATATCAATCCTGGTATGGGACGAAGTGGTGGACGAGGACAAGGTTTTCATGGTCGTAGCTCAGCATCAAACAAGACATTGGGGGCAGAGTGTTTTTTTGATGAATCCATGTTGGAAGATCCTTGGCAGCATTTAAAACCTATTCTATGGAAAAGACAAGAAGCTGGAATGGATAGTTTGAGTACCCCGGGCTCTTCAAATTCCTGGCTTCCAAAATCCATTAGCATAAAAAAGGCCAAAGTTTCAGATACTTCTAGCAAGTTTAATTCTCAAGCAAGTCTTGCAGAGTACCTTGCTGCCTCATTCAACAAAGCTGTTGAGGATGCACAAAATGAATGAAAGTTGCCCATATCTCCCAGGACAGCCACTCAATGTGCATTCTTGCAATGGAAGGCATGTAGATGAGATCTTTTATAAACATTTAGCTGATATTTGGATGCCAATCATGACAAGTGGGGATAGGGTTGGCTGAAGACCTGAAGGAGTTTCCACCACCACACAGGATAAATATGGTTGTTTATTTTCTTTTGCACCAGTAATGTTGGATTACACAATAGGAGTTAGTTATTATCCATTCTCATAAATTCCACCCAATTCACTTCAAAACTCAAATTCGAAGTTTTATACTGTTGAGCTTTTATCTCAGAATATAGTTATGAGGGAGTACTATTTAACCTAGCATGCTATGATTATAAGAGAAAAGATTGTCAACTATAAGGAAGCCGCCTGTATTTGCTGTAAAGAGATGTATTTGTTTGGCTCATATTCATAAACTCTAAACTGTCTTTTAGAAAGAAAAAAAAGGAAAAAAAAACATACACATTGATTTGTTCTGACATGCAGAAGCCAAAAAAAGAAAACAAGCCCGTTATGTTACCAGTATTCAGCAGCCACGTTGAAATGCGGAAACCTATCTTCTGCATGCAAATGGACATCTGGTCATCTCCTCTTTCCAACGCATGTCACTGTCAACAATTTTCGCTTTCCTCTTCGCCCTTGGCTTTATTCTTACGTGAAACTTATCCTCCGACTCCATTACCAGGCTTTATGTTACACATCTACCTCCTTTCTTTCAAGTTTCAATCAAACCTAAACCTGCCTATAGGATTCATCATGACTTCAACAATGTTTAAAGTAACCGTCTAAGTATCATTCTCAGGTAAAAAAAAATGTTTTGTTTTTCTCTTCTTGTGGGTAGGGGGTTGTAAGATTAAAAGGGTTGAAAAAGTCAGCTTGAGATATCGAATCTCTTATTGTTATTGCTCTTTTTTCTCTCTTTCCTTTAATTTCTAGATAGGTACTTTGTAGGATCATGTTTCAGAATTTGGAATGATCTTCATGATAGATTAATTCTGTGCCCCTGTAATGTATGTTTCAAATATTTTTCTGTTTTCGGCTATTTTGGCTCCATTTTTGTGGCATCATGAAAGTCTGAAGTCAAGTTACAAAGCAACCAAACAAACGTTAGCTGGTTACGTTTTCAAATGCTGAATTTTGTTCTGAATTTTATTTAGTTAATATGGTGGGTAATTTTTCTTTTTCTTTTTCTTTAGATAAGTGAGTAGCTAACTAAAGGCTTATTAATTTGTTCTAGGATGGATGACCCAGAATCAGTATGGGAAATCCAAGAACCATCAGGAGCGAGCAGTGAGGGGGGAAAACTAGGTTGGGTGCTGAGATTAGGAAGGAAAATTTTAGTCACTGGAATTGTTATATCATCTGCACCACTTGTTCTTCCTCCACTCATGGCTATCTCCACAATCGGGTTCGTTTGTTCAGTCCCTTATGGGATCTTCCTGATGAGCTATGCTTGTACTCAGTCTGTCATGAGGAGGTTACTTCCAATGCCTCCACCAGCCGCCTCTTTACTGTTGGAATATAGCAAAGCATTTAATGGTGAAGAAGAAGCCAATGGGGATGAGAATCAAGGAGAACAAAATGAAGTGATACTTTTGAAAGGAGGTATTAGTATAGAGAGGGAGGAAGAAGAGTTAAAAGAGGATACTTTTGAAGAAGTTGTCAAGGAGAAGGGTGCATATCAGAAAGGAGGTGTTGAAAATGATGAAAAGAAATCAATGGGAGAAGTAGATGAAATTGTGGAGGAAAACGTTCATGAGGAAGATGAGAAGCACAGAAGCAATATGGAGAACAAAACACCACTGGAAGCTGAAAATGTCAAAGCGAAAGAGGAAATGATAAGAGAGACAGGGCAGAATGCTGAGAATGTAGATGCACAGAGAAAAGCAAAAAAGAAGAAGAGAAGAAAAAAAGGGAAAGCGAAACAGTCTATCAAAGAAAGTGTGAATGAGCACCCAGGAGATGAGACTCATGGTTGTTTTACAATCGTTGAGAGTGATAAGAAAGAAAGGGACAGTGTAGCTGTCCATGGAGAGAATGATGAATTGGTAAGAGAGTCAAGTGGATCATTAGAAAGAAACAGAGAAAGGGGTAGAAGTTGTGATGCAGCAGAAGAAAAGAAGGGTGTGAAAAAGGCACAAGTTGATGCCATTGCCAATGTAAAACTTTTGAGAGGGAATGAGGGAACAACAGAAGTTAAAGAGGAACAATACATTGGTGAAGGAAGTATGAGTGACCTGTCAATAGAGGAGGTTTCTAATGTTGTGATTGAGTTTGAGGGGCATGAGAAGAATGGTAGTCCTATTGAGAAAGAAACACCATTTCAAATAAAAAAGGTAGATGTTCAATTATCACAGTCTCCTGATGTTGAAGAGGATGAAGATCTAGTAAGGGAGACTAGGGGATTATTAGAAAAAATCAGGGATGAGGCAAAAACTGATCATGCAGTGGATGATAAGTGGATTACAGAAAAAGAGCATTCAAGTCCAGAGAAGGATCATAAGAAAAATGCTGAAGATGTTGAAACAGCTAAAACTAGATGTATTTTTGGCCATGACAGAATGGAACAGCCAACTGGGGAGCTTGAAACGGTAGTAGAAGAAAATAAAGCAGATAACAAAGTGAAAATGAAGGAATCAGTGGAAAATTTGGGTAAAGATGCTGAAGGTTTATCTGAGGAAATGGAAGTTGACAACATTCACAAAAGAGCACAGCCAGTAGGGCCAGTGAGTGAAACAGTAAATGATGGTACCAATACAAAAGATCTCACAGGGGAAAGTGCTATATTAGTGGAAAGAGGAAATGCAGCAGACGACAATGAAAATAATGTAGAGCAAAATTATCTACTGGAAAAGGACAAGAAAGATGTGATTTTCTCCAATGAAGATGAAGAACAAGGGCTTGATCTGCTAGAAGATTTAAGTACAGTTTGTCAGCAGGGCTCCCCTTCAGATGCGAACAGTTTTGAAGGTAGTCTTTTGCAGTAGTCGGTTTT
The DNA here is from genome assembly GCA_032173925.1 of Heritiera fomes. Lineage (NCBI taxonomy): Eukaryota > Viridiplantae > Streptophyta > Magnoliopsida > Malvales > Malvaceae > Heritiera > Heritiera fomes. The sequence continues at coordinate 23,879,113 of JAPDPM010000001.1, forward strand.
CAGTTTATCTTGCTTTAAGAATTGCTTTTTGTCACAAAGTTAATTCCAGTTCTCATATTTATTTTATACCCATATGGTGCATGTGCAGAAAGTCAGCCTTCATCAAGTTACTTGGTTCACCAAGATATTTCTGATTCTTCAGAGTTTCCTGTTTCTATGAAGGCTCAAGAATCAGATGACATTCGAATTTCAGGAGAAAATGCCATTGATACAGTTTCCAATGAGGTTAGCCTTAAGCTTAAGTTTATTGCATATCAATGTAGCTATTTCTGAATAGAAATGTCAATCTTATTAACATTCTTACCATAACCAACTTTTTATTTGTCACTCACGTTTGTTGGCTCTTGTTACAATATCATTTTAGAATCAATTAAACCCAGCATTCTGAGTCCAAGGTTGTTTTAGACCTTTTTTGTTTTGATCTTTTTTGTACATAGCACAACAGCCAAGCATGTATCATGTGTGATCATTATTTAATTTGTTACCCGAGCAATGGTAAAAGTCCTAGTATATGGGGAAGAATTATTTCCTAAAGTAAATGTGCTTACAACAAAGGATTATAATTTATAAACCATATATTCAATTAGCTTTTGCTTGTAGGCTAGTTCACACTGTTACATTAAGTTTCTTTGACTGCAGGCAGCATACAGTGAGAAGATATGGGAGCAAATTGATGCTCTGCGAACAATAGTTGGATACAAAGCCGTGCAACAAGAAACGTTCATAGAGGAATTGAAAGCTATCTATCTGTTCACTGGAATTGAGCCCCCTGCTTCCTTCAATGACATGTCTAATCTTGCTGAAGTCGATGCCAAGCTTCAGTTTCTTAAGTCCGTAGTTGGAGTTAAGTAAGAATCTGGTTCATCCTGGACTCGCTTTTGGATGCTTTATGAAAGTTTAATTTTCTTTTGAGATTTGCGTGCTGGTAAGCAAGCTTGTTTTATTTTACTCTTTAGGATTTAGACTAAAGAGTAGAAGGTCGGATTAGCATAATTAAAGAATAGGGATATATGAGGTTGAGCTGTTTTGGTAGCATGAACTATCCATATAGCATATTGGACTTTGTATTGTATTGTGGAACTACTGTTGCTTTTCGCATTAGTGTTTAGAGTTCTTTAAAAACCATATGGGGAATTCCATGTCATGTTGGTTTTTTTGTGAAGCGTAATATGTAAAGAATTATTATCCAATACATTGTGAAAATTTTAGATTTCATAAGCGAAGTTAAGATAATGATATATATATTGTTTTATTATTTTTTAAATATTTCATTAAGGATATGTGTCATCATTCAATCCTGATTATAGAGTTAAAAAGTTTCACTGATAGTATATAATGCATTGAATAATTATCTAATGTGTAAAATTCATGTGATAAATTATTTCAAGCTTCTTGCAAGGATAATTTATCCATTATATACAAAGAGAGGAGAGACTTAGTTATATATGTATAAAATAAATTGTTTTACACATTTTTTATAATTTCATGTAAGATTAACATTTTTGTTAATTAATGGTTAGATTTATTAATCTACACGTGTTTATCATACATGTAAATTTTTGAGTTAAATCTGATATTTTTATCATGTCAATCAAAAATAGTATTTTCTAATATATATTAACAGCTGGAATTTTATGATTATAAAACAATAATTAAATATTTTTGAATTGAAATTTGGTGTGCATGATCTACTTAATAAAACATAAAATTTAACGATAAGATTAATTCTCCATTTTACATATATCCTTTTATTTATATTCTTACCTCTGTTATTTATTTTAAAAACGTTTAATAAACCTATTAAAAAAAGTTTAATAAACAAATATATTTTCAATTTTTTGCATAAATTAGATATAAGCTTTAACATCTAATTTTATTGTAAAAGTTTATAAATTTTTATTTTATTATAAATAAGTTCTCAATCTTTTAAAATAATGCAATTAAATAAAATAATAAGATGTTAAGATTTTATAAGTCTTTAACATTTTTATTTTACTATAAAAATTTAAAATCGATTTGAATTTAATTGCATTATTTTGAAAGGTTAGAGGTTTATATAGTAAAATTAAATGTTAAAAGCTTATTTTCATTTTATGCAAAAAGTTGAGAGTATATTTGGTTATTAAGCATTTTAAAAATATAAGAAAATAAAGGAAAAAATGAACATTTTTTTCATTTTTCTTTTCATTTTTAATATATTATTGATACATAACCCTTTAAAGATATTAAAAAAATAAAAATAAATAAAATAGGGTATAAGTCACCATCTTAACCTTATTTGTGGAGTTTAAAAATTTCAGTAACATTGTAATAGATAATAACTTATATATAGAGATGATCAAGTTATCCAAGTGTTACACGATTTTTATAACTTCATGCAAATTAATGATTTTATAAACCAACCATTAAATTTAACAACTTAATTGTATATGTTATACACATAAAAGTTCAAGTTGATCCAATATCCTTATCATTTTAACTAGAATAACATCTTTTTTAATATGTATTTACAGTTTAGATTTTATTAATCAGACTACTGATTAAACATTTTCTATTAACTTGACATTTGACGTTCATAATTACATGAATAGAATATTAATAGAATATAAATTTTAATGGTCGAATTAAGAAAATATAAATTATATAAGAGCCAAACTCTAGAATTAATATAAATACAAGTAGCCTTTTTACAGGTCCAATGTGAGTGGACCTTTGTAGGCAAAGTTGACAATTACAGATACGATATGATGACATCACGAAAATAATATAAATAAAAACATAAAATAACACAAGTTAAAATTAAATAGAAATCGTATATGAAAATAATAAGAGCTAAAAAAGAAATTTTGTATTTTTCATGTTGAGAGGAATTTTGATATGAAATTTTTATGTTTTACATTATATAAATATGATTTTATATGATAAAAACATAAATTATCAAATCTGCCCATAAGTTGTAATGCCTTTAAAATAAAAAAAAAAGAGAAAAAAAATTAAAGCCCAAGTTTACATACGAGTGGTGGCGTGTGAACTGCTCAATCTGGGTCCGACCGTTATTTTCTCAGCCCATAGGTCGACCGGTCGGATCCAATCGCACACGTGCGGGTATATAGACACGTGTGAAGACAACAGGGAGCTTGCGAGGACATCATAAAAATTGTCAACCAAAGGGGAGGGAGAAACCGACGCGGATCTATCGCCTTGACAACTGCAAAATAGGATCAATCAGACAAACACTTAGATCAAATCTTCTTTATTTTTATTTTTTTAAATATAATTTTATACTTATTTGAATTAGTTATAGATCCAAGAATATTGCCCCTTTTTATTTACTTTTAGTTTTTGGATTTTAGAAATCAATATAAATTATTGAGAATGAAATGAGTAAATGAATGAATGAGAACTCCGCCTTCGTTGATCTCTCTAACTATAGATTCAGCTGTTCTTAACCTTTCCAACATCACCGATCTCTCTTCTCTGCCTGATCATATTCTCATCGAACTCTTCCTGGTAAACTTTCTTCTCTTTCCGTTTTCCATTTTTGATTTTCTTTTTTTTTGAGTTTTTCTTGCCTTTTCGCTAGATGGCTTGTTTTAATTTCTTGATTTTTTTTGGGTTTTTCTTTTTATGTGAAGCTATGAATTTTTCATGCGTTGGGTTGTATCTGTGGTTGTAGGCTATGATGATTTCTGGGGCGAATGGATCTTTTGATTTTGATGGGATTAGAAAATGGTTAATAGTTTTTTGTTTTTTAGGTGTTGCCTAGTCTGTATGTTGCAATTCCATATCTGTTATGATTATCTAATTTAAATTTAAAATGTTTTTTTTCTTTAATTTTTCAAGTCTTCTAAAAGTTATGTTGTGGTTCTTCGATATGATTCCATTATCTTGTCTGGTTTAATGCTAATAGATTTCAGTCAATATTTCCCATGCAATTCAAATACCACTCTCAATCATAGTCTGTGAGAAGTTTGAGGCCTTCTGGTCTGTGGAACCACTGCTCTCTCTTTCTTGTTTTAATTTTCATGATCTAGTGCTAGATCATGAAATTCTTATTTGGTAAGACAAAATCAGCATAGAATTTTGAAGAATTGATGTTGAATTTAAAGTTACGGTTGATAGAGTTTGTAGTGTTGAATGGATATTTGGGAGAATAAAAATTTTGGTTATTTTGGTTCGATATCAGGGAGTTCTAATTTTGCATGCAGGTTTGCATTTGGTTCTTAAAGATTAGAAGAGCAGACCATGCTAGCTGTTTAAGTTAGAGAGGCACATGACTTTTTCCTCTTTGTTTCCCTTTCTATGGGTAGCTCACATAGCTGTTTTTAATTACTTGATTTGATATGTTCTGGTAGCAGTGCCAATTGTTTACTAAATTTTCTCTGCTATTATTGATCATTTCTTTTCCTTTTAATTATTATTAATTTTTAATTATTCCATTGCAGAATTTACCTCATTTTAGTTTTTGAAATTCTTTTCCCTTTTTCTTTTTCCCTTTGTTTTTCAAATCCTTTAAACCTGAGAATAACTGAATAATATTTCAGCCCTTTATGGTCATTTTTACTTTCTTTCTTCTGTCTGACTAGCTTGTATTCAGATTTGTTATGGTATCTTGTCTCTGGAACCTTGCACATTTTTTTTGTTTGAACTTATGTTTGGTTCTAGTGGCATTCATTTAGTAAGATCAATTTTCACGGTTCTGGCAGAGAACAATAAGAGCTGGAAAGCTAACTGAGAGAGTTCTTAACCTCTTTATAGCTACTGGCAAGGACGAGGTCTTCTCACTCATCCAGGCACTCAACATTCAAGTCATAATTACCCCTGTCCTTCCCACCAGTAAGTTATTTTCAGAATTTCTTTTTTCTTTTCTGAAAGGGTTTTGAACTGATTTCCTAAATGAGTTTTTGTTCCCTCCATAGGATGTTCTGAGAAATTCTGACGTTTAATCAGTGGAATGCACAGTACTTTGGTCTAAAGAGTAACGACCAGTTGCTTTTAAAAGGCCTGACCATTCTGAATTGTACTGTTGTTTGTAATTGGCAAGATGTCTCTAGAAATTAAGGATGATGAGATTGATGTTGTGATAGGAGCACTCCGTTCTGACCTGACATCATTCATGAACGAGTGGAGACCTATATTCTCTCGATTTCATCTCATAGTTGTCAAAGACCCTGATTTGAAAGAGGAACTCAAAATACCTGAAGGCTTTAACCTTGATGTCTATAAAAGGCCTGACATAGATCGAGTGGTGGGTTCTTCTACTTCAACACTCTTCTCTGGCTATTCATGCAGGTATTTTGGCTATCTTGTTTCTCGGAAGAAGTACATTATCTCTGTAGATGATGACTGTCTCCCAGCCAGAGACAATAAAGGCTTTTTGGTGGATGCTGTTGCCCAGCATATTACCAATCTTACAACCCCAGCCACACCATTCTTCTTTAATACTCTATATGACCCTTTCGCTGAAGGAGCGGATTTTGTTCGGGGCTACCCATTCACTCTTCGGAGTGGGGTGAAATGTGCCTTGTCATGTGGGCTATGGCTTAATCTGGCTGATCATGATGCACCTACTCAAGCCCTAAAACCAGGACAAAGGAATTCCCGGTATGTTGATGCAGTTATAACTGTCCCAGCTAGAGCCCTGGTGCCCGTTAGTGGAATCAACATTGCTTTTGATCGGGAAGTGGTGGGACCTGCCCTGCTTCCAGCTCTGAGGTTGGCTGGGGAAGGTAAGTTTAGGTGGGAAACAATGGAAGACATCTGGAGTGGGATGTGTGTTAAGGTTATATGTGATCACCTCGGGCTTGGCGTGAAAAGTGGACTGCCATATGTTTGGAGAAATGATAGAGGCGACGCTATAGCGAGCTTGAAAAAAGAGTGGGAGGGTGTGAAGCTGATGGAGGAAGTTGTCCCTTTCTTTCAGTCGGTGCGGCTGCCACGGACTGCTACAACGGCAGAGGATTGTGTAGTTGAGATTTCAAATGCTGTTAAAGAGAAGCTAGGATCCGTGGATCCTGTGTTTGCTCGTGCTGCTAAAGCCATGCTGGATTGGGTCAAGCTCTGGAAATCAGTTGGATCTAGCTCGTCTTCCTCAGTGGTATAGGAATTAATTATGGTTATGATTTTTTACTTTGGCTACAATTATTTCTATTATTAACTCTTCCTTGACTTAGGTGTTTTAATTATATTTTTACTCTATAACAGTACTTTTATGATGGTTAACGGTGGCGATCCAAGTCGATGAATAAAGAATATTACGCTTCTTGTTGTTGTCGTTGTTGCAGAGAGGGTTATCGTTAGTCTCATTTTTAGTTTATACCTGTACAGACATTGTAATGTGATTGTGTTGTCCATACCATGCGAGTTCAAACCACTGATTCAGATTTTTTTCACTATGCTTGATCGATGGAAGTTGGAGTGTAATCAAGTCGAGTTTAACGATTTAGTATTAAGTTTGAGCTCAGTTTAACTCGAAAACTTTAGGTTCGATATTTGGCTTGAGCTCAATTGAGTTTAATATTTGAAGCTCGAGCTTGACTTGACAAAATACTCGAGTCATTAGAGTTTGATTCGATAGGTTTGAGTTGTCAATTTTTAATCACATATAATGAGAGTAAAATAGTAAATTAATAATAAAAATATTAAAAATATATATTAAAAAAACTTAATTAGGTTCGTGAGTTATTCGAATCGAGCATTAAAATATTCGAATTCGGTTCGATTTGTAATTCGAGTAGCTTGAACTCAAGTTCGGCATGAAAATGAACGAGTAAAATTCGAGTGATTAACAAATCTAATTCGAGTAATTTATGAGCAACTTGACTCATTTATACTCTTAAATAAAACTTTCGGATAGAATTTGGGTTAATGGCTTGAGTAAAAAATCATGAATTATTTATTTATTTATTTATTTTTTTTTGTTTCTAAGGTATAGCAATAAGCTCTTCTTGTATCCATATATAGTTACTTCTTTTCCATCATTCTCATAAAATTATTATTATTCTAAAAATAACTTAATAGTTTATTGTTGTAATCTACTAAAAGTAGAGCCTCTTCGTTTCGCGGTGGATTATATTTTTAAATAATTATTTCTTAAAAAATTAGAATTAAATTGAATAATATATTATAATGAAGATAATTATAGTAAAATTATTGATTTTTTTCTTTTTTGAAAATATGAATAGATTAGATTAATTAAGAAATGAATGAATCACCGTTTTGAATTACTGTTAATTACAATTAGGGATCATTTTTAATATTTTACAACATTATTTTCATAAAAAAATATGGAGAAAGTTTTTAAATTTTAATAACAAATTCCTACGGTAATGAAGTAGCAATTTTTTTTTATCATTTTTAAATATAAATTAACAAAATATTTGCATTTGATATTTTCTATCATTTAAGAAAAAAATTTTCTCTTCCAAATTCTATTCCAGATATAAGAAATTCCACGTCAGCTTATGAAGAACAAAATCAGAAGATTTTTTCCTCTTCCAAATTCTATTCCAAGGGTTTGATGTCTAAAATGTGGATTGCTAGCGAGAAGGTCAGGGAAGGACAATCTCCAAAAACAACTAAATTAGAAAACTATTTGGTTGATTCACAGAAAGAAGTTAACTCAAAACTTGGTATGAATAAGACTTTATTGAATACAAATAATATTTCTCCTCTTGTAGTAACTTAGCCATATATTTAATTAGTCGAGGTTATAGTGAATGGAGGCAAGGAGAAGGAATGTCATTATATGGTGGAAATGCCACCTCAAGGAGAATTGGTGTGCTAGAGAATAGAGAGGATACGGGGTTGGTTGAAGTTGAAATAATAGAGAAATAGTTGATTCCAGAATTTGGTAGAACGAAGTTGAAAAGGTAGTTGGTGGGTTGTGATGAAGAATTAGGTATGGGAAAGAAATTTAAGGGGCAGGATGAGAGTAGTCTGAAGGTAGACTTATTCATGATCGAATTGAATTGGGTTCAGGTTGGACCGAGTCTAAGATAGTTATTAAAATGTTACATTCAAACTCGAGCTCGACTTGACTCGATTATTTGAGTCTGATTTTTAGCCCGAACCTTTTTTTTACATGTATTGTAAAAACTTGAGCCTGATCAATTTGGCCCAATTTTTACTTAACGAAATACCTTTTATAATCCTTAATGCTTAAGAGCAAAACTGCAATCCCTTACAAATTCTTTAATGAAAGTAAACTCAGTTTTGGAATAAGGAAATCATGCCTTAGAATCAAGAATTTAATCAAATCTCATAAGTTTTATTTATGCTTTGGGACCGAGCTGGCACAGTCAAATGAACTATATGCTCTTAGTATGATGATGGAATTTCAGTCAATATAAGTCCACTAAAACCACACCAGTATGGCAGTAATTGAAAACCTACCTTCTTATCTTATCACGAGTAGGGAATTCGACATCATTATTATTGACTTTGAAAAACTTATGATTTTGGTATGACTTCATGAGAACTTAAGAAAAATATATTTTTAATCATAAGCATAAAATAATTATTTGTATTAATATTGTGTAATCATACTTGATAAGTGAAGAGTCAAATATGAATGTTCTCAAAGCAATAATTTATCTTTATATATTTGATTGAGATATTATTCTGCAAAAAATGCCAGTATTGTGTGTTTAACAAGTTGAAATATAAATATACTTTGAATATGTGTCGATAGGATATTTTTAAATATTGACGAAACTGATAATGTATCGATACGCTATCCTAACCATGGAACAAAACTTCTTGCTCTATTTTGGTACCAATACAATTAAGATTCGGACCGACACATTTGTGTTTTATTGTGCAGTATTTCTTCATGAAGTATTGATACACAAAAGGAATGTATCAATACCTCTTAAGTTTGGCAAATCCCAACGGTCAAATTTTTCTATCTACCAATGGGAAGAATCTTAAATTTACAATACCAACAGCCAAAAACTTAAGATAAACTATTTAAGGAAGAAGCTTAGAATTGAATAAAAGTGAGCCAGAATTCCAAATCATATGTAATACTCGTATCCAAGCTTCATGCAAAAAGGAAAGAGAAAAGAGATTTCCTTTCTATCATCACTTGTCTCAAAAAGAATTTTTTCGATCCAAATTGTATCCATTTAGTGTTTGTAGAGGCATTTGTAATACATTTATAAACTCATTTTAACTTTGTTAAAGAGGAAAGTACCTTTGAGTGCTAAATTTGTAAGTGAGGTTTAGGTATATCTAAGGTTTACTCCTTAAGCCAAAAAAGGGCGTGGTTTTAGTGTTTGCTTCTTTAGCCAGAAAAAAGAGTACTTGTAAAGGTTGCTTCCTTAAGCCTTAAAAAGGGAAGGTATAGGTTTTCTCATTAGCCTGTGAAAAGAGAGAGATTGATAGGTTATCCTTAAGCTTAGGGAAAAAAGAAGGTTATCTCCTTGAGCCTGCAAAAGAAAGAAAGTTATAATCCATCTTCAATAGTAAATTTGGTGAAAATCTTTGGAAGGGTCTTAAGGTAAAGGATGGACATAGGAAAGGATGCCAAACTTTTGTAAAATCAACTGTGTATTATTTCTTTTTCCTACACTTTTACTTTTCTTATTGCATTACTATTTTAATGTTGATTGGTTGCATATTATGTACCTAGTGTAGGAGGTACTTGTTCTAAATAGCATTAACTTAGCAAAAAACTCAAAACCAAATTAACACCCTCTTGGTTAGTAGTGAACCAACAATTGTTATGTTTACATAAAGCAGGAGGCTATTCATCATTTGTTGCAAAGTCTTAAAATCGAGTTGGACTGAGCTAGGCCGAGCTTTGGCTTTTAATGACAAGACTTAGGCTCAACTTGATTCTTGATTGGGTTAGATTTTTTTTGTCTAACTCATTTATTGGAATTAATATTTTTGTCAAAACCCTTTAAAAAATCTAACGGGTCTTCGAGCTTAAGCGAATTGCCTGACCTATGAACAGATCTATTCAAAGGTTCATGACAGAATATAGGAAAGTTGCGGCGAGCAGAGTGAGAGTCAAATAATGAAGAAGGCAGCTAAGGAAGAGTTTTTTTAAAAAGAAAACAAGTAAAGGTTTGTAGAAAAGGAAGGAATATAGTTCAAGAAGGTTGGGGAATGTGGAGAGGGCGTTTTTTAAATTACCTATGGAGAAGTATAAAGGGTTAGTAGATATTATCACGTTGGGTGGTGGTAATAAGGAAGGTTTTGGTAGAAACATGGTGGCAGGGCAGAAACAGCCTCAAAATAAACATGAAAATAATTTCTTGGAATTGTCAAGGAGTTGGATCATCCTTGACAGTTCAGGCTCTCAAAGAGCTAAAGAGAAAATGATTATAGGGTTTGCATATTTGATGGAGACAAAGAATAAAAAGGAGAAAACAGAGATGATAAGAATGAAGATGAAGTTTGTGGAATTTATGTATGTGCATCTAGAAGGTTTGAGTGGTGGTCTTGCTTTATGGTGGAAAAAAGATATGCAGGTTTAATTATTGTCAGGAAATAAGAATATTATAGCCATAGGAATGTTAGATCCAAAGAAATGTGTTTGTTGTAGAATTTGTTGGATAAATGAAGTTCATATATTTGAAGATAAAAGGAAGATTTGGGAATATCGTAGGAAGAAATCACAGTACATTAAAGGTCTTTGGATGTGTATTAGCGACTTTAATGATATTGTGAGTAATGAGGAGAATGAGGGGGGAAGAAGAAAGGAGAGAATAATGTCAGTTGACCTATGTGGAGTTTATGGGACAAGCATTTACTTGGTTTAGAAATACAAAAGGTGATGGTTTGAGGTGTATCCAAATATGAATGTTTCTAACTTGTCTGCTGTTGGTTTGAATCGTTCTCTAAAGCTTTGCTTGGTAGAATGGAAAGAAAAATGGAAAGAAAGAAAATTGAAAGAAGAGAAAATTGAAAAGATGAAAAATTAGAATTTTTTTCTTTAGGTGTGCTTGGTATGAAAGATGGAAAAATGTATGGAAAGTATATTTCTTTCCTTCTATTGCTTGGTAGAGTGAAAAAGTGAGAAGAAAGAAAATTAAAAATAAAATAATTTTACCATCCTACCCTTATACAAATATTTATTAACTATAATTGTTTTTGAATAATAATTTTTTGGCATTTATTGAGTTTTCATTTTTAATGAAATTTTTTTATAAGAATCTAATCAAAATAATTCATTAATAATTTATTATCATAATTAATTAATTATTTATTTATATAATTAATTAATTATGTAATGACTAATAATTGTTAAATACTCAACTCAACCATGAATAATGTCAAAAAAATTTTTTATTTAGTTCAATCATTTTTTTCACTTTTTATTTTTCAAAGAAATTTTTAAACAAAAATTTGTCAATTTTTTTTGAACGAATAAATTATCTTAATTCCTTTAGATTTACAAATAAGATATTAAAATATATAAAATAAAATACCATATTCATATAACCTTTTTTTAACTCCAATAAAAATTAAAAAATATATATATATTATAACAAGTGAAATAATACTATAACATAAATTTATAATAAAAAAATATAACATTATAACATCATAACTAATTACAAAGAGTTTCGTACCAACATAAGTATTTTAACAAAAAACAAACAAAAAAAAATTAAAAAGCTATCATCTTTGTTAACCATAATCTTGCCACATTGTAGCAGCTATATTGTTGCGTATAGCAACTCCTAGCCTAGCATCTTCATCACCACCAATGTTATTAGCATTACTCTCATGAGTTTGCTTAGTTTCTATCATCAACTCTTTCAATTAACTCGTAATCAGGATCAACACCCATTAAGTAATTATGCAAAATACAGCATGCCAAAATTATGTTTGTCATTGTATCAACCGAATAGAATGGCTCGGTCATTCCAGAAATAATTGCAAAACGTTTCTTTAACACTCCAAAAGCTTTTTCAATCACATTTCTCAATGAGGAGTGTCGATGGTTAAATAGTTCTTCAACATTTTCAGGTCCGCGTCCAGAGTACTCCTTCAAATGATACCGTGTACCTCTAAATGGTGCAATAAGTCCACTTCTTAGCATAAAACCAGCATCTACTAGATAATATTTTCCTTAAAAAAAACTAAGTTAGTATTAATTATATAAGATAAATTTAGATAATTTATTTACAAGTGAATATTACCTTGAGGAATGATAAGCTTGTCTTCCCTAGTTAAAGCATCTTTTATGATTCTTGAATCGGATGCTGTTCCTTCCCAACCAGCTAACACATATGTAAACTTCATGTCAAATCCACATGCAGCCAATATATTTTGTGTTGGATATTCTTTTCTTCCTCGATATCTTGGAGCATCTTTTCTAGGAATTTTAACACGGATATGTGTACCATCAATCGCACCAACACAATCCTGAAATTCAACCTTTTAAGTAAACTCTACCTATAGTGACTATACTATTATTTAGAACTTATAAAACTTATAACATAATTTACCTTGAAATATGGGTAAAATCGATTGCTATTGAGTATTTGTGGTGGGACTTCAGAACCATTTGGTTGTACCAAAAAACTATCTTCTAAGCCAATGATTGCTCTTAACACATCATGAAATTGACGACTTATGGTCTCACGGGATCGACGAAACCATAAACCAACTGGACGAGTTCGTTCATTATGTCCTACTATATAGAGAAACTTCGCAACTTGTTCCTCAACAGAAGAATTTTTAGTATCTTTGAGATGCTTAGATCCTCGAAGCAAGCGACAAAATCTAAAAAAAGCATTTGGTCCCATCCGTATAACATTCCTACAATGTTGTGCATCGGTCAATTCTTGCATTAATTCATGACGAACTTGTTCTCTATCCCCCCTATCATTAATAACTATAGTATTGACATTTCTTGAATGATAGTGCATCTTCATCAAGCACACTACATGAATGATGTGACAAAGAAGATTAACAATTCCCATACGTTGTCTTTGCTCCCAAGCATTTAATTCTTGCAAAGCATATCCTACAAGATGTTCCTCAAAATTGTCTTCTTCATTTTCTTTATCAACCGATTCCATATCACTCAATCTTGGAGGACATATATCTTCTCTAGACTCCAAAAAACTATTATCCCCATTGGATTCAAACACATCATTTGTATTAATTCTTGAACTTCCATCACAATTAGTTTCTCTATCCATCTATGCAAGGCAATATAATTAATTAAAATTAATCAAATACAACAATAACAAAAAAAATATATTTTCACATCTTTAATAGTAATAAACTATTGGAAGAATAAACAATGGATATTAAAACATAGATTCAATTGCAAAGCTTGGAGAGTTATAAGATGCTGCCAAAGCTCAACAAATTAGACACAATGCAACCACCATTTTTTCATCTTTTTTAAATGTTCCCATCTAACGTTAAAAATATTCCAGATTTCATAGTGCAACAAAGCAAAGTAAGCAAATATCATCCATCTCTTCTATCCATTTGAGATTAGCCTTCTTAACCTCACTAGTGCACTCACTATTTTTAGACTTCTTAGCCATTATCAAAACTACATATTAAAATACAAAATAATTCTATATTAAAATACAAAAATATAAGATAAAGTTGAGAATGAAACTAGAGAAATGAAGGTATATTAAAGGAAATTGAATTAACATAGGGAAGAATGGAAGGGAAAGAAAGGAGCAGAAGCAATCCCCATGAACCATAGAAAGAGCTAGCCATAGCAAAATGATCTGAGCAATAACTAGCAGTGGCACTCTATCTATATAAATGCTACAGTAAATTATTTAATATTAATAGCTATGTTAAATTTGTGAGTTAATGTTAAATTTTTTTTATCATGACCAAAACATAAAATACTTATAATACTAAATAAATTAATCAAATACAACAAAAAAAAAATATATGCACGCATGAAAAATTAAGATGAACAGAAATAAGTTGTAAAGATTAACCTCTCTAGTGCTCTCACTATTTTTAGACTTCTTAGCCATGTGGATACTGCATATTAACAAAATTTATGTTATATAAAATAATAAAAGCTAAAGTTAAATAGAAACAAATTACAAACAATTAAAAAGCACTTAAAATTTTTACTTCAAAAACACCCACTTTCATCTAATTTTCAGAATATCTATTGTCTACATTATATCACTTAAAATATAAAAATTGCAGAATCAATCCACTTTGCTCATATTAAGCTAGTTAACATGCTCAATGCTAGGTGGGGCCATGCCATCCACTCTTTAGCTTATGATGTCTTTGAGAGTTCAGTGCAAATTGGAGTGAAGGGAAAAATAATGAAATGAGATGGGAAACTTTGCATCAAAAATTGAGGACCACTTGGTCATTGTTCAAGTTCCATGGTCTAGTCCTTCAGGTTTGAGAAATTCTATACACACCCCCTTTTTTTCTTTACACACCCATTTTTTCCTTATATATGAACAGTATTACCATGAAGAAAATAGGGTGTATGGAGAAAAAAAGTGTGTGTTTAGAAATTCTCTTCAGGTTTATCTACTCACTACTGCATACTGTGTATTTGTTTTAAGTTTGGTTTATCAGAAGAATGTCACTGACTATCATGACTAACAAGAATTAGTTTGATGACTTATTTCCATTAAAATGAAAATGATACCTAAGAAGGCGGATCTAATCGAGAGAAATCTAAAGAATTGAAGAAATCCTTAAACAACAAAATGTAAAGGAGTCATAATTTCATATACTGATGATCACTTCAGTATGTGGAAATAATAAGATCATGAAGAATTGCTTCAAAATTTCAGATGCCAATTAGCTAAGCTCTTCAACGAAATTCAATACCATACCGTTTTGCATTCACCGTCACAATTAAAGCATGCCACAATGCTTTTCTGTTTGTGTTTTGTTTTTGGACCCTGTTCTCACAGGGGCTTTTCTGATGTTACTATGCATGGTAATTATCATTGAACAAATTTCTTCCTAGTTCATATTTCAGAAGCAAAGGAAAATGGAAAAGAGAATATTGCAGTTTCATAATCATGTTTTGTTACACTACTGATAGGCAGAATGAAAATCATGGAGGTCAACATTCATGGAGAATCTAAACCATCTCTACAAGCATATGTCTGAGTGAATCCAATAGCCATTTTCATTTACAACAGCATCAACCATGTCATTCTTAATATTCTCTAAAACCCTAATTCTTAAAAGTTCTATAATGCTGATTTTAATAACTAAAAATCCATTCTCGAAAGAAATCAAATAGAGTTGGAGCATTTACAACAAGCAAGAACAGAGAAAGCAACTGAGATTTCTGGCAAATCATGAGTAAAATAATCATCGTTAGTATCAATCTCGTGTACCTGGATACTCACTCCACAATGACCCTTGGCTTTGTAAAATCTGAGTTCAAAGCTTAGATTCCAATTCAAATTTGGTTCAAAAAGAGTAACAATCTCTCAACATCAACAATGCTCATAAACGTAACAAACTCTGCCCTGAAAAAAAGCAAGAATGAAATCATCAGCTCAATCACCATCAAATTGGAAAATGCCCAAAATTTGACTGGCATTCAAAAAATCAAAGACATACCTAAAATAAGACCGATGACTTGAATGATAGCTTGAGCAGTGATGAGAGAGAGCATGACATTGGTGACACCGTGAAAGAGAAGGGAGAGAATGTTTGGTTGAGAGCACGGTGAGAGTCGTAGGAGAAAAAGAAAACCAATTTTTGGGTAACACAAAAGAAAATCAAGCACTTAGGCAATCACCAAAGCCCTAAAAATAGGCTTGAACGACGGACCAACGGCGGCTTGAACGGCGATGGGAGAGAGCACAACATAAACGATATTCCGATACCATGACTGAGAGGGGAAAAAGATTTTGGGTTTGAGAGCAGTGAGAGTTGCGGGTTGTAGGAGAAGAAGAAAACCAATTTTGGGTAATTTTAAAATTTGGTAAGGGGCATTTTCGTGTTTTTAGTTGAGTTAATCATATGCTCATGTTTTCTCTCTTATTTTCTGTCCGATTTGGACGGATTTGTATTTTGTCTTAGAGCAGAAAACACATTTCTTCCACCTTTTCTTTCCTTTTTATTTTCTGTTCTACCAAACAACTCTAAAATTCATTTTCCTCTCACTTTTCTCTCCATCATTTTCTTTCTTCCCACTTTTCAGCTATACCAAGCACAGCCTAATAGTGGTGGATCTGGATTTTGTCAATAGAAGCATAATTAGGAAGTTTAAATTTAAGGCTAACTACATGGAAGAGGGGTGTGAGGAGGCTGTTAAGGAAAGGTGGAAGTGTTAGTTTAATGGTTATAAAATTGGATTAATACTGGAAAAGCTTAGAAAAAATAAGATGTTATTAAAGAATTTGAGTAGGAGGGATGTTCCTAATAGTAAAAGATTAGAGGAGGAGTTCCTTAAAAATGCAAAGGAAATTCAAAGTAATGGGACTAATGTTGAAGAATTTGGTGAATTGGGAGAGATTAAAAATAAAATTAAGCAGCGATGGATAATGAGGAAAGGTATTGGTATCAAAGATCGACTATGGGTGATAAAAATACAAAACTTTTTCATCATTCTACCATTCAAAGAAGACAATAGAATAGAGTTACAAAGATTAAGAGTGAAAATGGGGCTTGAGTGGAAGGAGAGTTAGAGGTAAGCTTAAGGTTTGGAGAATATTTCCAGAAGCTTTTTGAAACAAATGGTGATAAGGTTAAGGAAATGTGCTACAAGGGGTGCCTAGATTAGTTGATAAGGATATGAATTAAGATTTTGTTCATGCTATATCAAGAGAATAGGTGACTGAGGCAGTATTTCAACTTTAGGCTTATAGGGCTTCGTGACCTAATGGTTTGGGTAATATTTTTTGCCATAAATTTTGGATTATAGTGAATGAAGACTCGATTGAGGTAGTAATTAGCTTCTTTGAAAGTGGATTAATTCCATGGGAGAGGTGAATGAGATTGACTTGGTGCTAATTTCTAAAGTGAAAGGGCTTGAAATGGTATCTCACTTCAGGCCAATTTTTTCTATAAAGTGATTTCCACGGTAATGGTGAACAAGTTCAAGCCTTCGATGGGAGTACCGATTACTGAGAATTAGAGTTCGTTTGTATCTTATAGGCAGATTCATGCAACATTATCATAGGACAAGAAGTGTTTCATTATTTTAGGTTTAAAAAGAAAGGTAAATGGTAAGTCTGTTGTGCTAAATGGTATAAGACTCTATCCTTCTAGAGGTATTATACAAGGTGATCTCTTTTCACCATATTTGTTTCTTTTAGTAGTGGATGTTTTGTCTAAGATTCCTTGTAAAGAAGCTCAAGCCAATAGGATTTCTGGTATAAAACTAAGCAAGAGTTGTTCGATATAACCCATCTGCTCTTTAAATATGATTCTTTAGTTTTTTCTCGAGGCTAAGAAAAGGAATCATCAAAAGATAGCTTTTCTAATTGCAGAGTATTGTCAAGCTTCATGGCAGAAGGTAAACTTGGAGAAGTCGAGTACTATATTCGGTGCTAACGTGCTCCATAGTATAAAGCTAGAGATTAAGGAGTGCTTGAGGGTTAGAACAGCTAAGAATCTAGGAACTTATCTTAGAATACCTTTTTTATAGGGAAAGACAAAGTGTGAAGCTTTGGGATATGTCAAAAAAGAGTTATGAGGAAGTTAGCAAACTGGAAACAATAGTCTTTGTCATATTGCGGTAAGGGGATATAAAGCAGTGACATGTTCTATTGCAACATTTGCTATGACCTATTTTAAATTCCTTAAAATGATATGTGATAGTCTAAATCGTTCTATATCAAATTTCTAGTGTGGACAGATGGAAGGAGAAAGGAGAATTCATTGGAAAATTTGGGTGAGTATAAATATGGCCAAAACTTTTGGGGGCCTAGAATTTAAAGATTTGGTGTTGTTTAATGATGCTCGATTAGCCAAGCAAAGTTAGAGAATGTAAATAGAACCATACGTTAAAATTCTTAAAGGAACGTATTTCCTAATAAGGATTTGATGAATGCAAAGAGAAGAGGGAGAGGTTCATGGGCATGGAGTAGCTTATTAGTAGGAAGGGATTTTTTTTAAAGATAATTTGCTATGACAGATTATGGATGGGGACAGTGTGTCAGTTTGGGCTGATTCTTGGATTTCAGGAAGAATTTTGTTAAAGCCAAACGTAGAGTAATGAATTACTTCTTGAGAAAGTTATGGATACTATAGATAAAAAACGGTAATGGACTTTGTGTAGGTTTGAGCAATGGATTACCGAAGAGAAGAGAGAAGTAATTGAAGATATTCCTATCTGCTAGAAAGGTGGAAAAGATATTTTACTATGGCCTTTTTTGTAAGAAAGAGGAATATTCTTTTAAAAGTGGTTATTTCATAATGAAAGGTGTTCAAAGGTATATCCAATTATCTATTTCATCTTCTCATTTAGTGAGTGAAGCTATTTGGAGCATTTTATGAGACTAAACATTCCAAATAAAATCAAAGTGTTCCTATAGAGGTGCCGCAGTAATGCCATAGTAGTAAAATTGTTGCTTTGGAAAAGAAAAAAGAATTAGAAATCAACAAATGAAATATTTGTCTTCAAGATGAAGAATCAATAGAGCATATGATATTACAATGCGGTTAGACAATAGGCATATGGTATGACGTGTGCCATAGTTTAAAGATCAATGTTGAGGCTTTTCCACTATTGATAAGTGTTTTTGTAGATTTTCTTAGTACTGGAAAACTGTAAATCAAAGTTCATGATGATATCTGTTGCTTATACATGCTGGTATGTTTGGAAGATTAGATGTGAAGTAGTGATTGGAAGAAAGGACTCATTGGAATTTATGGTAATTCCTAGAATTAAAATGTCTATTGCTGAATGGAATGGATGCATTCATTAGAACCGAAGGAAAAGATTCCCTGTACTGAGAAAAGTTGGTACTGGAAGAACATAGAATAGTTAGAAGAAACCTGGGATTGGATGGGTGAAAATCAACTATAATGGTTTTGTAAAATTGAATCAAGTTGGTATTGGGATGTTGGTCAGGAATGATGAAGCAATTGTTCCGGATGGAATAAGTAAAAGATTCCAAGCTAAGGAAAGCTTAGTGGTGAAAGCTATAGGTCTTAAAGAAGTTGTTAAGTTGGTTGTAGCAAATAAGTTTCTAAATGTTATTTGGGAAACAGATTCTTAGGATATTTATTTGAATATAAAAAAGGATGAGATAAATGTATGGAAGATTAGATCAATTATTAATGATATAAAGGAACGGCGGAAGGATGTTCCTAATGGTAGAGTTGAGTTGGTTAGCAGGAATGCCAATAAGGTAATAGATTGCGTAGTTGTTCATGCCAGAAGGGGATTATGTCTGGTTGGTTGGAATAGGCAATTGCCATTGTCACTGGTTGGAATTTTGGACACAAATAAGCCTTGTCATGCCACATAAGCGAGAGGTGTACATACAGTCCAAATAAAAAGCCACGTCGACAAAGTTTACACTATGCCATTGTTTTTAATGAAGACTTTTATTAATTTTGTCAACTAGATTAGGGTTTTTAAATCAAAATAATAAATGGGGTTGATTTTTATAAAGAGTGCTTCTAAATGCAACCCAAAAAAAAACTAAACACAACCTATACCTTAATAAATTTACCATTTTGCCCTTAGAACAAAAAGTTCACGAAAGCAAATTCCTGTGAGCTTTAAGAGTCTCATGGAAGGAGATTTCCGTGGGCTTTCAAGAGCTCACAAAAAATTTTTTTCCATGAGTTTTGAGAACTCAAAAAAAAAATAAAAAGAATTGATTAGGCTTACAGACGAAAACTTTTATGAGCCTCTTAAGGCTCACGGAAAGAAATTTTCGTGAATCTCTAAAGGCTCACAGAAGTTTTCTTCTGTGAGCTTTCAAAGGCTCATGGAAATTCCTTTTCGTGAGTCTTGAAAACTTGAAAAAAAAATGAAGGGAAGAAGGGTATTTTTGGTAAAAAAAATCATTTAAGTTGTGTTTAGTAATATATAGGGGGAAGCTCTACTCACACCCAAAAAATTCTTTGACACACCCTATTTTTTTTAAATTACATAAATACCCTTTTTTAAATTTTTTTTCCTGAAATTTCTTATTAAGCTCACCGAAATTGCTGCATGGCAGCACTTGAATGCTGCAAGGCAGCGAGAAACTGCTGCCCAAGCAGCTTGCTGCGGCACTTTACAGAAGCACTGTGGACATATCGCAGCACACTGGTGTCGCGACTGTAATCATCTCGCGGCACCCTGACGCTGCGACTGTGACCATCTCGCGGCAGCTTAGTGCCGCGAGTGCATACAACTGCTGCCTGGTAACAACTCCGATGAGCTATAGCTCACCGAAAACAAAAAATACAGAAAAAAAATATAATGCTTGCAATAAGGGTGTGAAGAGTCATTTTTATTTAGATAGAGTGTGTCTAATATTTATTAGGGTGTGGATAAAAAACCCCATATATAAGTTGTAAATAGAATTTTCCTTTTATAAATTTTATTAGAGGGACTAAATTTCCATTTTTGTGCAAGTATAAGAATCAATCATGTGGTTAAAAAACCAAGTCAACAATGGGTGTACTTGCAATTAAAAAAGAAAATTATATCAACAAAGTCAATGACATGTCATTACTTTTAAAAGAAAATGTGACCAACTTTATTGATTAAGCTAGAAATTTTAAATTATAATATTTTAGGGACTTGATTTTTAAGACTTGTTCTAAAAGGATTAAATTTTAAATTTAAACACAATACAGGGGTCAATTTCAAAATTTAACCAAAAATTTATGATCGATTTTGATGGATTCCTTTTCTATAAATAACAATATTCATTGTGCCAAACTAAATAATTTTTTCCATAACGCATAAACCCTTTGTTAAATCCCGACCCGACACCAGTAACCAGTTTCCCAGGATTTCAAAGTTTCGAGAAGGCTGAAGAGTCGAAGACCGAAGAGCCCTCCAAATTAAAACCCGATTAATCACCCAAACAAACTTGATTGCCTTGCTCCTTTTGGTTGGTGTTTAAGAAAAAAGGCTTTTCCTTTGGCAAAGTGAAAAATGTCAAAGTCTTGCAAGGGTTTGGCCATGGAACTGGTAAAGTGTCTAAGTGAATCAGATTGTGTCAAGGTATTCTTCTTTCCCTTCTATCTACTATTCTCTTTGTCCTTTGCTTTTCCATTTTTTTTTCATGACATACAATGGTATAATATTTACTGAATTTGGGCAATTGGTATAATTATGGGTTAGGTTGAGAAGCGTTCCTTCAGGGAATGT
The DNA here is from genome assembly GCA_032173925.1 of Heritiera fomes. Lineage (NCBI taxonomy): Eukaryota > Viridiplantae > Streptophyta > Magnoliopsida > Malvales > Malvaceae > Heritiera > Heritiera fomes. The sequence goes on from JAPDPM010000001.1 coordinate 23,900,381, forward strand.
GCCGGAGAAAAGAGCCCTTCTATATCAAGCGAGTGTGTAGGACTCAGGGAAACTTATTTCAATTGCAAAAGAGGACAGGCATGCTGCTCTTCTCTTATTGTTTGTCATGTCTTTTATGTTGCTGGGTATTTTTATCTTTTCTTGGGCATGGTTTTAGAATTTCTTACTCATGCGGATAATGAAGAGATTAATGTCATTTACTATTATTCTTGCTGCAAATTGTGAGGGTGAGGATCCACGTGAGATTTAGATGGACTGGTCCATTGTGAATGGTTGAGATTTCATACTTGTACGCAATTAGTTGTAGGCAAATGAACCTATAATTGAGACCTAGAATAAGGCTGATTGGACTGCCGTTATAGCCTATTCTAACCAAACGTAATAATATACCACTAATGATGAACTCATTAGGAACTCAATGAATAATGATGACTTGACTGTAATTATGATGGATGCTTCGGTTACGGAATAGCTTTTTTATTGCTCTGGGGGTTTCTGGTCTGGCTTCTGAAGGTGGTATGTTTTCTTTGATTTAAGCTGTTGATATCATAACTTTATAGGAAAGATGAAGTTAAGGATGGAACTGTGGGCTAAAGTTCCAGCGCACTTAAATTGTTTGACAGGATGATTGTCATTTTATGGTTGCTGAGATAGCTTCAAAGAAGTTTGACTTACTGTTTTTATTTTCTTTCCTGGAAGTTCACCTTAGTAACATTTTGTCCTTTCAAATTTTTACAAGTTGTTGGTTTCCTGAGATCAATGGGGCCCGTTTCTTTTTTTCTTTTTTTCCCCAAAATTTGTTTAGTTATCTTTCTTTTTAATTTTTGTACATGTTTAATTACCTTCTCAAGAACCGAAATATTTCTTTTTCATAGTAATTGTTATTGAAAATTGTTCCATAAGTTTAATCAAATGTGCTTATTGTTTAATGTATAAAAAAGCAACCTGAAACTGTTTATATGCTTGTTCTTGAATGCATGTGTTTTCAGGATTCCATGCCTCCACCCCTCTCCCAAATTGAATCCAGTCAATACTAATTATTGTTGTTTCAGAAATTCTATTCAACACTAAGCTCTTATTCATAAATGGAAGCTAGTGAAAAAGCATGGAGAGGCCAATATGCTGCCTCTTTTTTCTCTAGCTTGAATTTTGCCAAATAGGACAGGAACTATCACTAGGAGAATGTAATTAAGCATTTCTGTATATTTCTCTTCCAAATGAATATGTTTTCCTATAATGAATATAGAATCAAAATATATTTGAAAAGCATCAGGGAGTACTGGTTTGTTTGTTTTTTATTTGTTTTTCCCCCTGGTTTGAACTCCTGATTTGAATTTTTTTAATGGTAACAATTAGTCAAACTTCATTGTTTCAAAAGACCAAATAAACCTAATGGAGCAATTCGGTTTGATATCTTGGTTTTCTTAGATTATCCCCAGCTCCCACAGCAATCTTATGAAGCATAGGCTTGAAAAGTTATTATTATATATTGCTTTTGTGATTTTTAGAAGGATGCCTAGAGTTCAGACCTTGACCAAAGCCTAATCATTTGAGTCCCATATAAGTATGGTAGCATTCACTCTCAATGCTTGCATCCTAACCTATGTTTCTTGAACTTGATATGAGTCTTAAACACTGGTGCACTCATTTTTTGTTAGTTTTTCCTTATGTTTGGAGGAGTATGTTCTTAATCATACCATGTGTAGTTTTAGCCTTTTAGGTGCTTGGTGCATTCCAGGCATAGTTATATTTGTAAAAAATGAAGCTTATGATATTCAAAACCTTGGTTCCAATGTCAGTTGTATGTTGTTGGGATATAATATTGACTTTGAAAGGACGTTAGATTTCAATTTCAGTTGCTGTCAAAGCAATATACGATTTAGAAAGTCAAAGGCTTCCTTTTGTATTGCATTAAGAAGTCCAAGATACCACTTCGTGATTTTGTTTTCTCAAACCTGGAATCTTTTATGAACAAAGGTAGGTGAAACAAATTACTGAGATAGGCTGTTAATGCATGTTTTGCCCTTCAGGATGCAACTTAATCCTTAGATGCTTCCTTTGCAGAAGTGCAATTTGCTGTTCAATATTATTATTATTATTGTTGTTGTGGCCATAAATACATTTTGCTGCTGTAGGTGGCCCAAGTACTCTTGTTTTTTTTCCTTGTATCTTGAATCTTACTTTTGTTATTGTAAGGTAAAGATTGTGAAACCTATTAATCTATATATCTATACCGCCGTGTTTATGTTTTATTATATGTAAGCTAGCATGTAGGTGTATTCGTGTTTATGTTTTATTATATGTAAGCTAGCATGTAGGTGTATTCTTGGTGCAACATATTGGTATTGCACATTGGTCTATTTGCATAATTATTTCATGATAATAGAAGATGATGACGATTTATCGTTTCAAAGTACTTAAAAACAGGTTTAGAATGTTAATAGTTAGGAAAAAAAAAGGCTATTTTCACATTAACTTGGGGCTTCGGTGGCTGAATTTGTATGTTAATTACTTTGTATACAAACTCGATAGGAGAAATGCTAGGTATTTTGATAAAGAATTTAATAAGTTACAGCAATCTTGATAAAATTGAAGACTTTCAGTATACTAACATGTTATGTATCCATTTTTTTTTCCTGCCAGGTTGACATGAGAGCTAGGATTCGTGGAAACAAGGGCTACTAAATAAATGGGGATGGTGCCTACATGTACAAGTATTGCTGCATGGTATCTTTGAAATTTTCCCAGAATTCTCTACAAAGTAACATTTTTTTTGGTTAGCTTCAATTTTCAATCTTGTCTATACAGTTTGGTTGAGGATACCCCAATCTCTGAAGGATGTTTGAGCAATTAGGATATTATTCTGTATAATCCTGAGTGTCAGGTGTCATTTTCAGATATAACTGTGAAAAATAATTTGCTTATTTAGTGAAGTATGTTGGACTTTTGCAAAGCAGATCAGAGGATCCTAATTTCAGGTTCTCGTATAGCTAAGACTGGTTTCCATTACTCTCATCTCATGGTAGCATTTTTTGAAGGTCCAAAGGAAATTTATTTTGTGTGAAAAAAGTAGAGAACTAGAGCTGTGAAACTGTGTTAAGAGTTTAAATTCTCTTCTTTTTTTTTTTTAACTATCTTGAATGGTGCTGCCATGTTCTTTTCATACAAATATATCACAACCCAAGCCTAGACTAGAATCACACTGAATCCCAAACCCCAAACTAAATTGAACCTTATCACAAAATGGAATTCGTTGGCTCTTGGAATGATAATACAAATAGAATTATTCAAAATGACAGGGGAACGCAAAATGATTAGCAGTATATTTAAACAGTCACGTGCACTAGTGTGCTATTGATAATTCAAAAAAGTCAGAGTCAAGAAACCAAATTGATTTGTTAACCAATGCCAATCGCCAGAGGTTTTGAACATAACAAGTCTGCAGAGCAGGTATTAAGATATGTTTGGTTTGCAAAATTTGAAGTTTTATATATTCAAAATTTCATGAGTTATTTTGAGTGTAAACAAATAAAGTTATTTAAAATTTGGGAGTTATTCAAATTCAAATTAATAATTACTCAAATCTTGTTTATTTTTGAGTGGATTTCAAAATATTCAAAAAGCGAGTTAAATTGAATTTGAGTATTTTAATGTTCTACTCGAGTAGCTTATGAATTTAATATTCGATTATTAGTTTACTATTTTGTCTTTCAAATATATGAGTTATAAATAACAAACCAAAAATATTGAATCAAGATAAAACTTTTAAAATTAAGTTCGATTGGGATTGAATTGAATTTTCTATTTGTAAAATTTCAAATCGAATTAAGCTTGAATTCGAACCTAATCATCTTGATTCAATATACAAAAAAATTTAGATTGAAGAATTTTACCTAAGTTTTGTCCCAAGACTACCTGAACTAAGCATGTAGAAACCAAATTATTCATCGGAAAGACAAATATTAAAAAATAAAGTGCATAAAAAAAAACTTATGAATGAATGTAAATCTTTTGTGCCAAGTGTAACTAGTTCCTAAGTTGAATTTGGTCTCAAATTACGTGTAAATATCCCACAAATAAAAACTAATAAAATTTTATGGTTATGATTAAATCATATCAAAATTTTGTGGTAATTTGGACAGAACAGAGATGGCGAGATCATTACTCGGAAACCACATACCTATATCCTATAATACTGGGTCCTCTTGACCACAAAGTACACTTTCTCAACCAATCATTCTCAAAAATTACTCTCACACAGCCAACATAAACCATTGCCTTCTTTAAATACTCACTTTACAAATACAATCTGATATTCAATTGATTTATCTTCCTCCAACAAAAAAGCCAATTAAGGGAACACAAGCAAATTTCATAGAAATTAAAATGGCATGCTCAAACCTTGTTAACAACCTTCTCAATATCGGTGCTTTTGGATCTAGAATTGCTAGGAATAGGGTTGTTCCAGCTGTTAGGCCAAGATTTATTCAAGTAATTATTTTTTCTTGTCATGCTAATCTTCAGCTTCTAGCTAAGCGTGTTCTTGTTCGGAATATTTTACGTATGATTTTTCATGTGTCCCAGGCAAGTTCCAAGAAGGAGGCTGAATCAGCATGTGACAACGCAAAGGAGGCTGTCAAACAAGGAGCTAATGAAGCAAAGAAGACCGCCGAAAATGTAAAAGATACTACTACTTCGAATGCTAGCCAGGTAATAATAAAATTCTATTCTTTCAAGGTGAAGTCTCGAGTTTTTAGCTGTTGGAGCGTTCCTTTGCTTGGATCTTCTGGTCCTAGGCAGAATCAGAAATTATACAATTAAATGGTCCAAAAAACCTTCGAATAATAAAAAGTTATGCAATTGAGTTTTTATTTTTATTTCGCAATCAATTAAACCTTTTTTTTTTGAAGAAATTGAACTTTTGTATTTCTAATTTCACTCTATTGATCTTTACTTGGACCAAAGCCATTAGGTCTGTTATTTTTTTTGTCACGTGTGTTATGCGGATTTAATAGTTTCTGTACGGATTTAATAGTTTTCGTCCATGAAAGGATTCAATTGATTGGGAAAAAAAGTTAGGGGCTCAATTGGATAAATCACTTTTTTAAGGTTTTTTTTTTACTGTTTAGCCAAATTTTATCTAGTGTGGCTTAGTTTAAACATACTAAATTATAAAAATTAATTAAAAATTTAAAAGTTTTTTTTATTTTATCATAATTATTAAAAATTTTACAATTATTGTTGATGTGATTTATACTTTGAAATCTTTACATAATAATTTCATTATCAATATTTTTTTAACATAATTTTTAAATATATACAACTAACCTATCATTCAACCATTGATCTCTTATTCCATTATGCAAATAAGTTTTCAAGATATTTATTACTGAAAATGTTTTCTCTACTATGACTATGACAATTAATAGAACCAATATTAGTTCATTAATAAATAAACTAAACAAATAGATATATATTTTATCGTTTTTAGTCCCAATTATTCTTATAGCAAAATCCTTTGTGTCAGTCATTCTTATAGCAAAGACGTATATTTCTTTTTACTTTAAAAACTCAATTATAGAATATAGTTCTGAAATTAACTGCCAAAAAATGCATCGATTATTTTTTTGAAAAAAAATTAACTAGATGAAAAAAACTACATATAAATGAGTAATTCTTTCTTGGCCTCAGCTCCTGCTTTTAGTATAAATGCCAATGAAACCTTAGAAAAAAATTTGATAGGTTGGCCAGAAGACAAAGGAAGTGACAGGCAAGGCGGCGGATGCAGCACAAGAAATGGCTGCCAAAGCAAAGAACACTGCGCAAAACGCGTGGGATTCAGCCAAGGAGACAGCTCAAAAGGCCAAAGACACAGTGCTAGGAAAGGCCGATGAATCAAAGGAAGCTGTCAAAGAAAATGCTGAAAAAATAAAGCAAAGCATCAACACCAAAAACTGATTATTCATTCCAGAAGGTTGAAGGATCAAAATAAAAAGGCCAACAAGCCAATTGGTGCTGCACCATATTCTTTCTTTGGAAGCCATTTAACTTGTTCTTTTATTTTTTTTCTCCAGTGTTTGGCTCTTTTCACTGCGACCTTTTAAGTATCATCATATTCTGTCTGTTAATGAAATTTTGAGAATTTATAAGAATACATATACTTGTTCTCGCAGCTCTGCAGATTATTGTTATGTGCGACATTAATTCATAAGGTTATAATTAGGTCAGAAAACAAAGCCAGAAGAAAAAAAAAAGTTGCAGATGTATCAGACAAGTTTGAGAGATAGTTAGGCGTACAAAATATAGCAAGGACCAGCTCAATGCTTGTTAAATAAATTAAAATTTAATTTTGCTTCTGTGAATGGAGAGATAGTGAGAATAAAGAGCATGAAGGTTTTGGCCGAGAAAAAGGATGAAGGTGGAAATTGTATAAGCTTAAAGAAAGACTTTCCTATTTTATAATGGAATTTAGATTTTGTTAAAATAAAAAAATAATTGAAATGTAATAATTCATGTAAATAGGTTTAAAATAACTTCACTGGCAAGCAAAGACTAATGAAATGCATGGTAGCAAAAGAAAAAGAAAAAGAAAAATTCTATGTAAAACCTCAAAATTGCTCTTTATACCTTTTTTTGATGGAGTATAAAGTGGGTATAAAAGAACATCTGATAGTTCTACATAGAATTTCTGAAAGAAAAAAAAAGTATTACCTGATTCTACTCGAGATATGAGACCAAGTTAGTTTATCCAACCTTCTCCTTCTCCAAATATCCCTAGTCATTGTGGGATTGGTTTAGCTGAAAATTAGGAACTAACAACAATTAAAGTTTGACTTAATAGTTATTACTTTTCTTTAAGAGGGTACAAAGTTCAAGATCCGTTCTCCCTTGAAGCTCTCTATAAACAATGTATCTTGTTATATGTATGTATATATATATACACACACACACACACTTCTACTTTGTTGTTGGAACAAAAAAGTACAGTTATTTTACTTATTTATTTAAAAAATAATATAATATTTTTTAAATTTGATGAGATAAAATGCTCCAAAAAATAATACAACATTCTAATGCTAAACCAAAGCTATCTTATTTTGCAAAATTTATTAAGACCCCTGAAACAGGGTGAAAGAGAGACAAAAATAAATAAAAAGGAGGAAGCAACAGCTAAGGCGATCATTTTAACTTTTAAGCTTTTAATTTTTTGTTAAATGCAATAATAATATACATTTGAAAGCATTATTGTTGGTCCATGCTGTGAGAACAATAGAGTTATTGTACAAGCAAATGAACCAACTTCTCATAAAAAATCCAAGCGCGTACAATGGTCGTATCACCTGATCCGTGAGATCATTGCTAGAGGTGAGGTGCGTATAGAAAGGGTTACCACTAAGGAGAATCTTGCTGATCCTCTTACTAAGGTCCTGACCCAACAAAGAAGGTCTTGACCCAACAAAGTCATGATCGCCACTTAGAGGGATACGGTATTAGATAATAGGCGATTGGTGGAAGAATGTTAGTATAAGCCCTTTAAGCCAATCGAGATTTGGCTATGATTGATACTAATTTGTTATTTCATGTCGACACTATTATTGTTTATTTTAAATAATAATATTAAGTTATTCCTTTATCCATAAGTATTAGAATAATTGTGATTATTACACTTAAATAAAGCCATTGGAATATAATAGAATTGCAAGGGAATTGTAAAGAGTTACAATTATGAGAATCTTTATGCATCAAAGCTTTGTTTCTAAAATTGTTCCTAGTTATTGTATCGTCGAGACAGGGCATTGACAATACTCAAAGATTGGTACCTGAGCTTCCTTACTTCTAAAGTAAGCAACTGATCTCATAGATTGAAATATAGTGATATTTGGGGATAGCATATGTGCGCTTATTAAAAAATAAGTTCATTGAACATGAGCCATAATGAGAGTTCCATTTGATAGCATCATTCAAGTGTCTATGGAACATGCTTATGTGTTAATAGTGTAAGTAATCTTTTGACTTGATATGCCAGGTTATCTTATATGTGAAATGTCATCCTTTGACTCACCCCTATGAGTTTGGATTGCCAAATACCTAATTAGGGTGCTTTTGGGTGTGACCTAGATCATATGAAGATGGATGAGTAGTCAAGATGAGGATTTATCACCCCAAATGATTTAGGAGACAATATCTCAATCATCCTTCCTCACATTGACTCTTAAGATCTTGGCCAAGACAATATGAATTATTAAGTTAATGTTGGTAGCATAAGGATAGAAATGAAATGTGTATGAAGTACACACTGCACCATGCTTTATCCATATTCGAGATATTATGATGAAAGGATTGAATTATATTGGGATACTGCACATTGAGTAGATTGTGTCAAAATATTTAACCTCTCAAACATTTGGGTGGTCATGATGCATTGCTAGATACCACTCTTAATCTATGAATTGAATAAAAGATTTAATTCATTGCCAACATGTTTGAAACATATTGGGTTACACAGATAAGAGTAGCTAATGAATTAAAATGAATTTAATTGCTTTGGAAATTTGGAATTTCCTATTAGACTTATTATTAAACTTAATTGAGTGTGTTTAATTAATTAAGTCATTATAATTAAAAAGTTTTTTAATTATATTATTGGGCTAAATTATAATTATAAAGGAATATCAGGCTTGATAAAAGGTTTAGCTAAGTGAACTGGATTAAGAATTTAATTAAGTTTTGGGCCAATATCTTTAATTGTAATTTGGGCTTTTTCATCGAATAGTTTAATAAAATTGGGGACCCAAGAACAATTATAATAACTCTAGAGACTTGAGGGTAAATATACCATTTAATGAAAAAAGGTTTACCTTAGGGTATACAAGCAACATTACGGTCGGTCACCTCCTTGTAACCCTATAGCCTTAGGCTGAAGAAAATGGCAAGACCCTCCCTTTGAGTATGCTGATTTCTTTATTTCTCCTTGAGAGAGTTCTTTAAGCTAGATTGAAAAATAGTTTTCTTTCTTGTTGAGAGCTCAAGAACAACTTAGAGGTATTGCTGGTGTGTTTATGAAACACAATCTACTAGCATAGAAACGGACATAGTTAAATCATCCTCTAGAAGGTTCATAGCTACTTGTGTGGATCACCGTTAGAGACCAGACATTTGGATGGCTTGGTTTGCTACAACCTTACCTTGGTTTGTGTAGAGCAAGTGGGAGTCAAAGTCTTAAGATTACAAAATCTCTACAAAATGTAAAATTTTATAAGTCCATTGTTCGATACAACATGCCTTTACTGATTTCTTGTCTTTTATTATCTTAATCCTTTGAGGTTTTGGTGCTTGCATGTTTAAAATTTCATTGTGTAATTCTGATTATGTTGATTGAGCATGAGCAAAAATCCTACAATTACTTAAGGTGCAGTTTCCTCTTCAAATACGTATAGACAGCTAGGCCTTGGAAGCAGGTTTGAGGTGCATGAAATTGCTAGTTATTTGACATTATTTCAGGTACTTCAAATATCTTTAATAAAATTCCTCTCTCTCTCTCTCTCTCTCTCTCTCTCTCTCTCTCTCTCTCTCTCTCTCTCTCTCTCTCTCTCCAAGATTTATGAGCTTAGGCTTTTATTAAAATTGATTTTTTCTTTTATCCTGGCATGGATATATGAGTATTTTCTGTCATTAGATCTAGTGGTAGACTTGTCATACGTTGATGAGCTACCTTGGGCTTCACGATGGGAGCCATGCAGCTACATAGAGCATTTACAAATATTAAGAGAGCAACTAGATGACCTGTAGTGCCATCAGGACCACTAGAGCCTTATGCAAATAGTAGGACCCATCATCCTCGGTCACTGATCACATTCTTCTGCAAATGTATTAAATTTTGGGCTGATTATGGAGCTGTATCATCCAAATAGGGTTCCACAATAATGGGGCTACATGCAAAACATTTCTTATCCACCTCTCACCTCATCTTGAGTAGAACAAGGTTCCACCACATCGAACTATGACGTGCACTATCATTTATTACATCAGTATTGCGATATGTGGTAGTATCACGTGATCACCGAAGCATAGAGGTTGACAGTGCAAGACCCTAGGCGAGTGTGCACTAGACCATATGTCTTGGTATGACTCTATTTCCATTAGTTCGTGCAAAATCCTACATGAAGTTCGACATTACAGCATGCACCAATCATTAGAGAGTCGACCAATGATAAGGTAAGTCACTCATTTCGTTTGTTATGTCAATAATGCTTTTTTTATTAAATTTGATATATTTATATTGTTATTATCTTGTAATGTGTATGGAGAACTATACGAGATCGCATTGAGATAGTGCTGGCTGGCAGATCAGATTAGGACATGAAAGTATTTAGATAAGCATTATATGACATTTATGGCATGTTGCCTGGGTCAACAACCTAAGTAGGTAGTAGTGGCATTCAACTAGCACCTTCACCATTGGAGGCAACTCCCCGACATGCATCAATACATTTACCTCAACGTCCTCCACGTCCTGCACCATTAGAGGCAGCTCCCCAACATGCATCGACACATTCAACTTGGCTTCCTCCATGTCCTGCACCACTATCAAATGCAACTTCTTGGCATACATCGACACATTCACCTCGGTTTCCTCCATGTCCTACACCACTACTAAATGCAACTTCTTGCCATACATCGACACATTCATCTCGGCCTCCTTCACATCCAGCATCACCATCAGAGGCAGCTCATTAACATGAATTGGTATAAGTTCCTCGACAAACGACTTGAGGGGAACATCAGCCTCTACTTCCTATTAGGATAGACGCAACTCCACCACCAACATCTCCAGCTCCTTTACCATGACCAGCATCTTAGCCTTGACTTGTGCAATGGACTTGACAACCACATCAACCTTCACGTATTGCAGAATCAAAGGTAGTTCCACCACCGGAGTCAGTTCCTATTGTATCACACTCAACTCCTTCACTGGCTATGGTAGATCCACCACTATTAGATGCAGCTCCTTCACCAATAGTGTATGTTAGGCATAAGAGGAGGAAAAGTTAGATTCGACTAGTGTTTTGTAGAGATGTGTTATGAACATAGTTATATATATAAAAGTTAATTTCTTTTTCCTTGTGTTTATTTTGTATTTGAAATGATTTCACGCATATATATAAATGTTAATACGTATCATGCATAATAAGAATGGAGGAATAAATAAATAAATTTCTTATAAATAAAAAAATCAATAATGTTTAAATTAAAAAAATACAACAAGAAAGATTAAACATGGTTCATCTAGCTTGATAGTTTATTGAGTGGCAACATCTGTGTTTGACGAAAATAATGACTTCAAATCCTTAATTCGAGGTACATATGAAACCTCTCACCCTCGACCACAATCATTTCGATACCTATTCTAGTTGCATACAATTAGAGGTACTGTTCTCTTAGATCCATAACAACCTGCAACAAATCATATTCAGTTAAATGTATATCAAAACTAAGAGTATTGAAACAATTGTAACATAACATATACTATGATCCATACCTAAACAAAATGACAATTGTTTGCAAATCCAATAGTAATTAACCTGTGCTGTAGTGGTAGAGGTGGTGCAGATCTAAGTGAGAGATATGTTACGCACTATTTCGTAGATATCAAATGACAATCATTCTTCAATCCTCCCCTTAACACATCCCCTGCTTTAGGTAAATCAAGACCATTGTACAAGACATTCAAGAAACTCTCACGCATCCACCTCTTCCCTGAAAGCATCCAATTGGCTTTTTTTTTTCATAAGACCACTTCGTCTTTCAGTACATAAAATTTTACTGAAGTCTCCTACGCCAAACCATGGGATACCAACACCTTAGCATAATTGAGAAAGGAAATCCCATGATTCATATCTCATATGTGTTATCGGGTTTCCATAGAATCTAATGAATCTCCATGGCTGCTTTGCATTTGCTTGTGAAATGTGAACATCCACATGGTATTTAGAATGACATTTAATTTCTATTCCAATATCTTCCTCCCATATTAAAGACAACCTTCTTGCTCTATCATTACAAGCCACTAAAAACGAACCATAGAAACCCCATATGTAGTGCAACCATTCCATTTGTTCCTTTTTTTTCATTTTTGTCTCACTCAAAAGGAGGATTTGCGGTTTGTGTATTCTGACCATTCTGTTCATTTCATGAACCAATTGAGAGGACCCCAACCCTCAATAGTTCCACACTAGTAGCCTTATTCCTCTCGATAGGGTTGGTTGATAAGTCTTCATGATATGGAGATCAATTCCTTCAGAGACACCCACATCATGTAACTTAGAAGGGAGATTAACAACATGTCCGCTCCGTTAAAATTAGTTAAATCTCACCAAGTCACTAACACGAAATTAATACGCAATAAAACTAACCTGGATGCGGGTGAGAGCTCAATCCTGTTATGCCATATTACCGTATTGTCGAAGCCCTCTCCAATAACTTTCCGTTGACTACCTTCGGACCTGAAACGAAAAGAAAACGAGAGAGTGAGAAGGAGAGTAGTGAGAGAGAGGAGAGAGAGCTATTCTTATCCCTCGTCGAAAGATATAAAACTCAATAGGCCAGCCTCATATATATAGAGGTTGAGAGTAAGGACCTCCCCGTATAAGATTCATGTATAAACCCATCCCATTATAGGTTTATACACATATATTATATATTTAATATAATTAATTATGGGTCACACTTTATACAAAATTATACTACTAATTAAATATTATATGAATTTAAGTACACTTAATTAGTCCACACAAATAGGGATATTACAACATTTTCCCACTTGGACAGTTAAGTTAATTAACGAAATCATCATATAATAATAGTATGTATTCGTAAGCCCTCTAAATACATTGTATCGAAAGGATACAAATGTGTAGACTTACAAATACTTTAACAACAACAACAAGCCTTTATAAGCTTCAGAATGCATCATACCGACAGGGTACAAATGCATAAACTCATAAAGACTACAACAAAATAGTAGTAAGTGTGAAATGGAAATGATATGAAAAACAAAATCAATATCCATTTCCATTAGGTCCATGCATCTAAATCGAATGATGCACTGCTTCAACGGAAGCATATGAGACTAACACGGAATGTCTTATCCAACAGAATGTCATATTCACCAGAATGCGTGCAAAATTAAATATGCATATATGGTAAGTAGGAATCCATCCACACAACTACAGTTAATTTCATTACAGAGCTCCCACTAACTTAATGCAGCAAATGGCTCCATATGTCTCATATAAGTGCTATGTCGTCAAAGCACTTTAGCAGCCAAACTTTCAGTTACTCAGAATGAACTCTTTAACCATGTGCTTTACAATCCAATCAAGCAATAGATTCCATTATTTTCTCTCTGACAAACCGAATGATGATATCTGAATATTTGGAGTGTAAGGAACTCCTAGCATTTTGAGAGAGAAAGTACTCGCTGCAATATTATCACAATACATCTCCAGGACTTCAAAATGGCAACCACAGAAAAACAGCCCTGAAACAAAATTCTGCAACCTAAATGGCCCATCATGTTGCTTTACAACATGCTACATATTTAGCCTCCATAATCAAGGATGCTGTAAGTGTTTGCTTCACACTTTTCAAATTACAGCTCCTTTATGTCCACAAATATATGACCAAAATAATTTTCAACATCTGGATAGCTTGCAAAATCAACATCAAAATATTTGACTAATCCCAGAATGTCAGATTTGTTGATATCTAAATACTCTCTTTTCAGCTTCCAGTTTTCTATTTGCAAGATCGCTCAAGTATCTTCGAAATACACCTATAACATACACAATATCCAAATGTGCATAAACTTGAGCATATAGTAATAACCCACAATAAGGCATACATAACATTCGACATGAGCTATTTCATTTTCACTTTTGAGGACTTTGAGATTTTCACAATATGTCACTTTTTACTAAATGGCGCCTTAATAGGAAAACAATATACAGTAAACCTACTCAACACACATAATGTAGGTTTCCTTGAGACCAATATTGTATGCCTATAAATCTGTCACGAAGAATCTGAATCCTTAAAACTAAATAAAGCCTCACTTAGATTCTTCATCCTGAAGTGACATGAACCTTGTCTCATACATTAAGTAAGTGTCATAGGCTGCTATTTGATATCATCAATTTATAGCATAGTAAGCACATAACTACTCCCACTGGCCTTGTAATGAATCCAAATATCAAACGACAATGTTCTCCTCAAAGCGACAATCTCATTACTTTATATATTATAATTTGGATGCCTTTTAATGTTCGCAAATGAACTCCTTGAGTTCACATACTGTATGTTCTTTCTTAGGAACTACAAACTTTTAGGTTGCTCCATTTAGATATTTTACTTTCCAAGATGTAGCTCTTAATCAAAATGAGTTACCAATTGCTATCATGGTTCAAAAAAAAGGATCTTAGGTAGAAAACAAGAGAGAAGGACTTTTCATAAAACTAATTCCTTCTGTTTATTTAAAGCCTTGGCCAAATTTCACTTTAAACTTTCTACCTAATCTTTATAGTCTCTTTTGGTCTATAATGATGTGACAACAAAAATAGATCTCATGCATCCTTATGCAATATAGATGCTTACTTATCCTACGTGACTAATATTCAACTCTAAGAGTTCAGTTCAATATAGCCTTCTGACAAACATCAGAATCAGAAGACACATGAATCTTGCATTCATGTTCATCTGTGAGGTCAAGTGCAGGTTTAGATATACAGTATTGAGATCAACCTTTGATTCCTTTGGTTTGTGGCCTTTTTACCATCAAAAGATAACGCATATATAGGACTGACACAACAAAATGTATTTCAATAATTGACTTTGTGGAGTTCATAACTCTTACTCTTTAAGTTATCCTCTAAATAGATTGCATTGTCAGACTTAATGATTCTAGTGTCACATAATGAGAAAACAAAATCTAGAATCTTTCTAGCCGATGTAATAATCAACAGAATTGCCACTGATAGTTTTTTCGTCAAGTTTTCTTGACTATGGGTTATAGGCCTATTGCCTGACTTTATAACCCTAAACACAGAAAAGCGACACAAACTTGGCTTAGTGTCTGACTACAACTTAAGATGAATCTAAGAACTGATTTTGCTTGGAGATCAACTTAGAACATGAGTTACAGTTTTCACAATTTCACTCCATCTAAATTTTGGATATTTGAAGTGTTTCAACAGAAATCGTACCACATCAAAATGTACGAATAATTATTACTGCAATCTCATCCTTATCGGTATTCCAAGCACAGTATACTAGGCGTCAATACATAATTATACAGTGCACTTAATCTGAAAATCAATATATGATCTCGCCTAGCTTCATTATACCGAGCACAACATTTATCACTGCTATCTAATCATTGCCTTAAGCAGCGCAGCAGAATTAATCAGAATGCCTAAGGTCTCTACAAGATCAGATCTATTACTCCATATGACCTACATTGAAATGGTCTTTAGTAAAGTGATGAAACACTTATATCCACTAAATACAATATGTGGAAATGATCTACAAATGTCGGTACATATCAGCGTCTAATCATTTCCATATCTGCTAATCATATCCTTAATATTAGTAGTAAGATCTCCCTTAATACAATCTCTTCATGTGCCTCGAAATGTTCCTAACTCATGCCACAACTTGATAGATTTCTTATTTATTCTATCATAATCAAAATCAACAGTCACTTTATTTACAACTAAAGAAATTTACCTAATATTGGGGTATAAGTCTACTATATATCCATCACGCAGAATGCCAGAATCAGTACACATGTTGTTACTAATTAGAAATACTTTTCTGTTATCAGAATGAAAAGTATCAACTAACAGTATTTCCAAAACTGTCTACGAAATGTAACAAAGAACTGGGAATGTTTTCAGTATGGATTCTAACTCTATAACCCCAATTCACAACAGTTTTCCCTTATTCGATCTCTGGTTGCTTATGGTTTTATCAACAATAGCACCGGTATCCAAACATCAATAGTTAGAGGGTATATCTCCTAGATTGGATCAAAATAAAGGCTAACGGAATTTCTTTTACACATCCCAATCTAGAGGACTTTTGCAATCTACCCTCTTGTGCCCAGGATTATTACAGAAGTGGCACACTTTGATATTTAAAGGTGTTGGTGGAACCAGAATAGGAAGCAAACTTGGCAAATTTCTTCTTCTAAAATGACATTTTATTAAGACCTCTTAATACTATTTCCTTTTGGCAATAATATTTGGCATATGTCATCATTATAACTGAATAAGATCTGTTAACTAGAAAGATCTCTAAATATTGGATGACAATATCAATTTTGATATTAAAATGTCACACTTCCTTCTGTCCATTAAGGTATACTAAATGAGATCTATAAACTTGGAAGATCTCCCACTCTCTACCCCAAAAGGAAGTGGTACTGAACCTGCCATACATGGAATCAAAATCCTATAACAACTTTTATCGATCTTATGCAAACTATTTTCTAATGGCATCCATATATACTTCTTGTTTACCATTAACTGAAACACTTTCTCTGATGTATTCATTTATGGTATACCCTATATAATCAGAGAATTGTCACTTAAGTGTTCCCGAAATTCCAAATATTTTGTCCTCAACAAGCTCATATTATTGGGTATAGTAGATGGGTCAACTCTCAGGGTTACTTCCTAGTTCAATATATCCCTAACTATAGAGAGCGATTCATACTATCTATATAATTTGATCCTGCTAGAAAATTTTTTTTATATGTGATAGTTGCACAAACATGGAGGCTAGTGGAATAATTCAATAAATATCAATTTTATTCCACAATATACTACAGAGGATAAAACAAAACTAGTTGAATACAACCTGAATGATCGCCCACCGATAGGGTAGGAAGACCGTGTCATATCCCAACCAGAATCCTCTCAGTCCCAAGCATCTCTAAAAGCAACTAACAATCCGACAGGGAGAGACTAGCCACTTCTAAAGATCTTAGTAAATTATGCAACTGCAACTATCACTATGCATTGTCTTATTATTATTATTATTATTATTATTATTATATCCTTAAAATTATCAGAATAAATCATCAAAAAATCTTCATGACTATTCTCGCGACAGGCAAGTACTATCAATCCAATTAATGATTTTTAATTTTAAGAATATTCACATAATTAATTAACCAAAATTAACTAATCCAAAATATGCAATTCCTGGAGCATATGTAGTAATTTCATGCTCAATATTAATTAATTATTAATTTCACATAAATGTGAATATTCAAATAATAAGGTAATATCATTTTTAGAGAGTTTATTTGTTTAAATAAATTATTAACGAAATGGGTAAACCATAATCCAAAATGGCTCAAACAAAATACCCAAATAAATTATTTAAACTTATTTAATTTGGCCAATTAATAATGATTTATGGGCATGGGTATATATTTTAAAATTAAGTGAATTATGAATTAAATGGGTAATTGAATATCCAAAATTTACCCCAAAATTAATTCATTCAAAAAATTCACTTATACTTAATTAATTTTGGGCTTAACAATTAATTATGGCTATTAAATATCCAAAATTGTCCAAAAAAATTAATTAACCAAATGGCTCATAATTAATAAATCAAAATGGCCTTTAAAACCATAACTCAAAACGGCCTATTAATTAATTATACAAAATAGCCACAAATTAATCTAAATTTAATAGCCAAATAAAATTAATTAATCAATATGGCCCCCAAATTAATTAGGCAAAATGGCTCTAAAATTAACTAATTTAATTACCCAAAATTAAGTTAATACTAAATGGCCAATTAAAAATAAATAAATAAATAAATAATGGCCATAATATTACATAATTAATTTTGGCCTAAATTAATTAAATATTAAGGCCTACTTAATTAAATTACAAGTCTTAATTTAAATTAAACAAGATGGACCACAAAAAAAATCCCAAAATCAACCTAAAATAAAAAACCCAAAAACAGCCCAAAATAGTAAAACAATGGTCCAAAATGTGCAGCCCAAATACCAAAAAGATGGCCCAGCATCAAAAATGGCCCAAATTTTTTTTTTAATTTCCATAAGCAAGCACGTGCATTACACGCACCCGCATAACAAAAAAGGGGCACCCATCGCGCCTCTCACCACGCGCTCGCCTTCTCCTTCGCCCGTTTCACTGCAAACGGGTTTTTCCACTCGATCCATTTAGGTTTTCACCATTTTAGCTCATTTTATGTCATTTTTTTATGTGTTTTCATCCGAAATTGCTCTACAACAATAAATCTATAATTTTTAAGCCAAAAACATATGAAAATCGGATGAGTTTCACAAAATTCGAAAATACAAAAGCTTAAATGGAAGCTTTTATGGCTTCTCAACTTCAAACAAGAATGGTTAGTGACCTTAGAGTGAGTCTGACTCTGATACCAATTGTTGAAATTAGTTTAATCTCACCAAGTCACTAACACGAAATTAATACGCAATAAAACTAACATAGATGTGGGCGAGAGCTCAATCTCGCTATCCTATATTACCGTATTGTTGAAGCCCTCTCCGATAACTTTCCGTTGACTGCCTTCGGACCTAAAACGGAAAGAAAACGAAAGAGTGAGAAGGAGAGTAGTGAGAGAGAGGAGAGAGAGCTACTCTCATCCCTTGTTGAAAGATATGAAACTCAATGGACCAGCTTCATATATATATAGAGGTTGAGAGTAGGGACCTTCCCTTATAGGATTCATGTATAAACTCATCTCATTATAGGTTTATACACATATATTATATATTTAATATAATTAATTATGAGTCACACTTTATACAAAATTATACTACTAATTAAATATTATATGAAGTTAATTACACTTAATTAGTTCACACAAATAAAAATATTACAACACCCTCGATACCGTCTTTCCCAATGACACCCATGACACCCTAATATTAACCTTTGTTCTCTAGGTAAAGATTCCCCAACATGTGGATGACAGTAAAGATCCCTGATCCGGCCCTGTACATTACGGACATCTGTATCCATATAAGTAAATAAGGAACTATGTATCCCTGTAAAACTTGAGAAGTTTTTAGGCATGTCAACCAACATAAATGAACCAAAGTCATGAACAACTGTCCCTGTTTCTTTCTTCTGTTTTATAGCCACCATGCAATCAGTTTCATGATGATCTAGACAACCACAAAAAAGGTAAAAATCAAGAAGATGTTCACAAGGGAAGGAATCTAGTTGAGTTCCTCTGTTGTCAGGCAATACAATCCTTATCCCTTTGCTTAGAGACTTTCGAATATCAATATTAACCCAAACCCTTAACCACTTTCCCCATGCCATATTATCACCCTGCATGTCGATTTCCTCCACCTCTCCTATGATTTCACCAGGAACTGCACCATTAAAAGGATTCATCATCCCTAATGGAAAACTATGGATTTGCACCCAAAACGGACAATGAAACATATTGATGTCACTAGGTGCAAGTAATCCATCAAAGTCTTTCAACACTAATAGAGATTTATTGAAAGACCAGGATTGGGCCCTATAGATCTAAAAAAAAAAACGTTTTATTCACCAACTTCACGTATTAATTGGGGACTTTTGAAGATCCTCCAGACATTGTAGAACACAATTTGCATGGCATCCAAATTAACAGCACATTTGGTGAACAGTTGTTCCACCTAACAACTCTCTCCTTGTTCCATGGTGTTAACTACCCAATTCTTAACGATGATCACATGAGGTTGCACCGTCTCAATTAGAGAAGTTTGGACCAAACTTTATCTAAGGTTTCAGCCATTTTGTATGAAAACAAACAAACAAACAGACAGGGTTTGTGAAATTTGGAAGATTGCAGATTGAAAATACAGACTACAAGAGAACGTAGACAAAACAGTAAACAAACTTGTACTTTCACAAGACAGAACCCTCGCGAAAAACGGTTACAAACATGGTGTAACCGCCAGAGAAAAAAAAACGAATTCTAAATTAACATAAAATTTCTCATTATTTAAACCCAAGATAACTTTGACAGACAACGACAAGCTACCTCACTAAAAAGAATAATATATGATGAATTGGAAAATGGTGATTCGATGAAACGGTATCTAAAGTAATCCAGATTCCCTGGTCAGACTTGCTGTTTTTTTTGCGGTTGAGACATAAGACAGAGTTTGAGAGTTGGAGGACCCGCCACATTTCACTTTCATTATTATCTTCATTTCATTTTTCCAGAAGACAAAATAGAACCAATTTCATTGGCAGGCTAATGAATTATGGCTGCCACTCCAGTTTTTCCTCTTGTTCAACTTCATTCAACCAAACCCAAATCCACAGCTTTTCCTTTGAAACCTTATGGTATGTTTAAACTTTAGAAACTTCTTTTTCTGCTTATTTTCTATTATGATTTTTTTAAGCTTCATTTTGCTTGTTTTATGGGATTTTTCAGGGACATCTCAGTTTAGAATGGTAAAATGCGGGTCATCCTCTAATGGGAGAGAGCCTGATTCAGTTGACGATGGTGTTAAAAGTGTGGAACGTTTACTAGAAGAGAAACGCCGGGCCGAATTGTCTGCTAGGATTGGTCCGGGAGAATTCAGTGTTCAGAAATCTGGGTGACTGGCTTTTCTAATAATTCTTGTATTTTTTTTCACCCTTTAATTGTTATTGTGATTGTGATGATTAATAACTCTGGGAATATTTCTTTAATATTTCTTGTTAAAGAAAAAAGGATTTAGATTTTTCTTTTCCTTTCTTAGATTTTCAACTAATTGTGGTGAGAATCATCTTGGACTTGGTATTCTTAAATTCTTTTGTTATCTTGCATGTCATGTGGATTGGCTAAATTAGATTCATGTTGGTGAATGTGATATATTCCTTTTAGTCTGTTTTCTGTTTCCTGTATTCTTTTATTTTAAATTTTCAATTAATTTGCATGTTCTTATGTCTTTTTGTTTCTGGGAACAAGTTTTCCTTGTCAATTGAGGAACGGTTTGTCCAAACTAGGAGTTCCTGGTGAGGTTCTTGAAATCTTATTTAAATGGGCTGATGACATTGAAGATTATTGTAAGATTCCAGTGGCAAAAGGGGGAATTAAGGCCATCAGGAGTGAGGCCTTCTTCCTCCCTCTGTTTGAGCTTTATCTCACTTATGGTGGAATTTTCAGGCTAACCTTTGGACCAAAGGTTTGTGTTTCATTTTTCTTTTCACCTAAATTTGTGTCTAATATATTGTGTTTTCTGAGATAATTAATCATGGATTTCCCGTTGATCATTTGGGGATATTGCTGCAGTCGTTTTTGATTGTTTCTGATCCTTCCATTGCTAAGCACATATTGAGGGACAACTCGAAGTCTTATTCAAAGGTAAACTATTTGGACTCTTTGGTTTTCCTATGTTTTGGATGGGCTAATATTGCTTTATTGTTTGTCTCATCTTTTATTCTTTAATCTAAAGGGTATATTAGCAGAGATTTTGGAATTTGTCATGGGGAAGGGACTCATCCCAGCTGATGGTGAGATATGGCGCATTAGAAGACGCGCTATAGTCCCAGCACTGCATCAAAAGGTGGTGTTGTTAATTTATGGGTTCAATGTTTTAACAAAGAAAATTGATTTGTTATTATATTGTATGTTATCTGAGACAATACATATGATTTTTGATTCAATTAGATTTGATTCATGCAAAATGAAAAATTCTATGCTATGCCATTTCTCTTCTAAACATGTTAGTGCCTTGTAGGTGCTTAAGCTATGAATGGAAATTTCAGAGTTGTTAGAAGCTAGAGGTATAATTCATATTTTAAAAAGGAAAACGAATAAGAATATAAGCATGCTGGCTTACTTAAAAAGGAAGATAAAGGGTTACTAAGGTGCTTTCAGATAATCATATAAATAACTTAAGACTTATAAATGAAGTCGAGAAAAGAGTGAGCGGAATTAAGGGCTTTCCTGATAATCATATAAAGATGTAAAGTGGTAGACCAAATCTGCTAACAGGAAAATTGTAGTTCCAAAAAAAGTGATAAATGAACAGAATATTTATTGAAAATGATTGAAAAACCATCCAAAATCATTCGATGGCAGGTGTGTATACTTTTAGAAATATTATTTTAACTGAATCAGTTATTGCTGTTACTTTTTATTGTCAATATTTAGTATGTAGCAGCTATGATTAGCCTATTTGGACAAGCTACCAATAGGCTTTGCCAGAAACTAGATGATGCTGCAACTGATGGGGAAGATGTAGAAATGGAATCACTTTTCTCCCATTTGACGTTGGACATTATTGGCAAGGCAGTATTTAACTACGATTTTGATTCATTGACAAATGATACCGGCATAGTTGAGGTATTTTCTTTTCTTATCTATATTTTGGCTGGCACTTTTGTTACACTGTTGCCACTAAGTTTCATTTACATTTTTGTTAAAACCTTCTAAAATATTTGTCTGAATTTTGGCTAGGACAGGCTGTTTACACTGTTTTGCGGGAAGCAGAAGATCGAAGTGTCTCCCCAATTCCTACCTGGGAGATCCCTATTTGGAAAGACATTTCACCACGACAAAGGAAGGTTGTAGAAGCGCTCAAATTGATTAATGATGTACTAGATGATCTGATTGCAACATGCAAGGTAAAGTTATCTGTAAATATAGTAACATTATGCTCTCTATGCTTATGTCCACTGTAATCACTGTGTAAATTCAACAATATCCGTGCATGTGTGAACATGTAGTATGAAGTATCAAGCACCACATATGGTGTCTGCATAGCTTTTTGCAGTTATACCAAGTACTGGGACACATCCTTCACATATAGATAGGAAATGTCAGACCTGAAAACATCTCTAAATGATCATTTTTGGCATTTTATTGGAGATGCAAAGGTTATGTGTTGATATTAAACAAGTTCATTTGAATAAATTTAGTGGGCTAGTTGGTTGGTCTTTTGCAGGATTAGTACACTTGAAGCCAAATCAATAGAAGCCCTAAGGCTGATGGCAATCAGTGAATAGGTCCCAGCTTTGTTTTCGTAGGTCCTTTTTTCAATGGGACAGTTACAGCATTAGTCTTTGAATTTGGGAGAATTTGTAATTAATTATTTGTTCTACGAATATGATGCCTTTAGCATGTATTAAACTAATGTGAAATTTTCTACAAATTTATATAGAACCCCTTCTCAGTTGGCTTATGTGCACTGCGATCTGGAAATTTTCTTATTTTGGTGCTCTGCTCCTTTCTAATATATCGTTGTAAGCTTAATATTTTCATTTGTGGTTTAGTCTATTTGTTTGGTTGCTGTATGTTATACATATTGGTATCTGTATCTCAATGCTATTAATCTTTTCACTGACTTGATTAATCATTTTGTTTTATTCTTTTTTAAATTTAAAATTTGCAATTTTCAGAGGATGGTAGAAGGAGAAGAGCTACAGTTTCACGATGAGTACATGAATGAGCAAGATCCTAGTATTCTCCACTTCCTGCTGGCTTCAGGAGATGATGTATGTATTAATAGTTATCAAATATGTGAATTAGCAACTCATACGATCTAACATTTCCTTGAGGCTTTGCAGGTTTCTAGTAAGCAACTTCGTGATGATTTAATGACAATGCTTATTGCTGGGCATGAAACTTCAGCTGCTGTTTTGACATGGACCTTCTATCTTTTATCAAAGGTAATTCAAATCTTAGTTCTTCAAGAAAAACCAATTCCCCTCTCTTGAGATGTTTTAATTCTTCTTTTTTGTGGTCTGCACATATAAAAACTTTTGGTACTAATTTCTGTACTTTTATCATTAAATCTTCCTTTAGCAACTCTATGAAAAATATGTTTATGTAAACTGTAGATTTTTTTGGCAAAGAATTAATGTAGCAAGAATAGAAAAACATGGACATAAGGTTTTACATGCTTCGATCTACTGGTCATCATTCACTGGAGAGAACCTTGTTCTGAAAAATGAATCATATCAAAGAACTCTAATTTTTTTAATTTCATTAGAGTAATAAGAACACAAGAATTGGGTTGGTCCTGCTTTGCTCGTGAAAAAGGCACATGCCATTTTGTCATTCGACCTGAAAAGAAATTAAATTCAAGACATACTCCAATAGGCAGGAAAAGCATATGACAATATTCTATCTGATAATGCATGTTGTTTTCTCATGGTTTTTTTGGGGGGGTTCATAGAGAAGTACAAGGGGAGAAGGGGGATTCGAACTGTGGACCTTATTCCTCCTAAGGAAGTGTGACAACCACTAGACCAAGTCTTAGTTGTTATGCTTTTCTCCTTTATATTAATGTGTATAAGAACTAATCACGCGTTAATTTTCGCTTCCTATGCTACTATTTTGTTTATGTTGATTTATAGTATCCCTTATACTTCTGTTGGTTCTACGACTTGAATAAATAATATACCATCCATACTATTCCAATATTGCTTGATTTGGCAATAAATAGTAGGGTTTTGAGTAGACTTGCTCAAGGGCCGAGCTATCCACTCAAGCCCTAAGGCTCTCCTGATATTTGGTCAGGCTTGGACAAAAATATTTGATGCAATTATTGGGGTTGGACAAATTTTTAGGCCTGTTTAAAAATCAGGCCAGGCCCAGGCTTGACCTTTCAAAGCTCGGGCCTGGCCCTAATATTAATATTAATTATATTTTTTTATATATTTATTAAGTATAATATAATTAATTATAAGTATATAAAATATTATTATTAATAAATATGATTATAAATATTTAATATGAAAATTGACATACAAATTTTAACAAATTAAATTAAATTTTAAAGGGAATAAAATAATAAAAACAAATAATCAAATAATTAAAATATAAAAAATAAATAAAATTATATTCGGACGGGTCGGGCCTGGCTCGGGCTTGTAGTACAAAAATGAAAACGGGTCTGGACTAAAAGTCAGGCTTGAATTTTGTGCCAGACTGAGCTTGGACATGCACAAAATTATTGTTATGTGTCATGAGCCCAGCCTGAACCCAGCCCGGCCCAGCCCATGATCAAGTTTAGTTTTGAGTTATGCCTGCAGGATAGCTTGCTTTTGGAGTGTGGCTAATTGATGATTGTTTCAGGGGAAAAGGATCTCCCTTATATGAGTCATTGATCTCACAGATTTAAAACAAATATCTTAGTTAAATTACAATACATTCAAGTTCTCATTAGTTATTTTCTCTGATGGTTGCAGGAACCTAGTGTTTTATCCAAGCTCCAGGAAGAGGTATGTTTAAAATTTTTGTGCAATACTGGTATAGGAATGGCTAGCCTAAGCTTTCAATTCTATACAACCCATCTCAAAGTCTCATCTTCTTTTCTATTATTGCTTCAAACTTCCTAGGTTGACTCTGTTCTAGGAGATCGATTTCCCACAATAGATGACATGAAGAAACTCAAGTACACAACTCGAGTTATTAATGAAGTAAGAGATAGTTCTATTCTACTTCATGCTTCATCAAATATTCAGTGCATCTCATATAGAGATGATTTTGCCTAACTTTATGCAGTCTTTGAGGCTCTACCCGCAGCCACCAGTCTTAATTCGCCGTTCTCTTGAGGATGATATGCTTGGAAAGTACTCGATAAAAAGGTCTAACCGCTAAAATCAATATCATTATCATCTTCTTGGTCAACTGGGATACACCACTCAAAATCATCTTCCAAAAATCACTTTCTTAACCTCTGTTTTTTTTTTTTTAATATCTTACTAGTAGGAGAAAACATGGTTGTTTGGTTGGTCAAATCAATAAAACCTGTAAGCATAGATTAAATGGATTTTAGCAATATTTATTACTGAGTATTCAAGATTAGCTATACAAAAGTGGGCATATAAATAAATGTCTTAAGTTTGTTGCAAGGTTATCAAAATGATATTGGAATATTAAAAGAGCTTCTGATCATTTGGAGATGTTTATAATTGATGTTAGAAGCTGATATTCAGGGATATGGGGGTGGGGAACTCTGTGGCAACTGTTTGTGCCTATATGGATATCTTTTATGTGCATATTGTTGCTTTATCACGATCTTTACATGCAAGTGCCATGATATGTTGACTTTACAGCTTGTATTTTTTCTGAATTCTTACTTTATCACATACTTTACATTTAGGGGTGAAGATATTTTTATCTCTGTTTGGAATCTGCATCGTAGTCCAAGTCTCTGGCAAAATGCAGAGAAGTTCAATCCTGAAAGATGGCCTTTAGATGGACCGAATCCTAATGAAACAAACCAAAATTTCTGGTAACAAATAACTACAACTTTGCTCAGTGCATCAATTATGTTTAAATGAGATGGAAATTAATTTTTTCTGATTTCTATTAATTTTTGTTTATAGAAATTTAAGATGTAATTTGGTAAAAATGAAAAATGTATCTTGAAATTCCGGGGCATGTTTATTAGCACTGAATTCGAGGACTGATTCAAGAATCTTAGAACTAAAATATCTGAATACAAAAATTAATTAGTTTATCAAAATTCTTACAATTAGGATACACATGTTTATGCTCAAATGTGTGTATAATGCATGTGCATTTGATAAAGGATAAGTTCCCTGTAAATCAAAAGTAAGCCTATATCTCCTGAAGTCATAATTTTTGTTAGGAAGGAAGGAGGCAAGGTTTAACTATGTGTATCGAAAACAGGTGTATGCTAATTTTGCTGTCAAATAGAACCACAGGGGACATACTGTTTAGGTAATGTAATTAAACATGGTATTTGGGAGCTTTTTGGCTCTGTGTCAGTTATTTCCTTGGGTTTTTGGGGAACCATTGTGTTGCATGAAGCATTGCTAGGTTTATCAAGAACTTTAATAGTGACAAAACCCAGTTTATAAACCACGTTTTTTTCACCTTAGTAAGCCATGTGGTCACCATTTGCTGCAAAATTAGCATAGACCATTGGACTTCTTAATCAAGCTAATGTTTTATTTGATATGTTGTCTCAGTCAGCTGTCCTTCATTCAGTTACTGTCATATTTTTCCTTCCATTACATATCACTCATGCTAGCACTCTTGTCTCACTCAGCTACTTGCCCTTTGGTGGAGGACCTCGGAAATGTGTAGGAGAAATGTTTGCATCTTTTGAGGTATTTTTTTGGAAAAGATACGCACGAAAAATTTTCAGTCAGTACCAAAACTTCTTAGCTGCTAATTTTGTGTGTTGGATTCCATACTTATTTCTTCCGCTTGAAAATTTGGGCTGACAGATTCTGTCCCTTCAGCCACTAGTGATTGGTATTATAGAACCTGAAGTAGAGTTATTTTGATCTACAGACTGTTGTAGCAGTTGCAATGCTTGTTCAGCGATTTAACTTTCAAATGGCGCTTGGAGCTCCTCCAGTAAGTAAATTACCTTGTGCTTTTTTTTTTATTGCAACAACCTTTTTGTGTAACTGTAAAATGCAGCAAGAAAGAAACAAGCTGGAGGGTATTAGATTATACTTTTGCTAAATCAACAACGGAAACAAGAAGCAATAGTCAACCAAGGCTTGGCCTAGCTGTTGTTACTTTCCTTATAAGGGATTCGGTCCAAGATTCGAATCCCCCTTCCCCCTTCTAGGAACCAAAGAAAAAAGATTGCAATAGTCAAAAGAAAGAAACTGTAGGTGGCTCTCAAACTTAGCATTTCCAAAACCACTAGCTTCCCACCTTAAAGAAGAAAATTATTTTTGTGTTAAGATTAAGATACACTTCCTAAAATTCCCTTTTCATAAATGAAAATATATGAAATACTCCTTTGGTGAATAAATTAATGACTTTCTGGCAGAATCCCTCTTTTAATTTGTCTGTACCAGTGAACTTCAAATGTTGACCACATCAATAGTTTTGATTGCTATAAAGTTTATACACAGTTATTTTGATGATGAATATTTTTTGCGGAACTGGATATAGAATCTGAAGAACCTGAAACTTTTTCATAAAGTTCACCTGTTGATTTCATCAATGTTCGCTGAATAGAATAAGAACTGTTGACTACCTGCATCTTGAAACAATTGCATATATAATAGCCCATGCAAAAGCTATGTATTGAACTTAAGTAGAAAGAAATTCTCCACAATTTTTTGAAGTTGAAATACCATCATCTAGCCAAATGCGATTGATTTTTCATTGAGAGTGCCATAATTGTTTGAACATGCTCTTACATGAGTTGAGAATAGGTGTGATGTCGCATAAAATTGTAGTAATTGAAAACGGAAAGTAGATGTACCTTATGAATCAAATCCATATGCAGGTTGAGATGACTACTGGAGCAACTATCCACACAACGCAGGGGCTGAAGATGACAGTTACACGAAGAATCAAGCCTCCAATTATCCCTGAACTGGACACACAGAGATTGGAGATGGAAGCATCTGCCAGAATTTCTGAAAAGGAGACCACCCAACTTGGCGAGAAAGGTGATGTTTCTCAAGCTTATTCATAACTAGAATAGCTTGCTACCTTTAGCTTCATTACACAAGGCATACATGTATCAAGCGGGGAGAAAGTTCATATAGATTAAGTATGCTTCCCCTTCTCTAGCTGTTTAATGCAATCAGAATAATTTATTACTTTTACAATTTATTATTTATTTTTTGAAAAAGTAAATCTTTTCAAGAAGTACGGGCATTGTCATCATGCAGTAAAGTCCTTAAGAATGATAATTTGGGTTTCAAAATAGCTTTGAGGACTTACCAGACAAAAAAAAGAAAGAAAGAAAGAAAAAAGCTTTAAAGTGAACAATGAGCAGGTACATGCAAGTAAATTGGTTCCAGAAACCAAGAAGACATCTATGGTAAATTGAATGCTTTCTCCACAGTAGTATTTGTTATCTAGAGCCATTAGATACTTGATTTCATATTTTTATATCAGCTACCTTGCCTAATGCCTTTTGACTTGAATGGATGATGGTGAACCATTCTAGGTTTTTTTTTTTTAATCAACTTTTCTTCTGATAATTAACTTTAGTGGCTACAACCCCAAACATATCATGCTAACAACTTAGCGTGAGTTCATATAGCCTACCCCCGTATTGAGATGAAGGTTATGATGATGATGACAACCCCAAACATAACATTGCCCCATATATTAATTTACACATGCTTTATCATTAATTAAATAGGAATTACTGAATTGACATATACCTCAAGGATTCAAAGTCCAATAGGAAAATATGTTTCTATTAATAACCTTTTTTGTTGGCGGCATATCATTCTACATTCTATTTTTACGTTATGTGATATTCATCAAAATAATTGCAGGTATCATATAGCTGCATTATATGTGACAGGGTAGTGAAATTGAAAGAATAAGTGTTTTCAATAGAATTATTTTTCTTGATTAAACGCATAACTAAACATACATAATTAATTGGCATACCATAAAGAACATTGTTCAATGAGCAGGTTGGAAATTAATTGGCATACGTTAAAGAATATTGTTCATTGAGCAGGTTAAAATTCATTAATGAGGGCTCAAGCTTTCCCTGATATCTTAAGAATGTTTAGGTTGCTTTCAAGAATTAATATTGGCTTTGTTTTTACTTTACATAAACCTAGACATTTGTTAGCTTTTGTTGTTGAATCTTGTAACACATATTGGTTGTTTGAGACAGACTTTTATATGAATCTAATATCAGCTGTGAACTCTATGTATCCTTTTAAATTGCTTTACAAAAACCTAGACGTTTGATAGCTTTACATTTTGATTGGTTGAAACGGACTTTTCTGTTATCTAACATCAGCTTTGAACTCTATGTATCCTCGTAAATTGTAATTTGCACATCTATTACTTTTTGCTTTTTCCCAAACCTCACTTAGAGATATAAAGTATAAACCTTGTGCCCTTATTGGTTATCGAATCTTGTACTTTAATTTCATTGTTTGAGACATGGGGCTTTCTAGTAGTCTAAATTAGCTGCTAATTAATGCCATGTATCTTCATGGCTTGCAGATTTGATGAACTTTTCCCTCCCTCTTGCTCTCTATATGTAACTCCAGATTAACACATACAATAAAAAAAATGACTAGTGAAATTGTCCTTTTAGTTTTGGTATATAGAATTTATTACAACACAATGATTTCAACACTTGGTTCAGATAACTTAATGCACAGCCCAAAAGGTGAAACTTGTCTTTTCCAAATAGACATGACTAGGTCTAGGATTGCCGTCCCCAAGCCTGTCGAGTGGACTAAAGTTTCCTTGCCTAATAAGCGGAATTAGGAGCAGTTCAACCTGTATTCCAAAAACATAAATTGAATTTGAAAATGGTGATGTTAAAATAACCTTCAACAGAAGAACAAATGTAGATTTAGGACATCCTTCTCATATACCAATCTATTTACTTTATGCAAGAAACATGTCTAGAAAATTGAACCCTTTAGCAAACTTCCAATCAGCTAGAGTTTCAACTTCATCTATCCCTTCATGTTCGAATATCCCAACCCCTGAAACAAATCATCACACAATTGATACCTCATCAAACATACTTAGTCCTATCCACTAGAGGTAAAAAGAACCCTTAGTTCAAGAAACCACACCAAGACATTGAATTCCTAAATCTACAGATATTATTCCATTGAAGATTGTCTTAATATCACCATTTTCAAATTCACTGACTTTCACAAATTCAGTATGTTCTTGGGATGCAGATTGAACTTCTCCTAGTTCCCATTCATCAGGTAAGGAAACATCATGTGAAGTACATAAACTTCCTCACACAAAAAGGGCACTAACACCCCTATAGTTTCAAAATACCAATTTTTCTCCTTTTAATAAGGTTTAAGATTTAAAATTTTGGGGATTTTGGTTTGGAGTTTAAAATTAAAGGGTTATAGTTTATGGTTTATGGTTTTTGGAGTTTAAAATCTAGGGTTTAGTGTTTACGATTTTTGGATTTAAGGATAGTGAAAAGGGGAAAATATTTTCTATTTTCATTTTTTATTTTTATTTTCTAAAAACAAGTTTTCATTTTCTGTTTTCTGAATTTTGGAAAATATGTTTGGTACATGAAAATGAAAACTTGTTTTTGAAAATAAAAATTACGAAAATGCATTTGCTATCTACATTTTCAAACCAAGAAATATGAAAAACAATAACTAAAAAATTAAATTAAATTACAATTTTTGAAAAAAAGTAAAATGTAACTAAATAATAAAAATAAATTGTAAATTAAATAAACATAAGAATAATTCTTTATTTATTATAAATGAACAAACACATGTCCTTCAGTACCAAAAAAATTGAATTTTGGTGTTGATTATAGAGGTATTCCAACTTGCCTAGATGGATACATGAATATAGCTATGGAGCAAACAGAAGAATATGTCAATGGACAGTTGAACAACAAATATAAGTTGTCATTCATGGAAATAATGTACTTTATATTAGTACATCAAAGAGGACATTAGGAGATGGAGCTTAACGTTGCAACTACATCTAAGAATCAATGTCATCTACAAGTTGTTGCTTTTCTATACGTTTGTTTTATATATATTTATATATATATATATATATATATATATAAGGGTTTATATATGATGCACTGATAGTGTATAGTTTCTATACACTATCAATGTATCAGAGGTTGACACCTCATCAATTTGCAAATTAAAAAATATGTCAAGCCCTTAAAAGCAAATATAAATTAATTTTTTTAATTTACTCATAAGGGCCTATTGATGAGTTGTCAACCTCTGATGCGCTAACGGTGTATAGAAACTATACACTATCAGTGCATCATATATAAATCCTATATATAATATGTTTATTATATATACATGTTTACTATTGTATAATGAGAATGTCTTGTACAAGCATCTATTTTAGGTTTTTTTTCTCATCTTTAATTATGCTTGGTCTAAGAAGTCTGAACAGCAATAAGAAGTTAGAAAAGGGATTCCAGACGGGACAAACACAACTAACTTTTTATTCAATATTGTTCAAAAAGAAAATTAAACTTATTTTTATTATTCGAAGATACAACTGCAGTTTTATTTATCACTCAAACTGATAAATTCGCACTAAAACTCATCCACTAGATCCACCAGCAACAATGGCAAAATAAAGCAACCATACAAAAAGAAAATCTTCAATTTCTTATAGCATATAATAAGAAATCAGAAAATGAGAATGAGAAAAAAAAGTAACTTGATTTGATTTGCAGTGGTGATTGGCACAATTTTGGGAAAGAGTTTGGGCTTCAGGTAGAAGAAGAAAAAGCCAAAGAGAGAGAGAAAAAAAAGCCAAAGCAGAA
Organism: Heritiera fomes; assembly: GCA_032173925.1. Taxonomy (NCBI): domain Eukaryota; kingdom Viridiplantae; phylum Streptophyta; class Magnoliopsida; order Malvales; family Malvaceae; genus Heritiera; species Heritiera fomes. Next base: position 23,932,677 of record JAPDPM010000001.1, read on the forward strand.
CAACAATAAGCATTGAAGCAAGTTTAGCACGTAAACCTAAAACCAAAACAAATAAAAAAAAGATTTTTTGCTTGGGTAATGATTCGAACGCTGTATCTTTGATGTACATTAAAAAAATTTCATAAATCTCGTGTTTTCCAATTCTCCACTTTTCCAAACTATTTCTTTGGAAAACAATAAAAACATGTTTTTTTTGTTTTCAAAACTTGGCCCATTTTTATTTTCATTTTCCAAAAACATGTTTCCTGTTTCTTCAACGAAACATATTTTCCTTTACATTTTCTATTTTCCATGAAAATGAAAATGGAAAACAGCTCTGTTTTCATGAACCAAATGTACATAATTAGTAATTTGAAACTAAATGGAAGTTAGTTTCCTTTTGGTATAAACATAAGAGGTTTATATATTTCGGTAAAGAAACTTCAACCCACTTGATAGGTTTAGGGATGACAATCCTAGACTTAATAATGTTTGTTTGAAAAAAAAAGTGTTTCACCTTTTGGGTTGTGCATTAAAGCATCTGAACCAAGTGTTAAAGTTATAGCTTTGTAATAAATTCTATAGATCAAAGCTAGATATACAGATTCATTGGCTATTTTATAATTGTATGTCTTAATCTGAAGAGTTAAGGCATCAAGAAAATTTTTGTCTGATAAGGAGACTGTAGTTTGAAAAACAATTGAAATTGATTGAACCATTACAAAGGCTAAATTCTATGGTTCCAAGAAGAGAATCATGGAATTGGGGGAACTTGATGTCTCTATGGACGATAAAGATTGAAGTGTTTAGTCCTTTTGAGAGTGGTTTAACAGCTACTTGTATTAATCCTAAATGGATATATTTGTATCTTTAAGCAGTATGCATGTTCATTGGCTCTTTTTCTAAAAGTTTGATTGATTCGTAATAATTTTTAAAGGGAGGTCTTTTTCTTTTATTTTTATTGTATAAACTATTTTTGTCAAATGTTTAACAAAATTTGATTTTGTTTGTAAATTTCATCTGTGTATCTTAGGGATTTTCCAGTTGTCAATTTCTTGAAAAATATTTGAGACGTTAATCTTTTTGTTTTTTGGACAATTGGGTTTCCATTGCCTCGAAAGTTAGAGAAAGATTAATTTGACCTAAATAGGGAATTAATTAACAAAAATTTATATTTGCCTACAGGAGGGATTCTGTGATATGCCTACAGGGGGAAAGCTATATTCTTCACCTACAACAAAGGGCATATTTCCTCCTTACGCACCAGAAACAGAAAAGAAATGGTGAAATGAGACCACAACACTTTTTGAAGACAATATGACAAATAGCAATTTAATACAGCCACTTTGTAATATCAATACAAGCCGAAGCCACTTTGTAATAATAAAAGCCTCATGCATAAATAGTATATTTGTAATAACTATAAGCTCCTTGCCATAATAATATATTTGTAATATACAATACAAGACCCACTTATTGGTTCGCACTTCTGACAACCAAGTCCCCACATCCCAAAGCTCCTTTTAATTTTAAAAAACTTATTATTTTTATTTAATATATTACTTGCATTTACATATATATATATATATATATATATATGTTAAGAATAGAAAAACACATTTTATGAAAGAAATTAAAATGGTAATAATATTAATTGGTTCTTTTAAAATTGAATGTTAAAATCCGCCGCCGATACGGCAAGAAAAAAGAAGAAATTTAGGAAATAATAGCATTGAAGATGTCGGTTGGATTTGTTCCTTTTTGAATCGAAGCTGGCCATGAAACGTGCTAGTGTAATTGGGCGTGTCCAATTCGCGAAGAAATTTGATTTAAAGATGCTTTGAGCCTTTGGATTCATTTGATGGAATATTTCAAAGAAAATGTTAAGGACTGGTCACTTAGTCCTAGCATGACTAAGTTTGCTGCATTTCTTGATTGTTCCAATTTATTAAAATGTAAGCGTGATGATGTGATGAGCATTGAAGAGCAATTAGTATTTGAATACCTTAATCTCATATTTTATGAGAATTATAAGTGTATTATAATATAAACACATGTATGTTTATTGTACATTTGATTCAAGATAAAAATTAATATTAGATATCCGATTACCTACAATAAAATATTCGAATACCTCCTTTTTAGAATAAATGTACATGTATTTATTTCATGATATATTTAATTATCATAAATATACATATTTTATAAAATTTTGTATCTATAAATATTCAAATACTTTATTTTAGGCATTAGACTTCTTAATAATAATTTTATGGGAAGGCATAATTTTTTCTCAACAACTTATTATTTATTAAAGGTGTAATATTTATTTTCATTCCTTTCATGATAATTAAAAAAAATCTCAATTTTTCTTTAAAAAGTATAATTTTTTGTGAAAAATTATCCTATTTATTGTCAGTAGAATTTTTTAACTCTACAAGTGAATTTAGAATAATAACATTTGTTTTATTTTATTTATTTTTAATCTTTTTAAATATTTTTAAAAGATACATATCATCATTCTAATTTTATTTATGAAATTAAAAAATTTCAAGATGATAATCTATTTTTTTTAATCGTTTCAAAAAACTGTTATTGTTTCGCATCATTCATTGAAATTTTCTCAACTTTTTTTTTGCAAAAGCAGAAAGATTGGTGATTGATTAATTGAGTTATTTTATTTATTTATTTATCTATTTTAAAGAAATAGCCTTTTCGACTTTCATTGTTGACCGGAGAGGAGGTATCTTGCACTTTTTTTTTTTTTATTGTTTTGGCTAAGGGTTTCATGCCTTTCTGACTACCACGTCCCCACATCCGAAAGCTCCTTTTAATGTTTAAAATTTATTTTTTAATAAAATATATTATAAATTAAAATTTTAATTTTAATTATAACTAAATAATTTTTAATATCTATTAAATATTATATCTATAATTCGATGAACTACTAGTCAACACAAACAAAATCAGATGAGATTAACTTTTACTCATTTGCAGTTATTTTTTATTATTTTTTTCAAGCAATTTCCCTTTTTTTTTAAACCAAAAATCTTGAATGCCACCTAGCTTAAAAATTATGTCACATAGCTTAAAAATTATGTCACATAAATTTAAGTCCAGAACAATTGGGGAAGTTGACGGTATAAAAATACATGAAAGTTTTTGAATTCAACAGGTAATTATGAGAGTTTTTTGGATTAAAATATGAAAATATGGGAAAATATATGAATTATCATTGTACACATACTATTTATTTAAAGTTCGTTTGATTGGACAATAAAAATGATTTGAAGAAGTTTTTACCCCAAAAAAATGAATTCGTTCTAATCTTCGAGGAAAAAAGCATTGTTTTTTTCATTAAAAAAATATTTGATAATCGAAAATAAAAATCAAATTGTTAAGATTCGAATCACAATTTTATAATATATCATAATTTTTTTAATTATTTGATAAAAAATTGTCGAAATTATTAGGATGGCGTGTCTTGGGCCATGAGCTTGACTCATGAGGTCAAATCAATTATTAAATTATTGTCTTTTATTATTTTTTAAATACGTATAGATGAGTAAGTTGTGAGTCTGTCTCGATTTTTTTTTGTTTTGATAGTGTCATCTCGAATTCTCAATTTTTCAAAAAAAGTGGGAATATAAAATGAAGGATAATTATTACATACATTGATAATGAAATTTTTTTATTTTATAAGTAGCGTTAAGATCATGACATGTGTTTTATAAAAATATTAAAATAAATAAAATAAAACATGTGTCATGATATTAACGTTACTTGTGAAATAAAAAAACTTTACTGTCAGTATATGTAATAATTATCTTAAAATGAATTATCTTCCACAAAGAGAGGGTATCTTCCGTTGGTCCACACGCAGCGCAAAAGTCTTTTTACTTTTTCAATGTCTGTCGGCCACAAAGAGAGGGTATCTTCCACTTTTCATAATCTCGTCCCGAAACTCTCTATAATTTTTAAATTTTTAATAAAATCATATATTATAAATATACATATTTTTATAAAATTTTGTATCTATAATATTCAAAAACTTTATTTCAAGCATAGACTTCTTAATAATAATTTTCTTAATGGGAAAGGCATAATTTTTTCTCAACAACTTATTATTTATTAAAGGTATAACATTTATTTTCATTTAATTTTAAAAAATCTCAATCTTTCTTTAAAAAGTATAATTTTTTAGTCCTTTTAAAAAAATATTATTGTTTCACATGTCATTGAAATTTTCTCTAATATTTTTTGTAAAAGCAGAAAGATTGGTGATTGATTGATATTTTATTTATTCATTTATCTATTTTCAAGAACTAATAGCCTTTTTTGTAACCAAAAAAAAAAATAGCCTTTTGGACTTTCATTGTCGACCACAGAGGAGGAATCTCGCACTTCTTTTTATCTTTTTGGTTACAGGTATCACGTTTTTCTGACTACCACGTCCCCATATCCCAAAGCTCCTTTTAATTTTTAAATTTATTTTTTAATAAAATATATTATAAATTAAAATTTTAATTTTAATTATAATTATAAATAAATAGTTTTTAATATCTATTAAATATTATATCTATAATTCGATGAACAAATCTGATAATGGGTAATTGGTCAACAAGGGCACTTCAGTCTTTCACCTCGGCCAGAGAAAGAAAATACCTGTCAGAGGATGACGTGACCTTGGTTATCACGGCTCAATGTTAACCTCGGACGAAGGTCCCAGGGTCAGCGCCTGACACGCTGACCCTAATACTCTATTTAGTGCTTGAGTCGGCTTCTGATACGCCGACCAGGCCTGCCTCGTCACCACCTCGGTACTCAACGCACCTCGGGGAAGCTTTAGGCGGGAAACTTGACCTCGGCTGCTTCGCCAACCTATACCACGAGCTGGCAGGGCGGAACCAATCGTATCCGGCTGCAATCTGACGAGCCCAAGTCAGCCTGTCCAGGTCATCCTTCCTTACGCCCACGTCGTTTTAGGGCTTCCTCGGCCTATAAATAGGGACCGAATCTCCGAACAAAGACAAGCAACCAACTCAAAAAGAAACTCTGCCGTAATCCACCCCTGAATCCATCCTCGACTTCGACATTTGGCGCGCCAGGTAGGGGCAAGCTATACCAACCCCGTCGTTGATGTCCAGGATGGCACCCAGAAGAAGAACGGTAGAGGAAGAGGAACCGGCTGCTCCTGCAAGCCCAGACGCCATTCAAGATGACCAGCAAGGGAGACGGCCACCACCAACGGCAGAGCAATTCGAGCAACTCACCCAACAGTTAAGGAACCTAACTGAACTGGTCCAAACACACCTTCTCACACCTTCTCCCCCAACTCAACGACCACCGCCCAGAAACGACTCCGAACAACCGTTACCCTCTCCACCATCCCGACCACAGGGAGGAGATGCCAGCGGCAGCTCTTCCTCCGTACCCGAAGTCCCGGAGAAAAGCAAACACAAAACCCCGCAAAGCCATTCCATGAAAAACCCGCATAGAACCATCTCAACGGCACCCACTGAGGAGGATAAAACTCGCGACCAACTGGAAGCCAGAATGGAAGCCGTAGAACGACAGATTCAAGATAAGGCACAAGTCCATATGGACGAGCTTCGATTGCTTGAAACCTCACCATTCTCTGAAGAAATCGAGCGAGCTCAACCACCACCAGGATTTAGGATGCCTGTGATCGAGGCGTATGACGGTACATCGGACCCTTTTGACCATCTAGAACTTTTCCGTGCTAATATGTCAATACAGGGTGCAGATGACTCTTTAATGTGCAAGGCATTCTTGGCAACGTTAAAAGGTGCGGCTCGTTCCTGGTACTCAGGCCTGACTCCACGGTCGATACGCTCGTTCAAAGAGCTGGGACACTCTTTCCTGACTCACTTCGTCAGTAGCCGCCGAGCTAAGAAGACAACTCTCAGCTTAATGGCGGTCAAGCAAAAGCCTGAAGAGTCCCTGAGAGAATATGTCACGAGGTTCAATGCCGAAGCTTTGCAAGTGAAGGACTTAGAACAGTCCGTGGCGGTGGCCGGCCTAATGAATGGTCTCACGGACGAGGAATTCCACTTCAAATTCTCCCTCTCATTAGACCCCCCAAAAACCTTGCCCAAGCTCTTGCAACGGGCTGAAAAATACATCAACGCCGAAGAAACGATGACCACTCGGCTAAACAACGAAGAAAACAAAGGAGAATTCAGAAGCTACAAGAAAAGGGGGAGAGAGGTCGAGAGAGACCAAGGGGGAAAAAGGCCAAACCGGCCTGGGGGGTATCCGATCAGAAGAAGCCCGGAAAAGAAGGGCTATGACACTTACACTCCCTTGAACACAACGAGGGAAAGAATACTGATGCAGATAGAATCGGACCCCGAGCTAACATGGCCAAGGCCAATGAAGCCAAACCCCCAAAGGACTAAAAACAAGAGGTGTGCATTCCACCGAGACCACGGCCACTCTACCGAGGAATGCACCGACCTCATGAATGAAATAGAAAACCTGGTGAGAAGAGGTCGGCTGAAAAGATTCGTGTTCGGCGACACGACAAGAGACGTCAGCCAAAGAAGGTACCCTCAAGGGAACCGTCGTGTCTATGACAGCCGACCTAGACAAAGAGCGGGCAAAATCCCGAACAACTTCAACAGAAGAGATGAAAGGCGTGACCAATCAGAAAGGAAGACCAACGAGGAGCGGGCCAACCGACCTACAGCAGGGATAATAAACGTCATCACCGGTGGAACAGCCAGCTCAGCCAGAAAAAAAGCAGACCGAGCTATAAACCCAATAGTCGGATCTCTAGCCAAGAGACCGAAGTCTTGGAGGGACGAGCTCATCTCTTTTTCCACAACCGACCTCGACGGTATCGAGTTCCCTCACGACGATGCTATTGTCGTCAGCGCCGTCATTTACAACCATGTGGTGAGAAGGATCTACATCGACAACGGGAGTGCCAGCGATGTCTTGTACTACGAGGCAATGAAAAACATGGGAATCGCTGAAGACAGACTAAGACCCTATCCGGCACCTCTCGTCGGGTTTGGAAATGAGAAAGTCCCCGTACTGGGTACGATAACCCTCCCACTGACTCTAGGCACGGAACCAAAGACAGCAACCGCCATGGTGGAATTCATGGTGGTAAAAATCCCGTCGGCCTACAATGCGATCTTGGGAAGACCTAGTCAGATGAAGCTCGGGGTAGTCGCATCAGTGCCACACCTAAAGTTAAAATTCCCGACACCAAACGGGATAGGTGAAGTCCGAGGAGAACAAACGATAGCTCGGAAATGCTACTTGACAGCCCAGAAGGTGAAAAAGCAAGGCGACGAAACCCTGGCAATTGAAATCCCAGATCAGAGGCCCGAGCTGGATCTGAGCCGACCTGAACCAGCTGATGAGTTGATCAACATCCCTTTCGATGACGAAAATCCAGACAAATCCATGTTGATAAGCTCCAAGCTCGAAGAGAGGGAAGAACTTATCCAGCTAATCAGAAGAAACGCCGACCTTTTCGCATGGAAAGCAGGGGACATGCCCGGTATATGTCCTGAGGACATGGTTCACCGCCTCAACGTGGACCCGGAAGCAAAACCGATCAGACAGAAGAAAAGGTGCTTCGCCGCGGAAAGGCAGGAAGCCATAAATGAAGAAGTATCCAAGCTCCTGGAAGCAGGGTTTATTAGGGAAGCATATTATCCGGAATGGCTCGCAAACGTTGTGATGGTAAGGAAGCATAATGGCAAATGGAGAATGTGCGTAGACTTTACCGACCTAAACAAAGCGTGCCCAAAGGATAGCTTCCCCCTGCCCAGCATAGACAGACTTGTAGACAACAGCGCGGAGCAAGGATTACTCAGCTTCATGGATGCCTACTCTGGGTATAACCAGATCAGAATGTTGGAAGAGGACGAGGAAAAAACGTCCTTCGTGACAGAAAGAGGACTGTACTGCTTTCGAGTCATACCTTTTGGCTTGAAAAATGCAGGCGCGACCTACCAGAGATTGGTGAACAAGATTTTCAAGAAACAGATCGGGCGAAGCATGGAAGTGTATGTCGACGATATGATTGTCAAAAGCCCCACCATAGAAGTACACCTACGAGATCTTGAGGAAGCATTCCAGACCCTGAGAAAGCACAAAATGAGACTCAATCCAGCGAAATGCGCTTTTGGTGTCACCTCGGGAAAATTCCTGGGATTCATGGTAAATCAGAGAGGAATTGAGACAAACCCTGAAAAAGTACAGGCCATAATGGAAATGAAGGCGCCGACCTCCATAAAGGAAGTGCAAAGGTTGACAGGGAGAATAGCCGCACTAAACAGATTCATGTCCAGATCGGCGGACAGATGTCTCCCATTCTTTAAAACCCTGAAGAATGCAGGAAAATTTCAATGGACCGAGCAATGCCAGAGGGCCTTCGAGGAACTGAAGGACTTTCTCTCCTCCCCACCAGTTCTGTCACGACCAAGGAATGGAGAAACTCTATACCTCTACCTTGCGGCCACGGAACAGGCAGTGAGCTCAGTCCTGGTTAGGGAAGAATCCGGCGTGCAAAGACCGGTGTATTTCACAAGCAAAGTACTGCAAGGGGCCGAGTTAAATTACCAGAAGATCGAGAAATTAGCCTATGCTCTGGTAATCTCGGCAAGAAAACTAAGGCCTTACTTTCAGGCTCATTCGATTATAGTGCTGACCGACCAACCACTACGGCAGCTCCTGCAAAAGCCCGAGCTCTCGGGAAGACTAATCAAATGGACAGTCGAAATCAGCGAGTTTGACCTGCAATTCAAGCCTAGATCGGCCATCAAATCCCAGGTATTGGCGGATTTTGTGGTGGAGTGCATCACCACTGAAAAGCAAGAAGAAGGTGACAAGGAAGATACGCACAGACAAGGAACATGGAAACTTTATGTCGACGGGTCGGCAAATAACAAAGGAAGTGGAGCCGGGCTCATCCTGCTCAGCCCCGAAGGAATAAGGATCCAATACGCTTTAAGATTCAACTTCAAAGCGTCCAACAACGAAGCTGAATATGAGGCCCTACTCACCGGTCTCAAACTGGCTAAGAAACTAAAGGTGGATGAGCTGCTCGTGCACAGTGACTCCCAGCTAGTGGTTAACCAGGTCAGCGGGGAATTCGAAGCAAAGGATAAGGTCATGGCCAGATATTTGGAAAAGGCTCGGAACCTCTTAGGGAGCTTCAAATTCTGTGAGATTCATAGAATCCCGAGGTCGGAGAATGCCTTGGCTGACTCCCTGTCCAAGTTAGCTACTGGAGGGAAAATCGATCTGGCGAAACATGTCACTATAGAGGATGTAGCTCAGAAAAGTATCAACAATGAAGAACAGGTCGGACAAATTCTGGAAGAAACAGAAACATGGATGACCCCTCTTGTCAAATACCTTACCACGGGGGAACTGCCAGAAGATAGGAACCACGCCAGAGTAATGCGGCGCAAGGCTCCGAGATACACCCTCCTGGAAGGAAAGTTGTACAGAAGATCTTTCAGTATGCCGTACTTAAAATGTCTGGACCCAGCCGAGGCAAATTACGCCCTGAGGGAAATCCATGAGGGAATATGTGGAAACCACCTCGGACCCCGAGCCATTGCACATAAAGTCCTCAGGCAAGGGTACTACTGGCCCACGATCCATAAGGACGCTACAGAATTGGTGAGAAAGTGTGACAAGTGTCAGAGGTTCGCCCCAATACAGCATCTGCCTTCTACTGACCTTACTTCAATTACTAGCCCATGGCCCTTCATGCTGTGGGGAATGGATGTGCTCGGGCCATTTCCAATAGCCTCGGGGCAGAGGAAATTCGTTCTGGTAGCTGTGGACTACTTCACTAAATGGGTAGAGGCTGAAGCATTAGCAACAACAACTGAAAAGCAGGTGGAGAACTTTTGCTGGAAGAACTTAGTCTGCAGATTCGGACTTCCAAGGGCTATCATCACAGACAATGGGAAGCAATTTGACAATCCAAGATTCAAAGGATGGTGCAGGGACTTGGGCATCGACCTGCGGTTCACCTCGGTAGCCCATCCTCAAGCCAACGGACAAGCCGAGTCTACCAATCGAGTTATTCTAGAAGCCTTGAAAAAGAAACTAGACGAAGCAAAGGGTAGCTGGCCAGACGAGCTGTCTGGAGTTCTATGGGCACTTCAGACAACCACAAAGGTCCCCACAGGAGAAACCCCATTCAACTTGGCTTTTGGAACTGAAGCCGTAGTTCCCGTGGAAATCGGTTTGCCAAGTCTAAGGGTAGAACTGGACATCGAAGCAGGGAATGAGGAAGCTCTGAGGAACAACCTAGATCTAACCGAGGAACAAAGGGACCGAGCTCTAATCACTATGGCTGCGTATCAGCAGAAAGTAGCAAGCTATCACAACAGGAAGGTCCGACCTAAGATTATTAAAAGGGGTGACCTCGTCCTTCGAAAGACCGAAGCCTCGGGAAGAGACAAAGTAGGAGGAAAGCTTGCCCCCAACTGGGAAGGACCGTACTTGGTCAAGGAAGTTTTAGGAAGGGGAGCATTCAAGCTGCAAGATTTGGACGGGAAGGAAGTGCCGAGGACCTGGAACGCGGAAAACTTGAAAAAATATTACCAGTGAAATAACCTCGACCTCTTCCTTTTTTAGCTCGGCACATCTAAACAAAGTGCTCACTTTTGACCATCATTTTGCCCAGCACCAGTTCAGTACATCCGATGCACTATTACTTTCCTCTTGTATTGTTCCTTCGATCTTGTGTATGTCCGACCTAAACAGCTCGGCACATTCAGGCATGATGCAACTTTTGTTAATTCAGAATTTAGTCCGACCTTATTAGTTCGGCACTTTTGATCACCATACTAGTCTGAGCCCTTGAGCTCCTCTTTGGCTTTAAATCCAATTATTGCTAAAAGCAAACAGATGTTCATTAAAATTTCCGAAGCAAACTGATGTTCATTACAAATACATTCTAAGGCAAAATAAAACCATCCCAAAGCAAACAGATGTTCATTACAAGGAAAAGTCCCAACATATTAAATGAAAAATCAATCTCTTGCAGCATCATCCTGCACATCAGGCTCCCCCTCATCATCAGCCATGGTGGCCACCGTAGCTTCGACATCCCCACCTTCGTCTTCCGCCACCTCGGCCTCAGCCACCTCGGCCTCATAAGTAACGGTCTTGAGGTCATCAATGGACACCATTGATAAATCCAGGTCCGGATAAACGTGTGCAACCTCTTGAACAGCCAACCCGAAGGCACCTCTCACACCCTCAGCATTGGCCCTCTTGGCCGCAGCCTGGAACTGAGGAGTATTCTCAAAATTAGCCAAGGCATCCTGGGCTGCCGTCCTCTTGATTTCCTCCTCCCTTTCCCTCACTCGAGCCAGCTCGGCCTTGAGGTCCTCAACCTCGGTCTTCATCCCTGCCACAAGGAGCTCGGACTCGCGAGCCTTAGCCTCTGTCTCCTCCAATTTCTTCGTTAGAGAATGAGACTTCTCTCGATAGGAGCTGTAATCCTTATGAAGCTTCTTGGCCTGCTCCTCAACCCTGGTAGCATGAGCCAAGGCAAGCCACGCATGGTGTAAACTCGCGCTGGCATTGACCGAGCAGGGAGAATTCATCTTGTCTTTGTCTGGGAAAATGAGTAAACAAACAAATAGTTAACTCCCAGAAACACAAGCAAAAATTCACATAGAAACAAAGTGAAAGCACCTGCTAGGGGAAGCATCGATCGAGCCACCTTTCTAGCCACCGAGGCACTCTCGAACGCACTATCTTTCGGAGCCAAATCAATGCCGAGGTGCACGGTCTTGGGCGCAGCAGTCTCCCCCTCTTGCGCTGAAGGAACCTCTAGGACTTCACGGTTCCGTTTCGGGGAAGGCTCCCTCACCTCGGCTGTCGCAGCCTTCCTCTTGCCCTTCGAGCCACCACCTCGACCTTGCTTTGGAGGTGCAGCAGCGGACTGAACTGCCCCCGCAGCCTGTGGAGCCCGAGGAGCGGGCTGAATATAATCAAACACGTTGAACCGACCTGCCATACCTGTGATAGAGAAAAACAAAAAATAGCTTTCTGGTCAAGAACGCACTCTGGAAAAATCGAAAAATGAAAGGAGAATTAGCATCAGTTACCTGGACCTCCAGGTGACCTGAGGAGATCCAACACGTCGGGCGAAGTCAAGAGCTTAGCGTCTAGAAGAAACCTACCATAGTCTCTCAATTTATTAATTTCATTGTAAGCTCTAAGCTCCTCACCATGAATCTCCTCAACCTCGTCGGCCCCCTCTCTCATTGGACCTCGGTTATTACTTACCTCCCACTCTCGAGGGCTTATTAGACTAAAAAAATGTACTTTCCAAATCTTATTAGAAGAAGGAATATTAGTAAAAAGCTTCTTACGAGGACGAGCTGTCACGTAATACCAGCTCTTATCTACAGGGCTGACCTTTATTGAAGAAAAAGACTTGAACAACCTCACGGATAAAGGAAATTGCATCCCCTCACAAAAGACAATGAAACCGGTCACATGACGCCAGCTATTGGGTAACAACTGGGAAGGAGCAAGATCGTAAAAATTTAGAAGTTCGACGACAAAAGGATGAAGGGGAAACCTAAGGCCAGAAAGGACGGCCTCCCTATAAACCCACAATCGGTTACCACCTCGGTCCTCGGTCACTCTGTCAGTACGCCGAGGAGGATCGATAGAAAACTCATGAGAAATGTGCCGATCCTTTTTTAGCTCAGCAAATGCTACCCTAGTAAACAAATTAGGACAGACCTCGGGCAAAGCTCCCCCCTTTAACGCCCTCATAACATCTAGAGAGTCTTTATGGGTAGAAAGACCCCTAGTCAGAACGGGAACCCGTTCCTCTATGTGTACACCCGAGGCACGAAGACTGTCATCTAGTGCTCGTTTCTCCTCGGGTGACATTGGCTCGAACCACCGTAACCCCTTAGAAGAAAGCCCCACAGGAAGCTCGGGTGAGATGGAAGACGCGGAGGCCACAGACGCCAAATCCTCAGCAGCCTCTGAAGCCTCTGCCCTGCCAGCCTCACTGGCTGAACCGAGCCTATCCCCAAGTTCCCGCATGAATTCGGAACTATCCTGACTTGGGGGACTAACTATTTCCACGGAAGAAGACATTGGAAGAAAGGAAGGAAAGACTTACCTAACAAGCTCAGGTTGGTTGGGACACACTGGAAAGAGCGGAGAAGCGAAGCAGGAACCAGGGAAACGAACCACTGGAGACGCACAAATGAATAAGGAGGAAGCCGAAACCCGCTTTTTAAAGAGAAGTTCAGGAAGACCATGAGTCGCCTAGGGTACAGCAGTAGACCTACCGCCGACCTATGCTCAAAATAAGGCCCTCCGATCCATCACGGACTGTGCATACCCATGCAATCCAACGGTCGAAATAAGATTGCTAAAGATACGTGTGTCAGGTATTAATGACAAAGGTCTTTTCGAGCTGACCTTCTCCAAACCAAAACACGCAAAGATAAATGTGGGACGAATCCCGAGACAGATGAAACTTGATCACCTGCCCCACTATTTGACACACGCCGACCTGAATCGTTCTCTTCGAAAACCCTGAAATTTAAGACCGACCTCACAACGCCCACCTCAGCACGCCGAGACCGACCTTACAACGCCCACCTCAGCACGCCGAGACCGACCTTACAACGCCCACCTCAGCACGCCGAGACCGACCTTACAACGCCCACCTCAGTAAGCCGAGCCTCAAGACTGACTTTTGGGGGGGACTGAATGATAATGGGTAATTGGTCAACAAGGGCACTTCAGTCTTTCACCTCGGCCAGAGAAAGAAAATACCTGTCAGAGGATGACGTGACCTTGGTTATCACGGCTCAATGTTAACCTCGGACGAAGGTCCCAGGGTCAGCGCCTGACACGCTGACCCTAATACTCTATTTAGTGCTTGAGTCGGCTTCTGATACGCCGACCAGGCCTGCCTCGTCACCACCTCGGTACTCAACGCACCTCGGGGAAGCTTTAGGCGGGAAACTTGACCTCGGCTGCTTCGCCAACCTATACCACGAGCTGGCAGGGCGGAACCAATCGTATCCGGCTGCAATCTGACGAGCCCAAGTCAGCCTGTCCAGGTCATCCTTCCTTACGCCCACGTCGTTTTAGGGCTTCCTCGGCCTATAAATAGGGACTGAATCTCCGAACAAAGACAAGCAACCAACTCAAAAAGAAACTCTGCCGTAATCCACCCCTGAATCCATCCTCGACTTCGACAAAATCAATCAACCAAACTCATCAACACAAACAAACCCAGATGAGATTAACTTTTACTCATTTGCAGTTAATTTTTTTTATTATTTTTTTCATGCAATTTCCCTTTTTTTTAACTAAAAATATTGAATGCCACCTAGTTTAAAAATTATGCCACATAAATTTAAGTCCAGAACAACTGGCGAAGTTGATGGTATAAAAATACATGAAAGTTTTTGGATTCAAGAGGTAATTATTAGAGTTTTTTGGATTAATATATGAAAATATGTGATTATTGAAAAGAATAATAAAGTTCATTTGATCGGACAATGAAAATGATTTGATCAGGTTTTAATCCAAAAAAATCGGTTTGATTATTGAAAAGAAAAAATAACTAGTGAACTATTAAAAATGTTAAATTAAAAATTTTTATATAATGCAAAATTATAAAATAATTTATATTTGTAAAATTTAATAAAATAATTTAAAAGTTTATTCAAATTATTTTATATCATAAAAATATGTTTTAAAAAATTAAAATTACTAGATTTATTTTTGAATCAAATAATACTTTTGTTATTAAATTTTTAATTTTTTAAAAATATTTTTTAATATTACTTAATATTATAAATATTTAAAAAAATTTTAATAAACAATGATACAATATAATTAAGATTTTACGTAATAAAAATTTAGTAAATATATTATAAATATAAAATAATAATTTATATATAAATTTTACATTTAAATAGTAAATTTTAAAATAAAAAATTAACAATAAGAAAAAAGTGAAACAATAAGAGTAAAAAATTGAGAGTTAATAAAGATAAATAATATTTTAAGAGAAAATTAATTTAATAAAATAACATTAAAAGAATTATAAAAGGAAGACTTTTCCAGTAACAAAGTCTAATTCTAATTGAATTCGTTCTCTCCAATCTGGGAGGAAAAAAACATTGTTTTTTTAATTAGATAAATGTTTGATGATCGAAAATAAAGGTCAAATTATTAGGATTCGAATCACAGTTTAATAATATATCATAATTTTTTTAATTATTTGATAAAAAACTGTAGAAATTATTGGGATGGCGTATCATGGCCCATGAGCTTGACCCTTGATGTCAAATCAATATGAAATTATTGTCTATTATTAATTTTTAAATGCGTATCGATGACTGAGTTGTGAGTCATCCCTATTTTTTTGTTTGTTTCGATAGTGTCATCTCAATATTTTAAAAAGCGGTGGGAACATAATTGAATTGTCACGTCCATTGGTCCACACACAGCGCAAAAGTCTTTTACTTTGTCAATGTCTGTCGGCCACAAAGAGTGGGTATCTTGCACTTTTAATAATAATCTCGTCCAAAAAACTCTTTAATTTTTAAATTTTTAATAAAATCATATATTATAAATAATTACTATTATAATTAAATAATTTTTAATATCTATCAAATATTATATTCATAAAAAATTAGTAAAGAAACAATCAACCAATCAAACCTGTATAAATTAAATTAAATTCGCATTTATTGATAATATTTGAATATAAAGCTTAAATATTTCAAAACCTTTGAGATCACTATTTGAATTTTATCTCAATTTGTGACGGATAAAATTAAGACTTGAATTCCGATTATTATAAACCTTAATTTTACTTAATTAGATCGAATAGAATGGGATATCCACTTATAAGGCACTCGTTTATATCTCTATCTCTAGTTCTTAGCTTCAACTTTTTTTTATGAAGCCATTTATCATGTCCCTTATTCCTAGCCATATTAGAGCATGAACAGCATGATATGGAAGCTGCAGTAGAAACTGCCCAAGATATAAGTTGATCTAAATAAAAAGAAAACCCAACACTGAACAAGTGAAAATCAGACTTTAACTCTTTCACCAACTTCTTGTTTAACACGAGATAAAGGATGGGGAAATTCACTAGTATGCCTGATAAAAAGGTGAAAAAGTCATCAGCTCAGTTAATCATTGTGATTTACAAGACTCAATATAAATTACGACAGTTGCATGATCCGCATCATCACCACCCCCAGCATCAGCATAAGCTCATGATCTCCGAGCCATTGATCTCTACCACTTGCAAACGCAAGGCCAAGGAAGGAGAATATCATATCTAGGTTGAGGTAGCATATGTATTTATTGCTTTTTGTAGTTCTTTAGGCAATGTATATTGGGTTGAAGTTTGGAGTTCCTGTATAGAAGGTGTTGATGAAAGATGCCCCAGCAGTTAGATGTTGAAGGTATTTATGGACGTACTATTTAATGCATGAGATAGTGTTTGAGCGAGAGAGAAGCTCCAGCGCACGATAGGCCTTGGACGAGATAGGAGCTCCCGTGCGCGACAGGCTCGTCTACCGCACCCGAGCTCACCTGGTATAGTGATGGGCGAGCAGGACCATGCGACAGGACCCTTTGGCGAGAGATAGCCACTCACGCATGCAAGGGAGATAAGGTACCTCACGAAGAGCACACGCAGGCATTTATATGGCAAGCATGTTGCATCGTAGCAGGCCTTCAATTAGAGATTATGGCCCGCCTATTGACAGCCAGAACAGGCGAGCATAGTCAAAGAAGGCACAAGTTTTGGCAAAAGAGTAAGCCACAATGGCGAGCACCGCACATACACGACAGTCTTGGGCAGTAAAGAGACGATGGCAAGCACAGCCTGTAGAGTAAAAGATCGAAAAAAATAGCTAACGTACGGTAGGCACCGCCGCAACAAACGGCTCCTGCCACAACAGGTCAATTCACCGTACGTAAGGCGGTGGTGCAAATACACGAGCACTAATCCAAAGTTGCATGCTTGCCAATAGGTAAAAGGTAATTGTGAGCACATTCGATAGGATATAAAGCGATAAAGCGGTTCGTCCTATGCAATAGCCATACGGGCAAGAAAAAGTCACACAACAGGCATTCTAAGGGAGCGAACGGCTCCCGTGAGCCCAACGTCTCGCACACAAGGCGTAAAGCAATGCTGACGAGTGCAGTGTCATGTGGCGATCACAAGACCACTGCAGTAGGCACTTTCGACGATTGAGAGGCATGTGGCGATTGTATGACCAACGCCACAGCCCAGCGTCCCTAGCAAGGCCCGCCTGGTAAAACACGTGCCAAAGCGCGAGGAACAACCTAGATGGGCAAGCATGGAACAAGCTGAAGGGTTTAGCTGAGGTGTGCCCACGATGTTAGATAAGCTCGCCCAGGAAAGGAAAAAGTTGAATGGATAGCTCAAAATGAGCGAGCTCAAAACGAGCAAGCGTAAGTCCAATGGAGCTTTATTGGGCAAGCCCCAATCAAATACCTCAAGGAACACACTAAAACCTCAAAGGCCAGCTCGTGTTCGCCAAGGTGCGTATGAACATAGATAAACAACAGAAACCAGGCAATGCACAAAAGGTCAAACGAGCCGGCAACCATCACGCGAGTATGATTGTGGGTGGCAAGCAAGAATACAACCATCCTAAGACCCAGGCGAGAAAGCCCTTGTCGATAGAGACAGGAACTCACCTAAGAAGGAGATCTCTATGGGCGAGCAATTCAGAGTGACCAAAGCGAGAAAAGGATTAGGCGACTCTGTACATCATCAGGTGCACGCTCATGTAATGAAGGACCGAGCGAAGACGCGCTCTACCAGACAATGTGAACTCCGGTTTGTAAGCAAGACTTTGGCGAGCCCAGTCGCAAAAAGCTCTCCATGAACACAACAGAGCTCGATAGGTGATCTAGCTGAACGCCCAGCAAATAAGAAATCAGGATGGCGAGCACATTTCAAATACGACAAGATGACAACAAAGAAAATTAGGTGAACACAACACCTATAGGCAAGATTCCCCTATTAGCACAATGCAGGCAAGTAAAGAACACCCGAGTCATGCCTTTCAGCAATGGCTAGCAACGCTAGCGAGCACGGAATCCAAACTACTGGTTCGCCCATTAGAAAAAACTTTGGCAAGCACATTTAAATTTGACGATCCAAGCGCACGCCCAAGTGCTGGATTTGAGAAGAAGGATCTAGAATCTTCTAGACCTGGTGCGCGCACTAATCCGACAGAATGTCCAAAAGCTTCCTTCGGCCCATCTGTCGATCGTCTGACATAGAAGCTTTCAAGAACTGCTCTAGCAACCATCTAGAAGTGGCTTAAGAGCCACACACTTGGTCTATTGGCAACCACACGTGTGAAAGAGGGTTTGTCTATATAAAGGGTGTGTCAGCCTCGTGAGTCCTTTAAGCAAGACAAGGATGTGCCAACTTAGGGTGTCGAGTTCAAGGTTGTGTCTCCCTTGTAAGCCCCTATACCTAGCATTTTTGAGTATCAATACAAGTGAGTGCTTGCCACAATGGAAATTGCAAAACACACTTAAGCAGAAACATACGAGTGGTAACCAGATTTGAGGTACTCTCATATGATGTTTTCGATTTTCTTGTCTACTCTAACAATTGTGATTGAATTAGGCAGGTGTCCGAGGCAGGCACTAGCCACTGTTGTGTAAGGCAGCAAGCCAGGGAGAGCTCGGTTCGATCGAAAACAACTTGTGGTAAGCTCGTAAAGGTAGATTGCTGGTACCGAGGCACGACTTAACGCACGATCCATGGTTGATAGCAGAACATCATAGCATGCGTACTTTACAGATTTTATAAAGATAAAGACTTGGAATGGTACTGGTAGTAAACTTTTGCTATTACTGTTTTAACATTTGCTGCAATTATATTGTTACTTAATCCATTTAATTGGAAATACTACATTATGAAATGAAAGGCCAGTTATTTTTATCTGTGCTATGATAATCCTCCATGTTTGATAGACATGTTGCAGAAATAGAAGAAGACGCGAGACGGGCACAAATAAATCCCTAAGCGAAAAATGCGCGAGACGGGGAAAAATAAGACCCTAAGCGAGAAGAAGACGCGAGACGGGCACAAATAAGTCCCTAAGCAAAAAATGCGCGAGACGGGCAAAAATAAGACCCTAAACGAGAAGATACAAGACGAGCACAAATAAGTCTCTAAGCGAAAAATGCGCGAGACGGGCAAAAATAGGACCCTAAGCGAGAAGAAGACGCGAGACGGGCACAAATAAGTCCCTAAGCGAAAAATGCGCGAGACGAGCAAAAATAAGACCCTAAGCGAGAAGATACAAGACGGGCACAAATAAGTCCCTAAGCGAAAAATGCGCGAGACGGGCAAAAATAAGACCCTAAGCGAGAAGAAGACGCGAGACGGGCACAAATAAGTCCCTAAGCGAAAAAATGAGCGAGACGGGCACAAATAATACCTTAAGCGTGAAGAAGACGCGAGACGGGCACAAATAAGTCCCTAAGCGAAAAATGCGCGAGACGGGCAAAAATAAGTCCCTAAGCGAGCAAAACAAAAAGTCCCTAAGCACAAAAGGGTGTGAAGATGGGCAAAAATAAGTCTCTAAACGAGGTACGTTACAATCTTATCAGATTACATTTAACGTATTATGTTGGCATAAACGATATTATATTCTAACAAGTCCTTAAGCGGATAGTACGCAAGATAGGACCAATACTCCAGTAAAAGTTCTTCTTTGGACACAAAAAGTCACAAAGAAAAGCTTGGAGAGCACACAGTATGTAGGTTGTAAGGTATGGCATGAGGCACGTTACAATTTTATCATTGAATATGTGCTACAATTGATAAACAAAATGCATTTAACGTATTATGCTATAGTCTTATCAATTCTATAAAGGCCCTATGCGAAAAATGCGCAAGATGGGTAATTCTCTAAAAGTCCCTAAGCGAAAATGCGCGAGATGGGCAATTCTCTAAAAAGTCCCTAAGCGAAAATGCGCGAGACGGGCAATTCTATAAAGTCCCTAAGCGAAAAATGCGCGAGATGGGCAAATTGTGAAATCCTCTAGCAATAAAATGTACAGATAAATGCGATACCCAAGTACGAATTCTTCTTTAGATGTAAGTGCTTCATAAGAAGAGCTGGGGAGCACTATAGATTAACTTCTGCATTAAAAGGAGTATTGAAGCACCCATGCATGTGCATCCTGAAGTGCTATAATGTCAAGAGCTTGATCCTTAGGAAAATTAGTCTCTAGATTATCTAAAAAATTTTGTCCAAGCTTGTGAGCACCTCGACCATCTCGAGTCGACAAAAAGGCTTCCAAGAGCTGGTAAGATCAGATAAATCTTTATAAGTGCATATCCTTAGAAAAGGTTCTGAATTCTCAGCATCTGGATCGAGCTTCAACCAATCAAGAGCATGTAAAGTACAAATCACATATGATGAAACCAGATAAGAACATATGCATCCGCTTATGGCACTTCTGAACGATGTGCTCTCATGGCCTTAACCCAGATTCGGTTTTCTTCCTCTTGGCTAATAGAAGGCACTTGACAAAAGAAATGATGACATGAAGTCGTTTCTGCTACAAATAATAATGAAGTTCACTAGTTAAAGCCCTCAAGTGAAGATGAAAAGATTCTTGTGATAATCCCAGGAAGAGGGCAGCAAAAGAATTTGAAAAGCTCATTCGTTATATACTCTTTCACAAGGTAAACCTTGTAAAAGAGTGGAGAGCAATTGATATGGACTAGATCAATTATTACTGGATTTTTCTATAAATCAAGTTGAAGACCATTGAGCTAAATGATAATCTAAGCACAAGAGGAAAGAGGACTCATAAGGCCCATAAATGATCCACTGGGTTATTATTTAAGCTGTGAGGCTTAAAGTTAATTACGCGCAAAATAACTCCTATAAATAGGTCACAGGTATCAGTCTTAAATCCTAAGCTCTATTTGCTTACTGAAACCCTGCCAAAACCCTATCCCCTGATGGTTTCCTATTTTGCAGATTTCTTGAAAACAGACTAACACGAAAATCGAGGATCCAACGTCAGCAAATATTTATTGTTGTTTTGAGCAACAACAAGTATAATATTTATTTTCATTCCTTTCATGATAATTTAAAAAAATCTCAATCTTTTTTTTAAAAGTACAATTTTTTTTAGTTCTTTTAAGAAAATATTATTGTTTCACATGTCATTGAAATTTTCTCAACATTTTTAGCAAAGGCAGAAAGATTGGTTGATTGATTGATTGATTTTATTTATTTATTTATCTATTTTAAAGAACTAATAACCTTTTCGACTTTCATTGTCGACCACAGAGGAGGTATCTCGCACTTCTTTTTATCTTTTTGGTTAGAGGTATCACGCCACGCTTTTCTGACTACCACGTCCCCACATCCCAAAGCTCTTTTTAATTTTTAAATTTATTTTTTAATAAAATATATTATAAATTAAAATTTTAATTTTAATTATAACCAAATAATTTTTAATATCTATTAAATATTATATCTATAATTCGATGAACAAATCAATCAACCAAACTAATCAACATAAACAAACCCAGATGAGATTAACTTTTACTCATTTGCAGTTAATTTTTATTAATTTTTTTTTCATGCAATTTCCCTTTTTTTTAACTAAAAATATTGAATGCCACCTAGTTTAAAAATTATGCCACATAAATTTAAGTCCAGAACAACTGGCGAAGTTGATGGTATAAAAATACATGAAAGTTTTTGGATTCAAGAGGTAATTATTAGAGTTTTTTGGATTAATATATGAAAATATGTGATTATTGAAAAGAATAATAAAGTTCATTTGATCGGACAATGAAAATGATTTGATCAGGTTTTAATCCAAAAAAATCGGTTTGATTATTGAAAAGAAAAAATAACTAGTAAACTATTAAAAATGTTAAATTAAAATTTTTTATATAATGCAAAATTATAAAATAATTTATATTTGTAAAATTTAATAAAATAATTTAAAAGTTTATTCAAATTATTTTATATCATAAAAATATTTTTTAAAAAATTAAAATTACTAGATTTATTTTTTAATCAAATAATACTTTTGTTATTAAATATTTTAATTTTTTAAAAATATTTTTTAATATTACTTAATATTATAAATATTTAAAAAAATTTTAATAAACAATGATACAATATAATTAAGATTTTACGTAATAAAAATTTAGTAAATATATTATAAATATAAAATAATAATTTATATAAAAATTTTACATTTAAATAGTAAATTTTAAAATAAAAAATTAACAATAAGAAAAAAGTGAAACAAAAAGAGTAAAAAATTGAGAGTTAATAAAGATAAATAATATTTTAAGAGAAAATTAATTTAATAAAATAACATTAAAAGAATTACAAAAGGAAGACTTTTCCAGTAACAAAGTCTAATTCTAATTGAATTCGTTCTCTCCAATCTGGGAGGAAAAAAACATTCTTTTTTTAATTAGATAAATGTTTGATGATCGAAAATAAAAGTCAAATTATTAGGATTCGAATCACAGTTTAATAATATATCATAATTTTTTTAATTATTTGATAAAAAACTGTAGAAATTATTGGGGTGGCATATCATGGCCGATGAGCTTGACCCTTGATGTCAAATCAATATGAAATTATTGTCTATTATTAATTTTTAAATGCGTATCGATGACTGAGTTGTGAGTCATCCCTATTTTTTTTTTGTTTGTTTCGATAGTGTCATCTCAATATTTTAAAAAGCGGTGGGAACATAATTGAATTGTCACGTCCATTGGTCCACACACAGCGCAAAAGTCTTTTACTTTGTCAATGTCTGTCGGCCACAAAGAGTGGGTATCTTGCACTTTTAATAATAATCTCGTCCAAAAAACTCTTTAATTTTTAAATTTTTAATAAAATCATATATTATAAATAATTACTATTATAATTAAATAATTTTTAATATCTATCAAATATTATATTCATATAAAATTAGTAAAGAAACAATCAACCAAACAAACCTATACAAATTAAATTAAATTCGCATTTATTGATAATATTTGACTATAAAACTTAAATATTTCAAAACCTTTGAGTTCACTATTTGAATTTTATCTCAATTTGTGACGGATAAAATTAAGACTTGAATTCCGATTATTATAAACCTTAATTATACTTAATTAGATCGAATAGAATGGGATATCCACTTATAAGGCACTCGTTTATATCTCTATCTCTAGTTCTTAGCTTCAACTTTTTTTTATGAAGCCATTTATCATGTCCCTCATTCCTAGCCATATTAGAGCATGAACAGCATGATATGGAAGCTGCAGTAGAAACTGCCCAAGATATAAGTTGATCTAAATAAAAAGAAAACCCAACACTGAACAAGTGAAAATCAGACTTTAACTCTTTCACCAACTTCTTGTTTAACACGAGATAAAGGATGGGGAAATTCACTAGTATGCCTGATAAAAAGGTGAAAAAGTCATCAGCTCAGTTAATCATTGTGATTTACAAGACTCAATATAAATTACGACAGTTGCATGACCCGCATCATCACCACCCCCAGCATCAGCATAAGCTCATGATCTCCGAGCCATTGATCTCTACCACTTGCAAACGCAAGGCCAAGGAAGGAGAATGTCATATCTAGGTTGAGGCAGCATATGTATTTATTGCTTTTTGTAGTTCTTTAGGCCCTTGTATATTGGGTTGAAGTTTGGAGTTCCTGTATAGAAGGTGTTGATGAAAGATGCCCCAGCAGTTAGATGTTGAAGGTATTTATGGACGTACTATTTAATGCATGAGATAGCGTTTGAGCGAGAGAGAAGCTCCAGCGCACGATAGGCCTTGGACGAGATAGGAGCACCCGTGCGCGACAGGCTCGTCTACCGCACCCGAGCTCACCTGGTATAGTGATAGGCGAGCAGGACCATGCGGCAGGATCCTTTGGCGAGAGATAGCCACTCACGCATGCAAGGGAGATAAGGTACCTCACGAAGAGCACACGCAGGCATTTATATGGCAAGCATGTTGAATCGCAGGCCTTCAATTAGAGATTATGGCCCGCCTATTGATAGCCAGAACAGGCGAGCATAGTCAAAGAAGGCACAAGTTTTGGCAAAAGAGTAAGCCACAATGGCGAGCACCGCACATACACGACAGTCTTGGGCAGTAAAGAGACGATGGCCAGCACAGCCTGTAGAGTAAAAGATCGAAAAAAATAGCTAACGTACGGCAGGCACCGCCGCAACAAACGACTCCTGCCGCAACAAACGACTCCTGCCACAACAGGTCAATTCACCGTACGCAAGGCGGTAGTGCAAATACACGAGCACTAATCCAAAGTTGCATGCTTGCCAATAGGTAAAAGGTAATTGTGAGCACATTCGATAGGATATATTGCGATAAAGCGGTTCGTCCTATGCAATAGCCATGCGGGCAAGAAAAAGTCACACAACAGGCATTCTAGGGGAGCGAACGGCTCCCGTGAGCCCAACGTCTCGCACACAAGGCGTAAAGCAATGCTGACGAGTGCAGTGTCATGTGGCGATCACAAGACCACTGCAGTAGGCACTTTCGACGATTGAGAGGCATGTGGCGATTGTATGACCAACGTCACAGCCCAGCATCCCTAGCAAGGCCCGCCTGGTAAAACA
The DNA here is from genome assembly GCA_032173925.1 of Heritiera fomes. Lineage (NCBI taxonomy): Eukaryota > Viridiplantae > Streptophyta > Magnoliopsida > Malvales > Malvaceae > Heritiera > Heritiera fomes. The sequence continues at coordinate 23,957,377 of JAPDPM010000001.1, forward strand.
CGTGCCAAAGTGCGAGGAACAATCTAGATGGGCAAGCATGGAACAAGCTGAAGGGTTTAGCTGAGGTGTGCCCACGATGTTAGATAAGCTCGCCCAGGAAAGGAAAAAGTTGAATGGATAGCTCAAAATGAGCGAGCTCAAAACGAGCAAGCGTAAGTCCAATGGAGCTTTATTGGGCAAGCCCCAATCAAAGACCTCAAGGAACACACCAAAACCTCAAAGGCCAGCTCGTGTTCGCCAAGGTGCGTAGGAACATAGATAAACAACGGAAACCAGGCAATGCACAAAAGGTCAAACGAGCCGGCAACCATCACGCGAGTATGATTGTGGGTGGCAAGCAAGAATACAACCATCCTAAGACCCAGGCGAGAAAGCCCTTGTCGATAGAGACAGGAACTCACCTAAGAAAGAGATCTCTATGGGCGAGCAATTCAGAGTGACCAAAGCGAGAAAAGGATTAGGCGACTCTGTACATCATCAGGTGCACGCTCATGTAATGAAGGACCGAGCGAAGACGCGCTCTACCAGACAATGTGAACTCCGGTTTGTAAGCAAGACTTTGGCGAGCCCAGTCGCAAAAAGCTCTCCATGAACACAGCAGAGCTCGATAGGTGATCTAGCTGAACGCCCAGCAAATAAGAAATCAGGATGGCGAGCACATTTCAAATACGACAAGATGACAGCAAAGAAAATTAGGTGAACACAACACCTATAGGCAAGATTCCCCTATTAGCACAATGCAGGCAAGTAAAGAACACCCGAGTCATGCCTTTCAGCAATGGCTAGCAACGCTAGCGAGCACGGAATCCAAACTACCGGTTCGCCCATTAGAAAAAACTTTGGCAAGCACATTTAAATTTGACGATCCAAGCGCATGCCCAAGTGCGGGATTTGAGAAGAAGGATCTAGAATCTTCTAGACCTGGTGCGCGCACTAATCCGACAGAATGTCCAAAAGCTTCCTTCGGCCCATCTGTCGATCGTCTGACATAGAAGCTTTCAAGAACTGCTCTAGCGACCATCTAGAAGTGGCTTAAGAGCCACACACTTGGCCTATTGGCAACCACACGTGTGAAAGAGGGTTTGTCTATATAAAGGGTGTGTCAGCCTCGTGAGTCCTTTAAGCAAGACAAGGATGTGCCAACTTAGGGTGTCGAGATCAAGGTTGTGTCTCCCTTGTAAGCCCCTATACCTAGCATTTTTGAGTATCAATACAAGTGAGTGCTTGCCACAATGGAAATTGCAAAACACACTTAAGCAGAAACATACGAGTGGTAACCAGATTTGAGGTACTCTCATAACATGTTTTCGATTTTCTTGTCTACTCTAACAATTGTGATTGAATTAGGCAGGTGTCCGAGGCAGGCACTAGCCACTGTTGTGTAAGGCAGCAAGCCAGAGAGAGCTCGGTTCGATCGAAAACAACTTGTGGTAAGCTCGTAAAGGCAGATTGCTGGTACCGAGGCACGACTTAACGCACGATCCATGGTTGATAGCAGAACATCATAGCATGCGTACTTTACAGATTTTACAAAGATAAAGACTTGGAATGGTACTGGTAGTAAACTTTTGCTATTACTGTTTTAACATTTGTTGCAATTATATTGTTACTTAATCCATTTAATTGGAAATACTACATTATGAAATGAAAGGCCAGTTATTTTTATCTGTGCTATGATAATCCTCCATGTTTGATAGACATGTTGCAGAAATAGAAGAAGACGCGAGACGGGCACAAATAAATCCCTAAGCGAAAAATGCGCGAGACGGGCAAAAATAAGACCCTAAGCGAGAAGAAGACGCGAGACGGGCACAAATAAGTCCCTAAGAAAAAAATGCGCGAGACGGGCAAAAACAAGACCCTAAGCGTGAAGATACAAGATGGGCACAAATAAGTCCCTAAGCGAAAAATGCGCAAGACGGGCAAAAATAGGACCCTAAGCGCGAAGAAGACGCGAGACGGGCACAAATAAGTCCCTAAGCGAAAAATGCGCGAGACGAGCAAAAATAAGACCCTAAGTGAGAAGATACAAGACGGGCACAAATAAGTCCCTAAGCGAAAAATGCGCGAGACGGGCAAAAATAAGACCCTAAGCGAGAAGAAGACGCGAGACGGGCACAAATAAGTCCCTAAGCGAAAAAATGAGCGGGACGGGCACAAATAGTACCCTAAGCGTGAAGAAGACACGAGACGGGCACAAATAAGTCCCTAAGCGAAAAATGCACGAGACGGGCAAAAATAAGTCCCTAAGCGAGCAAAACAAAAAGTCCCTAAGCACAAAAGGGTGTTAAGATGGGCAAAAATAAGTCTCTAAACGAGGTACGTTACAATCTTATCAGATTACATTTAACGTATTATGTTGGCATAAACGATATTATATTCTAACAAGTCCTTAAGCGGATAGTACGCAAGATAGGACCAATACTCCAGTAAAAGTTCTTCTTTGGACACAAAAAGTCGCAAAGAAAAGCTTGGGGAGCACACAGTATGCAGGTTGTAAGGTATGGCATGAGGCACGTTACAATTTTATCATTGAATATGTGCTACAATTGATAAACAAAATGCATTTAACGTATTATGCTATAGTCTTATCAATTTTATAAAGGCCTTATGCGAAAAATACACAAGATGGGCAATTCTCTAAAAGTCCCTAAGCGAAAATGTGCGAGATGGGCAATTCTCTAAAAAGTCCCTAAGCGAAAATGCGCGAGACGGGCAATTCTATAAAGTCCCTAAGCGAAAAATGCGCGAGATGGGCGAATTGTGAAATCCTCTAGCAATAAAATGTACGGATAAATGCAATACCCAAGTACGAATTCTTCTTTAGATGTAAGTGCTTTATAAGAAGAGCTGGGGAGCACTATAGATTAACTTCTGCATTAAAAGGAGTATTGAAGCACCCATGCATGTGCATCCTGAAGTGCTATAATATCAAGAGCTTGATCCTTAGGAAAATTAGTCTCTAGATTATCTAAAAATTTTTGTCCAAGCTTGTGAGCACCTGGACCATCTCAAGTCGACAAAAAGGCTTCCAAGAGCTGGTAAGATCAGATAAATCTTTATAAGTGTCTATCCTTAGAAAAGGTTCCGAATTCTCAGCATCTGGATCGAGCTTCAACCAATCAAGAGCATGTCAAGTACAAATCACATATGATGAAACCAGATAAGAACATATGCATCCGCTTATGGCACTTCTGAACGATGTGCTCTCATGGCCTTAACCCAGATTCGGTTTTCTTCCTCTTGGCTAATAGAAGGCACTTGACAAAAGAAATGATGACATGAAGTCGTTTCTGCTACAAATAATAATGAAGTTCACTAGTTAAAGCCCTCAAGTGAAGATGAAAAGATTCTTGTGATAATCCCAGGAAGAGGGCAGCAAAAGAATTTGAAAAGCTCATTCTTTATATACTCTTTCACAAGGTAAACCTTGTAAAAGAGTGGGGAGCAATTGATGTGGACTAGATCAATTATTACTGAGTTTTTCTATAAATCAAGTTGAAGACCATTGAGCTAAATGATAATCTAAGCCCAAGAGGAAAGAGGACTCATAAGGCTCATAAATGATCCATTGGGTTATTATTTAAGCTGTGGGGCTTAAAGGTAATTACGCGTAAAATAACTCCTATAAATAGGTCACAGGTATCATTCTTAAACCCTAAGCTCTATTTGCTTACTGAAACTCTGCCAAAACCCTATCCCCTGATGGTTTCCTATTTTGCAGATTTCTTAGAAACAGACTAACACGAAGATCGAGGATCCAACGTCAACAAATATTTATTGTTGTTTTGAGCAACAACAAGTATAATATTTATTTTCATTCCTTTCATGATAATTTAAAAAAATCTCAATCTTTTTTTTAAAAGTACAATTTTTTTTAGTTCTTTTAAAAAAATATTATTGTTTCACATGTCATTGAAATTTTCTCAACATTTTTAGCAAAGGCAGAAAGATTGGTTGATTGATTGATTGATTTTATTTATTTATTTATCTATTTTAAAGAACTAATAACCTTTTCGACTTTCATTGTCGACCACAGAGGAGGTATCTCGCACTTCTTTTTATCTTTTTGGTTAGAGGTATCACGCCACGCTTTTCTGACTACCACGTCCCCACATCCCAAAGCTCTTTTTAATTTTTAAATTTATTTTTTAATAAAATATATTATAAATTAAAATTTTAATTTTAATTATAACCAAATAATTTTTAATATCTATTAAATATTATATCTATAATTCGATGAACAAATCAATCAACCAAACTAATCAACATAAACAAACCCAGATGAGATTAACTTTTACTCATTTGCAGTTAATTTTTATTAATTTTTTTTCATGCAATTTCCCTTTTTTTTAACTAAAAATATTGAATGCCACCTAGTTTAAAAATTATGCCACATAAATTTAAGTCCAGAACAACTGGCGAAGTTGATGGTATAAAAATACATGAAAGTTTTTGGATTCAAGAGGTAATTATTAGAGTTTTTTGGATTAATATATGAAAATATGTGATTATTGAAAAGAATAATAAAGTTCATTTGATCGGACAATGAAAATGATTTGATCAGGTTTTAATCCAAAAAAATCGGTTTGATTATTGAAAAGAAAAAATAACTAGTGAACTATTAAAAATGTTAAATTAAAAATTTTTATATAATGCAAAATTATAAAATAATTTATATTTGTAAAATTTAATAAAATAATTTAAAAGTTTATTCAAATTATTTTATATCATAAAAATATGTTTTAAAAAATTAAAATTACTAGATTTATTTTTGAATCAAATAATACTTTTGTTATTAAATATTTTAATTTTTTAAAAATATTTTTTAATATTATTTAATATTATAAATATTTAAAAAAATTTTAATAAACAATGATACAATATAATTAAGATTTTACGTAATAAAAATTTAGTAAATATATTATAAATATAAAATAATAATTTATATATAAATTTTACATTTAAATAGTAAATTTTAAAATAAAAAATTAACAATAAGAAAAAAGTGAAACAATAAGAGTAAAAAATTGAGAGTTAATAAAGATAAATAATATTTTAAGAGAAAATTAATTTAATAAAATAACATTAAAAGAATTATAAAAGGAAGACTTTTCCAGTAACAAAGTCTAATTCTAATTGAATTCGTTCTCTCCAATCTGGGAGGAAAAAAACATTGTTTTTTTAATTAGATAAATGTTTGATGATCGAAAATAAAGGTCAAATTATTAGGATTCGAATCACAGTTTAATAATATATCATAATTTTTTTAATTATTTGATAAAAAACTGTAGAAATTATTGGGATGGCATATCATGGCCCATGAGCTTGACCCTTGATGTCAAATCAATATGAAATTATTGTCTATTATTAATTTTTAAATGCGTATCGATGACTGAGTTGTGAGTCATCCCTATTTTTTTTTGTTTGTTTCGATAGTGTTATCTCAATATTTTAAAAAGCGGTGGGAACATAATTGAATTGTCACGTCCATTGGTCCACACACAGCGCAAAAGTCTTTTACTTTGTCAATGTCTGTCGGCCACAAAGAGTGGGTATCTTGCACTTTTAATAATAATCTCGTCCAAAAAACTCTTTAATTTTTAAATTTTTAATAAAATCATATATTATAAATAATTACTATTATAATTAAATAATTTTTAATATCTATCAAATATTATATTCATAAAAAATTAGTAAAGAAACAATCAACCAATCAAACCTGTATAAATTAAATTAAATTCGCATTTATTGATAATATTTGAATATAAAGCTTAAATATTTCAAAACCTTTGAGATCACTATTTGAATTTTATCTCAATTTGTGACGGATAAAATTAAGACTTGAATTCCGATTATTATAAACCTTAATTTTACTTAATTAGATCGAATAGAATGGGATATCCACTTATAAGGCACTCGTTTATATCTCTATCTCTAGTTCTTAGCTTCAACTTTTTTTTATGAAGCCATTTATCATGTCCCTCATTCCTAGCCATATTAGAGCATGAACAGCATGATATGGAAGCTGCAGTAGAAACTGCCCAAGATATAAGTTGATCTAAATAAAAAGAAAACCCAACACTGAACAAGTGAAAATCAGACTTTAACTCTTTCACCAACTTCTTGTTTAACACGAGATAAAGGATGGGGAAATTCACTAGTATGCCTGATAAAAAGGTGAAAAAGTCATCAGCTCAGTTAATCAATCTCATATTTACACACACGAACATAAACACCGGGGAAAAATTGCATTGTCGCAAAAAGATAACACCGAAGTTGATTATCTTCGTACATCAAATCTTCGTACAAGATTAAGTTATGCCAGAATCAATTGTGCACGTACAATTCAAATGATGCTAGTAAAAATGGAGCATGTACAAGTGAAAACATGTTAGGTTAGAAAGAGTTCTAACATCAAATAATCGCAACCAATAAAGATTACGTCCACGGCATAGTGAAGAATACATGAAGTGGTAGTTTTAGCGCCTCTGCAACATGTGTATCGATAATTCTATAAAATATAGAATTATTATGGTCTAATTCATGTCATTTTATTTAGTTTAAGAAATATTTATTAATTTTTTTCTAATATAAAATAATATATACAAACTTACGTATGAATTAGAAATCTCAAAATAAAAAACTAAAACGATGAAACATTAAAGATCAGAAATGAGAAAGTTAATAAAGATATGTAATTTCAAAATTTTTAAGTAAGAAAGCGATTTAATAAAATAAAAATTAAAATTTATTCTGAGTCATAAGGGACATTTTTTTTTATACCAGAATTCAGTTCTAACTTCACTTGGTTCAAATTAGAGCTATTTTGTGGTTGAGCTAGTCGTTCAAGCTTGAAGATCTATTTTATTTTTGAATGAGTTTAAACAAAAATATTAAATTTATTAAATGAGCTTGAATTTGAAAATTGAGACTTGCTAAAAAATCAAATTGAGCTTAGATTTATCATTTCAAGTTTAAGTCTGACTTGGCTTGATATTTTTTTACTATTTATTTATTAATTTATAATAATACATTTTTAATTACTTTTAATTTTTTTGTACAATTTAATTTGAGTTTGTATTGTTTTTTAAATTTTAATTTATATTTTCATATTTCTCATAATCTTTTTGTAAAAATATACTCGAACATATTTTGTTTTACATATGAACTATAATGTGTTTTAATTTTTTATATTTTATTATGTTTTTTTAAAAAATTAATAGTATTTGAATGTGTTTAAATGATCTTAAAATTATTTATTGTGTATAAAAATAAATTTAAAATTAATTAAATCTAAAAATAGAATCGAACTAAATTTAAATTTATATTCAGTCTTTTAATACTTTGTTTAAATCCGATCATTACCCACAAGAAAGACTAGTCCAAATGCAACCTATAATACAATTCAATAAAAAATACATTGGATTCCATGGCACCGAGATCGATGAGATCCAAATGAGAACAACGTCCTAAACAGCTGTAATTATGACGCGCGTGGCTCACTTTTCCTTTCTTTATAAAAGAGGATTTTACTTTTAATCGTCAGAGATTCACCGACAGACCAAAACCAAAAACTTTCTTGGGAAACGTCCAAGAACATGTCTTCGAACAATAATACTGGTTTAGAAGGACTAATGAGAATTGTATTTCTCAAAAAGTAAGTGAGAATTTTTATATTACAAAAAAATGAAATAATTATTATACTTTTAATGAGTTGTTTAGCAAAAATTACTCCTTTCGATTCAAAAATTATAATTGGAAATTTTAATATCTAAAATAAAATATTCGAATATTTATAAATACAAAATTTTATAAAATATATATTTATGATAATTATATATATACACATCAAGACATAAAAAATATATGTTTATTTCAAAAGATAGGTTTTCGAATACTTGCAACTAATTTTAAGATATATATATGTTTATATCATAAAGTATATATAATTCTCATAAAATAAACATACTTATTTACATAGATATTCGAATATTTTGTTTAGATAACTAAATTTTTGTAAATGATTTTTTATTTTTGCTTATTATTTTTTTAGGTTTAATGGCCAAATGTGTCTTTAATATTTACCATAAAATAAAATTAAGTCCATCAATCTTCAACGTTACAAAATAATTGAATTAAAGACATTTTCGTTAAATTTTTTAATTTTCGTTATCTTTATCAGTAATAAAACTTAACGAAAACGTCTTTAATTCAATTATTGTATAACGTTAAAGACTGATTTCTATACATTTAAATATTAAAAACTTAATTCTATTTTATAACAAATATTAAAAATATATTTGACTATTAAACTTTTTTTTAACTAAAACGACCGGATCCTTTATTGATTAAAAGTAAAAGTACGTATAGTTTGCTTATTATCAAAACTACTGCTTTCTATCTCTTTGAGAAACTAAAACCTATCTCTCTCTCTCTCTCCTTTGTTTCTCTTTGCTTCTTTTTTTTTTTTTTGACAACACAGAAATCTTTGATCCTTAAATTTTTTTTTATGTAAACACTCTTCGACATCTAAAGATTATTTTAGGTCTTGATTAATTTAGAGTTAAACTGAATTGGATTTCATTCGAAAAAAACTCTTTTAATGCTATTTTTTAATTCATAACAAAAAAAATTCGAAACTTTGCTTGAAAAACATTAAATTCTTTTTATTTAATCCAACAAACACAGATAATATAACAAGATTTTAAGAATACGGGCAACCCCTCCCCTGCCATCGAATCCAATTGAAGCAATCGCTTGCCATGGACTGCACAAATCCGGCAGAGCTCTCCCTCTACGACTTTCACTCTCCACCTCCTGTTAGGTTTTCGCCAGAACTTTACTGCCGACCCTTCCAACGTCCAGTACATGCTCAAGACCCACTTCTTCGACAAAAGCAAAAACCTTTTCCGAGCTTTACCACAATACTCGGCGTTGTTATTTAAACAAAAAAAATGCAAATTTATTTGTTGCATTGACATGGGTAATGAAAAAGAAGAAATTTAGGAAATAATAGCATTGAAGATGTCAGTTGGCTTTGTTCCCTTTCTGAAGCCAAGCTTGATTTGCTGATTGGCTTAAAGAAGCTGGCCATGAAATGTGCTAGCGTAATTGGACATGTTCAATTGGCCAAGAAAATTGATTTAAAGATGCTTCGAGCCCTTAGGTTCATTTTGATGGAATATTTCAAAGCAAAGATTAATCACTTGTCACTTCGTCCTAGCTTGATTGAGTTTGCTGCATTTCTTGATCGTTCCAATTTATTAAAATGTAAGCGTGACGATGTGATGAGCATCGAAGAGCAATAAGTAGTATTTGAATACCTTTACCAGCATATTTATAAGAATTATATGTACATTATAATATAAATATATATTTATTGTATATTTGTTTTAGAATAAAAATTAGTATTAATTGTTTGAATATTTACAATAAGATATTTGAATATCTTTTTTTTTAGAATAAACATACATTTATTTATATCATGATAACATATAATTATCATAAATATATATATTTCATAAAGCTTTGTATTTTATATTCAAATACATTAGTTTAAGAATTGAAATTCCCAATTGTAATTTTCTTAATGGAAAGACATAATTTTTTTCTCAACAACTTATTAAGGATACAATAGTTGTTTTCATTTCTTTTTTCGTAATATAAAAAGATCCCATTTTTTGAACAGTATAATTTTTCGTTAGTCTTTTTAAGAAAAATATTACTGTTCCACAACATGTTATCGAAATTTTCTCAACTTTCTTTTCCAAAAACAGATAAATTGATTGATTTATTTATTTATCTATTTTCAAGAACTAAAGCCTTTTCTACTTTTATTGTCGACCACAAAGGAGGTCTCTCTACCGCACTTCTTTTTATCATTTTGGTTACAGGTGTCTCGCATGTCTGATTACCACGTCCCCACGTCCCAAAGCTGCTTTTACTTTTTAAAATTTATTTTTAATAAAAATATATTATAATTATAATTATAGCTAAATAATTTTTAATATCTATTAAATATTGTATCTATAATTCAATGAGCTAATCAATCAACCAAACAAATCAACACAAACAAAACCGGATGAGATTCACTTTTACTCATTTGCAGTTTTTTTTTTATTCATTTTTTTCAAGCAAGTTCCTTTTTTTTTTTAACTAAAAATTTTGAATGCCACCTAACTTAAAAATTATGCCACATAAATTTAAGTCGAGAACAATTGGGGAAGTTGAAGGTATAAAAATACATGAAAGCTTTTGGATTCAAGTGGTAATTGTGAGAGTTTTTTGGATTAAAATATGAAAATACGTAAAAATATATGAATTATCATCGTACATATACTATTTATTTAAAGTTCATTTGATTGGACAATGTTGATTGGACAATGAAATTGATTTGATGAGGTTCTTACAAACAAAAGAAATTGGGTTGATTATTGAGAAGATAAAATAACGATTAAAAATGTTAAATTAACATTTTTATATAATACAAAATTATAAAATATTTCATATTTGTAAATTTAATAAAATAACGAAAAAGTTTATTAAATTTATTTTATATCATAAAAATAATTTTTAAACTATATTATTTTTATATCAAATAATGCTTTTGCTATTAAATATATTAATTTTTTAAAAATATTTTTTTATTGTTACTTAACATTTAAAATATTTAAAATTTTATTTAATAAACAATGACGCATTATATTTAAAATTTTAAGTAGAAAAAATTAATAATTATATTATAAATATAAAATAATAATCTATAAATTTTACATAGTAAATTTTAAAATAAAAAATTAACAAAATTAAAAAAGTGAAACAATAAGAATGAAAAATTGAGAGTGGATAAAAATAAATAATATTTGAAGCAAAAGATAATTTAATAAAATAACAGTAAAAGAAATGCAAAAGGAAAAGCTTTCCCGGTAACAAAGCCTAATTCTAACTACGTTTGTTCTGTCCCATTTTCGCCGGAAAGAGCATTGTTTTTTAGTAAAAAAAATTGATAATTAAAACTAAAAACGAGTTATTAAAATTCAAACCATATTCTAATAGTGTATCATAATTTTTTTAATTATTCGATAAAAGAATAATTCACATGAAAAGTAGAATGCTATGATGGCATGTCATGGCCCGTTAACTTGACTCTTGAGGTCAAATCAGTTGTTAAAATTATTGTCTATTATTATTTTTTAAATAAGTATCGATGATTGAGTCGTGAATCATCTCAATTTTTCATAAAGCGGTGAAAATCGATGCAGAGGTTGTTGGTATGAAAAGATGGCATGTCATGATCCATTAAGTAGACTCGTCAAATAAATTATTAAATTATTGTCTTTTATTATTTTTTAAATAATTTCGTCTCAATTTTTCAAAAAGCAATCAAAAAGCAGTGGGAGCGGATTATGATTTATCATGTCCATTGTTCCATAAAGAACGTAAAAGTCTTTTATGCTTTCAATGACGGTCGGCCACAAGAGAGGGTATCTTGCACTTTTGATAACGTCGTTCCAAAACTCTCTTTAATTTTTAAACTTTTAATAAAATCATATATTACAACTAATTACTATTATAATTAAATAATTTTTAATATCTATCAAGTATTATATATTCATAGAAAATTAATAAAGAAACAATCTACCAACAAATTCTACATAAATTAAATTAAATTAAATTCACATTCATTGATAATATTTGATTATAAAACTTAAATATTTCAAAACCTTTCTTTATCATTGAAGTAATGTCTTATTCACATTAATTTCAACATTTGAACTGCAATTTGTACCTGGGGATATATGTTTTACTTTTTCCGTTTTATTTGTAGTTGGGCAAAGTCATCGGAAAACTTTCACTGTTCTTTCCATTTCCATTTACAGTTTTTGGTATTTCCGTTACCACAAAACCCTGCCTGATCTTTTCAACTCTGTTTTTGATATTCCTCCATTGTCCACCCAAAGTTAGAATCCTTAATTTTCAGTCTCCGTCGTCAAATTCTGAACTGGATCTCTTCCACTGCTCCTTTGTTCAGTGATTGTTTAAAAAATAATCTTTTCAATGAGAGCCTCTTCTTTTTCCATTGCCACATAACACTGAATCTTCCAAATTCATTTGCTGTCAAATTTACAGTCTCCGTCGCCAAATTCAGAACTGGATCTCTTCCACTGCTCCATTGTTCGTTGATTGTCTTGTAAAATAGTCTTTTCAGTCAGAGGCCCTTCTTTTCGTTGTCATCAGTAAAAATAGTCAAATTGTGCAACCCGGCGAAAGTTCGCCGCTCCGTCGCCAGCAGCTGCCGTCAGCCTGCCAGAAAACCCAAAAGGAACTTCTTCCGAATCCTCTCTTCCTCCTTTACACTTCGGATGGTTTAGGTTCTCCTAAATCCCATAGAACAGCATAGATCACAATCAAATTGGGAACTTGATCTCTTCCACTGCTCCTTTGTTCGTTGAGTTTTTGTTAAATAATCTTTTCAGTGAGTATCGTTTTTCATTGCCATCAATAAAGATCCGTCCCTGGAAAAACTTTCCGCTTTCCCACCCTGTTTCTTGGTTTTGTTTCTTCCTTTCTCTGATTGTTTATTCTGCCTCCCTCTCACTTGTTTCACACAACTTGAGAAAAAAAAAGAAAAAGAATGGAGGTTGTTACTGCCATCGTTAGCACCATTTTCACGGAAGCTGCAAAGTGCATGATCGCTCCCATAAAAAGGCAGATCAAATACCTTTCCGATCATGATAATTACGTTCGGAGTCTCAATAACCAAGTTGAGAGCTTGAAGGATGCCAGAACTAGCGTGCAGCGTTCTGTTAATGCTGCTCAAAGAAACGGAGAAGAGATTGAAGACTGTGTCAAAAATTGGCTGACAACAGTCAACAAGAAGATCGATGAAGAAGTAGAGAAAGTAACGCAAGACGAAGAAAAAGCCAAGAAAAAGTGTTTCCTTGGTTTGTGTCCTAGCTTCTGGACTCGCTACAAGCTTAGCATGAAAGCTGAAAAGGAGGCGAAGGCTGTTGCTGAGCTAGTCAGACAGGGCAAATTTGACCGGGTTTCGTATCGTGCAGCTCTACAACAGGTCACATCAGTTAAAGGTTTCGAAGCATTCGAGTCAAGAAGGCTGGTTTTGAATGGAATCATGGAGGCACTGCAAGATGCTAGCATCGAATTTATAGGGGTGTACGGGATGGGTGGCGTTGGCAAGACCACGCTAGTCAACGAAATTGCTAGAAAAGTAAAGGAGGGCCGGTTTTTTGATTTCGTAGTTATAGCGACGGTAACTCAGACCCCTGATGTTGAGAAAATTCAAAACCTAATTGCAGACTTATTGGGTTTAAAATTTGAGGAACAGAGTATGGCTGGAAGGGCACTTCGACTACGAGAAAGATTGAAACAAGAGAAGAAGATTCTTGTTGTGTTGGATGATATTTGGAAAAGATTAGATCTTGAAGAAATTGGGATTCCTTTGGGAAATGAAAATGAGGGATGCAAGATATTGCTAACTTCGAGAGATCTCCATGTTTTATCAAATGAGATGGGTACTCAGAAAGATTTTGCAGTTGATGTTTTAAATGAAGAAGAAGCCTGGGACCTGTTTAACAAGATGGCTGGTGAATGTGTTGAAAGTTGCGATTTGCAGCCTACAGCTATTGAGGTAGCAAAGAAATGTGCAGGATTGCCAATAGCCATTGCCGCAGTTGCGAGGGCTTTGAGAAACAAAAGTTTATTTGCATGGAAGAATGCCTTGCGTGAACTAGAGAGGCCTTCATCAGGAAACTTTCCAGGAATAACAGCGGATGCATATTCAGCTATAGATTTGAGCTATAATTATTTAGAAAGTGAGGAAGTTAAATTGACTCTCTTGCTTTGTAGTTTAATGGGCCATAATGGTTCCATTCAGACTTTGTTGAAATACGTCTTAGGTTTGGGATGCTTTCAAGGTTTCTACACAATACAAGAAACAAGAGATAAAGTATTGACAGTGGTGAGTAAGCTGAAAGCGTCTTGCTTGTTGCTCGACGGTGATAACGACGAACAGTTTGATATCCATGATGTTGTTTGGGGTGTTGCTTTATCGATTGCATCAACGAACCACCATATGTTTGTGTTAAAAGATGGTGATGTCCTAACGGAGTGGCCCGATAAGGAGAGAATGAACAATTGTCGTGAGATTAATTTACTTTCTCCTCGAATTTTAATTGAGCTTCCCGATGAGATGGAGTGTTCAGGTCTGTCCTTTTTCCGTATGGTCCATGACGGTTCAGTGAAAATTCCACCCAACTTCTTTAGACGAACAGAAAGACTCAAAGTTTTAGCTCTCACTGGAATGTATTTTCCATCTCTCCCTGTGTCAATTAATCTCCTCACGAGCCTTCACACATTGTGTCTAGATCGTTGTGCACTTGAAGACACAAGCATTATTGGAAAGCTCAAGAGTTTAGAAATCCTTAGCCTCGTTGAATCAGATATCAAAGCGCTACCCAGGGAGATAGCACAATTGACCCGGTTAAAGTTGTTAGATTTGAGTGATTGTACTAAACTCAAAATCATCCCACCAAATGTGTTAGCAAATTTGTCCAAATTAGAAGAATTATATATGGAAAATAGCTTTGTTCAGTGGGAGGAAGAAGTACCTGGCGGTGAAGGAAGAAATGCTAGCCTTGAGGAATTGAAGCATTTGACTCATCTAACCACTTTGTATGCTCATTTTCCTAATGCCCAAATAATTCCAGAACGCCTGTTTGTTGAGACATTGGACAGATACAGGATTTTCATAGGTGATGATGGTGTGCAGTATTTCTCCAATGCCTATAAATACTCAAGAGCACTGAAATTGATGCTGTATACAAGCATTTACATGGACCATCGGGTGAAAATATTGCTGAAGAATACTGAATATTTAGGTCTTGCTCAACTTAAAGGAATCAAGAATGTAGTTGATGAGTTAAGTGATGGGGAAGGTTTTCCACATTTGAAGAAACTTCACATCAAAAGTGGTTTGGAAGTCCAATATATTGCAACAGAGAAAATGGAGTTTTCCCAATTACAGTCCATGACACTCCAAGATCTACCACAACTCATTAGCTTTAGCTCAAAAGGGAGGAGGTGTTCCACATCCCAACAGGAGCAGGGGGATACAAGCACCAAGCCGCTTTTCAATTATCGGGTATTTATTTATGGAAGCATTCGATGGCTTAATCATATATTTCGAGTATACAAATATAGGTCATTGAGTTAACTCTTTTTTTTTTTGTTGTACCCAATGAAATTTTTAAAATTTTTTTTTTGTTTAATTAAACTTTTACTTTGCATAAAAACAACCAATCCATTATTTCTTACTACATTAGCCTCTAGGTGATCTTTTTCTTTGCCACATCAATATTCCATCATGTATATGTGATAAATAAGGATTATGTAGACGCTAATGTGGCATGCTATACGAGCTTTCTTTTTTTTTGTGTGTGTAAATTGATTTGGTAAATATAACAATTAATTAGACTGTATTGCATAAATAATGAAGTTTAAGGTTTGTTTAACCGGAAAGATGAAAAGATGTGTGGATGAAAAATTTATTAATCCAATAATTAAGCTAGATAACAAGAAAGTGGTTACAAAATATAACAATTGGTTTAATAATTTTTTTCTTCTAATTATCTCTTTCTATCCTTCTTACCAAGTAAAATTTTAGTGATTTTCATTAAAAATAAGAGCTTAATTAAATAAAAATATTATTTTAAGAATTCAACTGGATATGATAAAAAGCTAAAAGTTTGAATGAGAAATTATTTGAAATTTAATTAATCAATCAATTTATTTTGGATAATTATCCATTTATTATACACGTCAAACTTTTTATTAAGAGATAAAATAAGATAAAAGTTTTTATTTGATAAAGTTGAAGGTGTCTAGATAATTATATTTTGTTATGAATCATTATCAAATATACTTGCAATGGAATTTTTAGACACCACAAGATTAACAGGGTGAGTTACGCATACTTTTTAGAGAATATTAAAAAAATTAAGAGATATTGTAGTTTTTAACTCTGTTTATGAATTTAAAAATATTACAGAGTCAATGTATGTGATAATAAATCCTGTTAATATTATGAGAAAATCAATTGATGTAAAATTATCTTTGATCTTTTTCATCTATATGGCAGATATTAAAGTTGTCCATAAATTTACACGCTCCAATTCTTGTAGTTTTTGGTGAATATTAAACAATTAGGCAAGGGAAACCGTAGGAAAATCGCTTTTCCCTAATTGAAATTCACTTTTCTTGTTATATGAAATCATCTAATAGTACAAATTAAAATTCTAATTCCACTGAACTTATGGAATACGTGCATGTGTGCAGTTTGCGTTTCCTCAGTTGAAAAGGTTGCGACTTTCCTCGATTAATACCCAAGGGATATGGCACAACCAGCTTTCAAAGACCTGCTATTCCAGCTTGTCGAATTTGAAGAGCTTGATCATTCAGGGCTGCGGGAAATTGGAACATTTCTTATCACCCTCTGTCGCTACAAGTTTGGTGCAGCTCCAACGCTTGAAGATAGAGGAATGCAAGTGCTTGAGAGAGATAATATTTACAGAGGAAATAGAAGAAGGAAAGAAAGATGTGATTTGTTTCCCTCAATTGAACTCTCTGAAATTAAGGGATCTTGAGAATCTCACCAAATTTTGCTCATGGAATTATGATATTGAGTTCCCATCCTTGAAAGTGCTCAACGTTGAGCGCTGCCCGAAATTAAAGGAATTCATTAATCAAACTGAAATGGATCAGGGGAATTATGAGTCCGGTGTACAAGCTCTCTTCAATGAGAAGGTGAATTAATCTTTTGTTTTGCTTTGTCCTTGTCTTTTGCCTTTATTTTATGAACTAATTCTTGACCGGCATATTGAATTATATATATGTTTATAGGTTGCAATTCCTAGCTTGCAAAGGATGACGATCTCCAACTTGAGAAATGTGAAGATGATATTTCACAACAAACTTCTATCATGTTCCTTCAGCAAATTAGAAGAAATGACTGTTATGGGTTGTGATCAGTTATCGACTATGTTTTCCCCTGCTACAGTCGGAGTATTTCTCTGTCTAGAAAAGCTCACAGTGGGTCGCTGTGGTTCGCTAGAACAGATATTTGAGCTTGGAGGGTTAAGTATCGAAGAGACACTTGGTGTAGAATATTCTCCGCTAAGAGAACTGAAAATTTATAGGCTACCGGCATTGAAGCATGTTTGGCACTGTAACGATCCCCTTGAAACTCCTACCTTTCAAAAGCTACGTAAAGTAGGTGCTTGGGGATGCAGCAGTCTGAAAAATCTATTTCCAGTGTCAATAGCCAAGGACCTTCCACAACTTCAATATCTAACTATAGATAGTTGCGGAGTGGAGGAGATTGTGTCGGCAGGGGAAACATTGGAACAGCCCATTACGTTTATGTTTCCTCAACTGTCTTCCCTTGAGCTTACGAAGTTAAAAAAGCTCAAATGTTTCTATCCAGGGCAACATACAACAGACTGGCCGATATTGAAAAAATTGACGGCTGACTATTCTGCTTTACTGAAGATTGTAGCTTCAGAACGTCTAAGCAGTGCCCAAGAAATGAATAGAAATGGCCAACGAGATTGTACAATTGGACAGCAACATTTATTGGTTGAAGAGGTATGATCATGAACCTTCAATATGTCCTTTAAAAATCTAAAACACATTCACTGTTTCACATGTATGGCACGTTGATAAATGTCACTTATGCATTGTTAATTTTTTTTAAATTTTGTAACCAAAAAAATAATTTTTTAATTTATTATGGATTTTTTAATAATAATAATAATAATAATAAATAATGTCATATAAATATGTAAAAGAAAAAAAACTAAAAAAAATCCTATCTGCATAGCTTAATTTTTTTATACGTAAGATAATAAATTGATTTTAATTTTTTATAAGATAATCTTATTTAATTTCGAATTATTTAAAATTAAAAAATAGATTTCAACCATTTTGTTTTATTTAAATTAAATAAAAACTATCTCGGAATTTAATTTTTCTTTTATAACTTATTATGTCATTTTTAAATTAAAAAATATCTTTAAACCAAAAAAAAATAAAAAAATATCTATATATTTGAATTAGAAATATTCTAAAGTTTTAAGTGTTTTTTTTTAAAAAAATTCAAACAAAGTATTTTTTTTGTTTATAAAACAAGATATTTAAGTTTATATGTTTTGGTATTGAATTAAACTTCCATGCCTTCTTTTTTCAGTTTTTGTTCTATTTAACAATTTCGTTTCTTCCTTTTTATTTATATTATGTTTATTTGTTCAAACATCCACATGAAAATATTAGTTTATTTGCTTGATCATTTTGTTTATTTATTTATTCAATCATTTCCTTTCATAAAAAATAAAATATCCATATCGATCATATATTGTTTTAACTTAAATATTGTATTTAATTATTTTGAATTAATTTAAATTTTATAAAAATCAAATAATAAATTATTTTTATTTTTTTACTTTACTTACCTTAAGTTTGAGACTATTATAAATAAAGTTTTTTTTAACTCTAAAAAAAATAGAATTTTCAACTCTAAGTAATTTTATAAAATTAATTTGGAGTCCTTTAAATTCAAATTTTAAAAATAAATTAGGTTCAAATATGAAACAATAACAAATAATCTATTGATGACCTGTGGTGTAGCCAGAAATTTTTGTCAATGGAGTCAAATAGAGGTGTTCAAGGGCTAGTTACCATTCAAACCCGAAAACCCTCTAATTTTTAGATAGATTTGGACAAAAATATTAAGCCTGTTAAATGGTTTGTACTTGAAAATCATGATTCAATAAAAATTGGACTGGGTTTGAGTTTACCATTTCTATTCCAAGTCCGATCTGATCTGATAATCATAATTTTTATTATTATTTTTTATACTAATTCATTTTTTAATTAATTTTTTTGCAGTTTAATTTAAGGTTTTATTATTTTTCAGACTTTAATTAAAAATTTTCATGTTTCTTGTAATATTTTTGTAAGAGTTTATTTTAACCTATTATGTTATATTTATTAATTATTATGTATTTTAATATTTATTATTATTAAAAAAATCAATAGTTTTTGAGCGGGTTTAGCTTTATTCATTATATGTAACAATGATCTTGGGCAAAAAATTAAGCTTTAAAAATCGAACCCGGTGGTCTTTGGCGCACCATCAATCCCTTAACTCAAACTTAACTCGACCAATGAACACTTCTAGGTCAGTATTGTAATATTATTTTTATATAACATTGACAAAATAAAATATAATAAAAAATTCCATAGTATAAAACAATTAGCAAATAAATAAATTTTCTTACAATCTATTCATAATTTATCTAAATAGCTACTTTAGTGGTGCTATATAAATTTCTTTTTAATTTTTCTTTCATGGCAATAACAATATTATAAAAAAATGCGAATAGGTAGATAATATAATATTTTGTTCTTTTGTGATGAGATTGTAATTGTAATATTAAGTAACTAATTACGTATAAAAGAATTATTGCATTAAGAGCAACAAACTAATCATTTATAAATTGGATCAAACTCATTTAATAAATATTATGAAGGTAATTAAGAAGAAAAACTGTAGTAGGAATGTGATATCACAACAAAATGAAGAGAGGATTTCAATAAGAAATAAGTGTTAAATTAATTAAAATAAGACTAAAAATATGTTTGTAAAAAAAAATCAATAGAAGTACATTCTAATTGCTAAAAAATCAATAGAAATAATTTTAATGATATATCAAAATTGACAAAAAAATAGCACATTATTAATAATATATTAAAATTATGATTTTAATAAAAAATATTTAATGTTCAATAATAATTAATTATAAAATTATAAAATTATGTTTCAGTCGATTAGATGCCAAATATGTTTTTTATTTTCAGTTTTTAAAATTATAAAACAGTATATATTCACCAAACATGTTTTCTGTTTTTAAAATTTCACAACAAAAACAAATTTTCTAAAACAGAAAACATAAAATATAAAAATGACAACAATATCAAACGACCACTAATTATTTCATTTTAAATTTATGCAAATATTAAATTAGTAATGCAAAAGGTTTTGAAATATAAATTTAAGTTCCAGTAAGTGAAAAAATTGAAACATTTTTTACTGTAATGGTCAAGTAATCACATGTGACATGCCTTTAAGTACTTATCACAATCACGCACGCAGGCATGCATGTATACATGTATATACATACACACACATATATATACACACACGCGTGCATACATACATATATATACACACGTCATATATTGTTTTAATAATTTCAATTTCATATTAATCACACATTATTTTCTTATTGTTCGCATATCAGTTGCAATTTTGTATAATAAGTTATCCATATAAAAATATTACTTTAAACTTAAATAATAAAAAAAAATCTTAATTAGTTATCTGAATTTGTATTTGTAAGTCAAATTAATTTAAAAAATTAAATCCATAACAAAAATACTAGTGACTTAAATGACCAATAATAATTTGCTATATGTTTGAAAATGCCGAGTAAATTTACATGTAACTGTCACATCATTTGCAGGTTTTAAAGGAACCTCAATAATAAAATTTTCAAAAAAAGTAAAGAAACTATAAAAAAAAATCTACAATTGAAAAAATATAAAATGTTGAAATTAAAAAAAAAAATAAGGAAGACCAAGATAAAGTGAGAGAGGGAAGTTGTGGAAAGAGTAAGGGATTAGGGAATGGGGGAAATGGGGATGTCAACAGTGAGTAAATGTTAATTTTGAGGTACTTGATTCTGAATTCAATTTTTTATTAAAGCATCTGAACTCAATAATTAATCGATTATTTCTTAAATTCACTATTCAAACTTTACTCTAATAATTTTAACTCTACCCTTTTATTACTCTGACTCAATTATTCAATCAAAGTTTGATAAGAACTCGTCAACTGACCCGAACCCAAACCTGGTAAGTTTTGACTATTTATGCAAAAAACAACACTACTATGCACATAAATACTGTTTTCTATTATGTGCTTTTTTGTAATAAATTATTTTTTATATCCTCTATTTTCTAATTGATGTTTAGTTAACATTCAAAATATTCTAAAATTATTTTTATAATATTATTGCTTGCGTAATTTGGTTGTTTTATATTTTATAATAATTTTTAAAAATTTTTATTGTTATAATATGTAATGAACTATTTACACTTATTACTTTTATTTTGAGGATGAATAAACCTTTATGGGTTGGTGACAAATTTTATTCTAATTAAATTAGATTGTAAAGTTGAGAGATAATATTGTCTTTAATTTTAAACATTTAGTTTTTTATAATGTATTAATGTAATATATATTATCTTAATGCCTTGATCAATGATTATAATATAAGACAATTAAAGATATTGACCTTAAATCTTTTATTTAAGTAAAAAAATGTTTTTTTTTTCAATAATTACAAAGAGTAACATTTACACATGTACTGATATACAAATTAATATACATATATTTTTGGATACAAATGAGCAGTTTCTTGCTTAAGTTAGATAAAATATTTAGTGTCGTACATACGTACGTACATACATACACACACATACACATTATACAAAAATATCATATGCATGTAAATGGTCAATGTGTAATAATTGTATATTAATTTATTATGAAACTTTTATGAATTTAATTTACTATTTTGATTTTATTTTCTTTTTCATGTTATATAACAAAGTAAATTTTGGTACAAGTAAATATATGTAATTATTTCCTGTATCATAATCGGTCAACAGAGTCTCCCAATAATGGTGCCAAGTTATGTTAGGAGCGTTTCTAAAGCATGTGGCCTTGAATACATGTAGACCAACATTCTGTCTGATTTGTTTTTATAAAATTGGTTTCCTTTCCTAGGTCTTTCCCAAATTAGAGGAACTGCGGTTACACGAACTTGATGCAAGTGCAATGATGTGCGATGGTGAGCTTCCAGAAGACTTGCTTCAGCAGATAAAAGTTTTTGCGGTGGATGGCTCCTCTACTAGTTTTCCCATTAGTTTCCTCCACAGATTTTGCAATCTGGAAGTTCTTGAGTTTACCAATACTGTCCATCTCAAAGGTGCAATCTTTTGTGAAGGGGATGTTGCTGAGAAACCAGATGCTGGGACAGTTCCCTCACGAATTAAAAAGTTAAAATTGGATTTTTGTAAAAATCTTACACATATATGGGGGACAGATTCAGAGGTAAGCCACATTCTTCCTAATCTCCAAACTCTAGAAGTTGAGTTCTGTGATGATTTGATAAATATTGGATCCTCCTTGTCCTCCTCATCTTTTCAAAATCTCACAACTTTGAAAGTGGTGGGCTGCAATATGATGATGGAGAACTTAGTTACAGCCTCAGTAGCTCAGAGTCTGGTACAATTAACGACAATGGCCGTAGCGATCTGCGAAAGGATGACTGAAATAGTGGCAAACGAGGGAGCTGATGGAGCAACATACGAGATCAATTTTAGAAAGTTGAAATATATTGAACTCGATTGTTTACAGAACTTGGCAAGCTTTTGTTCAGGGAATCACGCCTTCGAGTTTCCATCGTTGGAAGAATTAATTGTGAGTCAGTGTCCTAATTTGAAGGCATTTTGTCAAGGAGTTTTGAGCACCCCAAAACTACCAAGAGTAAAAGAAAGCAGTCGTCGTGACCGAGGGCGTTGGGCTGATGACCTCAATACCACCATACAACTATTGTACGCCAAAAAGGTATGAATTAATTCATAATGCATATTCAGTCCTGCTACAATTTACTCTGCAATTAATTATTTTTCTCATTGAAATACTGCATGCATCCTTTCATTGTTTTAGAAATTAAAAAGACATATCCATCATTTCTTTTTAATATATTTATAAACAAAAGAAATAAAAATACTAAGTACAACAATAATAAATTTAATTTTAAGAAATGTTTTCATTTGATTTTTGTTTTTTTGATTTGTTAGTTTTTATGTCTTATTATTATTGACCTACAAATTCACCTACAAATTTGTAGAAGAAATTAAACTTTCTCTTTGTTTAACATTTTAGAAGAAATTAACATTTTAGAAGAAATTAAAAAAAATTCACCTACAAATTTTAAATAATTTTTTCCGTTACAATTTTTCATAAATATACTATACTTTCTCTTTGTTTACTCTCCCTGTTGCCCCTTCATTGTCATCAATATTAGGTTCTCTAAGGACCAATGGTAGCTCTCTTCATCTCTTTTCTTTCTCCTTTTCTTCCTCTCTATTTTTTTTCTTTTCCTTTCTTTCCTTTAATAATAGTAATAATGATGATGATGATGATGATACAAAATCAATTGGCACCTCAACAGTTAAAATGTGGTTCAATTAAGAATTGTTTGCGCTTGTGACAACTATAATAATATGTATAGCCATGATGATGATGATGATGATACAAAATCAATTGGCACCTCAATAGTTAAAATGTGGTCCAGTTAAAAATTGTTTGCGCTTGTGACAACTTATAGACAACTTTAATAATATGCATAGCCATGTGTTGATTTGTTATTACAATCTTGTACCATATATTAGGTTGGATATGGTGCCCTACGTGATTTGTTAATGTCAGACACGTGTCCAGAGTTGATGGAAATATGGAATACCAACCCTCAAGAAATTTTGGACTTCAAAATCCTTGGACAAATTGAAGTTTGTAATTGTAGCAGCTTAAAATACATTTTTACCCCCTCTATGGCTTTCAGCCTCAAGCAACTATGGAGTTTAGTAGTAAAAGAATGCGGTAGTATGGAACAAGTCATCAGGGAACAGGGAGTTGAGGAGGATGCAACGACTTATAAGTTCATATTTCCCCGGCTATACTCCATAGAAATTAAGTCATGTTCCAACGTCACATGTTTTTATTTGGGAAGTGGAGCTTTTGAATTTCCATCGTTGGTAGCAATTAGCATAGCTGAGTGTCCAAAAATGGCTACATTTGCATCTTCATTTTCAAGAAACAAGGAGAAAGCAGAGTCGATTTGCCAAGGAAGTGATGAGGAGGACCTCCATATTGCTCCAACCTTTTTCAATGATAAGGTCAGTTTCTTATTCAACTTTTTTCTTTTCTTGATAGAGATTAGTGAAGTATTTCCCTATTTAACTGTACTTTAGAATGTCTTAAGTCACTTTTTAGACACCCAGTAAAACTATAGTACCATTTCTTAGTTTTTCTTTTTCTTTTTTTTTTAATCTTAAATAATAATACACACTTACTAACATTAAATTAACTCTAATTAATTTTACTAAATTCTAGTTAACCAAGTTAAATGGGAAATTCTATAATAAGTCTGTTACAAATTTTGATTTTATTGTAAGGTTAACCTAAATAATACATAAATAAGCATAAATTTAAAATCATTAATCATAAATATGTTAGAATTATCATAAATATATTTGTAGAATTTTTCATTTTAATTGATTAATTACCTAAATTAACATATAGGAAAAAAAGAAACCAAAAGTAAGAGGAATTTTTTTTTTTTTAGTTTTATATTGCGCCTAAATCGATTCACCGAGGAGAGTTTTCCCACAACTTCTTAATTTTTCCCTTTTTTTTTTAATCTGAGATTTTAGAACTGCCGGCAGCCCTTCTGTCATTCGCCTCCCGTTCTCTTCACTAGTTTCTCGGTTTCCTCAGCCCTCGTCGCTCTTGTCTCTCTTCGATGGTCACCGGTTTGTCATGCCGAGGCCACCCCTCTCCTCACCGAGGAAGCCTTCTTGAAATCTCTTCTTCCCGCTACCGAGATCCTCCCTCAAATTTCTGGTTTTCTTCTTTTTTCTTTTTTGCTTCTCTCGTTCCTTTCCTCTTTTCCTTTCTGAATGCTGAAAGTTAAGAAATGAGACAGATTCTAGTAGAGGAACAGAGAATGAGAGAAGAGCTGGGGAAGAGAGAGTTGAGAGAGAAAGAATTTGTTGCTTAGAGAGAGAAGTAAGTTTGTTGTGAAATTGCTCATCACCTGTATCATTCATGAACCGTGTCTTACATATATTTCTTCAGCTATGTTGACTGTCATTTAACTAGGGACTAATTACTTAACTAAATTGAAATTACTAATTAATTATTTATAAAACGGCCACTTTTCTGCTGCATCCAAACCAACTTTCATTTGTCCTGCATCACCTCCCTCAAATTTCTGGTTTTCTTCTTTTTTCTTTTCTGCTTCTCTCGTTCCTTTCCTCTTTTCCTTTCTTGCTGCTAGCAACAGTGGGCTTTGGGCGCAAGTCTTCCCTTCCCTTCCTCTCTCTTTTCTTTCCATCACCATCAGTGCCCTCTCCCTTCGTGCCAATCAGTGTGCCCTCTCTTTCATTTACATATTTTGTTGGCTGGCAGCATCTTTCCCCTCTTTCTCTCTTCGTCGCCGGTCGTTTCTCTCCTTTCCTTTCTTCTTTTTCCGACGCCGATCGTGTCTCCCCTTTCTTTTACTTTTTACATTTTTTTATCCCACATTCGTGGGAAATGATGAAACCGATTGGCTTCTTCAAGAAGCCAACCGGTTTCTATTATTATTTTTTTTATTTTTATTTTTTTATAATTAGATTTATATTTTGGTTATATATATCTTTTTATTTTATAATTTTTTTCATTATATACACACACAAAACTCATACTTAATAAATATATTTACATACATATTTATATCTTATAAATATATTTGTACTTTATGTGTATATATATATATATAATGAAAAAAATTATAAAATAAAGATATATATAATTTATACTTTATATTTCTAATTATATTTTATACTTTACTTTCTTATTACATATATACACGTTATATATTTGATTTATATATATATATATATATATATAGAGATTCACTTATTATTATTATTATTATTATTATTTCTTGTATTTAATTTATATACATATATATGATATATGTATATATTGTAGCTATTCAAAATCCTATTATCCATTTAACTCTCGCGATTTTCTTAATCTTCATAATTCTCAAGCTTGCGTACTTGCACTAACACATTGGCTTATTTACCAAGGTAATGAAATTTGCTATTATCACTCCTGTCCATTGTGGTATGAGAACCTTTGTTTATTTGATATCATATACACGCATCAATGTGGCACGTTACATTCGGGTGACGGTCTAGTAACCCTAACATATTTTCATTACTCTCAAACTTTGATATAACGCATCGTTGTATAAGAAATGTCCCAATGGAGGCTTTTAATTGGTTCATTGCATTGAGTTAAATGACTTTTATAGTTAATTGTCCTAAATTACTATTGACTCTTCTCTTTTATCAAAATTTGTGATGACTGTATTGTTGTATAACACAACACAAATAGAGTTAATGGTATATTCTACGAAATGGTTTATACAATTTACAAGTATTCATTTAATAAAAATATTAATTTTTAAAACAATCAATTATCTGGTAACCAGTATGTGGCAACCCTTATTTTTGGAGTTTTGAAAAATTCATCTTGATGCGTAAGATAATTTCGCAAATTCTTGAACACAAAATTGATTTTGTGTGCAAAATACAACAATTGAATTTTCCCTGAATTTTTTTCGTTAATTATTGTAGAAACCAATGGTTTGACACCATGATTAGTGTCCAAATGCAGATTTGACTACTTGTCTGTTATTTGTAACCGAACGAAGCATTAAAATAAAGTTCTTAAATTCTATTTAATCTTTTTTAAGTGAGAAATTTATCATGAAGTTCACCCCTAATCATGTTAATGTGGTTAGAAACTAAATAAAATTAAACAAAAGTGGTTAATTAACTTCACCTTAACCAATTATAGACATAATCTATAGATGACAATTGATATAAGTCCTAATTGCAATATTTTGGAATTATTATTGTATCTGCAGGTCATGTTTCCCGAATTGGTGAATTTGAAGCTTTCCTCCATCAACATTGAAAAGATATGGGATCTCCAACAACCAGTGTCCTTCCTTTCTGCTCAGAATTTAGAACGGCTCTCGATAAAGGGCTGTCACAATTTGAAATATCTGTTTCCATCTTTCATGCTAAAACATTTTGTGCGACTCGAAAAACTTCGAATTTGGGACTGTAAGATCATAGAAGAAGTAATATTCTTCACGGAAGGATTGACAGAAGAAGAAAGGATGAGCCATATATTGTTCCCTGAACTAGAATCCCTGTCGCTCAAAGACCTTCCCAAACTCACAAGATTCTGCTCTGAAACTCGTATTGAATTCCCCTTGTTGACAAGTCTGGACCTAATAAGCTGTCCTGTATTGAAGACATTCATCCCTAAATCTGTAATTGAAGATGTTGGAGATGAGCCTCAAATTCATCAAAAAACAGAAGGAAATAACTCTGCTCTATTCAATGAAAAGGTGATTTCTACCTTTCTTATGGGCTTTCTTTTCTTTCATTTATTAATTTCACCATCACACTTTGCACTTTTTTTCCAGTATTTGAAGTTCTTTAGTTTCTTATATATTTTATGTCTTATCTCCAATTATGAACCCAATTAAATGAACTTGTTAGGTGGCCTTCCCTAGTTTGGAGAACTTGACAATTGAAGGTATGAGGGAGTGTAGAAAGATATGGCAGCACCAACTCATAGTAAATTCGTTTTGTAAACTAAACGATATCCGGGTTAAAGGCTGTGAAACACTCTCGACTATTTTCCCGTTTAACATGTTGGAAAGACTTGAGGAACTAGAGAAGTTGCAGATTGTGAATTGTGATTCTTTAGAAGAAATATTCGAGCCACAAGGACTCTTTGCTAATCAATCTCACGTGATAGCATCTACTCAATCTATTGCGGTTGAAACAAAGGCCAAGTTTGTCTTTCCCAAAGTCACATGCCTTCGATTTGATAAATTACCCAATTTGAAACGTTTCTACTTTAGGATTCATGCTACAGAATGGCCATCATTGAAAAGAATGGAGGTGACTGAATGCCAGAAAGTAGAGATATTTGCTTCAGAATGTCCTAGCTTTGGAGAAACACGGACAAAGAGTCAGGTTGGATTATCAAATCAGGAACCCTTGTTTTGGGTCAATGAGGTATATCTGAATACAAAACTTAAAAAGTTATTTGTTCCTTTTTATTCTCTTTACCCAATTTAAAATCTTTGTATTTGTTCAACACACCTGTTGATTATCCA
Organism: Heritiera fomes; assembly: GCA_032173925.1. NCBI lineage: Eukaryota > Viridiplantae > Streptophyta > Magnoliopsida > Malvales > Malvaceae > Heritiera > Heritiera fomes. The sequence goes on from JAPDPM010000001.1 coordinate 23,985,561, forward strand.
GGTTACATTCCCTATCTTAAAAGAATTAAAATTGAAGCATTTTGATACTTCGAAAGGGATATGGCATGGACAACTCTCAACATACTGTTTCAGGAAACATAAAGCTCTTGAGCTTACATGCGTTCCTGGGAAATCAGCCGCTCTTCCATATTTCCTCATTAAGTCATTACCAGAACTTGAAACGTTCGTCCTGACTGATGCTTCCTTCTGTCAGTTATTCCAGTCTGAAGGACTCAATGATGAGGAAAGACATGCATCAGTTCTCACTAAGTTGAACGAATTGCGGTTGTCTAAACTTCCAGAGCTAACACATCTCTGGAAGAAAGAGTTCCGAGAAGCTTTCTGTAACCTGAGAATTCTCTCAGTAGTGGAATGTGGCAAATTAAAGACTTTAGTCCCCTCATTGGCATCTTTTGAAAATTTAACAACTCTGAAAGTTTCGAGATGTCATGGATTCTCCAATCTAGTAGCATGCTCTGCAGCTAAGAGCTTGATGCTACTAGAAAAAATGAGCATAACTGATTGCAGGTTGATAGAGGAAATCATAGCATGTGAAGGTGTAGATATAAAAGGTGGCATTGTTTTCAACCGTCTGAAGTACTTGCAACTAAGCTGTCTACCAAGCCTAGCAAGCTTTTCCTTAGGGGATCACAGCTTTGAATTCCCGATCTTGGAAAAGGTGATTGTGAGAGAGTGCCCAAAGATGATGAATTTCTGTGAAGGAGATTTAAGCACACCAAAGCTGCAACGAGTGCAATTGACAGAGGATAATGAAGATGAAAAAAGATGGCGGTGGGATGGCAACCTTGAAACTACTATACAGCAGCTTTTCAGAGAAATGGTATGCATAAATATGAAGAATTTTCCAATCTTTTTATTATTTTTTCCTGCCAGCCACCATTTCTTTTCCCTATCTAGCTTCCTAGCTTGCTAAAATGAGGTGGCTTCCTGATTTCTTTTTTTTAATCTTGAGTAGACCATACTAAAATTTCTAAGTACAGCTCTTGCAGAATTAATTCATTGATTAATTCAAACTCAGATAGTGATCAATATAGGAATTTGATTAAAAGCATTAAAGAATATTATCCAAATATACTTTATGAAGATTTATCAGAGTAGTCAATAATTATACTTCTGCCCTCTAAAGCTATAAACATAAAGCTTTTAACACTTCTTATTAGTTGATGAAAATAATAGTAAAATGCAATTTGGTGCCTTTCCATGCATAGCTAATTTAACAATTCTTCCTCTACACTTCCCATATGTTGTTTCTTATGATCACAGATGAATGTCCAAAATTCTGAAGCGGGTGAGGACAACCTTCAATTACCCAATCTGGAATAAGGCAATTTGTTTTGGTGGTAACTGAGTAGCTGTTCTGCTTTCATAATTCTTCACCTATCTACTTTATTTCACTTCATCATGGCGCAATTGTTTTATACACTTACGGTGGAGATGCTTTCTCATTGCAGGCTGAATTGCTCTGCTCAAGTATGAGAATGCCAATTTCCTTTGAACCCAGAAAGGTTATTTCAGTTCCTACAAATGTGCTATTGGAACTTCAGTTTGTTAGTATTGAATTTCAAATGCATCATGCATGGCGATGCAAACTACAAATATGTATCATTTAACTATTAAGATCGATCGGCTAAGACTCCCCTGTTTTACTATTCCCAAACTTTCTTGCATATTTCATGAATATCTATAAGTCTTCCAATCCTTAGTATATTTCAAGCACATTATACGACAGATCTATAAATCTTTTTGCTGCTATTTTTTCATTTCTCTTAAATAGAGTTGGGTTGGTTCGAATTTTTATGTTCTTAATTCCTTATCAGGACAGCTGGATGCTAATTCCTTTATTTAGATGGGTTGTCTTTGCATCAATTTAAAAAAAAAAAAAAGACTTTACACTTTCATTTAAAAAAATAACTTAATGGCAAAAGTGAGAACTGCATTAAGGTTGCATTCTTTTCAAAAAAGAAATGAGAGGTTGGAACAAAATGGTTCACAGATTGATGAAAAAGAAGCTTGTAATGTGCAAATCATCCAAGAAAAAAAGGGAAAATACAAAAGATGAAATCCAGTTCTGTTACAAAAGAAATAGTGACTCAGCGCAAACCGCAAATCCAGACGCCATTGTTTATTAATATTGGTAGCTAAACGAACGCATGCATTTATAGAGCAAAATAAATCCTAAATTTGAACTTATTAATCTTTTTTATTGCTTTTTTCCCCTTTTTGTCCAAATTGAAGGAGATAACTATGTTTATTAACTTCAGTGAATAACAACAAAACTAAATTTATAACAGAACTAAAATCCAAGATAAAAAAAAGAAAATTAAAAGATGAAGCTAGAAAATTGTGTGACCAAAACATCTTATAGAAAGTAATCCTGAAGAAGCTGGGGCTGGGAGGGGTTGGTCCTTAGACTTCTTGCCATCAAACCAGTTTATGTTTAACATCAAGAGCACAACATTCAAGGGAGCCGGAATACCAATACAACATTTCTCTTTTTCTTTAATATGTGGTTGTAAAGAGAAAAATGTGATTATATTTAGCAATTCTCCTTGTCGTTCCAAGAGCATCATTAATAAATTTGGACCTTACCATCATGCTCCATTTTTTAATCATTTTTACTATTTTCTTTTTCTGATAAATTTTTTTATAAAATAAAGCTAACAGCAAAAACAAAATTATATTTGGTTAAAATTAAAGGTCAGATTGTAGATTAAGAGAGAAAATAATAAAAGCATGAAAAGATGTTGTAAAATGATCAATCTTGATTTATGTCATTCTAAATGCTTAATTCTTCAAAATTTTTGTCATTGTATGACATTACTTTCTGTTTTCTACTTGAGAAGCAAAAGGCAGATTATTAAAGGACAATATGATTTCTATGAAAAGCAATCTGGTAATTTCGTTAAGGACACTATAGGAACCCCCCCTACTAAACCAACCAAACCATCATACTATTGCTCAACCTACCAAAACCACCAAATAAAATTATCCTAACTCAGGATCCAGCATAAAGTGTATCGCATCAACCAGCTTGTCAAGTGAGAACTCCCCAGCAGGAATGGGCGCAGGACCTACACCTCTGGCATGCCCTTGCTCTCCCCAGAAAGGCTGGTCCCCAAAGAAGGGTACAATAGTTGTTGGACACTGTATTCAAGGGTAAAAATGACTTTAAAATTAGAGAAATAATCGAATGGATATACTCTTGGAGACGGCAGGTTACCGCAGCTTTTAAACCTGCAGCAGTAGTTCCAGCTCCACCATGATGAACCTGAGGAGAACATGCAAGGTTACAGTCAAAACATACTGATAAGGCATTTCGAATGGTTATTTAGCAATCAAAACAGATTAATGCAAAAATTTTGGATGAGGCGTAAGCCAAAACTTAAAATTCCCCACCCCACCACCCCCCCAACACAGGCCAAAAAAAAAAAGGCACACAGAACACAAGAAAACCATAATTACTTTCTAAATATTCTAAATGAGATATATTTGCACACTTCAGTTTATCTTTCAGAATCATTTTGAATTATTCATGCAATTGATGAATAGACAAGTATTTATGTTATAGCTACCATGTTATGAAGTATATCCAAGCTTTAACAGAATGATTAAAAAAAGCAAAGCAGAAAATTCATCAAGTCCAAATAAGCACCTGATTTTGTCCCTTAAGCATTCTGCTGATATAGGAATCAATAACCTGCAACATATTGAAATCAATTTATATGCCGTTATGCAAGAAAACAAGTTAGGCATAACATCACATTTCCAATTACACATAATGGTCAATCAACAAATAAATAGATCTATACAGACAAAATAGGGCTTTACTGTCCTAGCCCTCAATTATATAAGAGAAAAGTAACAAAGAGTTAACTGTGTCACTTAAGACGCCACATCTCATCAGCCCATTTTTCTAATACTAACCCTTTGTAAACCACCAACATGGATGGATAATAACAAATAAAAGCAATTTTTGTTAGTCAAAATAATTATTGAAAATTTAAGAAAATAAAACATTGACAACATCTAACATTTAATTTGCAGAGATAAAAAGAAGAAAAAAGAAGAGACAAAAATGTAAATGTTATTTGAGGAGAGTGGGAGAATAAATAGGAAAAATGAGTTTTTGAGTGGGCAAAAGTGCAACTCAGGTTGAATTTTTAGACGCTGAGTTTCTTTGGGACCAACTCAGCAATTCTAAGCTGGCAGTTCACAACCATAAGAAAGACTAAAAAACAGTGATACTGAGGTAAAGTCATCAGGCAACCCATTTAGAACCATTCGAAGGAGCAAAATCCAATAAACAGTATTTATAATAATAATAATAATAAAAGAGACACTTTCTTTCCATTACAAGCCAGTTTCACAATATTCCATTGAACAAACCTTAAGTTTAGGTTAAGGAACAAAAATACTGAAATAGAAAGTTCCAATAATTGATCCCTAATTTAAAAGCCAAGTGATGCAAAATGGCAGAAATAGACATTAGTATAGTTTAAGTTTTAAAGTCAGTGATATTTTTGTAATTTCAATTTCAGCTAAGAAATATGAATAGGAATTTAATTTTAGTCTTTTAATTGTCTTAGAGTCTTGTTTAATTTTATTAATAGGATTAGGATATTAGAGTTTTGATAAAGAGTTTGTATCCTATTAAGGTTAGACTTGCTTCCTTGCCTATAAATAGGATTTGTACTCTTTTCTAAAGCAGTGAATAAATAATTGAAAAGTTTTTCCAGCAAAGTTTTTTGCTCTTTGATTGTGTGCCTCAACCATTATTAGATGCGACTCTATGAAACCCTAGGTGAGACTCCTAGGGACTCCTAGGCTTTTATTCTTCTTTGTTACCCTAGGTGAGACTCCTAGATTAAAATTTACCCTAAACCCCTAATTAAACATAACATGGATCTGTCTTGCATGTGGGAAACGAAAGAAGGGAACAACTTGACAGATTTATGTTTGCAAATCAGACTTGCTTCTACGATGGTGACTAATGCTGAATTGATTAGAGATATTGGGTAACTACGACAAGTACATGAGCATAACAAGAAAGTTGTGGTGAATATAAATGAACGCCTCACTAAACTACTTTTAGTGCACTAATAGCTTCTATGGCACCATTAGTAGCTTCTATAGCACGGATGGAAGCACATCTAATTCAAGTACCTTACGGCATTTTTCAAGCTCAAACGATTACGCTACTTGTAGTTCAACCACCTTCAGTTGAAGGAGAATGTGTCGAGCCCCATGATTATGCTACAATGCGACAGATATTACTGAGAAGATGAAGGTAGACGTGGCCAAAGAAGTTCAAAAGCAAGCAACTATCCCTACATCAGAAGCACCTCTTGAACTGTCTTATTTTTCTCATGTTGTGCCAAAAGAACTACCCAATATCAACACGCAATTCATCTTGTTCCAAGATCCCACTTACCTAACCTGCTAGCCTATGAGTTTAAAAGACAAGTAGACGAGCTGTTCTCCAAGGGATTCATTCATTTCATGTGTTGCCCCAACCTTTTTAACACCTAATTCTTGGAGAATGTGTGTTGATAGTCATAAGCTCCTTATTTCTTGGCTTGATGATATGTTAAATCTAATGGTTGGTTTTACTATCTTTTCCAAGATAGATATGAAGAGTGGTTATCAAGAGTTTCTTGTGAAATGGCAAGGACGCCCATGATCAAATTGCACTTGGATTACAAAGCAGGAGCTGCAATGCCTCAACCTTACCCTTAAACTCGCCGGAGTCGAGTTTTTCCCAGCCGTGGAGAATGATGCAAAATGGCAACAATAGAAATTATTTTAGTTTAAGTTTTAAAGTCAACTCTATTTTGTAATTTCAATTTCTGCTAGAACTTTGAATAGGAATTTAATTTTAGTCTTTTAATTGTTTTAGAGTCCTATTTAATTTTATTAGTAGGATTAGGATATTAGAGTTTTAATAAAGAGTTTGTATCCTAACTAGGCTTGCTTCCTTGCCTATAAATAGGCTTTGTCCTCTCTTCTAAAGCAGTCAATAAATAATTGAAAAGTTTTTGCTCTTTGGTTATGTGACTCAACCATTCTTAAGTGCAACTCCTATAAAACCCTAAGTGAGACTCCTAGGTTTTTATTCTTCTTTATTACCCTAGATGAGACTCCTAGGCCAAAATTTACCTTAAACCCCTAATTCAAGATAACCCAGATCTGTCCTGCATCACCAAGAGAACTGAAATGTCATTTAATGGGTATGGGAGAGACTTCCGTTTCGATAGACATAAGCACTCAACATCCTTGCTGAACTCTTTGAAGATATATCTCCTTTTTGGTTATTCATTACAAGTTTTCTTTCTTTTCAGACCTAAATCAATGGTTTTGTCAAAAAAGAGTAACCCTTCAATAATTCAACTTCAAGATACTTTAATTTGGTACATACAAGAGGTACAAGGGCGAGAAAGACCCAAACCTTGGACCTAAATCCACTCAAGGAAGGTAAAGTCCTAGGCCAAGCTTACATTAAAAGGCATGATAATGATGCATTCAGCTAGTTACTAAGCAAAATGCAACAAAAGTGAAATACTCGAACCATGGCCTTTCTCTTATAAAAAACTCCAAATGCAACTACAAACCCATCCATTGCCATGACTTCAAATACAAGGAATTGAAGAAAATAACAACGTTATGCAAAAGCATTAAATAAACAAATTAACAAAACATACACTCCAAGGCCAAGGAGCTTACCAATCCACTAATTTACAGGTTCTAAAATGGAGCAATTGTTTGTGACATATAATCACACCATCCCTACAAGAAAAATTACAAATCATGACCCACCAAGCTCATTGCTCCAAAATATCTACACACTTGCATGAGAATGGCATCATATACATAATATGAATGGAAAACCATTTCAGCTGCCAAGGAAGCTCAAAGGTTTACATTTACAACTTACCAAAGCCACGCATCGTAAGAATAGCCAGTCATGGGGGCAATTGTGCAATAAGTACACAAAGTCTTTTGGTTTTGCCACTAGACAAAGATAATTAAGCACTATCCACTCCTATACACTAAAGAAAGCAAAATATTTAACCAATGAAATATGAGGAGAGAAGTGAAATTACAATTTCCAAGACCATTCCAGCCTTTTTTTTTTTTTTATAAAGACTAAGCAAGAGTGTTATAAGGCTTTGAAGAAGAACATCATAGAAGGGAGTTTTATAAAATATAAGTTAGCTAGAAAGGAGGCAAAGAAGGCGGTGGCAAAAACTAAAGCAAAGGTTGCAAAAGAAATTTAAGACAAATTAGACACAAACAAAAGAGAGAAAAATATATATAGATTGGCACGAGCAAGAGAAAGGAGAAGTTATGACCTGAGAGTCATGAAATGTATTAAGAATGTGCATAAAAAAACTCTTGTTAAAGATAATGACATTAAGGAAAATTAGTGTGATTATTTCGACAAATTATTTAACGACGAACAAAATCAAAATTTGAATGATACTTTATTTGAATTGATAAAGGATTTGAATTGATACTTTATGCGTAGAATCAGAGAGATTGAGGTAAAAGAGACACTAAAGAGGATGAAGACCCAAAAAAGTATTGGACTTGATGACATTCCAATTGAAGTTTGGAAATGTCTTGGAGATGTAAGAATTAGGTGATTGACAAATCTTTTTAATAAAATTTGGCACACTAACAAAAAGCCTGAGGAGTGAAGGAAGAAAGTATTGATACCTCTTTATAAGAACAAGAGAGATATTCAAAATTGCACCAACTATCAAGACATAAAATTGATAAGTCACACGATGAAATTATGAGAGAGAGTGATAGAACGGAGATTAAGAAAAAATGCAGAGGTATTGGAAAACCAATTTGGTTTTATACCCAGACGATCAACTATAGATGTAATACACTCGTTTAGACAACTTATAAAGCGCTCTCCAGTACTGGATAAAGATCTCCATATAGTTTTTATAGATTTAGAGAAAGCATATGATAAAATGCTTAAGGAGGTACTGTGGTGGTCCTTAATGAAAAAAAAAGTTCCTTTGAAATATATTAAATTAATTAAAGAAATGTAAAGAGATGAAAGGACACATGTAAGGACATGTGGAGAGCAAACAAATGAGTTTCCTATCACAGTGGGACTACACCAAAGGTCAGCGTTAAGTCTATTCTTATTTATGATAGTTATGGACGAACTGACAAAATCCGTCGAGGACAAGACGCCCTGGTATATGATGTTTGCAAATGATATTGCCCTATGTGCTGAAACTAGAGTGAAGATCAATGCAAAGTTGGAATTATGGAGATAGACGTTAGAATGAAAAGGATTCAAACTAAGCAGAGTAAAAATTGAATACATGAAATGTAAATTTAGTTCAAACCAAGTGGAAGAGCATAATGTAGTGACTTTAGGTGGGGCGACGTAATCTAAGCAGGACCATTTTCGATACTTGGGATTAATAGTACAAAAAATGGAGAGATTGATAGTAACGTAATCCATGGAATCCAGGCTGGATGGAGTAAGTGAAGAAGTGTTACAGATGTGTTGTGCAATAAAGGAATTTCTATTTGGTTGAAAGACAAGTTTTATAAGACAGTTATTAGACTAACATTGCAATATGGTGGTAAATGTTGGACGATTAAAAGATTACATACACAAAAAATGAGTATAACAGAAATGCGAATATTGTGGTGGATGTGTGGATATGAAAGAAAAGATAGAATAGAAATGAAGGTATCCGTAACATGGTGGGAGTGGTACCTATCAAAGACCAAATATGTAAAGGTCGTTTACGTGTATTTGGACACATACGATGTAGACTTGTAGATGCCCCAATTAGGAGAGTAGAAGCTATGAACGCTGAGAGAAGGGGTACGACTAGAAGAAGACCAAAAAAATCTTGGAAGAAAGTAATTAGAAAAGTTATAGAGGCATTAGAGTTGGATGAACATATTGCCTTGGATAGGAATGTGTGGAGAAGAAAAATTCATAGGGATGATTTAGCCTGAGTTTAGATATTGGTTCATAAAACCTACCCCAATCTCTTAGCATAAAAGCTCTGATGATGATAATGATGATCCCAGGCTTTCTTTATGATGCCTCTTTGTCTAGTTTTCTCTAGAGCTTGGACTATTAACTGGGTCATCCTTCATGGTTCCTAAACAAGCTGTTAAAAATTAAAAGCAGTTAGAAAATTTTAAGTCAAGATCAATGGGACATGATAAGGAAATAAAAAAGTGGCCAAATGAAGCCAATATAAATCTTTCTTAAACTAAAAGAAGATAAAAGAGGGTTACATGCACTTACTCATTTTAAGAAAGAGAAGTTAATAGCATATAAATAGCATACAAATAACTCAATATATTAAAAAAATCAATTAAATTATAAGGTAATGGAACAGAGAAAAGAACATATATTTGTCACAACTACTTTTATGCTATGTCAAGAACATGAATTTGGGAGAGCGGATTTGGGTTTGGTTTGTTATATAACTGGTAAGGGTTGTTAAGAATATATTTTAGGAATATAATTAAGGGCTGCACTATAATTGCCCACTTTATTAGTTCCCTATTGTAGCAGTGTTTCCTATTGTAGGAGTCTTGGACATGTATATACATTTCAGCACACATAGTGAAGAATATACAATTTTCTGTTTTCTGATTAACATGACATCAGAGCAAGTTCAAACCTAACCCCAGCCATTCTTATTATATTTTTCTTTTTCTCTCTATGCTGCCTCTTTGGTTGTTGCTGTTATCTTTGCCGAGTATGTTTATTGTGAGGATAGATCAATTCCCTCTTGTGTAAGTAATCACTTGTGCCTCTGTGTTTGAGGTTGTGTGCCTTTGGGTATTTTTCCTTCCTTTTTTTTTTTTATGATTAAAGATGCTAGATAACATGTCTACTTCTGATCTTCATGTCTCTGTTGGCACAAATATGAAGTTTAATGGGAAAATTTATGCACTTTGGTCCTAAGCTTTTGGTACTTTCTTGGGTTCCCTAGGTCGTGAACATCTTTTTGATAACTTGCCCAATTCTAAGGATTCCAAATATGCAACAAGGCGTTAGTTTAATTGTGCTGTCAAGACATGGAAGTTGAATACCTTGGAGCCTGAGATCGCTGCCTCTTTTGGTCTAGCATCAACAAATAAGGAGATGTGGGATTCCATCAAAGAGACGTTTTCCAATGATGGTAACAACTCTCATATCTTCTCTTTGTTTCAACAGCTTGTTGATAATAAGCAAGGTGAAAAGTCTCTACCAGAATTTTTTGCTGCATATAGAGGGATCATTAATGAATTTCGTCAACTTCAGCCCCTCTCTACAGATATAAAGACTCAAAAGAAGCAATGGGAAAACCTATTTGTATGTGGTTTTTTGATGAATTTGGATGAGAAGTATAATTCTCTTAGGAGTCAATTGCTTGGGGAAAGTACCATGCCTACACTTCAGTCTCTGTTCTCTCATCTAAAATCTGCTTCTTTAACCTTGTCTTCTCCCAGCGTGAATCTTGAGCATTCCGCTATGGTTGCACGTGGCAGCAGACGTGACAATGGCAAAAGCAAAGGTCGTGATCGGTTATGTGATTTTGTGGTAAAAGAGGGCATACTGTGGATCGATGTTGGGATAAGCATGGCAAGCCTGACTGGGCTACCAAAGGTGCTAAGTCATCCACTGTCTCTAAAGCTGCGGTTGTTACTCTTTGTTCTGATGAACCTAAATTTGAGAACATTGGGCCTAGTCCTAAGGATGTTCTTTAGATCTCCAAGGAAGAGTATAATAGGCTACTTCACTCCCAAGAGGAACCTATTGCTTCTCCCGTCTTTAAGTCAGGCACCAGGGCACTTGCCGCTTTCTCTGATAATTCTTGGTTAACTGATTCTGGTGCGTCAATTCAAAAGTTTTACACCTTGTCAATATCCATCCCCTAATACTATTGCCGATGGTTCTATTTCTAGTGTTTCTGGTTTTGGTACTGTTAATGCCTCCTGTCTTGTACTTGATCGAGTTTTACATATTCCAAAATTATCATTTAACTTCCTTTCTGTTAATGAACTTACCAAATCCTTGAATTGCTCTATGACTTTCTTCCACTATAACGAGATTCAATCCAAATGAGATTGATAAGTGCTCTTTTGGGATCCCTAGAGACCCTCGGGTACATGTTTATTGGCATATTCAAGTGAGTTTCCTATTTCCATTGGATTAAATGTCTCAGATGGAACCTTTGCCAATTCTTGGGTTGTAGATTCAGTAACAGCTGATCACATGACCCATGTCACAAAAGTTTAAAACTTATACACCCTTTCCAAGCAATAAGAAAGTTTCCATATCTAATGGTTCACTAACTACTATTGCTGGCATAGGAGATGTCCAAATTAGTCCTTCACTCCTACTGAAAAAAGTGCTTCATGTCCCCAAATTGTCTACCAATCTAGTTTCTATACAAAAACTTACTAGAGATTCATGTTGCAGTGTAATTTTTACCCCACTTACTATGTATTTCAAGACCAGGATTCGAGGAAGACGCTTTGACATGCTAAGGAACGGGATAGGCGGTATTACCTTAATCTTGAATAGTATCCCTAGTCCTAGTATTCTATTTGAGGCATCATCAAATGAAACTTGGAAACAAGCTATGAATGCACAAATGGAGGCTCTAGAGAAAAACAAGACCTAGGACTTGGTAAACTTGCCAAAGGGAAAGAAGCTTGTGGGTTGTAAGTGGGTTTATAGTGTGAAGTATAGAGCGGATGGATCACTGGAGAGGTACAAGGCGAGATTGGTAGCTAAAGGATATACTAAAATGTATGGAGTTATTACCAAGAGACATTCGCACCACTTGCAAAAATGAACACTGTCAATTTTGTTATCATTAGCAGCAAACTATAATTGGGATCTACAATAGTTTGATGTAAAAAATGTCTTTCTACGTAGAGATCCTGAAGAAAAAATCTATATGGAGATCCCACCTAGATTTGAAAGCAACATAGCGAACAACAAGGTGTGTAAGTTTAAGAAACTTGTATAGGCTTAAGCAGTCTCCAAGAGCATGGTTTGAAAAGTTTAACAAGTGATGATGGGTATGAGATATAGACAAAATCAAGGAGATCGTACATTGTTTATCAACAATTTGAGTTCAAGAAGTCACAGCTCTTTTAGTGTATTTTGATGGTATCATCATAACAGGTAATGATGAAAAGGAGAAACAGTGTCTAAAACAATGCTTGGCCAAGTAGTTTGAGAATAAAGAACTGAGAAAGTTGAAGTACTGTCTAGGAATTGAAGTTGCACGCTCCAGGAAAGGTATCTTTATCTCTCAACAGAAGTATGTCATAGATCTTCCAAAAGAGACAGGGAAGCTGGCATGTAGATCAACAAGCATGCCAATAGATCCCGACCACAAGCTCGGAGAGGCAAAGGAGGATATTGATGCAGATAGAGAAATGTATCAACGCCTGGTAGGAAGACTCATCTACTTGTCTCGTACTAGGCCTAATATTGCTTATGTTGTTGGAGTGATTAGTCAATTCATGCATAGACCAAAAGAAGTTCACTTAAAGCAGCCAACCGAGTATTGCAATATCTTAAAGGAACTCAAGGAAAGGGGATCTTAACTAAAAGAAAAACAGGGCTAGTGCTCAAGGCCTAAACATATGTGAACACTGCAGGGTCGGTAACTTACTGAAGATCCAATTCTAGGTATTGTACCTTTCTTGGAGGAAATCTTGTGACACGGAGAAGCAAAAAACAAAATTTAGAGCAAGATCTAGTGCAGAAGCAGAATTTCAAGCAATGGCTCAAGGAATATGTGACCTACAGTGGGTGAAGATTATTCTAGAAAACCTAAAGATCCAGTGGCATGGACTGATGAGACCATGCTGCGACAATAAATCTGCAATCAACATAGCACATAATCCCGTGCAGCATGATCGAATGAAACACATAGAGATAGACAGGCATTTCATTAAGGAGAAGTTAGAAAGTGGATTAATCTACACACCTTATATGACTACTAACTGTCAACTCACAAATGTACTTACCAAAAGACTAAGTGGTATAACATTTCAACCATTGTATCCAAGCTGGGAATGGAAAACATCTATTCACTAGCTTGAGAGGGAGTGTGGGAAAGTCAACTATATTAAATTCAGGAAATATGTAAATATTTGTATCCCTAGAATTAAGATTAGACAATCCCAAAATCATAGAGATTAGATTTAGGCAGATTTTTAGTTTTCTACTTGCTGCTTAACAGCAGTTGTTTAGGGTTTAGTAATCCTAAGGGGTTTTGTATCATTGATAAGTTCTCAATACAATATTCTAATTTTTTGTAGTAATAGAGGACACGTTTGTGACACTTTTAGCTGCTAGTATGCTCTCATGGAATGGTATAAATCCCTTAAGACCTTAAGTGTGAAGCCTAGATCTCTTTCTTATAAATTTACTTCCAGACCTATTTCAGGTTTTATACCATATTGAATAATCCTATAATCCTTAATCAAACTCACAGCAATTACCATCTAACTCAGCCCTAAAAGCCAAATATTTAAATCCATTGGCACAAATTACCCAAAACTTATACCTTAATATATCAATTGGACTTATTGCCACATATTTTTCTAATTTTACGTCATTTCCAGACACAAGCAACATGAGACAAAGATCATAAAATATTTTATAATTCAGCCAGACATCCTAATGTAAGAAGAGTAGAGTTTAAAAAATTGAAAGTAGGGAGAAGTTTCATCTAAGGCTCACATACACAGAAAAGGAGCTCTCACTGCAATATATAGCTAGCTAGAAATGCAAGAAACATATAGAGCTTTTGTTTCACATCTGCTGCAGCACTGCAGAAATATGCAAAGGCAAAAAGAGTTCTAAATAGAGATTTTCACTAAAGGACCAAGAAGCTATCTTTCGCTTACAAAGAAATAAAATCACAAGTTTAAGGGCAGCAATGACATATTAGAATTTCTATTAATGTGATCTCAATGGAAAGCTGAAGCCCCTGAGCCTTTAGGTCCTTGGGTTTGCAGCAACTTAAAGTTGGATTTTCTCTAGATACATGCTATTTTACTCATTTCATCCTCTGACAGGGCTAAATTGGTCTATTATATTCAGAGGCTGATGTAGTACAAGCTAGGGGACGCCTTCCCAAAAATAAATAAATAAATAAATCCCTCTAATATATATTATTAAATAAAATTAAATGGTTCGTTGAAATGAACCAGTAGCCTACCCCAATCTCTTAGAATGAAAGCTCTAATGATGATGATGATTTTTTAATTTCTTATGAGACTCATAACTGTATTCTATGCATTACAATTTAAGAACGATAATATCACATTAACATTTATCTATTTATTGTACCAACCAAACATCACTTATAAATGCTTTAAAATAATGGGGTTTGTCATATGAATTAAATCAAAAGCATTTAAATTTAACAAAAACCAAATTAACTCTCTAGTTTCTTAAGACTCCAAATCTTGCATCAAGTACCAAACATGTTTTTTCTTTTCTTGAGTAGACTACAGCTTCTCCTTTAATTCTACATTAGATCTTTTTTTAGTATAGTTCTGCACTTTTAATTCTCCATTAGATCTTGTTCTCTTGCAATCATGTATTTTTTTTAAGCACAAGTCAAACTGTAATCACTTCATTAATGTCAGAAAAACACCCAACTTCTAATCTAAGATTTCAACTTTATTATTTTAATGGATTTTTTTTTTATGAAAATATAACATTGTTTAACAATTTATTGATGTATGTATACTTTTCCTAAAAGAAAGTTGCTCACAATGGTAAGTGAGATTGTTTATTTGATGTATTATGTTTCTTTATACATATATTTATAAATTGACAAAATTTATAATTTTGAAAATTTATTCTTTTATTAGTATATTACATATATATTAATAATATAATAAGATACATTTTATGAAAAAAAAATCATTATAGTATTATTTGGCTTCCCAAAATCATATGTCAAGATCCACAATTGATTATATTTGTAATACTATATAGTTGTACATGTATCCTTAGTTAGAATTTCAACTACTGACCAATAAACATCTATATTTCCCATTTTCATACACAAAACACAGTACGCTCATTAGTAATCAAATAATCAAAAGCAAATAGTAAGTAATACATGCATACATACATAAATATGTATATGCAAAAATAATAATACTCAAACCTGAAGCTTCAGAACCCTTCTCGTCTTCGCCAACAATTTCAACATCGAAATCAACAGGCACATCTGTTGAACAACCTAAATAAGAAAGCACTATTTAAATTTACAAAATGAAAACGCGGAAAGGAAATATTAACTTTGAATAAAAAGGTTTAAGGGATGGAATAAAGCAAACAATTACACGAATATCTCAGAAAATTCACCCCTCTCCAAAAAACAATATTTCGTTCAAAAGACATGGTCAAATTAAATCCCTTAATGAATCCGAGAAACGCAAAAAGAAAGAGAAAAAGAAAAGAGAATAAACAAAAAAGACCTGAAGAATTAGCGGCCCTGGAATAATCGCCGGAAATCTCAATGGAGATATCGTCGGAAGTGCCGGTAGATTTCCACCGACTCGCCTCCGGCGACTCCGCCACTTCGTCAGAGAGAATAAGAAGATTAAGTAGGAAAAGAAGGAGAAAGGGTTGGGGAGAATTGAGAGGAAAGAGACAGTTGGCAATGGTGAAAGAATCAAAATTCTTTTATTGAGGATTCGTTATGTTTGTATTCTCTTGAGAGCTTAAAAAAAAAAGCTCAGCGTCTAGAGAGAAATGGAGGGGGACACTTGTGAAGAAAGCCAACTAAGATGACTACTAAGGAGCGCCAAATTAAAGATTTCAGATTTGATGACCGACAATCCATTTCCCGGCAATTGATTTAGTGGTGTAATATTTAAATTTTTCAGTCAAAACAATTCGTAATAAAATTTTGTGTTCAAATTTTTATTAAATTAAATTAAATTTTATTGAATTTTAATTTTATATTTAATGTGATATGAAAATACCAAAATAATTTTGGTGACCGACCTGCTATATTCCAACCAACTAATTCTTTTTTTTTTTGAACAAACCAACCAACTAATTCCTCACTTCAGCCTTTTTAACCCTATATCAGAGAACTTAGTGCTTCGGAACAAGTGTCAGCATCAAAAGTCAGATTTAAACTTAGATTTAAACTTAGATGTGTGTTTGATAAATTAAAATATAATCATTATAATTAAAGTTTATATATATGATGCACGTCAACAGTTATAGCATGACACCTCGTGCAGGTCCTTAAAAATAAATATTAATAAAGTTTTAAAATTTATTTTTAATGGTCTATGTAATTTTGGCTTTATTCATTAATGAGATTTCATCCTATAAATAACTGACAGTGTATAGAAGCTATACGTTGTTACTAAAACACATATAAACTCTTATAATTATTTATCTCTTATAACTTATTTACCAATTCTTGTTTTAATTTCTACTTAGATCATAAATATGATTATATCATTTTATTATTATTTAAACAATCTGATTTTTTTCTTTTATTTTATTATTTTTGATCATGGATGCTTAAATGCTTTATAAGTAAATTGACTCTAATGAAACAATTATCACTAGTATCAAATTCAAGACAAAAAAAAAATTTCCAATAAAAAATAAATTAATTTGGTATATACTAAAATTTTATTTTAAACAAATAAATAATCAATATAAATTATTATAGGTGGGAAAAAGCCCTACGTGAATCTGCTTTTCTAGGCTCTGGAAAATTCTACTGTCCCTAAAAAGATTGCTCAGCAACCAAAGAGAGAGAAAAAAAACCCGAACATATCAAATTTATTTCTAACCATTAAGCAAAAGAAAGCAAACAAGAAGAAAGAGAGAGAAAGGCTGACAATGGTACATGCGTGAGACAAGCAAGAGAGAAAAAAAATAAAAAGTAAAATAATAAACATTAAAAAATGCAATATGATTTAAGAAACGAATGACAAGCCAGAGTCTAAGCAGGAATGAAAAGACAAAAAAACCAATGCGTGGCAACGAGGAAGAATAAAAATGAATTCATCAGGTGAGGGATGAGCGTGGCGTGGACGGACGAGGCTCAAAGAAAGGCACCAACCTTAATTGTCTTAATTTAAGAAATGAATGACGGGAAATTCTAAATCTACCCCCTATTCTACTCTTTCTACCCCACTCCATCTAAAAAAAGAAAAAACTAAATTTACCTTATAGAAATGGAGTATTTTAACTCATCATCTTCATTAATTTCCTACTGAGCCATCATCTTCATTAACCCCCTGCCACCATCATCGTTATCACCATCAGTGCAACTACCTTCACCATCAACTACCTCACAGCCCCAATCACTATCTAGCCACCTTCACCAAGTCATCTTCATTCAAAAAGACCCAAAATCTTCTCCTTTCTCATCATCACAGTTAGCCCATCTTCACCGAACCACTTCAAGCCTGCACCAAACCATTCCTAACTATCACTAAAAGTGCTACACAAATAGCGCCATCATCATCGTTTTTCTCCCCTGTATACTAGTCGCAAGCCCCCTATTTCATCATCTTCATCTCCATCACTGTTGCTCGTTCAATCACCAAGCCACACCTATTTCAAGCCGTTTCCTGCTAATTCTGCCTGAACCGAGCCACACTGCACCAACCATGGACAGCTGCTTCATCGCCGGCCTACTGCACCTTTACTTGTGCACTACTCCAAACTCAACCTTCATCGTAATTGCCCTTTTATCGCCACCGCCTTCACTGCTTGCCACACATCCTCATCGCCTGTGCATGACTGTCACGTGCTTTGGTCCTGTGTAACTAGCTTCGGCTTGCAACCTCCAATCATGGCTTTGCCGAGCCCTTCATGCCTGCTGTATTTGTTTCTTGCTGCTGCACTGAAGTCCTGTTTTTAATGCACTGCCAAGCAGATGAGATTTTGTCTCTTCCTTTACTATTATCACTGACATTAAGTTTGACTCTCTCCTTGCTCGTTTCACTCCTTTCCGTGAAGAGCATAGTAGGCACCAAGTCGCAGTGACAACGCCTTCCTGCGTTGGTCCTCCAGTAATCAAGCAACAAGCAAGAACAAACAATCATTCATCGGAGGGAGCGTGGATTGTTTTCCAGTCAGGCAGATAGGTGCTCCTTTAAGACCATTGATTGTCGCTCTTTGAACAGGCAGAGACAAACACACCATTCCAACGGCAGGAGGAGGAGGAAAGACTTTCGAACCTGACACATCCACTGCACGATCCTTTGAGCCATCGTTCCAGGATTGGATTGCAAAGGGAGCGGGAATGCTTTGAAGCTCAACGAAGTCAAGCCCGTTGACCTAGGAGGGATCTATGGAGTTCTCAAGGCCACTTCAAAAGTAAGGACTGATTACAAACTTCAATGTTCAAGATCTCCAAGCCTCCATTAACTTTACTTTTACAAATAAAGTTCCAATCAATTAAACAAAACTTTCTTTTATTGTCAATATCATCCCAAAGGAATTGCATTCGAATTTTTTTGATTTCATTCATAATGCCATTCAGAATTTTGAATAAGACATGTATAAAAAAGGCAAGTTGGCTAGAGAAGAATTAATGAGGGTGATTTGAACACTCATGGACAATGCTTTATTCTTCCAAAGACGGAATTTGCTCTTATAAAAATTAAATAAGAGGAAGGAAGTGAATCGATTTTACAGTGGATATTGTTCACCCAATTATCAACCAAACACTAATCAAGATTAACTCCATATATAGTTGATTTGGTAAAGTTGACTTTTAGAACATGAGCTTCAAATTCTGCTACTGCAATCGAAAGTTACGCTTGGAAAGGAATTGCACCATCGAATTTTGCTGGAAAGCTTTAATTTGAAAGGTAAACTACCTACAATGGATTTTCCTCACATGAGAGGAAGTTTGTTAAACAAATAGAACAGATGTGCTTTTTGCAATGAGACTGACACTGTGGACCATTTGTGTATGCATTGCTCTTTTTCTTGGGAAGTTTGGTTTCTCTATTGCAATTGGTGGGAAATCTCATGGGTGGCCTCTGGTTCTTTACTCCTCCTTTTCACTTCTTGGGACAATCTTAATCAAAGAAAGAATCAAAATCAGATTTAGAAGATGCTTTTCTATGCTACTTTGTGGTCAATTTGGTTAGCTCGCAACAACAAAATCTTCGATAAGAAATCATCTAATCCTCTCCAAGTTTCTAATCTGGCAAGAACCAAACTTTGCACGTGGCTCAAAACAAACAATCCAGACCTTTATATGTTACTTCTGTCCAATAATCTTCAAGATGTCACCATTGGTCCCAGGAAAAAACTTCATAGGTCTAACATTTCTTAGACTCCTCCTTCTCTCAGTGTTTGGACATTCAACGTTGACGGCTCATCCAAAGGCAAACCAGGTCCTGCTGGAATCGGTGGTGTTCTTTGCAACCATCAAGGTGTTATTTTGTTGATGTTCTAGAAAAACATCAAAGTTGCTGACTCAAATCTGGCTAGGCTTTTGGTGGTGGTTGAAGCCCTTTCGATTATCATCAAAGCCAATCTCACCCCTTCACCTCATTTGATTACTAAAAGTGACTCTAAATGGTTATCTCATGGCTTAATAGAATCCTTGATTGTCCGTGGAAATTCAATAACCTTCTCAACAAATTGCACAATCTTTATTCACTTTTTGGGTACCATTTCCTTTGTTCATGTTCTTAGAGAAGCAAATTTTTTTACTGGCTCTTTAGCTAAATTGGCTGTTGATCGTAGATCTGATTTTGAGACTTGGTTGTAATTGACATTTGTCATCAATAATATTTTCAATTTTCAAAAAAAAATTAAAACAACATAAGACAATTGGAAACACCTCAAAGTCCTTTTGATAACGATCTACAAATTTCATTAAAATTTTAAAAAACCAACCCTTTAACATTATAGGATAGATACACTTACACCGTAGGGATGGATAATGAGCTTTAACTATAAAGAAGAACTTGGACATGGACGAACTCTACAG
This sequence comes from Heritiera fomes, assembly GCA_032173925.1. NCBI lineage: Eukaryota > Viridiplantae > Streptophyta > Magnoliopsida > Malvales > Malvaceae > Heritiera > Heritiera fomes. Next base: position 24,005,603 of record JAPDPM010000001.1, read on the forward strand.
CTTAACCATCAAGAAGAAACTCCCTCTTCATGTTCTACCAATATTACATTCATCTACTTAGATCATGGTTAGTGAGGCATCCATAAATTTAGCCAGATTGAGCTTAGACATGATATCAACATCTTATCTGCTTTGTTCAAGTTTGATCTGACCCTATAATTCGAGTTTCGAATTTTGCTAAGATTCGTCTAAATTAATAAATTGCATAGTTAAGATCCGCTAGTATAAATAAAAATAAAAACATGGTATTTTACTTTAACTTTTAGTTTTTTTTGTTTTTTTCTTTTAATTAAATTTTAAAACTTGGATAACTTTACATATTATCTAACGTTTATGCTAAAATGTTTAAAAAATGAATTAGTCATTGCAATTTGCATGAATGGAAAAACAAAGAGTAGAATATTTAGTTGTCTTCATTTTTTAATCTCTTTTTTTTTTGTTTTGTCAATGTATTATTTTGCAGTTGTCAATGTTCTATTATCGTCCCTATTATTTATTATTGTTTTAGATATCTTTTAATAAAAGAAAATTATAATAAAAGTTAATTTATTTAAAAATTATTTGATGCAATTTATCATATAATTTTTAAATTAAATACATATAAGTTTGGATTTCTTGGTGCAATAACAGCAAAAGCAAAAAAAAAAAGATATAAAAAGAAACAAAGAAAAATGAAATAGTTCTGCACCTCTTTTATTATTTTGATTTATTAACAAGAGCATCAACCTTTCTACTCATCAATAGCTTTCACTCTTGTTTTTAGAATATTCTCCTGAACTTATAAGAAAATTCGAGCAAGAAACAATTAACGTCAAGCTAGTAAATTTAGAGATTCATCGACATTCATTTTTGTCAAGTTATCAGTCAGAAATTGATCTCTTTCAGGATTTTAGAGAATTGAGCAAGTATCATTTTCATAAAAAAAAAAAAAGCTCAATTTTCGTACTATATATTTGATAAGAGTCTTACTAAAAGTTATTGGACCTTGATATAAGTCATACTGAAGAAAATTAGGCCTAATGGTAATCTAAGCCCAAGAGGAAAGAGGACTAAGAATGGCCATGAAAGATCCACTAGATTATCATTACTCCTATAAATAGGTCACAGGTATCATTTTAAAACCCTAATCTCGAATAGCTTATTGAAATCCTGCCTAAATCTTGTCTGACTTAAGCATCGAAGTGCGCGCGCAGGGGAAAGCCCCTGTGCCCTTTGATCATTTTCTTTTTTGTAGAGTTTTTGGAGACAGGTTAAGATGCAGATTGAGATTCATACCACATCAAAAATATTTGTTGTAAACAGATAACAACAATTGATACCGTCTGTAGGAAACAAACAAAAAAGCCATCTATAAAAGATAGCGAGAACACGATATGCGAAAGGGTATGGAGGCTTGTGGTAGAATGTGGAAGCCTATGGTAGATTAGGTGGAAAACCGAGGTAGGAGACTTGCGGCAGGGGTGTAACCCGTGGTAGGCCTGCGGCAGGGTACCCCAGCGAGCGATAGGCGTGGCAGGCATGTGGTCGTGTGCAGCAGGGTGTAACGCACATCATGCATGCGGCAGGATACAACGACCCAGTAGGCCTTGGCAGGTACACAGTAGTCCTGCAGTAGGGTGCCTTAGCTAGCAATAGGCGCAGTAGGCATGTGGTTGGCATGCGGCAGGGTGCAACGCGCTGTAGACTTGCGGTAGGATGCAACTCACAGTAGGCACATAGTAGGGTGCAATGGGCGGCAGGCGTGCGACAAGCATTTAGTAGGTGCACGACAGGCAAGCAGCATAATGCCTTAGCTTGCAGTAGGTTGCAAGTCTGTGGCAGGGTACTCCTTGGTGGCAAGGTGCGAGGTTGCAGTAGGGTACCCCTCAGTAGCAGGTACGCAAACTGCAGTAGGGTTCAAGACAGAGATCGAGCAATGAGGTCGTACTTTTGATCACCTTGGGTCGATAAGCCTTCACTCCTAGCCAACTTGAGCGAACTGGGAAAGACCTTACAAGATTAGAAAGGTGCTCAGACCAAGCACTTGTCCTTTGAAGGCCTTACAGTGTGAGAAGGTTCCAAAGACTTGGAACACTAATTACTTGAAACCGTACTAGCGGCAAGCACATGATATTTTTGTTTTAACATTTATTGCAGTTATTTTGTTACTTGTTACATTTGATTGAAAATATTACATGTTATGAAATGGAAGGCCAGTTATTCATATCTTTATCTATACTATGATAATCTTCCATGTATGATAGACATGTTACAGGAATAGAAGAATGAAAAGTCCCTAAGCATAGAAGGTGCGAGACAAGCCAAATTAAAAGTCCTTAAGCGAAAAATGCATGAGATTGGCAAATCAAAAGTCCCTAAGTACAGAAGGTGAAAGACGGGCAAATCAAAAGTCCCTAAGCGAAAAATGCGCGAGACAGGCAAATCAAAAGTCCCTAAGTGAAAAATGTGCAAGACAGGCAAATCAAAAGTCCCTAAGCACAAATGGTGCGAGACGGGCAAATTAAAAGTCTCTAAGCAAAAAATACGAGAGACGGGCAAATCAAAAGTCTTTAAGCACATAGGGTGTGAGACGATCAAATTAAAAGTCCCTAAGCGAAAAATGCGTGAGACGGGCAGAACAAAAAAGTCCCTAAGCACAAAAAGGTGCGAAACAGGCAAATTCAAAAAGCTTGAAGCGAAAAATGCATGATATAGGTTATGCATGGACTTGAAGCGAAAAGTGCGTGATGTAAGTCATGCATGAAGGCAAAGAACGTAAGGGCTTGAAGCGAAAAATGCGCGAAGTAAGCCACGCACTCAAAGAAAAAAGCCTGAAGTGAAAAATGCATGATGTAGGCTACGCATGAACTTGAAGCGAAGAGTGTGCGATGTAAGTCATGCATGAAGGCAAAAAAAGCAAGGGCTTAAAGCGAAAAATGAGCGAGGTAAGCCACGCACTCAAACGAAAAAGCCTGAAGTGAAAAATGCGCGAGATAAGCCACGTACTCAATGGAAAAAGCTTGAAGCGAAAAATGCACGATGTAGGCTATGCATGAACTTGAAGTGAAAAATGCACGATGTAGGCTACGCATGAACTTGAAGCAAAATGTGCTCAATGTAAGTCATGCATGAAGGCAAAAAGTACAAGGGCTTGAAACGAAAAATGAGCGAGGAAAGCCATGCACTCAAAGGAAAAGGCCTGAAGCGAAAAATGTGCGATATAGGCTACGCATGGGCCTGAAGCGAAAAATGCGCGAGGTAAGCCATGAATGAAATAAAAGTCTCTAAGCGAAAAATGCGCGAGACGGGCAACACATGAGCTTGAAGCGAAAAATGTGCAAGGTAAGCCGTGAATGAAATAGAAGTTCTAAGTGAAAAAATGCGCGAGACGGGAAACACATGAGCTTGAAGTGAAAAATGCGCGAGATAAGCCATGAATTAAATAAAAGTCCCTAAGCAAAAAATGCGCGAGATTTGCAACATATGAGCTTGAAGCGAAAAATGCACGAGGTAAGTCACGCATAAGAAGAAAAAGGCCTGAAGCAAAAAGTGCACAAAGTAGGCTATGCATAGACATGATTTAAGTAAAAAAAAACTTTATATACTCTTCCATAAGGTATACTCTGTGAAAGAGTGGGGAGCAATTGATGAGAGTCTTATTAAAGGTTACTGGGCCTTGATATAAGTCATGCTAAAGAACATTAGGTCTAATGGTAATCTAAGCCCAAGAGAAAAGAGGACTAAGAAGAGCCATGAAAGATCCACTAGGTTATCATTTAAGCTATGGGTCTTAACTGTAATTACGTGCTATATTACTCTTATAAATAGGTCACAGGTATCATTTTAAAACTCTAATCTTGATTGACTTATTGAAACCCTGCTTAGATCCTGTCTAACTTAAGCATCGGAGTGCGCGGGGAAAACCTTTGCACCCTCTGATCATTTTCTTTCTTATAGAGTTTTTGGATACAGATTAAGACGTAGATTGTGATTCATACCTCATCAAAAATATTTGTTATAAACAGGTAACAACAATATTTTAAATGGAATCTTACCTTCGAATACCAAGTCAACCACAACCATATACCTCATAACCTATACGGTTGAGCACCTTTTCGAAAGTGATAATTCTGATTGCGGCACCGACATTTTCAGTTTAGTTGGATACTCAGATCTAAGACCTTGAAAACTCTAGCTACTTGATTGTTGAAATAATATTCTTGGCTGTCCTTTCTGCGCATACCAACTCTAGCGTGTTATGCATTAGCGTGGAAATGACGAACTTGGTATTATAAACAAATCCCGGAATAAATGGTTATTATTATATATTTTTCAATTTATAAATTATACCCAAGTCTGGAAAAGAACATCATGTGTACAATAATTAATGATATAATAATGATTGAGGTATGGTACTAACGATCAATCGAAATGGTTGCCATTATGAAAGGATACCTCTCTGTTAGCAATTGCTGCATAAAACATTTTCCATTGTCAAATGCTTGCACTGTTTTATAACAACTCTTTTAAAACACTTTGAAGGACAAACTTGACCAGCAGGAAGTTTACATTGCAAAAAAAAGAAAGTCTTGATTAAAGTACAAAGCAAGAGTGCACGCGCACATACATACATATGTCTAAGTAGATGAATATGATATTGCTAAAACATGAAGAGGGACAATTTTGTTAACAGTTAGACCGTATTGTTCATCCATGTTCAAATTCTCTGCAATTTCACCCGCAGGTAAATTCCAATCAAACCAATACAAAAGGTTAGCGATCACACACTCAATAGATGCAATTCCAAATGGTATCCCAGGACAGCCCCTTCTTCCACAACCAAATGGGATGAGCTGAAAATCTTGACCTTTGAAATCAACGAGACAATTCTCGAATCTCTCAGGGATGAACTCCTCTGGTTTTTCCCACAAGCTGGGATCTCTCTGAATTGCCCATACATTGATGAAGACTTGAATATGGGAAGGAATATCGTAACCTCCCACTTTAACACTTGCGGATGTTTTTCGAGGAGCAAGGAGAGGAGCAGCCGGATGTAATCTAAAAACTTCTTTGAGGACACATTTTAAGTATTTCATTTTATTAATATCATCCACTTCTACCTTAGATTTGTTTCCCACCACATCTCTTACCTCTTCTTGGACCTTTTTCATGACATTCGGATGCTTTAAGAGTTCAGCCATCACCCACTCTGTTGTCGTAGAAGTGGTATCACTTCCTCCAATAACCATGTCCTGAAATTGTCAAAAGAAAAGATTTCAGACAAATGTGCAAAAAACAAAGAAGGGTTAGAGAGACAGTTGAATAACCATTAAGATTGCTTTGATGTTGTCTTGAGTGAGTTCTATATCATTTTGGAGTTCCAGGAAAATAGAAACGAAGTCCTTTGTATTGGTACTCTCGTCCTGACTTGTCAAAGCTCTGTGCTCCTCAATTATCTGATCCAAAAATGTATCTAATTCTCGAGAAGCTGCTTTCAAGCATGGAAGAAATCCAGTGAGAACATCCAGCCAACTCAAGTAAGGAAACATATCGCCAAAGCAGAAACTCATCAGGAGAACCATCACCCTTCTTGTCAACTGTCCAACCCTGCTGATTCCATCTTCTTCACTAATTGTCCGACCAAGAACAGATCTAGAAACAATGTTATTTGAAACGGCCATCAACATTTCCGTCAGATCAATAGACTCTCCTTTAACAGAGGCACGGTGGATTTTGTTGATAAGGACTTCAACTTCTTCGTCTCTTACAAACTGAAACGACTGTACTCTTCGGTGGCTGAAAAGCTCAAGAACACTAACCTTTCTAACTTGTCTCCAGTACTCACCATACGGTGCAAAACCAACATCAGTGCATCCGTAAAACAAGACATCTGCTGCAGTGGTCTTTGACCTATCTGAGAAAACAATATCATGATTTTTGACGATTTCTCTAACCATCTCGGCTGATGATACCACCAGTGTTGGATTTTTTCCCAATTGCAGAAGCATTAAAGAGCCATACTTTCTAGAAAGGTCTCGGAGGGAGCGGTGGGGAAGTTTGCCGAGCTGATGGATGTTGCCAATGATCGGTAGCTTTGGGGGTGATGGAGGCAAATTAAGCTTCTTTCCCGTGGATAGTTTGACCCAAATTAGAAAGGAAAGAAGGAGAACAAGAGACAGAAACAAGGGATTCCTGTAAAGTTCAGCTACATTGATCAGCTTCATTAATGGCAGCAGCCCCATTTGCAAAATGTAATCATGAAACCCAGTACTCCTGCCTTTATGTAGCTGTTACCTTCATTTTCCACTCCAACCATCTTTGGCATTTTCTATAGTTGCGTGATCATTTTTGGCATCTTTTTAGTTTTTTGTAAAGATTCCATATTTATATTTTGTAAATTATTCTAGAGTAAACTAAATTCCAAATGCAAAACTTTCACCCCTGCATGCCAAGCCATGTGAAATTAAATTTTGCTTCAATTCATCTGTTTGAGAAAAAAAAATATATTTCATCAATTAGAGTTGTTTCACACCTTTGTTAAATATTAAGTTTAATGGAATAGTATATTCGAATTAGATTCATATTTTTTTTGGTATAAAACACATACTCTCCAAATATATGTTTAGTGAAAATCGAACCTAAAAGTTCTTTTCATAAATTTAATCTATATTATCAACTGAGTCACAACTCATAAATAATTAGATTCATTTTTTTATTGTTATTTAATTTTATTTGAATTTATTCATATGTTAAGCCGTCTTTGTCTCTGCTATATGTGATATGACATTTTTTTAGCATATTAAAATGATGTTATTATATATATTAAATATAAATTTTTCGTGATTTTATATTAAGTTGCCCTTTTTTATTGTTGCTTCATTAGAGATCGAATACTTAATAATATTTTATATATATATATATATATATATATATATATATATATACACATACAGATATAGATGTACACACACAAACAATTGAGTCAGATGTTTAGACGAGAAATACTTGGTAATTATTAAAAATAATAATAATAAATATAAACTAGAGGGAACCAACTCATTCGAAATTTGTTTTACTTTCTGAATGATATTCCTACCATTTTATTAGCAACTGAACATGCCAGAACACCCCAAGAGATGCAAGAGCTTTAGAGGGGCTATCACCTCCAATTTCTTTTTTCTCCATTATAAATTAAAGCAATTAAACTTTTTTATCAGAACTTAATTACTTTGTTTTATCTCTTGTTTAAGCTAACCTCTCTCTAATGCTTTAATATAATATATTCAATTTCAAGTAAATGTATCTCGGGTTTGTGCTTATTTTCTTGAGCTTAATACATGAAGCCTTGTGTATAGAGTTTTGTTGTATTATATAAACGGTTGGAACCCTATAAATAAATATTAGGCTTTTTTTAATTTTATCGTGTATCAGATTTCAAATTTTTCTCTCTTTTTTTTAATGGTATGTGTTAGGCAGTGTTATTTTAAGATTTGAATCATTTATGATCTTATACTTAGGATGACACATCATTAATAAGTAAAGTCTAAAAATATATAAGCCCTTAAAATTAAATTTAAAATTTTTTTAATATTTATTTTTAAGGGCCTCCATATGATGTGTCATCACATGATTGACTGACAGTGTATAGAAATTATATACTATGAATGCATCATATATAAATTCTACACTATCAATGTATCAGATATAAACTCTAAGTAAGAGTTTATATATAATACACTGACAATGTATAGTTTCTATACAGTGTCAGCCAATCATAGGATGGCATCTCATTAATGAGCAAAGTCTAAAAGTGTATAAGCCCTTAAAATTAAATTTAAAAACTTTTTAATATTTATTTTTAAAGATCTCCATATGAGGTTTTATCTCATGGTTGACTGGGAGTGTATAGAAACTATATATTGTAAGTATATCATATATAAACTCTTTAGGTAATTTTTTTTATTTACTATCAATTGATTTTAGTTTCGATGTTTGACAATATATACATATGAGTAATTTTTTTAGTATCTATATATGATACACTGATATTGTACAATTTCTATACACTATCAATGCACATGAGATTGATACCTCATCAATAAGCCCTTATTAGCAAATAGTAAAAGATTTATTTGTATTTATTTTTAAGGGCTTGACCTTGTTTTAGGTTGCATATTTATGAGGTGTCAACTTCTGATGCATTGACAGTGTACAGAAACTATACACTATCAGCGCATCATATATAAATCCATTTTTTATAAATAGTTTTCTAACCATTTTATGTTTTTTTTTCCTATCATAGTCGTTGTTGTTGTTATGATTGTAGTGCACAAAAAAAATTGACTTTCATCTAATCTCATTTAATTTAAAAAATCTTAAATTAGAATTTAGGTGAACTAATAAGATTACATTAGAGTCATTTTATTTTGTGCACTACATTCATCACAAAATTAATATATTTTTATACTCGAGGAAGCTAAGGATTCGAGTTGCTCTGGATGTGAATTAGAGTTGTGGCCAATTTGGCACACTCCGATAAAATCGTAAGGGGCGGTGGCCCAATGGTGCATCCTAAAGCGGATAATACGGTTGAGTCAAGGTAAACTTGGGGCAAGAGTGCTTAGGGGATGCCAACCGACAGCCTATTGAAACAAGCTGGGACTTGACATTTAGTTTTACACACTTTCATATTTTTTATACGATCTATATTTTTTAATCCAACCGTTGAATTTAATGTTCTATTCACATAAATCATATATGCCAAATTTCGAGTTAATTGAAGATGTTTAACTGTTTGGTTCATAAAATAAAATTTCAACTATTAATATATATTAAAAAAATGCTATTCTCGATTAAAATTATAGGAATATCAAATTGATTCAAAAATTTACATGCATGATAGATACAAGAAGCAGGTTGTTAAATCCAACATTTAATTTACAAAAATATTGATTCTATATGTAGATATGAAAGTGTGTAAAATGAACTATTTTACACATATGTAAGTGAATCCATTTTCATTATATGTATATTTACAAAGCATTAGATAGAGGTTATCTTAAACAACAGATAAAATAAAATAATTAAGTTCTCATAAAAAAGTTTAACTGCTTTAATTTATAAATAAGAATAAGGGTAATGGGAGACAAGAATTAGAAGGTGATAGCCCCTCTACGCTCTAAAGCTCTTGCATAAAATGGTACTAATATTATTTAGCAATTTAAAATAAATTTCTAGATGAGTTGGCTTCAACTACATTATTATTATTATTATTATTATTATTATTATTGTTATTATTATTATTATTATATTTTTTATTTTTTTTAGTTTTTCTAGATGAGTTGGTTATTATTATTATTATTATTATTATTATTATTATTATTATTATTACCTAGTGGGCTAGTGCTTTTCACCCACTCAATTGTAAATATATATATATATATATACATACATATATATATATATATATATATATATATATATATAACATTATTGATTAAGGATTCAATCTAAGATAAATTAGCGATAAGAAAGGAAGCAACTTAAATATAAAATTTGGAAAAACTCAATATTTAATAGATATGTAATAACATTTCTTTAATAGACTAACATCCCGTGCATATAGAAAAAAAAACCCCTCAAAACATGGCAAACTCGGAAGGAATAATAGACATGAATCACAAAAAGAACTTGAGCTCTAAATTTAAATACTATGTTATTGACAATAGGTAAAAAGATTCAATTTAAATATAAGATCACATTAAATTTAATATTTTACAAATGTGTAAGATAACACTAGTTAATCAAATATATATATATATATGTGTGTGTGTGTGTGTGTGTGTGTGTGTGTGTGTGTGTGTGTGTGCGTATTTTTCTCAAATATTGAAGCAAAATTTAATTTCCCATGGCATGCAGGGGTTGGAAGTTTTGCATTTTTAAGTTAATTTCCATAAGAATAAATTACAAAATATAAACATTCCTTTCTTGTAAAAGATGCCTAAGATTATACGTAAGTATAGTATTAAAATGTAACCAAAATATCGTATTAATAGATGCCAAAGAGATAGAACTACGGTATGAAAAATAAAGGTAACAGCATATGTAAGCATTATCAGGCTAGCTATATAAAGGCGGGAGTACTCAGTTTCACGAATATATTTTGCAAAAGGAGCTGCTACCATTAATGGAGCTGTTATTTTGTTGATGTTCTAGAAAAACATCAAAGTTGCTGACTAAAATTTGGCTGAGCTTTTGGCGATAGTTGAAGCCCTTTCGATTATCATCAAAGCCAATCTCACCCCTTCACCTCATTTGATTACTGAAAGTGACTCTAAAATGGTTATCTCATGGCTTAAAAGAATCCTTGATTGTCCGTAGAGATTCAATAACCTTCTCAACAAATTGCACAACCTTTATTCATTTTTTGGGTACCATTGTAAGATAAACCCACGTTTATCATTATGGCTCAGTTAAAATCTAAGGGAAGTTTTTTAATGGGCCACTATCTCTTAATTTTAGGAACCACAACCAATCACATGATGGACATGATTGGAGTGGTAGTTATTTAATCAAAATAAAACAGGTCCTCTCTCTCTTTTTTAAGAACGCACGGTGTTTTTCATCCACACTGTAAAAAAAACGAAAGAAAAACAGAGCAAGAGAGAGAAATATGTTTACTTCTGTTTACTACTACAGAAATTGCAACAATGGCTTCTTCTTCTTCACTAACGCCTACAGCGGACAGAGGTATGCAAATGATTTTACATTGCGTAGAAAGCATGAGATATCTAGTTTTAGAGTTCCTGGATGTGTGTTTATGTATACGATTAAATCTAACATGTGGTATCCGAGCCTGGTTATTCTAAACTAGATATATTTTATGAAAGTTTTCTGTCTCTTTTACTTATGTGAAATTAAAAAAAATGTTAAGAGTATGTATAATTTTTTGTTCAATTTTAAAGGCACAAATTTAATGGCATAAACTACTGTTTATTTGTTTGCCTATTGGATAGAGAAAGATAATCATGTGGATTAATTATATCTGATGCACTACCAAATTAGGGGTGTTTAGAGAAAGCTTGTTCTTGTTCCGGTGGTAGTCATCATGATTTTTCTCCTGTTTTTTTTTCTGTGTGCCGTGAGCTTTGTTTGGCATATACTATATATATAATATAATTGTTACAACTAAAAGTTATATATATATATATATATTTAACGTCAAGCTACAGAAAAGTTTTACCAATTTTTATACACCTGTATATATTAATTATGATGATGAGATGTTGTTATAAAAAAAAAAGAAGAAGAAGAAAAGTCGAAATTTGAGACTGAGAATTATAGAGTATCATAGTTAATTACTAAAGTTGTTACACAGACAAGTAACCATCAAGGCTAATGGGTGTTGGCAATGATGATGATAATGATGAGCTAATGATGATGTGATAATTATTATTAAGAAAAAAGGAAAGGTTTCAAACAGTACTTGTAACTATAATAATTTCAAACATTAAAGTTGTATTTATGTAAGATGTGATACTATTATGTTTCAACATGTGAAACGGTTTATATGATCATAATATATATTATATGTTTGTCATGATTGTGATTAATCATGATCACAAACTGATGATGATTTTAAAGATAATGGTGATAATTATTAATGATAATAATTATGATTAATGAGGATGATATCATGTTTTGTACAATTTTAAGATTCTAGATGAAAATTAATTTTGTTGAATGATCTTATATTTTTGTATGATTTATTATTATGAATGATTGAATGAAAGTCAATAATAGCTTATGATTATCAATATTTGTTCCGCTGCTATATTAAATTTTCGGTAATATATACAATTTTGTATATTTAAGTGTTTACCGAAAAATTAAAGTTTAATATGTATGAAAGATATATTCAATTAGATCTTGAAGTTTTGATATAATAATAATAATAATAATAATAATGAGTTAAAAAAATGGTTTTCATTAATTACTAGAACTTAAGAACTTTACCCAAAGGTAAATTATTTTCAGTAAATTAATGACATTATGGGAGGTAAATTAATATTTTAGTTGAATATGTTAATTATCCAAAGATAAAAGACATGTTCAATTTTTAAATATTTATTTACCCATTAAAGTGTATACATTTAACTCATTTAAAGAAAAATATGTTGTAAAATTTACCCAAAGGTATTTTACTTTATATTTATGTTATGTTTATTAATGCATGTATATTGTAGTATCTACCCAAAGGAGAACTACTATATATCTTATTGTTTATTTTACTGAATTCATTATAATTAAATGTGAGCTTTATTTGTTATGTTTGCGGTTATAGCAATTAATTCGCATGCATCATCTGTTGTTGTGTTTAATGGCATGAACTTCTTAGAATGGCGAGAGCAAGTTGATTTCCACTTAGGAGTTTTGGATCTTGACTTAGTTTTCATTCATGAAAAACCTGTTGCTATTAAGGATACAAGTAGTGAGGTAGAGAAGTTGCATTATGCTACATGGGAAAGAAGCAACAGATTATGCTTAAAGTTTCTGCGAGTGACAATTGCTAACAACGTTAAGACTATGATTCCACAAACTGAGAGTGCTAAGGAATATATAAGTTTTGTGGAAGAAAGGTTCCGTTTTGTGGACAAGTCACTCGCTGGTACTTTAATGGCTGAGCTTACAACCATGAAGTTCAATGGGTCGATAAGCATGCAACAACATATCATCGAGATTGTTGGCTCTTATAGGCTATACCGAGAGGGGGGGTGAATCGGTTTTTCACTAACCTTAGGTTCGTTTTTCGGTTCTTCTAAATTCTCTAGCCTATATTGATATTTTCTAAGTTCTCTTAGCTAGGCAATTATACAATATAAATTCAATGCAATAAACACAAATATAATTGCAAGAAAGTAAAGAGAGAAAGGATAGAGAAATGTACACAAGTGATTTATAGAGGTTCGGCAACCTTGCCTACGTCCTCTACCTTGAGACGCTCCCAAGGATTTTCCCAAATTCACTATCCTTGAATTTGTTACACTCCCTCTTTTCAAGGCTCAAGAGAAACCTCTCTCTTTTCTAGGATCAAGAGTAACCTCCCTCTTTTTCTAAGGCTAAAGAGAAACCTCCCTCTTTTCTAGGCTTAAGAGAAACCTCCCATTTACAAGGATTGATGAGATACAAATAATGTAATCAAAGATAAGCCTCTAGGTAGGCAAGTGATTACAGAAATTAAGCTCAATGAGAAGCCTATACAATATTTGTGCTAAGCACTACAATGAATATGAGAATGATAGATGATGTAGACTTTGGAACTCTTGATTGTTGTTTGAGGCTTGAGAAAGATGAATAAGATGATGAAAGATGTTGCTTGGTTGTTCCTCTTACTTCCTTTAGCTTCTAAGCCTCTATTTATAGCCCCTTGGATGGTTTGTGGACGTTGGTTGGAGCCAAAACCGAAACTAGCCGTTGTATCTCACAGAAAATAGCCGTTGGAGACTTTCTGACATAAAGGGATCGATCCCTTTCCTTAGGGGATCGATCCCATGCTTCATTTTGGCCTTCCGGGGCACACTGCCAAAAAGGGATCGATCCCTTTCCTTAGGGGATCGATCCCATTCCTCCAGAATGGGTTTTTCCTGCACTTTTGGGTTAGAAATGATGTGGTCTTTGATCCTAATTCAACCCAAAACATATTGGCACTTTTGTGGGAGTTTTTCATGACTTTCTTTGATAAAAACATTGTCCAAAAATTGATTAAGTGATTTTCTAAAATATTCAAAACATTTATAAAGAATTAAGACCAATAAGGATGTATCATTAAATCATGGTCTTAATGTTTGGGTATGATCACTTAAAATGTATTGAGAAAATCATGTGTGATAAGGCAAATTTACAATATGAATTAAAACATTAAAGCTCACTTAAGTTTTTGTCATTTCAAAATATGTATGGCAATTTAAAGCTAACAATCTCCCCCTTTTTGATATGACAAAACTTAATGTAAATTTGCTTTGAAAATTTTTTGATAAAATACTCCCCCTCAAATAAAGCAGGATTTTATAAAGCTCCCCCTTAATATAAGCATGGGTTTTGAAAATGAATTTTTAAACTATTTCTCCCCCTTAATATCTCTCTCTATATCTATCTCTCCCTTTTTCTATCTCTCCCTTTTTCTATCTCTCCCCCTTTTTGTCATAGCAAAAAGAAGGAAAAATAATAAAAAATATGCTCCCCCTAAAATCATGGCTATGTGAGAATAAATAAAAATGCTCCATCCAACAAGAAACATGTTAGTACATGGGACTTATAGCACAAATAAATAAGACAATGTCCATAAAGAGTATGAAATGTTTAGGCATGCAAAGGACAAGGCTTATTTTCCTATACCAACTGTTTATAAATAATTTTTGATACCAATTGTTGGTAAGTAATTTTGCAAGAAGGTTCCAATTGGTAAGAAGTTAAGCAAGCACCTAAGTATATCAAATGTTCTCTAAGGTCCAACTAAGATGCATGGTAATACATCATGATTATGAGCTAAAATTATATAACATATCATATGCATGTGCTCATAAATCATTCTCAAGAAATATTGTGTCTAGAATTAAATCATATAGCAATTAACTTCAAATTCTAGCACACAAGAGTTTCATACAAAAATATCCTAAGAGAATTCTTCTCTATTAGTCATTTCAATCTTAAAGAGCATGAGAAGAATTGTCAATTTAAAGCTCAAACCAATTGGTAATTTAGTTTTGGCTTACCAATTATTGAAAATATGGTTTCCAATGATACTAATTGTTATTTCAATCTAAATACCAATTGTTACTAATGGTTAACTTAGGCATTTTGCATGAATCCAATATCTATGTGTAGTGTGTTCATGTCAAGAAAATACTCATTCTAAATATGCAAGAACACAACACAGATCATCAAATATGCATATGGATCAATTAAACATTAGTACACAATCATAAAAGATTAATCCATATTCATATTCACAAATTGATACCATATGGAAGATTCAAAACATCAAGGAATTCAAGCAAACATATTTTCTTCCATGGTTTCAAGCACACAAATCCTATGCTCATTTTCTAATTCAAGTCCTTAACTAATTATGAGCAAGGAAATATTCAAATAATAAATGCATGGATATTAAATTTGTTCAAGTTTGCATTTATCTTTGAATGTTGGTGTTGTCATTAAGACCTTAGTTCTTTAAGTACAAGGATGATAAAGTTTCATGCATTTGAACATTGAGGATCCATTTACCATCACAAATTATAGGCCAATGACCATTACCAATTGTTGAATTTATATTTGAAATCAATCCACTAGATGTAAAATTATCATGAAACCTAGTGTGGAATTGATAAGTCAAGCCAAGAGACATAATCCTATAAGCATGCTTGACTAAGATGAACAAAAGATATGAAAAACACTCATTATGCACAAGTTCATCAAATTCTCAAATATATCCATAAATCATTGAAATAGATCTCAAAATTATGTTTAAGTATTCATTTAAAGTATATTTCAAGATTATTTCAAGATTTATGCAATTCATGACCATTTTCAATGAGAAAACTGATTTTGCACTTGTGAGTTCAAGAAAAATGATATAGATTGTTGAAAGTGATACCATTTGTTGGAAATGATATTAATTGATGAAGTTGAGGCATGATATCAATGAAAAATGAGTTTTCATATATTAAAGATCATCAAAAAGAAGTTAAAACAATGAATTTTAAGTTGAGAAGAAAAAGGATATCAAAAGAATTAAGAAAACTTCTCAACTAAGGCTTAAAAATGCAGAAAATGACATAATTTGCCTAGAGGGATCGATCCTATGAGCAGAGGGATCGATCCCTAAACTCCAGAAGCATGTTTCCTACATGTTTTTCCAAAGGGATCGATCCTATATGTAAAGGGATCGATCCCTCATCTTGGTTCTGCAGATTTTTGACAGAAAATCCAACTTTTGAGGTACCAAAACTTCGTTTTTGAGTATTTTAAGTCCAAGTAAGGGTTTAAACATTTGTAAAACATGATTTTGGACTTGTATGAATGAAAAACATGAATGAAAAACCATTTTACAAAATATTTTGCAATTTTGGAAGAATTTACACAATAAAATGCATTTTTGGCCTCAAAGGGGGTCATTTTAAGTATTATGCATATTTTGTCAAAACCAAAGCTTTGGAAACCACAAATATGCCAAAACAAACTTGTTCACATAGATTTTAAGCACCTATATCATCAAAGCATACATCTTGTGAACAACATGCCATAATTTCTAATATGCATATTCTTCATTAAGGCTCATGACATGGAATTTTGCATATATGACATATTTGACAACTTTTGAGCAACTAAATATATTATCTACACATATCAAACTTGCTCAAGATGCAGAAAACCAAAAATCATTTCAAAATCATTAAACATGCTCTTCATTCAATGCATCAAGAACTATTCATTAAGAATTCAAAAATCATTTATCATGCATTTTGTTCAATCATTCAACTCACAAAACATCAAAGATCATCAACAAACTATATCATCAAGGCATAAACGATTTAAATGTAACACAAATTTTAAGGAGTGAGAATTTAAGCTCACAATACTCCCTTGCTTGAGAGTGCTTGCCATGATGTGTTGGATCCACCATTAGCCATTCTTTGAGAGATTGTTGTCACCTTGCTAAAGATGGATTTCCAAGCTCTTCCTTTTTCTCATTGGCACAAGCAAACTCCATGAGGATGTGTTGAGCATTTAATCTCCATTGTTTCATTGCATTCCCATGCTCTAACACTCCTACAACAAACAAATTCAAGCATGCTTTGGTACCCAAATTTTCTTGGGTCCTTGAAAGTTAGTGCAAATAATTTTTGATCCTTTTGAGATCGATTTCAAGCACAAATCATCATTATTTATTGCATGCTTTGGCACCCACATTTTTCTAACCACTCTTCCTCTAAATGTGGTTTTTCTATATGTGCATGCTTGTGAAAAGTGTCCTATTCTATTGCATAGTGAGCATGTAAGAGATAAATCATGCATAGTATTTTTGCTCACAAGGAAATTCTTTAGATGAGTTTCTTTTTGCATTGCATTATAGCCTAACCCATCTTTATCAAAGAAAGCTCTTTGGGTCTCTAACATGTGATCTAGCTTTTGTTGACCCATATAAAACCTAGAAAATGAGTTATGCAAATTTGTGTTCTTTTTATTTAACTCATTTATTTCTAAGTTGGCCTCTTCTAGTTTCTTTTCAAATTCTATCTTAGCACTTGTCAAGGCTTCATTTTCTATTTTTAATTTAGCAATGATTTTCTTATATTTAGAATTCATGCATTGAAATTCATTTGCTAAATCATCAAAGGCATTTTGTAGTTCACTAAAGGTATAATCATTATCTTCACTAGAACTACTACTAGCCTCATCATCACTAATGGCCATAAAGCATGAGTAGGCTACCTCATTATCTACATTTTCCTCATCGGAGCTATCACTATCGCTCCATGCAGCCACAAATGCTTTCTTCCTAGGTTTCCTATCCTTTTCTTTCGTAAGTAAGGGGCAATCTAACTTAGTATGACCCGGTTCATTGCACTCATAACATACTAAGGAGTCTTTTTCTCTTCTACTTGATTCTCTCCTATGATGTCTCCTATTTTGCTCTCTCTCGTTCATTCTCATGAACCTATTGAATCTTTTGGCAAACATTGCCATTTCCTTTTCTTCCTCATTTCCACTCTCATCACTATCATCCTTATGAGTGGAAGACTTAAGTGCTACTCCTACTTTCTTTGAAGGCTCTTTATTTCTTTTTATTTTCATTTCATATGTAAGTAAGGAGCCCATAAGTTCATCTAGAGACAAGGTGTTAGGATCCTTAGATTCTTCTATTGCGGTTACCTTTGGCTCCCATGACTTAGGCAAGCTATTTAAAATTTTCTTTACCATTTCAACATTGGAATAAGCTTTGCCTAGAGCCTTAAGTCCATTGATTATATCATTAAACCTAGTGAACATTTCACTAATGGACTCATTTTCTTTCATCCTAAATAGCTCATAATCTTGTGTGAGCATTCCTACTTTGGTCTCTCTAACTTGATTTGTCCCTTCATGTGTGATGGCTAATTTGTCCCATATTTGCTTGGCATTCTCACATAGGGAGACTCTATTATATTCATTAGGACCTAATGCACAAAAGAGGGTGTGCATAGCCTTGGCATTCAATTGTGCCACTCTCATGTCATTTGTGTCCCACTCATCCTCTGGCTTAGGGACATCTTTTCCATCCACTTTCTTCATGGGAATTCTAGGACCATTCACTATAATTCTCCACACTTCATAGTCATTGGATTGTACAAATAACATCATTCTTGTTTTCCAATAAGAGTAATTCTCTCCATTGAAGAGTGGAGGTCTAACTAACGATTGTCCCTCTTCTCCTAGGGGTGTGCCTACATTCAAGTGAGCCATTTAAGATCGTTTTGCTCGATAGAGGTTAATCTAATTCAATCTCGAGCCCAAGCTCTGATACCAATTGTTGGCACTTATAGGCTATACCGAGAGGGGGGGTGAATCGGTTTTTCACTAACCTTAGGTTCGTTTTTCGGTTCTTCTAAATTCTCTAGCCTATATTGATATTTTCTAAGTTCTCTTAGCTAGGCAATTATACAATATAAATTCAATGCAATAAACACAAATATAATTGCAAGAAAGTAAAGAGAGAAAGGATAGAGAAATGTACACAAGTGATTTATAGAGGTTCGGCAACCTTGCCTACGTCCTCTACCTTGAGACGCTCCCAAGGATTTTCCCAAATTCACTATCCTTGAATTTGTTACACTCCCTCTTTTCAAGGCTCAAGAGAAACCTCTCTCTTTTCTAGGATCAAGAGTAACCTCCCTCTTTTTCTAAGGCTAAAGAGAAACCTCCCTCTTTTCTAGGCTTAAGAGAAACCTCCCATTTACAAGGATTGATGAGATACAAATAATGTAATCAAAGATAAGCCTCTAGGTAGGCAAGTGATTACAGAAATTAAGCTCAATGAGAAGCCTATACAATATTTGTGCTAAGCACTACAATGAATATGAGAATGATAGATGATGTAGACTTTGGAGCTCTTGATTGTTGTTTGAGGCTTGAGAAAGATGAATAAGATGATGAAAGATGTTGCTTGGTTGTTTCTCTTGCTTCCTTTAGCTTCTAAGCCTCTATTTATAGCCCCTTGGATGGTTTGTGGACGTTGGTTGGAGCCAAAACCGAAACTAGCCGTTGTATCTCACAGAAAATAGCCGTTGGAGACTTTCTGACATAAAGGGATCGATCCCTTTCCTTAGGGGATCGATCCCATGCTTCATTTTGGCCTTCCGGGGCACACTGCCAAAAAGGGATCGATCCCTTTCCTTAGGGGATCGATCCCATTCCTCCAGAATGGGTTTTTCCTGCACTTTTGGGTTAGAAATGATGTGGTCTTTGATCCTAATTCAACCCAAAACATATTGGCACTTTTGTGGGAGTTTTTCATGACTTTCTTTGATAAAAACATTGTCCAAAAATTCATTAAGTGATTTTCTAAAATATTCAAAACATTTATAAAGAATTAAGACCAATAAGGATGTATCATTAAATCATGGTCTTAATGTTTGGGTATGATCACTTAAAATGTATTGAGAAAATCATGTGTGATAAGGCAAATTTACAATATGAATTAAAACATTAAAGCTCACTTAAGTTTTTGTCATTTCAAAATATGTATGGCAATTTAAAGCTAACAGAGATGATGAACATTGCTGCAAGGCTTAAGACTTTGGGTTTGGCAGTAGAGGACTCCTTTTTAGTTCAGTTTATTCTGAACTCCTTGCCTCTTGAATATGGGCCTTTTCAAATTAACTACAACACTATAAAGGATAAGTGGAATGTTAATGAATTGGCCAGTAGGCTTGTACAAGAGGAAGCAAGACTCAAAAGTCAAAAGAGTAACTCTGTTAACCTAGTAGGAAAGGGAGCTGTGAAAGGATTCAACGCCAAAAAGTTTAAGAAGAAATGGTTTGCTAATGATTCTCAGACTGAAAAGAAGGAACAGAAGACAGAAAAGTGCCACTTTTGCAAGAAAGCTGGGCACTATCAGAAAGACTGTCATAAACGAAAAGCTTAGTTCGAAAAGAAAGGTATTTTCAATACTTTTGTATGTTTTGAATCAAATTTAAGTGAAACTCCTAACAATACTTGGTGGCTTGATTCTAGTGCTGTAACTTATGTTACCAATACTATGCAGGGATTCCTTACGATTCGAACCACAAATCCAAGAAATGATTTTCTGTTTATGGGGAACCGCATGAAAACTCATGTTGAAGGCATAGGGACTTACAGATTGGTCTTAGACACTGAATATCAGTTGGACCTTTATGATACACTCTATGTACCTTCAATATCTAGAAACCTTGTTTCTTTAGGAAAATTGGACAATTATGGTTTTATGTTAATTTCTGTTCTGAAAGTTTTAATCTACATAAAGACTCCATTCTTTATGAATCGGGTTTTCTTATTGATGGTTTATATAGAATAAAACTTGATAATGTTTTTGCTGAATCTTTGCATGTCACACATAATAGTGTTGGTTCAAAACGTAGCATGCTTAATGAAAATTTTGCTTATTTGTGGCATAAACATTTGGGTCATATATCCAAAGACAGGATAGAAAGATTGGTAAAGAATGAGATTTTACAAAATCTGGATTTTACTGATCTTGGAACTTGTTTAGATTGCATAAAAGGAAAGCAAACCAAACATACCAAGAAAGGAGCCCCAAGAAGCACACAGCTTCTTGAATTAATACACACTGATATATATGTGTGCCTTTTGATGTTCCATCTTTTAATGGAGAAAAGTATTTCATCACTTTCATTGATGATTATTCACGTTATGGATATATCTATCTACTTAAGAAAAAATCTCAATATGTAGATGTTCTGGAAATTTTCCTAAATGAGGTTAAGAGACAATTGGATAGAAAAGTGAAAATCATAAGATTTGATAGAGGTGGTGAATACTATGGGAAATATGATGAATCAGGACAATGTCCTGGTCCATTTGCTAAAGTCCTCGAAAAACATGGCATATGTGCACAGTATACTATGCCAGGTGCACCTGAACAAAATGGTGTAGCAGAAAGGTGAAATCGAACCTTAATGAACATGGTTAGGAGTATGATGAGTAATACCTCCTTACCTAAATCCTTGTGGATGCATGCACTAAAAACCGCTTCTTATTTATTGAATAGAGTTCTATCCAAAGCGATTCAAAAGACACCTTTTGAATTGTGGATGGGAAGGAAACCAAGTTTAAGGCACCTACATGTTTGGGGTTGCCCAGCGGAAGCAAGAGTGTATAATCCACAAGAGAAAAAGTTGGATTCTCGAATTGTAAGTGGATACTTTATTGGTTATCCTGAGAAATTCAAAGGATATGTGTTCTATTGTCCAACCTATAGTCCGAGAATAATTGAAACTGGTAATGCCAAATTCCTAGAGAATGCTGAAGTCAGTAGGAGTGTAAAACGTCAAATTGTAGAAATAAACGAGATAAGGATAAATGTTCCTTTATCCACTATTGATCCAAAATCCACAATTGACATTAATGTTGATCCAACATTTATAGAAAGGGACAACAATGTTGATCAACATTTGGATGATGAAACACTTCCACAGACAGATGTCAGATCCTATAATGATCAAGGATCTGATATTCGATCTAATGAAGGAACATCGAATACAAATGAATCACAAGGAATAACATTAAGAAGATCTCAAAGGGAAAAGAGATCAACTATTTCGGATGATTATGTGATTTTTTTACAGGAATCAGACTTTGATCTTGGCATTAATAAAGATCCAGTTACTTTTTCACAAGCCATAGAAAGTTCAGAATATGCTAAATGGATTGATGCCATGAAGGAAGAGCTAAAATCCATGGAACAAAATAAAGTTTGGGATCTCGTTCAATTGCCTGAAGGATGTAAAAGAGTCGGTTGTAAATGGGTCTTCAAGACCAAACGCGACTCAAAAGGCAAGGTAGAACGTTATAAAGCCAAACTTGTTGCAAAGGGTTATACTCAGAAAGATGGCATTGATTATATTGAAATATTCTCTCCTGTAATGAACTATAATGACTAGTTTTCTTTGAATAGGTGCAACATCGTTCAAAGAGTAATCTTTCACTACAGAATGGTTAAAGGACATAACCATTGAATTTAAGAGGTGTGAACAATCTGAAATATATGTTTGTTTAAATGAAACAACACAATTGAAAGGTTGTGACATTCAAATCAACGGTTACATCTCTTGAAATTATTTCTATAAAAGAGATGACAATCTTCATTCAAGGATAACTAAAATATTCTGAATTCCTCTTTCTCTCCCAATCTCAAAATAAAAAACAAGTCTCTTAGACATTGTTTGTTGCAGAAAACTTTGGCTAAGACATAATACTTTTGTATTTGTCTAAAGTATTTAGTGGTTTAATATTACAAGTGCAAGGTAATATTAAACAGTTGACTTCATTGTATCTTGAGGCTATTTCTATAATCTCTGTTGCATACCATAATTGGTGGGGGTGAAATAAGTCTTAAGGAAAGTGGCATTATAGCAGCACGCCTTGAAGTCTATCTCTACATTTAGTTCGTGACCGTTCGTGAACAAAGAAGTTAAAATTCTAGAAGTTGAAGTCCAAGTAGAAGTTCAAGCTTTTCATCTTCGTAGCACCCTAAGTGGACAAACTTTTGTAAACCCAATTTTGTTCAACACAATCACCAGTCAAAAGCTAAACACTCAATTGTCAATATCCAAAAATACCTTCCACATACGTTCAATTTATACAACAGAAGTTGATCATGAAGTTCTCCATACACCTAAATGTCAAAATTTTTATAGACATCCAAAAACTAAAAGCACTAAATGAACTACACTAAATCTTTCAAACACAAGATGACAATAATTTGATTACTACGTGCTTATGGAAGGAAAAGCAGATGGAAAACAGGTAAAAACTACAGCAATAGCCAATAAGCAGAGATCAATGCACAGTTGAAGAAAACATTGGATGCTTATTCTGCAACTAGAATGTTAAAAACATACAATAGGATTACAAACACGACGTGGATTGTAATGGACAAAAAGAGAAAACAGAAAAAGAAACTAAATCAGGCTCAAATTGGCATTGTGCATTGCTTTTGAGAATGTCTTAATAAATGGCATCTACCACATTGAACAACTCTCTTTGGGCGCTTCAAGTTCTCTACACGAAGAGCTTTCTTTTTTGGCCTTCCGAGTGGCCGGTGAGTTTTCGGAGGGCGTACTATGATATCAAGCTTTGCGGCTCCACCCTCAGCTCCTTCACGTTGCTCCTTCCAAATGGTCTTATCTAGAATAGGATTTATCACTTGTGAATAGGTCTCACGGTAGCTTGCCACTGTGAAACAAGGTTCAGCAAACAGATGAGCATTCTGCCCACAAGAAATAAGTGCAGCTGCAGCATGTGCACAAGGTAAACCATAAAGCTACCAATGGCGACAGGAACACACACGACTCCTTATATCCACAATATTAGTCCACTCAGTTGAGACAATCTCAAACTCAACTTCATTTGCTCTAAGTACTTGGTAGCAACGAGCTTCGGAATATCGATATTAACCCGAACCATTAACCACTTTCCCCATGCCATATTATCACCCTCTGTGTCGATTTCCTCCACCTCTCCTATGATTTCAGCAGGAACTGTACCAATAGAAGATTCATCATCCCTAATGGAAGACTATGGATTTGCACCCAAAACGAACAATGAAACATATTGATGTCACTAGGGGCAGGTAATCCATTAAAGTCTTTCAACACTAATAGAGATTTATTGAAAGACCACAGTTTGGGGGACTTTCGAAGATCCTCTAGACATTGTAGAACACAAAAAAAAAGCTTTTATTCACCAACTGCACATATTGGGAGACTTTATTGAAACTCTCCAAATTTATTAAGATTTATTGAAACACTAAAAAAAAAAGCTTTTATTCATCAACTGCACGTATTGGGAGACTTTGAAAGATCCTCCTGACATTGTAGAACACAATTTGCATGGCATCCAAATTAACAGCACATTTGGTGAAGAGTTGTTCCACCAACTTCCCTTTTTTCTTTGAACTAAAAATCTTGAATGCCACCTAGCTTAAAAATTATGCCACATAAATTTAAGTCCAGAAAAACCGGGGAAGTTGATGGTATAAAAGTGAAGGAAACCGAAAACAAACATGCAGCGGAATTTAAATCATTTGGCCTCCACCAAGATCGATTCGGAGAGTTGCCTGATTAGGGTTTCGAGATTTTACCTAACGTTTTCTCTGATTTTCTGTCGTTGGTCGAGTCACAAGCAACAACTTTTCGTTCCTGCCTCTATGGTATCCACACGAACGGATCTCACGACTCTTGAACGTCTCACGATCAGAAGCCTTAAAGAGCGTTTTGATTCCTTATAACCGAATTGCTAGCTTTGATTAAAAGAATATTTTTGTTTTCTGTTTAATTGTGCAGCTCTCTTTTAGAAAACACAAAACATCCTTTTTTATAGGCAGTAAATTTTACCCTAAAATTTATTGTCAAACAGAACTCTAATCCTACTTAGAATAGGATTAGTTATATCCTTAATCCAATTCAGAATAGGATTAGTTATATCCTTAATCCAATTCAGAATAGGATTAGTTATATCCTTAATCCAATTCAAAATAGGATTAATTAAGCTCCTCATTAATCTGTTCTAAGTGTGTGACCCAATAGGTTCTCAAAACAATGGCAATGACAAAATTGTCACAGGCAATGAGCGGTATCTAGTAACACATCATTGCTACCCATGTAACGAGAATGTCAATGACTCGACATAACCTTACTCGTGATAGATGTTACCGTGTAGTCTAATCCCTTTATCCTTTGATGTCTTGATTAGACACAAGTCATGGAATGTGTCACACTTGTATAGTCTAATCAGCGTTTCTTGATTCCTGAGTAGACTAATTAATCAAATAAAATCAATATCTCATATTGACTTATTTGAGCACGGTCATGCATTTCTTAGTCTCACTCTATCAAAGGGCCCAAGACATCACTCTTGTTATATAAGAGGGATAAATCATATCTTGATCACTCAACATCCCTCTACATAGATCAAGGCATACCCAATTACTACCTTTATAGTCCATCCTATTACGAATGACATCTAGCAGCATTAAAGTATGCAATTCTCTATGTTGGGATCTCTGATGATCTCAAGTCAAAGGATCACATACACCATCATCACTATGAGAATCGCTTATGACACTCATATAACAATCCATGTAACGTTCTCATGGAGGGTCGATCCAGTACATAGTTCTCTAACATGTACCTATGTGATGACTTGATATCCTATATCCATGACAATGGTTATCAGTCAACCACATACTAGTCTTATCGTATCATTGTTATCCTTGTTCACAATAATACTTGACTAGGGATATATTTTAAGAATAGTATGTTATTACTATTCTAAGGACATTATCATATAAGATTACATTACGCAGTTATAAGACAAATATAATAATGAACTATAATAAATAAAATGTCATGATACATAAAAAAATACCAAAATCAATCATCTAATGAAGGGTTCTAAGGGCATAATCCAACAAAAAATACATGAAAGTTTTTGGATGCAAGAGGTAGTTATGAGAGGTTTTTGGATTAATATATGAAAATATGTTAAAATATATGAGTTATCATGGTACACATACTATTTATTTAAAGTTCATTTGATTGGACAATGAAAATGATTTGACGAGGTTTTAACCCAAAAAAATCGGTTTGATTATTGAAAAGAAAAAATAACTAATAACTATTAAAAATGTTAAATTAAAATTTTTTATATAATACAAAATTATAAAATAATTTATATTTGTAAAATTTAATAAAAATAATTTAAAATTTTATTCAAATTATTTTATATCATAAAAATATTTTTAAAAAAATTAAAATTACTAGATTTATTTTTGAATCAAATAATACTTTTGTTATTAAATATTTTAATTTTTTAAAAATATTTTTTAATGTTACCTAACATTTAAAATACTTAAAAAAATTTTAATAAACAATGATACAATATAATTAAGATTTTAAGTAATAAAAATTTAATAAATATATTGTAAATATAAAATAATAATTTATATATAAATTTTACATTTAAATAGTAAATTTTAAAATAAAAAGTTAACAATAAGAAAAAGTGAAACAATAAGAGTAAAAAATTGAGAGTTAATAAAAATAAATAATATTTTAAGAGAAAATTAATTTAACAAAATAACATTAAAAGAATTATAAGAGTAAAACTTTTCCAGTAACAAAGTCTAATTCTAATTGAATCCGTTCTCTCCAATCTGGGAGGAAAAAAGCATTGTTTTTTTAATTAAAAAATGTTTGATAATCGAAAATAAAAGCCAAATTGTTAGGATTTGAATCACAGTTTTATAATATATCATAAATTTTTAATTATTTGATAAAAAGCTGTCGAACAGTATTAGGATGGCATGTCATGGCACAGGAAGCTTGACTCTTGAGGTCAAATCAATTATTAAATTATTGTCTATTATTAATTTTTAAATGCGGACTGAGTTTTTTTTTTTTTGTTTTGATAGTGTCATCTCAATTTTTCAAAAAGTGGTGGGAGTATAAGTAAACGGGTCGGGTACCGGTTAGATTTGAGATATTCGAATTTGAACTCGATTAATTTTAATAATATTCTAACCTGATTAACTACCCGATTATTTTTATTTATACTACCCGAACCCTAACCTTATAAAATATAAATATCCTTTTAACTACCCGAACCCGTTTAACTACCCGTTTATTAAGTCAAAGTTTGATTTTTAAATTTAAAATTAAAATTAATTTTAGAATAACTTCATTAAAACATTATATTAATAAATTTAATTTAACTCATAAAAATAAATTAAAGTTAAAAATCATAATTATAATATATAATGATTTAATTTAATTAAATAAAACATTAATAATAAATAATTTATATATAAAAAATATAAGTATTATATTAATTAATTATTATTTATAATCAGATTCGGGTAACGGGTATCCTAAGGTAACTACCCGAACCCTATCCTAACCCGTGACGGATAATAATTTTACTACCCGAACCCTACCCGAACTCGATTATACACTACTCTAATTCTACTTAAACGGATCGAGTAATATCGGGTACCCGTTTATAAGGTACCCATTGTCATCCCTAGTCACGTTCATTGGCCCACAAACTGCGCAAGAGTCTTTTTCTTTTTCAGCGTTGGTCGGCCACAAAGAGAGAGTATCTTGCACTTTTGATAGTCTCGTCCCAAAACTCTCTTTAATTTTTAAATTTTAAATAAAATCATATATTATAAATAATTACTATTATAATTAAATAATTTTTAATATCTCTCAAATATTATATTCATAAAAATTTAATAAAAAAACAATCAACCAAACAAATCTATATAAATTAAATTAAATTCACATTTATTGATAATATTTGATTATAAAACTTAAATATTTCAAAACCTCTCTTATCATTAAAATAATGTCTTATTCACATTAATTTCAACCTTAAATTTGTACCTTGCGATACATGTTTTACTTTTTCCGTTTTATATATAGTAGCATCTAGTTTTCATATTTCAACTAGTACAAATTAATGCTTCATTTAACAGTTAATTTTTTTATTACTCGTGATTATAATTATCCCTTTTCAAGTAAATGATAATTTTTTTAAAATATATAATACATAAATTTTAAGCCCTTCTAATATATATTTGATATATATTATTTAAATATATTTAAATGTTTTTTTAATTATTCCCCCAATTTTAAACCTTAATATATACTTAATATATGCAGTTAAATAAATTTAAATGATCTTTGAAATTAACTTTTTAATTTTTTATGAAATCTAATAGTTTAATTTTATACATTACAATTTAATAAGGCTAAAGATTGTATTAACGTCTGTCTATATATTATTCCAAACAATCGATACTTGTAAATCCTTTAAATTAATTGAGAGGTTTGTCAATTGTGACAAGGATTAAATGATAATCATGTAAATTTAATGCAAAAATAAAATTAACTTTCTAATTTTTTTCATTAAGTCAAGTACCAAGTACAATTTTTTATCCATTAAAGTTTGGTTTAGTCATTATTATTTTAAAAAAAAATTAGGATTAAAATTCAAATTTCCATTTCTACTTCTTCTCTTGCATCTCCATATGAATTAAAATATGTTTCTCTCTTTCTTTTTTTTAAGTAGGCTACAGCATCTTCTTTCCTATAATTTTTCACTTTTAACCCTAAATCTTTTTTTCTTATCATGTAAATTTTTAATATAAAAGTCAAATTGGAATCGCTTTATTAAAGGTTAAAATAACACCTAATTTCTAACATCAAATTTCCATTTTATTATTTTAATGATAGATTTTATTATTTTATTTTGATAAAAAATATAATTTTGTTTAACAATTGATTTATTTATACTTCTTCAAAAGAAAGTTGCTTGCAATTATAACTAAGATTATTCATTTGATGTATTATTTTTCTTTATACACTTATTTATGAATTGATAATGTTTATAATTTTAAAAACTTATTATTTTTATTTAATATATTACTTGTATTTTTATATATATGTTAATAATAAAAAACACATTTTATGAATGAAATTAAAATCGTTATAATATTAATTGATCATCTCAAAATTGAATGTTAAAATCCGCCTCACAGACGGACAAGAAAAAGAAAAAGAAAAAGAAATTTAGGAAATAATAACATTGAAGATGTCAGCTGGATTTGTTCCCTTTTTGAATCCAAGCTTGATTTGTTGATTGGCTTATAGAAGCTGGCCATGAAACGTGCTAGTGTAATTGGGCATGTTCAATTGGCGAAGAAATTTGATTTAAAGATGCTTTGAGCCCTTGGATTCTTTTGATGGAATATTTCAAAGAAAATGCTAAGTACTCGTAACTTAGATTTTGTTTGGAATGGTAGAAAAAAATAGATGAAAAAAATTAATTAATCAAATGTTTAAATTTAAAAATAAAAAAATTATTATAAAATATAATCATTTGATTAATGTGATAACCGCAAATTTTCTATTTTTGAAAATTAATATTAAAGAAAATAGATAAGAGGAAATAAATAAATTAAAGTAAATAAATAAAATTTATTTACGAGATGGGAATATTGTTGAAATTCCCGAAATTAAAGAAATGAGGAAATTGAGGAATTTAAATTTGGATAAATTGGAAATAAGGATAAGGTTGAAATTATGGAAAATAATGAAGAGAGGAAATTTAATTTGGAAAAATGGAAATCCAAATTAAATAAGAAATGAAAAAGGAAAAAAAATTGGATATTAAGAAATCCAAATAAAATGAAATAAAATGCGTATATTATATATTTATATAATTAGATTATATAAATATATTTTGATATGTTTTTATATAAATACAGATGTATATTATTATTATACGCTTTTGTATATAAATATATATATGTATGAAATATATATATATTAAACTAAATTTAAAGTGTATAGATATATATATATATATTATTAATACAAAATATGTATCTATATCTATATATATATATATATATATATATATTAATATGGTATATTTATATATATAGTTATATATATAAATATAAAAGAAATATATTAAAAAAAAAAAATGGAAGAAACAGAATCGGGAACTCCCGATTCTGCCTCCCGTGTGGAAGCCGGCCACCGTCGGCCGGCCAAGAAAGGAAGAAGAAAAGGAGGCGAAGCCGCCGGCGATGCGAGGAAGGCAACCGGCGACGGAAAAGGGAAGAGAAAGCGCCGGAAACAGAAGCGAAAATGAACGAAACAGAGAAGAAAAATCGGAGGAAAAGAGAAGAGGGAATCCGCGGTGCCGGCCGTTCCAGGCACCGCCACCCCAACCCGAACCTCGGTGGAGGTGAAGGGAAGATGAAGGAGGCCACCGGCGAGGCCAACGACGGCGGAGAAGGGAAGAAACAGAGGAGAAAAGGGCCGAAACCCACGGACCCAGATCCGGCGCCGTCACCGGTGATGGGGAAAAACCGAGACCAGATCCGGCCTCCCTGCAACCATGGCTAGCTGTGGAAGGTGCGAACCGGCGGTGATGCCGGCGGGAAGAGGCCGAACCGGCCAGCAGAAGTGAACCGGCCTGAACCGGTCCGAACCGGTTCAGGCCAGAAAAAAAAAAACAGAAAAAAAAAATATGAAAGGAAAAAGAGAAAGGAAAAGAAGAAAGGAAAAGAAAAGAAAAGAAAGAGAAAGAAGAAGAAAAAGAAAGAGAAGAAAAGGAAGGAAAGAAAAGAAAAAGAATTGGTAAGGAACTGAAAGACTTTATTTTTGTTCCTTTTGAATTTATGGAATTTATTAGAAATTGATGGATTATTTTCTAAATGAAAATATGTGTTAATTATTGAAATTGTAGCAAAAACGAAAATGAGACGAATGGCGGAGTTCGACAAGGCTCGAAAAATCAGAAGTGCGCTAAGCTTGGCGAATAGGTAAGAT
This sequence comes from Heritiera fomes, assembly GCA_032173925.1. Classification (NCBI taxonomy): domain Eukaryota; kingdom Viridiplantae; phylum Streptophyta; class Magnoliopsida; order Malvales; family Malvaceae; genus Heritiera; species Heritiera fomes. The sequence goes on from JAPDPM010000001.1 coordinate 24,036,247, forward strand.
ACTTTTATAAAGCATTAGTAGCTTTATATTGTATGTGGGAATTATGATATTTTTATATGATGCATTGATGAAATGATTTTTATGGAATTGTGATATTTTTATATATGATGCATTGATTTAATTGATATTAAAAATGCTAAGAGGACCCACAACTGATGGTGGGGGTCTTAGTAGAGACGTAGGAATTGTGAGAATCAACGGCTGTGATATAAATTGTCTTTCCCTTGCAGGAGGTTAGGGAAAATTAAGCTGTTATGCTGCCGAAATTTTTAGGAAAATATTTGAGGAAAAAGATTAAGTTTCTCACATAAATGGAATCTTGGAAATAATTATTGAAAATAAATATTGAAAGGATTTTATGGTATTATCGAAAGAGTTTGATGTTGAAATCGATGAGAAGATAGATCGTTGAAAACGATAATGTGATGAATTATATGGTTTAAACCTTATAGAATTGATAAATCAAGTAAATTTGAATATCACAAATGGTATCAAGTTGAGATTGAGGTGAAATCATTTATTTGACGGATCACAGATAAAGGTGATGATAATTATATGATACAACTTAAAAGAGAAAAATCGAAGTTGTGATTTAGATGGTCGAATGATAGAATTGCGGAATTATCAATCGAGTGACGATTATAGGATTGATAAATTCAAATAAATGGACCGTCTTAGTGGTATGAACTGAGATTTTTGGCAATAATATGGATAGTCGCAAGGCGACTTAAATGATTGAAATACTGTTGATAGTGGAAATTGGCAAATTCTTTTAAGTGGTGAATTGCCAATCAAAAATTGAATTGAGGACGTTTATGGATAATTTTAACATGGTATTACATTCTACAGGCCAGATGAAAAGTGAATTGAGGATTGCGATATGATTTTTATGATAGTGAATGAAAAATAAACCGCAAGTCGAAAATTCTGAATATGTACCAATAGGTCAAACCATAAATGGATTTGATATGCGATTATTGATCTTGTGGTTCTACGATCCTCGATGTCGACTCTGGAATAGATATCGAATGAGGATATTAGTATTTCATAATTTCAGTATCTTGATGGCTATATGGAAACATGATATTTAGATGCTCATAGATACTAAGAGGATTCACACTGATGATGTGGTTCTAGTATCGATAATAAAAGTACAATTGATTATTATAGTCGATAATTATCGAAAAAGGATATTGAATACCGAATGGTTTGAATACCAAGTGATCTGGTTATTAAATGATTAGAGTATTGAGAAATCTGAATACTGAATGAAATGAATCTTGAATGATTTGAATAGTGATTTACTGGTTTGATAGAAAGAAAGTCCTGAAATCGAATAACTGATGGTGATAAAGTTAAATGAATCGCTTCAGCGTATTTGATGGAAATAATACTAAAGTTGCATACTGAAATGTTTTATAGCATCGCATTTAAGCATGCTTTTCTTGCAACTTGAAACATTTTAATAATGTTTATATGAATATTGAAAAGTATTGATTTGTTTTGAAATGAAAGTATATGGTAGATATATATATTTTGATATATGAAATATCCTACAGAATTTTACCATATGCTTTACATGATATTGAAAATAAAGCTATAGATTTAAATGTTTTATGAGACTGTAGGCACCCTAAAAGAATTAAATTCAATAAAGCATAGTGGAAACCGCCTAATTGGAGCTTTGCTCATTAGGCAGATATGCTTGTCCGACAATAGTCGTGGACAGGTCTCAGTCACGCCTGATCAGTGGGGCTGAGAGAGATGAGGTCTATGGCCATAGATAGCGCCCTAGTTGGTTTCCAGGGGACGATGATATGATTCACTGCTAGCTACAGTGATTTAAGTCTTTATTGATAGAGATGATAGGGATCTAGCCTAGTCTCTAATTGATATGATATGAAGTCTAGAGTATGATTTTATTGATATGAACTCTAGACTTGACATGATTTATACTGTACATGAAATAGATTTGAAATGAAATATGTTTTGAAACAGTACATGTTTTAAACATGTTTTAAAAGTCCATGAGATATGATTTCGACACTTATATGATTTATACGTAATTTTGTGTCGAACATGGCATGATATGCGGTCTAGAGTATAGTTTGATTTGATATGAACTCTAGACCTAATATGATTTACAGTATATGTTTTAAAAGTATATGATAAATGATTTCGACACTGCCATGATTTATATACGATTTCGTGTCGAATTTAAAATGATATGCGGTCTAGAGTATAAATCGATTTGAAATGAACTCTAGACCTGATATGACTTATAGTATATGAAAAATGTTTTAAAACCGCACATGTTTTAGACATGCTCTGAAAATGAATACATGAATTGAAATTGAACATGTTTTTATCATGCCATAAAGGTAGACTTGAATGAATTGAAAATTCATACGTGGAGCATGTTCTAAAGTACATATGACACGATTAGAGATGATAGCGGTTTATACAGTAAAGTTACATAATTGCATATTAAACCTTGACATGATAATATGCTTCATACACGAGTTTCATGATAAATGTCATGACTCGACATAAATGATATTTCATCTAGACGATGACATGATATGATACATGGACATATGATAGATATGAAGAGAATCGTGAACTTACACTGTGGTGATCATGATTTCTCTATAAGGAAAAGTTATATGGATGATAAATTACAGGAGTACAATTATGAAATATAAAGTGAATTGATATGGTGCTTCAATTGGACATGATGTACTCCGAGATAGAGGAAAATATAGACTAATAGTGTATGACATTCAATTTGGATACGACAGATTGTTGTGCGATGCACTATAGTGTAAGGACAAGAAGACTGAAAAGTGATTATGATGATAATTTTAAAAGTATAAGTGATAGACAGATGACAAGAAATGAGATAATGATATGTTATCGATGAGGAAGGATTAACTGTGATTGCAAATTTGCAAGTTTTGAGCATTGCAGATTAAGACAGTGTAATCCTACTCTTGTATTTATATTAGTATCTTACTGAGCCGTGGTTTTGCTCACCCCACTAAATTTCATCTCTTTCAGATTATTGAAGTTAACATCTGCCATGTGAGCTGCTCAGTGGGCATCGGAGACTGTATATGGACTTGGTACTAGTCTTCTGAGGTATATGTTTCTTATAAATTACTTGTTTACATGTAAGACTTAAATTGAAGCACAGTACATATTCTGTTTAACAAGTCGGGATGTAACTAAGAATCGTTTCCGTGGTTGTTAAATATTTAAATGGAATAACTATAGGTCACCGAGATAGTATAGTAACTACACTGACACCGAATACAAACCTTAAAATGAAAAAGAAAAATTTAGTCCATAAATTTGTAGACTAAGAAAAGTATAAGAATCAAGTGAAAGTCGCGGTCTTCGGGTCGTGACAGATTTAATGGTATCAGAGCACGGTTTGTCTAGTACGTGTCGGTGTAGTTGAAACAGTGATAGTGTTACATCCCATGTACTGTGTAGTGTCTACATGTAAACTTGTTGATTTTCAATCGGTACCAAGATTAGTCAGCTATTGGTATGGGTGATACCAGTCGATGGCTTATTGAAATAGGCTGGGCTTTGACATAAAAATGCCAATCGATGGTCTATTGAAACGGGCTGGAAACCGTTAATGAACGGCATCGATACGGTATAAAAGAATTGTGTATCACCTTAAAGGAATAGGATATGAATGATCAAGAATGATTGATTGAGGCAATTGATATTGGAAGATAATGTAATGATGGTATAGAATATGATCGATATGTGAACTGAAAAGGGGTTGAAAGAGGTAAAGGAATCGCCATTGAAAATGATCGAACAAAAGTATATGGCTTAATTGAAAGTACAATCCCACCTTAATTATGAGGACTATTGGAAATTGAAACTATGATTTCGAGTTATAAGGGAGCACGAATATGAAACAGTTTTCGAATTTAAGACTGAAAGTGATTTCACTTTGGTTATCACATCGAGATGTAATAAGAATACTACATGAAAAGAGATATAGAGATAAAATGATTAATAAATGTTGCATTTATGGTAAGAGATGATTAACAGTAAAGTCTGCAATGAGGTGCAGCCTTGAATTATCAATGTGACAATGAGTGTTGTGGGATAATACGAAACTCAAAAGAAATATGATATTATAGAAGTGATTATAGACTGGTTGATCAAATTGAATCACTTTTCCATTTTCAGGCTTCTAGATTCCTCTAATGCCTTAGTCGAAATATAAATATGAAACGGAGAGAATGTATGTGAAGTTCCAGTGAGCATTATATGTGATGGAATCTTGAATTGCCATATGTTTATGGAAAATAGTAAAAAGCTTTGGGATTCCAAATTTATTGACGGCATCGCTCCATACTGATATGAAAATTCAAGCGTAATGTGGAAACGCTCGAAGATATGTTGAAAGAGCGAATGCACGATATTTAAAAGCTACTGGGACAATTACATACTACTGATTAAATCGGTAAACGATAGTTACTAAACTATATCGACTTGGCATCAAATGAGAGAAACGAATGATGAATGGTGTGAAACAGCTATTATGTGAAAAGAGATAGAAAGTGATAACTCCCAAGGTGATAAGAAATTTAAGGGAGTATAAGTATATGATGAGAAATAATATATTATGATCTTAGAGGTATACTGGCAATATAATTTGGATGATGATCTAAAGAACAAGAATGATAAGCACATAGGATGCTACCACCTTATGAATTAAGTTAAATTCGGAGGACCGAATTTCTTAAGGTGGGGAGAATGTGATAACCGCAAATTTTCTATTTTTGGAAATTAATATTAAAGAAAATAGATAAGAGGAAATAAATAAATTAAAGTAAATAAATAAAATTTATTTACGAGATGGGAATATTGTTGAAATTCCCGAAATTAAAGAAATGAGGAAATTGAGGAATTTAAATTTGGATAAATTGGAAATAAGGATAAGGTTGAAATTATGGAAAATAATGAAGAGAGGAAATTTAATTTGGAAAAATGGAAATCCAAATTAAATAAGAAATGAAAAAGGAAAAAAAAATTGGATATTAAGAAATCCAAATAAAATGAAATAAAATGCGTATATTATATATTTATATAATTAGATTATATAAATATATTTTGATATGTTTTTATATAAATACAGATGTATATTATTATTATACGCTTTTGTATATAAATATATATATGTATGAAATATATATATTAAACTAAATTTAAAGTGTATAGATATATATATATATATATTATTAATACAAAATATGTATCTATATATATATATATATATATATTAATATGGTATATTTATATATATAGTTATATATATAAATATAAAAGAAATATATTAAAAAAAAAAATGGAAGAAACAGAATCGGGAACTCCCGATTCTGCCTCCCGTGTGGAAGCCGGCCACCGTCGGCCGGCCAAGAAAGGAAGAAGAAAAGGAGGCGAAGCCGCCGGCGATGCGAGGAAGGCAACCGGCGACGGAAAAGGGAAGAGAAAGCGCCGGAAACAGAAGCGAAAATGAACGAAACAGAGAAGAAAAATCGGAGGAAAAGAGAAGAGGGAATCCGCGGTGCCGGCCGTTCCAGGCACCGCCACCCCAACCCGAACCTCGGTGGAGGTGAAGGGAAGATGAAGGAGGCCACCGGCGAGGCCAACGACGGCGGAGAAGGGAAGAAACAGAGGAGAAAAGGGCCGAAACCCACGGACCCAGATCCGGCGCCGTCGCCGGTGATGGGGAAAAACCGAGACCAGATCCGGCCTCCCTGCAACCATGGCTAGCTGTGGAAGGTGCGAACCGGCGGTGATGCCGGCGGGAAGAGGCCGAACCGGCCAGCAGAAGTGAACCGGCCTGAACCGGTCCGAACCGGTTCAGGCCAGAAAAAAAAAAAAAACAGAAAAAAAAATATGAAAGGAAAAAGAGAAAGGAAAAGAAGAAAGGAAAAGAAAAGAAAAGAAAGAGAAAGAAGAAGAAAAAGAAAGAGAAGAAAAGGAAGGAAAGAAAAGAAAAAGAATTGGTAAGGAACTGAAAGACTTTATTTTTGTTCCTTTTGAATTTATGGAATTTATTAGAAATTGATGGATTATTTTCTAAATGAAAATATGTGTTAATTATTGAAATTGTAGCAAAAACGAAAATGAGACGAATGGCGGAGTTCGACAAGGCTCGAAAAATCAGAAGTGCGCTAAGCTTGGCGAATAGGTAAGATACTTTTATAAAGCATTAGTAGCTTTATATTGTATGTGGGAATTATGATATTTTTATATGATGCATTGATGAAATGATTTTTATGGAATTGTGATATTTTTATATATGATGCATTGATTTAATTGATATTAAAAATGCTAAGAGGACCCACAACTGATGGTGGGGGTCTTAGTAGAGACGTAGGAATTGTGAGAATCAACGGCTGTGATATAAATTGTCTTTCCCTTGCAGGAGGTTAGGGAAAATTAAGCTGTTATGCTGCCGAAATTTTTAGGAAAATATTTGAGGAAAAAGATTAAGTTTCTCACATAAATGGAATCTTGGAAATAATTATTGAAAATAAATATTGAAAGGATTTTATGGTATTATCGAAAGAGTTTGATGTTGAAATCGATGAGAAGATAGATCGTTGAAAACGATAATGTGATGAATTATATGGTTTAAACCTTATAGAATTGATAAATCAAGTAAATTTGAATATCACAAATGGTATCAAGTTGAGATTGAGGTGAAATCATTTATTTGACGGATCACAGATAAAGGTGATGATAATTATATGATACAACTTAAAAGAGAAAAATCGAAGTTGTGATTTAGATGGTCGAATGATAGAATTGCGGAATTATCAATCGAGTGACGATTATAGGATTGATAAATTCAAATAAATGGACCGTCTTAGTGGTATGAACTGAGATTTTTGGCAATAATATGGATAGTCGCAAGGCGACTTAAATGATTGAAATACTGTTGATAGTGGAAATTGGCAAATTCTTTTAAGTGGTGAATTGCCAATCAAAAATTGAATTGAGGACGTTTATGGATAATTTTAACATGGTATTACATTCTACAGGCCAGATGAAAAGTGAATTGAGGATTGCGATATGATTTTTATGATAGTGAATGAAAAATAAACCGCAAGTCGAAAATTCTGAATATGTACCAATAGGTCAAACCATAAATGGATTTGATATGCGATTATTGATCTTGTGGTTCTACGATCCTCGATGTCGACTCTGGAATAGATATCGAATGAGGATATTAGTATTTCATAATTTCAGTATCTTGATGGCTATATGGAAACATGATATTTAGATGCTCATAGATACTAAGAGGATTCACACTGATGATGTGGTTCTAGTATCGATAATAAAAGTACAATTGATTATTATAGTCGATAATTATCGAAAAAGGATATTGAATACCGAATGGTTTGAATACCAAGTGATCTGGTTATTAAATGATTAGAGTATTGAGAAATCTGAATACTGAATGAAATGAATCTTGAATGATTTGAATAGTGATTTACTGGTTTGATAGAAAGAAAGTCCTGAAATCGAATAACTGATGGTGATAAAGTTAAATGAATCGCTTCAGCGTATTTGATGGAAATAATACTAAAGTTGCATACTGAAATGTTTTATAGCATCGCATTTAAGCATGCTTTTCTTGCAACTTGAAACATTTTAATAATGTTTATATGAATATTGAAAAGTATTGATTTGTTTTGAAATGAAAGTATATGGTAGATATATATATTTTGATATATGAAATATCCTACAGAATTTTACCATATGCTTTACATGATATTGAAAATAAAGCTATAGATTTAAATGTTTTATGAGACTGTAGGCACCCTAAAAGAATTAAATTCAATAAAGCATAGTGGAAACCGCCTAATTGGAGCTTTGCTCATTAGGCAGATATGCTTGTCCGACAATAGTCGTGGACAGGTCTCAGTCACGCCTGATCAGTGGGGCTGAGAGAGATGAGGTCTATGGCCATAGATAGCGCCCTAGTTGGTTTCCAGGGGACGATGATATGATTCACTGCTAGCTACAGTGATTTAAGTCTTTATTGATAGAGATGATAGGGATCTAGCCTAGTCTCTAATTGATATGATATGAAGTCTAGAGTATGATTTTATTGATATGAACTCTAGACTTGACATGATTTATACTGTACATGAAATAGATTTGAAATGAAATATGTTTTGAAACAGTACATGTTTTAAACATGTTTTAAAAGTCCATGAGATATGATTTCGACACTTATATGATTTATACGTAATTTTGTGTCGAACATGGCATGATATGCGGTCTAGAGTATAGTTTGATTTGATATGAACTCTAGACCTGATATGATTTACAGTATATGTTTTAAAAGTATATGATAAATGATTTCGACACTGCCATGATTTATATACGATTTCGTGTCGAATTTAAAATGATATGCGGTCTAGAGTATAAATCGATTTGAAATGAACTCTAGACCTGATATGACTTATAGTATATGAAAAATGTTTTAAAACCGCACATGTTTTAGACATGCTCTGAAAATGAATACATGAATTGAAATTGAACATGTTTTTATCATGCCATAAAGGTAGACTTGAATGAATTGAAAATTCATACGTGGAGCATGTTCTAAAGTACATATGACACGATTAGAGATGATAGCGGTTTATACAGTAAAGTTACATAATTGCATATTAAACCTTGACATGATAATATGCTTCATACACGAGTTTCATGATAAATGTCATGACTCGACATAAATGATATTTCATCTAGACGATGACATGATATGATACATGGACATATGATAGATATGAAGAGAATCGTGAACTTACACTGTGGTGATCATGATTTCTCTATAAGGAAAAGTTATATGGATGATAAATTACAGGAGTACAATTATGAAATATAAAGTGAATTGATATGGTGCTTCAATTGGACATGATGTACTCCGAGATAGAGGAAAATATAGACTAATAGTGTATGACATTCAATTTGGATACGACAGATTGTTGTGCGATGCACTATAGTGTAAGGACAAGAAGACTGAAAAGTGATTATGATGATAATTTTAAAAGTATAAGTGATAGACAGATGACAAGAAATGAGATAATGATATGTTATCGATGAGGAAGGATTAACTGTGATTGCAAATTTGCAAGTTTTGAGCATTGCAGATTAAGACAGTGTAATCCTACTCTTGTATTTATATTAGTATCTTACTGAGCCGTGGTTTTGCTCACCCCACTAAATTTCATCTCTTTCAGATTATTGAAGTTAACATCTGCCATGTGAGCTGCTCAGTGGGCATCGGAGACTGTATATGGACTTGGTACTAGTCTTCTGAGGTATATGTTTCTTATAAATTACTTGTTTACATGTAAGACTTAAATTGAAGCACAGTACATATTCTGTTTAACAAGTCGGGATGTAACTAAGAATCGTTTCCGTGGTTGTTAAATATTTAAATGGAATAACTATAGGTCACCGAGATAGTATAGTAACTACACTGACACCGAATACAAACCTTAAAATGAAAAAGAAAAATTTAGTCCATAAATTTGTAGACTAAGAAAAGTATAAGAATCAAGTGAAAGTCGCGGTCTTCGGGTCGTGAATTATTTTTTATTTTTTATTTTTTTACCTTGCTAAGTAAAGCCTTAATCCTAGCTTGACTACGTTTGCTGCATTTCTTCATTGTTCCAATTTACTCAAATGTAAGCGTGATGATGTGATGAGCATATTGAAGAGCAATAAGTAGTATTTGAATAACTTTATCTCATATTTTATGAGAATTATAAGTATATCTTAATAAAAATACATGTATGTATATTGTACATTAGACTCAAGATAGAAATTAGTATTAAGTATTCAATTATTTATAATAAAATATTTGAATACCTCTTTTTTAAAATAAATATACATATATTTATTTTATAATATACATATAATTATCGTAAATACATATATTTTATAGAATTTTATATCTATAAATATTCAAATACTTTATTTTAAATATTAAATTTCTTAATTGTAATTTTCTTAATGAAAAGACATAATTTTTGTTCAACAACTTATTATTTATTAAAGGTATAATAATTATTTTCATTTCTTTCATGATAATTTAAAAAAAATATCAATCTTTCTTAAAAAAATATAAGTGTCTTTGGTCCTTTTAAAAAATATTATTATTTCACATCATGAAATTTTCTGAACTTTCTTTTCAAAAGCAGATGGATTGATTGATATATTTTATTTATTTATTTATCTATTTTCAACAAGTAACTAATAGCCTTTTCGACTTTCATTGTCGACCACAGGGGACGTATCTCGCACTTCTGTTCATATTTTTGGTTGCAGGTATCTGGCCCTTCTGACTACCACGTCCCCACATCCGAAAGCTCCTTTTAATTTTTAAAATTTATTTTTTAACAAAATATATTATAAATTAAAATTTTAATTTTAATTATAACTAAATAATTTTTAATATCTATTAAATATTATATCTCAATGAATAAGTCAATCAACCAAACTAATCAACACAAACAAAATCAGATGAGATTAACTTTTACTCATTTGCAGGTACTTTTTATTAATTTTTGCAAGCAATTCCCCCTTTTTTTTAACTAAAATTCTTGAATGCCACCTAGCTTAAAAATTATGTCACATAAATTTAAGTCCAGAAGAACTGGGGAAGTTGATGGTATAAAAATACATGAAAGTTTTTGAATTCAAGAGGTAGTTATGAGAGTTTTTTGGATTAAATATGAAAATATGTGAAAATATATGAATTATCATTGTACACATACTATTTATTTAAAGTTCATTTGATTGGACAATGAAAATAATTTGGCAAGGTTTTTATCTAAAAAAAATCGGTTTAATTACTGAGAAGATAAAATAACAAATAACTATTAAAAATGTTAAATTAAATTTTTTATATAATACAAAATTATAAAATAATTTATATTTGCAAAATTTAAAAAAGTAATCTAAAAGTTTATTCAAATTATTATATATCATAAAATATTTTTTAAAAAAATTAAAATTACTAGATTTATTATTATATCAAATAATACTTTTGTTATTAAATATTTTAATTTTTAAAAAATATTTTTTAATGTTACCTAACATTAAAAATACTTAAAAAATTTTTAATAAACAATGATACAATATAATTAAGATTTTAAGTAATAAAAATTTAATAAATATATTGTAAATATAAAATAATAATTTATATATAAAATTTACATTTAAATAGTAAATTTTAAAATAAAAATTAACAATAAGAAAAAAGTGAAACAATAAGAGTAAAAAAAATTGAGAGTTAATAAAAATAAATGATATTTTAAGAGAAAATTAATTTAATAAAATAACATTAAAGAATTATAAAAGGAAAACTTTTCTGGTAACAAAGTCTAATTCTAACTGAATTCGTTCTCTCCCATCTTCGTCGAAAAGGGCATTGTTTTTAAATTAAAAAAATTGATAATCGAAAGTAAAAGCCAAATTGTTAGGATTCGAATCACAGTTTTTTTCAATTATTTGATAAAAAGCTGTCGAACATTATTACGATGACACATCATGGCCCATGAGCTTGACTCTTGATGTCAAATCAATTATTAAATTATTGTCTATTATTAATTTTTAAATACGTATCAATGACTGACTTGTGAGTTATCTCAATTTTTTTTGTTTTTTTTATAGTGTCATCTCAATTTTTCAAAAAGCTGTGGGAACACAATTGAATTATCACGTCCATTGGTCCACACACAGCGCAAAAGTCTTTTTACTTTTTCAATGTCTGTCGGTCACAAAGAGTGCGTATCTTGCACTTAATAATCTCGTCCCAAAACTCTCTTTAATTTTTAAATTTTTAATAAAATCATATATTATAAATAATTACTATTATAATTAAATAATTTTTAATATCTATCAAATATTATATTCATAAAAAATTAGTAAAGAAACAATCAACCAAACATACCTTTACAAATTAAATTAATTCGCATTTATTGACAATATTTTACTATAAAGCTTAAATATTTCAAAACCTTAATATAACTATTTAAATTTTATCTCAATTCATTACCGATAAAATTATAACTTGAATCCGATTATTATATATCTTAGTTTTACTTAATCGGATCAAATAATATGAAATATCTGTTTATTAGGTACTCGTTTATATCTCTATCTCTAGTTCTTAGCGTCAACTTTTTTATGCAGCCATTTATCATGTCCCTTATTCCTAGCCATATTAGAGCATGAACAGCATGATATGGAAGCTGCAGTAGAAACTGCCCAAGATATAAGTTGATCTAAATATAAATAAAACCCAACATTGAACAAGTGAAAATCAGACTTTAACTCCTTCACCAACTTCTTGTTTAACAGGAGATAAAGGATGGGGAAATTCACTAGTATGCTGTATGCCTGATAAAAAGGTGAAAAGGTTATCGACTCAGGACTAATTTGAATAAATGATGTAATTAATTTTAGTAAAATTAAAAAAAATGAAATGATCACCGTAAATATATGTTTTTTAATAAAAAATAAAAATAAAATAAATTCAAAAAATACAATAATAATTTTATATATTTTTATTTTATTTTTTTTGTAATTTTTTTATCTTTTAAATAAAAATATCATCGCATTAGTGCTAAACGCACTTACCCAAGTATCCAAACTCAGTCTCAGTTAATCATTCTCATATTTACAATTACACACACGAATATAAACACCGAGGAAAAATTGCATTGTCGCAAAAAGATAACACCAAAGTTGATTATCTTCGTACATCAAATCTTCGTACGTGATAAGATAAGTGACGCCAGAATCAATTGTGTACGTACAATTCAAATGATGTTGCAGCATGTACAAGTAAAAACATGTTAGGTTGGAAAGAGTTCTAACATTAAATAATCGCAACCAATAAAGATTACGTCCACGGCATAGTGAAGAGTACATGATGTGGTAGTTTTAGCGCCTCTGCAACATGTGTATCGATAATTCTATAAAATATAGGATTATAATGGTCTAATTCATGTCATTTTATTTAGTTTAAGAAATATTTATTAATTTTTTTTCTAATATAAAATAATACATACAAACTTACGTATGAATTAGAAATCTGAAAATAAAAAAATAAAACAATGAAACATTAATGATAAGAAATGAGAAACTTAATAAAGATATGTAATTTCAAAATTTTTAAGAAAGCGATTTAATAAAATAAGAATTAAAATTTATTCTAAGTCAAAAGGGACATTTTTTTTATACCAGAATTCAATTCTAACTTGACTTGGTTCAAATTAGAGCTATTTAGTGGTTGAGCTATTCGTTCAAACTTGAAGATTTATTTTATTTTTGGATGAGTTTAAACAAAAATATTAAATTCATTAAATGAGCTTGAATTTGAAAATTAAGACTTGCTAAAAAATCAAACTGAACTTAGATTTTATCATTTCGAGTTTTAGTCTGACTTGGCTAGATATTTTTTTACTATTTATTTATAATAATACATTTTTTAATTACTTTCAATTTTTTGTACAATTTAATTTAAGTTTGTATTGTTTTTTAAATCTTAATTTATATTTTCATATTTGTTATAATCTTTTTGTAAAAATGTATTCGAACATATTTTGTTTTACATAAGAACTATAATGTGTTTTAATTTTTTGTATTTTATTATGTTTTTTTAAAAAATTAATAGTATTTGAATGTGTTTAAATGATCTTAAAATTATTTATTGTATATAAAAATAAATTTAAAATTAATTAAATCTAAAAATAGAATCGAACTAAATTTAAATTTATATTCAGCCTTTTAGTACTTTGTTTAAATCCGATCATTACGACAAGAAAGACTAGTCCAAATGCAACCTATAATACAATTCAATAAAAAAAAAAACGTTGGATTCCATTGCACCGAGATCGATGAGATCCAAATGAGAACAACCTTCTAAATAGATGTAATTATGACGCGCGTGGCTCATTTTTTTTTCTTTTCTTTATAAAAAAAGATTTTACTTTTAATCGTCACAGATTCACCGACAGACCAAAACCAAAAACTTTCTTAGGTAACGTCCAAGAACATGTCTTGGAACAATAATATTGGTTTAGAACGACTAATGAGAATTGTATTTCTCAAAAAGTAAGTGAGAATTTTTATATTACAAAAAAATAAAAATAATTATTATACTTTTAATGAGTTGTTTAAAAAAAATTACTCCTTTCGATTCAAAAATTATAATTGGAAATTTTAATATCTAAAATAAAATATTAGAATATTTATAAATACAAAATTTTATAAAATATATATTTATGATAATTATATATATACACATCAAAACATAAAAAAATATACGTTTATTTCAAAAGATAGGTTTTCGAATACTTGCAACTAATTTTTTTCTCTTTAACCAAAAAAACTAATTTTTCTCTCAAAATAAAGATATTTATATTTATATCATAAAGTATATATAATTCTCATAAAATAAACATACTTATTTACATAGATATTGGAATATTTTGTTTAGATAACTGAGTTTTTGTAAATGATTTTTTATTTTTGCTTATTATTATTTTTTTAGCTAAAACGACCGGATCTTTTATCGATTAAAAGTAAAAGTACATGTAGTTTGCTTATTATCAAAACTACTACTTTCTATCTCTTTGATAAACTAAAACCCCTCTCTCTCTCTCTCTCTCTCTCCGCTTTTTCTCTCTGCTTTTTTTTTTTTAACAACACAGAAATCTTTGGTCCGTAAAAAATAATTAAATATAAATTATATTGAACTATAATATTATAATATTATTTAATTTTAATTTTTATAATAATTTATTGAATATATTATATATTTTAAATAATATCATTTATTTTAATTTTGATATGTTAATAATTAATATTATTATCTAATATAATTAATTTTTATTTACTAAATAATATTATTATTTAATATTATATTTTATCTTAAATTTAAAATATATTACTACTACTATTAAATAATTTAATATTATTAAATAAGTAAATACTTAACATTAAATAATATTATTTATATTCAATAAAATATATTTTAATAACTATATAATTTATTATAAATTAATTAGTTTGATATTTTATTTAATAATGTAATATTATTATTACAATTAAATAAAAAATTATTATTAAATATAATTTATGATTTTATTGTCTATTATTATTTTTTAAATAAGTATCTATGATTGAGTCGTGAATCATTTCAATTTTTGATAAAGCGGTTAAAATCGATGCAGAGGTCGTTGGTATGAAAAGATGGCATGTCATGATCCATTAAGTAGACTTGTCAGAAAAATTATTAAATTATTATCTTTTATCATTTTTTAAATAAAATGTCGTCTCAATTTTCCAAAAAGCAATAAAAAAGCAGTGGGAACGGATTATGATTTGTCATGTCCATTGTTCCATGAACAACGTAAGAGTCTTTTATGCTTTCAGTGTCGGTCGGCCACAAGAGAGGGCATCTTGCACTTTTGATAAGCTCGTCCCAAAACTCTCTTTAATTTTTAAACTCTTAATAAAATCATGTATTATAACTAATTACTATTATAATTAAATAATTTTTAATATCTATCAACTATTATATATTCATAGATAATTAATAAAGAAACATTCTACCAACAAATTCAACATGAATTAAATTAAATTCACATTCATTGATAATATTTGATTATAAAACTTGAATATTTCAAAACCTTTCTTTATCATTGAAGTAATGTCTTATTCACATTAATTTCACCTTTAAACTGCAATTTGTACCTGGGGATATATATGTTTTACTTTTTCCCGTTTTGTTTGTAGCTTGGGCGAAGTCATCGGAAAACTTTCATGTTGTGTTTAGATGAAGAATTTTAAGGAGAGAATTCATTTCAATTAAGATATTTAAAAGTTCAAAATGTAAATTTCTTATTTGGTAAAAATTTTTGAAAAATTTGAAAATTTATGAGGGATTTAAAAAGGGAATTTGAAATGCTTAAATTTTCTTTTGAAAATTCACCTAAATAGGTGGTTTTTCAAAATTTCTTATACTCTTTCTTACTTTATTAGACATGACCTATTATTAAATATAGAGTTAAAAACAAAAAACATATTGTTTTATTTAAATTTAATATATCTTTATTTTTTATATTATTAACAATATCTATACATTTTTACAAATCTAATGATATCCATTGCATATTTTATTTGATATTTTTTTTGTAATATATAATAATATTATTTTTCTTTTATAATTATTTTTTATTTAATCAAATTTTAGTATCCAAAAATTTTTTTTAAAATTTTTTTTATCTAAACAAGTCAATTATAAATGTTAATATTTTAAAATAATAAATTTTGAAATATTTTTATTTTAAAATGTCTCAAAATTTTGAAATTCCTTGTACAAACACAACCTCAGTGTTCTTTCCATTTCCATTTACAGCTTTTGGCATTTCCGTTACCACAAAACCCTGCCTGATCCTTTCAACTCTGTTTTTGATATTTCTTCGTTGCCCACCCAAAGTCAGAATCCTTAATTTTCAGTCTCCGTCGTCAAATTCTGAACTGGATCTCTTCTACTGCTCCTTTGTTCAGTGATTGTTTAAAAAAAATAAGCTTTTCAATGAGAGCCCCTTCTTTTTCCATTGCCACTGAACACTGAATCTTCCAAATTCATTGGCTGTCAAATTTAGAGTCTCCGTCGCCAAATTCAGAACTGGATCTCTTCCATTGCTCCATTGTTCGTTGATTGTCTTGTAAAATAATCTTTTCTGTCAGAGGCCCTTCTTTATCGTTGTCATCTGTAAAAATAGTCAAATTGTGCAAGGCGGCGAAAGGCCGCCGTTCCCACAGCCAGAAGCTGCCGTCAGCCTGTGCCGGAAAGCCCAAAAGGAACTTCTTCCGAATCCTCTCTTACTCCTTTACACTTTGTATGGTTTAGGTTCTCCTAAATCCCCTAGAACTCCATCGATCACAATCAAATTGGGAACTTGATCTCTTCCACTGCTCCTTTGTTCGTTGAGTTTTTGTTAAATAATCTTTTCAGTGAGTATCCTTTTTCATTGACATCAGTAAAGATCCGTCTCCGAAAAAACTTTCCGCTTTCCCACCCTGTTTCTTGGTTTTGTTTCTTCCTTTCTCTGGTTGTTTATTCTGTCTCCCTCTCTCTTGTTTCACGCAACTTCCGGAAAAAAAAAGGAAAGGAATGGAGGTTGTTACTGCCATAGTTAGCACCATTTTCACGGAAGCTGCAAAGTGCATGATCGCACCCGTAAAAAGACAGATCAAATACCTTTCCGATCATGAGAACAAAGTTCAGAGTCTCAAGAACCAAGTTGAGAGCTTGAAGCATGCCAGAGAAAGAGTGCAGCATTCCGTTGACATTGCTAAAGCAAACGGAGAAGAGATTGAACACGATGTCCAAAAGTGGCTTACTACAGTCAACAAGAAGATCGATGAAGAAGTACAGAAAGTATTGCAAGATGAAGAAAAAGCAAAGAAAAAGTGCTTGCTTGGCTTGTGTCCTAGTTTCTGGACTCGCTACAAGCTTAGCATCAAAGCTGAAAAGGAGGCGAAGGCTGTTGCAGGGCTACTCGAACAGGGCAAATTTGACAGGGTTTCGTATCGTCCAGCTTTACAGCAACAAGTTATCACGGCCGCATCAGTTAAAGATTTCGAAGCATTCGAGTCAAGAAGGCAGGTTTTGAATGGAATTATTAAGGCACTGAAAGATGGTAGCATCGGAGTTATAGGGGTGCACGGGATGGGTGGCGTTGGCAAGACCACGCTAGTCAAAGAAGTTGCTAGACAAGTAAAGGAGGACCAGTTGTTTGATTCCGTAGTTATAGCAACAGTGACTCAGACCCTTGATGTCAAGGAAATTCAAAACCAAATTGCAGACGTATTGGGTTTAAAATTTGAGGAACAGAGTATGGTTGGAAGGAAACTTCGACTACGAGGAAGATTGAAAAAAGATCTTGAAGAAGAGAAGAAGATTCTTGTTGTTTTGGATGATATTTGGGAAAGTTTAGATCTTGAAGAAGTTGGGATTCCTTTTGGAAATGAACATGAAGGTTGCAAGATACTGCTAACTTCTAGAGATTTCAATGTTTTATCGAGTGGGATGGATACTCAGAAAAATTTTGCAGTTGGGGTTTTAAATGAAGAAGAAGCGTGGGACCTGTTTAAGAAGATGGCTGGTGATTGTCTTGAAAGTTGTGATTTGCAGCCTACAGCTATTGAGGTAGCAAGGAAATGTGCAGGACTGCCAATAGCCATTGTGACAGTTGCAAGGGCTTTGAGAAACAAAACTTTAACCGAATGGGACAATGCTTTGCGTGAACTAAAGAGGCGTTCGTCAGGAAACTTCACAGCTCGGGTAAATTCAGCTATAGAGTTGAGCTACAATTATTTAGAAAGTAAGGAGGATAAATTGACTTTCTTGTTTTGTAGTTTAATAGGCCACAATGGTCTCATTCAGGATTTGTTGAAATGCATGGTTGGTTTGGGATATTTTCAATGCGTCTACACAATAAAAGAAGCAAGAGATAAAGTGTTGACAGTGGTGAAGAAGCTGAAAGCGTCTTGCTTGTTGCTTGATAGTTATAATGACGAACGGTTTGATATCCATGATGTTGTTTGGGGTGTTGCTTTATCGATTGCATCAAGGGACCACCATATGTTTGTGTTAAAAGATGGTGATGTCCTAACAGAGTGGCCTGATGAGGAGAGAATGAAAAATTGTGGTGAGATTAATTTACTTTCTCCTCGAATTTTAATTGAGCTTCCCGATGAGATGGAGTGTCCAGGTCTTTCCTTTTTCCGAATGGACCATGACGGTTCAGTGAAAATTCCAGCCACCTTCTTTAGACGAACAGAAAGACTCAAAGTTTTAGCTCTCACTGGAATGTATTTTCCATCTCTCCCTGTGTCAATTAATCTCCTCACGAGCCTTCACACATTGTGTCTAGATCGTTGTGCACTTGAAGACACAAGCATTATTGGAAAGCTCAAGAGTTTAGAAATCCTTAGCCTCGTTGAATCAGACATCAAAGCGCTACCCAGGGAGATAGCACAATTGACCCGGTTAAAGTTGTTAGATTTGAGTGATTGTACTAAACTCAAAATCATCCCACCAAATGTGTTAGCAAATTTGTCCAAATTAGAAGAATTATATTTGGAAAATAGCTTTGTTCAGTGGGAGGAAGAAGTACCTGGCGGTGAAGGAAGAAATGCTAGCCTTGAGGAATTGAAGCATTTGACTCATCTAACCACTTTGTATGCTTATTTTCCTGATGCGCAAATAATTCCAGAACGCCTGTTCATGGAGACATTGGACAGATACAGGATTTTCATAGGTGATTATGGTGCGAGGCTACGGTACCATGACCATGAATACTCAAAAACACTGAAATTGAAGTTGTATACAAGCATTTACCTGGACCATGGGGTGAAAATTTTGTTGAAGAAGACTGAAGATTTACATCTTGCTCAACTTAAAGGAATCAAGAATGTAGTTGGTGAGTTAAGTGATGGGGAAGGTTTTCCACATTTGAAGACACTTCACATCGAAAATGGTTTGGAAGTCCAATATATCGCAACAGAGAAAATGGAGTTTTCCCAATTACAGTCCATGACACTCCAAGATCTACCACAACTCATTAGCTTTAGCTCAAAATGGAGGAGGTGTTCCACATCCCAACAGGAGCAGGGGGATACAAGCACCAAGCCGCTTTTCAACTATCGGGTATTTATTTATGGAAGCATTCGATGGCTTAATCATATATTTCGAGTATACAAATATAGGTCATTGAGTAAACTCTTTTATTTTTTGTTGTACCCAATGAAATTTTTAAAATATTTTTTTTGTTTAATTAAACTTTTACTTTGCATAAAAACAACCAATCCATTATTTCTTACTACATTAGCCTCTAGGTGATCTTTTTCTTTGCCACATCAATATTCCATTATGTATATGTGATAAATAAGGATTATGTAGATGCTAATGTGGCATGCTATATGAGCTTTTTTTTTGTGTGTGTAAATTGATTAGATAACAATTAATTAGACTTTATTGCATAAATAATGAAGTTTAAGGTTTGTTTAACCGGAAAGATGAAAAGACGCGTGGATGGAAAATTTATTAATCCAATAATTAAGCTAGATAACAAGAAAGTGGTTACAAAATATAACAATTGGTTTAATAATTTTTTTCTTATAATTATCTCTTTCTATCCTTCTTACCAAGTAAAATCTTAGTGATTTTCATTAAAAATAAGAGCTTAATTAAATAAAAATACTATTTTAAGAATTCAACTGGATACAATGAAAAGCTAAAAGTTTGAATGAGAAATTATTTGAAATTTAATTAATCAATCAATATATTTTGGATAATTATCCATTTATTATACACATCAAACTTTTTATTAAGAGATAAAATAAGATAAAAGTTTTTATTTGATAAAGTTGAAGGTGTTTAGAGAATTATATTTTGTTATGAATCATTATCAAATATACTTGCAATGGAATTTTTAGACAGCACAAGATTAACAGGGTGAGTTACGCATACTTTTTAGAGAATATTAAAAAAATTAAGAGATGTTGCAGTTTTTAACTCTGTTTATGAATTTAAAAATATTACACAGTCAATGTATGTGATAATAAATCCTATTAATATTATGAGAAAATCAATTGATGTAAAATTATCTTTGATCTTTTTCATCTAAATGGGAGATACTAAAGTTGTCCATAAATTTACGCGCTCCAATTCTTGTAGTTTTTGGTGAATATTAAACAATTAGGCAAGAGAGACTGTAGGAAAATCACTTTTCCCTAATTGAAATTCACATTTCTTGTTATATGAAATCATCTAATAGTACAAATTAAAATTCTAATTCCACTGAACTTATGGAATACGTACATGTGTGCAGTTTGTGTTTCCTCAGTTGAAAAGCCTGCGACTTTCCTCAATTAATACCCAAAGGATATGGCACAACCAGCTTTCAGAGACCTGTTATTCCAGCTTGTCGAATTTGAAGAGCTTGATCATTAAGGGCTGCGGGAAATTGGAACATTTCTTATCACCCTCTGTCGCTACAAGTTTGGTGCAGCTCCAACGCTTGAAGATAGAGAGATGCAAGTGCTTGAGAGAGATAATATTTACAGAGGAAATAGAAGAAGGAAAGAAAGATGTGATTTGTTTCCCTCAATTGAACTCTCTGGAAATAAGGGATCTTCAGAATCTCACCAAATTTTGCTCAGGGAATTATGATATCGAGTTCCCATCCTTGAAAGTGCTCAACGTTCAGGACTGCCCGAAATTAAAGGAATTCATTAATCAAACTGAAATGGATCAGGGGAATTATGAGTCCGGTGTACAAGCTCTCTTCAATGAGAAGGTGAATTAATCTTTTGTTTTGCTTTGTCCTTGTCTTTTGCCTTTATTTTATGAGCTAATTCTTGACCGGCATATTGAATTATATATATGTTTATAGGTTGCAGTTCCTAGTTTGCAAAGGATGACGATCTCCAACTTGAGAAATGTGAAGATGATATTTCACAACAAACTTCTATCAGGTTCTTTTTGCAAATTAGAAGAAATGAGTGTTTCGTATTGTGATCAGTTATCGACTATGTTTCCAGTGTCAATAGCCAAGGACCTTCCACAACTTGAACATCTAAGCATAGATGATTGTGGAGTGGAGGAGATTGTGTCGGCAGGGGAAACATTGGAACGGCCCATTACGTTTATGTTTCCTCAACTGTCTTCCCTTGAGCTTAGGAACTTAAAAAAGCTCAAATGTTTCTATCCAGGGCAACATACAATAGACTGGCCGATGTTGAAAAAATTGAAGACTGATTATTCTGCTTTACTGAAGATTGTAGCTTCAGAACGTCTAAGCAGTGCCCAAGAAATGAATAGAAATGGCCAACGAGATTGTACAATTGGACAGCAACATTTATTGGTTGAAGAGGTATGATTATGAACCTTCAATATGTCCTTTAAAAATCTAAAACACATTCACTGTTTCACATGTATGGCACGTTGATAAATGTCACTTATGCATTGTTAATTTTTTTTAAATTTTGTAACCAAAAAAATAATTTTTTAATTTATTATGGATTTTTTAATAATAATAATAAAAATAAATAATGTCATATACATACGTAAAAGAAAAAAGCTAAAAAAAATCCTATGTGCATAGCTTCATTTTTTTATACGTAAGATAATACATTAATTTTAATTTTTATAAGATAATCCTATTTAATTATTTATTTAATTTCGAATTATTTAAAATTAAAAAATAGATTTCAACCATTTTGTTTTATTTAAATTAAATAAAAATTATCTCGGAATTTAATTTTTCTTTTATCACTTATTATATCATTTTTAAATTAAAAAATATCTTTAAACCAAAAAAAATAAATTAAAAATATCTATATATTTGAATTAGAATTATTCTAAAGTTTTAAATGTTTTTTCAAAAAAAAATTCAAACAAAGCATTTTTTTGTTTATAAAACAAGATATTTAAGTTTATATGTTTTGGTATTGAATTAAACTTCCATGCCTTCTTTTTTCAGTTTTTGTTCTATTTAACAATTTCGTTTCTTCCTTTTTATTTATATTATGTTTATTTGTTCAAACATCCACATGAAAATATTAGTTTATTTGCTTGATCATTTTGTTTATTTATTTATTCAATCATTTCCTTTCATAAAAAAGAAAATATCCATATCGATCATATATTGTTTTAACTTAAATATTGTATTTAATTATTTTGAATTAATTTAAATTTTATAAAAATCAAATAATAAATTATTTTTATTTTTATTTTTTTACTTTACTTACCTTAAGTTTGAGACTATTATAAATAAATTTTTTTTTTAACTCTTAAAAAAAATAGAATTTTCAACTCTAACTAATTTTATAAAATTAATTTGGAGTTTTTTAAATTCAAATTTTAAAAATAAATTAGGTTCAAATATGAAACAATAACAAATAATCTATTGATGACCGGTGGTGTAGTCAGAAATTTTTGTCAATGGAGTCAATATAAAGGTGTTCAAGGGCTAGTTACCATTCAAACCCGAAGACCCTCCAATTTTTAGATAGATTTGGACAAAAATATTAAGTCCGTTAAAATGGTTTGTACTTGAAAATCATGATTCAATAAAAATTGGACTGGGTTTGGGTTTACCATTTCTATTCCAAGTCCGATCCGATCTGATAATCATAATTTTTATTATTATTTTTTATACTAATTCATTTTTTTAATTAATTTTTTTTTGCAGTTTAATTTAAGGTTTTATTATTTTTCATATTTTAATTTAAAATTTTCATGTTTCTTGTAATATTTTTTTAAGAGCTTATTTAACCGATTGTGTTATATTTATTAATTATTATGTATTTTAATATTTTTATATTTATTATTATTAAAAAAATCAATAGTTTTTGGGCGGGTTTAGCTTTATTCATTATATGTAAAAATGATCATGGGCAAAAAATTAAGCTTTAAAAATCGAACCCGGTGGTCTTAGGCGCACCATCAATCCCTTAACTCAAACTTAACTCGACCAATGAACACTTCTAGGTCAGTATTGTAATATTATTTTTATATAACATTGACAAAATAAAATATAATAAAAAATTCCATAGTATAAAACAATTCGCAAATAAATAAATTTTCTTACAATCTATTCATAATTTATCTAAGTAGTTACTTTAGTGGTGCTGTATAAATTTCTTTTTAATTTTTCTTTCATGGCAATAAAAATATTATAAAATAATGCAAATAGGTAGATAATATAATATTTTGTTCTTTTGTAATGAGATTGTAATTGTAATATTAAGTAACTAATTACGTATAAAAGAATTATTGCATTAAAAGCAACAAACTAATCATTTATAAATCGGATCAAACTCATTTAATAAATATTATGAAGGTAATTAAGAAGAAAAACTGTAGTAGGAATGTGTGATCACAACAAAATGAAGAGAGCATTTCAATAAGAAATAAGTGTTAAATTAATTAAAATAAGACTAAAAATATGTTTGTAAAAAAAAATCAATAGAAGTACATTCTAATTGCTAAAGAACTTTTAAATCTTACTAGTTAAATTTGCACTCGTAATGAAAAGAAAATTGTTAAATTTATTATTCAAATAAATGTAAAAGTGAAAATAATATTTATATTTTTTAGCCCTTTCTTAACTAATTTTAACAAATTTTAATGTGTCAATTTGGAAAAAATCACTAAATTATTTAACTATATACATGTTAATTATGTTTTTTTTCAAATATTAAGTGGTCAGTTGACTCCACTCAACACCATATGGCTATGTCACTGTTGTTGATTGATATAATAAGAATTACTTTCATTAAGATTGTAACTATTTAATTTTTTTATTTAATATTTAAGTTTTGTTATATTTAATTTTCTATAATTTTTTAATTAATATTTGATTTCAATTTTTTTTAATTCGTGTTTATTTAAGCATTTAGATTTTTAATACATTATTTAAAATATATTTTAGCATTTTTTTGTAATTTTATTCTATTATAAAAACATTATTATAAATTAAAATGTTACCGTTCATAGTGCGAGTTTTTTAATAATAATAATAATAATAATAATAATAATAATAATAATAGAATTAGGAAGTAGATGTTAAATTGAAATTAATAAGTATGTTATAAATTATATAAATTCAATTTTAATAGAATTTATATCTAACTTAATTACTAAAGAGTTGTTTGGGCTCAATTTTATTTTATGTTTTTGTTTTCAAAATCTTACAATATAAAACATAAATTATGTTTGGTAGAATGATTTTGTTTTATAATTCAAAAAACTGGCAGCAGAATTTTTGATGTTTCCTACAATTTTCAAAACATGTTTTCTAACAAAAACACGAAGTGAACAGTGTTTTTTAATGAAATCTTTTTTTCGAGTCATAGCATCGACATTTATTTTATTTTTTTTATTTGTAAACCAAACCCCCAGTGTCTCAGTTCTTCATCGCAACTGCTTCTTCACATGTCTCCTTGCTTCTTCACTTTTCCTTCAATTATTGATTTCGTCAAATTTCTTTCGCTTCTTACACAGCTCATATATATCATCATTTGGAATCATCTTTCCAAGATGATGAGCAGCAACCCCCAAATTGTTTGTCTTTACATCACTAGTCATGGTTGGCTCTGAAATACCATTTTTTACCTCTCTTAACCCTCACCTTACAATCATGCAGCAAAGGAATTAAAGTTGTCACTTTAGATAAAAACAATGCACCCCATAACAAAAGGCAAATTCGATTGGCAGCGTTTGTCCAAAGACTCATCATTATAGAAATAGAGTCAACCATAATGCATGAAAGAAACCAAGCTTGCTTCAATAAACTACAATGAAAAGAGCCAAAAGAAAAATAAATAGATCATTGATGGGTTTAGCGTGTGTCTTTTTTTTTGTGCTTTCGATGACGTGTTTTCTGAGAGATCTTTGGTTATTTTGTGTTTTGATCATTGATTGTGATGGGTATTTGGTTTTGGGTAGGTTAGATTGATTTTGTTTTCGATCTTTGATTGGTTTGCTCAATTGGATTTTGTTTTATTGCCTGAGAGTCTTTGGATTGTCAATTGTACCTCAGTCGGACTTGCTCAAAGGGGATTGGGTTCTCCTTGTGCCATTCCTGGTGTTCTATTTTTTCTTGAGAAGGGTGGACTTATTATCTATGAATTAATTTTGCCTTTTAAAAAAAAGATTTGAAAGAAAATTCACCATTTGAAGCAATCTAAGAGAAACTAGGTTGTATTATCAAAAAAAAAAAGAGAAACAAGGTTGCCTCTGCTAAGCTTACAAAATTAATATCAAGAAAGATAATAATGTAATAAAAATTTAATATTATTTTGATGATATGTTTTAACTTTCATTATATATATATATATATATATATATATTTATATATTAATATATATTACAGAGAAAGAGGAAGACAATTAGAATAAAATTTTAATCATGTTTAATGTTTATGTAATTTTATTGATATTGTATTAAAATTTAATTGCATTAAATTTAAATATTAATCATGTTGAGATACATAAAGTATGATCTCATGTAATTTTTAAAATCATATTTTTAATAGAAAGTTTATATAATAATAAATGAAATAATTTTAATGATATATCAAAATTGACAAAAAAAAATAGCACATTATTAATAATATATTAAAATTATGATTTTAATAAAAAATATTTAATGTTCAGCATTAATTAATTATAAAATTATCAAATTATGTTTCAATCGATTAGATGCCAAATATGTTTTTTGTTTTTAGTTTTTAAAATTATAAAACAGTATAGTTCACCTAACATGTTTTTTGTTTTTTAAAATTTCAAAACAAAAACAAATTTTCTAAAACATAAAACATAAAAATGACAACAATACCAAATGACCACTAATTATTTCATTTTAAATTTATGCAAATATTAAATTAGTAATGCAAAAGGTTTTGAAATATAAATTTAAGTTCCAGTAAGTGAAAAAATTTAAACATTTTTTACTGTAATGGTCAAGTAATCACAAGTGACATGCCTTTAAGTACTTATCACGCAGGCATGCATGTATACATGTACATACATACACACACACACACAAACACACACACACATATATATATATATATACACACACACACACATGCATATATACATATATATATACACACCCGTCATATATTGTTTTAATCATTTCAATTTCATATTAATCACACATTATTTTCTTTTTTTTTTGATAGACACATTATTTTCTTATTGTTCGCATATCAGTTGCAATTTTGTATAATAAGTTATCCATATAAAAATATTACTTTAAACTTAAATAATAATAAAAATCTTAATTAGTTATCTGAATTTGTAAGTCAAATTAATTTAAAAAACTAAATCCATAACAAAAATACTATTGACTTAAATGACCAATAATAGTTTGCTATATGTTTGAAAATGCCGAGTAAATTTACATGTAACTGTCACATCATTTGCAGGTTTTAAAGGAACCTCAATAATAAAATTTTCAAGAAAAGTAAAGAAACTATAAAAAAAATCTAAAATTGAAAAAATATAAAATGTTGAAATTAAAAAAAAAAAGGAAGACCAAGATAAAGTGAGAGAGGGAAGTTGTGGAAAGAGTAAGGGATTAGGGAATGGGGGAAATGGGGATGTCAATGGTGTGGGTATATGTTAATTTTGAGGTACTTGATTCCGAATTCAATTTTTTATTAAAGCATCTAAAGTCAATAATTAGTTGATTATTTTTTAAATTCACTATTCGAACTTTACTCTAATAATTTTAACCATACCCGTTTATTACTCTGACTCGATTATTCAATCAAAGTTTGATAAGAACTCGTTAATTGATCCGAACCCAAACCCGGTAAGTTTTGACTATTTATGCAAAAAACAACACTACTATGCACATAAATACTGTTTTCTATTATGTGCTTTTTTGTAATAAATTATTTTTTATATCCTCTATTTTCTAATTGATGTTTAGTTAACATTCAAAATATTCTAAAATTATTTTTATAATATTATTGCTTGCGTAATTTGGTTGTTTTATATTTTATAATAATTTTTTAAAATTTTTATTGTTATAATATGTAATGAACTATTTACATTTATTACTTTTATTTTGAGGATGAATTAACCTTTATGGGCTGGTGACAAATTTTATTCTAATTAAATTAGATTGTAAAGTTGAGAGATAATATTGTCTTTAATTTTAAACATTTAGTTTTTTATAATGTATTAATGTAATATATATTATCTTAATGCCTTGATCAATGATTATAATATAAGACAATTAAAGATATTGACCTTAAATCTTTTATTTAAGTAAAAAAATGTTTTTTTTTTCAATAATTACAAAGAGTAACATTTACACATGTACTGATATACAAATTAATATACATATATTTTTGGATACAAATGAGCAGTTTCTTGCTTAAGTTAGATAAAATATTTAGTGTCGTACATACGTACGTACATACATACACACACATACACATTATACAAAAATATCATATGCATGTAAATGGTCAATGTGTAATAATTGTATATTAATTTATTATGAAACTTTTATGAATTTAATTTACTATTTTGATTTTATTTTCTTTTTCATGTTATATAACAAAGTAAATTTTGGTACAAGTAAATATATGTAATTATTTCCTGTATCATTATCGGTCAACAGAGTCTCCCAATAACGGTGCCAAGTTATGTTAGGAGCGTTTCTAAAGCATATGGACTTGAATACATGTAGACCAACATTCTGTCTGATTTGTTTTTATAAAATTGGTTTCCTTTCCTAGGTCTTTCCCAAATTAGAGGAATTGCGGTTACACGAACTTGATGCAAGTGCAATGATGTGCGATGGTCAGCTTCCAGAAGACTTGCTTCAGCAGATAAAAGTTTTTGTGGTGAATGGCTCCTCTACTAGTTTTCCCATTAGTTTCCTCCACAGATTTTGCAATCTGGAAGTTCTTAAGTTTACCAATATTGTCCATCTCAAAGGTGCAGTCTTTTGTGAAGGGGATGTTCCTGAGAAACCAGATGCTGGGACAGTTCCCTCACGAATTACAAAGTTAAATTTGGAATCTTGTAAAAATCTTACACATATATGGGGGACAGATTCAGAGGTAAGCCACATTCTTCCTAATCTCCAAACTCTAGAAGTTCGCTGGTGTCATGATTTGATAAATATTGGATGCTCCTTGTCCTCCTCATCTTTTCAAAATCTCACAACTTTGAGAGTGGTTTACTGCAAAATGATGATGAACTTAGTTACAGCCTCAGTAGCTCAGAGTCTGGTACAATTAACGACAATGGCCGTAATGAACTGCGAAAGGATGACTGAAATAGTGGCAAACGAGGGAGCTGATGGAGCAACATACGAGATCAATTTTAGAAAGTTGAAATATATTGAACTCGATTGTTTACAGAACTTGGCAAGCTTTTGTTCAGGGAATCACGCCTTCGAGTTTCCATCGTTGGAAGAATTAATTGTGAGTCAGTGTCCTAATTTGAAGGCATTTTGTCAAGGAGTTTTGAGCACCCCAAAACTACAAAGAGTAAAAGAAAGCAGTCGTCGTGACCGAGGGCGTTGGGCTGATGACCTCAATACCACCATACAACTATTGTACGCCAAAAAGGTATGAATTAATTCATAATGCATATTCAGTCCTGCTACAATTTACTCTGCAATTAATTATTTTTCTCATTGAAATACTGCATGCATCCTTTCATTGTTTTAGAAATTAAAAAGACATATCCATCATTTCTTTTTAATATATTTATAAACAAAAGAAATAAAAATACTAAGTACAACAATAATAAATTTAATTTTAAGAAATGTTTTCATTTGATTTTTGTTTTTTTGATTTGTTAGTTTTTATGTCTTATTATTATTGAAATTTTTTTAATTTTCTCAACATTTTAGAAGAAATTAAAAAAAATTCACCTAAAAAATTTTAAATAATTTTTTCCTTTACAATTTTTCATAAATATACTATACTTTCTCTTTGTTTACTCTCCCTGTTGCCCCTTCATTGACATCAATATTAGGTTCTCTAAGGACCAATGGTAGCTCTCTTCATCTCTTTTCTTTCTCCTTTTCCTCCTCTCTATTTTTTTTTTCTCTTCCTTTCTTTCCTTTAATAATAATAATAATGATGATGATGATGATGATACAAAATCAATTGGCACCTCAACAGTTAAAATGTGGTTCAATTAAGAATTGTTTGCGCTTGTGACAACTATAATAATATGTACAGCCATGATGATGATGATGATGATACAAAATTAATTGGCTCCTCAATAGTTAAAATGTGATCCAATTAAGAATTGTTTGCGCTTGTGACAACTTATAGACAACTTTAATAATATGTATAGCCATGTGTTGATTTGTTATTACAATCTTGTACCATATATTAGGTTGGATATGGTGGCCTACGTCATTTGTTAATGTCAGACACGTGTCCAGAGTTGATGGAAATATGGAATACCAACCCTCAAGAAATTTTGGACTTCAAAATCCTTGGACAAATTGAAGTTTGTAATTGTAGTAGCTTAAAATACATTTTTACCCCCTCTATGGCTTTCAGCCTCAAGCAACTATGGACTTTAAAAGTAAATGAATGCGGTAGTATGGAACAAGTCATCAGGGAACAGGAAGTTGAGGAGGATGCAACCACTTATAAGTTCATATTTCCCTTGCTACGCTACATAGAAATTGAGTCATGTTCCAACGTCACATGTTTTTATTTGGGAAGTGGATCTCTTGAATTGCCATCGTTGGGAACTATTGACATAGCTGAGTGTCCAAAAATGGCTACATTTGCATCTTCATTTTCAAGAAACAAGGAGAAAGCAGAGTCGATTTGCCAAGGAAGTGATGAGGAGGACCGCCATATTGCTCCAACCTTTTTCAATGATAAGGTCAGTTTCTTATTCAACTTTTTTCTTTTCTTGATAGAGATTAGTGAAGTATTTCCCTATTTAACTTGATAGAGATTAGTGAAGTATTTCCCTATTTAACTGTACTTTAGAATGTCTTAAGTCACTTTTTAGACACCCAGTAAAACTATAGTACCATTTCTTAGTTTTTCTTTCTTTTTTTTTTTAAAAAAAATCTTAAATAATAATACACACTTACTAACATTAAATTAACTCTAATTAATTTTACTAAATTCTATTTAACCAAGTTAAATGGGAAATTCTATAATAAGTCGGTTACAAATTTTGATTTCATTGTAAGGTTAACGTAAATAATATATAAATAAGCATAAATTTAAAATCATTAGTCATAAATATGTTAGAATTATCATAAATATATTTGTAGAATTTTTCATTTTAATTGATTAATTACCTAAATTAACATATAGGAAAAAGAGAAACCAAAAGTAAGAGGAATTTTTTTTTTTAGTTTTATAGTGCGCCTAAATCTTGAGTTTAATTAGGGGATAGAAAAAAAAAGAAAAGAAAAATGAAAGAAAGAAAGCTGCTTCACGCAAACAAATTCTACCCATTTAATTCAACAAAATTACCACGTCAATGAAATTAACAGAAGAAAGTTGACAAAATTACTTATCGAAATCACATACCAAATTCAAATAGTAATTTGAATTATTTTGAATTATGTTAAAGAGATAAAATTTTAAATTTTGTATGAGTACAAGGATTCTAGAATAATAGAATAGAAGTTATAAACATTCTATAAGAATATGGTTAATTATCATCATCATCATTATATCTCATACCTTTATCTCAATATTAGGTAGGTTACATGAACAAGTACAAGGACTCACACTAAGTCAACATGAATTTTCTTTCTTAAATTAATCGATGTATTCAATTTTCACTCTACTAGCTTACCGTTAAGCGTACTTATATTCCTAGATCCTAACCAAGGCTTATAATTAAGTCCTAGCTTTTAACCAACCCTTGTTGTAACGCCCTCGGAAGCTGAAAATTCGGGCTAACTTTTTTCTTCACAACCTACGTTTTTCATTCGCTCAATGTAACTATTGTCTAACAAGCAGCTTACTACTTGTTTTAGTGTTTAAGACTAATTGTTTAAGGTCTCATTAAAGTTGCCTTGTAATATGTGCCAAAAACAAAATTGAAAAATTCCACCCCTACTTTGGAATATTACCCATCCTCATGTGCAATACAACATCATCTCAACCTGTGGCACAATACATTCTCAATATGCCATCTTAGACATCTCATTTTCATCAATTTGTAATATCGAGAGTACAACCCATTACGAGGCACAGTTCATTTACAATCTTGATACACTCCTAACACTTACATCCTGAACCCTATACACAGTGTATATAAAGTCTTTAAGTCTAGAATATAAATAGAGATAATAAGGAAGTTTATACCTCAACACAAAAGTAATAATGCCTAGCGGCCCACGTATCAAACTCTCAGTGCACCACACTTGCATATGAGCCTATCTGAAATAATCTGTGAGGTGGAAGAGGGGGGGTGAGCTAAAGCCCAATAAGAAAATATATGCTAAGTGATGCTAGGATCCTACTATGCTCAATGCATATTTATGCGTGAACAAATGCTCAAAAACCGATGTCTCAATGCAATATCAATATACTTTTGTTTATAATGTTTTAAAACCGTTAAATCAATTAGTTCTAATTAAATCGATTTCCACTCAATTACAAAAATCAAGATACAATAGAAAAGAGATAATAAACTCATTCTAGTTCATATAGAACCAAAATACATATTCAAAAGCATTTACAAGAGACAGGTATCAATTCTCGAGATTTGATAACGTAACTAGGATCTTCGAAAATATAACCAATGAGCTTTCCATGAAAGCATCCACTGTAACTAGCAGTGGTTAGGGTTCTATACTAAGGCTCTATTTATGATCATGAATCATCCCAGCACCAGTGATCATTTAGTAGCTGAGGTACATGTCACGACTAGTTGTCAGACAACTAGTAGTCCCTTATGCGTAAATATTGCTATCCATTCCCACACAGGTGGAATCCATGATTTAAATACGCATATGGGCACCTAAATGCCGTACAGGCATGATAAATGCCACACAGGCAAACTCAATGCCACATAGGCATAAAGCGCCACATAGGCAAGTTAAGTGCCCCATATGCAAGGTAAATGCCTCTCAAGCATTTCCAAATGCCACATAGGCATAATATAGCACCACATGTTTCATGCGTCAAAACCTATACAAAAATAGCTTTTGGAACATGACTTGAGTAATGAAAGCATGGTGCATTTAAACACTTGTAGTTTATAAACATCAACATATGAAATCATGTTTGTTAAAACCTTTATCTTATCGAATGACTTTATTTTGGCAAAGCTATCATGGCGACAACAATTATATTTATTTAACCAACTTGACGCCTTTATAAAACTATATCCTACCTTGCTTCAAGCATGCGAGTCTCAATGATAAGTAGCGTTTTCTAAAATGCATGAGGTTAAAAATACGATATATAGGTTTAAACTAAACCTAAAGACTATGTATGTTAATTTCCAACGAAAATCAGGTATTATGATGACATAGGTAGAACATTACTCGGCATCATAATCACAATCAGTTAATCTGCATTAAAACTCCAACAAGCAGTATAGTTTATAGACCAATCCAACACAATCCCAATCCCAAACGTTACACACTTTATACTCAATCCAAACATATTTTAAATTCAAACAAAATTCATTTCTATGTACCAAAACCAATGCTTCGTACACCATTTTCCAAGTATTCTGTATAAACATGTAAAGAAATATATTTTTTTATGTATTTTTATATATTTGTAAGCATATTTATTTATATAAGAATTAGCCTAGAGTAGTAAAAATAAAACATCACACGTGTCTACACCATTAACACGAAACCATCACCTACGTTTTGTACGTCATTTGCAAATACCTAAAACTTTTCCATCAACACGTATACTATATATATATGTTTATACCTATGATTATTAAATAACATTAACTTATACATACATGAACACAGAGGACTAACAAGCATTTAACATACATTCCCTTTCCTTAGCTAATTTACTAACTGAAATCCCCCTTTATTTATTCCTTCACTGCATATGTCCACTAAGCAGCCTCTATAAGCACAATTTTCAAGCAATATCTCATTATCTATACTCTAAATTAATCTTCCTATATATATATATATATATATATATATATTAACTTAATTTAAACTAGCACAAGTTAGCCCTAACCCCTTGAAAACTTGCAAACCGAGCCACTTCTCTTGCAGTCCACTATCACTAATTCAGCCGCTGTTATCTCCACTCCTTTTAACAGCTTCTTTGGTCTTTCCTACAGCCAATTCATTTCCTTGCACTAAGAGTAAGACTCTACTATTGGTTTAGCTAAAAGAAAACTGTGATTTACTCTATAAAATTTAGCCAAAACGGATTAGCTCTCCATCTCCACTTCTACTTCTACTATTTCACCGAGAAAGGCAACCATGGTTCTTTAGTGCTGCCTAGCTTATATTTTCTTTCCTTCTTCTTCACTATCTCTTGCTTCAGTTGTTTAAAGTCCCATTTCCAGTTGCAACAGCTGGCCTCACCACTGATTGCGCCTCCTTTGCCTCCAACCAAGAGATCCCTTGCTACTGCTTTTATGCTTCTGCCACAAGCCACTCCTTCAAGCTCACCAAGAATGGGCTTCAATTAGCTCGGTTCAACTCCCTCTCTTCACCGTTCCTTCCTCATCGATTTACGGAGGACAGGTTTCCCACAACTTCTCAAATTTCCTTTTTTTTTATTTGAGATTTCAGAACTGTCGGTAGCCCTTCAGTTGTTTAAAGTCCCATTAAAGTTGCCTTGTAATACGTGCCAAAAACAAAATTGAAAAATTCCACCCTACTTTGGAATATTTCCCATCCTCATACACAATACAACATCATCTCAACATGTCACACAATACATTCTCAATATGCTATCTTAGACATCTAATATTCATCAATTTGCAATATTGAGAATACAACCCATTACAAGGCACAGTTCATTTACAATCTCGCTACACTCCTAATACTTATATCCCGAATCCTACACTGTATATACAAAATGTCTAAGTTTGAAATATTAACAGAGATAATAAGGAAGTTGATACCTCAACACAAAAGTAATAATGCCTAGTGGCCCACGCATCTAACTCTTAGTGCACCACACTCGCATCTAAGTCTATCTGAAATAATCTGTGGGTGGAAGAGGGGGTGAGCTAAAGTCCAGTAAGAAAATATATGCTAAGTGATGCTAGGCTCCTACTATGCTCAATGCATGTTTATGTGTGAACAAATGCACAAAAACCAATGTCTCAATGCAGTTTCAATGTACTTTTGTTTATAAGGTTTTACTACCATTAATTCGATTAGTTCCAATTAAATCAGTTTCCACTTAGTTACAAAAATCGAGACACAATGGAAATGAGATAATAAACTCATTCTAGTTCATACAGAACCAAAATACATATTCAAAAGTATTTACAAGAGACAGGTATCAATTCTCGAGATTTGGTAACATAACTGGGATCTTCATAAATATAACCAATGAGCTTTCCATGAAAGCATCCACTGTAGCCAGCAGTGATCACAGTTCCATACTAGGGCTTTATTCATGATCATGAATCATCCCAGCCCCAGTGATAATCTAGTAGTTGAGGTATGTGTCACGACTAGTTGTTGGACAACTCAGAGTCCCTTTTATGTAAATACCGCTATCCATTGCCACACAGGTGGAATCCATGACATAAATATGAATACGGGCACCTAAATGCCACATAGGCAAACTAAATGCCACAAAGGCAAACTAAATGCCACAAGGCATGATAAATGCCACACAGGCATAGTGCCACATAAGCATGGTAAATGCCACAGCATTGTACAGCGCTACATGTCTCATGCGTCAAAACCCGTACAAAGATAGTTTTTGGAACATGACTTGAGTACTGAAAGCATGGTTCATTTAAACACTTTTAGTTTGTAAACATCAACAAATGAAATCATGTTTGTTGAAACCACTATCCTAATGAATGACTTTATTTTGGCAAAGCTATCATGGCGATAACAATTCCATTTATTTAACCAACTTGACACCTTTATAAAACCACATCCTACCTTACCTTGAGCATGCAAGTCTCGATGACAAGTAGCGTTTTCTAAAATGCATGAGGTTAAAAATACGATATATAGGTTTAAACTAATTCTAAAGATTATATGTTAATTTCCAAAGAAAATTCGGCATTATAACGGTATAGGTAGAACACCACCCAGTGTCATAATCACAACTAGTTAACCTGTATAAAAACTCCAACAAGCAGTATACTTTATACACTAATCCAACACAATCCCAATCATAAACATTGCACACTTTCTTCTCAATCCAAACATATTTTAAAATTCGAACAAAATGCATTTTTATGTGCCAAAACCAATGCTTCGTACTCCATTTTCCAAGTATTCCGTATAAACATGTAAAGAAATATGTTTTTTTATGTATTTTTATATATTCATAAGCATATATATATATATATATTTATTTATTTATATGGGAATTAGGCCTAGAGTAGTAAAAATAAAACATAACACGTGTTTACACTATTAACACAAAACCTTCACCTACGTTCTGTACGTCATTTGCAAATACCCAAAACTTTTCCATCAACATGTATACTTTTATATATATGCATTTATACCTATGATTGTTAAATAACATTAACTTTATGGTTATTAAATAAAATTAATTAACTTTATGGTTATTAAATAAAATTAACTTATATATACATGAACACAGAGGACTAACAAGCATTTAACATACATTCCCTTATTTTAGCTAACTTACTAACAGAAATTCTCTTTTCTTTATTCCTTCGCTGTGTATGTCCACGAAGCAGCCTCTATAAACACAATTTTCGGGCAACATCTCATCATTTATACTCTATATTGATCCTCCCATACATATATATATATATATATATATATATATATATTAACTTAATTTAAACTAGCACAAGTCAGCCCTTACCCCTTGAAAACTTGCAAACCAAGCCACTTCTCTTGCAGTCCACTGTTACCGATTCAGCTGTTATCTCCACTCCTTTTAACAGCTTCTTTGGTCTTTCCTACAACTGATTCATTTCCCTTAGACTAAGAATAAGACTCTACTATTGCTTTAGCTAAAAGAGAATTGTGACTTACTCTATAGAATTCAACCAAAATGGGTTAGCTCTCTATCTCCACTTCTACCGCTACTGTTTCATCGAGAAAGGCAGACACAATTCCTTGGTGCTACCTGGCTTCTAT
Source organism: Heritiera fomes (assembly GCA_032173925.1). Classification (NCBI taxonomy): domain Eukaryota; kingdom Viridiplantae; phylum Streptophyta; class Magnoliopsida; order Malvales; family Malvaceae; genus Heritiera; species Heritiera fomes. The sequence continues at coordinate 24,073,181 of JAPDPM010000001.1, forward strand.
TTTCTTTCCTTCTTCTTCACTATCTCTTGCTTCAGTTGTTTAAAGTCCCATTACCAGCTGCAATAGTTGGCCTCACCACTGATCACGCCTCTTTTGCCTCCAACCCAGAGATCCCTTGCTATTGCTCTTATGCTTCTGCCAAGCTCGCCGAGAATGGGCTTTAATTAGCTCAATTTAGCTCCCTCTCTTCACCGTTCCTTCCTCATCGATTTACCGAGGAGAGTTTTCCCACAACTTCTTCGATTTTTCCCTTTTCTTTTTTTAATCTGAGATTTCAGAACTGCCGACAACCCTTCTGTCATTCCTCCCCTTCTCTTCACTAGTTTCTCGGTTTCCTCAGCCCTCGTCACTCTTGTCCCTCTTCAATGGTCACCGGTTTGTTATGCCGAGGCCACCCCTCTCCTCACCGAGGAAGCCCTCTCGAAATCTCTTCTTCCCGCTACCGAGATCCTCCCTCAAATTTCTAGTTTTCTTCTTTTTTCTTTTCTGCTTCTCTTGCTCCTTTCCTCTTTTCCTTTCTCGCTGCTAGCAGCAGTGGGCTTTGGGCGCAAGTCTTCCCTTCCCTTCCCTTCCCTTCCCTTCCTCTCTCTTTTCTTTCCATCGCCAGCAGTGTGTGACGTCCCCGTCACTTCATCTTATCACTTATCTTTTTCCTTCTTTATTTAGATTTAGTTCATCTAGTGTCATTCTTTCCTTATTCTTAAGCTAATTATCTAATAGCTTATGAAATACTATTCAATTTCCATAAACATAAAAATGATATATATAAATATCATTCCATTTCCGCAGGATCTCATACATCATCTTAACTTATATCCCCGACATCTTATATACATTATTTCTACTTGTACTGTACCGTAGCTGAATTAAAATTTGCTATACATAAACATATGAGTATACCTTCTATACTAATTGGGAAGCGTATCGAGAAGGTACACTTCAATTCTTCGAAAACAAGCTCCTCTAGTCGGAGCGGGGTTCACTTCAGGTAATCTGTAGGAAAAATGGTCGTAAAAGGGTGAGTTTACGCTCAGTAAGAAAAGTATGTAAAAGAGTGTGCTATGCCTCTATATGCATTTTTCCTACTTGACTCTATAATGTCATGTAAAGCATTATAAAGCATGCATCATACTTCTTTCTTTAAAACATCATACTTCATACATACTTTGAAACATACATCATATACTTCTTCATACATACATCTTGTACTTTGAAATAGATGGAGACTATGTACAATATTTAAGCGATTGCATCGTCATATAAACCGTTCATTCCCATTTATACGACTTTAATCATGCATTAGTACATTGGTATACCATGTAGAGGTCAGGGATTCTCTCCTGCCTTAATAATACCACAGTGAGCACTAGTCAGGTGTCACTTATGGTCTTGAGGACCGGACTAGGGTTCCTCGCTTAACATACATATTACTGAGGACTTGATCAGAGTCTCTCAGCCATCAGAAATGCATAATCATCACGCAGTCCATAGTCTCAAAACATTTATAATATACTTTTCAAAAAACACTTTTGTGTTTAAATCAAATAAGCTTTGAAAGCTCTTTTCATACATGGCAGTCGACTGGTCTTATAGGGCAGTCGACTGCTCCTTCATAACTTCTTTTATCGAAATAATTTCATTTAAATTTTCCGATATTTTCATATTTGAAAATACATGGGGGCAGTCGACTGGTCCATATAGCAGTCGACTGGTTTTCAAACAGAATGCTTCTTAAGAAATAGCAGTCGACTGGTCCATATAGCAGTCGACTGTTTTTGAAACAGAATGCAATTTAGCAAATAGCAGTCGACTGTCCCATATAGCAGTCGACTGGTTTGAAACAGAATGCTTCTGGGTAAATAGCAGTCGATTGGTTTGCATCGGTTTTCGAAAAACGACGTTTTGGTTGTCTCTAGGCAGTCGGCTGCCCCTAGCCTAATTGGTACTAGGAAACAAGTCCGAAAATGCATCTTTTCCTACACAAAATCAACTGGTGCTTCTCTCCAAAACATGTAAAAACATCATAAAACATGCGGACATAGCCGCCTTACGTCCGTTACATAAATTCCTTACCTCGATTCCTTCGGGAACGCAAGATCACTTGATGCGTCACCTTAGCTTTTCACTTCTTCAACCTAAAATCATCATACCACATCAAACCTTAAATTAAATCAGATACACATATCATATCAACTCCGTACAACTCAAATCCATGAACGAAATTGACTAAATCATTTTCTTCTCTTACCTTCACTAGAGACCAGAATTTCAGATGTTAAGATCTCCTCCAATACTTGAAATCAATCCACCAAACTTTGGATATCACTTAGCCTAGTGACAAGGATCGTTTTTCGTCTAATAAACTTGTTGGATCGATGGGAGAGTAAGGTGGTTTGTCAAGGTAGCCATGGATGGTAACTTGGAAGCTTGGATGGAACGAGAGGGAGAGGGCTGGAGGTAGGGGCTGACGTTGGTGATGATAGTGAGGGTGATGAGTCATGCCATTTCATTAAATGCATGCTCATCTCATCCTCTATCTCAGCCATTAGCATCCCTTTGACTCAAGATTATTGACCATCAATTAATTCCTCTTTCACATGACTCATCCACTTAATCTCCAATCAAAATTCTGATTTTAATTCTTTTCTCCTGTTTTATTCCTTTTCTGATATCAACATACTTCATTTGACTTATTGACATTCAACTTCATTATTTCTCCTATATTCCATACATCAATCATACATCATTCATACATCGATTTCACATCAACTTCATATGCATTTAATCATATTAGATTATAATACTTTACAAATATGGAGGAATACATGGAAATCGGGGATCTCACACAGTGCCCTTTCCCTTTGTGCCAATCAATGTGCCCTCTACATATATTTGTACTTTATGTGTGTGTGTGTGTGTGTGTGTGTGTATAGAATGAAAAAAATTATAAAATAAAGATATATATATAATTTATACTTTATATTTCTAATTATATTTTATACTTTACTTTCTTACTACACATATACACGTTATATATTTGATTTATATATATAGAGAGAGAGAGATTCACTTATTATTATTATTATTATTATTATTATTATTATTATTATTATTATTATTATTTCTTGTACTTAATTTATATACATATATCTGATATATATGTATATATTGTAGCTATTCAAAATCCTATTATCCATTTAACTCTCGCGATTTTCTTGATCTTCATAATTCTCAAGCTTGCGTACTTACACTAACACATTGGCCTATTTACCAAGGTAATGAAATTTGCTGTTATCACTCCTGTCCATTGTGGTATGAGAACCTTTGTTTATTTGACATCATATACACGCATCAATGTGGCACGTTGCATTCGGGTGATGATCTAGTAACCCTAACATTTTTTCATTACTCTCGGACTTTGATGTAATGCATCTTTGTATAAGAAATGTCCCAATGGAGGCTTTTAATTGGTTCATTTCATTGAGTTAAATGGCTTTTATAGTTAATTGTCCTAAATTACTATTGACTCTTCTCTTTTATCAAAATTTGAGATGACTGTATTGTTGTATAACACAACAACACAAATAGAGCCAATGGTATATTCTACGAAATGGTTTATACAATTTACAAGTATTCACTTAATAAAATTATTAATTTTTAAAACAATCAATTATCTGGTAACCAGTATGTGGCAACCATTATTTTTGGAGTTTTGAAAAATTCATCTTGATGCGTAAGATAATTTCGCAAATTCTTGAACACAAAATTGATTTTGTGTGCAAAATACAATTGAATTTTCCTTGAAATTTTTTCGTTAATTATTGTAGAAACCAATGGTTTGACACCATGATTAGTGTCCAAATGCATATTTGACTACTTGTCTGTTATTTGTAACTGAACGAAGCATTAAAATATTGGGGTGTTTGTCTGATAATAAAAAAAGGAACATATATGTATTAATTTGAATCTAATTATTTTTTACTTTATCAGTTGAATTAAATAATTTTCATATGATTATAAATTCTATGAATGTAATTTTGATTATTATTGGAACTTATCATTTATTGCACCATTTGAAAAAAAAAGTTCTTAAATTTTATTTAATCTTTTTTAAGTGAGAAATTTATCATGAAGTTCACCCCAAATCATGTTAATGTGGTTAGAAAATAAAATAAAATTAAACAAAAGTGGTTAATTAACTTCACCTTAATCAATTATAGACATAATCTATAGATGACAATTGATATAAGTCCTAATTGCAATATTTTGGAATTATTATTGTATCTGCAGGTCATGTTTCCCAAATTGGAGAGTTTGAAGCTTTCCTCCATCAACATTGAAAAGATATGGGATCTCCAACAACCAGTGCCCTTCCTTTCTGCTCAAAATTTAGAATGGCTTTCGATAAAGGGCTGTCACAATTTGAAATATCTGTTTCCATCTTCCATGCTAAAACATATTGTCCAACTCCGAAGCCTTCACATTCATGACTGTAAGATCATGGAGGAAGTAATATCCTTAGTGGAAGGATCGACAGAACAAGAAAGGATGAGCCATATATTGTTCCCTGAACTAAAAACCCTGTCGCTCAAAGACCTGCCCAAACTCACAAGATTCTGCTCTGAAACTCATATTGAATTCCCCTTGTTGACAAGTCTGGACCTAATAAACTGTCCTGTATTGAAGACATTCATCTCTAAATCTGTAATTGAAGATGTTGGAGATGAGCCTCAAATTCATCAAAAACCAGAAGGAAATAACTCTGCTCTCTTCAATGAAAAGGTGATTCTTGAACACAATTCAATGGAATTATTATTGTATCTGCAGGTTATTCTTGAACACAAAATTGATTTTGTGTGCAAAATACAATTGAATTTTCCCTGAAATTTTTTCGTTAATTATTGTAGAAACCAATGGTTTGACACCATGATTAGTGTCCAAATGCATATTTGCCTACTTGTCTGTTATTTGTAACCGAACGAAGCATTAAAATATTAGGGTGTTTGTCTGGTAATAAAAAAAAGGAACATATATGTATTAATTTGAATCTAATTATTTTTTAGTTTATCAGTTGAATTAAATAACTTTCATATGATTATAAATTCTATGAATGTAATTTTGATTATTATTGGAACTTATCATTTATTGCACCATTTGAAAAAAAAAAGTTCTTAAATTTTATTTAATCTTTTTTAAGTGAGAAATTTATCATGAAGTTTGCCCCAAATCATGTTAATGTGGTTCGAAAATAAAATTAAACAAAAGTGGTTAATTAACTTCACCTTAACTATTTATGGACATAATCTATAGATGACAATTGAAATGAGTGCTAATTGCAATATTTTGGAATTATTATTGTATCTGCAGGTCATGTTTCCCAAATTGAACTCTTTGATGCTTTCCTCTATCAACATTGAAAAGATATGGGATCTCCAACTGCCAGCGTCCTTCCTATCTGCTCAGAATTTAGAATGGCTTTGGATAAGTGGCTGTCACAATTTGAAATGTCTGTTTCCATCTTTCATGCTAAAACATTTTGTGCGACTCAAAAGACTTTACATTTGGGACTGCGAGATCATGGAAGAAGTAGTATTCTTCATGGAAGGATTGACGGAAGAAGAAAGGATGAGCCATATATTGTTCCCTAAACTGGAATCCCTGTCGCTCAAAGACCTTCCCAAACTCACAAGATTCTGCTCTGAAACTCATATTGAATTCCCCTTTTTGAAAAGTCTTCGCCTAGTAAACTGTCCTGCATTGAAGACATTCATCCCTAAATCTGTAATTGAAGATGTTGGAGATGAGCCTCAAATTCATCAAAAAACAGAAGGAAATAACTCTGCTCTATTCAATGAAAAGGTGATTTCTACCTCTCTCTATGGGCTTTCTTTTCTTTCATTTATTAATTTCACCATCACACTTCGTACTTTTTTTCCAGTATTTGAAGTTCTTAATTTTCTCATATATTTTATGTCTTATCTCCAATTATGAACCCATTTAAATGAACTTGTTAGGTGGCCTTTCCTAGTTTGGAGGATTTGACAATTGAAGGTATGAGGGAGTGTAGAAACATATGGCAACACCAACTCACAGAAAATTCATTTTGCAAACTAAACAATATACGGGTTGAAGGCTGTGAAACACTCTTGAATATTTTCCCGTTTAACATGATGGAAAGACTTGAGGAACTAGACAAGTTGCAGATTGTGAATTGTGATTCGTTAGAAGAAATATTTGGGCCACAAGGACTCTTTGCTAATCAATCTCACGTGATAGCATCTACTCAATCTATTGCGGTTGAAACAGAGGCTAAGTTTGTCTTTCCCAAAGTCACATACCTTCGATTTGATAAATTACCCAAATTGAAATGTTTCTACTCTAGGATTCATGCTACAGAATGGCCATCATTGAAAAAACTGGAGGTGATTGAATGCCAGAAAGTAGAGATATTTGCTTCAGAATGTCCTAACTTTGGAGAAACACAGACACAGAGTCAGGTTGAAACATCAAATCAGGAAATATTGTTTTGGGTCAATGAGGTACATCTGAACACAAAACTTAAAAAATTATTTGCTCCTTTTTATACTCTTTAACCAATTCAAGCTCTTTGTTTTGTTCAACACACGTGTTAATTACCCAGGTTACATTCCCTATCTTAGAAGAATTAAAATTGAAGCAGAATGATACTTTGAAAGGGATATGGCATGGACAGCTCTCAACAGACTGTTTCAGGAAACTTAAAGTTCTTGAGCTTGCATGCGTTCCTGGGAAATTGGCTACTCTTCCATATTGGTTCATTCAGTCATTACCAGATCTTGAAACGTTTATTCTGAATGGTGCTTCCTTCTGTCAGTTATTCCAATCTGAAGGACTCAATGATGAGGAAAGACATGCATCAGTTCTCACTAAGTTAAGTGAATTGCGGTTGTCTAAACTTCCAGAGCTGACAAATCTCTGGAAGGAAGAGTTCCGAGCAGCTTTCTGTAACCTGAGAATTCTTGAAGTAGCGGAATGTGGCAAATTGAAGACTTTAGTCCCCTCATTGGCATCTTTTGAAAATTTAACAACTCTGGAAGTTTCGAGATGTCATGGATTCTTCAATTTAGTAGCATGCTCTGCAGCTAAGAGCTTGATGCTACTAAAAAAAATGAGCATAACTGATTGCAGGATGATGGAGGAAATCATAGCATGTGAGGGTGAAGATATAAAAGGTGGCATTGTTTTCAACCGTCTGAAGTACTTGCAACTAAGCTGTCTACCAAGCCTAGCAAGCTTTTCCTTAGGGGATCACAGCTTTGAATTCCCGATCTTGGAAAAGGTGATTGTGAGAGAATGCCCGAAGATGAAGAATTTCTGTGAAGGAGATTTAAGCACACCAAAGCTGCAACGAGTGCAATTGACAGGGGATAATGAAGATGAAAAAAGATGGCGGTGGGATGGCAACCTTGAAACTACTATACAGCAGCTTTTCAAAGAAATGGTATGCATAAATATAAAGGATTTTCCAATCTTTTCATTATTTTTTCCTGTCAGCCACCATTTCTTTTCCCTATCTAGCTTCCTAGCTTGCTAAAATGAGGTGGCTTCCTGACCATCTGATATTTCTTTCCTTTTTTTTTTTTTATCTTGAGTAGACCATCCTAATATTTCTAAGTATAGCTCTTGCAGAATTAATTCATTAATTAATTCAAACTCAAATAGTGATCAATATAGGAATTTGATGAAAAGCATTAAAGAATCTTATCCATATATACATTACGAAGATTTATCAGAGTAGTCAATGGTTATCCTTCTGCCCTCTGAAGCTATAAACATAAAGCTTTTAACACTTCTTATTAGTTGATGAAAATAATAGTAAAGTGCAATTTGGTGCCTCTCCATACATAGCTAATTTAACAATTCTTCTTCTAACCCTTCCATATGTTGTTTCTTATTATCACAGATGAATATCCAAAATTCTGAAGCGGGTGAGGATAACCTTCAGTTACCCAATCCGGAATAAGGCAGTATGTTTTGGTGGTAATTAAGTAGCTGTTCTACATTCATAATTCTTCACCTATCTACTTTATTTCACTTCATCATGGCGCAATTGTTTTATACAGTGACGGTGGGGATGCCTTCTCATTGCAGCCTGAATTGCTGTACTCAAGTATGAGAATGCCAATTCCCTTTGAACCAAGAAAGGTTATTTCAGTTCCTACGAATGTGCTATTGGAACTACAGTTTGTTAGTATTGAATTTCAAATGCATCATGCATGGCAATGCAAACTACAAATGTGTATCATTTAACTAGTAAGATCGATCAGCTAAGACTCCCCTGTTTTACTATTCCCAAACTTTCTTGTATATTTCTTGAATAACTGTAAAGTCTTCCAATCCTTAGTATATTTCAAGCACATTATAAGACAGATCTATAAATCCTTTTGCTGCTATTTTTTCATTTCTCTTAAATAGCGTTGAGTTGGTTGGATTTTTTATGTTCTTAATTCTTTATCAGAAGGGCAGCTGGATGCTAATTCCTTTATTTAGTGTGGTCATTCCGAGCTTAGAACTTTGCTTGCGAAATTCATTCAAACTGGTAGCGTTAAAAATTTGTAATCCAAGTTCAAAACTAGTCCTATCATCTTAGTAGATGGGTTGTACTTCAATTTATATATATTAAAAAAAAAACCAACTTTACACTTCCATTTTAAAAAAATAACTTAATGACAATTGAGAACAGCATTAAAGTTGTATCGCTAATTTATATGTTAATTTGGATTATAATGGTTAATGTTTCTGTCTTGTGGCATTCTTTTCCAAAAAGAAGTGAGAGGTTCGAACAAAATGCTTCACAGATGGATGAGAAAGAAGCTTGTAACGTGCAAATCATCCAAGAAGAAAGGGAAAATACTTTAGATGAAATCCAGTTCTGCTACAAAAGAAATAGTTACTCAGCCCAAACTGCAAGTCCAAAGTCCATTGTTTGCTAAAACCGGTAGCTAGAAGAAAACGCATGCATTTATAGAGCAAAATAAATCCTAAATTTCAACTTAATAATCTTTTTTATTGCTTTTTCCCCTTTTTGTCCAAACTGAAGGAGATAACTATGTTTATTAGCTTCAGTGAATTACAACAAAACTAAATTTATAACAGAACTAAAATCCAAGAAAAAAAATGAAAACTAAAATATGAAGCTAGAAAATTATGTGTGACCAAAACATCTTATAGAAAGTAATCCTGAAGGAGCTGAGGCTGGGCGGGGTTGATCCTTAGACTTCTTGCTTGGATAGAAGGCATATACTGCACCTGCTACTCCATCCTCAACTTCCATGGACTCCGCTAACTCCACAGCGCACTTTTTCCCCTGCATCGAACCAATTTATGTTTAACATGTACAGCACAACATTCAAAGGAGTCGGAATACCAATACAACAATATTTCTCTTTTTCTTTAATAGGTGGTCGTAAAGAGACAAATGTAATTATATTTAGTAACTCTCTTTATCGTTCCAAGAGCACCATTCATAAATTTGGACCATAGCATCATGCTCCATTTTTCAATCATTTTTACTATTTTCTTTTTCTGATAAATTTTTTCTATAAACAGCTAAAACAAAATTGTGTTTGGTTAAAACTAAAGGTCAGATTGTAGATTAAGAGAGAAAATAATAAAAGCATGAAAAGATGTTGTAAAATGATCAATCTTGATTTATGTCATTCTAAATGGTTAATTCTTCAAAATTTTTGTCATTGTATAACGTTACTTTTTATTTTCTACTTGAGAAGCAAAAGGCAGGTAATTAAAGGAGGCCAATATGATTTCTATGAAAAGCAACCTGGTAATTTCGTTAATGACACTATAGGTATTAAGGGAAAGAAGAGAACACATGCTGTCCAGCTTCATGGAAAGACTCTTTGCAACTTAAATCAAGGACCTCTAGGTCCTACTAAACCAACCAAACCATCATACTATTGCTCAACCTTCCAAAACCAGAAAATATATATGGAAACCTTACCACATGGAGGCTGTTCTTTTGCAGTTAAATATGAGTAAAAAGTCATCAGTGAAAATATAAAGCTAATGACTTAAATGAAAACCAATTAATAAAATGGTAACTTCATTATAATAAGATCTAATGCAGATTTCAAAGCTAATTCTAAATAAAATTATCTTAACTCGGGATCCAGCATAAAGTGTATCGCATCAACCAGCTTGTCAAGTGGGAACTCCTCAACAGGAATGGGCGCAGCACCTACTCCTCTGGCATGTGCTTGCTCTCCCCAGAAAGGCTGGTCCCCAAAGAAGGGTACAATAGTTGTTGGACACTGTATTCAAGAGTAAAAATGACTTTAAAAGTAGAGAAATAATCGAATGCATATACTGTTGGAGATGGCGGGTTAACGCAGCTTTTAAACTTGCAGCAGTAGTTCCAGCTCCACCATGATTAACCTAAGGAGAACATGCAAGGATGCAGTCAAAACATACCAAAAAGGCATTTCGAATGGTTATTTAGCAATCAAAACAGATTAATACAAAAATTTTGGATGAGGGGGAACCCAAAACTCAAAATTCTTTCAACTTGAAAACAACTCCCACCCCCACCCCCCCCCCCCCCCCCTCCCCCTCCCCACAACCCAGGCCAAAAAAAAAAAGCACACAGAACACAAGAAAACCATAATTACATTCTAAATATTCTAAATGAGATATATTTGCACACTTCGGTTTATCTTTCCGGATCATTTTGAATTATTCATGCAATTGATGAATAGACAAGTATTTATGTTATAGCTACCATGTTATGAAGTATATCCAAGCTTTAACAGAATGATTCAAAAAGCAAAGCAGAAAATTCATCAAGTCCAAACAAGCACCTCATTTTGTCCCTTAAGCATTCTGCTGATATAGGAATCAATAACCTGCAACATATGGAAATCAATTTATATGCCGTTACGCAAGAAAACAAGTTAGGCATAACATCACATTTCCTATTACACATGATGGTCAACCAACAAATAAATAGATCTATACAGACAAAATAGGGCTTTACTGTTCTAGGCCTCAATTATATAAGAGAAAAGTAACAAAGAGTTAACTGTGTTGCTTAAGACGCCACATCTTATCAGCCCATTTTTCTAATACTAACCCTTTGTAAACCAACAAAATGGATGGATAAAAACAAATAAAAGCAATTTTTGTTAGTTAAAATAAGTACTGAAAATTTAAGAAAATAAAGCATTGACAACATCTAACATTTAATTTACAGAGCTAAAACGAAAAAAAAAAAGAGACTAAAATGTAATGTTATTTGAGGAGAGTGAAAGAATGAATAGGAAAAATGAGTTTTTGAGTGGGCAAAAGTCCAACTCAGGTTGAATTTTTCAGACGCTGAGTTTCTTTGGGACCAACTCAGCAATTCTAAGCTGGCAGTTCACAACCACAAGAAAGATTAAAAAACAGTGATACTGAGGTAAAGTCATCAGGCAACCCATGTAAAACCATTTGAAGGAACAGAATCCAATAAACACTAATAATAATAATAATAATAATAATAATAATAATAATAATAATAAAAAGACACTTTCTTTCCATTACAAACCAGTTTCACAATATTCCATTGAACAAACCTTAAGTTTAGATTAAGGAACAAAATACTGAAATAGGAAGTTCCAATAATTGATCCCTAATTTAAAAGCCAAGTGATGCAAAATGGCAGCAATAGACATTAGTATAGTTTAAGTTTTGAAGTCAGTAGTATTTTTGTAATTTCAATTTCTGTCCAGAAATATGAATAGGAATTTAATTTTAGTCTTTTAATTGTTTTAGAGTCCTGTTTAATTTTATTAATAGGATTAGGATATTAGAGTTTTAATAAAAAAGTTTGTATCCTAATAGGGTTAGACTTGCTTCCTTGCCTATAAATAAGCTTTGTACTCTTTTCTAAAGCAGTGAATAGATAATTGAAAAGTTTTTCCAGCAAAGCTTTTTGCTCTTTGATTGTGTAACTCAACCATTATTAGATGTGACTCCTACGAAACCCTAGGTGAGACTCTTAGGTTTTTTATTCTTCTTTGTTGACCTAGGTGAGACTCCTAGGTTAAAATTACCCTAAACCCTTAATTAAAGATAACACGAATCTGTCTTGCATGACAGACTTGCTTCTATGATGGTGACTAATGCTGAATTGATTAAAGATATTGGACAACTATGACAAGTACATAAGCATACCAAAACAGTTCCGGTGAATATAAATGAATGCCTCACTAAACTACCTTTAGACCACTAGTAGCTTCTATGGCACAGATGGAAGCACATCTAATTCAAGCACCTTACAGCATTGTTCAGGCTCAAATGATTATGCTACTTGTAGTTCAACCACCTTTAGTTGAAGGAGAATGTGTCGAGCCCCATGATTATGCTACAGATATTACTGAGAAGATGAAGGTAGATGTGGCAAAAGAAGTTCAAAAGTCAGCTACTATCCCTATGTCAGAAGTACCTCCTAAACTGTCTTATTTTTCTCATATTGTGCCAAAAGAACTACCCAATTTTCAACACACAATTGATCTTGTTCTAAGATCCCAATTACCTAACCTGCCAGCCTATGAGTTTAAAAAACAAGTAGACGAGCTGTTCTCCAAGGGATTCATTCATTTCATGTGTTGCCCCGACCTTCCTAATTCTTGGAGAATGTGTTTTGATAGTCATAAGCTCCCTTGTTTCTTGGCTTGATGATAAGTTAAATCTAATGATTGGTTTTACTATCTTTCACAAGATAGATATGAAGAGTGGAAAGGACACCCATGATCAAATTGCACTTGGATTACAAAACAAGAGCTGCAACGCCTCACCCTTAAACTTGCTGGAGTCAAGTTTTTCCTAGCCATGAAGAATGACGCAAAGTGGCAACGCTAGAAATGATTTTAGTTTAAGTTTTAAAGTCAATGGTATTTTCATAATTTCAATTTCTGTTAGAAATTTGAATAGGAATTTATTTTAGTCTTTTAATTATTTTTGTCACGACCCGAAAGCCGTGACGTACACTTAACACTCAAATTTGTTCCCATTTATCAATTTTACGAACTAACTTTTTCTTTTCACTTTATGGTTTGTCTTCGGTGTCAGTGTCTTCTCTCAATTACTTTCGAATCCTTATCTGATTTACATTCATCATTTAAGTTACCATTTCTTATAATCATTTAAACTTATTTAATATTCTCCTTTATTACTAGACAAAAAGGAAAAACGTCAAAAACTCCTCCTTATATAAAATCGACTTTCCCCAGCTCAATAACCTGCAAATAAGCTCAACTATATCCAGCCGCATTTTACCAATCCAGAGTTTCCAGTTCAATTCATTATACGATACCCTACTCCTATAGTCATCACATATATATGTATAGTAGTTTACAACTCAAATTCGACAAATTTTACTTCCCGGAGCATCGACGACATAAGCATGGCATTTTCATAACATAAAATCTTTACAATTTATTTTCTCAAATCGTACTCGATAACCATAGATGACTACAATAATCCGGAACGATCCTAAGTTACATCCCAAAATATCTATAAACATGTACTGCGCAATTTAAAATGTCATACATGGATGCCATCATAATCCTTTTTCATACCTCAAGAGCAACAAAAACAGCACTCAGAGGACTCAAGCTAGTATCGTTACTTTAGGTCGTCCTCGAGGCCTTGCTCCACAAACTCCAAGCGGAAGTCTTAACTCGTATGATCTGCGATGTTATTAATAAGGGGTGAGCAAAACCACGGCTCAGTAAGTAGCTTAAGTAAACAGATACTAGGCTCATGTCGGTCTATATGCACATGGTTGCATGGTAGTAGATGACATAATATATATGCATAACATTGTATTTTATGTACTAGTGTACTCACATGAAACCTCAAATACTGAAAACATTTCAATCACAAACAGATTTCGGTTACCCTTACTTCGAGCAGAGAATGATACTAAAACTGATGATCAATCACTGTAGGCACAAGGCCTTAAAGTACTGAAAACTCATGCAGCTATCAAATAGAATTCTGATGGATTCTCTTTAAATCGATAACTTTACAGAAAACTGATAATTTATCAAATTAGGCGTAAAGCCTTAAATATTAAACTGAAACTGAAATACAAAATAGATACTGATAAATAAACTGAAACCGAAATCTAAAACGGATACTGATAACGTTAGGCATAAGCCTCAAACAATTGAAAACTGATACTGATAAAGTGTAGGCAAAGATCCCTGATAACTGATACTGATACTGATGTCCATCCTAGCTAGTGATGGATAAGTGTCGCAAGCAACACAATACCTATGGCCATAGATTATGCTCCAGTCCCGCTGATCAGTCGAGAGCTGGAACTTGCCTGTTAAATTCTCAGACAAGCCTGATAATGCCTAGAGCTCGAGGCTCGCAAGGCGCAGATACTGATACTGATAGTCTAGAGCACAAAGCTCAATAGACGTGTAATAGAACCGAGAGCAAGGCTCAATAGGCTCAAGTGACCCAAAGGTCAATGGATTTGCCCGCACTCGAAAACGTATCGGAAAACAGTTCTTTCGTGTAGCTCTTAACTTTCATAGATTTCAAAATTATTGACAAGAAACGTTTTCAAGCTTTAAATATACAATATTTTTGGTTTATTTCAAAGTTGGCTCAAACCAGAAAAATCTTCTGAGTTAAATAGAATGCAAGTCGTTATACATAAAAAGAACTCACGCATAAAATAGCTTGCATTAAAACGTACTATATGTACATGCATGTATGCATCCGTAAAAGTCTCTTTATGCATAATACACTGCTACTAAGTGTAATCCAATATGGACCATGCACACATGTACCTACTTTACTCAGACATGGTAGCAAGTTCATATAAAGGTTTCGAACTAGCGTTTTTCATGTTATTCAACATGTGGTCTTGGCTAGCTACAACATACAATACAGAAAAACGATATTTCAATTTCAGCCCAAGCATTCTTTTCAACTTTATACTTTAAACCTTTCTTTACGTCTTACCTTAGTAGCTCGATCGACGATATCTCGTCCTTTAATTCATAAGCTAACTTAATAAGTAAGGAAATTTAAATGTTCCTACGAAATGGTACTAGTAAAGCTTACTTAACCCACTTACCTTAAGACTTAGCAATTTATCGCCAACAAGCTTTAAGTTTGCACTCAATCTTCCACTTCAGTCGAAGCCACTGCAACCATTAAAATCACAACCTATGTCATAATTGATTCCATGCTACAAGAGGTGTATCTTAAAGTCACTATTACTTAAGCCCCACTTCTATGCCAAGAGCTAACAACTCATTAGTCTAGAAATTCATACGTACGTATAAAAGGGTATGTGTATATACATATATTTGCTTTTGCATAAATATATATATACACACACATTAATCTTAACCAATGTACAACTCTTCCCTCATGACAGTCTTCTCTTAGTTAAGGTTTCATCTTCCATTAATGGCAGCAACAGTACTTACACTTTCTTGTTTTCTTGTTTTCACACTTGATAAACCTTTTTGTTTCTCCATTATACACGGCAGCCACACTTTCTTTTCTATTTCATTTCCACATCTTAAAAGCCTTGTTTATTGACTAAAATGCTACCGTCCAATATCATCTTTTTACACTAAGTCCTTTCTATTTCTGGTTTTGGTCCCGGCCTATCTTATTTGATTTTATTTTTCTTGTTCAGTTCAGACAGCTTTCATATGCGTTTCGGCTTAGCTTCCACACACATTTTATTCTTCTAAATTTTCATGGCTGCTCAAGCATTATTTATCTCTCATGTTCATCATTTCTTTTCTATTTTGTTCTTGTTTCAACCACGTATAATACTCACATAGCAGAATTTCTAGTTTTCCTTATTCACGTCATATGCACCCATAACAGAAATATTTTTCTTAGCCACTAACAGTCACCATCGATCAAAGATTTTCAGTTCTAAAATTTTGCTACATGTTTTTCTTCTAAATCCTACTCTTACATATCATCTACTTGGCCAACAACATCGTAAATCAATGATCAAAGTACATAAAACATGGGCTGAAAATTTTATTACCTGTGCAAGAACCACGTTGATAACCAAAGCAAAACATATTTGTTTTGCTAATATTCTTCACGATTTGGCTGAGGTTTAATGGTGTTTAGAAAGTCTCTTTTAAATGAAAGATATTTCTTGTAGAAAGGCCTAACAAATTAGATGAAGAAAATAAGGGTTTAGCATGTAAGGGGCGGAAGAAGCTTGGAGAACCAGAAAATCGAAAACAAGGGCTGAAACAGAGTGAAATGAGGTGAGGCGGTGGAGTTTGCTGCCTAAAAAGCTGAGTGTGGCGTGTTGTTGCAATTTAATTGGTCCCTAATTTTATTTTCATTTTTATTTTTCAGCCACCATCCAAAATATTAGAAAATGACCTTATAAACATTAGAATTTACTAAGTTGTGCCACTGCCCATTTTCTTTTCTGTCCAGCCCATATTTTGATTTAATTCTTTATTTATTTTAATTATTTCCAAATTATTGCTTATTTGGTCCACTTTGACCACTCCTTGAGAAAAGTCAAATTTACTCTTGTACAACTTCGAAATTTCTAATTTTATTCCACCTTAATTTTGATAGTTAGAAGATAAAAATATTTCATTTATTTATTTCCACTTATCTATTTTCTTTGCTATTAATTTCTACTATTAAATAGTAGAAATTTGCGGTCATCACATTCTCCCAACCTTAAGAAATTTGGTCCTCCGAATTTAACTTAAATTAAAGGTGGTACCATTTTGTATACCCCTTATTTTTTTGGACCTTTAAATCATCTTTCAAATTATACTGCTAGTATACTATCAACATCAGAATCACCCTTGGTATCATTACATATCATCTTTCATCATACATTTATTCTCTCTTAACTTTCTTATCAATTGGGAGTTATCAATTTCCCATCATTTTTGTACCATACCCCATTCTTTTTGTTCATCATTCGTTTTCTCATTTGGTGCCGAATCGATAAGTTTAGCAACTATTATTTACTTGATTTAAATCGATCGTATGTGATTGTCCCAGTAGCTTTCACATCTCATGCATCCGCTCCCTCAACATATTTTCGAGCATTTCATACTACGCTTAGATTTTCATTAGTATGGAGCGATGCTGTCAATAAATTTGGAATCTCAGAGCCTTTTGCTATTTCCCATAAACATATGGCTACTCTGAGATTCCTATCACATGTATGCTCACTGGAACTTGACATATATCCTCATCATTTTATAATCATATCTCGACTATGGTACTAAAGAATCTAAGAGTTTGATAATGGAAAAGTGATTTCATTAAACAATCAGTCCTTAATCACTTCTATATTATCATATCTCCTTTAGACTCTTTATTATTCACAATACTCATTTCATATTTATTTCATCAAATGCTACAGCTCATTTGCAGACTTTACTATTTACCATCTTTTACCATAATTGAGTCAAGAGACAATCATTTTCTCTTCATATCGTCTTCGACCTTAATATCTTATCTTTTCTATCCAAGATCCGAATATGCCTCTCATGGTCCTTCAATTGTCTCGAACTGTAGGCCACTACTTTACCATTCTGCATCAATACACACCCTAGACCTTGTAGAAAGGCATCAACAAAATCAAAATCATTCTATTTATCATTTCCAAGGCGTAATACAAGCTTTTCAGGTAGGGAGAGAGTTACAATCTTCCTATAGCAATCTATACTAGCATGATGGTTGGTTAACCAATCCATGCCTAGTATTACATCAAAGTCATACATATTCAATAAGATCAAATCTAATGTTAAGTACCTATCTCCCACCTTGACCTTACACTGACGATAGACATATTCAGTTGTCTGAGATTCCCTAAAAGGAGTAGTAATATGTAACAGATAACCTAGAGGTTCTGACTCTATATGCAATCTACTAGCAAATGCAGGGGAAATGAATGAATGAGTTGAACCTGGATCTATAAGTACAAATGCTTCCAAGTCACAGATAGTGAGCTTACCCCTGATAACTGAGCCGGAAGCATCAGCTGCCTCCTGATCGAGTGCAAATACTCTACCCTGCACCATTGACCCTTTGCCCTTATCTTGGGTCTTCTTCTGTTGCGGCACGTTTTGTTTCTCAACTTGCCTCTCTGTGGCCTTAAGCAAAGGACAATCTCTGATCATGTGACCTGTCTTGCCACACCTGAAACAAGCCCCAGTAAGTCTATGACAAGGTCGATCACCATGCTTGTTGCCGCATATAGTACATGGCTGAGATGTAGTAGTAGTAGTAGGGATGGTGGCCAAGGCTTTATTAGGAGGAGTAGCAGTAGCTGTAGGCCTAGTAGCCTGTGGTTGAGGCGCAACAAAACTCTGCCTCTTATTTTGTCCCTGGAATCTACTCGGCTCAAACCTCCTCTTCTCATTTCTCCTATCTATGAATGGTTTAGTTCTAGGAGGTCTCCTTGTCCCATACTCAGCCTGAGAAATTTCCAATTCTTGCTCAACAGTCTGAGCTTTCCTCACCACTGCCTCATACTCGGTAAGCTCAAATGGAGTGACCCTACTTCGGATGATAGGTCTCAATCCCGAAGCAAACTTCTCTGCCTTCTTCTCATCATTAACGGCATAATCCGTGTCATATTTCACTAAGGCAGTAAATCGGGTCTCATACTCGTCCACCCTCATCGATCCTTGAGTGAGTTCCATAAATTCCTTCTTTTTCTGTCGTCTGGCAGCCTTAGAGATATAATGGTTCATGAAGGCCTCTAAAAATCTCTCCCATGTAATGACCGGATCCTTAGCCAATAAGAACGTTTCATGAGTCTTCCACCATTTCTGTGCATCACCCCTCATCATATACACAGCTAAGGAAACCCTTTCAGTGGTATTACAACCCATATACTTGAAAAGGAACTCCATCTCCTCTATCCATTCCTCAGCCTTTGCTGGATCCTTCTCCCCCTTAAACTGTGATGGGTTCATCTTCTGGAATTGTCGGAGGAGTGTCATGTTTCTATCCACCGGATTCCCAACCTCAGGTACGGCTGGTGGAGGCACAACTGGCAAAGGTGCGACCTGTGGCACTACCGGAGGTGGCGGAGGTGGTGCCTGTTGCGGTGGTGGTGGAGGCTGTGGCATATCAGGTGCAGTAGGTGGTGGCACAGGAGGTGTAGGAAGTGGTGGTGTAGCCTGTTGTGTACCCGCTTGGTTGGCCATCAATTGTTGTAATAGGGCCGTCATGGTTTCATGACTTTGTTCTATTCTAGCCATCCTTGCCTCGATACTATCTGGTAGTGGAGGTGTGGGATGTGAGGATGATGGAGGTGCAGTGGTTGGGGTCGGACGTGTAATCGGAAACCTTCGAGCCAACCCCCTAGGTCTGCCTCCAATTCTCCTCATTGTATTTCGATTAACAAAAATACCTATACCAAGAGCAGATCAATCTTAGTATAAGTTAGTAACAGTGGTTACATGCAGACATTACACAGTACATGTGATGTAACACTAATAACGACCTCTATGACACTGACACGTACTAGACAAACCTTGCTCTGATACCATTTAATCTGTCACGACCCGAAAGCCGTGACGTACACTTAACACTCAAATTTGTTCCCATTTATCAATTTTACGAACTAACTTTTTCTTTTCACTTTATGGTTTGTATTCGGTGTCAGTGTCTTCTCTCAATTACTTTCGAATCCTTATCTGATTTACATTCATCATTTAAGTTACCATTTCTTATAATCATTTAAACTTATTTAATATTCTCCTTTATTACTAGACAAAAAGGAAAAACGTCGAAAACTCCCCCTTATATAAAATCGACTTTCCCCAGCTCAATAACCTGCAAATAAGCTCAACTATATCCAGCCGCATTTTACCAATCCAGAGTTTCCAGTTCAATTCATTATACGATACCCTACTCCTATAGTCATCACATATATATGTATAGTAGTTTACAACTCAAATTCGACAAATTTTACTTCCCGGAGCATCGACGACATAAGCATGGCATTTTCATAACATAAAGTCTTTACAATTTATTTTCTCAGATCGTACTCGATAACCATAGATGACTACAATAATCCGGAACGATCCTAAGTTACATCCCAAAATATCTATAAACATGTACTGCGCAATTTAAAATGTCATACATGGATGCCATCATAATCCTTTTTCATACCTCAAGAGCAACAAAAACAGCACTCAGAGGACTCAAGCTAGTATCGTTACTTTAGGTCGTCCTCGAGGCCTTGCTCCACAAACTCCAAGCGGAAGTCTTAACTCGTATGATCTGCGATGTTATTAATAAGGGGTGAGCAAAACCACGACTCAGTAAGTAGCTTAAGTAAACAGATACTAGGCTCATGTCGGTCTATATGCACATGGTTGCATGGTAGTAGATGACATAATATATATGCATAACATTGTATTTTATGTACTAGTGTACTCACATGAAACCTCAAATACTGAAAACATTTCAATCACAAACAGATTTCGGTTACCCTTACTTCGAGCAGAGAATGATACTAAAACTGATGATCAATCACTGTAGGCACAAGGCCTTAAAGTACTGAAAACTCATGCAGCTATCAAATAGAATTCTGATGGATTCTCTTTAAATCGATAACTTTACAGAAAACTGATAATTTATCAAATTAGGCGTAAAGCCTTAAATATTAAACTGAAACTGAAATACAAAATAGATACTGATAAATAAACTGAAACCGAAATCTAAAACGGATACTGATAACGTTAGGCATAAGCCTCAAACAATTGAAAACTGATACTGATAAAGTGTAGGCAAAGATCCCTGATAACTGATACTGATACTGATGTCCATCCTAGCTAGTGATGGATAAGTGTCGCAAGCAACACAATACCTATGGCCATAGATTATGCTCCAGTCCCGCTGATCAGTCGAGAGCTGGAACTTGCCTGTTAAATTCTCAGACAAGCCTGATAATGCCTAGAGCTCGAGGCTCGCAAGGCGCAGATACTGATACTGATAGTCTAGAGCACAAAGCTCAATAGACGTGTAATAGAACCGAGAGCAAGGCTCAATAGGCTCAAGTGACCCAAAGGTCAATGGATTTGCCCGCACTCGAAAACGTATCGGAAAACAGTTCTTTCGTGTAGCTCTTAACTTTCATAGATTTCAAAATTATTGACAAGAAACGTTTTCAAGCTTTAAATATACAATATTTTTGGTTTATTTCAAAGTTGGCTCAAACCAGAAAAATCTTCTGAGTTAAATAGAATGCAAGTCGTTATACATAAAAAGAACTCACGCATAAAATAGCTTGCATTAAAACGTACTATATGTACATGCATGTATGCATCCGTAAAAGTCTCTTTATGCATAATACACTGCTACTAAGTGTAATCCAATATGGACCATGCACACATGTACCTACTTTACTCAGACATGGTAGCAAGTTCATATAAAGGTTTCGAACTAGCGTTTTTCATGTTATTCAACATGTGGTCTTGGCTAGCTACAACATACAATACAGAAAAACGATATTTCAATTTCAGCCCAAGCATTCTTTTCAACTTTATACTTTAAACCTTTCTTTACGTCTTACCTTAGTAGCTCGATCGACGATATCTCGTCCTTTAATTCATAAGCTAACTTAATAAGTAAGGAAATTTAAATGTTCCTACGAAATGGTACTAGTAAAGCTTACTTAACCCACTTACCTTAAGACTTAGCAATTTATCGCCAACAAGCTTTAAGTTTGCACTCAATCTTCCACTTCAGTCGAAGCCACTGCAACCATTAAAATCACAACCTATGTCATAATTGATTCCATGCTACAAGAGGTGTATCTTAAAGTCACTATTACTTAAGCCCCACTTCTATGCCAAGAGCTAACAACTCATTAGTCTAGAAATTCATACGTACGTATAAAAGGGTATGTGTATATACATATATTTGCTTTTGCATAAATATATATATACACACACATTAATCTTAACCAATGTACAACTCTTCCCTCATGACAGTCTTCTCTTAGTTAAGGTTTCATCTTCCATTAATGGCAGCAACAGTACTTACACTTTCTTGTTTTCTTGTTTTCACACTTGATAAACCTTTTTGTTTCTCCATTATACACGGCAGCCACACTTTCTTTTCTATTTCATTTCCACATCTTAAAAGCCTTGTTTATTGACTAAAATGCTACCGTCCAATATCATCTTTTTACACTAAGTCCTTTCTATTTCTGGTTTTGGTCCCGGCCTATCTTATTTGATTTTATTTTTCTTGTTCAGTTCAGACAGCTTTCATATGCGTTTCGGCTTAGCTTCCACACACATTTTATTCTTCTAAATTTTCATGGCTGCTCAAGCATTATTTATCTCTCATGTTCATCATTTCTTTTCTATTTTGTTCTTGTTTCAACCACGTATAATACTCACATAGCAGAATTTCTAGTTTTCCTTATTCACGTCATATGCACCCATAACAGAAATATTTTTCTTAGCCACTAACAGTCACCATCGATCAAAGATTTTCAGTTCTAAAATTTTGCTACATGTTTTTCTTCTAAATCCTACTCTTACATATCATCTACTTGGCCAACAACATCGTAAATCAATGATCAAAGTACATAAAACATGGGCTGAAAATTTTATTACCTGTGCAAGAACCACGTTGATAACCAAAGCAAAACATATTTGTTTTGCTAATATTCTTCACGATTTGGCTGAGGTTTAATGGTGTTTAGAAAGTCTCTTTTAAATGAAAGATATTTCTTGTAGAAAGGCCTAACAAATTAGATGAAGAAAATAAGGGTTTAGCATGTAAGGGGCGGAAGAAGCTTGGAGAACCAGAAAATCGAAAACAAGGGCTGAAACAGAGTGAAATGAGGTGAGGCGGTGGAGTTTGCTGCCTAAAAAGCTGAGTGTGGCGTGTTGTTGCAATTTAATTGGTCCCTAATTTTATTTTCATTTTTATTTTTCAGCCACCATCCAAAATATTAGAAAATGACCTTATAAACATTAGAATTTACTAAGTTGTGCCACTGCCCATTTTCTTTTCTGTCCAGCCCATATTTTGATTTAATTCTTTATTTATTTTAATTATTTCCAAATTATTGCTTATTTGGTCCACTTTGACCACTCCTTGAGAAAAGTCAAATTTACTCTTGTACAACTTCGAAATTTCTAATTTTATTCCACCTTAATTTTGATAGTTAGAAGATAAAAATATTTCATTTATTTATTTCCACTTATCTATTTTCTTTGCTATTAATTTCTACTATTAAATAGTAGAAATTTGCGGTCATCACAATTTTAGAGTCCTGTTTAATTTTATTAATAGGATTAGGATATTAGAGTTTTAATAAAGAGTTTGTATCCTAATTAGGCTTGCTTTCTTGCCTATAAATAAGCTTTGTCCTCTCTTCTAAAGCAGTCAAAAAATAATTCAAAAGTTTTTCCAACAAAGTTTTTGCTCTTTGGTTGTGTGACTCAACCATTCTTAGGTGCAACTCTTATAAAACCCTAAGTGAGACTCTTAGGTTTTTATTCTTCTTTATTACCCTAGATGAGACTCCAAGGCTAAAATTTACCCTAAACCCATAATTGAAGATAACACGGATCTCTCCTGCATCACCAAGAGAACTAAAATGTCATTTAATGGGTATGGGAGAGATTTCCGTTTCGATAGACATAAGTACTCAACATCCTTGCTAAACGCTTTGAAGATATATCTCCTTTTTGGTTATTTGTTACAAGTTTTCTTTCTTTTTAGAACTAAATCAATGGTTTTGTCAAAAAAGAGTAACCCTTCAATAATTCAACTTCAAGATACTTTGGTTTTGGTACATACAAGAGGTACAAGGGCGAGAAAGGCCTGAACCTTGGACCTAAGTCTAATCAAGGAAGCTAAAGTCGTAGGCCAAGCTTACATTAAAAGGCATGATAATGATGCATTCAACTAGTGACTAAGCAAAATGCAACAAAAGTGAAATACTTGAACCATGGCCTTTCTCTTATAAAGTACTCCAAATGCAACTACAAACCCATCCGTTGCCATGACTTCGAATACAAGGAATTGAAGAAAATAGCAACGTTATGCAAAAGCATTAAATAAACAAATTAACAAAACATACACTCCAAGGCCAAGGAGCTTACCAATCCAGTAATTTATAGGTTCTAAAATGGAGCAATTGTTTGTGACATATAACACATTATCCCTACAAATAAAATTACAAATCATGACCCACCAAGCTCATCACTCTAAATATCTACACACTTGCATGAGAATGGCATCATATATATATATATATATATATATATATATATATATATAATATGAATGGAAAACCATTTCAACCGCCAAGGAAGCTCAAAGGCTTACATTTACAACTTACCACAGCCACACATCATAAGAATAGCCAATCATGGAGGCAATTGTCCAGTAAGTACACAAAGTCTTTTGGTTCTGCCACTGGAAAAGATAATTAAGCACTATCCACTCCTATACACTAAAGAAAGCAAAATATTTAACCAATGAAATATGAGGAGAGAAGAGAAATTACAATTTCCAAGACCATCCCAACCTTTTTTTCTATAAAGACTAAGCAAGAGTGTTACAAGGCTTTGAAAAAGAACAATATAAAAAAGAGTTTTATAAAATATAAGTAAGCTAGAAAAGAGGCAAAGAAGGTGGTGGCAAAAACTAAAGCAAAGGTTACGAAATAAATTTACGACAAATTAGACACAAAAGAGAAAAAAATATATAGATTGGCGTGAGCAAGAGAAAGGAGGAGTCGCGACTTAAGAGTTGCAAAATGTATTAAGGATAAGCATTAAAGAACTTTTGTTAAAGACAATGACATTAAGGAAAGATAGCATGATTATTTCGACAAATTATTTAATGACGAACAAAATCAAAATTTGAATGATATCTTGGTGCCTCTCAAGGATTTGAATTGATGCTTTTTGTGTAGAATTAGAGAGATTGCGGTAAAAGAGACACTAAAGAGGATGAAGACCGAAAAAACTATTGGATTTGATGACATTCCAATTGAAGTTTTGAACTGTCTTGGAGATGTAAAAATTAGGTGATTGACAAATCTTTTTATAAGATTTAGTGTACTAACAAAATGCATGAGTGAAGGAAGAATATCTTGATACCTCTTTATAAGAACAAGAGAGATATTCAAAATTGCACCAACTATTGAGGCATATAACTGACGAGTCACATGATGAAATTATGGGAGAGAGTGATAGAACGGAGATTAAGAAATAATGTAGAGGTATTGGAAACCAATTTGGTTTTATGCCCGGACGATCAACTATAGAGGCAATACATTTGCTTAGACAACTTATGGAACGCTCTCAAGTACTGGGTAAATATCTCTATATAGTCTCTATAGATTTAGAAAAAGCATAAGATAAAGTGCTTAGAGAGAAAGTATAAGATAAAGTGCTTAGAGAGAAAGTATAAGATAAAGTGCTTAGGGAGGTACTATGGTGGTCCTCAATGAAGAAAAAAGTTCCTTTGAAATATATTAAATTAATTAAAGACAAGTAAGGAGATGTAAGGACACATGTAATGTGCAGGGCAAACAAGTGAGTTTCCTAACACAGTGGGATTACACCAAAAGTCAGTGTTAAGTCTATTCTTATTTGCTATAGTTATGGATGAACAAACAAAATCCATCCAAATGCCTTAGTGTATGATGTTTGCAAATTGTGGGAAAACATGATTAATGTACAGCCAGATTTTTAGGAGATTTTGCAACAGTTTGTATCCCTAGAATTTGGCTGATTTGGTTAAGAATATTCCATAAATCATGGGATTTGATAGCCTAGTTAGTTTCCTTTTCTATTGCGAGGGTTATTATATATATACATAGCCACTTTGTACATATTTTCTTAATGAGATATACAGCAGAAAATTCTTTTGTTTCTCAATTTACGTCATGGTATCAAAAGCTTTAGGTTTTTTTCTCGAAAATCAGTCATCTTTTCAACCTTCATTGCTGATTTTTCTGCAGTTTCTTTTTCAATCTTCATTGTTGATATTTTCTGTAGTTTCTTCTTCAGCCTTCATTGTAGATTTTTTTATCTTAGGCCTTCATAGCCATTTTCTCATCCAGCCTTCATTATCAAAATTTGTTTCTGTTCATCTCTCTTGGCTTGATTCTGATTCTCTTGTTCCAGCCTTCATCGCTGTTTTTTTTGCTCTGTTGTGCTCTGTTTTCTAAAGAAAAAACAGAGTATTTCAAGTGTTCTTTTTCCAGCCTTTATAGCTCGATTTTTCCTCTTCTTCATCATTGATGATGGTTTCTCTATGTTGCTTAGCCTTCGTTGCCGATTTATCCCTGATTCTCACCAGTCTTTCAGCAAGTATTGATTTGTAAAAAATGTTAGTAGTAGCAGAAACAACCACTGCAGCACCAAAGGAGTCCGGCAGTCTCAACCAAGAAGAGGTCAAGAGGCTGAGATCTCTAATTAGTAACCTTGACAAACCTTCAAGTACTTGTTCATTGGTGTATTCAAGTAAGTTTCCATCCTCTATTGGATTAAATGTCTTGGGTACAACCTTTGCCAACTCCTCGATCATGGATTCAAGAGCTACCGACCATATGACCGACTCACCAAATGTCTTTTACACATACTCCCCATGTCCAAGCAATAGGAAAATAGCCACAACTGATGGTTCTTTGACTACTGTAGCAGGTGTAGGAGATGCTAAAATAAGCCCATCATTGACCTTAAAAAATGTTCTTCATGTCCGTAGATTATCCACTGTGAAGACTGCAAATTTCGTACCAATGTTTGTAAATGAATAAAAGACAACAAACAAGCTAAGTATTGGAATGTAGTTTGTACTTCTAATTATTACGAGTAATGGATACAAATATTTTATTTAGGAGCATTTAGCAATACATGATTAATGCTAATATAATTTAGAACTTATATAAATAACTACGAATTATATATATAAACTTAATAAAGAAAATAATTAATATTTTGTACATTGTGAAATAAACAATAAATTTTATAAATGCACTCACAAACCTACGAGCAAATATGTATATAAGTGAATAGACAATCAAAAGAACAAATAAATATATATCAATGTAAATATAGATTTAGATAAACAAAGGATATAAGTATATATAAAATTAAATGTAATCTACATGAGTATTAAAATATATGTATATATATATATTGAATATATATGCATATATATATATATGAAAATTTTAAGATAAAGAATCAATGATATATATATACTACTATCAAAAATATATTAGATGTGATAATATATACATATCATGTATATACATATATAAAAAGATGATAAACATACATAGTATATAATATATATATATATATGTAAAGTGTATATATATTAAATAGAAAATAAATAATATATATATATATGAAACTTGATTGGCTTCCTTAGGAAGCCAATCAAGTATCACCTGCTCCCACGTTAAATAGAAAACAAATAAAGGAAAGAGAGGACCGAAAGTCCTCTGTAAAGCAAAGACAAAAAGAGCAAAAATATATATATATAAATAAACAATAATAAAAAAAAACAAAAGAGAGGGAAACCGAAGGCTTCCTTAGGAAGCCATCGGCTTCGCTTTACCTGCTCCCAACAAAAAGCAAAATAGCAGAGGGCTTTACCGGTCCTCTGTTGAGACCTAAAACCAAGCACCAGGAAAAGAGAAAGCAGGAGAAAGAGAAAGAGAGACCAAGAAAGAAGAGGAAAGGAAGAAGAAAAACGTGAAAGGGCTGAGGAGAAGAAAAGAGTACTCTGGCTACGGGAAGAGAAGGAAAACGAGAGGAAGAAAAACCAAAAAAAGGAGCGCTGGAAGTGACGAGGAGAAACAGAAGAAGAAGAAGACTGAACTGCAGCAGCCCCACGTAAGAAGAAGGGTTTGAAAAACCTAGCTGAATGTGTGATTAAGGCAGATCCGTGGCTGCATTTGGATCGGTTGGGAGGCTGTGAAAGAGGTCTTTTGGTGGCCAGATCTGTACTGATTGAGAGAGAGGTTCTAGTGTGATTCCGGCGGCCATTTTGGACTGATCAATGGTGGCTCACGATTGGCTGTAGCTTGGGCTTGACTTGGTTGTGATGGAGGCAAGAACATGAGCTAACCGAACTGATCAAAGACCCATTCTGCTACTCAAAACAGAACACCTCCAAAGGCAGTAACGAGGACAACAAGGGCTGACTTGAGTGGTGTTTTGGGTGATCAAGTTAGGTCAGGAAGTGTGCTGCATGGTTCAGGCGTTGATAAGGGGTTTGGACTGAATTCATTGGTGTCTGAATAGAGGTTCTTGGTGGCTGAAAAATAAGGCTGGAATTATAGATTTGGTGAGCAATTTTCGGCTGCTATTTGGTAAGTCCATAAGTGCCAAAATGAGGTTGTTTTCATGTTGGAGTTTGAGGGCTGTTTTGCATGATTTGGTGAAGAAATTAAGTAGAAATTATACACAAATATGTATATATGTGTATATATATATTGTGTGAATATAGTAAGGTTAGTATTAAGATGAAGTTGGATGATGTATAATTATATGCACATAAAAATATATACATATATATATATATACACACGTATATATATGTATGTATATTGTAGTATGAAAATGAGGAATAAATTTGGATAAAATTGGTATTTGATTTTAAATGAATATTTTGGAGGAAAAGGTTGGAAGATGAAACCTTGACCAAGAGAAGACTTTCAAGAAGGAAAAGTTGTACATTAGTTAAGATTAATGTGTATATATATATATATATATATATATATATATATATATAGATTTATGTATAAGCAAATATATGTATATACACACACCCTTTTATACATACATATGAATTTTTAGACTAATGAGTTGTTAGCTCTTGGCATAGAAGTGGGGCTTAAATAATAGTGACTTTAAGATATACCACTTGTAGCATGGAATTACGTATGATATAGATTTGTAATTTTAATGGTTGCAGTGGCTTGGGCTGAAGTGGAGGATTGAGTACGAACTTAAAGCTCGTTGGCGATAAATTGCTAAGTCTTAAGGTAAGTGGGTTAAATAAGCTTTACTAGTACCATTTTGTAGGAAACATTTAAACTTTCTTATTAATTAAGTTAGCTTATAAATTAAAGGACAAAATATCGTCAATCGGGCCACTAAGGTAAGACGTAAAGAAAGGTTTAAAGTTTAAATTTGAAAAGAATGCTTGGGCTGGAATTGAAATACCATTTTCTGTATTTTATGTTGTATCTAGCCAAGCCCACATGTTGAATAACATGAAAAGCGCTAGTTTCGAAACCTTTTTATGAACTTGTTACTATGTCTGAGTAAAGTAAGCACATGTGTGCATGGTCCATATTAGGCTACACTTAGTAGTAGTGCATTATGCATAAAAGGGCTTATACGGATGCATACATGCATTTACATATAATGTGTTTTAATGCAAACTGTTTTATGCATAAGTTCTTTTTATGTATAACGACCTGCATACCGTTTAACAAAAAAAATTTCTGGTTTGAGCCAACTTTGAGGTAAATCGAAAATCTTGTATATTTAATGCTCGAAAACATTTCTTGTCAGTATTTTGAAATCTATGGAAGTTAAGAGTTACACAAAGAATTGTTTTCCAATATGTTTTCGAGGGCAGGCAAATCCATTGACCTTTAGGTTACTTGAACCTATTGAGCCTTGCTCTAGGTTCTATTTCCCATCTATTGAGCTATGTGCTCTAGACTATCAATATCAGTATCTGCGCCTTACGAGCCTCGAGCTCTAGGCATTATCAGGCTTGTCTGAGAATTCAACAGACAAGTTCCAACTCTCAACTGATCAGCGAGACTGGAGCATAATCTATGGCCATAGGTATTGTGTTGCTTGCGACACCTACTCCATCACTAGCTAGGATGGACATCAGTATCAGTTATCAGGGATTCATGCCTAAACTCTACCAGCATTCGTTTTCAGCACTTTAAGGCTTTATGCCTAGTTTGATAGATTATCAGTTTTTTGTAAAGTTATTAATTTGAAGAAAATACATCAAAATCCTGTTTTGATATCTGTATCAATTTTCAGTACTTTAAGGCCTCATGCCTACAGTGATTTATTATCAGTTTTTAGTATCATTCTCTGCTTCGAAATAAGTGTATCCGAAATCTGTTTGTGATCAGTAATGTTTTCAGTATTTGAGGTTTCATGTAGATATACTAGTGCATAAAATACAATGTTATGCATATATATATATATATATATCATGTCATTTGCTACCATGCAATTGTGTACATATAGACGGACATGAGCCTAGTATCTGTTTACTTAAGCTACTTACTGAGCCATGGTTTTGCTCAACCCTTTCTAACAACATCGCAGATCATACGAGCTAAACTCCACACTTGGAGCTTTGGTGCAAGGCCTCGAGGACGATCTTTATTTGCAATATTAGTCTGAGTCCTCCGAGTGCTGTTTTTGTTTCGCTTGAGGTATAAAAACGATTATTTTGTTTATCATGTATGACATTTTAAATGCACAGTACATGCTTATGGAATTATTCTGGAATGTAACTTAGGATCGTTCTAGATTATTATAGATTCATATGATTATCGAGTGCAATTCAAGAAGTGAATTGTGACAGCTATGAGTTATGAAATGTCATATATATGTAACTGATGATTTTGAAAGTATGTGTAATATATAGGGAAATAGACTGAGAATTGTGGATTGGAAATATGCTGTTGGAAATAGTTGATTATTTTGCAGGTTATTAAGCTGGGGAAAATCGATTTTATATAAGGGGGAGTTTTCGACGTTTTTCTTTTATCAGTTTAATATTGAATTAGAATATTGGGTAAGTAACGGTGAATGTAAATCAAATTAAGAAAGCGAATTCAGTTTAGAGGTGACACTGACACCGAATACAAACCTTAAAGTGAAAAAGAAAAATTTAGTTCGTAAATTTGATAAATAGTAAATCAAGTTTGAGTGTTAAGTGTACGTCACGGCCTTTGCGTCGTGACATCCACAAACCTTGTCTCTATCCAAAAGCTTACTTAAGATTTATGTTGTAATGTGATTTTTCATCATTGTCATTGTGTATTTCAGGACAAGGATTCGGGAAAGATGATTGGACATGCTAGAGAATGGGATGGTGTCTACTACCTTGAAGCACTTAGCCAATCAAATATTACCAAGGGCAAATTACCTTCTTCTTTCATTTCAGAACTTTATTCGTCCAATAAAGACAAAGTTTGAGCTCACCACTGTCGACTTGGACATCCATCATTTAGAGTCATTAAAATTTTGTTTCCATCTTTATTTCAAGGTCTAAATGTTGAGAGCTTTCATTGTGAAATGTGCGAACTTGCTAAACATAAACGTGTACCTTTTCCAATAAGTAATAACAGAAGCTCTCTTCCTTTTTATCTCATTCACAGTGATATTTTGGGGTCCTACTATTCATAATGTTTCTGGGGCAAAATGGTTTGTGTCATTCATTGACGATTGTACTTGTGTTACTTGGATTTTCTTGCTTAAACATAAATCTGATGTTAGTACTATCCTCCCAAATTTCTGTTCCATGATTAGGAACCAATTTGGAGTCAATATCAAAAAGTTTAAGTCAGATAATGCTAGGGACTTATTCAATCAAGTCCTAACTCCTTATTTTCAAAAGGGATAGTACATGAGTTATCCTGTGTCAATACACCACAATAAAACGGAGTTGCAGAAAGGAAAAATGGTCATCTCCTTTAGTCAACCCGAGCTCTCTTATACCAAAAAAAACATGCTTAAATCCTTTTGGGGGGAAGCAGTTCTTACAGCCACTCATCTTATAAATCGTTTGCCATCTAGAGTCTTGGGATTCAAGAGTCCAATGGAAACACTCTCAACATTCTATCCAAACATACAGACTACAAATAATCTTATCCCTAGGATATTTGGGTGCGTGTCATTTGTCCATGTTCATAGTCAAAATAGAGGGAAGCTAGATCCAAGGGCATTAAAATGCGTATTTGTGGGTTATTCCTCAACTCAAAAAGGGTACAAGTGTTATCACCCTCCATCAAAGAAGTTCTATGTCTCAATGGACGTTTCTTTCAATGAACAAGTGCCTTACTTCACCATACCTTATCTTTAGGGGGAGAATTCCATACTTGAAGATAAGGATAGGGATTTCTTGCTTGATTTGTCATCACTTCCAATGCCTGTGCTAGTATCTAAGTCCATGTCAAATCCTGTGTCTGAACCCATGCCAAATCCTGTGTCTGAACCTGCATCCGAAATTTCAGAACCTATGCCAAATCCTGTGTCTAAACATGTGCCCGAAATTTCAGAAAATCCCAACTCTGCCATTGAAAATGTGAGATTTGGCAAGGTGTACTCAAGGAAGAAGACGGCTGTCCCTGAATCAATGCAAGTCCAAGAATCCAACCCAGATCTTAAGAATGAGGTAACAATTTCTAATTCTTCATCACAAGTTAATACTGAATCTAATGTAGGCGATGATGACCTAGACCTTCCCATTGCTGTTAGGAAAGGAACTAGAGAGTGCACAAAACGACCTTTATATCCTTTTGCACACTCCCTGTCCTTCAAACATTTTTCACCATCACATAGAGCCTTCCTGGTTAGCCTAAACACCATTGCCATCCCTACCACCTTATCTGAGGCGTTGTCCAATGAGAAATGGAAACAAGCCATGAATGTAGAAATGGAGGCATTGGAGAAGAACAAAACGTGGGAGTTAGTGAAGTTACCAACAGGAAAGAAACCCGTGGGGTGTAAATGGGTCTATACAGTGAAATATAGAGCAGATGGGTCAATAGAGAGGTATAAGGCAAGGTTGGTGGCCAAGGGCTATACTCAAACCTATGGAATTGACTACCTAGAGACTTTTGCTCCAGTTGCGAAAATGAATACTGTTAGAATCTTGCTGTCATTAGCAGCTAATTATGGTTGGGAGTTATAGCAGTTTGACGTCAAGAATGCATTTTTGCATGGAGAACTAGAAGAAGAAATTTATATGGAGGTCCCACCAAGTTATAAGAATAATTTGGATGCTCATACTGTGTGTAAATTGAAGAAAGCTTTATAGGGACTTAAGCAATCACTACAGGCATGGTTTGGTAGGTTTGCGAGAGTTATGATTGCCATGGGGTATAGTCAAAGCCAAGGAGATCATACACTGTTCATTAAACACTCATCTTCAGGGGGAGTCACAACACTCTTAGTGTATGTTGATGACATAATAGTGACAGGGAATGATGATAAGGAGAGACAGCTTCTAAGTCAGTGTTTGGCTAAGGAGTTTGAGATCAAAGCATTAGGAATGCTGAAATATTTCCTTGGGATTGAGGTGGCTCACTCTAAGCAGGGCATTTTTATCTCCTAACAGAAGTATGTTACAGATCTCCTTAATGAAACGGGCAAGATAGCATGCAAACCAGTAAGTACTCCAATAGACCCAAATCTTAGACTTGGAATGGCAAAGGAAGACGCTGTAATAAATAAGGAAATGTATCAGCGCTTGGTAGGAAAACTCATTTATCTATCTCACACACAACCGGACATAGCATATGCAGTAAGCGTGATTAGTCAATTCATGCATAACCCAAAGGAAGTTCATTTGCAAGCAGCTCATCGAGTATTGCAGTATCTCAAAGGGATGCCAGGAAAGGGTATTATGTTTAAAAGAAACGGAGGGTTTGGTGCTTGAGGCTTACACAAATGCTGATTATGCTGGGTCAATAGTCGATAGGAGGTCAACCACAAGATATTGCACCTTTCTTGGTGGTAATCTCGTGACGTGGAGGAGCAAGAAACAACATGTGGTAGCACAGTCTAGTGCAGAGGCAGAATTCCGAGCAATGGCTCAAGGTGTGTGTGAACTACTTTAGTTGAAGATCATCTTGGAAGACTTGAAGATCAAGTGGGACGGCCCAATGAGACTTTATTGTGATAATAAGTCTGCGATTAGCATAGCTCACAACCCGGTACAACATGATCGAACGAAGCACACCGAAATTGATAGACACTTCATCAAGGAGAAACTGGAGAGCAGGTTGATTTGTAACCCTTTCGTGTCTACACATGGCCAACTTGCAGATGTGCTTACTAAAGAGTTAAGTATGTCAATGTTTCAGAGTATTGTATCCAAGCTGGGAATGGAAAACATCTATTCACCAGCTTGAGGGGGAGTGTGGGAAAACATGATTAATGTACAGTCAAATTTTTAGGAGATTTTGCAATAGTTTGTATCCCTAGAATTTGGCTGATTTGGTTAAAAATATTCCATAAATCATGGGATTTGATAGCCTAGTTGGTTTCTTTTTCTATTGCTAGGGTTATTATATATATACATAGCCACTTTGTACATATTTTCTTAATGAGATATACAACAGAAAATTCTTTTGTTTCTCAATTTACGTCACAAATGATAGTCCTATGTGCTAAAACTAAAGTAGAGATGAATGCAAAGTTGGAATTATGAAGATAGACGTTAGAATGAAGAGGATTCAAACTAAGCAAAGTGAAGATTGAATACATGAAATGTAAATTTAGTTCAAACCAAGTGGAAGAGCATAATGTACTGACTTTAGGTGAGGTGACGTAACCTAAGCAAAACAATTTTCGATACTTGGTATTGATAGTACAAATAGATGGAGAGATTGATAGTAATGTGACTCACAAAATCCGAGCTGAATGGAGTAAGTGAAGAAGTACTGCAAGTGTATTATGCGATAAAGGGATTCCTATTTGGTTGAAAGGCAAGTTTTATAGGACAGTTATCAGACCAACATTGCTATACGGTGGTGAATGTTGGGTGTTTAAGAGATTCCATACACAAAAAAATGAGTATAGCAGAAATGCGAATATTGCAATGGATGTGTGGACATGAAAGAAATGATAGAATGAGAAATGAAGATATTTGTAAGATGGTGAGAGTGGTATCCATCGAAGACAAGATATGTAAAAGTTGTTTACGTGAGTTTGGACACGTACGATGTAGACCTGTAAATACCCTAATTAGGAGAGTAAAAGCTATGAATGTTGAGAGAAGGGGTACGATTAGAGGAAGATCCAAAAAGACTTGAAAGGAAATAATTCGAAAAGATATGGAGGCATTAAAGTTGGATAAACATATTGCCTTAGACAGGAATGTGTGAAAGAGGAAAATTCATATGGACGATTTAGCATAAGTTCAGATATTGGTTCATGTAACCTACCTCAATCTCTTGATAAAAGCTTTGATGATGATGATGATGATGATGATGATGATGATGATGATCCCAGCCTTTCTTTCTGATGCCTCTTTGTCCAGTTTTCTTTAGAGCTTGGACTATTAACTGGGTCATCCTTCGTGGTTCCTGAACAAGCTGTTAAAAATTAAAAACAGTTAGAAAATTTTAAGCCGAGATCAATGGGACATGATAAAGAAATAAAAAAGTGGCCAAATGAAGCCACTATAAATCTTTCTTAAACTAAAATAAGATAAAGAGGGTTACATGCACTTAATCATTTTGAGAAAGAGAAGTTGATAGCATATAAATAACTCAATATATTAAAATAATCAATTAAATAAGGTAATGGAATAGAGAAAAGAACATATATTTGTCACAACTACTTTTATGCTATGTCAAGAACATGAATTTGGGAGAGCGGATTTGGGTTTGGTTTGTTGTATAACTGGTGAGGATTGTTAAAAATATATTTTAGGAATATAATTAAGGGCTGCACTATAATTGCCCACTTTATTAGTTCCCTATTGTAGGAGTCTTGGACAGGTACATATATTTTAGCACACATAATGAAGAATATACAATTTTGTTGTTTTCTAATTAACATGGCATCAGAGTTGGTTCAAACCTAACCCCGGCCTTTCTTATTTTATTTTTCTTTTTCTCTCTAGGCTGCCTCTTTGGTTATTGCTCTTTTCTTTGCCTAGTATGTTTATTGTGAGGGTAGATCAATCCCCTATTGTGTGGTTGATCACTTGTGCCTTTGTGTTTGAGGTTGTGTGCCTTTGGGTATTTTTCTTTCTTTTTTTTTTTTGTGATTAAAGATGCTAGATAACATGTCTACTTCTAATCTTCATGTCTCTGTTGGTACAAATATGAAGTTTAATGGGAGAATTTATACACCTTGGTCCTAAGCTTTTCGTACTTTCTCGGGTTCCCTAGGTCATGAACATCATCTTTCTGACAACATGCCCAATTCTAAGGATTCTTGTTGTCATCCAAGTTTTAGTTTTTTATTTATTATTGAATAAGGACTGATTCTTGTCCAGGCTGTTTTGATAGGTACAGTAGTTTAAATTTCTGATTTTTAGGAGATTTTATTCTTTGAGATTTTATTCTTTGTATTTATCATTTACTGATTTTTAGCAGATATTTTAGGGATGTGCTATTTTATCTAGGCTATTTATATATCGATTTCATATCAATAAAACATAACAGAGAATAAGTTTATTTCTCTGATTTCTTTCTTCTCCAATAACATGGCATCAGAGCAGAAAAGATTCTGAATCAATATTTTTTTTTTTGGACCGAAAGCCGTGACGTACACTTAACACTCAAATTTGTTCCCATTTATCAATTTTACGAACTAACTTTTTCTTTTCACTTTATGGTTTGTATTCGGTGTCAGTGTCTTCTCTCAATTACTTTCGAATCCTTATCTGATTTACATTCATCATTTAAGTTACCATTTCTTATAATCATTTAAACTTATTTAATATTCTCCTTTATTACTAGACAAAAAGGAAAAACGTCGAAAACTCCCCCTTATATAAAATCGACTTTCCCCAGCTCAATAACCTGCAAATAAGCTCAACTATATCCAGCCGCATTTTACCAATCCAGAGTTTCCAGTTCAATTCATTATACGATACCCTACTCCTATAGTCATCACATATATATGTATAGTAGTTTACAACTCAAATTCGACAAATTTTACTTCCCGGAGCATCGACGACATAAGCATGGCATTTTCATAACATAAAGTCTTTACAATTTATTTTCTCAGATCGTACTCGATAACCATAGATGACTACAATAATCCGGAACGATCCTAAGTTACATCCCAAAATATCTATAAACATGTACTGCGCAATTTAAAATGTCATACATGGATGCCATCATAATCCTTTTTCATACCTCAAGAGCAACAAAAACAGCACTCAGAGGACTCAAGCTAGTATCGTTACTTTAGGTCGTCCTCGAGGCCTTGCTCCACAAACTCCAAGCGGAAGTCTTAACTCGTATGATCTGCGATGTTATTAATAAGGGGTGAGCAAAACCACGACTCAGTAAGTAGCTTAAGTAAACAGATACTAGGCTCATGTCGGTCTATATGCACATGGTTGCATGGTAGTAGATGACATAATATATATGCATAACATTGTATTTTATGTACTAGTGTACTCACATGAAACCTCAAATACTGAAAACATTTCAATCACAAACAGATTTCGGTTACCCTTACTTCGAGCAGAGAATGATACTAAAACTGATGATCAATCACTGTAGGCACAAGGCCTTAAAGTACTGAAAACTCATGCAGCTATCAAATAGAATTCTGATGGATTCTCTTTAAATCGATAACTTTACAGAAAACTGATAATTTATCAAATTAGGCGTAAAGCCTTAAATATTAAACTGAAACTGAAATACAAAATAGATACTGATAAATAAACTGAAACCGAAATCTAAAACGGATACTGATAACGTTAGGCATAAGCCTCAAACAATTGAAAACTGATACTGATAAAGTGTAGGCAAAGATCCCTGATAACTGATACTGATACTGATGTCCATCCTAGCTAGTGATGGATAAGTGTCGCAAGCAACACAATACCTATGGCCATAGATTATGCTCCAGTCCCGCTGATCAGTCGAGAGCTGGAACTTGCCTGTTAAATTCTCAGACAAGCCTGATAATGCCTAGAGCTCGAGGCTCGCAAGGCGCAGATACTGATACTGATAGTCTAGAGCACAAAGCTCAATAGACGTGTAATAGAACCGAGAGCAAGGCTCAATAGGCTCAAGTGACCCAAAGGTCAATGGATTTGCCCGCACTCGAAAACGTATCGGAAAACAGTTCTTTCGTGTAGCTCTTAACTTTCATAGATTTCAAAATTATTGACAAGAAACGTTTTCAAGCTTTAAATATACAATATTTTTGGTTTATTTCAAAGTTGGCTCAAACCAGAAAAATCTTCTGAGTTAAATAGAATGCAAGTCGTTATACATAAAAAGAACTCACGCATAAAATAGCTTGCATTAAAACGTACTATATGTACATGCATGTATGCATCCGTAAAAGTCTCTTTATGCATAATACACTGCTACTAAGTGTAATCCAATATGGACCATGCACACATGTACCTACTTTACTCAGACATGGTAGCAAGTTCATATAAAGGTTTCGAACTAGCGTTTTTCATGTTATTCAACATGTGGTCTTGGCTAGCTACAACATACAATACAGAAAAACGATATTTCAATTTCAGCCCAAGCATTCTTTTCAACTTTATACTTTAAACCTTTCTTTACGTCTTACCTTAGTAGCTCGATCGACGATATCTCGTCCTTTAATTCATAAGCTAACTTAATAAGTAAGGAAATTTAAATGTTCCTACGAAATGGTACTAGTAAAGCTTACTTAACCCACTTACCTTAAGACTTAGCAATTTATCGCCAACAAGCTTTAAGTTTGCACTCAATCTTCCACTTCAGTCGAAGCCACTGCAACCATTAAAATCACAACCTATGTCATAATTGATTCCATGCTACAAGAGGTGTATCTTAAAGTCACTATTACTTAAGCCCCACTTCTATGCCAAGAGCTAACAACTCATTAGTCTAGAAATTCATACGTACGTATAAAAGGGTATGTGTATATACATATATTTGCTTTTGCATAAATATATATATACACACACATTAATCTTAACCAATGTACAACTCTTCCCTCATGACAGTCTTCTCTTAGTTAAGGTTTCATCTTCCATTAATGGCAGCAACAGTACTTACACTTTCTTGTTTTCTTGTTTTCACACTTGATAAACCTTTTTGTTTCTCCATTATACACGGCAGCCACACTTTCTTTTCTATTTCATTTCCACATCTTAAAAGCCTTGTTTATTGACTAAAATGCTACCGTCCAATATCATCTTTTTACACTAAGTCCTTTCTATTTCTGGTTTTGGTCCCGGCCTATCTTATTTGATTTTATTTTTCTTGTTCAGTTCAGACAGCTTTCATATGCGTTTCGGCTTAGCTTCCACACACATTTTATTCTTCTAAATTTTCATGGCTGCTCAAGCATTATTTATCTCTCATGTTCATCATTTCTTTTCTATTTTGTTCTTGTTTCAACCACGTATAATACTCACATAGCAGAATTTCTAGTTTTCCTTATTCACGTCATATGCACCCATAACAGAAATATTTTTCTTAGCCACTAACAGTCACCATCGATCAAAGATTTTCAGTTCTAAAATTTTGCTACATGTTTTTCTTCTAAATCCTACTCTTACATATCATCTACTTGGCCAACAACATCGTAAATCAATGATCAAAGTACATAAAACATGGGCTGAAAATTTTATTACCTGTGCAAGAACCACGTTGATAACCAAAGCAAAACATATTTGTTTTGCTAATATTCTTCACGATTTGGCTGAGGTTTAATGGTGTTTAGAAAGTCTCTTTTAAATGAAAGATATTTCTTGTAGAAAGGCCTAACAAATTAGATGAAGAAAATAAGGGTTTAGCATGTAAGGGGCGGAAGAAGCTTGGAGAACCAGAAAATCGAAAACAAGGGCTGAAACAGAGTGAAATGAGGTGAGGCGGTGGAGTTTGCTGCCTAAAAAGCTGAGTGTGGCGTGTTGTTGCAATTTAATTGGTCCCTAATTTTATTTTCATTTTTATTTTTCAGCCACCATCCAAAATATTAGAAAATGACCTTATAAACATTAGAATTTACTAAGTTGTGCCACTGCCCATTTTCTTTTCTGTCCAGCCCATATTTTGATTTAATTCTTTATTTATTTTAATTATTTCCAAATTATTGCTTATTTGGTCCACTTTGACCACTCCTTGAGAAAAGTCAAATTTACTCTTGTACAACTTCGAAATTTCTAATTTTATTCCACCTTAATTTTGATAGTTAGAAGATAAAAATATTTCATTTATTTATTTCCACTTATCTATTTTCTTTGCTATTAATTTCTACTATTAAATAGTAGAAATTTGCGGTCATCACATTCTCCCAACCTTAAGAAATTTGGTCCTCCGAATTTAACTTAAATTAAAGGTGGTACCATTTTGTATACCCCTTATTTTTTTGGACCTTTAAATCATCTTTCAAATTATACTGCTAGTATACTATCAACATCAGAATCACCCTTGGTATCATTACATATCATCTTTCATCATACATTTATTCTCTCTTAACTTTCTTATCAATTGGGAGTTATCAATTTCCCATCATTTTTGTACCATACCCCATTCTTTTTGTTCATCATTCGTTTTCTCATTTGGTGCCGAATCGATAAGTTTAGCAACTATTATTTACTTGATTTAAATCGATCGTATGTGATTGTCCCAGTAGCTTTCACATCTCATGCATCCGCTCCCTCAACATATTTTCGAGCATTTCATACTACGCTTAGATTTTCATTAGTATGGAGCGATGCTGTCAATAAATTTGGAATCTCAGAGCCTTTTGCTATTTCCCATAAACATATGGCTACTCTGAGATTCCTATCACATGTATGCTCACTGGAACTTGACATATATCCTCATCATTTTATAATCATATCTCGACTATGGTACTAAAGAATCTAAGAGTTTGATAATGGAAAAGTGATTTCATTAAACAATCAGTCCTTAATCACTTCTATATTATCATATCTCCTTTAGACTCTTTATTATTCACAATACTCATTTCATATTTATTTCATCAAATGCTACAGCTCATTTGCAGACTTTACTATTTACCATCTTTTACCATAATTGAGTCAAGAGACAATCATTTTCTCTTCATATCGTCTTCGACCTTAATATCTTATCTTTTCTATCCAAGATCCGAATATGCCTCTCATGGTCCTTCAATTGTCTCGAACTGTAGGCCACTACTTTACCATTCTGCATCA
Organism: Heritiera fomes; assembly: GCA_032173925.1. Classification (NCBI taxonomy): domain Eukaryota; kingdom Viridiplantae; phylum Streptophyta; class Magnoliopsida; order Malvales; family Malvaceae; genus Heritiera; species Heritiera fomes. Next base: position 24,114,359 of record JAPDPM010000001.1, read on the forward strand.
ATACACACCCTAGACCTTGTAGAAAGGCATCAACAAAATCAAAATCATTCTATTTATCATTTCCAAGGCGTAATACAAGCTTTTCAGGTAGGGAGAGAGTTACAATCTTCCTATAGCAATCTATACTAGCATGATGGTTGGTTAACCAATCCATGCCTAGTATTACATCAAAGTCATACATATTCAATAAGATCAAATCTAATGTTAAGTACCTATCTCCCACCTTGACCTTACACTGACGATAGACATATTCAGTTGTCTGAGATTCCCTAAAAGGAGTAGTAATATGTAACAGATAACCTAGAGGTTCTGACTCTATATGCAATCTACTAGCAAATGCAGGGGAAATGAATGAATGAGTTGAACCTGGATCTATAAGTACAAATGCTTCCAAGTCACAGATAGTGAGCTTACCCCTGATAACTGAGCCGGAAGCATCAGCTGCCTCCTGATCGAGTGCAAATACTCTACCCTGCACCATTGACCCTTTGCCCTTATCTTGGGTCTTCTTCTGTTGCGGCACGTTTTGTTTCTCAACTTGCCTCTCTGTGGCCTTAAGCAAAGGACAATCTCTGATCATGTGACCTGTCTTGCCACACCTGAAACAAGCCCCAGTAAGTCTATGACAAGGTCGATCACCATGCTTGTTGCCGCATATAGTACATGGCTGAGATGTAGTAGTAGTAGTAGGGATGGTGGCCAAGGCTTTATTAGGAGGAGTAGCAGTAGCTGTAGGCCTAGTAGCCTGTGGTTGAGGCGCAACAAAACTCTGCCTCTTATTTTGTCCCTGGAATCTACTCGGCTCAAACCTCCTCTTCTCATTTCTCCTATCTATGAATGGTTTAGTTCTAGGAGGTCTCCTTGTCCCATACTCAGCCTGAGAAATTTCCAATTCTTGCTCAACAGTCTGAGCTTTCCTCACCACTGCCTCATACTCGGTAAGCTCAAATGGAGTGACCCTACTTCGGATGATAGGTCTCAATCCCGAAGCAAACTTCTCTGCCTTCTTCTCATCATTAACGGCATAATCCGTGTCATATTTCACTAAGGCAGTAAATCGGGTCTCATACTCGTCCACCCTCATCGATCCTTGAGTGAGTTCCATAAATTCCTTCTTTTTCTGTCGTCTGGCAGCCTTAGAGATATAATGGTTCATGAAGGCCTCTAAAAATCTCTCCCATGTAATGACCGGATCCTTAGCCAATAAGAACGTTTCATGAGTCTTCCACCATTTCTGTGCATCACCCCTCATCATATACACAGCTAAGGAAACCCTTTCAGTGGTATTACAACCCATATACTTGAAAAGGAACTCCATCTCCTCTATCCATTCCTCAGCCTTTGCTGGATCCTTCTCCCCCTTAAACTGTGATGGGTTCATCTTCTGGAATTGTCGGAGGAGTGTCATGTTTCTATCCACCGGATTCCCAACCTCAGGTACGGCTGGTGGAGGCACAACTGGCAAAGGTGCGACCTGTGGCACTACCGGAGGTGGCGGAGGTGGTGCCTGTTGCGGTGGTGGTGGAGGCTGTGGCATATCAGGTGCAGTAGGTGGTGGCACAGGAGGTGTAGGAAGTGGTGGTGTAGCCTGTTGTGTACCCGCTTGGTTGGCCATCAATTGTTGTAATAGGGCCGTCATGGTTTCATGACTTTGTTCTATTCTAGCCATCCTTGCCTCGATACTATCTGGTAGTGGAGGTGTGGGATGTGAGGATGATGGAGGTGCAGTGGTTGGGGTCGGACGTGTAATCGGAAACCTTCGAGCCAACCCCCTAGGTCTGCCTCCAATTCTCCTCATTGTATTTCGATTAACAAAAATACCTATACCAAGAGCAGATCAATCTTAGTATAAGTTAGTAACAGTGGTTACATGCAGACATTACACAGTACATGTGATGTAACACTAATAACGACCTCTATGACACTGACACGTACTAGACAAACCTTGCTCTGATACCATTTAATCTGTCACGACCCGAAAGCCGTGACGTACACTTAACACTCAAATTTGTTCCCATTTATCAATTTTACGAACTAACTTTTTCTTTTCACTTTATGGTTTGTATTCGGTGTCAGTGTCTTCTCTCAATTACTTTCGAATCCTTATCTGATTTACATTCATCATTTAAGTTACCATTTCTTATAATCATTTAAACTTATTTAATATTCTCCTTTATTACTAGACAAAAAGGAAAAACGTCGAAAACTCCCCCTTATATAAAATCGACTTTCCCCAGCTCAATAACCTGCAAATAAGCTCAACTATATCCAGCCGCATTTTACCAATCCAGAGTTTCCAGTTCAATTCATTATACGATACCCTACTCCTATAGTCATCACATATATATGTATAGTAGTTTACAACTCAAATTCGACAAATTTTACTTCCCGGAGCATCGACGACATAAGCATGGCATTTTCATAACATAAAGTCTTTACAATTTATTTTCTCAGATCGTACTCGATAACCATAGATGACTACAATAATCCGGAACGATCCTAAGTTACATCCCAAAATATCTATAAACATGTACTGCGCAATTTAAAATGTCATACATGGATGCCATCATAATCCTTTTTCATACCTCAAGAGCAACAAAAACAGCACTCAGAGGACTCAAGCTAGTATCGTTACTTTAGGTCGTCCTCGAGGCCTTGCTCCACAAACTCCAAGCGGAAGTCTTAACTCGTATGATCTGCGATGTTATTAATAAGGGGTGAGCAAAACCACGACTCAGTAAGTAGCTTAAGTAAACAGATACTAGGCTCATGTCGGTCTATATGCACATGGTTGCATGGTAGTAGATGACATAATATATATGCATAACATTGTATTTTATGTACTAGTGTACTCACATGAAACCTCAAATACTGAAAACATTTCAATCACAAACAGATTTCGGTTACCCTTACTTCGAGCAGAGAATGATACTAAAACTGATGATCAATCACTGTAGGCACAAGGCCTTAAAGTACTGAAAACTCATGCAGCTATCAAATAGAATTCTGATGGATTCTCTTTAAATCGATAACTTTACAGAAAACTGATAATTTATCAAATTAGGCGTAAAGCCTTAAATATTAAACTGAAACTGAAATACAAAATAGATACTGATAAATAAACTGAAACCGAAATCTAAAACGGATACTGATAACGTTAGGCATAAGCCTCAAACAATTGAAAACTGATACTGATAAAGTGTAGGCAAAGATCCCTGATAACTGATACTGATACTGATGTCCATCCTAGCTAGTGATGGATAAGTGTCGCAAGCAACACAATACCTATGGCCATAGATTATGCTCCAGTCCCGCTGATCAGTCGAGAGCTGGAACTTGCCTGTTAAATTCTCAGACAAGCCTGATAATGCCTAGAGCTCGAGGCTCGCAAGGCGCAGATACTGATACTGATAGTCTAGAGCACAAAGCTCAATAGACGTGTAATAGAACCGAGAGCAAGGCTCAATAGGCTCAAGTGACCCAAAGGTCAATGGATTTGCCCGCACTCGAAAACGTATCGGAAAACAGTTCTTTCGTGTAGCTCTTAACTTTCATAGATTTCAAAATTATTGACAAGAAACGTTTTCAAGCTTTAAATATACAATATTTTTGGTTTATTTCAAAGTTGGCTCAAACCAGAAAAATCTTCTGAGTTAAATAGAATGCAAGTCGTTATACATAAAAAGAACTCACGCATAAAATAGCTTGCATTAAAACGTACTATATGTACATGCATGTATGCATCCGTAAAAGTCTCTTTATGCATAATACACTGCTACTAAGTGTAATCCAATATGGACCATGCACACATGTACCTACTTTACTCAGACATGGTAGCAAGTTCATATAAAGGTTTCGAACTAGCGTTTTTCATGTTATTCAACATGTGGTCTTGGCTAGCTACAACATACAATACAGAAAAACGATATTTCAATTTCAGCCCAAGCATTCTTTTCAACTTTATACTTTAAACCTTTCTTTACGTCTTACCTTAGTAGCTCGATCGACGATATCTCGTCCTTTAATTCATAAGCTAACTTAATAAGTAAGGAAATTTAAATGTTCCTACGAAATGGTACTAGTAAAGCTTACTTAACCCACTTACCTTAAGACTTAGCAATTTATCGCCAACAAGCTTTAAGTTTGCACTCAATCTTCCACTTCAGTCGAAGCCACTGCAACCATTAAAATCACAACCTATGTCATAATTGATTCCATGCTACAAGAGGTGTATCTTAAAGTCACTATTACTTAAGCCCCACTTCTATGCCAAGAGCTAACAACTCATTAGTCTAGAAATTCATACGTACGTATAAAAGGGTATGTGTATATACATATATTTGCTTTTGCATAAATATATATATACACACACATTAATCTTAACCAATGTACAACTCTTCCCTCATGACAGTCTTCTCTTAGTTAAGGTTTCATCTTCCATTAATGGCAGCAACAGTACTTACACTTTCTTGTTTTCTTGTTTTCACACTTGATAAACCTTTTTGTTTCTCCATTATACACGGCAGCCACACTTTCTTTTCTATTTCATTTCCACATCTTAAAAGCCTTGTTTATTGACTAAAATGCTACCGTCCAATATCATCTTTTTACACTAAGTCCTTTCTATTTCTGGTTTTGGTCCCGGCCTATCTTATTTGATTTTATTTTTCTTGTTCAGTTCAGACAGCTTTCATATGCGTTTCGGCTTAGCTTCCACACACATTTTATTCTTCTAAATTTTCATGGCTGCTCAAGCATTATTTATCTCTCATGTTCATCATTTCTTTTCTATTTTGTTCTTGTTTCAACCACGTATAATACTCACATAGCAGAATTTCTAGTTTTCCTTATTCACGTCATATGCACCCATAACAGAAATATTTTTCTTAGCCACTAACAGTCACCATCGATCAAAGATTTTCAGTTCTAAAATTTTGCTACATGTTTTTCTTCTAAATCCTACTCTTACATATCATCTACTTGGCCAACAACATCGTAAATCAATGATCAAAGTACATAAAACATGGGCTGAAAATTTTATTACCTGTGCAAGAACCACGTTGATAACCAAAGCAAAACATATTTGTTTTGCTAATATTCTTCACGATTTGGCTGAGGTTTAATGGTGTTTAGAAAGTCTCTTTTAAATGAAAGATATTTCTTGTAGAAAGGCCTAACAAATTAGATGAAGAAAATAAGGGTTTAGCATGTAAGGGGCGGAAGAAGCTTGGAGAACCAGAAAATCGAAAACAAGGGCTGAAACAGAGTGAAATGAGGTGAGGCGGTGGAGTTTGCTGCCTAAAAAGCTGAGTGTGGCGTGTTGTTGCAATTTAATTGGTCCCTAATTTTATTTTCATTTTTATTTTTCAGCCACCATCCAAAATATTAGAAAATGACCTTATAAACATTAGAATTTACTAAGTTGTGCCACTGCCCATTTTCTTTTCTGTCCAGCCCATATTTTGATTTAATTCTTTATTTATTTTAATTATTTCCAAATTATTGCTTATTTGGTCCACTTTGACCACTCCTTGAGAAAAGTCAAATTTACTCTTGTACAACTTCGAAATTTCTAATTTTATTCCACCTTAATTTTGATAGTTAGAAGATAAAAATATTTCATTTATTTATTTCCACTTATCTATTTTCTTTGCTATTAATTTCTACTATTAAATAGTAGAAATTTGCGGTCATCACAACTGCCATGGCTGGAGCAACCACAAGAGATGAGTCTTCAACTGTTTCTTCAGGCCAATCCCAACAAACACATCTTCCAATCATGACTTTACAAGGGGGAAGTGAGAATACTTCTCTGCAGATTACGGCTCACAAGTTAAATGGCAAGAACTATCTTCAATGGGCACAGTCTGTCAAGCTTGTAATTCGAGGCAGAGGAAAGATGGGTTATCTCACTTGTGCAACTACTGCTCCCAATACAGAAGATTCTGCTTACCAGGTATGGGAGGCTGAAAACTCTATTATTATGGCTTGGCTTATTAATTCAATGGAGACTAAAATTGGACAGACTTATCTATTCTTGCCCACGGCAAAAGCAATATGGGATGCTGTGAAGATGACTTACTCAGATCTTGGCAACTCTGCTCAAGTGTTTGAGATAAAGTCAAAATTGAGAGAGACAAAACAAGGAGGCCAAAATGTGACAGATTATTTTAATGTTCTAAAAAATTTGTGGCAAGAATTAGATTTATTTTATGAATCTAGTTGGAACTGTACAGCATGCAGCGTCAAGCAAAAAAAGATGGTGGAACAAGAACGAGTGTTCGAATTCTTAACAGGCTTAAACAAAGACCTTGATGAAGTCAGGGGAAGAGTGCTTGGCAAAGATCCCTTACCATCAATTGAAGAAGTGTTTGCAGAGATACGAAGAGAGGAAAGTCGACGAAAGGTTATGATGGGAGATTTTAAGGAAGAAAATGGTGGACATAATACAACTGAAGGATCAGCTTTGGTTGCACGAGGTCAGCAGTACCATAACAGGTCTTCCACAGATCAGAAAAATACTAGAAAAGGAGAGCGACCTTGGTGCGATGTTTGCCAACGTCATGGACATACCAAAGATACTTGTTGGAAAATTCATGGCAAGCCACCTAATTGGACTCCTCGAAGGCAAAATGATAGGAAAAGCTTCCAAGTCCAGGCCATAGATAAAGAACATACTGCTGCCATGGGTGCAACAGAAGGAGAATCAGCCTACACTTCAGTAAGGTTTAGCAAAGAGCAGATAGATCACTTGTATAAGCTTCTTAGTCAATCACAACCTCAAAATCCACTTGCTTCCAACCCTAATGTCAATTCTTGCTCTTTAGCCCAAACAGGTAACTTTCTCACAGCACTTAATGTCACTTCAACTTCAAAGACTCCTTGGATTATTGATTCAGGAGCTTCCGATCACATGACAGGTTCATCTAATTCTTTTCTCACATATTGTCCTTGTTCTAGTAATATTAAAGTGAAAATTGCTGATGGTTCTTTGTCAACTGTTGCTGGAAAAGGTTCTATAAGACTCTCAAAAACCTTAATCCTTCATTCCGTGCTTCATGTTCCCAACCTTACTTGTAATCTAGTGTCAGTTAGCAAATTAACACGTGATAACAATTGCTTTGCAAAACTCTCACCATCTTCTTGTGAATTTCAGGAGATATCCTCGAGGAGGACGATTGGCAATGCTAGGGAACATGAAGGGCTCTACTTCTTTGAGGATGAAGATTCTAGGACTAGACAAGCTTTTGCATCAAGTAGTGGATCTTTTTCTGTTTCCAGTCAAAAAGAAATAATGTTGTGGCATTATAGACTTGGCCACCCAAACTTTTCTTATCTTAAATGTTTGTTTCCTCAACTTTTCAGAAATAAAAATCTTCATTCTTTCCAATGTGAAGTTTGTCAATTAGCAAAGCACAACCGAAACCCTTTTTCCTTCCTTACCTTATAAGTCTTCCTCACCTTTCTCATTAATTCACAGTGACATTTGGGGGCCATCCAAAGTTACCACTTCATCCGGTAAACGTTGGTTCATAACATTTATTGATGACCACACACGAGTCACTTGGGTTTACCTTTTGAAACAAAAATCTGAAACTTGTCAAATCTTTAAGAACTTCCATTCCATGATTCAAACACAGTTTCAGGCAAAAATTCATGTCTTACGTACAGACAATGAGCGAGAGTATTTTCATTCAGTGCTAGGTGAGTTTTTAGCCAACAATGGGATTATCCATCAGAGTTCATGTGTGGACACCCCACAACAAAATGGGGTATCTGAACGAAAGAATCGACATTTACTTGAAGTCACACGAGCTCTTATGTTCACCATGCATGTTCCAAGGTACTTGTGGGGTGAAGCAGTTCTTACAGCAGCCTACCTTATAAATAGATTACCAAGTCGGACTATCCACTACCAAACACCTCTGTCCACCCTTACCAAATACTATCCTCATCTTCACATCTTGAACAATCTTCCCTTCAAAACCTTTGGGTGTACTGCCTTTGTACATATACATGCCCAAAACCGCAGCAAATTAGACCTCAAAGCCATTAAAACTGTGTTTCTCGGCTACTCACCCACACAAAAAGGGTACCGTTGTTACTCACCTTCAGAAAACAAATTCCACATCTCTCGTGATGTTACCTTTTTTGAGACTCAACCATTCTTTCCTGCCACCTCTCTTCAAGGGGAAATTGAAACCAATGAAGATCGTTTTTGGGAAACGGTATCCATGCCTATTGATGATATGTCCAAGTCTACTCTACATCTTTCACCTGAGTCAAATCCAAGTCTGTCTTCTCTAATAATGCCACAACAACAACAAAAAACAGATTTGGAAACAGGGGGAGGTTTCATGAGGCAAAAAAATCAAGAGCTACATGTCTATACTAGAAGAAATCAGCCTCAAGAAAGAAAGCAATTCATGGTCCCACAGAGCCAAGAGTCCGAACTAGAGGATGCTAATACCTCAGGTACTCATGAAACTGTTCCTCTTTCAAATAACCCTATCGAGTTACCTATTGCTCTTAGGAAAGGAGTCCGTTCTTGCACTTTGCATCCCATATCTCAGTTTGTGTCATACAAAAATCTTTCACCATCATTTCGTGCTTTTACCACTAATGTTTCCAATATTGAGATCCCTAGGTCAATACAGGAGGCTCTTGCTAAACCTGAATGGAAAAAGGCTGTTTGGGAGGAAATGAATGCTCTTGAAAAAAATGGCACTTGGGAACTAATGACTCTACCTAATGGGAAGACTACTGTTGGTTGTAAGTGGGTATTCACAGTAAAATCTAAAGCAGATGGCTCAACTGAGAGACATAAGGCTCGACTTGTGGCTAAAGGTTTCACACAAACCTATGGGATCGACTACATGGAGACATTTGCACCGGTTGCTAAGCTAAATACCATAAGGGTCTTGTTATCTCTAGCAGCAAATTTGGATTGGCCATTACATCAACTAGATGTGAAGAATGCCTTCCTAAATGGAGACCTAGAAGAGGAGGTTTACATGGATATTCCACCAGGCTTTGAAGATAGTAAAAATACTCAGAAGGTATGCAAGCTAAAAAAATCCCTATATGGACTGAAGCAAACTCCGCCTGTGTGAGTTAACGCAGCCGGTCCCAAGCCCGGGTAAAGGAGGAGGGTGGCGGTAGGTTTGGACAACCAGCCTTAAAAACTAGTCCAATCTCATGAAATGAACCAATATCAAAACATCGTTGAGGCGTCCCCTACACAGCGACGCGCTGCATCGGAGCCCGGGTGTAGTGAAAAGTGGGCAAGGGTTGCTAGGTCGTCGCCCGGAAGTGACGCGCCACATCGACGCCTGGATGTGGTGTTAAATAGGCAAAGGTTCCCACATCACAATGGACGGGGGTGGGTAAAGAAGTTAGTCCATAACCATAAGCTTAGGTTAGGATCTTGGAATATAGGTACGCTTAGTGGTAAGTTAGGTGAGATTTGTGAGGTTATGAGTAGGAGGAGGGTTAACATTTTGTGTCTCCAAGAGACCAAATGGGTAGGGGAAAAGGCTAGAAAGATAGCACCTTGGCAATATAAGCTTTGGTACACAGGGAAAGATAGAGACCGAAATGGAGTAGGTATCATTATAGATAAAAAGTACCATAAGGATGTTGTACAGATCAAGAGACAAGGGGATAGGATTATTTTGGTTAAACTAGTTTTAGGAGAAGAGGTGTTGAATGTCATTAGCGTGTATGCACCCCAGATAGGACTTGATGAGGTTAGTAAACGACAGTTTTGGGAGGATTTAGATAAGGTAGTACAAGAAGTACCTATAGGAGAAAACCTTTTTATTGGCGGTGATCTTAATGGACATGTTGGTACAAGTAGAGAGGGTTTTGAAAGAGTACATGGGGGTTTTAGTTATGGTGTAAGAAACGAGGGAGGAGATGCTATCTTAAATTTTGCTTTATCTTATGACCTAATCCTAGCAAATACATTGTTTAAGAAGAGAGATTCTCATCTTATAACCTTTAGAAGTGGACCAAGAGCAAGTCAGATAGATTTCTTTTTAACTAGGAGTAGGGATAGACATAGATGTTTGGATTGTAAGGTTATACCAAGTGAGAGTGTTAGCGCGCAACATAGACTCTTAGTTCTAGATATGAAGATAGATAGACGACATCGAAGGAACCAACAAAAAGGAATTGAACGGATTCGATGGTGGAAGCTAAAAGAAGATTGTCATACAATATGTAGAGATAATTGGATTCAAAAAGAGGCTTGGACAACAGAAGAGAACCCAAATGTAATGTGGAATAAGATGGCAAAATGCATTCGGGAGGTAGGCAAAGAGACATTAGGAGTATCAAACGGAAAAGTGCCGACTGGAAAGGACGCAACATGGTGGACTGCAGTAGTAAAAGATGCTATAAAGACTAAACGAGAGCGTTACAAGGCTTTAAAGAAGAACAATACAAAAGAGAGTTTTTCGGAATATAAGGTAGCAAGAAAGGAGGCAAAGAAGGCTGTGGCAGAAGCTAAGACGAAGGTTGCGAAAGAGATTTACGACAAATTGAACACAAAGGAGGGAGAGAAAAGGATATACAGGTTGGCGCAAGCAAGAGAAAGGAGGAGTCGCGACCTAGGAGTCGTGAAATGTATTAAGGATGAGCATCAAAGAACTCTCGTTAGAGATAATGACATTAAGGACAGGTGGCGAGATTATTTTAACAAATTATTTAATGACGGACAAAATAAAGTTTTGGATAATATTTCGGTGCCTCTTAAGGATTTAAATCGGTGTTTTATGCGTAGAATCCAAGAGACAGAGGTAAAAGAGGCACTAAAGATGATGAAGAATGGAAAAGCTGTTGGATCTGATGACATCCCAATTGAAGTTTGGAAATGCCTTGGAGATGTAGGAGTTAGGTGGTTGACAAATCTATTTAATAAGATTTGGCACAGTAACAAAATGCCAGAGGAATGGAGGAAGAGTGTCTTAGTACCTTTATATAAGAACAAGGGAGATATTCAAAGTTGCGCCAACTACCGAGGCATAAAATTGATGAGTCACACGATGAAACTATAGGAGAGAGTGATAGAACGGAGATTAAGAAAGAATGTAGAGATATCGGAGAATCAATTTGGTTTTATGCCAGGTCGATCAACTATGGAGGCAATATATTTGCTTAGACAACTTATGGAGCGCTTTCGAGTAATGGGTAAAGATCTTCATATGGTCTTTATAGATTTGGAGAAAGCATATGATAAAGTGCCTAGGGAGGTACTCTGGTGGTCCTTAATGAAGAAAAGAGTTCCTTTGAAATATATTAAACTAATTAAAGACATGTATAGAGGCACAAGGACACATGTGAGGACAGGTGGGAGGCAAACAAGTGAGTTTCCTATCACGGTGGGATTACACCAAGGGTCGGCGTTGAGTCCATTCTTGTTTGCGGTAGTTATGGACGAACTGACAAAATCCATCCAGGATAAGGTGCCTTGGTGTATGATGTTTGCAGATGATATTGTCCTATGTGCGGAAACTAGAGCGGAGATCAATACAAAGTTGGAATTATGGAGACAAACGTTGGAATCAAAAGGATTTAAACTAAGCAGAGTGAAGACTGAATACATGGAGTGTAAATTCAGTTCTAACCGACTGGAAGAGCATGATGTAGTGAAGTTAGATGAGGTGGCGATAGCTAAGCGGGATCATTTTCGATACTTGGGATCAATAATACAGATGGATGGAGAGATTGATGGTGATGTGACCTATAGGATCCAAGCTGGATGGAGTAAGTGGAGAAGTGCTACAGGTGTGTTGTGCGATAAAGGAATTCCTACATGGTTGAAAGGCAAGTTTTATAGGACAGTTGTTAGACCAACATTGTTATATGGTAGTGAATGTTGGGCGACTAAGAGGCTACATACACAAAAGATGAGTGTAACAGAAATGAGAATGTTACGGTGGATATGTGGATACACAAGAAAGGATAGAATGAGAAATGATCATATTCGTAAGATGATTGGAGTGGTACCTATCGAAGACAAAATGTGTGAAAATCGTTTACGTTGGTTTGGACATGTAAGACGTAGACCTGTAGATGCTCCAGTTAGGAGAATAGAGGCTATGGATGTTGAGAGAAGGGTTAAAACTAGAGGAAGACCGAAAAAGACTTGGAAGGAAGTAGTTTGGAAAGACATGGAAATTTTAGAATTAGATGAGCAAATGGCCTTGAATAGGAATCTATGGAGGCAGAGAATACATATGGACGATTTAACATGATTTTAGATATTGGTTCATTAGCCTACCCCAATCTATTGGGATAAAGGCTCTGATGATGATGATGATATGGACTGAAGCAATCACCGCGAGCATGGTTTGACCGTTTTTCAAGAGCAATAAGAAGATATGGATATAATCAAGGCCAGACTGACCACACTTTGTTCTTCAAACACCTCCCGTTTGGAAAGGTTGCTATTCTAATAGTGTACGTGGATGACATAATTCTCACAGGAGATGCTCTAGAGGAAATGGAGAAATTGAAGGGTCTACTAGCCACAGAGTTTGAAATAAAGGATCTTGGCCTTTTAAAGTATTTTTTGGGAATGGAAGTAGCTAGAAGCAAGATAGGCATATCTGTTGCTCAACGAAAATATACTTTGGACTTGTTAAAGGAAACAGGAATGTTGGGATGCAAACCTGCTGATACACCAATGGAACAAAGCCACAAGACAGCCCAATGTAAGGGAGAAATTTCAGTTGACAAAGGAAGATATCAAAGGTTAGTTGGGAAATTGATTTATCTCTCTCATACGAGACCTGATATAGCCTTCGCTGTCAGCTTTGTTAGTCAATTTATGCATGACCCAAAGGAAGAACACCTCAATGCAGTTTATAGAATTTTGAGGTATCTCAAGATGACTCCAGGGAAAGGACTGTTTTTCAAGAAAACAGAAGAAAGGAAGGTGGAAGCTTTTACTGATGCAGATTGGGCAGGTTCAGTTGGTGATAGGAAGTCTACTTCTGGATATTGCACCATGGTTTGGGGAAATTTAGTAACTTGGAGAAGTAAGAAACAATCAGTGGTTGCTAGAAGTAGTGCAGAGGCAGAGTTCAGGTCTATGGCTCATGGCATTTGTGAATTGATTTGGCTCAAAAGACTTATGGAAGAATTAAAGATTAAACTGGACTGTCCAATGCAGTTATACTGTGACAACAAGGCTGCCATTAGTATTGCACATAACCCAGTTCACCATGACAGAACTAAGCATGTGGAGGTTGATAGACATTTCATAAAAGAAAAAATTGAAAGTGGAATGATTTGTGTGACCTATGTTCCAACCAATCAGCAGACTGCAGACATCCTAACCAAAGGATTACCACGACAAAATTTTGAAGTGCTCACAAACAAGCTTGGAATGATAAATATCTACTTAGCCTGAGGGGGAGTGTTGTCATCCAAGTTTTAGTTTTTTATTTATTCTTGAATAAGGACTGATTCTTGTCCAGGCTGTTTTGATAGATACAGTAGTTTAAATTTCTGATTTTTAGGAGATTTTATTCTTTGTATTTATCATTTACTGATTTTTAGCAGATATTTTAGGGATGTGCTATTTTATCTAGGCTATTTATATATCGATTCCATATCAATAAAACATAACAGAGAATAAGTTTATTTCTCTGATTTCTTTCTTCTCCAATAACAATTCCAAATATGCAACATGGCATCAATCTAATTGTGCTGTCAAGACATGGATGTTCAATGCCTTGGAGCCTGAGATCGCTGCCTTCGTTGGTCTAGCATCAACAACTAAGGAGATGTGGGATTCCATTAAAGAGATGTTTTCCAATGATGGTAACAACTCTCATGTCTTCTCTTTGCTTCAACAGCTTGTTAATAATAAGCAAGGTGAAAAGTCTCTACCAAAATTTTTTGCTGCACATAGAGGGATCATTAATGAATTTCGTCAAACTCAGCCCCTCTCTACAGACATAGAGACTCAAAAGAAGCAAGGGAAAACTTATTGGTAAGTGGTTTTTTGCTGCACATAGAGGGATCATTAATGAATTTCGTCAACTTCAGCCCCTCTCTACAGACATAGAGACTCAAAAGAAGCAAGGGAAAACCTATTGGTCCGTGGTTTTTTGATGAATTTGGATGAGCAGTCTAATTCTCTTAGGAGTCAATTGCTTGGGGAAAGTACCATGCCTACACTTCAGTCCGTGTTCTCTCATCTAAAATCTGCTTCTTTAACCTTGTCTTCTCCCAGTGTGAATCCTGAGCATTCAACTATGGTTGCTCGTGGAATCGAACATGACAATGGCAAAAGTAAAGGTCGTGATCGGTTATGTGATTTTTGTGGTAAAAGAGGGCACACTGTGGATTGATGTTGGGATAAGCATGGCAAGCCTAGCTGGGCTACCAAAGGTGCTAAGTCATCCACCATCTCTAAAGCTGCAGTTGTTACTCTTTGTTCTGATGAACCTAATTTTGAGAACATCGGGCCTAGTCCTAAGGATGTTCTTTAGATCTCCAAGGAAGAGTATAATAGGCTACTTCACTCTCAAGAGGAACCTATTGCTTCTCCTGTCTTTCAGTCAGGTATTGGGGCACTTGCTGCTTTCTCTGATAATTCTTGGTTAATTGATTCTAGTGCGTCAATTCAAAAGTTTTACACCATGTCAATATCCATTCCCCTAATATTGTTGCCAATGGTTCTATTTCTAGTGTATCTGGTTTTGGTACTGTTAATGCCTCTTGTTTTGTACTTGATCGAGTTTTACATGTTCCAAAATTATCATTTAACTACCTTTCTGTTAATGGACTTACCAAATCCTTAAATTGCTCTATGACTTTCTTCCACCATGAGGAGATTCAATCCAAATGAGATTGATAAGTTAATAGCTCTTTTGGGATCCCTGGAGAAACCCTCAGGTACATGCTCATTGGCACATTCAAGTGAGTTTCCTATTTCCATTGGATTAAATGTCTCAAATGGAACCTTTGCCAATTCTAGGGATGTAGATTCAGTAACAGTTGATCACACGACCCATGTCATAAAAATTTAAAGCTTACACACCCTTTCCAAGCAATAAGAAAGTTTCCATATCTGATGGTTCACTAACTACCATAACTACCATTGCTGGCATAGGAGATATCCAAATTAGTTCTTCACTCCTACTGAAAAAAGTGCTTCATGTCCCCAAATTGTCTACCAATCTTGTTTCTATACAAAAACTTACTAGAGATTCATGTTGCAATGTGATTTTTACCCCACTTACTATGTATTTCAAGGCCAAGATTTGAGAAAGATGCTTGGACGTGCTAAGGAATGGGATAGCCTGTACTACCTTAAGCTTGAATGGTATCCCTAGTCTTGGTATTCTATTTGAGGCATTATCAAATGAAACTTGGAAACAAGATATGAATGTAGAAATGGAGGCTCTAGGGAAGAACAAGACCAGGGACTTGGTAAACTTGCCAAAGGGAAAGAAGCTTGTGGTTTGTAAGTGGGTTTATAGTGTGAAGTATAGAGCGGATGGATCACTGGAGAGGTACAAGAGGAGATTGGTAGCTAAAGGATATTCTAAAATGTATGGAGTTGATTACTAGGAGACATTCGCACCAGTTGCAAAAATGAACACTGTCAAAATTTTGTCATCATTAGTGGCAAACTATAATTGGGATCTGCAGTAGTTTGATGTAAAAAATATCTTTCTACATAGAGATCTCAAAGAAAAAAATCTATATGGAGATCCCACCTGGATTTGAAAGCAATATAGCTAACAACAAGGTGTGTGAGTTTAAGAAAGCCTTGTATAGGCTTAAGCAGCCTCCAAGAGCATGGTTCGAAAAGTTTGCCAAGTGATGATGGGTATGAGATATAGACAAAATCAAAGAGATCATACATTATTTATCAAGCATTTGAATTCAAGGAGTCACAGCTCTTTTAGTGAATTTAAGAAGGCACTATTTCCTGTCACTATGATATCGTCAACATAGACAATGAGAGCAGTAACTCCCTCTGAACCTGAGTGTTTAATGAATAAGGTGTGATCCCCTTGGCTCTGCTTGTACCCCATGGAATGCATTACCTTGGCAAATCTCCCAAACCAGGCTCTTGGTGACTGTTTTAGGCCATATAGTGCCTTCTTGAGCTTGCAAACCTTATTTGCAGCCATGTTTCTATTGAATCCAGGGGGTATTTCCATATAGATTTCCTCCTCAAGATCTCCGTGCAAGAATGCATTTTTTACATCAAACTGTTGTAAAGGCCAATCAAAGTTAATTGCTAAAGATAGAAGAACTCTCATCGTATTCATCTTGGCAACTGGAGCAAAGGTTTCTTGATAATCTATTCCATATGTCTGTGTGTATCCTTTAGCCACCAGCCTAGCTTTGTACCTCTCAAGCGTTCCATCTGCTTTATGCTTAACTGTAAAGACCCACTTACATCCCACCGGTTTCTTTCCTCTTGGTAGCTCCACAATCTCCCAAGTATTGTTCTTCTCCAGGGCCTGCATTTCAACATTCATAGCATTCTTTCAATTTTCACAATTTAAAGCCTCTGATAATGTTTTTGAAATGGATACTGTGTTTATGTTTGTAAGGAAACTTCTATGAGATGGAGAGCATTTCTCAAAGGACACAAAGTGGGATATTGGGTATAATGGATGTTTTGTGCACTCTCTAGTTCCTTTCCTAAGGGCTATAGGCAAATCAATGTCAGATAAGAAATCACTTTGAGGAGTAGAGATAGAAGATATTATCTCATTTCCAGGATTTGAGTCTGATGATTGGTCCGGCCTTGGTTCAGGGGCTAAACTTTTCCTTCTTGAGTAAACCTGTGAGAACTGATTGTCAGTAGTGGCCTTTCCCCCATCTGCTTGTGAACTAGGTTGTAAGGAGGATTCATTTTGGGTTTGTGAAGGTGGAGGCTCAGGTTGCTCAATTGTAGCTTTAGGAGAGGTTTCGATCTCGGGTTGGAATTTAGAAGATGATGATGGCAAGTCAAGGAAAAAGAAGTCTCGATCCTTATCTTCCACAAATGTTGTCTCCCCCTGAAGATAAGGTTGAGTGAAATATGGTTCTGTTTCAATGAAGGTAACATCTGCGGAGATTAGGAGTTTTTTAGTAGGTGGGTGATAGCACTTGTACCCTTTCTGTGTTGAAGAGTATCCCACAAAGGCACACTCGATAGCTCTAAGGTCTAACTTTCCTCTATTTTGGCTGTGGACATAAACAAATGAGACACACCCAAATACTCTGGGAACAAGATGGTTTGTTGTACTAAGACTTGGATAAAAGTGAGACAATACCTCCATGGGACTCTTGAAGTTTAACACTCGGGATGATAACCTGTTTATGACATGTGTGGCTGTGAGAACTGCTTCCCCCCAAAGGTATTTTAGCACATTTTTCTGAAATAATAATGCTCGAGTAGTGTTTAGGAGATGGCCATTTTTCCTTTCTGCAACTCCATTTTGTTGTGGAGTAGAGACACAGGATGACTCATGAATAATACCTTCTTGTTGAAAATATTGGGAAAGCGTTTGGTTGAAATAATCTTTTGCATTATCTGACCTAAACCTTTTGATTTGGACCCCAAATTGGTTTTTTATCATGGAAAAGAAGTTTAGGAGGATATCACTCACATCAGATTTTGATTTAAGTAGAAATATCCAGGTAACTCTTGTACAATCATCAATAAATGAAACAAACCAACATGCTTCAGAAATATTTGGAATTGTAGATGGACCCCATATATCACTATGAATCAACTCAAAAGGAAAAAGACTTCTTTTGTTATTGGCGGGAAAGGTAGCACGTCTGTGTTTTGCAAGTTCACATGCATCACAATGAAACTACCTATCAACTAGTCCTTTGAACAAAGAAGGGAACATAATTTTAAGTGTTGAAAAAGAAGAATGTCCGAGCCTAAAATGGTGAAGCCAAATTGTGTCTTTATTGGTGAGGTTTTGTCCAAAAAGATAGGTTAGGGGCTGGTTCCACTTACCAACTTTCGATTTCTCTAATTCCTCAAGATAGTATAATCCGTCCTTCTCTTTAGCACATCCAATCATCATTCCCGAGCCCTGGTCTTGAAATAGACAATAAGATGGAAAAAAATTTACTTTGCAATTCATGTCATGAGAAAGCTTGGATATTGATAAAAGATTGGTGGACAATTTGGGAACATGTAAGACATTTTTCAAAGTAAGGTTAGGACTGATTTTTATTTCTCCTACCCCAGCTACCGTGGCCAAGGAGCCATCGGCAGTAGCAATTTTCCTACTACTAGAACAAGGTGAATATGAACTAAAGTTTTGAAAGGAATGAGTCATATGATCTGTGGTTCCTGAATCAATAATCCACAAATGTTTAAAGGTTCTATCTGAGGCATTTAAAGCGTGAGAGGTTGGAAATTTACCTGAATGTATCAATGAATAGGTACCTGAAGGTTTTTCGAGGATACTTAGGAGATTTCTCAGCTTTTCAATCTCTTCTTTGTTGAGACTGTCCAACTCCTTTGGTGCTGCAGTGGTTGTTTTTGCAACTTTTGACATCTTTCACAAATCAAAACTTGCTGAAGGATAGGTGAGAATCAGGGATAAATCGACAATGAAGGCCAAGCAACAAAGAGAAGCCACCAATGATGAAGAACAGAGGAAAAATTCAGCTATGAAGGCTGATAAAAAAGAACACATGAAATACTCTGTTTTGTCTTTAGAAAACAGAGCAAAGACAACAGTGATGAAGGCTAGAACAATAGAACCAAAACCGAGCCTATAGAGATGAACAAAAACAAATTTTGGTGATGAAGGCTGGATGAAAAAATGGCTATGAAGGCCTAAGGCAAAAAAAATCAGCAATGAAGACTGAAGAAGAAACTGCAGAAAATCAGCAATGAAGGCTCAAAAAGTGACTGATTTCCAAGAAAAAAACCTAAAGCTCTGATATCATGTAGGAAATCAAAGTATTGTATTGAAAGACTTAAGATAAAACTATACATAGGTACCTTATTTATATACAAAGAACTTCTAACTAAATAGGAAAAGTATATCACTCATAATCCTAGATATTATTCTAATTAATGGAATCTATAATCGAGTGATTCTCTAACCTTAATGCTAGGGATACACATATATACTGATTTCCTAAAATAACAAATTAATTAAAACAGTAGTTGACTTTCCAATAATATTCTTGACAACAAGTAATGATGAAAAGAAGAAACAGTGTCTAAAACAATCCTGGGCCAAGGAGTTTGAGAATAAAGAACTGAGAAAGTTGAAGTACTTTCTAGGAATTGAAGTTGCACGCTCCAAGAAAGGTATCTTTATCTCTCAATAGAAGAATGTCATAGATCTTCTAAAAGAGACAAGGAAGCTGGCATGTAGATCAACAAGCACGCCAATAGATCCCAACCACAAGCTCGGAAAGGCAAAGGAGGATATTGATGCAGATAGAGAAATGCATCAACGCCTAGTAGAAAGACTCATCTACTTGTCTCGTACTAGGCCTAATATTGCTTATGCTGTTGGAGTGATTAGTCAATTCATGCATAGACCAAAAGAAGTTTACTTACAAGCAACCAACCGAGTATTGCAATATCTTAAAGGAACTCAAGGGGATCTTATCTAAAAGAAACACAGGGCTAGTGCTCAAGGCCTACACAAATACGAACAATGCAGGGTTGGTAACTTACTGAAGATCCAAATCTAGGTATTGTACCTTTCTTGGAGGAAATCTTGTGACATGGAGAAGCAAAAAACAAAATTTGGAGCAAAATCTAGTGCAGAAGCAGAATTTCAAGCAGTGGCTCAAGGAATATGTGACCTATAGTGGGTGAAGATTATTCTAGAAAACCTGAAGATCCAGTGGCATGGACTAATGAGACCATGCAATCTGCAATCAACATAGCACATAATCTTGTGTAGCATGATCGAATGAAACACATAGAGATAGACAGGCATTTCATTAAGGAGAAGTTAGATAGTGGATTAATCTACACACCTTATGTGACTACTAACTATCAACTCGCAAATGTATTTACCAAAAGACTAAGTGGTATAACATTTCAAACCATTGTATCCAAGTTGGGAATGGAAAATATCTATTCACTAGCTTGAGAGGGAGTGTGGGAAAGTCAACTATATTAAATTCAGGAAATATGTAAATATTTGTATCCCTAGAATTAAGATTAGACAGTCTCAAAATCATAGAGATTAGATTTAGGCAGATTTCTAGTTTTCTATTTGCTGCTTAACAGCATTTGTTTATAATCCTATGGGGTTTTGTATCATTGATAAGTTCTTCTCAATACAATATTCTAATTTTTCGTAGTAATAGTGGACAAGTTTGTGACATTTTTAGCTGCTAGTATGCTCTGATGGAATGGTATAAATCCCTTAAGACCTTAAGTGTGAAGCCTAAATCTCTTTCTTATAAATTTACTTCTAGACCTATTTCAGTTTTTATACCATATTGATTAATCCTATAATCCTTAATCAAACTCATAGCAATTACCATCAAACTCAGCCCTAAAATCCAAATATTTAAATCCATTGGCACAAATTACCCAAAACTTATACCTTAATATATCAATTGAACTTACTGCTACATATTTTTCTAATTTTACTTCATTTCCAGAGACAAGCAACATGAGACAAAGATCATAAAATATTTTATAATTCAGCTAGACATCCTACTGTAAGAAGAGTAGAGTTTAAAAAATTGAAAGTAGGGAGAAGTTTCATCTAAGGCTCACATACACAGAAAAGGAGCTCTCACTGCAATATATAGCTAGCTAGAAATACAAGAAACATATAGAGCTTTTGTTTCTCATCTGCTGCAGCACCGCAGAAATATGCAAAGGCAAAAACAGTTCTAAATAGAGATTTTCACTAAAGGACCCAGAAGCTATCTTTCGCTTATAAAGAAATAAAATCACAAGTTTAAGGGCAGCAATGACATATTAGAATTTTTATTAATGTGATCTCAATGGAAAGCTGAAGCCCCTGAGCCTTTAGGTCCTTGGGCTGCAACTTAAAGTCGGATTTTCTCTAGAAACATGCTATTTTACTCATTTCATCCTCTGACAGGGCTAAATTGGTCTATTATATTCAGAGGCTGACGTAGTACAAACTAGGGGAGGCCTTCCCAAAAATAAATAAATAAATCCCTCTAAAATATATTATTAAATAAATTTAAATGGTTTCTTGAAATGAACCAGTAGCCTACCTCAATCTCTTGGAATAAAAGCTCTAATGATGATGATAATTTTTTAATTTCTTATGAGACTCATAACTTTATTTTATGCATTTAAGAACAATAATATCACATTAACATTTATCTATTTATTGTACCAACCAAACATCACTTATAAATGCTTTAAAATAATGTGGTTTGTCATATGAATTAAATCAAAAGCATGTAAATTTAACAAAAACCAAATTAACTTTCTAGTTTCTTATGACTCCAAATCTCGCGTCATGTACCAAACATGTTTTTTCTTTTCTTGAGTAGACTACAGCTTCTCCTTTAATTCTACATTAGATCTTTTTTTAGTATAGTTCTGCACTTTTAATTCTCCGTTAGATCTTGTTCTCTTGCTATCAAGTATTTTTTTTTAAGCAAAAGTCAAATTTTAATCACTTCATAAATGTCAGAAAAACACCTAACTTCTAATCTAAGATTTCAACTTTATTATTTTAAAGGAACTTTTTTTTTAGTTTTGATCAAAAATATAATATTGTTTAACAATATATTGATGTATGTATACTTTTCCTAAAAGAAAGTTGCTCAAAATGGTAAGTGAGATTGTTTATTTGATGTATTATGTTCCTTTATACATATATTTATAAATTGATAAAATTTATAATTTTGAAAATTTATTCTTTTATTAGTATATTACATATATATATTAATGATATAATAAGATACATTTTATGAAAAAAATTCATTATAGTATTATTCGGCTTCCCAAAATCAAATGTCAAGATCCACAATTGATTATATTTGTAGTACTATATAGCTGTACATGTATCCTTAGAATTTCAACTACTGACCAATAAACATCTATATTTCCCATTTTCATACACAAAACACAGTATGCTCATTAGTAGTCAAATAATCAAAAGCAAATAGTAAGTAATACATACATACATACATACATACATACATACATACATACATACATATGTATATGCAAAAATAATAATACTCAAACCTGAAGCTTCAGAACCCTTCTCGTCTTCGCCAACAATTTCAACATCGAAATCAACAGACACATCTGTTGAACAACCTAAATAAGAAAGCACTATTTAAATTTACAAAATGAAAACGCCGGAAAGGAAATATTAACTTTGAGTAAAAAGGTTTAAGGGATGGAATAAAGCAAACAATTACACGAATATCTCAGAAAATTCACCCCTCTCCAAAAAAAAAAATACTTCGTTCAAAAGAAATGGTCAAATTAAATCCCTTAATGAATCCGAGAACGCAAAAGGAAAGAGAAAAAAGAAAGAGAATAAACAAAAAAGACCTGAAGAATTAGCGGCCCTGGAATAATCGCCGGAAATCCCAATGGAGATATCGTCGGAAGTGCCGGTAGAGTTCCACCGACTCGCCTCCGGTGACTCCGCCACTTCGTCAGAGAGAATAAGAAGATTAAGAAGGAAAATCAAGAAGGAAAAGAAGGAGAAAGGGTTGGGGAGAACTGAGAGGAAAGAGGCAGTTGGCAATGGTGAAAGAATCGAAATTCTTTTATCGAGGATTTGTTATGTTTGTATTCTCTTGAGAGTTTATAAAAAGCTCAGCGTCTAGAGAAAAATGGAGGGGAAAACTTGTGAAGAAAGCCATCGAAGATGTCTACTAAGGAGCGCCAAATTAAGATTTCAGATTTGATGACCGACAATCCATCTCCGAACAATTGATTTCTGAGGTGTAAAATTTGAATTTTTCGGTAAAAATAATTCATTATAAGATATTTTGTGTTTGAATTTCTATAAATTTAATTTTATTGAGTTTTAATTTTATATTTAATGTGATATGAAAGCATTAAAAAAAATTTTGATAACCGACCAACTGAACCTAACACCCTATGGTTATGTTTGGTGCATAGAATGAGAATATGATAAAATAATATAAGATTATGGATATAATAAGATTAGATTACATCATCCTATTTTATGTTTGGTGTATACGAAGATTAAGAATAGGATAAAATGATTTTTTTTGTCTTTCACAATATTTGTTATGTGTAAAATTAAAAATAGTATAAAATAATTTTTTTAAGTACTCTTTTTTAAAGTAACGTAATTTAAATTTATAATTTTTTTTGTTATAAATATAAATGAAAAATTAAAAATTTAAATATTAATTATAATACTATAATTAATAGTCCAATTTATTAGCTGATTTTTTAATAAAAAATTACTTCTAAAAAATTTATATTACTTTTTCAAAAAAAATATTTGTTAAGAAATGAATTTTTATAAAAAGCATTTTCTGTATTTTTTCATCTTTTCTTTTTTTCCTTTTTGTTTTTATTTCTTTTATGTGATTTAAATTGAAAATAATTTTTTATTGTAAATTAAATATATTTATTTTTAGACAATTGGGTTTTTCTTGGAAATAAGTTGATTTTTTAATTACATTAAATTTTCCAAAAGACTATTCTTAAATATTTTTCTTTATTTTTATGGTTTCTTTGTCTTCTTTTTTTTTTGTCAATTATAAAGAAATATAGAAAACAAAAAAAATACAAGTTAAATTTAATAATTCAATTTTGATGAATTAAAAAATATATAATTTCTAATAATTTATGGTTAATAGTCACTTTTCTTTCATTTTTTTTAGGCAAAAAGAAAAAAATTAAGAAAGAAAAAATAAAAATTTAAATGTAAGAAAAAACAAGTTAAAATATATTTTATAATAATTTTTATGTTTGAAAATTTATTTTCTAAAAAATAATTTTAAAAAATGTATACAAGAAAATATTATTTTATCAAAATTATAGTTTTTCTTTAATCAAAAACAAGAAAAAAAAGAAAGAAAAAGAAGGAAAAAAATTATATTAATTAATTAATTAAAGATCCGTACTATTTTATTAAATATTTAAGTTAATTTTTAAATATAAATGTTAAAAATAAAATAATAAAATATGAGTATTTATTTCTAATCCTATGGGATTAGAAATAATCCTTACCTTTTGGAGAGGATTGAGTTATCTTATACTAAGAGGATGACTAATCCTCCTTACATCCAATCCTCCCCTTAATGTGTGTACCAAACATAAGATATGATAATTATCATCCTATGCACCAAACATGACCTATATTCCAATCAATTAATTCCTCACTTCAGCCTTTTTAACCCTATATAAGAGAACCTAGTTCTTGGGAACAAGTGTCAGTGTCAAAAGTCAGATTTAAACTTAGATGTTTGTTTGATAAATTAAAATATAATTATTCAATGTATTGTTATGAAAACTTTCAAACGTTATAAAAAGAAAGAATTGAATGAAATAGTTGCCCTATATTAATATATATTCATTTTATTTAAATCATATAATGCAATCATATTATAAAAAAATAATAATTTATTATCAAAATTATTGATGGATTTATTGAAATAAATGTTTTACTATTAATTATTACATATGATGTGTAATAAATTATTGATTTTTTTCTAATAATAAGATTACGTAGCATAATTTGGATTACTAATTAGAGTAATCGTTTCATATAATTTTTTCACTTTCCTCAAATGTCTCATTTTTTATTTATCCAAAATTCGAGGAAATGCTAAGAAAAAAATGAGTAAAAAATTTTAATTGTAAAATAATGTTTATACCATTAGTTTTTTTTAATTTTTAAATAATCATTATAATTAAAGTTTATATATGATGCACGTCAACAACTAAAGGATGATACCTCATGCAAGTCCTCAAAAATAAATATTAATAAAGTTTTTAAATGTATTTTTAAGGGCCTACGCACTCTTGGGCTTTACTCATTAATAAGATGTCATCCTATGATTAATTGACAATGTATATAGAAGCTATACACTGTTACTAAATCACATATAAACTCTTATAATTATTTATCTCTTATAACTTATTTACCAATTCTTGTTTTAATTTCCACTTAGATCATAAATATGATTATATCATTTTATTATTATTTAAAAAATCTGATTTTTTTTCTTTTATTGTATTATTTTTTATCATGGATGCTTAAATGCTTTATAAATACATTGACTCTAATGAAACAATTATCACTAGTATCAAATTCAAGACAAAAAAAATAATTTTTTCCAATAAAAATAAATTAATTTGGTATATACTAAAATTTTATTTTAATCAAATGAATAATCTTATAGAGGGGAAAAGCCCTATGTGAATCTGCTTCTCTAGGCTCTGAAAAATTCTACTGTCCCTATAAAGATTGCTCAGCAACCAAAGAGAAAAAAAAAACCCTAACTATCTCAATTTAGCTCTAACCATTAAGCAAAAGAAAGCAAAGAAGAGGAAAGAGATAGGCTGACAATGCTACACGCGTGAGAGAAGCAAGAGAGAAAAAAAATGAATAAAAGGCTAAAACAACCCCTAAATTATATCAAAGAACCTAAAAAAACTCATATCTTTCTATTGCATCTAAATAAGTCCCTAAAGTTTGATTTTTCTTAATACAAGTTATTTTTTGATGAAATTTGTTAATTAACATGGATTTCTGTTAAACAATTGACATGTTGCTTTTAAACAATTGACATATTGACTTTTATAGGGTTTTTTCTCTTAAAAGTGATGTCATTTTTATTTTGTTTTTTTATGGGTTTGTCATGTCACTTATTTTATTTTTACCATGTCAAATTTTCATATTTCCTGTAAAAGCCAACATGTCAATGATTAACAGATTTCATCCAAAAAAGACTTGCACAAAGAAAAATAATACTTTAGGGGTTTATTTAGATGCAATGAAAGAATAAAGGCTTTTTTAGATTTTTTTGATATAATTTAAGAGTTTTTTTAACTTTTTAGCCAAAAAAATTAAAAGTAAAATAATAAACATTAAAAACTGCAATTTGATTTAAGAAATGAATGACAAGCCGGAGTCTAAGAAAACTCAGCAAGAATGAAAAGATACCACTACGTGGCAGTGAGGCAGAATATAAATGTATTCACTAGGCGAGGGATGAGCGTGGCCTGGACGGACGAGGCACAAAGAAATGTCAACCTTAATTGTATTAATTGAGAAATGAATGACAGGCCCACAGTCGTAGAAACTTAGCAGGAAAGGAAAAGATAAAAAATCGACTATGTGAGAGCGACTCAGCGACGTAAAATAGAAACGCGTTCATCAAGCGAAGGATGAGCATGAACGCACCAGGTGCCGAGAAAGGCACCAACTTTAGTTGTATTAACTATGATGAAGAATTTGTTAATGAAGTGTGTCATAACGTGCCAGTCCGTGAACCTAACCCGCTAGACTTAACATCAAGGAGTCGCCACCAACCATTCAAACCTAAGGTGTGATTGGTCACCTATTCTTGTCTAAAGATAAGGCATGGTCTACGTTCAAAGATTCTTAGACTTGGGAGTACGGTTACGTGTGGGGAAGGATTAGCACCCCCACAACGCCCATCTTAAGATGGTACCAACTAGCTTTAGGTTATCTTTATAGTTTGCCTTAAGTTCATATTAATTTCGATATACTTATATATTGGAAATTTTCTAAGATTTTTCCATCAATTTGGCTCCAACCTTAGAAACTCTCCTCACCTCAAGATATCCAAGGAGTCTCAATTGACTTTCTTGAACTCCATCGTCGGATAAATTTTAATATTTTATAAGATTCCTATTTTCTCCTAATTTTATTTCTAATATTGACTCCATATTCATTTTATAAATTTCTTAGATTTTTAATTTATTTTTATATTTTTATATTCTTATTTACTTTATTTTTAAGAAATAAACATGAATTATGTTTTATTGAAAATTCACTTTTAAGCGTCCCATCAATTTGGCTCAGCCCAAAAGGAACCTCATCACCTAGAAATTTCCAAGGAGTCTCAATTGACTTTCTTGAAATTTCATCCTCGTTATAATTCATATTTATCTTCTTAATTATATATATTTATTGTTCATATATCTTTTATGACTTTAGAATACTCATCTAAATCATACAACATTGTTAAATCAAAATTATACATACAAATACCTATTCAACTATATGCAAATTATCTACTAACACGCAAATTGATCACATCATTAGGTTATTAAAGTAGTTATATTCAAATTTAATTAATATAAAATAAAAAATAAAAAAAACTGGAGAGGGCTACGAGTCTTCTTCTTTTGTTTTCCTTCTGCCCTTTTTTTCCTTTCTTTCTTACAACTTTACAGCTTCACAGTGCAGTAATCAAAGACAGCAGTGGCGTATAAGCAACTTGGAGCTATGTGCAGTGTAACGATGGCAAGCGGTGGTATGGCAAATGTGAGTGAAGCAAGTTAGCGTTTTGACGAGGACAGCCAAGAAACATGGGCAGCAACTACAGTTGGATAATCGGTGTAACGATGGTGATACGAGAACAGGGCAAGCCACAGGTTAGGGTAAGCGATGACGTCGACAAATAGAGGTTGCTTCAGGAGTGGTTAAGACGATGGGGTAGTAGTTCGTGGTTGTAGCAAGGTGAATCGGTTTTGGGGAAAGAAGTTGAAAATTGAGATGCTCAATTGTGAATCCCTTTTTATAGCCACAAGCTTGTTAGAGTCCTAATAAAACTAAACCTATTCTAATAATTATCTCCTATTTTTAATATTTTATTTATCTAATTCTTATATTAATTCCAATCTAACTCTAATTCTAAAAAGTCTAATTTTACTCTAACATTAACTCTAAAATAAATTATCCTAATCTAATTATCCTATTTTAAAAGGTTAATTTTATTTTATTTTCTCATCTTTTTTTAAATTTATTCCTAAATCCTATTTTATTTCTAATTTCCTAATTAATTTTAATTCTACATCTAAAAAATCTTAATTTAATTCTAGCCTAATTCTAAGATACTATGTCACCTAAATCAATTACAAGTTAAGACCCCGGATAAAATAGGGTGTCTACAGCTGCCCCTCTTTGTGTATTTGTTGTGAAACAGTAATTGCACAAAGACACAAACACTTATTTTGTCTGACGTCATTTTTTTATTTTTGTTTTGTTTTTGTTTTTTTTAATTTTTTTCATTTTTCATTTTTTTGAAAAAGCTCCCTCTAAACAGAAAAGCAGTCAAACTTTAAAATCTTGTCTAAAAAGCTCCTCCTAAACAGGCAGGCAATCAAACTTTAAAATCTTGTCTAAAATGCTCCTCCTAAACAGGTAGGCAGTCAAACTTTAAAAATCTTGTCTAAAAGCTCCTTCTAAACAGGCAGGCAGTCAAACTTTAAAATCTTGTCCAAAAGCTCCTCCTAAACAGGTAGGCAGTTAAACTTTAAAATCTTGTCCAAAAAAAGCTGATTTTTTTTAAAAAAAAATTTAGGAAACCCCTCTAAAATTTTTCTTGTCAAAAAATTTGGAATCTTAGGAAACCCCTCTAAAATTCCTTTTCTTATCCAATTTTGAAATTTTGGGAAACCCCTCCAAAACTTCTATTCTTGTCCAATTTTTGAAATTTTAAGAAATCCCTCTAAAATCTCTTTTCTTGTCAAATTTTGAATCTTAGAAAACCCCTATAAAATTCTTTTTCTTCTCTTTTTTGAAATTTTGAGAAACCCCTCCAAAACTTCTTTTCTTGTCAAACCCCTCTAAATTTCTTTTTCTTGTCCAAAATTTGAAATCTTGGGAAACTCCTCCAAGACTTCTATCTTGTCTAATTTTTGAAATTTTAGGAAATCTCTCTAAAATTTCTTGTCTTGTTAAAATTTGAAATCTTGGGAAATTTATCTTATCCATGTAATTGCAACTGTTCTATCCATGCAATGCTATCTATCATATTCATGCAATGTCATTCATACAAGTTGTCCTATTCATGCAATATCATTCATGCAATGCAGTCTATCTTATCCATGCAATGCAGTCTATCTTATCCATGCAGTGTCATTCAAGCAATTTGTTTTATCCCTGTGATGCAATCTACCCTATCCGTGCAATGTTTTCTTCGTAAAACATTTCAACCTTAATTGTGGCAAATAACAAGGTTTCAATATATTCTCATGTGTTCTTCTTCCTTCATTTGTCATTCTGTCCTCATGTTTCTTATTTCTTTTTTTATTTTCCTTCTTTCATTTTTCTTTCAATGAAATCCCTGTCTTCGTACCCTCTTATCCCTTATTCCTTCTTTCACTTTCCTTTTTATCTTGTCACTCATTTTCTCATTGGAAACCTCATTGAAGCATCATTATTCACTCTTCCTTATTCATTGGTTTTTCTTGATTTCCAATTTTTATTCATTTATAAGTTTCCTTTTCTTTCATTTTTCCTAAATAATATAGGAGTCTTTCACATATTTTGCCAAGCAAACATTCACCATAATTCCAATTTCAAGATTAATGCAACACAATTTCTCAATCCCTCAAGGTAGGTAAATAGCAAAGAGATGATAGGTGAAAAGAAAAGAGTGGTATTATTCAACATTTAAAAAGGCTTAAAAGAAAAGTAGGCTTGGATGAAAAGTAAGAATTTTCATGATTAAGTTTCAAGTAATAATATCCAAATAACAACAATTTAAGCAATTATGATCAATGAATACAGAATTCCCTTCAAAGGTCCATTTTATCTGATCATGTTATTTTCATCAAAATATCCTCCTGCCCTAGTATCGTTGACATCCAGTTTTTCTGGTATCTAAGCCGCCTTTTCAGGTTTTCAACTTAGATGCACTCCATTGATCCAAACCGCCCTTTTTTTGGGTTTTTGATCTGAATCCTCCTTTCATTTTTTTCTCTTTTTTTTCTTCTTTTTTTCATTTTCTTTTCTTTTTTTTTAATTTATTTCTCTTCATTTTCAACTTCATTGTCCTTGATGAAACTTCTCTTATTTGTTCTCCATTTTGATTCATGCCCCAACATCAGATATTTCTTCACCCAATTTAATGCTCACATGGATCCAAGAGTCTTCGGAATCCCACTTCTTCCATCTAGAGAAATCTTTTTCCTTATCTTAATCTACTTCTCCTGATTCCATCCAAAGGATCATCATCTCATTGTGTAAGTATACCTTCATTCAACACATGATTCTTCAATTCAAGTACTTATATTTGATCAAAATGGACTTTTAAGGCACGTAATGTAGGCTCAGGTGAGGGTTCACGAAAGAAAGGATAATATAGGCCCAAAATAAGTGTTTCAGGGTTCATCAAGCCAAGAATCATTTTTCATGAATCATTTAGGCATTTTGACTTTTGCCCCATTCTAATTTGCTTTTTTCTCTCCTTTGTCATTCAAATGTGACTAGGGTTTTCACTTTCTTGATTCAAACCCTTTTTCCTTCTTCATTCTCTTTTTCTTTTTCGTTCCTTTTTTTTCCACAAAAGATTTTTTTTTCTTTGCCCCACTGATCTTTCATCTTCTATTCTCTTTTTCCCCCAGTGTGGAGGGTGATTCTTGGTGGGTTATATCAAAAAGAATATAATAGGCTCAAAAGGGGTAATCAATGGATAATTTTACTCACACTTGAAAGGTAGTGAAAGAAGGTCATTTCTCATTTCAATACAAGTACTCCCATTAAATGTCATTTATTGAACAAAGACAAACTCATTAGAATTTCACATAGAGTTTCACCTTTGCTCGTAACATTCTATAGTTGAAGATTTTAGACAAATATCTTCTATTCTCTTCTTGCTTGAACAATCTCGGCAAACTGGAAAGTCATCCAACCAAACAAAGTGGTTCTTTCAGAATTGAATTTGACACTCATTGTCATCATCATTATCATGTTCATTATTTGGATACTTTTAAGCTTGGTAACAGTGTAGAGAATATGGGTATTAGTGTTTTGCATAAAAGGACAAGATTGGAATGAGGAATTAAGAAATATGTATCGCACTAATCCTTTATTGAAAATGATAATAAATGAAAGTTGGCCCAATACATAAAAGAATTCTCAGTGCCTTGTGGGCTTAGGCACTCCTACATTACCTAAGAAATTGAAATGTCCTAAGATGAAATTAGAAAGAAACAACCATTATCTTCAAACTAAGTGAATCAATCAATATCATCCACTTTCTTCCATAGCATTAACCGCTACCCTTTGTGTGATCTGGCAGAGGATTATCATTCACATTTAGGTCATTCTTTGCCCCAAAACTCAAAATTCTAGCGTTGACAAGTGCTTAAACTTTCCTCTTCAAGCCCATACAATTCTCAATAGAGTGACCAACATTGTCATTATGATAAGCACACTTTGCGTTAGGATCATACCACTTTGGGTAGGGAGGCTTCAAGGGCTCTACATAAACAAGGGCAATAAGGTGACCCTTTACCAATTGTGGGAATAACTTTGTGTATGTCATTGGTATAGGGTCTATCATGACATTTCGGCTAGCTCGAGTATTCTTTTGGTGATTAGGTGAAAAAGTGGCGTCTTGTGAATGAGAAATGGGTTGGTGAGCATTCTGATGATAAGTTTGTGGGTGGGGTTGAGAATAAGTGTAATTCACTGAAGGTGAATACGAGGTATAGGAGCGACGTGAGTTATTGGAGACGGCTTGTTGTCACATCCCGTGACCACCTTTTTCACGTAAAATACACAACTTATCCGGTTGGGCTGTCTGTGATACTTCACTTTTCATATTCATTTAGCTCTTAAATATAAAATGTATATTATCAATTACATCCCCTATTTTGATTCTCAAGAAAGTAGTACTGAAAGTAAGTCTAAATACAGAAAATAAATGATCATACCTCATATTATAAATCAAGCTGTCGCAGTGTCTCCAAATGCGCAGCTCGAAATCCTCAGATGTCAAATCTAGTAGTCCTCGAAAATCTGAAATGTTAATATTAAGGGGTGAGCAAACCACGGCTCAGTAAGAGAGTTATATGCAACACTTGATATTCAGCTACCTATATGCTGAAAATAATTTTTCACTTTCTTTAAATCTTCCTAGAGGCTCTAGGCTCATATGTAGGAAGGATACTACAGTCGGCTAGGGATCCGGATGGAGTAAGGCAGGTATTTTAGAATACCTAGCTTGTCCCGGAACCTAGAAGCAACTGTAGAGAGTAATTGTTTTCTTTTGATATTCAAATCCCAATAAAACATTAAATATTCACGTGATAAAACACTTAAGTAAATAAATAAGGAATTCATGTTCCTTTCACAAATACTCTTTTCCACACTTGTAAAACACCGTAAAATATTTAGTTTAACACGTAATATATCAAAAACTCAGTAGCTGTAGATAATTTAGTACCAGTAAAAGTTCAGTGAAAAGTACCATCATCAGTACAGTATCATGGAGACTAGGCAACACCCTAAATATATCATGCTATAAAATCATCCCAAATAGGGGAAACACATGAGATCTATGGCCATAGTCTATGGGGTCCTCAGTGTGCACTGATCAGGTGTCCACTGGGACGCTGATAATAGGATCAGTATCTATCAGCACTAACACGTGACACGTGAGCATGATATGGGGCCTAACAGTCTCAAAGCAGTAAACACGTGATATAAACCCCATTTATTAAATCACTTTCACTGAATGTAAGTTCAATCAATCATAAATATTCATAAGGAAAATATTTTCATCTTATGAATAACAATTTATAAAATATTCATACTGGGGTCATCATTCCCGAAAATGTCTTAAACATTATAGAAAGTATAAATCACATTTTCCATACGGTGAAAACAGTTTATAAAATAATCACTGTAAAATATATAAAAGGTCATAACTGTCATTTTTTCACTGTAACACATATACGCACACTTTTCCGTACTTTCACTCGAAAACATGATTTTCAAAATTATAGGGATTCAAATCAATCATTTTTATGATTTATGGAAAATTAAAATATTTATTTTCCAAATCAACATTCTCGTCTCATATTTTCTCTGTAAACACATGCGGAGACTTTTTAGTCTCAAAACACTATTTTTCACCTTTAATTACCTTTATGGAATTTTCTATAAACACTTGTTCTCACCATTGAACCCATAAAGATTATTTATAAAATCAAGTGAATATTTGAAGAAAGATTAGTAAAATATTCACTTTGGTCCTTTTTCATTTTACACCTCGTTTCACGTGAAATATCACCTATCGAAATAAATTTAGGTGATTTCCTTTTTCACCATTTTCAAAATATGAATATTTTAAAATTAATTATCAATATATTCATATTTTATGAAAACTAATCGATTTCTCGATTTTCGTGTTGAAAATCGTTTCTCGTGATGAAAAATCATTTATAATGATTTTCGGTAATTTTTCCAATAATTTTCGACAGTATAACGGCTGCCGATTGGCTAGCCTCCTACACAAAAATACAGTTTAAATCTCAACCAGTAAATCACCACAATTCCAAACCGATAAATCACCACAATTTTCAACCAATCACTATCAATTGCATTTATAAAATTTAAATGCATAATTTAAAACATGTGTGCCGATATCCTTACAGGCTGCACATGTCTCCCTTACCTGTCTCGGGTCGGCGACTGCCTCTCGAAGGTCGCGTCCGTGTTCACCTCGCCCGATTTCATCGGCTCGGTCATCGAGGGAATTTTCTGAAATTAAAATTCTAAATTTAGAATTTTTTCATAATTTATTCAAATTAATTACTCGGAAATGATTCCCGAATTTCTTACCGAGTTTCTCGGATTTCCGAATTTCTCGAGATTTCCCGTAATTTTCGAATTCTCGAAAATTTTCCAAATTCCCAGAATTCCTTTTCTTTTCCTCTTTCTTCTTTTTCTCTTTTCTTTTCTTTTCTTTTTCCTTTTTTCTTTTCTTTTTCTTTTTCTTTTTCCTTTTTCTTTCTTCCCAGCCGGACCGGCCACTCCCCCTCACCGCCGGTTCTTCACCGGTGGCCGGTTCTCCTGCGGTTCAACGGCTCAGCAGCTGGCCGGCGTGACGGCGAAGCCGGATCTGGCCTCCGTTCATCCCGAATCGGCGGCACGGCGGCGGATCTACTCGGTTTTGGTTCGGTTCCTTCTCCTCCTCCGTCGGCCTTCCTCCGCCGTTCCCAGCCTCTCCGGTGGCCTCCATCCCTTTCCTCTTCTTCCGCCGATGCTTCGGCTGTGATGGCGACGGCCGGTTTGGTCGGCAACCGCCAGATCTGGTTTCTCCTCTTCTCGGCTTCCGCCGTGATTTCGCTTCTGTTTTCCTTCTTCCTTCCGCCGCCGGTGGTTTCCATGCCTTCTTCTTTGGCCGGCGACGCATCCCCTTCCTTTTCCCTCACCGGCGGTGGCAGCTCCGCCACCGTCGGCCTCACCTGGGGGGGGGGTATCGGGTTTGCTTCCCGATCCTGCCTCTCTTTTTTTTTTTATCAAATATACTATACTATATAATATATTTGTATAATATATATACATAATATAATAATATACCTAATACACAAAAATCTTATTATTAGTATATATATATATATAATATAGTATTATATATATAATATATATATATATATAAAATATATATTTTGTGCATTAAAATTATAGATATATATGTATATATTTATATGCTTAAAATAAATAATCTTTACAAATATATATATATATATATATATGTATATATATGTTATGAGGTAATATATATTGTATTTACAATATATATTTTTCAAACTTTAATATAGTTTAATATTTGCCTTTCTCAAATATGTATATACTTATATATACATACAATGTTATATTTAATACATATGTATTATTTAAATTTATCAAATAGTATATATACTATATATACCTCTGTATATTAATATATACGATATAGTATATCAATACATATGTATTTGTATAAAAATACATTTATATAATTTATAATTATATAAATATATTTCTCTTTTATTTCTCATTTTCTTATTTAATTTGGATATTAATTTATCCAAATTAATTTTCCTCCTTTCCTTATTTTTCCGAATTTCCAATATTTATTTCCAATAAATGGAAAAATTCACGGTTATCACACTTGTGCATCTTCTTCCTTCTTCTTTGAAAACCCATTCCTCTTGCTATCATTCATAGATGCTTCAATCTTACCACTCTTAAAGGCATTTTCAATAGCTTCGCCTGTCAGCACCATGTCTGTAAAATTCTTGGTCACACTGCTAAGCATACGCTCATAGTAAGGAGCCTTGAGAGTATTCAAAAAGAACATGGTAATTTCCTTCTCAGTCAAAGGAGGTTGAACTAGTGATGCCACGTCTCTCCATCGTTGGGCATATTCTTTGAAGTTCTCATCTTTTTTCTTTTCCATACCTTGGAGAGATAAGCGGTCAGGAGCTACATCAGACACATGTTTGTATTGAGCTATAAAAGCTCTCGCCAACTCAGACCAAGAAGAAACTTTGCTTCTTTCCAATTGGTTGTACCACTTAGCGGCTGACCCAGTCAAACTGTCTTGAAAAACATGAATTAATAGCTTGTCATCCCATGCATATGCCGCCATCTTCCTACAGTACATGGTGAGATGATCTTTTGGGCACGATGTTCCGTTGAACTTTTCAAATTCAGGCACCTTGAATTTTTGTGGAAGCACGACACCCGATACCAAACACAATCTTTCAACATCAATGGGTCCAAAATAGTCAAATCCTTCCATGGCACTTAGTCTTTCCTCTATCAAGCTCACCTGGGCTTTAGTACCATTATATTCTTCCTTATGCTTCAACTTTTCTAGCTCTGTGGGATCATCTAAATTTGGCACCTCTACTGGGTTTTGAGCTTGTGTTGTTGATGAATTTCCTTGAAGACTTTCTCCTTGCATCTGTAAAGGCATTGGGGCTTTAACAGTACCTCCTTCGGGGACAAAAATGGGATTGTCTCGCATGCTTTGTTGAGTCTCTTGAATAGACTCCTCTTGATTACCCATCTTCTCCTTTCCTCTAATTATGACTTTTAGCAACTGGGTAATTTCACTCAATTGCCCCCTTATCTCTGCATTTTCCTTTTCCAACTTCTCTATCCTATTATTTTGGTCTTCTTCCATTATGCGAGCTTGATACCTTGTATGGTATTTATGGAGGGCGGACCGTCTACTAGATGCAATTTGATACCTTGAGTGCCACAATTAAGTTGAAATTATTTCATGTGGTGATATGTTTATGCACAAAAATGAATGCACATGGAACGCACTTAGGTCTAGCAATCTCTCATAACAATCAAAAGTATGGTCATTCTCATGATAAGATAGGTGCAAACTTACATGAATGATATGTTATGCGACACAACTATGCATAACTTAATGATACAGACAAACTCTTTTTTTTTTGAAAAATGGAAGAAAGAAAAACTTTTTTTTATTTTTTATTTTTGTAAAAACAATGTAAAAAGAGGAAGTAAAACTTATTCCTTCATGTGTCCTATCTTAGGTTTGAGTCTACACTTCAATCTAGTATGGTTCTACCCTAAGGCTAAGCCTTATGTTTCATTACATGCTGGGTTTGGATAATTCAAGTTCTAGAGTTCCCAAATTGTTCCTCACTATCATCCACACAGGACTAGTAAGGCACCCAATCCTCACCCATGACAGGCTACAAACGGAAAGGTTTAATTTGAGTGATAGTATTTCGCTAGCTATTGCGGAGGTATTACCTCACGAGAGCGTAGTTACTCTACTTCCTCCTAAAAGGATAAAGCCCGGGTAGAGGGCTAACGCATGCACATGCACGTGAAGTGTGTGTTGAAGGAACAAACAATTATTTTATCAAAATTAACATTCCTAAGGCAAACATAGAATAACATAAAACCAATCATTGGCTCGACTCTCTAAAGTCCCTAATGGAGTCGCCAAGCTGTCATAACGTGTCAGTCCGTGAACCTAACCCGCTAGACTTAACATCAAGGAGTCGCCACCAACCATTCAAACCTAAGGTGTGATTGGTCACCTATTCTTGTCTAAAGATAAGGCATGGTCTACGTTCAAAGATTCTTAGACTCGGGAGTACGGTTACGTGTGGGGAATGATTAGCACCCCCACAACGCCCATCTTAAGATGGTACCAACTAGCTTTAGGTTATCTTTATAGTTTGCCTTAAGTTCATATTAATTTCGATATACTTATATATTGGAAATTTTCTAAGATTTTTCCATCAATTTGGCTTCAACCTTAGAAACTCTCCTTACCTCAAGATATCAAAGGAGTCTCAATTGACTTTCTTGAACTCCATTGTCGGATAAATTTTAATATTTTATGAGATTCCTATTTTCTCCTAATTTTATTTCTAATATTGACTCCATATTCATTTTATAAATTTCTTAGATTTTTAATTTATTTTTATATTTTTATATTCTTATTTACTTTATTTTTAAGAAATAAACATGAATTATGTTTTATTGAAAATTCACTTTTAAGCGTCCCATCAATTTGGCTCAGCCCAAAAGGAACCTCCTCACCTAGAAATTTCCAATAAGTCTCAATTGACTTTCTTGGAATTTCATCCTTGGTATAATTCAGATTTATCTTCTTAATTATATATATTTATTGTTCATATATCTTTTATAACTTTAGAATACTCATCTAAATCATACAACATTGTTAAATCAAAATTATACATGCAAATACCTATTCAACTATATGCAAATTATCTACTAACACGCAAATTGATCACATCATTAGGTTATTGAAGTAGTTATATTCAGCTTTAATTAATATAAAATAAAAAAATAAAAAAAACCTGGAGAGGGCTATGAGTCTTCTTCCTTTGTTTTCCTTCTGCCCCTTTTTTCCTTTCTTTCTTACAACTTTACAACTTCACAGTGCAGTAATCAAAGACAGCAGTGGCGTATAAGCAACTTGGAGCTATATGCAGTGTAACGGTGGCAAGCGGTGGTATGGCAAATGTGAGTGAAGCAAGTTAGTGTTTTGACGAGGACAACCAAGAAACATGGGCAGCAACTGCAGTTGGATTATCGGTGTAACGATGGTGATACGAGAACAGGGCAAGCCACAGGTTAGAGTAAGCGATGACGTCGACAAATAGAGGTTGCTTCAGGAGTGGTCAAGACGATGGGGTAGTAGTTCGTGGTTGTAGCAAGGTGAATCGGTTTTGGGGAAAGAAGTTGAAAATTGACATGCTCAATTGTGAATCCCTTTTTATAACCACAAGCTTGTTAGAGTCCTAATAAAACTAAGTCTATTCTAATAATTATCTCCTATTTTTAATATTTTATTTATCTAATTCTTATATTAATCCCAATCTAACTCTAATTCTAAAAAGTCTAATTTTACTCTAACATTAACTCTAAAATAAATTATCCTATTTTAAAAGGTTAATTTTATTTTATTTTCTCATCTTTTTTTAAATTATTCCTAAATCCTATTTTATTTCTAATTTCCTAATTAATGTTAATTCTACATCTAAAAAATCTTAATTTAATTCTAGTCTAATTCTAAGATACTATGTCACCTAAATCAATTACAAGTTAAGACCCTGGACAAAATAGGGTATCTACAAAGTGTTTAACTAGAGACCCAAACCAGAGACCCAAACCAGAGACGGACGGCTAGTATGCTGTTAAAGCACCCTCATCTTCCTCCAGAGCAGGTCCTATTTCCACTTGCAACGACTCATTTCTTTGTTCAACAGAGCTTCAAGGACACAAATTATTCCAATCTCCAAAAGGTTTCTCAACGTATGAGGTCTTCTAAATACACTACAATTACTTCTCTTTTCACTACACTCAAAAATAAAAACCAATTTTACTCCATAAATTTACTATTTTAACCCCAAATAAATTATTATTCTCCCGTTTTTTACTTCATCTTCATTTTCTCATCTTCATCGTCTGGCTACAATGTCTTGCTACTTCCAGATTGCCTCGCGCGGGAAGCTTGCTCCCAAGCAGCAACCCCACATGCCCAGGCAGCAAGCCTTCATCTTCATTTTCTCATCTTCATCGTCTGGCTACAACAGCTGCTTCATGCCTCTGCAACATGCCTCAATTTCTTTCCGTGTAAATCGCAAGGAGACATGCCTCGCTTGTGAAGCTTCCCGCGCGAGGCTTCCCGCGTTGGGGCGTGCCAGAACGAAGCCTGCCCACGCGCAAGCTAGGTTGCGCGGATTGCTTGTCGGCGCACAACCCAGCTTGCGCCCTGGACGTACCCGCGCGCAAGCCAAATTGCGCGCATTGCTTGCCCATGCGCAACCCAGCTTGCGCGCCCGAGGGCTACAGGCGAGCCTCAATCAAGGTTGCCAACCTCGCGTAGCACCTGCGCGAGGCTCGCCCGCCTCTGGATCTAGTCTTACAAGAGGTGCTTGAAAAAGGAATTATCCCGAGACATCATTTGAGTTAGCGTCAAAGTATGCGTATGAGTTTGCACAGTAAACGACAAGGGAATGTCTTTCCTACTTCCAGATGGAGGAAGATGGAGGCTTGCTGCCTGGGCATGTGGGGTTGCTGCTTGGGAGCAAGCTTCCCGCGCGAGGCAATCTGTTGAAGAGGAAGATGGAGGCTTTGCAAATTTTTTAAGGATAGTTTTGTAATTTTATAGGATGTGTTTAATGAGTTTGTGAGGACTGTAGTGTAAACAGAAAAAATGGTAGTGAAATTAGAAGTCCTCCAACGTATAGCTTATTCTCACCTGGAGGAAATGATTCGCTCGAGCAAGTGAAGTTGCAATTAATGAAGGCTAGTTTGGAAAAGGAACAAAAATTGTGAAGTTGGACGTGTAGTGCAAGAGATTTCAGAGCCATGACCAACGTGAGAGACACGGAAAATTTGTAAACATGCTTATTAAAGCAGTTGGTTTATTTTGTTTGCTTTTAGCCTTTTATTTTTCAATGTCCCAAATAAACAATAGCGATCTCTTTTTCTTTTAATAGTTTTAAGTTATTAACTTATGAAATGTAAATTTTTATTTTATATCCAAGGTCATTAATCTTTTATGATTTAAGTAATTTTTATATCTAACTTCTTCTAGTACGGCAGTGTGAAAAATATGTGGAAAAAAAGATTTTCTACTCATTTTCTCCATGTGATATTGTGAACTGTAGCTCATGTTACACCTCATTGTAAATAACAACTGCAGCATACAGCATATCATATCATACTCCATAATCAAAGAAAATCTACTAATTGAAGTTAAATTACAGCCCCAAAATCTACTAAGAACAACTAAATACAAAATCAATAATTAAAATAAATCCGTTGAATATGATAGAACAGAAAAGACAAACCTTTCATGTTTTTCTTGGCTTATGCACAACAAAGAGTCCACCAGCAGGCTTATCCTCTGCAGCTTTCATGCAATAACTCTATTACCTCCTCTAGCAATCACACAGACCTGGTAAGAAAATAAGCGTTTGCAAAACAGACCAGCATGACAGTATGGAGTTTAAAGATTTAACAAACTTGCCTGATAAATCATTCAAGTCCTGCCCCGCAATGTCCAGTAACTTTAGATAGTAAACTGTAAATGTCATAGCACTTACCTAAGAAAATCACCAATCACCAATCAAAAGCTAAACACTCAACTGTCATATCCAAAAATACCTACCACAAACGTTCAATTTACACAGCAGAAGTTGATCATGAAGTTCTCCATACACCTAAATGTCAAAATTTTTATAGACATCCAAAAACTGAACCAATAAATGAACTACACTAAATCTTTCAAACACAAGATGACAATAATTTGATTACTACGTGCTTATGGAAGGAAAAGCAGATGGAAAACAGGTAAAAACTACAGCAATGAGCAGAGATCAATGCACAGTTGAAGAAAGCATTGGATGCTTATTCTGCAACTAAAATGTTAAAAACATACAATAAGATTACAAACACGACGTTGATTCTATTGGATATCAGAAGAAAATATTAAAGGGTAATAGGGAAAGAAAGCAGAAAAAGAAACTAAATCAGGCTCAAATTGGCATTGTGCATTTCTTTTGAGAATGTCCTAATAAATGGCATCTACCACATTGAACAACTCTCTTTGGGCGCTTCAAGTTCTCTACACGAAGAACTTTCTTTTTTGGCCTTCCGGGTGGCCGGCGAGTTTTGGGAGGGCGTACTGTGATATCAAGCTTTGCGGCTCCACCCTCAGCTCCTTCACCTTGCTCCTTCCAAATGGTCTTATCTGGAA
This sequence comes from Heritiera fomes, assembly GCA_032173925.1. Classification (NCBI taxonomy): domain Eukaryota; kingdom Viridiplantae; phylum Streptophyta; class Magnoliopsida; order Malvales; family Malvaceae; genus Heritiera; species Heritiera fomes. Next base: position 24,155,582 of record JAPDPM010000001.1, read on the forward strand.
TAGGATTTATCATTTGTGAATAGGTCTCACGGTAGCTTGCCACTGTGAAACAAGGTTCAGCAAACAGATGAGAATTCTGCCCACAAGAAATAAGTGCAGCTGCAGCATGTGCACAAGGTAAACCATAAAGCTGCCAACGGCGACAGGAACACACACGACTCCTTATATCCACAATATTAGTCCGCTCAGTTGAGACAATCTCAAACTCAACTTCATTTGCTCTAAGTACTTGGTAGCAACGAGCATCCGCAATTGCCTCTAAAATCCGCTTCTCAGCAGATGGCACAAGAATTGAGGTCCACCTCATTCCTAATTCACGACGATTGTTAAACCAAGTGGTTAGTTGATGGCGAATATGTTCCATCATTTGCACAATGGGGAGCTCGTGACATTCAAGGGCCCAATTATACAACAACTCAGTCACACCTAGTGTAAAGTGGCCATATCGCACTCCTTCAAAATATGTTACTGCCCAAAGCTGGGGAGGGAAAAGTTGAAACCAATGTATAACCTCCTGTGAGATCTCTATCATCTCAGCAATTTTGCTCTCAAATTCAACAGCAGTGAGAGCATAAACAGCGTTCCAAAATATGTTAACCAACTTTGTATTCTTAAATGTATCACGGAAATTCTCACTGACATAACGTAGACAAAAACCATGAAAAGCACTTGGAAAATGGGTTTCTACCGCATCTACAATGCCTCGCTGTCTTTCAGAGAGTATTGTCAGTCTAGGCATGTTTTCAGTGTTTACACCAAGAAGCTTCCTCAACTCTGACATGAACCACATCCAATTTTCATCACTTTCCACATCAACAATAGCAATTGCCAAGGGAAACAATGCATCGTCAGCATCAACAGCTGCAGCACAAAGTAAGGTACCCAAGTATTTTCCTTTCAGATCTGCCTTGTCAAGTTCCAGAAGTGGTCTACAAGCATTTATAAAACCATAGATAGATGCACGGTAAGAAACAAAAAGGCGCTGAAAACAATTTTCTTGTCCTGTGGCAAAAAATGAGGCAACACTTCCAGGGTTGGTTTTCCTTATTTGCTCACAGTATGCAGGAAGAAGGCGATATCCTTCTTCAAAAGTCCCATGAAGTGCAGCCATACTTCGTTCCTTTCCACGCCAAGCTTGCATATAAGAAACAGCAACTCCATGCTGGTCACGGATATCTTGCAGGATTTCTTTTGGTTTGTACTGTGGATTATCCCGAATGCGTGCTTCTACTGATCTTGCAACCCAACCCACTGATGCTTGCTGATGATGGAGGTTGCAAACCCCTTCACATGTATGCTCCCCATGCAGAGTTCTAATTGAGAAAGTTGGAACTCCAGGACATTTTGCTACATGGACACGCCATGGACAACCCTCTTTGGAGCATTTGGCAATAAATCGGCTGCGATCAGATTTCACTATCCTAAGATCAAAATGCAATGCTATAGCAATATCTTTCAAGGTTCTTCTGCAAGTTTCAACATCAGGAAATTCCTGCCCAATAACTAATGAATGTTCTACAAGAGCCTGAGAAGTATCAGCTAATACTAACGCACGATCAGCCATGAATACAAGAAATGAAGGAAGCAACAGTCTGATGTGATTCAAAGGGCTCCCTCCATGCAGTAAACAGAACAGAAAATGCTTCCTAGGAAAAGCTTCAAAAACAGCACATACATATGCTTAGTTAGATAGAGATATTGCAGTAGAAGAGAAAAAGAAGGGAAATTTATATATATATATATATATATTGGGGTTTGGGGGGGGGGGGGGGGGGGGGTGTGGGTGTTGGGGGAGTAGGTAGCCAAAATAAGTTATGGCATCAAATGAAAATAATTATACCAGTATAATTAATCAACATAGAAATGGTAAAAATTTTCTTCTCGATAGAACAGCAACATTGCCAGCAAAATCCCTTTCTAAGCTGTCAGTTAGTGAAGCAACTGATTTAGCACCCAAAAGGATTATGAAACGCACCTGTGACCGAAAAAGAAACTAATAAGCAGTAGTGACATGATAAAAAATTAACACTAGCCTCTCGTCCTCAATAATGGGAAGGGGATGGCGAAATAGAAGTTTCAGGAACTCAAAGGAGGTGAGTTCTACAGATAAATATGTTTAATCTAATTATACCAATTAGAAGGAAAGCATCTGATCTATCAGGAAAAAAAAAGATGAAAAGAGTATAAAAAAATTGAACTTTTCATTAAAAAAAAAATTCATGAAATGTGCTTAAATGCCATGGTTCTTAGACATGGATAACAAAACCCAATCCAATAAAAGCAAAGACTACTAATCTAGAAATTCTAAAATAAATGGGTTATTTCACAAAAATATTTGTACTAATTTAGTAAATCTAAAATAAACGGGCAACTTCGCAAAAATTTTTGTAACTTGACAAAGGAAGCCCCCTATGTCTTGGCTCAGGGGAACAAACCCTTAGATCAGAGCCAAATCAACATTATGCTCCTAAAAGCCTGAGAAGGAAAAGCCAGCTATGGTCACAACAACAGAGGAAACTTTTGTATGTTTGTGAAGAAGTATCAACATGCAAGCTTTCTATAAGAATACGTCCCTCCGATGGAGGACCACCTTAGGGTTTTAATAGGGTTTATCTTTCATTAGGGATATAGAAGATATTGTGCACCTTCTATATAAGTAAAACAAAGAAGTTATAGAAAAGATTTAATCAATCAAAATTGAAAACCATTCACAATAACTTTTGCGAAGGATGTTTACATATTTTTACAGCCTAACATATTGATAGCTAGAGGGTGAGCCTTGGTGCAACAATAAATGTTACTCCTTTGTGATCAGAAAGTCACGGGTTTAAGTCACAGAAACAGTCTCTCCATTAAAGTAGAGAGAAGACTGCATACATATGAGCCTTACCAGACCCAAAAATGTGGGAGCATTGTGCACTGGGTTTGCTCTTTAACATATGGATAGTAACTTAATTATTTGACAAAACTTATCAAAAGTAAAGACAGATTTAATTCATTCTTTTAAGAAACTAAAAGTAGAAAACACGAGCACGTACTTGATATCCAATTGCAACACATTCATTCAACAAAAAGATGTCAAAACATTTTTTTTTTGGTGAAGAAGATTTCAAAACTTTCTATTCAGTATTGACTTCGCCAAAATAACTCAAGTAGCCTGAACAAAATCTAAACACAAAAATCAACGACCAAAATCCCAAATTGACACCAAAAATCAATGACCAAAATCTAATCAACATAAAACAACCTAAAAGTGAAGCCGAACTGGCTTACCTGATTGTCCATTATTGTTGAAAGGACTGAAATCACGCAAAACTCTGGGGATGATAAAAAATGTGTTAGGTATATGGCTATTTAGCAGAAATAATGAAGACACAATCAAAGATGATCAAGTCAATGAGGCATATAGGTGATATTAGGAAAATTGTGCAATCATGTTTAGGGCTTTCTACGCAAACACTTCAGAGACAATGGCAGTTGTGCCTTACCCTTGCTAGAAATTGTTAAAAGCTACTAATAACTATAACGATAAATATATCAACTGAAACAAATTCCTTGCCGAATCAATATAGGAAGTCCATATAAACTTGAGTTTTAAAAAGGTTTTTCCATAAATTTTATTAACTCTTTTATGTTGCTGCCTGTGGTATTCCCATCATTCCGGCAAAGCTAGGAGTAACTCAGCATTAGCACCCTTGGTCTCTTATGCTTCGAGTGAATAGAAAGCGAAGAGAGGATTGTACCTCTCCCTTTGTTTGAAAACATTTTAAGGGAAAGGAAGGATTTGGAGGGCCTATATTTACCCCTCCAAACCTTCCTTTCTTTTTGAGGGGGAGGATTACTTTATTAAGAAAATTTTCTTAGACAGCCCAAATCATCCTTGTTATTTTAACTTATAGTAATATTATCCTACTGAATATGATAAGTTATCGTTTTCCTGCCTCTCCCCTCCTTAACAGGGACAAAATCTATCTCTCCCTATCCTTTTCATCTTTGATTTTAAAAGATCCAAACAAGGTGGACCTTACCCTCTTCTTCCCCCCATTTACCCCTCTACCCATTCCCTTTCTTCACTTCCCCTACCTTCCCAAACATAGGTTTATGCTGGTCATAATTGAATAAACTACACTGCCAATCACCTGTTGCACCATTTAGACATGGGCATGACCAGAAATCAATGAAAGCTTCTCGAAAAGCCTGAGAGGGTAACTTCAAAGTTGTGAAGAAAATTCAAAATCAAAACCAAAAGCCCTAAAAATCAATGGATAGACCTTAAGCGCAATCTTTACCTCTATGGGCTGAACTACAATTTATTGCAGTCACTTTTTCGGAAAAGGTAAAATAAATGGGTTGATCTAAATTTATCCTACTCTAAATGAATGGTGGTGGATTCTTAAGCTGCTCCCTAACTCTTTACCACCCCCTTTGCTTATCATGTGTTTGTTCTTTCCCTTTCAATTCTTCAGATATTTAACTCTTGCTATTTTCTCCAACTCTCTTTTGCAAAATGTAGTTCCTACTTATCTAAAATACCCAACAGCACCAGACTTTAAGAGTTACTAAATGAATTCATAGCCACCATCTCTTCCCCATAAAGCACACACTGTTATGGCCCATAATTATACCCAGTCTGAACTATTTTTAGCTTTAGCACCACAAAGCCGTTTAAAATGATCAAGTATAGTCTGTAAAGCATAAGCAGCAGCAAAGAAGTGGCTAAGTACTTTGGTAATGACTATATGAAGGAAGTTATGAGACATATAACCAACAGAATTAGGATGACTACATAAAAGTATAACTCTAGCAAACCGGCTGTTAGAGGAAATACTATCAATATGACATAACCACAGACCAAGCCCTTATCAAGAAGTAAGAGATATATTCTTCTAATAACAAAATTCATGTCTCAAGGATGTAACTTTTTATCCATCACAGCCAAAGACATGAGGAATTTTAATATAACACCATAAAACACTTAAAAACTAGAAAGAGCTAAAAGAATTCTAGTAAAGGTCAATTCCCCATCTCACAGCAGGATAGTTGTAGTAAAGGGCAATACCATGGCATTAGAAGATTTCAATTCAATGCAACAACTTTTACTGCAGTGAACAAATGCTAAGATGTGGGCTACTTCTGACAGCTAACATCAAGTCACCTTTTAACTCTTTTAAGCAAAAAAATAACATTTTGAGTACTTGAAAATCACGCAACGATACAATAATCTCAGCTCCAAGCAACCAAAGAAACTGATATTACAAAATGGGCTAAATTCAAGGGGCATCCTAAGCATAATCTAAACATACATTAAGATCTAAAAAACTTTAAGAAGATTAATACTTTTCTTAACTCAGCTGATCACTATTTCTAAAAGTATTAAATAAATTAGTTCACTTTCTTTCACCAAAAACTACAAATTTAAATACCCAGTTGACCAAAAAAATGCTACCTTGAATTAATTAGAGTCTAACTCTTTAAAATTCCACGATGCCCACGAGATCTAGAGCTTCATTCGTTTGATAATCTTTCGGCAAAACAAAGCTAAAAAGGCTTGCCCCTCGCTTACCGCCGCTTTATAAATGAAATGGATGGTTAAGAAACCCTAGAAGAAGTGAAAACGTTGAAAATTGGTGAAGGGAAAATGGAATTAGAAAAAAGGAACTTGTTTTGCTTTGTGTTTGGATGATTGGAAAACAAAGGAAGAACTGGAAAAAGTATGGATATTTTTCGCAGACCCGATGTTAATAATTTTCTCTCCTCTCCGTCTCTCTCCTTTGTTTGATAGTAATTGGCAGTTGATGAGAGAGAAAATAACTCTTTTTTTCCATGTCTTTTTGTTTTTTGAACAGTTCTTTTTTATATTTTAATAGTAAAAAATAGAGCCAAGCTTTTTCAATTATAAAAATTTGCATCATTTGTCTAATCATAAGCCTATGGAATTATGGATGAATATTCATCCTCCTTTGATAATGTGTTAATATATTTTTTTTAAATTATTTTTGTTAAAATTAAGGATGTAACAAGTTAATGTACTCAAAATTTTTTGAGATTAACTCAATGATTATTCAAGTTTAGTTTGGTTTTTTCACATCGAGTTTGAGTTCAAACTACTCGAATAATTAGTCGAATAAAATTTAAATATCTTAATATTTTATTCAAACATTTTGGGAATAGGCTGTCCAAGGAATAGATAGCCGATTAAAGTCCGAAAGTTAATTCGATTTTTGAGTGAGTTAAGACAAAAATATTAAGTGCTATAAATGGACTTAAACAAAAAAATTAGGCCTGATGAAATTTTAGGCCCAAATTAGGCTTTACTATTTGAGACCTAAACTCAACCCGATCCGACTTGAAAATAGTTAATATTAAAAGTTTATATATATATATATATATTAATAAATATAGTGCAATTATACGTATATAAATCATTGTTGAGTGAAAAATATGATTGCATGTATTTATTATGAAAATTGACCTGTAAACTTTAACAAACTAAATTAAAAAAATATTAAAAATTAAAATGCAAAAAATTATATAAAATAATATACGGATCAAACCTGAGTTTGCATAACAAACTTTAAAACGAGCCTAAACTAAAAATCAACAAGTGAGATATTTAACTCGTTAATGTATGATTTATATAATATATCAACAAGTGAGATATTTAAAATTGTTTCAATTATCAAGGCATAAAATTAAAATGCAAAATATATATATATATATAAAATAATATTTGGGTCAAACCATAACAAACTTTAAAACGAGCCTAAACAAAAAATCAGGCTCGAATAACAGATCGGGTTGGGCTTATGTATAATTCATTAATATATGACTTATATAATATATCAACGAGAGAGATATTTAAAGTTGTTTCAACTATCGATGAGTAAAATTAATGAGTCACACAATAAAATTATGAGAGAGAATGATAGAACAAAGATTAAAAAAAAACTATAGAAATATCAGTGAATAAATTTGATTTTATACAATCACTTAGACAACTTGTGAAGTGTTCTTTAGTTCTGAGTAAAGATCTTCATATAATTTTTATAAATCTAGAGAAAACATATGATAAAGTGTCTAGGAAGGTGATACGATGATCTTTAATGAAGAAAAAAGTTTGTATGAAATATTTTGAAATAGTTAAAGACATGTATAGAGATGCAAGAACACATGTGAGGACATGTTAAGGGCAAACAAACGAATTTCCTGTTACAGTGGGATTACATCAAGGGGTCGGTTCTAAGTTCATTCCTATTCATTATAGTAATTAACAAACTGACAAAATTTGTCCAAGATAAGGTACCTTAATGTATGATGTCTGTAGATGATATTGTCTTATATGCAAAGACTACAACAGAGATCACCATGAAGTTAGAACTGAGGAGACTGACACTAGAATCAAAAGGGCTTAGACCAAGCCGAGTGAATACTAAATATATAAAATGTAAATTTAGTTTAAATAAAGAGGAAGATCAAAACATTGTGACATTAAATGGAGCGGCGATATTTAAGCGAAATCATTTTCGATATTTAGGGTTAATCGTATAGATGGATGAAGAGATTGATGGCGATGTGACCTGTAGGATCCACACTAGTTGGAGCAAGTGAAGAAGCACTATAGATGTGTTGTGCGATAAAGAAATTTCTATATAATTGAAAGACAAGTTCTACAAAACAATTGTTAGATCAACATTATTATATGGTAGTGAATGTTGGGCGACTAAGAGACTGCATATACAAAAAAAATAAGTGTAGCAACAATGTGAATGTTGCGGTGGATACACAAATATACAAGGAAAAATAGAATAAGAAATGAAGACATCTGTAAAAGGTTAAAGCGGTTCCTATTGAAAACAAGATGAGTGAAAGTTATTTACGTTGGTTTGGACACATATGAAGTGGACTTGTAAATGCTCCATTTATGATAGAGGAGATTATGAATGATGAAAAAATGGTCAAAACTAGAAGAAGACCGAAAAAGATTTTTAAATTATTCAGAAAGATATAAAGACATTGGAGTTGGAAAAACACATTGCCTTGACTAAAAATGAGTGGAGGAGGAAAGTTCATGTTGACGACTTAATATGAGTTCATATATTGGTTTATGTAGCCTACCCAATTTATTAGGATAAAGGCTCTAATGCTACTGCTACTGCTGATAATGGCTTAGGCTCAGCTCGAACCCAGCCTAACCTCGCCCATGGACAGGTCTACTTGCGAACCTAATTTAACTTTTTTTAATATATATTTTAATATTTTATTATTAATTTGCCAATTTATTTTCATAATATATGATTGTAAATAGATAAATCGAACATTTTGAATCAAACATAAATTTAATGAGTCGAGTTTGAGCAATTTGAATATTCTTTTGAGTCAAGTTCAAATTTTAAAAATTAATTCCGACCAAATTAGAATTGATTTTTGAATTTCCAAATCAAATCAATTTTGATTTTAAATCGTTCTAGTTCGCAAATAATTGAAAATTTTAAAAGCAATTTAAAAAATAAAAAAGTAGCTACGCAGTAACAACAAATTTACAAGGAAGAATACATTTTATTTTTCATATACAATTTGGCATTTTAAGCAACATAATGAGATAAAAAAAATATTTGTTTGAATATATTACCACTGAAATTATAATTAATTAAAATGAATAAATAATTAAAATATAATATCCAATTAACACATAACTACTTTATACCAAAATAGAATCATAGATTTTGTTATTTTTTAAATTATAAGAATTGAATTACTTATCTATAATATTTTCAACAAAAAAAATTCCTTTTGTATCAAAACATATTTTTACTTTTGTATGTTGTTTTCACCTAAGAATATTATTTTCAAAAAAAATTATTTCTTTTTATGTCTGAAGGTGTTTTTGCTTTCAAAAACAGAAACAAATAACGAAAATAGCCAAAATTTACTTTGTGGTTAGATTGACTTTTTACTCATCTTTTTTGTTAAGGATAATTTATAATTATCAATTATATTGTTTTTATACTTCATAAGTGGGTTTAAGATGATGATACATGTTCCATTTTATTTTTTAATTATTTATTTAATATTTTTAAAAGACATATGTCATCATCTTAAACTCATTTATGGAATCTAAAAACTCTACTAACAATATATTAGATAATAATCCTCCTATAAATATATGAGATAATTATCTTATACACTATTAGTAAAATTTTTAGACTCCATAAACAAAGTTAAGAGGATAAAAAATACTCACTTTATTTTTTAAATATTTTTTAAAAATATATATCATTATCTTAATTTTATTTGTAAAATCTAAAAATTTCAATAAGTACATTGACTTTGCACTAAAAAGATTAAAATTATCTTCTTCTTTTTTTTTTTACGCATAAAGCTAATGCCAAGTACCAAATAGCCCAACCAAAATACAAAAGCAAACCAAACCAACCAAGCCGAAGCCCATGCCCAAGGTACGGTTCAGCTTCGAAGCTATGTTCGGTTTGAACTTCAAAGCTTATGCATTTTTACTTTTGAATTGAAAATTAAATCGATCTATACCTAGTATCTAACTATTTAACTTACAATATCCATTCTTTGCTTGACACTAGCCGGTTTGAATTTTTCTTTTTAATGTTTTTCAAATTATTAAGTTATTCCTTAAAAATTAGAAAAATTATGAGAATATTTTTATCTTTTAATTTTTTCTAGTTTGTTTATTTTATTTTTTTCTTTTTAAATATCTTTAGATTAAAAATAATATCATATTTTAATTTAAACTAGAATAAAAATTTTTAGATTTTTTATAAAAGAATAAAGATGCAAATAGATGTGGGTATCGGGCCAACTTGACCTAATTCGATTAACCAGAATCGACATAACCGATTCGATTAAAAAAAAGGGCCCATTAAGGGCCTGGCCTAATAAAGAATCGAGATCGGGTGTCCTGGTCCAGTTCAATTTTTTTTTTAAAAAAAGGTTTGCCGTTGCACAAGCCTACCAGCAGTAGCCTGTTTGAGCTGTTACCTCAATTTCAAAGGGAGGGTCTGTCCGTCTATTATTTATTTTTTTAATTTTTAATTTTTTAATTTCAATTTTTTTTATAAATACCTATTCATTTCTTTCATTTTTTTCTTTACATTTTCTCTTAAATTTCAACACTCATACTCTCTCAATACTCACTCAAGCTCTCTCAATTTCATTAAACTCTCTTATTCTAAATTTATAATATTATAATTTTTCTCTCTAAAAATCATTTCCCTTTTTGTTTTAGAATTTACAAATTTTAGTTTCAACTTCCAACTTCCAATATGTATTCCTACATCTATTTCTTTCAAATTTTAATATATATATTTATTTCCAAAAAATATAAAAATATCAGATTTGTTTCATCGGTCATGTTCCTTTTCTCACCTTTTCGGCTCTACTGAAATCTCTAATTTGGGTGACAAATCATTCAATGAATTTGAGCCAGATATTAGGAGCTTTCTTCGGCACCATCAATACATACTAGTTGTCGTAGAGGTTGTGGTCAAACACAATCATTAGCTACCACCATTGTCATTATATCATCAAGACTGACGAAAACGATACTAAAAAGAATAAGGTATGGGAGCATTTCTACATTGTGGTAAAAGAAGATACGACAGATGAATATTTTACTATTTGTAAAATATGTAAAAAAAGTTTGCACTTATAACTCTGGTGGAAGTGGTGGCTGTACAGGTACGTATAAAAGACATTTAATTTATGCTCATAAAATTAATCCAGATGAAGAAGATGAAATTAATGAAGGCATACAATCTCAAATTAATATACGTGATGGTGGAAAAAAATTACTTTTGACAATGTTCAAACTAGACGTGATTTAGTTAAATTTGTAGTTAGGACTAAACAGCAATTCACAATTTGTGAAAAAGTAGGATATTTAGAATTTATTTGTAAATATTTACAACATCCATATAAATCTATTTCTAGACATACATTAAAAAAAAGATTTCATGGATATGTTTAAAGAATATGGGCAAGCTTTAATTAATAAACTTAGTAATATTTCATCTAGGGTTAGTTTAACTAGTGATATTGGACTAGTGTTAACTGTATAAGTTATCTTGTTATAACTTGTCATTGGGTAAATGAAGATTGGTGCATGCAAAAATGAATTTTATCCTTTGATGTAATAGAAGAAGCAAATAATGCATATACTATTCATAAATATATTACTAAAGTTTGTAAACTGTATGGACTTGAAAATAATAAAGTTTTGCTATTACTTTAGATAATGTTTCGAGTAATATTGCAGCTATTTCTATATTAATTAAAAGTTTAAACCCAATTATGTAAGGTGTATTTTTTTTATGCTAGATGTGCATACCATATTATAAATTTGTGTGTTCAAAGTGGTTTTAATGCTACTGGTAGTGGTAGTACTGGTGACATAGGTCCAATTGATAAAATTAAAATGTTAGCAAAATAGATCCGCACCCAAAATAATAAACATGAATGGAAGCAGCTTTGTCTAACAAATAATATACCTATTAAAGAGTTTCCACTTCCCGTGGAAACAAGGTGGAACTTATTCCATTGTTTGCTTTCTTCTGTTTGACCTTATAAAGAACTTATTACTCCTTTTTATAACAATTATATAAGTAGCCCATGTTTAGCACTTTATGATAAAGATTGAATTTTTATTGAATATTGTGTTGATTTATTATTTATTTTTAAAGATGTAACCGAATGATTTTCAACTCAAGTTTATCCAACTACACCTTATTTTGTTCCTATTATTTATACAATGTTTGATAAATTTTTAAAATTTAGGAATCATGAAACTTTATCTTTTTTGTATGTGATATGGATGAAAAATTTTAAAAATATTAGGAAATAATTCCTCCTATTTATTGTATTACAACTTTATTAGATCCTAGTCAAGGTGAGGTAAATATAGAGATTTTTTATTGTTATAAAGATTTTCTTGGTCTTGATACTATTGAGGATCAAAAGTCCTCAATTAACAATTATTTTCGAGAATTGTTTAATATTTATGAAGCAGAAAGGGAGTAGTTCAACTGCAACCAAGGACAAGAAGAATCGTACAAAGAAATCGAGAGTGGTGGTAGCAGCAAAGGATAAGGCATTTTGAACACAATTAAGAAAGCAACAAAGAAGAGAATAAAACTAATAGGAAAAGTCAACAAATCTGGATCATCAACAACTTAACAAAGTTCTATCTTCAATGAGATAACATTTTTCTTAAATCAAGACTTTCCTCTAGATGATAACTTTGATATTCTCCAATGGTGGAAAGAAAATCAACGACAATTTCCAATTTTAGCTTCCATGGCCCGAGATGTTTTTGCAATACAACTTTCTTCTGTTGCTTCAGAATCTGCATTCTCGACATGTGGAAGAATCATTGGAAACCATCAAACCACTTTTAATTCGGATTTATTATGCATGTTAACATGCCTTAAAGATTGGTTTGAAGTAGAATTCCATAATATCAAACTTGGAATGACCAATGAATTCACCGGTAATATTTCGGAAGAAAAGGAAGAAATTTCCAAGCAATCCATATAAATTATAAGGAATAGGTAATAATCTAATTTTTCTTTTTTATGTAAATTGTATGTAAAATTGTAAATAAGTTTATTCATAGTAAATATTTTTATGGATTATGGTCTCGTGGTTTTTATGCTTTTAACTTTTGAAGGAGTTTTCCACGTAAAAAATCTTTGGTCTCCTACTTTCTTCTTTTTCTCCTTTATTATTTTCATTTATTATTATTGTTAAATACCAAATTAATTAATGTTATACTTATACTATGTTTAAAAAATAAATAAATATTTAAAATGCAAAATGAATGAATATTTTAAAAACATACTAAATAAATGAATAAATATTTTAAATGCAAAATGATAAGTTTACTTATATTTTAAATAATAAGTATAATTACATTTCAAATGTAATAAATAAATTTAACAAAATTAAAAAATTTTAAAGGTATAATAATTTTTTAAACTAACAACTTTATCAAATAAGTTATAATAACCTTATCATAATATCATTATTTATTATTTTATTATAACAATAATTTTATTAGATAATTTTATAATAACTTTATCTTTAAATTACAATTACTTGAATTAAATAAATTATGATAACTTTATGTATTATAACCTTATAATTACTATTAACATTATTTATTATAAAAATAAATTTATTAGATTAAATCATAAAAATATAGTAATAAATATTTATTTTGTATTACTATATTAATAAATAAACTTTTAAAATAAATATATTAATAAAATGAATTAAAAATAAATAAAAAATCGTGCCAGTCGTTTTGGCCAGGTTCAACAACTGGTTCAAACCAGTTTTCGTTATATGTGGGCCAGAACTGATTTAGCCTGGCTCGAAACTGGCACAATCCAACCCATTAGCAACTTTAGATACAAAGAAAGATAAAGTAGGAAAAATAAATTAGTAATAAATAATATAAAAACTGTGAGATCCACACTTCTTATTACCATTAATCCATTATCTATAAAGTTAGAAGTATTAGATATCTCATACTTATTCAAATGTTATTTACTTTGTAGGTATGAAGGTGAACCAGATGGTTGGCTCCACTAGATTTCAGGTGTTTAGATGAGGGTGAAACTTGGTGGATGGAAATTTTTGGAACCAAATAATGTGATGCTAAGAATCTACAACTCAAATTCAATTGTTTATGTGTATTTCGAAAAGCGTGTGACAATTTAAGAAATGATGGTTAAGTCCATATGCCGTCAGCATTTTTGTAAATAACGAATAAACTAAGTTGACTTTTGACCAATTGATAGTTGTAGGTAAATTTTCATGTAATAAGGTTTTAGGCCATATGGACTGAGAAATTAAATCACGTGTAAAAATAGGAATTTACATAATTCAACGATTAAAGATATTTTCATAATTTCACCCAATTGATCAGTCAATAGACCTGGTCATGGGCTGGGTTGGTGAGCCCATAACATATATTAATGTGCAATTTGTATGCTCAAGCCTGGCCCGACCTGAAAATTTAGGCTTGACTTTTTGTTCAAGCCGTTTTCATTTTTATATTACAAGCCCAAGCCTGGCTTGAAAATAATTTTTTTATATTTTAATTTTTTATTTATTTGTTTTTTATTATTTTATACCATTTAAAATTTAATTTAATTTGTCAAAATTTGTATATCAATTTCCATATTAAATATTTATAGTCATATTTATTAATCAATAATGTTTAATATACATAAAATTATATTATACTTAGTAAATATATAAAAAAATTTAACTAATATTAAAAAGAAATATAAAAAAATAAAAACATATAAATTTGGGCCGGGCTCGATTTTTAAACGGGTCTAAAAATTTTACCCAAGCTCGGTTATTGTATCAAATATTTTTGTCCAAGCCCGACCAAATATTAGGCGGACTTTCTAGCTTGGGTGGGTAGCCTGGCCCTTGATCAGGTCTATCAGTCAAACTCTACCAAAAGCTCAACTAATAATTAGAGCATGTTAAATAGAGGTGGTTTATGATTGAATGAAATATTTTGAAGCTCAGACTGATTGTTTAGATCGAAATCAAACTGTAAAGGGCAAAATTGGATGATTACTTAAGTACAAGGGTAATTTGGTAATTTATACTATGAAATATTATTTTTATAGAATTTTCTGCCCTTCTTCTCATTTTTGGTAGCCACCGTCTTTCTCCATTTTCCTCCATTGTTGAAAGCTTTGAAGAGAGAGAAAGTCACCAAAACTTAGAGAAAAACTTACCGAAACCGAAAAATTCCTTCACCAACCATGTCTAATTTTCAATGCTTTACAACTTGGCATCAAAATCAAGTGCTAAAGTGGCCTAATTCAAGGTGTAGGGACTCCCATCAATTTCGACCAAGGTAAGATTGTTGGGAAAGCTTAAGTTTTTCAAGGTTTTATGATTAAATACCATGTGTTTAAGATGTTTAAACATATATTTGAGTTTAAATCAAATTAAAACCATGAAATTCATCCACCTAGGGTTTCGGCCACCATCTCTTGTGCATGAACATGATGTTGTTTGATGAGAAAATGATGTATAAATGATGTAGAGCTAGTGTAAAACAAGAATTTAAGCTTGAATTGAAGAAAACACAAGTGTAGGAAGCTTAATCAAATTTGGCCAAGAGAAGGGGATGTAGAATCCAAGCTCAATTTAATGTCTTTTGGGTCTTAGAATACTCTACAAATTAATACAAGATTGTAGGTGAAATCGAAACTGAAAATTGAGGTGTTTTGACACTAGTTGCAGTGTTAGCATCAGTATGAAGTAGACCAGATTTAGGGCTGCAATAGGCAATGTACTAGGTCTCAATGAGTTAAATATTATTTGTAACTGAAGTGTGGTGAATTGATTGCATTTATGTGGTAAATTGCAACTCGAAAGTCAGGAAATGATACTGATGCTAGCAAGCAACATAGCGAGAATTTGATAGGTAAGGGATATATGTAGAAGATGTAGGGATACTATGTTGCATTGAGGAGGTTAGAAATGAAATTTTATGAGGTTGAACTTGATTATTTGGTTGCAATGGTGGAACTAGAATTATGGTTATAAACTGTGTTTTCGTGCAAGGGGTTAGGATAGGATGTACCGTTATGCTGCTGAAATCTTTTTAAACAAACCTAAACCTCCAAATTCATCACGGGTTGCAGTTTGATGATTTAAAAGAATGTGAAAACATGTTTTGGATTAAGGCTTTTAAATGCAACATTTGCATGACAAATTTGTAACTCAGTTTCAAAGGGATTTTCACTAATTTTTATCAGTTACATGATGCATTCATGTTTCCATGTTACTATTGTACGCAAATAAAATATTTTCAATGTTAGTTATTAAATTGAAAATATTTGGTGAATTTTTAGTCTTCAAGTATAACAATTATATGATTTTAATACTTTATGGACTGTCTGAAGATATGAATTACTGAATTGATCTCTGTAAATCCTTTCTGAAATGATTTATGAATTATTTTGAGATTGTTTGCCTTGTAGCTACCTGCGGGTACATGCTTTTGCATTCTGTTCCGATGCTATTAGACCTTAGCTCAATCTTTAGCTTCCACAATTGTCACCTAGCTAGTGTACATTATAGTCCTTTGACAATGGCTATATGTCTACTTATATTGCATGAGTTTATTAGGTGAAGCCTAGTCTCCACAATACTATTTTACTGGGGTGGTAAATCCTTGGCCAATCCAGGCATTCCAAGATTTTATAAATTATGTTTACATATATATATATATATATATATATATATATATATATATACGATAAATATGTTTATGGTTTGAAATTTTTGTATTATCTGTTAGAAGTGATTTTATATTGTTTACGAAGTACTTTAGAAGTAATTATTTAATGGAAGCTATTAGCATCTTTATTAAGCCTTGTGATTAAATCCATTACACCGAATTCCCTATAGTCGGAAATATATGTCAGGATAAGTGAGGTGCTTCAAAGCATCCTTCTGTACTCAGCCTAGTTATCTAATCCACTATAGTATCTTTTTCGATATCTTGCCTAAATTAATAATGTTTTTCGTGTTAAAGAGCATGACTTTAGATACTGCATATAGTTACGCATAGTATCAACTCTTGTATATATATTTTTTACTGGGCGTAAGCTCACTCTCTTATTTTTCTTCCTGATTATCTGTATTAGATTCCTATTCTGCTTAGGAGGACTTACAATTTTGGTATCCCTTAGGTGGTTTTCCATTTTCGTTGAGGTATACTAGTTAACTTTTATTTGTTCAAATTGTATATGTGCAGTGCTACATATATGTATATTAATAGTTGGAATGTAAATTTTGAAGTAGTATATTGAATAAAATTTTGAGCTTATATATATATATTTTAGTGCTTAAGTATCTTGATCTTGGGTAAGTTATAGTTAAAGGATAATGATTAATTAGTTTAAGTATATGCAAACACTACAGACAGCCCAACCAAAAGTATTTAAGATAAGTAAGAAATGTCACATCCCGATTATCGAATATTCACATTAATTTCTTATACTTATACATATGTGGTTGGGCTGTCTACAGTGTCACACAAACGCTCTTACAAAGTTTTAGTATTTTATTTTATTAATCCTAGGAACGATAGTATACAGGTTCTTACATATTAAATACATAAACGAAATCTATAACTGTTCCACATTAAATTTACACCCCAAGGTCTAATTACATACGCATAGTATTGTACATATACAAAGTCTAAATATACAAACAAAATAGTATACCTCTATAGACAGTGATAGTCGTCGAGGGATACCATACCAAAACCTCCTAAGCGGATTAATTATTTACTGCAGATAATATGGAAGGGAAGAAAGAGGGGGTGAGCTAATGCCCACTAAGAAATATATATAAGAGCTGATATTATGCATAACTATATTAAGGTATCATCAAAACATGCTCTTATGTAGTAAACAGAAGTCTTAGAGTCAAGAGCACGAAAATCGAAAAAGATATTATAGTTGGCTAGGTAGCCTGGCTGAGTTCAAAAAGATGCTTTAAAGCACCTCACTTGTCTCGGTACCTAATTACAACTACAAAGAGTTCATGGGAATCCATAAACAAATCGGATCGTTATTAGCAAACCGTACATAAATTATTTGGATAATCATTAAAGAAGTCACTTCAAAAAAAGTACAAAAGTCCAAAATCAAAACTTAAAAATCATATTCAAAAAACAACATAGAAATCAGAATAGAACTTATTTTACATCATGATAAATTGGAAAATCAATAATGTCTGGGAGTGCCTGGATTAGCCAGAGATTTACCACCCTAGTAAAAAACATAGTGGAGACTAGGCATCACCAAATAGACTCATGTAATATAAATATAATATAGACATATGGCCATAGTCAAGATCCACAAAGTGCACTGATCAGGTGACAACTTTGGGTGCTGGTGACGTGATCAGTGTCAAACAGCATCAGAACGGAACAGAATAGAACAGAAGTGCATGTATTCATAAGTAGCTATGAGACCAACAGTCTCAAAATAATTCATAAATCAAATCAAAAACATTTTAAGAAGTCAAATCTTAGCTTATATCTTCAGTCAATCCATAAAGGAATCAAAATAGAATTTATGACCATCGATTTATAAAAATTCACCAAATATTCGTAGTTCAGAATTCGAAGTTCAAAGTATTTTATTATTGCACAATAGAGATGCAAAAACACGTTGAAATCATGAAATGAGCGAAAACTGATTAAATTTGTGATAACCGCAAATTTTCCATTTATTGGAAATTATTAATATTAGAAATTAATATTAAAGAAAATAGATAAGAGGAAATAAATAAATTAAAGTAAATAAATAAAATTGTGAGAATCGGAATATTGTGGAAATTCCGAGAATGGAGGAAGTGATAAAATTTGGAAATTTAAGTGAAGGAAATTAAATAAAGAATAGGGAAATTTAATTTGGATAAATGGAAATCCAAATTAAATAAGAAAATGAGAAATGAGAATAAAATATGGTTATATAATTACAAATTATATAAATGTATTTTGATATAAATACATATGTGTTTAAATACTGTATGGTATATAGTATATATTAAAGGTACATTGGTATATATAAGAATATATATATACTATTTGATAAATTTAAATAATACATATGTATTCAAGTATGATATTTTATGTATATGTAAGTATATACATATTTGAGAAAATATAAATATTAAATTACATTAAAGTTTAAATGTATATATATTGTAAATACAATATATATGGAATTATGACATTTATATAAATATTTATATAAATGTTATTTAATTTTAAGTATATAAATATACATATATATATACTAGATATATATTTTTGTAATGTACAATATATATAATTTATATAATATATATATATATTGTATTACATTATACATGAAATAATATTATATGTATAATATATGATAAATATTATATGTATAATATATGATATATGGTATATAATGTAGTATATACTAAATTTAGGAAGCAAACTAAACAGAAAAGAAGAAACAGAATCGGGAAGACCCCGATTCTGCCTTCCCCAGGCGAGATCGCCCCCGTCAGCGGTCGCCGGAGAAGGAAAGGGAGAGAGGAGAAGAGAAAGCGTCGACGCCGGCTAAGGAAGAGGAAGCCGACGCCAACGCCGGCGAAACGAAAACGGAAAAGGAACCGAAATCGACGGAAAAAGCCGAGAAAAGGAGAAACTAGATCTGGCGGTTGCCGGCGGAATTGGCCGCCGCCACTACAACCGAAGCATCGGTGGAAGGAGAGGAATGGGATGGAGGCCACCGGTGAGGCCAACGACGGCGGAGGAAGGCCGACGGAGGAGGAGAAGTGACCGAAGGTAAACCGAGTAGATCCGCCGCCGTGCCGCCGATCCAGGCTGAGCTGAGGCCACCGACAGCTTCGTCTCAACGCCGGCCAGCTGCTGAGCCACCGAACCGCCGGAGAATCAGCCGCCGGAGGAGAACCGGCAGTGGAGGAAGGTTGACCGGTCTGACTGGTCTGAACCGGTCAGACCAAGGAAAAAAGAAAAAGAAAAAAAAAAAGAAAAGAAAAAGGAAAAAGAAAAAGAAAAGAAAAGAGAAAAAGAAGAAAAGGAAGAAAGAGGAGAGAGAAAAAGAGGATTCCGGGAATTTAGAAAATTCTCGAGAATTCGGAGATTACGGGAAATCTCGAGAAATTCGGGAATCGGTAAGAAATCCCGAAAAGTACTAAATTATTTAAATAATTTATTTATTTAAATAATTGTAGAAAAATTCTAAATTTTAGAATTTAAATTCCAGAAAAATTCTCTCGATGATCGAGATGAGGAATCGGAACAGATGGAGTACGGGCGCGACCGGTAAGAGGCAGTCGCCAACCCGAAACAGGTAAGGGAGACATGTGCCGCCTGTAAGGATATTCGGCCATGTTTTTAAATTGCATTTAATTTTATAAATGCTATTGATAACTATCGGTTTTATATTGTGATGGTTTATCGGATGAAATTGTGATGAAACACCGGTTGAAAATATAAACTGTATTTTCGTGCAGGAGGCTAACCAAATCGGTAGCCGTTATAATGCTGAAAAATTATCAAAAAAATTACTGAAATTTACCGAAAATCACCGAAAACCAAAATAAAAGATTTTATTTCACGTGAAACGATTTCTAACATGAAAATCGAGAAATCGATTAGTTTTCATAAAACATGAATATATTGATAATTAATTTTAAAATATTCATGTTTTGAAAATGGTGAAAAAAGGAAATCACCTAAATTTATTCTGATAGGTGATATTTCACGTGAAACGAAATGAAAATGAAAAAGAGACTGAAGTGAATATTTTTACAAATATTCTTAAATATTCACTTGATTTTACAGAAAACCTTTGTGGTTTAATTATGGAAATAATTAATTATGAATATTCCATAAAGGTTAAGAAAGGATGAATAATTATGATTTCGAGACTAAAGGTCCCTACACTTGTTTTTAAAAGAAAACATTGAGATGAGAATTTAAAGTTAGAAAATAAATATTTTATTTTCATAAAGTATAAAAATAATTTATTTGAATACCGATAATTATAAAATCATGTTTTCAATTTAATGCATGGAAAAACGTGCATATATGTTTTATGGTGAAAAAAGATAGTTTTAACCTTTTACATGTTCAGTGATGATTTTTCAAACTGTCTTCATCGCAATTTATAAAGAAATGTTTGAAGCATGAATTTCGTTCTGAAATTAAATTCCATAGTCTTTTGATAATTAGCTAAACAAATTTATGATTTCTATGTATATTTTTCAATAATGCTATAAGTATGTTTTCCGAAAAAGGTATCGGAGTGGCACACCCCAGGCTAACTTAGACCCTGGCACGCCCGATCCTTACTATTTTATATCAGTTGTATGATTTAAGTATATGTTTTCCGAAAAAGGTATCGGAGTGGCACCCCCCCAGGTTAACTTAGACCCTGGCACGCCCGATCCTTACTATTTTATATCAATTGTATGTAAGTAAGTTTTGAGACTAAGGCCTTCCTATAGTTTATGTTATTGCCTGTCATGTCTGCCACATTGTGGCATAAGTTTAACCACGTCGTGCATGTTCTCGCCCACATTGTGTATGATTACATCCTTTGTGGGTATGTTGGTCCTTCGTGGTGTATGTATATGTTTGCTGTACGACTCTGATCAGGTCTACAGCCCATACCATGGCCATAGGTATTATGTTCCCTCTTCGGAGGAAGAAGTAAGTGTCATGACCGCATACTTGCTATATGATTTTGCCTAGTCTCCATGAATTGTATGAAAAGTTTTATTAATTATGATGTTAAGTTTCTAAAGTATGATGCATGTTTGAAACAAGTATGAATTTTAGATATATGCATTAAAGAATTCATACAATGATTTAAAGTATGAAATGCATTATTATGGCATTTGTTTTCTGCATATATCGATACTATGACTATTTTAAATGCATTTCTTATGAGGCTTTAGTACGATACGGTTATTGATTTGAAAAGAGAAATAAATGTTTATTCTAAAAGAGTAACATAAGAATTATTTCTAAGATAAAGAAAATCGAAGAAGTAATTATCCAATGATTTGATATTTGCAAATCACTGTACTGTACTGTTTTTACTGTACTGAAGAGAAGAGAAGAGAAGTAAACCACTGTTTTTATTACTGAACTGTCAAGTGTTTTAAAGTATACTGAAGTGGAAAGGAACAAGTGGTTTACTCTGTGGAAAAACGAAAATTATATCGTTTTGAAACAACAAAATTAATATTCTCTACAGTTGCTTCTAGGTTCCGGGACAAGTATGGTATTCTAAAATACCTACCTTATTCTATCTGGATCCCTAGCCGACTGTAGTATCCTTCCTACATGTGTGCCTAGAGCCAGCTAGGAAGATTTTAAAGAAAGTGAAGAAAAAAAAAATATTTTCAGCATATAGATAGCTGAATATCAAGTGTGACATATAACTCTCTTACTGAGCCGTGGTTTGCTCACCCCTTAATTTTAAACATTTCAGGTTTTAATGATTGTGAGATCAACTGATTGTCGATCACGGCTGTACACAAAGGACAATGTGACAGACCGACTGATTTATATGAGGTATGATCATTTATTTTCTGTATTTAGACATATCTGCAGTACTACTTATCTGATTAATTAAGATAGGGGATGTGTATAATATAAACAATGTACTGTACATTTGTTTAACAATTAGTAAAAGTGAAGTATCACAGACAGCCCAACCGAAGGAATCGTGTAAAATAAGGTGAAAAATACGGTAACGGGATGTGACAGGTTTAATGGTATCAGAGCATGGTTGG
The DNA here is from genome assembly GCA_032173925.1 of Heritiera fomes. Lineage (NCBI taxonomy): Eukaryota > Viridiplantae > Streptophyta > Magnoliopsida > Malvales > Malvaceae > Heritiera > Heritiera fomes. Next base: position 24,177,971 of record JAPDPM010000001.1, read on the forward strand.
CCTGATGTCTGTGAATACTTTTGGAAGGAAAAGTGTTAAACATCCCCGGTAGTACTGTGTTGTCTGAATATATAGAGAAAATAAATGATTGTAAATAGAGTAAAATAATTTAAAGGGAGTGAGAAAGTATAAATTGAAAATGTTAAAGAAGAAAATAGGCTCAGAAATTACCAGAAAATTTGTGATCTTAAAATTTATTTGAAGGCCTGTTCGGTAAGGAATCGAAAGGACTCGGTGAGGGCCCCACCAGTACTTTACGGTCCGAACCGAACTGAGACCTGAAAGTGATGATATAAGGAGGGGAATGACATATCATCATTAAATAGACTTTAAGATCACCGATTGAGGGTAATTTGAAGAGAGAGAAAATTTTTGGCCAAAAATGACCAAAATACCCCTGCCTCTGAAATTTTACAGGGAGTTAAAATAAACCAACAGAAGTTTGATTTGAGTGATTTGACAGAGAAATTGATGATGTAAAGCTACATTACATACAAAATAATTCAATTATAGATTTTAGTGGAATTCTCTGTCGAAATCGAATAAGATCTCAAATCGCTGATATTAGTACGAGAAGAGGTACTATCAGCACATAGATATTAAGATCCTTGATTCAAATGTATACTGAGGAGAAAGAAATAAATGTCGAAATGACGAAATTGCCCCTATGTTGGGCAAAGCTCTGAATAGTGATGAAATCAAGTTAATCTTGAATCCATTGATAATAATGGAATTATTAATGGCATGAGGATGAAATGTCCGAATTAATAAGAAAGGTGTGATTGAAGAAAGCATCGGATTTGAATTTCGATGGAACTTCTAGAATTATATAAATTGGAGGAATCGGGATAACTTTGACTCGATTTTGAATATGAAACCTGATTCTAAGCTTATATCGGAAAACTTAGGAGAATCCAAAAGATTAAGAAATCCACTCTAGAAAATGAAAGAATAATGAAGTGCATGTGTATAAGGTGTGATTGATGGCAATACCGATAACATAAATTGTGGATAAGAAAGTATCTGTATAAGTGTAAGTGAGAGAAGCATAGATGATATTGAAAATTAGATGAATAAAAAGGATGTATTAAATTCCTATCATTAATAAAGTTCTTTTGAAGAACAAATATTCATCTACATTATGGAATAGATGTCTTATGGATCTGATTCGATATGCATGAGGAGTTTATAAGACCTGTCTTGGTATAAAGCGTCCTTAGATAAAAGATTGGAGATTGATGTCTGTAAGATTATAATTAGAAACTCGGAGTGAATTTTACGAGTTCCTATTGAGGTTACAAGGTTAATGATTTACCTTGTGAGGTATATAAACCTAAAGAATGAGGCATCCATACATGAGTAAATTGATGAAATACTGATAGAGTTTAAAGTATAAATGAAACATGAGCAGCATTGTGGTATAACTCTTAAACTCTTAAAGACTGTGAAATTGTGTTAAGATTGGCAAATAAGAGATGTGGCTAGATAGTATCTCCTCTTGAGATATATGATCTCGGGATGACCGGATGACAGTGAAATTGTCTACGATATAGAGATAATGATTGAGATACGAGATTAATGAGTCTTGCTAGATATTACTGCCAATCTATAAAAGAGTAATGAGATTAGCTGCTCTACTAATGTGATGTAATTAAAGAAAGAAGTTAAAGTCGGTAAATGGATATGTGTAAAGAAATGATGGAATGCAAGATTTTAAAAGATCTTAGCAGTATAGTACCATACCAATCGAGAAAATCGACAAAAAGGATGAATATATAATATATATATATATATGAAGAGATAAAAGTGGGAATATGAAAACCAAAAATGAAAGTGGAATAAGGAAATAAGTTATATGATGAGAAGGGAACATCAATATGAAATAGTTCCCGAAGGTAAGACTGAAAGTGATTTGTATTGGTTATCACATAACTGTGTCGAGATGTAAAATTAAGTCAGATTTGATAAATGAAATTAATGATACTCCAAGGAGTAAGATAATTGATATGTTTACTGCCAATATGTAAATGAAAAATGATTATACATATAACCATCGTAACGTGATAGAAACGGTAGAAGTATATAGATGATGTGGTGATTAAATGTATAAATTGAGGATTCAATTTTGGAATCTAGATTATAAAAGAGATTTAAAGACTATACTACATGAAGAGAATATGATTGTCTCATGATTGGTAATTGTAAGAGATAATCCATAATAAAGTTTGCAAGTGAAATGTCGTTTTGATAAAAGTGAAAATGAATATTGTGAGCAATAAAGAGTCCAAAAGAGAAATGATGATATGGAAGTGATTAAAGACTGATGATCTAAATAGAATCACTTTCCATTATCAGACTCTTAGATTTTCTAGTGCTGTAGTCAAAGTATTAGTGTTGAACGGTGTGAATGTGTATGTACAGTTCCAATGAGCCTTACATGTGATGGGAGTCTCTGAGTTGTCATATGCTTAATGAGAAATAGCAAAAGGCTTTGAGATCCCAAGTGTATGGATAGCACCGCTCCATACTGATATATACATATATGAGCGTGAGATGTAAACGCTCCATGATATTGGGAGAGCGCGTGCATGAGATGTATAAGCTGTTGGGACAATTACATACAACTGACTGACATATGTAATTGATAGTTTTAAACTATATTGACTTGACACTAAGTGAGAAAAATGGATGATGAACAATATAGAGCAGCTGTGACATGAAAAACATTGTGCATGGACTCTTATGTGAAAAGAGTAAAAGTGAATAACTCCCGATTTGAGAAATGAACTTACGGGAGTATAGACACATATATGATGAAAGACAGCATGTAGTGGTCTAAAGTATTCTTGATGTTGAAAGTGTACTGACAGTATGACTTGGAGGATGAACTAGAGATCAGAAGTCGTAAGTATACGGCATATACCACCTTCTGAATTAAGTTAAATTCGGAGGACCGAATTTCCTAAGGTGGGGAGAATGTGATAACCGCAAATTTTCCATTTATTGGAAATTATTAATATTAGAAATTAATATTAAAGAAAATAGATAAGAGGAAATAAATAAATTAAAGTAAATAAATAAAATTGTGAGAATCGGAATATTGTGGAAATTCCGAGAATGGAGGAAGTGATAAAATTTGGAAATTTAAGTGAAGGAAATTAAATAAAGAATAGGGAAATTTAATTTGGATAAATGGAAATCCAAATTAAATAAGAAAATGAGAAATGAGAATAAAATATGGTTATATAATTACAAATTATATAAATGTATTTTGATATAAATACATATGTGTTTAAATACTGTATGGTATATAGTATATATTAAAGGTACATTGGTATATATAAGAATATATATATACTATTTGATAAATTTAAATAATACATATGTATTCAAGTATGATATTTTATGTATATGTAAGTATATACATATTTGAGAAAATATAAATATTAAATTACATTAAAGTTTAAATGTATATATATTGTAAATACAATATATATGGAATTATGACATTTATATAAATATTTATATAAATGTTATTTAATTTTAAGTATATAAATATACATATATATATACTAGATATATATTTTTGTAATGTACAATATATATAATTTATATAATATATATATATATTGTATTACATTATACATGAAATAATATTATATGTATAATATATGATAAATATTATATGTATAATATATGATATATGGTATATAATGTAGTATATACTAAATTTAGGAAGCAAACTAAACAGAAAAGAAGAAACAGAATCGGGAAGACCCCGATTCTGCCTTCCCCAGGCGAGATCGCCCCCGTCAGCGGTCGCCGGAGAAGGAAAGGGAGAGAGGAGAAGAGAAAGCGTCGACGCCGGCTAAGGAAGAGGAAGCCGACGCCAACGCCGGCGAAACGGAAACGGAAAAGGAACCGAAATCGACGGAAAAAGCCGAGAAAAGGAGAAACTAGATCTGGCGGTTGCCGGCGGAATTGGCCGCCGCCACTACAACCGAAGCATCGGTGGAAGGAGAGGAATGGGATGGAGGCCACCGGTGAGGCCAACGACGGCGGAGGAAGGCCGACGGAGGAGGAGAAGTGACCGAAGGTAAACCGAGTAGATCCGCCGCCGTGCCGCCGATCCAGGCTGAGCTGAGGCCACCGACAGCTTCGTCTCAACGCCGGCCAGCTGCTGAGCCACCGAACCGCCGGAGAATCAGCCGCCGGAGGAGAACCGGCAGTGGAGGAAGGTTGACCGGTCTGACTGGTCTGAACCGGTCAGACCAAGGAAAAAAGAAAAAGAAAAAAAAAAAGAAAAGAAAAAGGAAAAAGAAAAAGAAAAGAAAAGAGAAAAAGAAGAAAAGGAAGAAAGAGGAGAGAGAAAAAGGGGATTCCGGGAATTTAGAAAATTCTCGAGAATTCGGAGATTACGGGAAATCTCGAGAAATTCGGGAATCGGTAAGAAATCCCGAAAAGTACTAAATTATTTAAATAATTTATTTATTTAAATAATTGTAGAAAAATTCTAAATTTTAGAATTTAAATTCCAGAAAAATTCTCTCGATGATCGAGATGAGGAATCGGAACAGATGGAGTACGGGCGCGACCGGTAAGAGGCAGTCGCCAACCCGAAACAGGTAAGGGAGACATGTGCCGCCTGTAAGGATATTCGGCCATGTTTTTAAATTGCATTTAATTTTATAAATGCTATTGATAACTATCGGTTTTATATTGTGATGGTTTATCGGATGAAATTGTGATGAAACACCGGTTGAAAATATAAACTGTATTTTCGTGCAGGAGGCTAACCAAATCGGTAGCCGTTATAATGCCGAAAAATTATCAAAAAAATTACTGAAATTTACCGAAAATCACCGAAAACCAAAATAAAAGATTTTATTTCACGTGAAACGATTTCTAACATGAAAATCGAGAAATCGATTAGTTTTCATAAAACATAAATATATTGATAATTAATTTTAAAATATTCATGTTTTGAAAATGGTGAAAAAAGGAAATCACCTAAATTTATTCTGATAGGTGATATTTCACGTGAAACGAAATGAAAATGAAAAAGAGACTGAAGTGAATATTTTTACAAATATTCTTAAATATTCACTTGATTTTACAGAAAACCTTTGTGGTTTAATTATGGAAATAATTAATTATGAATATTTCATAAAGGTTAAGAAAGGATGAATAATTATGATTTCGAGACTAAAGGTCCCTACACTTGTTTTTAAAAGAAAACATTGAGATGAGAATTTAAAGTTAGAAAATAAATATTTTATTTTCATAAAGTATAAAAATAATTTATTTGAATACCGATAATTATAAAATCATGTTTTCAATTTAATGCATGGAAAAACGTGCATATATGTTTTATGGTGAAAAAAGATAGTTTTAACCTTTTACATGTTCAGTGATGATTTTTCAAACTGTCTTCATCGCAATTTATAAAGAAATGTTTGAAGCATGAATTTCGTTCTGAAATTAAATTCCATAGTCTTTTGATAATTAGCTAAACAAATTTATGATTTCTGTGTATATTTTTCAATAATGCTATAAGTATGTTTTCCGAAAAAGGTATCGGAGTGGCACACCCCAGGCTAACTTAGACCCTGGCACGCCCGATCCTTACTATTTTATATCAGTTGTATGATTTAAGTATATGTTTTCCGAAAAAGGTATCGGAGTGGCACCCCCCCAGGTTAACTTAGACCCTGGCACGCCCGATCCTTACTATTTTATATCAATTGTATGTAAGTAAGTTTTGAGACTAAGGCCTTCCTATAGTTTATGTTATTGCCTGTCATGTCTGCCACATTGTGGCATAAGTTTAACCACGTCGTGCATGTTCTCGCCCACATTGTGTATGATTACATCCTTTGTGGGTATGTTGGTCCTTCGTGGTGTATGTATATGTTTGCTGTACGACTCTGATCAGGTCTACAGCCCATACCATGGCCATAGGTATTATGTTCCCTCTTCGGAGGAAGAAGTAAGTGTCATGACCGCATACTTGCTATATGATTTTGCCTAGTCTCCATGAATTGTATGAAAAGTTTTATTAATTATGATGTTAAGTTTCTAAAGTATGATGCATGTTTGAAACAAGTATGAATTTTAGATATATGCATTAAAGAATTCATACAATGATTTAAAGTATGAAATGCATTATTATGGCATTTGTTTTCTGCATATATCGATACTATGACTATTTTAAATGCATTTCTTATGAGGCTTTAGTACGATACGGTTATTGATTTGAAAAGAGAAATAAATGTTTATTCTAAAAGAGTAACATAAGAATTATTTCTAAGATAAAGAAAATCGAAGAAGTAATTATCCAATGATTTGATATTTGCAAATCACTGTACTGTACTGTTTTTACTGTACTGAAGAGAAGAGAAGAGAAGTAAACCACTGTTTTTATTACTGAACTGTCAAGTGTTTTAAAGTATACTGAAGTGGAAAGGAACAAGTGGTTTACTCTGTGGAAAAACGAAAATTATATCGTTTTGAAACAACAAAATTAATATTCTCTACAGTTGCTTCTAGGTTCCGGGACAAGTATGGTATTCTAAAATACCTACCTTATTCTATCTGGATCCCTAGCCGACTGTAGTATCCTTCCTACATGTGTGCCTAGAGCCAGCTAGGAAGATTTTAAAGAAAGTGAAGAAAAAAAAAATATTTTCAGCATATAGATAGCTGAATATCAAGTGTGACATATAACTCTCTTACTGAGCCGTGGTTTGTTCACCCCTTAATTTTAAACATTTCAGGTTTTAATGATTGTGAGATCAACTGATTGTCGATCACGGCTGTACACAAAGGACAATGTGACAGACCGACTGATTTATATGAGGTATGATCATTTATTTTCTGTATTTAGACATATCTGCAGTACTACTTATCTGATTAATTAAGATAGGGGATGTGTATAATATAAACAATGTACTGTACATTTGTTTAACAGTTAGTAAAAGTGAAGTATCACAGACAGCCCAACCGAAGGAATCGTGTAAAATAAGGTGAAAAATACGGTAACGGGATGTGACAAAATTGCCTTCGGAAACTAAGTTACAAAACCAGAGTACACTTAAGGCATTTTTAGCATAACATATTTAAATCCAATTCTAGTTTCATTTCTAATCTTAAAAATCATATCAAAACATATTTCTAAAAATTTTAGGAAACTGTGGCAGCATGACGATACTAGCTACTCTAGCATCCTTGCACAAAAACACAGTTTATATCCAAATCCAGTTTCACAATTTTCAACCCAAAACCTCAAACGAAATTCATTTCAATATCAATTCCATTTCAAATGCAGCACAGTATCCCTACACTTTTATATACATCCCTTACCTCTCAGATTACGTAGAAATGCTAGTTAGCACTAGTATTTATTTCTACCTCCCAAATTATAAAACATAATATAGATGCAGTCAAATCACCACACTTCAATTACAGAGATTATTCAACACCACTAGACCTACTACATAGCCTATGGTAGTTGCAAAACCGATCTCCTTCATACCAGTGCTAACACTGTAACTACAGTCAAATCACTTCCGTTGTCAATTCTGACTATGCCTATAGTCTTGAATTAATTCATTTAGTATTCTAAGAATCAAAACATATTGAATTGAACACTTTTTCAGTGTTCCCTTCACCTTGGCCGAATGCATTCTCTCTCCTACATGTCTTATTTCAACAATTCAAGCTTAAATTCATGTTCCATGATTATTCTACATTGTTTCTACATCATTTTTACATGAGACAACATCACATTCATGCATTCCCAAGCTTGGCCAAAACCGTAGGAGTGTGGATTTCATGGTTTTAATTTAATTCAAGCTTAGGTACACACCTAAACACCTTAAACACATAGCTAAAAAATCATAAAACCATGGGAAACCAATTTTCTCTCACCTCTTTAGTGTTGGCTGAAATTGAAGGCACCCTTTACACCTTGATTTTGGCCACCTTAACACTTGATTTTGGTGTCAAAATGTAGAGCTCTAAATTTTGTACAGGTTTGGTGAAGGAAATTTTTGGTTTCGATGTCTTTTTCTAAGGTTTCCAAGCACTTTCTCTCTCTTCAAGCTCTTAACAATGGAGGAAATGAGATGAAGGATGATGGGTGCTGAAATTTGGAGAACAAAGGCTGGAAAATTCTTTTAAAATAATATCTTAATGTGCAAATTACCATTTTGCCCTTAAAACATTAAAATTTGACCATTTTACCCTTAGCGATTTGACTTCATTGAAAACGATCAGTTTAATCTTTAAAATATTTCATTCCATCATGAAACACCTTTATTTAATATGCTGTAATTATTGGTTGAGCTTTTGGTAAGATTTAACCGGTCATATGGGTGAAATTATGAAAATACCCTTAACCGTAAAATCGTGTAGTTTTCTACTTTTGCGTGTAATTAGATCTATTAGTCCACATGGCCTAGGACTTCTTCACATGAGGATTATCTTACATCTATCAATTGGTCAAAAATCAACTTAGATTGACCGTTATTTATGGTTGTTTTTCAGACTTATGAACTTAATAGTCATCTTCGAAATTGTTTCACATTTTTTGAAACATGCACAAATAGAGGAATTTTTGGTTGTAGATTCTTACCATCTCAATATTTGACTCCAAATATCATATTTGTCAAGTTTCACCACCATTGGAATACTCAAAATTTGGTGGAGCCCACCAACCGATTCCCTGTTATGCTTACCAAACACATGGCATTTGAATTGTCATTAAACATCCATTGACCTTAACTTCATAAACAGTAAAGTAACAACAATAAAAAGTGTAATCTCACAAGAAAATAGTACGAATATTCGATATTCGATATGTGATAAAAACAAAACAAAGTGTGAGACAAAAGGAGTTGACTTCAAAGCAAGCTTTAATAGAAAAAAATTCCATTTAAAAATTTCATCTTATGAATTTATTATATTTTATGAGCTAATTAGTTAATACAATTTGGTGAATATTCTGATTTATGGATATTTCAAATTTTTAATAGAAAATGAAAAATGAAATGTTAGATTGAGTTTGTGATTATGGAGCATTTGCTTTTAATTATTAATAAAAAAGTTTTAATTGTTTTAAAAATTAGATTATCTTAAATATATGAATTATAAAATATATTTTGATAATTCAATTTATATGTATTATATATTAAGATAAAAAAATAATCGTTTATAAATAAAAAAAATTGACAATGAAATGAGAGACACATTCTAATAGGAGAGAAGCTCATTTGAATAGAGGTAAGGCATGAAAAAGGAAAAGAAAGAAAACAAAAGGAAAGGAGGGAAATAAATTATCAATAAAATGATTTATATAATAAGTTAGAATAAATTGTAAGTTAGAAACTCAAATTAGGTTTATGTATAAGATATAAAAATAAAATAAAATAAAATGTTAAATAATAAACAAAAATAAATTAGATAAAATTCAAACAAATATAGAAAAGATAAAAGATAGGTAGAGATAAGATAGATAAGAATTAGAAAAAAATAGTAATTCTCATAAAATACTTAATTGATCTGACAATATAGTCTCTTCAACTAGGTTGAATGTGATTACTTGAATACTTTTGAGATGGAGAAGATTTTCTGAGAATTCTGCTAAAATGTTAGAGAAGAGTTAGAAAAGTATTTAAATACTTAAATATCGAAACCTAATGACACACAAAGGTAGACTTAGAATGACTTAAAACTGGGTTGGTACCATTTTATGATGGACAATGTGGGATTCTAATGTCATGGTCCAAATATCACACTTATCGTATAATTTATAGTTGATTGGTCTGTCTGTCAAGTAAACACTCAAATTTATTTACAATCAAAACCCCAAAATCTGGAAATTATTCATATTTACATATATAGAGATTTACGATCGATTTACAAAATGTGTTTACATCCCCTGTACAATACTTACATGTCGTAGTATTGTAATTATAAAGTTTGAACATATAAAAAGTAATGTCATGACTCGAAAGCCGTGATGTACACTTAACACTTACACTTATTACACTTGACAAATTTACGAACTAAATTTTTCCTTTTCGATTTATGATTTGCATTCAGTGTCAGTGTAGTCACTAAATGATTTTCACTTATCTTTTCTCATTTTGATTTAACTTTGCTAACTTATTCTTTGATCCAAAAGTTAGTAAAATAACTCTCTAAGGCCTATAATGATCATTTTTAATTAATAATGTACTCTTGCTAAAAAATCAGATTGAAAATATCCCCCCTTATATTTAGAGATTTCCTCAGACAAAGAATTTGTAAAACATTATCACTTATCATAATCCAATAATACCAAATCAATTCTGCTATCCACACATTCACATCATAGTGTAATTTATCAAATAATTATCATGTCAACATTTCTAATATCCACCATTAATTATTACATACATATCAAATCCAGGATCACACTCGATCATCATATCACTCTCAAAATAATCTAAAACGATCCTAAGTTACATCCTATGATATAAGCAAACAATACTGTGTAATCTTTATAGAATGTGCATGTAAACAAAATAATATGTTATCTGTATACCTCATAAAATAGCGAAAGAAGGCTCAAAGGACGCTGGTATGTACCTAAGCTTGGTATGGTCCCTAATGGCCTACATAGAATTCCAAACGTGGACTCTAGCTCGTATGATCTGCGATGATGTTAGAAAGGGGTGAGCAAACCATGACTCAGTAAGTAGTTTAAGTAAATGCATGCTTGGCTCATGTCGATCTACATGCATGTGTATGCATGAACAAAACATAAAGTGACATGTATGTGTGATACTATGTCCTGATGCCGGATCTATCTATCCGGACTCATACTTTAAGGTTGAAGCTGTACAATGTATTAGTCTGAATGATACCCTACGAACCTCATTTCTTTGAGCCTCAACATGATACTAAAAAACACGATCACTCGTCACAATACTCAATAGGATGCATAGCATTATAATGGTAATGTGCTTAGTTCAAAACTGATCAGTTCAAAACTGATTCACAATGTATTTATTCAAAACCAAAACCACTATGCACTCATTCACAATAGATTACTAATCACTTTAGGCGTAAACCTCGAAATAATAAAGTCGATACTGATATAGAAACACTTCTTTAAACTTATGATTCAAAATCGATAATTGTACTGAACTGATACTGATAAGGTTAGGCCTAAAGCCTCTGAATACTAAAACCAAATACTGATAAAAATAGATTTTCTGATGCATTTAGTTCAAAACCGATAATCGTAGTAAAACTGAAAAATCAATAAGTTTAGGAATAAAATCTCAAAACGTTGAGAACTGATTCTAATAACGAAACAGTTTTCTAATACACTTAGTTTAAACACAACTACTGTGCACTGAGTTCAAAACACAATCACTATGCATAAGTTCAAACATGGTCATTATGCATATGACTTTAAAACATGATAACTATGCACATGAGTTCGAACAAGGTCATTATGCACTAAGTTCAAAACAAATAATCTTATGAAAATATATACTCGATGGAGTTAGGCAAAATACTTATAAATACTGAAAATTGATGCTGAAATCAAAACATATAAGGTTTAGGCATGAAGCCTCAAATATTGAATTGAAACTGAGATCCAAAACAGATACTAATAAAGTTTGGCAGAAGGCCTTAAATACTAGGTTGAATCTGAAATCCAAAACAGATATTGATAAAGTTTGGCATAGAGCCTCAAATACTAAACTGAAACTGAAATCCAAAATGCATACTGATAAAGTTTGGCATAAAGCCTCAAAAACTAAACTAAAACTGAAATCCAAAACGGATACTGATAAAGTTAAGCATAAAGCCTCAAATACTAAACTGAAACTGAAATCCAAAACGGATACTGATAAAGTTTGGCATAAAGCCTCAAATACTAAACTGAAACTGAAATCCAAAACGGATACTGATAAAGTTTAGCATAAAGCCTCAAATACTAAACTGAAACTAAAATCCAAAACGGATACTGATAAAGTTTAGACATAACGCCTCAAATACTAAACTGAAACTGAAATCCAAAACGGATACTGATAAAGTTTGGCATAAAGCCTCAAATACTAAATTGAAACTGAAATCCAAAACGGATACTGATAAAGTTTTGGCATAAAGCCTCAAATACTGAACTGAAACTGAAATTCAAAACGAATACTGATAAGTTTGGCATAAAGCCTCAAATCACTGAAAACTAATACTGATAAATTGTAGGCAAAGATCCTTGATAGCTGATACTGATAGTGATGTCCATCCTAGCTAGTGATGGATAAAGCGTCACAAGGACGCGACCGTGTAGCATGTAGTTCCCTTAGGATTCTAGAGGTGGCTCCCACGGTAATATCTATGGCCATAGAGTTACTCTAGCCCTGCTGTGCAGTTAAGAACTGGAACTAGTCTGCTGGTTCTCCAGACAAGCCTGATAATGCCTAGAGCACAAGGCTCGTAAGGTGCAGATACTAATACTGAAAGTCTAGAGCACAGAGCTCGATAGACGGGTAAAGGAACCTAGAGCAAAGCTCGATAGGCTTTGAGTGACCCGAAGGTCAATGGATTTGCCTAAAATCAAATATAGAATGGAAAACTGAGCACTGATCAAAATCCTTTAGTTTAGAAAATAGACTATTAAGTACTGATTGAAATCCCTTGATTTAGAAATCGAATTACTGATCAAAACTTAACTTAGCAAGACGGAGTGTATTGTCAAAATTCAAAGGTACAATATTATACCAACTGTACATATGGTTTTCAAAACACAAATCAAAACAGTTTTAAGGTTTCCAAATACGTGTAAAAGCTTTTCCTTACAAAGCTAGTTCAAAACTATGCTTCTTAAACCAAAGCGAAATGTCGAGTATTATAAAGCTTATGCATACATCAATTCAAGTCAAAACATGTTGTATGTGAATTTACTTATGCATTAATGGAGTACCTCTACGTACTCTGCATGGTTCCCTAGTGAGATTTTAATGCAGACCATGCACACATACACTTAGCCTAAACAGATTAGACAGACAATATTCATGCGATAACTTAACACCTAAATATTTTATTTCACACAACAGGTAAGCTTGGCCGGCCACAACACACAAATCAGAAATAACAATTTCAATCCCGGCCCAAGCATCATTCAGATTCACAATTTGATCATACCTTGTATCTTATCTTAATCACTCGATCAATAGCATTGCAGCGCTTAAATTCGAAAGCTAGGTAAATTATTTATAAAATTTAAACATCTCCTACGAGATGATACTAGCGAAACTTTACTTAATCCACTTACCTCAATACTTTGCGATTTTCTTCCTTGAGCCTCCAATTTAAAGCTCAACTTTCATGCCTCCAAATTCAGTACTCAAGCTCCAATAGCGCTCCGATTCACTACAACAAATTCATTTCCCATCTCAATAACTTATCCTCATTAAACTAAATCACATATTAAGTATGGACCTTGGAACCACAATTATTTAAGTCATCTCTATGCTAAGAATTTATTTTTTTTCTTAGCCTACAATCTCTTTATGTGTGTGTGTGTGTATATATATATATGCATACACACACATCAACTTTGACCAAATGTAAATTTCTTTTTCTTCCTTAAATAATTCCAAATTGATAATCAAGATAAATCTAAAGTATATCATCCTCAATATTCAAAATTCCTCATCAATCAAATAATGCTTATATATACACATATAAATTTTTATGTATATGCATATATATATATATATATATTTAAATTCATCCACAAAGAGCCTTACCTTCTCGATTTAAGCTCCTTGTGCTTGTCTTCTTTTCTTTCAAAGACTCTTGGATCACTCCCATTGCTGTCCGTTTGTTCAACCAAGGGAGTGCCCTCTGCTGCTTCGATCTTTAACCGAAGTGTGGCTTCAAACAGCAGCCTAGCAGTCACCTTTGCTTTAACTGGAACCAGCAACCTGCTACTACATTATTTCTGACCCGAGGCAGCCCCTAGTTCAAGCTGAGCTTCTTCACTCCACCAACAGCTTCCGGCATTTCCAGCCCTTTCCCCAATATTGAAACTTCAGCCTAAACCTCCTCCAGTGTGCCTTGTTTACTGTCGATTCTAGGCCACTGAACAACCTTAAGCCAGACTCAATATACTGTCTAGATCAAACCAAAATGGTTAGGAAGATCACCCCAAAATGGTGCTACTAACAGCGCTTATTTAAGCCCTGAAATTAGCCCTCAAAGACTCTCAGAGCAGTACTTAAAGCCGCTATGAAGACCACCTTCTAGTTCCCTCTTGGTCTGCACCATTTTTAGCCAAAACATGCCCTGATCATACCTCCATAACAGCACCTTAATGCCTTTGTTTCACACGCCTAACCAACCTCGATACAGCCCTATAGTAGCTCCCACAGATCTCAATTTCTAGTTGGTTTTTCAGCCCCTTCTTCTTAACGTGAGGTTGCTGCACCATAGGCCTAATATCAGTCTTCTTCTTCCTCTGTTTCCTGTCACTGCCAAGAACTCCTTTACTGCTCTCTTTCTCTGTCTACTCTTTCTTTCTCAGTCTCTCCTTAAGTCAGGTTTCACTCTCTCATTTTGTTCGCATTTGTTGCTACCATGAATGCCTAAGACTAGAGCCCTTCCAGCCTCTCTTTTTCCTCTCCCGGATCGCTTGCTTCCTTTCAATTTTTTTGCAGAGGACACTAGTCCTCTGTTTCTTTTCATTCGAAATGGGTAACAACTCCCACGTTAGTGGGAGTGGTTGCTGCTGCTGATTGGCTTCCTGAGGAAGCCAATCAGCAGTAATGAATATATTTATTATATGTTTTTTTTTATTATATATATGTAAATATTTAGCTTTATTACTATTTATTTTATTACTATATATATTTTTTAATGTAATATATGTTTATGATACGTCTATATCTATTGATATTTCACATTGTAATATATATTTACTTAAAACATATATTTTTATTTATTTGTCTTTTTATCCATATAACTACATGTATATAATATCTATCGTAATATATCATATCTTTTATTTAATTCAATAGATATTTTCATTTAACATATATCTCCTTTTTATAAGTATACATTTAATTTATTTTTGCTTCACTTAATTACTCGTATACATATGTGTATACGTGTATCCTTGTACGTGTGTATTTATATATATATACATGTTCATTTTATTATTTTATTCCACTCAATTATTCGCATATACTTAAGCACGTACGTATGCATGCATGCACGTTGTATGTACTAACCAAGGCATATATTACCGTTTGTATCAATTTGGGTACTTCTTATGTATAATTTAGTGTACGTCAAATTTAAAGCATACATGCACATTTCCCTTGCATTCATGGCATATATATATATATATATATTCACAAATTCATTCTTATAATTTAGAACTAAGATAAGTACATTTAAATTCCCAAAAATCACATAATCACACTTGTTACATATACAATTTATACTTGGGTACAAAAATCAAGGTAGAAAAGTTCATGATTATCACAAGTAAAATCTATACCTCGATGGTGATCAATGAATTGCCTGAGAGATACAACAAAAGTGACATTTGGAACGTCGAAATGCTCTATTGTAAATAGTCTGGAGGAGGAAAAAAGAGGGTGACCTCAGGGAAAGCCCAGTAAGAAATATGCATAAAAGTATTAATACTATGCATGCCTACATACATAATAAAACATATTTTTATTTTTTTTATATAATAGCATATAGTGTTGAAATCAGAGTATACGAGACTGACTATGGGAGAATGCTTTGAAGCACCTCACCTGTCCTGGTCCCTAAATCCGACTATAGGGAATAAATTTATTGCTAGAAAAATAAGTAGTTCATAATACAGTTTTCGATCTAACGTTTCATATACCATTTAGAAAATATTATAATTCACTCAGAAATTTATACATAATTTAAATTAGAAAATAATCAGATTTAAAAGGTAACAAATATCGGTAAGTTAAATCAATCGATCAGATTCAGAAAATCAATCACTCAGAATATTAAATTCAGTCATTCATAACCAGAAATCAAACACTTAGAGAATTAAAATGATCGATTAGATTTCGTAAGTACAATCAAATTCAATAAACAAATATAAAACTATTTAGTAGCAGAATAGTGGAGAACTAGGCTACACCCAACAGTATCATGCATAAAACAGAAATCCTAGAGGGATTAGTAACAACATATGGTCATAGTCAAGGGGTTCACAGTGTACACTTGCCAGGTGACATCTGCGAGGCTAAAGACTTCACAGGTCTAACAACATATAATTAAACACTCAGAATGCATGATTTAGCTCGAAGGTTACTATGGGACCAACAATCTCAAACAATGTATATTTCAAAGTAAACACATTTTCAAATTCAGAACAGCAAAACAATGCTTTCAAACGGATTATAAATTTATCAATATCAGAATAATAGCAGTCCAAAAAAAATTTACAAAATATTCATAGTTCAGTATTCGATTTTAAAAATATTCTATTTACCTGTAAATAAGTTATAAAAACATGTCTGTAACCTCACGTACATAAAATTCAATAACATGAATTTTTAAATATATATTTTTTAGGTTTTCGGTATGCATGAGAAATTTCAATAAATTTGGTGAAATTTAAACTTATTAAATTTTCCATTTCTAATATTCAAAAGGTATCAAAATTTGGTTTCATGAATTTATTAGAAATTCCGACAGTATAACGACTAGGTTTTTCCCTAACCTTTCTGTAACGAAAACACAGTTTATAATTCCAATGACAGCTTTACCAATCCAACCCAAATCACTTAAAAATAATTCCATAAAATCATTTTCAATTCAATTATGCAATCATAGCATCCCTACGACTTTCATACATATTCCTTACCTCTCGGTTTCTATTGAAAAGTTTGATAGCACCCGGATTAACCACTCAGTTCCAAGCTGCAAAATGCCACATAGATAAAACGAAATCATCACACTACCTCTAAAAGAATATTTATCATTCTAAAAGTTATCACATTGCCTACTATAGTTGCTAAACTGATCTATTTCATATTGGTGCTAACATGCAACTAGTGTCAAAACTACTTCGTTTTTGATTTCGATTTCGCCAGTAGTCTTCTGTTAATTTATACATTCTCCTAGCACCCAAAACACATTGAAATCAACACAATTCATGGATGCCCTTCACTTGGCCAACTTGTAGCTATGGGTTTTCATACTTAATTTCAACAACTAAGCTTGTATTCTTGCTCTACACATGTTATTTATCCATTCTTCACCATTTGCATTCAGCAAAACACCATGAGCATGAGGATACTACCATGGCTGAAACCCTCAAGGTGTGAATTACATGATTTTAACTCAAATTAAACTCAAATACTTAGCTAAACATGAAGAACACATGGTATAAAGGCTTAAAACCATAAAAACTTCACTTTCTCTCACTTCTTAGTGATGACCAGATCTAGTAGGCTGTCCCACACCCTGAATTTGGCCTCTTTTGGAAGAGATTTTGGTACCAAATTGAAGAGTATTGAGTTCTTCACAAGTTTGGTGAAGGCGGTTTTCGGTTTCGATGTGTTTTGCTTAAGGTTTTAAGGTGTTTTCTCTCACTTCAAGCTTTGGTTATGAGGAGTATGAACATGGAAGAGGAAGGTCAGCCAAGATGAAGAAGAAACCAGAAAACTCTTAATAAAAATGATATTTTAATGGAAAATTACCAAAATGCCCTTTTACTTAAAGATTTCGGACAATTTTGCCCTAAAACTTTCATAACGTTATTAACAGTCAATTTAACTTCAAAATATTTTATTTTATCCTAAAATATGAGTAGTTAACATATTCTAATCATTGGAAGTGGCTTTATTAAGGTTTGACTGACTGTAAGAGTGAAATTACAAAAATACCCCTATAGGCCAATCGCATAGATTTTATTCTTCGCGTGTGATTTAGTCTATCTAATTGCATGCATAGAACTCTATCACATGTATATTATCATGCTTCTGTTGGTTGGTCAAAAGTCCACTCGATTTGGCCATTATTTACGAAAATTCATCCAGCTTATGTCCTTAATCGTTATTTTTAAATTTGTTGCACATTTCCCAAAAATGATCAAAACAGATGATTTTGAGTTACAAAAACTTGCCATCATCTTATTTTGATCCAATTATCAATACTGTAGAGTTTCATGTCCATCCGGACTGTGTAAGTCTTAGTGGGGCCCACAGCTTAACATCACCACTGAACCTACAAAAGTCAAAATACCAAAATAGGTATGAGATATCTCGCTTAAAGAACTTATAGTACAATAGTAAGAAACAAGGTTCTCATAACTAATCCTTCTCACATGTAACCGTACTCCCCGATCCAACATTTTGAATGTAGATCAATTTTTATTCTTATTAGGAACTTTTAGTAGAGCTTAGGGTGTCCTCAGGTTGAATTAGAGGTGTAATGAATAGAACATTCCATGAACAATTTGTGAACATATTATGTTCATTTATTAAACTTAATGAAAGATCACAAATAAATGTGTGTTTCGTTTGTTTATGTTTGCGAACAAATTCGTTTAAGGTTCGTTTAAAACTCATTCGTTGAACAAATCATTTAATGTTTGTTTGCTATTCGATAATAATAAGTTTTTTAAAATTATATATTTATGTAGGATTTTCTAATTTGGTAATAGAGTGAATACAATTTGTTTAAATACATGTTTTATTTAATGTTTACAAACATGTTCATTTAATATTTATGAATTTGTTTTGTGAACATATTTGTTTATATATATTCATGAATATATTCATTTTTAATAAGCAAACATGTGTTTTTGAACATGTTTATTTAATATTCATAAACACATGTTTATGAACACATTCGTTTAATGTTCGAATGAGTTTACTGAACATGAACAATATTAAAAAGTAAACGAAAGAATACGAACACTATAACATTCATTCATGTTTGTTTAATTTACACCCTTATGTTGAATAAGATAATTAATCACACTTATGTTAAAATAATTGGTAGCGACTCCTTAAGTTTGTGTCTAATGCTTAGGACTTACAATTTAAACTTTATGATAGTTTGACGATTCCACTGAAAATTGGAAATATTTCCCTTTCTTTTTCTTGTTTAAATAGA
This sequence comes from Heritiera fomes, assembly GCA_032173925.1. Classification (NCBI taxonomy): domain Eukaryota; kingdom Viridiplantae; phylum Streptophyta; class Magnoliopsida; order Malvales; family Malvaceae; genus Heritiera; species Heritiera fomes. Next base: position 24,197,153 of record JAPDPM010000001.1, read on the forward strand.
AGTTAAAAATTAATAAAGGAATAAGAATGGGGTTCAGCACCCTTCCGATTTCCTCCAAAGTTGCATTTTTCAATTACCCTAAATTGGATAAATAGAGAGCAAAGAACATTAGTGAAATTTTTTAGATGTAAAATAACTTCAATGCGTTTTTTTTATGAATAAATTTTCAAAGAATACTATTATAATTTTAAAACTTAACCAATGATGCAACTTTTAAATCTTAAACAACTCATTCATCAACTATTTTTTGCCAATAACTTGCAATTTTTTTAAATTTATGCTTGATCTTTTTTTTTTTGTAAATATTTCAAAAGAAATAGAAAAACATGATTGTCGGCTCTATAGGCTATACCGAGAGGGGGGTGAATTGGTTTTTCACTAACTTTAAGCTCGTTTTTCGATTCTTCTAAATTCTCTAGCCTATATTGAAGTTTTCTAAGTTCTCTAGGCAACTCAGGTATGCAATATAAATTCAATACAATAAGCACAAATATAATTGCGAATAAATTAAAAGAGTAGGGATAGAGAAATATACGCAAGCAATTTATAGAGGTTCGACAACCTTGCCTACGCCTTCTACCTTGAGACGATCCCAAGGATTTTCCCCAAATCCACTAACTTGAATTTGTATTACAATCCCTCTTTTTCAAGACTAAAGAGAAACCTCCCTCTTTTTCTAAGGCTAAAGAGAAACCTCCCTCTTTTTCTAAGGCTAAAGAGAAACCTTCCCTTTACAAGGTGTGATTTGGTTTACAAATAATATAATCAAAGAAAGGACTCTAGATAGGCAAATGATTACTATGTTTAAGCACAAGGAAAATCCTATACAATGATTTGTGCTATGCTATTCTATACAAAGAATATGAGATTGATAGAAAATGAAGAATGTATAGCACTTGAGAAGTTGTTGAGGCTTTGAATATGAGGAAAATGAAGATTGAATGTGCTGAGCTCTTCCTCTTGGTTCCTTCAGCTTCTAAGCCTCTATTTATAGTCCCTTGGATGGTTTGTGGACGTTGGTTGGAGCCAAAACAGCAACTAGCTGTTGTATCTCACAGAAACTAGCCGTTGGAGGCTTTCTGGTGTAAAGGGATCGATCCCAAGCTTCTAGATTGCTTGGTCTGGGCTTGAGACACCTTTTTGCTTCGAAAAGACTTACTGCCACAAGGGATCAATCTCATGCTTCCAGAGGGTGATTTTCCTGCATTATGAGTTAGAAATGATATGACCTTTGATCTTATTTCAACCCAAAACATATTGGCATTTTTGTGGGAGTTTTTCTTGACTTTCTCTAATGAAAACATGGTCCAAAAATTCATTAAGTAATTTTCTAAAATATTCAAAAACATTTTATAAAGTATTAAGACTAATACGAATGTATCATTAAATCATGGTCTTTAATGTTTGATATTATCAGTTTAAATGGTTTGAGAAAATCATGTGTCATAAATCAAATTTACAATATGAAAGAAACATTAAGGTTTACTTAAGTTTTTGTCATTTCAAAATACATATGGCAATTTAAAGCTAACAATATCCCCCTTTTTGATATGACAAAACTTAATGTAAATTTGCTTTGAAAATTCTTTGATAAAATACTCCCCCTTAAATAAAGCATGAATTTGTAAAGCTCCCCCTCAATATAAGCATGGAAATTTGCTTTGAAAATTCTTTGATAAAATACTCCCCCTCAAATAAAGCATGAATTTGTAAAGCTCCCCCTCAATATAAGCATGGTTTTCAATAGATGTTTTCAAATCATTATTTCTCCCCCTTAATATCTCTCCCCCTTTTTTTTCATAGCAAAAAGAAAGAAAGATAAAAAATATGCTTCCCCTAAAATTATGGCTATGTGAGAAGAGATAAAATATGCTTCATCCAAAAAAATGTTATTACATCGAACTAATAGCACAAATAAATAAGTCAATGTCCTTAAAAAAATATGAGATGTTTAGGCATGCAAAGGACAAGGCTTATATTCCTATACCAATTGTTTATAAATAATTTTGCAAGAAGTTCAAAATTGGTAAATTATGAAGCAAGTTATTTATAAATTATCTATTAAGTTCTATAACTTGCTTATTTCAATTCTATCAAGCACCTAGGTATATCAATTATTCTTTAAGGTCCAACTAAGGTGCATGACAATACATCATGATTATGAGCTAAAATTAGATAACATATCATATGTATCAGCTCATAAATCATTTTCAAGTAAGAAAGTGCTTAGAATTAATACAAATATCAATTATCCATAAATTCTAGTACAAAAATTATCTCATGCAAAAATGTCTTAATTCTTCCCTACTTGTCATTTGAATCTAAAGAACACAAGAAGAATTGTCAATTTAAAGCTCATACTAATTGTCAATTCAGTTTTGGCTTGTACCAATTGTTGAAATTATTGTTACCAATGATTGACTTAGACATTTTGCATATGCTAATTGTTATGTGTTGTGTGCTTAGTGAATAATCAAGTTAAACACGTAAGAACACAATCACACACTATCAAAACATGCATATGGATTAATTAGACATTAGCATCCTCTCATAAAATGTTAATCCATATTCATAAGCACAAATGGAAGATTTAAGAATTTATATCATTCAAATGCACACATTTTCTTCCATAGCTATAAGCATTAAAATCCTATGCTCATTTTCCAATTCAAGTTCTTAACCAATTATAAGCAAGGAAAAGTTCAAGATTGTCAAATTAATCAAATTATAGTCATATTCCTAAGTGTTTTATCATTTAAGGTCTAAGGGGTATATGCTATATATTGACCTTTAATTACTTATATTCCACTAAATGTAAAATTATCATGAAACCTAGTGTGGAATAGATGTGTCAAGCTAAGAGACATAATTCTATAAGCATGCTTGACTAAGATGAACTAAAGTATGAAAAATTCTCATTATGCATAAGTTCATCAAATTTTCATATATATATATATATATACACACACACACAAATCAATGAAATAGTTCTTAAAATTATGTTTAAGCATTCATTGAAAATATATTTCAAGATTTACGCAATTCATGAATGTCTTCAATAAGAAAACTGATTTTGCACTTGTGAGCTCAATGAAAAATGATATTGATTGTTGAAAGTGATACTAATTGTTGGAAATAATACAAATTGATGGAGTTGAGGCATAATATCTGTAGACACCTAATTTTGTCCAAGCAGTTTCAAAATAAAAAAATAAATTAAAAATTAAAAAATAATAAAATAATAAAATAAAAGAATAATAATAATGAAGGAGATAATTAAGGTGAAATTAAATATGAAAATTCATTGCCTAAAGTAAAAAAAAATGAAAAGGAAAAAAATTAAAAAGGGTCAAACAAAAATAAATGATAAAATAAAGATCCCATGATTTTGGGATCAATACATTAAAATCAAAATTTTTCTTTCTTAAATAAAAGAGGGCTACATGGTTTTAGGAGGGATTTTTTTTTATTTTAAAAGGGGGGTCTGCTAGGTTTTGGATGGGGGGGGGGGGGGGGGGGGGGGAGAAAAAAAGATACACGAAAAGGAAAAGAAAAACCCTAAAAAAAATTTCTGCTACTCTTAGTCACCGAAGTTGTCATCCGCCGCTGCCCTTCTACTGCGAACCCATCTCCCCTGCAACCACAATTCAGCTGTTTCCCTCCTTGCCGCGACTACCTTGTTGCCTGTTGTTGCGGACTGTTGACAGTTCTTCCATGCATCGTCTCTCTACACTGCTGCTGCCTCGTTCCTCGCTATGCTATTGCTTCTGATGTGTCGTGGTCTTGCTGCTGCTTCAAGTCTACTACCTAACTCCATGTCATTGTCGTTACTGCAATGTCCTTTTGCGTGAAAGAAAAAGAAAGCATAGTAAAGAATAAAAAGGAAAACACGAGAAGCTCTTTTCCCGATGCATCATCACCTTGCATCCCTGCCATTCTTTATATCGAACCACGCCATTGCCCAAAACTATATCCTCCACCATCATCGTCACTGCATGAAACCAACTTCTACATCGCCCAACCTTGCTGCACTTTCCCCGCACTGCCCATGTCCCCTGCTTGCCGCGACTGCCGAGCATCATCATCTTCTGCAGGTGTGCCACCTCCACGCTTAGACTTGCTGCATCTCCTCTATTCCGCTTTGAGTCTAGCGGCTGCATTCTCACCCTGTTTTGGTTGCCTACTGTTCCTCGCCGCACGCCATTTCTCTACGTTGCAGGTTAGCTTTTTATGCCTTCGCTTAATTTGCTTTTAACTTGATTATTAAATGATTATTTTACTTGGCTAAGTGGAAATAACGTGTGGTGCATGTTTAAGTTACTTAGTTATTAGCCATTAACCAATCACAGTATTTGCACAAAAGGTTTTAAATTGTGCCATGTTTACCTAGCTAATAAATGATCTGTCTTACTTACTAATAAATATTTGATAGTTGGTGATTTGCTTGTGTGTGTGAAATGTGGAACGTTTTTGTCTTGTTTACTTAATTATTTGCAGTTGTGATATTTGAGAAAAGCTTAATTATGTGCTAATAATTCAAAAATATATAAGGTTTGTGATTATTAATAAGACAAAGCAAATTTATAAGATCAAAAACCAAATCATAAATTAAAATTAATTTTACAAGTGAAACGATTATAGAATTTTAATATGAATAAATTTAATTTTTCGATGATGAGATTTCGAAGAAATCACAAGTAGTGATTCTTCGATAATCTTTAGGATCGAAAAAAATCCTTAGATGTTACCAGCGTATTGGAACATTTAATTTGTTTTATCTCGATTTCAAAATTCTTTAAATAAATCAATATAAAAATAAAAATAAATTAATCAAATATAAATTTAAAATGAACAAATAAATAAATATAAATATGAATTATAAATAAATAAATAAAATATAAATTTAAAAGAATATCCTATGATAGGATTTCTTAGAAATCACAAGTAGTGATTCTTTGATAATCCTTAGGGTCGAAATGAAATATTTGAATATTACCAGCGTATTGGGGTATTCAAGTAATTTTAGTTCGAAGAAATAAATTATTATTAATAAACAAATAAGAAATAAATAAAATTTTTAAACAAATAAATAAGAGTACAAAATTGTTACAATTAACCTTTGGAAATAAATGATAATAAAACAATTAAAAATTAAATAAAAAGTATAAGTTTTAAAGATTTTCCGATGATGAGATGTTACGGAATTCACAAGTAGTGATTCCTAACTGATCTCTAGGTGAGAGAAATATGCTAAATGTTACCAGCGTATTGGAATATTTAGTATAATTTTTCAATAAAAATAAAATTTTATAAATATAAATAAATTACAAAAGCAATAATATAAATATAAAAGATAATAAAATAATATATTTCTCATATATATCATATCTATTTTTTTTGCATCATTTGCATTCATGAAATTTCAAAATAAGTGCAAATCTCCCGAGGATGAGATTCTATAGAAATCGCAAGTAGCGATTCTTAAGAAATCTTTAGGTGAGAAAATTATCCGAAATGCTACAAAAAGTATTGGGGTACTTCGGAATAATTTTCAATACAAAAGATTTTCACTTATTCTAAATAAAAAAATAAAACTTAAATATTTCAAAATAAAACAAATAATAAAAATGATTGCAACATAAATGGAGTTCTTTTTAAATATTTAATTAAGATTATTTTATTAAGATCAAAAGATAAGACATGATTAAGTGGTACCGTTTTTTAACGGGCGTTATGGGGGTGCTAATCCTTCCCTATGCGTAACTGAACTCCCGAACCCAAACTTTGTTTTCGTAGACCAAAAATTATGTTTTTGATAAAACTTAATTAATTTTAAGATTTTATTAAAAAGATAAATAATTTTAGGTGACCAATCACACCTAGTCAAAAAAGATTGGTGGTGACTCTTCTTTGTGTTTTTTCAAAATCGTCTAGCGATCGAGTCTCCAACGAAAATCGTTACGACAGCTTGGCGACTCCATTGGGGACATTTGAGAGTCGAACCATAAATAATCATGTTTTATCCAAAAATCTTAGTTTAATGGTCTTAATAAACACTTAATAAGCTTTTCATAAAATAATTAAAAAAAATAAAAAAACATTTTGAACCATTCTAATTTATATCATTTGCATTTTTGTTGCAATGCATTTTAAATTTTGTTCTTTTGCATACATGACATATTCATTTGCATATATCAACCCTACACTCGGGTGTGTCCCTTTTAGGAGAGAGTAAAGTACCTTTGCTCTCGTGAGGTGATAACTTCCGCAATGGCAAGTGAAATACTCTCACTCAAGTTGAATCCTTTCCGTCTGTAGCCTATCATGGGTGAGGATTGGGGTGCCTTACTAGTCTAGTGTGGACGTCAGTAAGGAACAATTTGGGAATCTCTTGTCCTTTAGAACTCTAAACCATACATATAGTAAACTTAAGAGGACCAACTTGGGATAGAGTCTTGTTAACCCATAGAAAATACTTATTACTTAGGACATATCTTTGATCATGTATGTTTGCTTTTGTTTGACATGTGAGACACTAATAGGGAATCATAGGTTCTTTAGCAAAACATTTCCATGCATGATTCTTCCAAACACATGTAGCATTTTGTTCATCCATTCATCTTCATTCATTTTTTAAGCATCACCACATGTGAAATGATAAATTCTTAATTGTGGTAATAAAAGATTTGAAGATAGCTCGACCAAAAGTTCATTCACACAACACTCGTTATCGAGCTAAGATCATGGAAGAAGAATCAAGCGCACGCATGAAGAAGATGGAAAAAGCTCAAGAAGAAATAAGGGGGCAATTGGCCCAAATTGCAGAATTATTGAAAAATCTAAGCAAGAGCAAAGGAGTTGTAGAGGAAGTTACAGTCCAAGAAGGGGTCCAACAACGTAGCATGGAAGATCCCATATACCCTCCTGGATTCGGTCCTCATCCAAATCAAACATCCCAAGAAAGAAGATATCCACCTGCTTACACTGCTATACCCCAAGTGTTTGGACAAGCTCAATTCCAAGGACCCTCCCATCCTTCCTAAGGCTCAAAATCTACTGATCCCATCGACGTGCCCGATTTAGATGACCCAAGGGAAATTGAGAAGTTGAAAGCCAAACAAGTAGAAGAGAAAGATGAGGTGAAGTCACAACAAAAGATTAATATGTTGGAGGAAAGGATTCGAGCTATTGAAGGCTTAGACTTTTATGGTTCCATGGATGCTACTGGGTTGTGCTTGGTGTCAGACTTGGTTATTCCACCCAAGTTCAAAGTGCCAGAGTTTGAGAAGTATAATGGAACTTCCTGCCCTAGGTCTCATCTTATTATGTATTGTCGGAAGATGGCTGCTTTTGCTCAAGATGATAAGCTCCTTATTCACATTTTTCAAGAAAGTCTCACTGGATCTGCAGCCAAGTGGTACAATCAATTAGACAAAACTCGGATTACCACATGGAATGACTTAGCAAAGGCATTCATGGCCCAATATCAACATGTTGCTGATATGGCCCCTGACCGTTTATCAGTTCAAAACATGGAGATAAAAGCCAATGAAAGCTTCAAGCAATATGCACAAAGGTGGCGCGATGTGGCTGCAGAAGTGCAACCTCCTCTTTCAGAAAAGGAGCTCACCATCTTATTTGTGAACACTTTAAAGGCTCCACATTATGATAGGATGATAGGCAATGCCACCAAGAATTTTGCTGATATGGTGTTATCCGGGGAGATCATTGAGAATGCGATCAAGCGTGGCAAGATCGAAATTCCTAACAATATTGAGAAGAAAGGAGGAGCCAACAGAAGGAGGGAAGAGGATGCCTATGCTGTTATACATGGGGGGCAACATGAATGATACACTCTACGACACTCTTATCCCATGCCACAACCATATTATCCTGTTCAATACCCTCACCAGTCATATCCGCAAATTAATGCTCAGCCTAACTTTCACCCTCAGACACCTGCCCCAACTATTCAACCAGTTAAGCAATTCAATAAACAAGAGGACAATCATAATACATCATGACCAAAAAGAGAAAGGACTCCCATTGACCCAATCCCCATGACCTACACTGAGTTGTACCCAAAATTGATCAAAGGACAACTCATTACATCCATCTATATGGAACCTCTTAAGCCTCCATATCCAAAATGGTATGATGAGAATGCTCGATGCAAGTATCACTTCGGGAACGTGGGTCATTCTCTAGAGAACTGCACGGCACTAAAGTATAGAGTGCAAGGTTTGATAAAAGCCGGCATATTGCACTTTGAAACAAAGGGGGAACCAGCTGTGAATACGAATCCATTGCCCAACCATGGAAATGAAGGATGATTCTTTTGAGGTGAAAGGAGTTTAAGCCATGCAAGTCTGGAGATTTATTAAAATTTTTTTTCTATTATTTCCTTTAAGTAATGCAAGACAGTTTTTTGTGCTTAAGCTCATAGGCACAGAATAAAGTTTTATGTATGGGCTAACTTTTATTCGGTTTCTTTTCAATAAAGCAACTAGTGTGATGCACTATCATTCTCTCATTTTCTATGTTCATTGGTCATTACCTACATACTCATCATATCTTTCCTTCATAAGTATCCAAATAATGAACATGATGATAATGATGTCAATAAATCTAGAATTCAATTTTGAAAGAACCACTTTTGCTTATGGATTATCAATCTGCCAAGGTGTCCAAGTAAGAAAGAAGAAAATTTGTTCACAATTTTCACCCAAATTTGATGGTATAAGAAAAGGTGAATCTCGTATAGAAGTTTCTAATAAGTTTGTATTTGTTCAGTAAATGACCTTCAAGGAGAGTATTTGCATTTGAAATGATAAATGGTCTTCTTTCACTATCCTTCAAGCGTGAGTAAAATTATCCTTTGATTACTCCTTTGAGCCTATTATTTTTTTGTGTGATATAACCCACCAAGGATCACCCTCCACAATGAGGGCAAGATAGATGAAAAATTATTCATGAGGGGCAAAAGAAAGAAAAAGAAAATGCCCATTTATGTGAAAAAAAAAGAGGAAAAGGGTTTGAATACAAAGAACCCTAAAAGAACAAAAAAAAGAAGAAAGAAAAAGATGAGTAAATTAGAATGGGGCAAAATGCTCAAATGATAAGAAAGTGATCCTTTGGTTTATAAACCTTAAAATACATTTTGGGCCTACTATATCCTTTTCTTTCATAAGCCATCACCTGAGTCTACATTAGGTGCCTTTAAAAGCCCATTTTGATCAAGTGTAAATGCTTGAATTGATGCGTTGAATGAAAACATACTTGTACAATGAGATAATGATCCTTTGAAGGAAGTAGATCAAGTTGAATGAAGAAACCCACGAGCTTTGGAAGATATCTTGGATCAAAATCAAGAATGCCTATTAGGGGCATGAATTTGGATTGAGCACTGAAGGTTGAAGTTTGTCAAAGCCAATGAAGTTGAAGATGAAGAAAAAAAAAGAAGAAAAAAATTTATATGAAAAAAGAGAAAGAAGAAAAAAGAAAAAAAAGAGAAAAATAAAAAAAGGAGGATTCAGAATTGAAAACCCAAAAAGGGCAGTTTGAATCAAATAAGAGGCACCTAAGTTGAAAACCTGAAAAGGCGGCTTAGGAAATATCAGCATAAAAAAGGTTATGATACGAAGGTAGACACTACATGAAAGAACATATCAATAAAATTGGGCTTTTTAAAAAGAATTCTAGATTGACTTGATTGAAATTGTCAAAATGTTTTTTAAATGGATACTGAAAACCCTATTCCAAACAAACTGGCCCATTGATTTTTCTTGATTTCATGTTCCTTTTCTAAGAATGAATACCCATATCTCTCATGATTATTTTAAATTCATTCCATCCCTATAATAAATTGAGAAGATGTATGAGTGCATTACATTGGTGGTCGAGTTGGAAGGAAAATAAATAAATGTTGGTAACCTTTTTTGAGTAAATTTTTGAAAAAAATATTCTTTTGAAAAATCTGGCATTACTAAAAGAGAGAAAGAAACAAAAATAAAAAATGATGAAAAGATAAATTTGAAAGCATGATGGCAAGTCTTCAAGCATAATGGGACCAAGACTCATTAAAAGGTGGGATGAGAAGTGGAGATAGAAGATTTGAATAAGAAGAATCCAGCAGATATGTGGAACTTGAGGAAAACGAGATGAGCTTGAGAATCTTGTTACCACAATTGAGATTGCATTTACATACATTCATGGAATAATTCAAGGGTCATGACATTGACATGTGCATAACATTCATAGCATTCATGGTATTCATGGCATTCATTATATTCATGACATGCATGACATTTCATTAGTGCATTTTGACATTGAACTATTTGTTAAGACATTAGGATAAGAGGTTCTGAATGATTAAAATTTTGAAGAAAAGAGAAAATATAAGAGACAGTAATTTGAAAAATTATGAGGTATGAGAAGATGATGAAGAAAATACCTTTTTGAAAAACTTTAGATGAGAGCAAAGTCCAGTTTAGCTGGCACCTTAAAGGAGGATGAAGCCCAATATTGTTGGCATCAAAACGAAAGTTAAGCCCAGTCAAACATATGTTAACTGGCATTTTGAATGAAATTTTTATGTTCAAAGTTTCACTGCCTCTGTTGAGAGGAGCCCTTTATTTTTCAAAGTTTCACTGCCTCTGTTGAGAGGAGCCCTTTTGTTTTCGGAAGTCTCATTGCCTCTGTTGAGAGGAGCTTTTTGTTTCAAAGTTTCACTGCCTCTGTTGAGAGGAGCCCTTTATTTTCAAAGTCTCATTGCCTCTGTTGAGAGGAGCTCATTGTTTTTCAAAGATTCACTGTCTCTGTTGAGAGGAGCTTTTTGTTTCAAAAGTTTCATCGCCTCTGTTAAGAGGAGCTTTTTGTTTCAAAGTCTCATTGCCTTTATTGAGAGGAGCTTTTTGTTTTCAAAAGTCTCATAATCTCTAGTGAGAGGAGCTTTTATTCCATGATCATCTTGCATTCCTTAGTCTTATGATAGGAGAGACTAGGAATTTCACTTTGCATTCCTGAATCTTGTGATAGAAAGGATTAGGAAATCTCATTCTACATTCATTTCCTTAGTTTTATGATAGAAGAGGCTAGGAAACTTCATTTTGCATTTATTCCTCAATCTTTATTAGAGAGGGAGATTAAGAAATTTTCATTTTGCATTTATTCCTTAACCTTATGATAGAAGAGGCTAGGAAATATCATATTTTACAAAAAAAAAATTGATAGGTATTGCATTCGGACAAAATGGTGGTCTATGTCTTTGCACCATTGCTGTTTCACAGCAAAGCGCAAAGAGGGGCAACTGTAGACACCTAATTTTGTCCGAGCAGTTTCAAAATAAAAAAAATTAAATTAAAAATTAAAAAAATAATAAAATAAAAAAAATAAAAGAATAATAATAATGAAGGAGATAATTAAGGTGAAATTAAATATGAAAATTCATTGCCTAAAGTAAAAAAATGAAAAGGAAACAAATTAAAAAGGGTCAAACAAAAATAAATGATAAAATAAAGATCCCATGATTTTGGGATCAATACATTAAAATCAAAATTTTTCTTTCTTAAATAAAAGAGGGTTACACGATTTTAGGAGGGATTTTTTTATTTTAAAAGGGGGGTCTGCTAAGTTTTGGATGGGGGGGAGAAAAAAAGATACACGAAAAGGAAAAGAAAAACCCTAAAAAAATTTCTACTACTCTTAGTCACCGAAGCTGTCATCCGCCGCTGCCCTTCTACTGCGAACCCATATCCCCTGCAACCATCATTCAGCTGTTTCCCTCCTTGCCGCGACTACCTTGCTGCCTGTTGTTGCGGACTGTTGACAGTTCTTCCATGCATCATCGCTCTACACTGCTGCTGCCTTGTTCCTCGCTATGCTATTACTTCTGATGTGTCGTGGTCTTCCTGCTGCTTCAAGTCTACTGCCTAACTCCATGTCATTGTCGTTACTGCAATGTCTTTTTGCGTGAAAGAAAAAGAAAGCATAGTAAAGAATAAAAAGGAAAACACGAGAAGCTCTTTTCCTGAGGCATCATCACCTTGCATCCCTGCCATTCTTTAAACCGAACCACGCCATTGCCCAAAACTATATCCTCCACCATCATCGTCACCGCATGAAACCAACCTCTGCATTGCCCAACCTTGCTGCACTTTCCCTACACTGCCCGTGTCCCCTGCTTGCCGTGACTGCCGAGCATCATCATCTTCTGCAGGTGTGCCACCTCCACACTCAGACTTGCTGCATCTCCTCTATTCCGCTTCGAGTCTAGCGGCTGCATTCTCACCCCGTTTTGGTTGCCTACTGTTCCTCGCCGCACGCCATTCTCTACGTTGCAGGTTAGCTTTTTGTGCCTTCTCTTAATTTGCTTTTAACTTGATTATTAAATGATTATTTTACTTGGATAAGTGGAAATAACGTGTGGTGCATGTTTAAGTTACTTGGTTATTTGCCATTAACCATTCACAGTATTTGCACAAAAAGTTTTAAATTGTGCCATGTTTACCTAGCTAATAAATGATTTGTCTTACTTACTAATAAATATTTGATAGTTAGTGATTTGCTTGTATGTGTGAGATGTGGAACGTTTTTGTCTTGTTTACTTAATTATTTGCAGTTGTGATATTTGAGAAAAGCTTAATTATGTGCTAATAATTCAAAAATATATAAGGTTTGTGATTATTAGTAAGACAAAGCAAATTTATAAGATCAAAACCAAATCATAAATTAAAATTAATTTTACAAGTGAAACGATTATAGAATTTTAAAATGAATAAATTTAATTTTCCGATGATGAGATTTCGAAGAAATCACAAGTAGTGATTTTTCGATAATCTTTAGGATCGAAAAAAATCCTTAGATGTTACCAGCGTATTGGAACATTTAATTGGTTTTATCTGGATTTCAAAATTCTTTAAATAAATCAATATAAAAAATAAAAATAAATTAATCAAATATAAAATTTAAAATAAACAAATAAATAAATATAAATATGAATTATAAATAAATAAATAAATAAAATATAAATTTAAAAGAATATCCTATGATAGGATTTCTTAGAAATCACAAGTAGTGATTCTTTGATAATCCTTAGGGTCGAAATGAAATATTTGAATATTACCAGCGTATTGAGGTATTCAAGTAATTTTAGTTCGAAGAAATAAATTATTATTAATAAACAAATAATAAATAAATAAAATTTTTAAACAAATAAATAAGAGTACAAAATTGTTACAATTAGCCTTCGGAAATAAATGATAATAAAACAATTAAAAATTAAATAAAAAGTATAAGTTTTAAAGATTTTCCAATGATGAGATGTTACAGAATTCACAAGTAGTGATTCCTAACTGATCTCTAGGTGAGAGAAATATGCTAAATGTTACCAGCGTATTGAAATATTTAGTATAATTTTTCAATAAAAATAAAATTTTATAAATATAAATAAATTACAAAAGCAATAATATAAATATAAAAGATAATAAAATAATATATTTCTCATGTACATAATATCTATTTTGTTTGCATCATTTGCATTCATGAAATTCCAAAATAAGTGCAAATCTCCCGAGGATGAGATTCTATGGAAATCGTAAGTAGCGATTCTTAAGAAATCTTTAGGTGAGAAAATTATTTGAAATGCTACCAAAAGTATTGGGGTACTTCAGAATAATTTTCAATGCAAAAGATTTTCATTTATTTTAAATAAAAAATAAAACTTAAATATTTCAAAATAAAACAAATAATAAAAATGATTGCAACATAAATGAAGTTCTTTTTAAATATTTAATTAAGATCATTTTATTAAGATCAAAAGATAAGACATGATTAAGTGGTACCGTTTTTTAACGGGCGTTGTGGGGGTGCTAATCCTTCCCCACGCGTAACTGAACTCCCGAACCCAAACTTTGTTTTCGCAGACCAAAAATTATTTTTTTGATAAAACTTAATTAATTTTAAGACTTTATTAAAAAGATAAATAATTTTAGGTGACCAATCACACCTAGTCAAAAAAGATTGGTGACGACTCCTCTTTGTGTTTTTTCAAAATCGTCTAGCGATCGAGTCCCCGGACGAAAATCGTTACGACAATATCAATGAAAAATGAATTTTCATATTGTAAAGATCATAAAAAAGAAGTTAAAATACTAGATTTGAAGTTGAGAAGGAAGAAGATATCAAGAAAGTGAAAAATTCTTATCAAATTCGGCTTAAAACGTGCAAAAAAGCCATTTTGGCTTAGGGGATCAATCCCAAGAGGAGGGGGATTGACCCCTTAGTTCCAGAATGCACAAATTCTGCATTTGGCTTAAGGGGGATCGATCCTGCATGTTGAGGGATCGATCCCTCATCCCGTTTCTACAGATTTTTGACAGAAAATCCAACATTTGAGGTGCCAAAACTTCGTTTTTGAGTATTTTAAGTCCAAGTAAAGGTTTAAACATTTGTGTAACATGATTTTGGACTTGTATGAATCAAAAATATGAATGAAAAACTATTTAACAATAGATTTTACAATTTTGAAAGGATTTTCACCAATAAATGCATTTTTGGTCTCAAAGAAGGTCATTTTGAAATTTATGCATATTTTTGCTAAACCAATGCATTGAAATACATAAATATGTCAAGACAAACTTGTTCACATAGATTTTAAGCACATATCTCATCAAATCATCCAACTTGTGAACATTATGCCATAATTTTTAACATATATATTTCTCATTGATGCTCATGATATGGCATTTTGTATGAATGACATATTTGACATTTTTGGAGCAAGAAAATATATTATCTACACATTGCAAACTTGCTCAACTTACAGAAATCCAATAATCATTTCAAAATCATAAATCATGCCTTTCATTCATTCAACTCATAAAGCATCAAAGATCATTAACAACATGCCTCATTTAATCAAACAAACAAATTTAGCAAATAAGAGTTTTGAAGAGATAGAGTTTAAGCTTACAAAACTCTTTTGCATGAGAGTGTTTTGCCTTAATGTGTTGGATCCACCATTAGCCATTCTTTGAGAAATTGTTGTCACCTTGCTAAGAATGGATTTCCAAGATCTTCCTCATTTTTATTGGCACAAGCAATCTCCATGGGGGTGTGTAGAGCATTTGAACTCCATTGTTTCTTTGTAACTTCATACTCTAACACTCCTACACCAAACAACTTCAAACATGCTTTGGTACCCAAATTTTCTTGGGTCCATGAGAGTTAGTGCAAACAATCTTTGATTCTTTAGGGATCCATTTCAAGCACAATTCATCATTATTTACAGCATGCTTTGGTATCCACATTTTTCTAACTACTCTTCTTCTAAATGTGGTTTTTCTATATGTGCATGCTTGTGAGGTGTGGCCTATCCTATTGCATAGTGAGCATGTGAGAGATGTATCATGCATAGTATTTTTGCTCACTAGGAAATTCTTAAGATGAGTTTCTTTTTGTTTTTCATTATAGCCTAACCCATCTTTATCAAAGAAAGCTCTTTGGGTCTCAAGCATATGATCTAATTTTTGTTGACCCATGTAGAATCTAGAAAATGAATTATGTAAATTTAAGTTCTTTTTATTTACTTCATCAATTTCTAGATTTGCTTCTTCTAATTTCTTTTTAAAATCAAGCTTAGCATTTAATAACATTTCATTTTCTATTTTTAATTTAGCAATGATTTTCTTATATTTGGAGTTCATGCATTGAAATTCATTTGCTAATTCATTAAAGGCATTTTGTAGTTCATCAAATGTATAAATATTATCTTCACTAGAACTACAACTAGCCTCATCATCACTAATAGCCATTAAGCATGTGTAGGCTACCTCATCATCCATGTTATCCTCATCGGAGCTATCACTATCACTCCATGCAGCCACAAATGCTTTCTTCTTAGGTTTCCTATCCTTTTCTTTCCTAAGTAAGGGGTAATCTAGTTTAGTGTGACCTAGTTCATTACATTCATAACACACTAAGAGGTCCTTTTCTCTTCTACTTGACTCTCCTCTTTGATGTCTCCTATTCTTCTCTCTCTCATTCATTCTCATGAACCTATTAAATCTTTTGGCAAACATTGTCATTTCCTTTTCTTCCTCATTTCCACTACTATCACTATCATCTTCAATGACCTCATGAGTGGAAGACTTAAGTGCTACCCCTACTTTCTTTGAAGGCTCTTCATTTCTTTTTAATTTCATTTCATATGTAAGTAAGGAGCCCATAAGTTCATCTAGAGACAAGGTGTTAGGATCCTTAGATTCTTCTATTCCAGTCACCTTTGTCTCCCAAGATTTTGGCAAGCTATTCAAGATTTTCTTAACCATTTCTACATTCGAATAGGTCTTGCCTAATGCCTTAAGTCCATTGATTATGTCATTAAACCTAGTGAACATTTCACTCATGGACTCATTTTCTTTCATTCTAAAAAGCTCATAATCATATGTGAGCATGCCTACTTTGGTTTCTTTAACTTGATTGGTCCCTTTATGTGTAATGGCTAATTTGTCCCATATTTTCTTGGCATTCTCACATAGGGAGACTCTATTATATTCATTGGGACCTAATGCACAAAAGAGAGTGTGCATAGCCTTGGCATTCAGTTGTACCAATCTCATGTCATTTGTGTCCCACTCATCCTCAACTTTGGGGACATCTTTTCCATCAACTTTCATCATTAGGATTTTAGGACCATTTACTATTACTCTTCACACTTTATAGTTATTTGATTACACAAACAACATCATCCTAATTTTTTAATATGAGTAATTCTCTCCATTGAAGAGTGGAGGTCTAACTAATGAGTGTCCCTCTTCTCCTAGGGGTGTGCCTACATTCAAGTGAGCCATTTATGATTGTTTTACTCTATAGATGTTAATCTAAATCGATCTCGAGCCCAAGCTCTGAGACCAATTGTTGGCTCTATAGGCTATACCGAGAGGGGGTGAATCGGTTTTTCACTAACCTTAAGCCCGTTTTTCGATTCTTCTAAATTCTCTAGCCTATATTGAAGTTTTCTAAGTTCTCTAAGCAACTCAAGTATGCAATATAAATTCAATAAATAAGCAAAAATATAATTGCAAATAAATTAAGAGAGTAGGGATAGAGAAATATACGCAAGCGATTTATAGAGGTTCAACAACGTTGCCTACGTCCTCTACCTTGAGAAGCTCCCAAGGATTTTTCCCAAATCCACTAACTTGAATTTGTATTACAATCTCTCTTTTTCAAGGCTCAAGAGAAACCTCCCTCTTTTTCGAGGTTTAAGAGAAACCTCCCTCTTTTTCTAAGGCTAAAGATGTGATAACCGTAAATTTTTCATTTATTGGAAATTAGAAATATTGAAAATAAATATTGGAGAAATTAAATAAGAGGAAATAAATAAAAAATTTGTGAGAACGGGATAGTGGTGAAAATCCCGAGAATTAAGAAAGTGAAAGAATCGGGAAATGGGTGTAAAAGAAATTAAAGTGGAAGTGAAAATAAAAATAATAGAGAGAGGAAAAGAATTAAATTGGATAAATTAAAATCCAAATTAAATAAGGAAAACGAGAAATGAAAATAAAATATGTTTATATAATTTCAAATTTTATACAAATGTATTTTATACAAATACATATGTATATAAACATAATATTTTATGTATATATAAATATATATACATACATATATAGAAAATGTAAATATTATTTTATATTAAAGTTTATAGGTATATATATTGTATTATAACATTTATATAATTCTATATATATAAATGTTATTTATTTTAAAGTATGTAAATGTACATATATATATATATTAGATATATGTTTTGTAATATACAATATATATATATAATTTATATATAATATATATTGTAATATATTATATATGAAATGATATATGTATGATATATAATATATATTATATGTATAAAATATAAAATATAGTGTATAATATATAGTGTATCATATACTAAAAATAGAAAGGGAACAAAACCAAAAAGGGAAACAAAACAGAAAAGGAAAAGAGAAACCGACCCTCCCAGCCAGACCGCCGGTGGAGGAACTGCCACCGCCGGCGAAGGGAAAAGGAAGGGATGACGTCGTCGGTGAGAGGGGAAGCGAACGGCGGCGGCCCGAGGCGGAAAGAGAAGGAAACGACGCAAAGCAAGCGGGAAAAAATGAAAGGAAAAAGGAGAAGGGAGATCGGCGGTGCCGGCCGATCCGGGCACCGCCACCGGCAATGACCAACGAAGGTGAAGGAGACCACCGGCGGTGAAGGAAACGGCGGAGGAAGGAAGAAACGGAGGAGAAAGAGGCCGAAACCCACGGACCCAGATCCGGCGCCATCATCGGTGATGGGGTGAAACGGAGGCCAGATCCGGCATCCTCGCAACGTCGGCCAACTGTGGGAGGCATGAACCGGTGGAAAAAAGGACCGCCGGCTGCCGAACCGGCGGGATGAGGCAGAAACCGGTCTGAACCGGTCCGGCCAGAGAAAGGAGAAAAAAAAGAGAAAAAAAAAAGAAAAGAAAAAAAAGAAAAGAAAAGAAAAAGAAAAAGGAAGAAAGAAAGAGAAAAAGGAAGAAAAAGAGGAAAAAAGGAGAATTTCGAGAATTCGAAAATTTTCGAAAATTCGACAACCCGGGATTTTATAAAGTTCGGTAAGAAATCTTCCTGAGATTTAATTTTCAGAAAAATTAAATAAATTATGGAAAATTCTAAAAATTAGAATTTTTATTTCCAGAAATTATTTTCAGTGATCGGGATAAGGAATCGGGAGAAATGGAGTGCGGGCGCGATCGATAAGAGGAAGTCGCTGACCCAAAAAAAACGTAAGGGATGCATGTGCAACACTGTAAGGATACTCAGTCTGCATATTTTAAATTGAAATATTTTATGCAATTATTTTATGAAAATTATTATGATGCATGATTTGCTGAAAATAATTTGGGAAGAAGTACTGGCTGAAAGATTTTAAACTGTATTTTCCGTGCAAGAGGTTAGTAAATCGGCAGCCGTTATACTGCCGAAAATTTTAGAAAAACTTTATAAAATCATATTAAATGATTTTATTTCCGAACTTCGATAGTAAATCACGAAACATGAGGAAATTACTAAATTTCATAAAACATGAATATAATGAGATGAAATTTTAAAATATTCATGTATTCGAGAATGGTGACAATGAAATCACCGAAAATTCTCGAAATAGATAAATTACACGAAATACGAGACGAAAGATGAAGTGAAATATAGTGAATATTTTTATGAACATTTTTATAAATATTCACTAAAGGATTTTAATCCTTATGGTTCTAAATTATGGAATTTTATATGTAAAAACTGCAGACTTTGTACCATATTAGTGAATAAATAAGAGACATAGAATAAGTTAAGCACTATGATACATTTTGTAAGTAATAATCTTATGTCAAATAATGAGGACGAAATCTCAAATTAGTGAAATTAGAAAACAAATAATTTATACTTTTGTGTCATTTGGAAAATCTTATAACTAAGTTCAAGAATTAAATAAGAACTAATAAGATGCATATATTCTGCAAAATACATAAGTATGTTATTTTAATAAAACAAAGTACACAAGTATACTAAAGGAAGTGTAGTATGCATGAATATTAAATAATTAAAAAATAAATTGAAGAATTCGTAGGTATACACATGCCATAATAAAAATATATTGGACATGAAAATATTATGTGTACATAAATATATATATATATATATTTGTTGGGCTATGTGTATGTATATGTATTTATAATCAAGGTTTGGAATATAAATACATACACATATTTTATGTAATGGAGATAACTAAACATGTATTTATATATAAATACACATAAACTATATATATATATATAATGTAAATATAATTATGAATTATATAAGTATAGACATTGGAGAGTTAAAATAAACAAAAATAAAACAAAAAAAAATAATAATACATGTTAGTGGAGTTTGATGGGACTTTTCCCACCAAAACTCCACTACACATACATCACCGTCCATCATCACCATCTAGGTTAACTGTAGAGAAGTTGGAAACGGATGAAATGAAAAGCAAAATGAGGAAATAGAGAGGAGAAAACCCGAGAGGTAGGGCTGGTCTGAAAAAAACAATCAGTGTAAGAACGAAACAGAGAAGGAAATAAAAACCGAAAACCAAAAAGGAAAAAGGGAGAAAGAAAAGAGTGAGCCGAAAGGGAAGAAGGAGGGAGGCACGTACAGCTACTGCCTCACCACCGTGGGCATCAGGTGTCGACGGCAAAAGAGAAACCACTGGCAGGAAAGCTTGGCAAGATCAATGCTAGTCAGAAGGTCGGGTCAAAAAGCTGAAGGTTGGTCTTCTTAGGCGTCGGACAAGGGAAGAAGGAGGAAAGATTAAACCTACAGTAAGGAGCCACGCGGTAAAACCTTAATGCCAAAATAGGAGCTAATTTCGGGAGCCATTTCTGTTAAATGTAAGTGTAACAAGGGCTGTAAGTAGGGGTTCCAAGGGGGTTAAATGACTGTTTTGACTGATTAATTGCTGCTTGTGGTTGGTTGTTGTTTAAACTGGTTTTAGTTGTGTTGAAGGTAGTAGATAAGAGGATTTTCAACATGGTTTGAGGGAGACTTATGGTGGCCATTCCATTTCATGAAACAGAGAAAGGAATTGGAGTGCTTGGTTGGGCGTGAAGGCTGGTAGAGTCAGGGATGATTCACGTCTGAAAACAGGTAAGATTTTGGTGATTTGAATATTGAAAGAGGTACCAAACATGGGGAATTTGAGCTAAACCAAGTTTTGTCTCTTGGGGACAGAACCAAAGGCTGGAAAAGTGAGTGGAACAAGGCACATTGGCTGGAAATTTATCCAAACCGAGAAGAGCATTTTAAGGGCTGATCTTGCAGCCAAATTTGGATGGTCTTAACTAAGGTAAATGAGGTTATGAGATGATGTTTAAACTGACCTTTGAGGATTTTAGTGTGCTTAGATATAGGTCTTGAAAGGAGAACTAGGAATGCTCTCTTGATTTAAAAGTTTTAAGTGAATATAGTTGTTTAGATAGAGTGGAAATGGTGATGAATAATTGATATCTATATATACATACATATATATATATGCACATACATATATCATTTTAATCAATATAACGATATACCATTGAAAGTAAATTGTATGTATATACATATATATATACATAGGTATATACATATATGGGTGCACAAATATAATTATGTTGATAGATATCTATATATATTGAAGGAGATATGTAGAAATTATTAAACTAATGATGCCTTAGTGAAACAAATTACGAATAGTAAATGATGGTGTATATTAGTTACATGAGAAAGGCTTTTATGTCCTATAAAGAATTGAATTGGAATACTTAAGATTCTAAGACATACACTTGATATGTCATCGAAAGTGATTAAGACATGTTATTGAAACGTTGTTCGATATAATTGTAGTGAATTTGGAGCGGTGTAGGAGTTTAGCTTGAGTTGAGGATCGAGGAAAGGTAACCTACCAAGCATCGAGGTAAGTGGGTTAAGTAAAGCTTGATAGCACCATCTCGTAGGAATGGTTTAATTTTTATAAATCGTTTATGCTTGGGCTAGATCGAAACTTATTTCTGCTTTGAGCGTTGTGGCCAACCAAGCGTACATTTTAAGTGGAATGAACCGATGCATACATGCATTTACATATAGCATGTTTTGAGTTTAAATTACGTAATGTTTATGGTTTAATGACTTGCATCATATGTTATATTTGCAAAGTCTTGGTTTGAACCAATATTTGAAATAAATCGAAAGTCCTTTATATTTCGAACTCAAAACTGATTTAATACTGATTTGGAATCCGTGGAAGCCAAGTGCTACGCGAGGAAATTGATTTCAAACTGTTTTTGAGTGCAGGCATGTCCTACGACCTTCGGGTCACTTCTAGCCTATCGAGCTTAGCTCTAGGCCTTATTTCCCGTCTATTGAGCTTTGTGCTCTAGACTATCGTATTGTACCTATCGAGCCTAGTGCTCTAGGTAGACTGATACTTGTCTGGAAAACCAGCAGGCAAGTTCCAGCTCTCGACTGATCAGCGAGACTGGATATCGTCCTATGGCCATAGATTTAGTGTTGCTTGCAACACCATTCCATCACTAGCTAGGATGGATATCGATTGATTGACTGA
Organism: Heritiera fomes; assembly: GCA_032173925.1. Taxonomy (NCBI): domain Eukaryota; kingdom Viridiplantae; phylum Streptophyta; class Magnoliopsida; order Malvales; family Malvaceae; genus Heritiera; species Heritiera fomes. The sequence continues at coordinate 24,219,326 of JAPDPM010000001.1, forward strand.
TTGAGGATCACTGCCTAATCTCTACTTACTATTGTTCCATTTCTAATACTGCTTTTAGTGAACTGAGGCAATATGCCTAATTGTTATCGAGTATCTTGATTTATGACTAGTGGATTCTTAAAAATCTATATTGATCGTTTATTGAATGCTTATTGATTGTTTTATCAAAGTAACTATTGATTGACTTATCGAACTACATTGATAGCTTATTTGAATGCACAACGTACTGAGTTCAACCGAATGCATAGCGAACTCATTTAAATGAACTGCATAGTAAGTTTTGTTTTAAGTAAGTGCATATTGAAAGCGTTCTATAACAGAAATGCATAAAGAAGTGTTTGGTTTATGATCGTGCATTAAATATCGAGTTCGCTTATTACTTCGGTATTGTTTTCCACAACTACATATAGAACGACATGAGTCTAGCATGCATTTACTTAAGCTACTTACTGAGCCGTGGTTTTGCTCACCCCTTATTAATAACATCGCAGATCATACCAGTTAGGCTCCTACTTGGAGTTTGGGTGCGAAGCCTCGGGGACATACTTGAGTAGCTGTATCGGTCCGAATCCTCCGAGTGCTGTTTTTGTTGCACTTGAGGTATAATATCGCTTATTTTGTTATCCATGTATGACATGTTAAGTTTGCACAGTACATGCTTATGGGATTGCTTTTGGGATGTAACTTAGGATCGTCCTAGATTATTATAGGCTTGATGATTATCGAGCACGATCCGAGAAATGAATTGTAGTGATTTTGAAACTGTATCTTATATCTATTTGTTGATTTGGGAAGCATGTATTGGATCTAGTTGAATGAACTGAAAATTTTGGATTGAGATATGGGGCTGGAAATAGTTGAGATTTTTGCAGGTTATTGAGCTGGGGAAAGTCGATTTTATATAAGGGGGAGTTTTCGACGTTTTTCTTTTTTTGTCTAATATTAAAGGAGAGTATTACGTAAGTCCAAATGGTAAATTAAACAACAAATGTATATTAAATGAAGGATACGAGAGTAGTTGAGAGAGGACACTGACACCGAATACAAACCCTAAAGTGAAAAGAAAAAGTTAGTTCGTAAAATCGACACAATTGAAGGGTAAATAGTGAATGGAGTGATAGGCGTACGTCACGGCCTTCGGGTCGTGACAGATTAAATGGTATCAGAGCACGGTTTGTCTAGTACGTGTCAACGTCCTAGAGGTCGTTATTGGTGTTACATCCCATGTACTGTGCAATGTCTGCATGTAGTGTACTGTTACCGACTTATACTAAGATTGATCTGCTCTTGGTATAGGTTCTCTCTTGATTGACATACAATGAGGAGGATTGGAGGTAGACCGAGGGGGTTGGCTCGAAGATATCCGATTACACGGCCGCCCTCATCCGCAGTACCCCCATCATCCTCAAATCCGACTCCTCCACCCCCAGATAGTATAGAAGCGAGAATGGCCCGAATAGAACAAAGCCATGAGAATATGACTGCTTTATTGCAACAGTTGGTAGCTAACCAAGCTAGTGCACATCAGGCTGCACCACCACCTCCCGCACCTCTAGTACCGCCACCTCCTGCACCTCCTGCACCTCCTGTGCCTCCACCACCACCACAGCAGGCACCACCTCCGTCACCTCCGGTAGTGCCACAGGTTGTACCTTTGCCAGTTGTGCCTCCACCCGCTGTACCAGAAGTTGGGAACCCAGTGGATAGAAATATGACACTCCTCCGACAATTCCAGAAAATGAATCCATCACAGTTTAAGGGGGAGAAAGATCCAGCGAAGGCGGAGGAATGGATAGAGGAGATGGAGTTTCTCTTCAAATATATGGGGTGTGGTACCACTGAGAGGGTTTCATTAGCAGTGTATATGATGAGGAGTGATGCGCAGAAATGGTGGAAGACCCATGAGACGTTCTTATTGGCTAAGGATCCGGTTATTACATGGGAGAGGTTCTTAGAGGCCTTCATGAACCATTATATATCTAAGGCTGCCAGACGACAGAAAAAGAAGGAATTTATGGAACTCACTCAAAGATCGATGAGGGTAGATGAGTATGAGACTCGATTTACTGCCTTAGTGAAGTATGACTCGGATTATGTTGTTAATGAGGAGAAGAAGGCAGAGAAGTTTGCTTCGGGATTGAGACCCAACATCCGAAGTAGGGTCACTCCATTTGAGCTTACCGAGTATGAGGCAGTGGTAAGGAAAGCTCAGACTGTTGAACAAGAATTGGAGACTACCCAAGCTGAGTATGGGACAAGGAAGCCTCCTAGAGCCAAACCATTCATAGATAGGAGGGATGAGAAGAGGAGGTTTGAACCGAGTAGATCACATGGACAAAATAAGAGGCAGAGATTTGTTGCGCCTCGACCACAGGCTACTAGGCCTACAGCTACTGCTACTCCTCCTAACAGGGCCTTAGCCATTATCCCTACTGCTACTGCTACTGCTACATCTCAGCCATGTACCACTTGTGGACACAAGCATGGCAACAGACCTTGTTATGTGGTCACTGGAGCTTGTTTTAGGTGTGGCAAGACTGGCCATAGAATCAAGGATTGCCCCCAGATGAAGGCCACAGAGACGCAAGCCGGGGGACAGACCATGCCACAGCAAAGGAGGACACAAGACAAAGGCAAGAGTCCAATGGTACAAGGTAGAGTGTTTGCACTTGATCAGGAGACAGCTGATGCTTCTGGTTCGGTTATCAAGGGTAAGCTTACTATCTGTGACTTAGAAGCATTCGTACTCATTGATCCCGGCTCAACTCATTCATTCATTTCACCTGCATTTGCTAGTAGATTGCATATAGAGTCAGAGCCTTTAGGTTATCCCTTATACATTACTACTCCTCTCAAAGAATCACAGACAACTGAATATGTTTATCGTAAGTGTAAAGTGAAGGTGGGAGATAAGTGCTTAACAGTAGATTTGATACTATTGAATATGTATGACTTTGATGTAATACTAGGCATGGATTGGTTAACCAACCATCATGCTAGTGTAGATTGCTATAAGAAGATTGTAATTCTCTCCCTACCTGAAAAGTTTGTATTATGCTTTGGAAATGATAAATAGAATGATTTTAATTGTTGTTGATGTCTCACTAATATGAGATTAATTGTTTATGAAGGCTATCTCGCGTTTGTCGAGGATGCCGAAAAGAGCCAATCGGAACTGTCCGACATCCCAGTTGTCAAGGACTTCTCCGATGTATTTCCGGATGAGCTACCAGGGCTACCTCCGGAAAGAGAGATGGAGTTTGCCATAGAGCTACTCCCAGGCACTCAACCTATATCCAAGCCCCCGTATCGAATGGCCTTAGTTGAGTTAGAGGAGTTGAAAAAGCAATTACAAGAATTGTTGGACAAAGGGTTCATAAGGCCGAGTGTGTCACCATGGGGAGCTCCGGTGTTGTTTGTGAAAAAGAAGGATGGCAGTTTGAGGCTATGTATCGATTATAGGCAGTTGAATCAAGCAACGGTGAAGAATAAGTATCCACTGCCTAGGATTGATGATCTATTGGATCAATTGAAGGGTGCCCAATTATTTTCGAAGATCGATTTGAGGTCGGGGTACCACCAACTGAGGATTAGAGGGGAAGATGTGCCAAAGACAGCATTCAGGACTCGATATGGCCACTACGAATTCCTAGTTATGCCATTCGGTCTAACGAATGCCCCTGCAGCATTCATGGCATTGATGAATGAAGTATTCAAGCCTCACTTGGATGAGTTCGTCATTGTGTTCATAGATGACATACTGGTGTATTCCCGATCCCGGGAAGAACATGAGCACCACCTCCACATAGTACTCCAGACTCTTAGAAAGGAAGGGCTATACGCAAAGTTTAGCAAGTGTGAGTTTTGGTTGGAACAAATCAGTTTTCTGGGGCATGTGGTATCAAAGGATGGTGTAGCAGTTGATCCAGTTAAGATAGAGGCCGTGATGAATTGGGAGAGGCCTAGAACAGTGACCGAGATTCGCAGCTTCTTAGGGCTTGCAGGTTACTATAGGAGATTTGTAGAGGGATTTTCCAAACTTGCTGCTCCACTAACCCGACTCACACGCAAGGACGTCAAGTTTGAATGGAATGATGCGTGTGAGCGTAGCTTTTTGGAGCTTAAGCAAAGGTTGACTACGGCTCCTGTGTTGACGGTTCCAAGTGGATCCGGAGGATTTGCAGTGTATAGTGATGCTTCTCTACAGGGTCTAGGGTGTGTGTTGATGCAGAATGGTAGAGTAGTGGCATATGGTTCAAGACAGTTGAAGGACCACGAGAGGAACTATCCTACTCATGATTTGGAGTTGGCAGCGGTAGTGTTTGCGCTAAAGATTTGGCGCCATTATTTGTATGGTGAGCGGTTCCAGGTTTATACAGACCACAAGAGCTTAAAGTACTTATTCTCGCAAAAAGAGTTGAATATGAGACAGAGAAGATGGATGGAGCTATTGAAGGACTATGACTGCGAGATTCTCTATCATCCGGGTAAAGCAAACCGGGTAGCAGATGCATTAAGTAGGAAGAGTGTGGGTTTTGTTAGTTACATGATGGTCCGAGAATGGGATTTGATGGAAAAATTTTCAGAGTTGAATATCAACCTAGAGCCCGATGGTGAGTGTTTGATGGCTAGCTTGAGGATAGAGCCTAGCATTATGGATCAAATTAGACAAGCCCAGAAAGAGGATCCTAGACTTGTGGAGATTATTGGTGGAATACAACCAGACCAAGATTCAGGGTTTGAGATTTCAGATGATGGGTTATTGAGGTATAGGGGCAGAATTTGTGTCCCGAATGATGAGATGTTGAAGAGGCAAATATTAGAGGAGGCACACAGCTCCAAATACACTATGCATCCAGGTAATACGAAGATGTATCAGAATTTACGCAAAGTGTTTTGGTGGGCTGGTATGAAGAAAGATATAGCGACCTTTGTGTCCAAGTGCCTAGTGTGCCAAAAAGTTAAGATTGAACACCAACGGCCAGCAGGTTTACTAAAGCCTTTACCCATACCTACATGGAAATGGGAGCATGTGACTATGGACTTCATTATGGGGCTCCCGAGGACTCGTAAGAATCATGATGCAATCTGGGTGATAGTTGACAGATTGACAAAGTCCGCTCATTTCCTAGCTATGAAGGCTACCGATTCGCTTAGTGCCTTAGCAAATATGTATGTTAAGGAGATTGTGAGGTTACATGGGGTCCCAGTGAGCATAGTTTCGGATAGAGATTCTCGGTTTACTTCCCGTTTCGGGGGACACTTCCAAGATGCTATGGGAACTAAACTAAGCTTTAGCACAGCCTTCCATCCTCAAACCGATGGGCAATCAGAGAGGACTATTCAGACACTTGAGGACATGTTGAGGGCATGTGTTATGGATTTTCGAGGCTCATGGGATGATCATTTGGCACTGGCGGAGTTTGCATATAACAACAGCTTTCACTCTAGTATTGGGATGGCACCTTACGAGGCATTGTATGGGCGTAGGTGTAGATCTCCTATCGGTTGGGAAGAAGTAGGTGAAAGAAAGTTATTCACTCCGGAGATGGTAGAGAAAGCTTCCGAAGATGTGAGATTGATATGTGATAGACTGAGGACAGCCCAAAGTAGACAGAAAAGTTATGCCGACTGTCGAAGGAGGCCTTTAGAGTTCCAAGTGGGTGATAAAGTGTTCTTAAAAATCTCTCCGTCTAAAGGCATAATGAGATTTGGCAAGAAAGGGAAGTTGAGTCCTCGATACATTGGTCCATTCGAGATATTGGAGAGAGTGGGTGACATAGCATATCGACTAGCATTACCCCCAGAGCTATCGGGTGTGCATAACGTCTTTCATGTGTCGATGCTACGAAAATATCATCCGGACCCATCTCATGTGATCGAGTATGAGCCACTGGAGATTAGAGAGGACTTAAGCTATGTCGAGAGACCAATTCGGATCTTAGACAGGAAGGATAAGATGTTGAGGTCTAAGACAATCCCTTTAGTCAAAGTGCTTTGGCAGCACCACTCTTCAGAGGAAGCCACATGGGAGTTGGAAAGCCTAATGAGAGAGAAATACCCTTACCTATTTCTACTAGACACGGAAAATTTGGGGGACCAAATTTCCTAAGGTGGGGAGGATGTAAAAACTGCAGACTTTGTACCATATTAGTGAATAAATAAGAGACATAGAATAAGTTAAGCACTATGATACATTTTGTAAGTAATAATCTTATGTCAAATAATGAGGACGAAATCTCAAATTAGTGAAATTAGAAAACAAATAATTTATACTTTTGTGTCATTTGGAAAATCTTATAACTAAGTTCAAGAATTAAATAAGAACTAATAAGATGCATATATTCTGCAAAATACATAAGTATGTTATTTTAATAAAACAAAGTACACAAGTATACTAAAGGAAGTGTAGTATGCATGAATATTAAATAATTAAAAAATAAATTGAAGAATTCGTAGGTATACACATGCCATAATAAAAATATATTGGACATGAAAATATTATGTGTACATAAATATATATATATATATATTTGTTGGGCTATGTGTATGTATATGTATTTATAATCAAGGTTTGGAATATAAATACATACACATATTTTATGTAATGGAGATAACTAAACATGTATTTATATATAAATACACATAAACTATATATATATATATAATGTAAATATAATTATGAATTATATAAGTATAGACATTGGAGAGTTAAAATAAACAAAAATAAAACAAAAAAAAATAATAATACATGTTAGTGGAGTTTGATGGGACTTTTCCCACCAAAACTCCACTACACATACATCACCGTCCATCATCACCATCTAGGTTAACTGTAGAGAAGTTGGAAACGGATGAAATGAAAAGCAAAATGAGGAAATAGAGAGGAGAAAACCCGAGAGGTAGGGCTGGTCTGAAAAAAACAATCAGTGTAAGAACGAAACAGAGAAGGAAATAAAAACCGAAAACCAAAAAGGAAAAAGGGAGAAAGAAAAGAGTGAGCCGAAAGGGAAGAAGGAGGGAGGCACGTACAGCTACTGCCTCACCACCGTGGGCATCAGGTGTCGACGGCAAAAGAGAAACCACTGGCAGGAAAGCTTGGCAAGATCAATGCTAGTCAGAAGGTCGGGTCAAAAAGCTGAAGGTTGGTCTTCTTAGGCGTCGGACAAGGGAAGAAGGAGGAAAGATTAAACCTACAGTAAGGAGCCACGCGGTAAAACCTTAATGCCAAAATAGGAGCTAATTTCGGGAGCCATTTCTGTTAAATGTAAGTGTAACAAGGGCTGTAAGTAGGGGTTCCAAGGGGGTTAAATGACTGTTTTGACTGATTAATTGCTGCTTGTGGTTGGTTGTTGTTTAAACTGGTTTTAGTTGTGTTGAAGGTAGTAGATAAGAGGATTTTCAACATGGTTTGAGGGAGACTTATGGTGGCCATTCCATTTCATGAAACAGAGAAAGGAATTGGAGTGCTTGGTTGGGCGTGAAGGCTGGTAGAGTCAGGGATGATTCACGTCTGAAAACAGGTAAGATTTTGGTGATTTGAATATTGAAAGAGGTACCAAACATGGGGAATTTGAGCTAAACCAAGTTTTGTCTCTTGGGGACAGAACCAAAGGCTGGAAAAGTGAGTGGAACAAGGCACATTGGCTGGAAATTTATCCAAACCGAGAAGAGCATTTTAAGGGCTGATCTTGCAGCCAAATTTGGATGGTCTTAACTAAGGTAAATGAGGTTATGAGATGATGTTTAAACTGACCTTTGAGGATTTTAGTGTGCTTAGATATAGGTCTTGAAAGGAGAACTAGGAATGCTCTCTTGATTTAAAAGTTTTAAGTGAATATAGTTGTTTAGATAGAGTGGAAATGGTGATGAATAATTGATATCTATATATACATACATATATATATATGCACATACATATATCATTTTAATCAATATAACGATATACCATTGAAAGTAAATTGTATGTATATACATATATATATACATAGGTATATACATATATGGGTGCACAAATATAATTATGTTGATAGATATCTATATATATTGAAGGAGATATGTAGAAATTATTAAACTAATGATGCCTTAGTGAAACAAATTACGAATAGTAAATGATGGTGTATATTAGTTACATGAGAAAGGCTTTTATGTCCTATAAAGAATTGAATTGGAATACTTAAGATTCTAAGACATACACTTGATATGTCATCGAAAGTGATTAAGACATGTTATTGAAACGTTGTTCGATATAATTGTAGTGAATTTGGAGCGGTGTAGGAGTTTAGCTTGAGTTGAGGATCGAGGAAAGGTAACCTACCAAGCATCGAGGTAAGTGGGTTAAGTAAAGCTTGATAGCACCATCTCGTAGGAATGGTTTAATTTTTATAAATCGTTTATGCTTGGGCTAGATCGAAACTTATTTCTGCTTTGAGCGTTGTGGCCAACCAAGCGTACATTTTAAGTGGAATGAACCGATGCATACATGCATTTACATATAGCATGTTTTGAGTTTAAATTACGTAATGTTTATGGTTTAATGACTTGCATCATATGTTATATTTGCAAAGTCTTGGTTTGAACCAATATTTGAAATAAATCGAAAGTCCTTTATATTTCGAACTCAAAACTGATTTAATACTGATTTGGAATCCGTGGAAGCCAAGTGCTACGCGAGGAAATTGATTTCAAACTGTTTTTGAGTGCAGGCATGTCCTACGACCTTCGGGTCACTTCTAGCCTATCGAGCTTAGCTCTAGGCCTTATTTCCCGTCTATTGAGCTTTGTGCTCTAGACTATCGTATTGTACCTATCGAGCCTAGTGCTCTAGGTAGACTGATACTTGTCTGGAAAACCAGCAGGCAAGTTCCAGCTCTCGACTGATCAGCGAGACTGGATATCGTCCTATGGCCATAGATTTAGTGTTGCTTGCAACACCATTCCATCACTAGCTAGGATGGATATCGATTGATTGACTGATTGAGGATCACTGCCTAATCTCTACTTACTATTGTTCCATTTCTAATACTGCTTTTAGTGAACTGAGGCAATATGCCTAATTGTTATCGAGTATCTTGATTTATGACTAGTGGATTCTTAAAAATCTATATTGATCGTTTATTGAATGCTTATTGATTGTTTTATCAAAGTAACTATTGATTGACTTATCGAACTACATTGATAGCTTATTTGAATGCACAACGTACTGAGTTCAACCGAATGCATAGCGAACTCATTTAAATGAACTGCATAGTAAGTTTTGTTTTAAGTAAGTGCATATTGAAAGCGTTCTATAACAGAAATGCATAAAGAAGTGTTTGGTTTATGATCGTGCATTAAATATCGAGTTCGCTTATTACTTCGGTATTGTTTTCCACAACTACATATAGAACGACATGAGTCTAGCATGCATTTACTTAAGCTACTTACTGAGCCGTGGTTTTGCTCACCCCTTATTAATAACATCGCAGATCATACCAGTTAGGCTCCTACTTGGAGTTTGGGTGCGAAGCCTCGGGGACATACTTGAGTAGCTGTATCGGTCCGAATCCTCCGAGTGCTGTTTTTGTTGCACTTGAGGTATAATATCGCTTATTTTGTTATCCATGTATGACATGTTAAGTTTGCACAGTACATGCTTATGGGATTGCTTTTGGGATGTAACTTAGGATCGTCCTAGATTATTATAGGCTTGATGATTATCGAGCACGATCCGAGAAATGAATTGTAGTGATTTTGAAACTGTATCTTATATCTATTTGTTGATTTGGGAAGCATGTATTGGATCTAGTTGAATGAACTGAAAATTTTGGATTGAGATATGGGGCTGGAAATAGTTGAGATTTTTGCAGGTTATTGAGCTGGGGAAAGTCGATTTTATATAAGGGGGAGTTTTCGACGTTTTTCTTTTTTTGTCTAATATTAAAGGAGAGTATTACGTAAGTCCAAATGGTAAATTAAACAACAAATGTATATTAAATGAAGGATACGAGAGTAGTTGAGAGAGGACACTGACACCGAATACAAACCCTAAAGTGAAAAGAAAAAGTTAGTTCGTAAAATCGACACAATTGAAGGGTAAATAGTGAATGGAGTGATAGGCGTACGTCACGGCCTTCGGGTCGTGACATTATATTTATATAAATTCCATAAAAGTTTATTTTATGATGAAAACTACGGTTTTGAGATTGGTTGGCATTCCTATCATGCTGATGCATGATATGTGATATTTTTAGTCCCGGTTGACACCTGATCCGCGACCCACAGAGGACAATATAGATTATGGTCATAGATTTAACCGGTTTATTTCTGTACCCTTTGAGGTTTATAGTACGATAAGATTGATGTCTATCTTAGACTCCATAACTGATAGATGATATGTCAAAAAGGAAAGTGTTTTACATGATGGGAAATCTTGCTATTGACTTGCATGTTATGTGTTATAGTTTGGTTGTGGTTATTGAATGTATAAATTGTATACTTCTTGGTGCTTGCATTTTGAATAATAGTTGTTAGAAAGGAAGTCTTGTTTATGACTTGCATGTTATGTGTTATAGTTTGGTTGTGGTTATTGAATGTATAAATTGTATACTTTTTCGTGCTTGCATTTTTAATAGTAGTTGTTAGAAAGGAAATCTTGCTTATGATTTGCATGTTATGTGTTTTAGTTTGGTTGTAGTTATTGAGGGTATAAATTGTATACTTTTTAGTGCTTGCATTTTGAGGAATGCATTATGCATAGGAATTAATTAAAATTCCGAACCGTGGGAGCCACCTCTAGAATCCTTCGAGAACTAAGTCCTACACAAGTTTCGATGTGTTAATAAGAAATTTCCAAACCGTGGGAGCCACCTCTAGAATCCTTCGGGAACTAAGTGCTACACAAGCTTCGATGTGCTAAAGGCCAAACTGAGCAAAGACTCGATGATTGTACCGTGTGAGCCACGGAACTAAGTGCTACACGTGTTCTGATGTGTTAGTAAAGGCCAAACCGAGCAAAGACTCGATGATTTTACCGTGAGAGCCACCTGTAGAATCCTTCAGGAACTAAGTGTTACACGTGTTCTGATGTGTTAGTAAAGGCCAAACCGAGCACAGACTCGATGATTGTACTGTGGGAGCCACCTCTAGAATCCTTCGGGAACTAAGTGCTACACGTGTTCTGATGTGTTAGTAAAGGCGAAACCAAGCAAAGACTCGATGATTGTACCGTGTGAGCCACCTCTAGAATCCTTCGGGAACTAAGTGCTACACGAGTTCTGATGTGTTAGTAATCAGTTTAAGTTCTGATGGGGATGCGATAAATGTCGAAGGATGAAATAGATCTTGTGCATATGACATATGATGTGTGTGATATATCGGATTATGTTTATATATGCCACTCAAACATGTGCTACTTGAATGTTCGTCTCTTTCACACTTAATCATACTGATAAAAAGAATGATGCCTTGTGAACCTAAGAATGGAATGAAAGTATGAACAAGTTTGAGACGTTTGTGTGCGTACGAAATGAGTTTTAAAGAAAAATAATAATGATTTAACTAATATTCTTTTCAAATAATATATGAATATTAGTTATTTTATTTAAACCCTTTATTTCATAAAGGCATTATTATGAAAAGAATATGAAAAGGTTATGAAGATTAAAAAAAAGGATTTATTAATTCAAAACGAAAAAAAATTCTCTCTACAGTTGCTTCTAGGTTCCGTAACAAGTATGATATTCTAAAATACCTACCTTACTCCATTCGGATTCTTAGTCGACTGTTGTATCTTTCCTACATGCGAGCCTAGAGCCCATAGGAAAAATGAAAAAGATTTTCAGCATATAGGAAGCTGAGTATCAAGTGAGGCATATAATTCTCTTACTGAGCCGTGGTTTTGCTCACCCCTTAATTTTCAACATTTCAGGTTTTGCTGAATGTGAGTTCAGTGGATTGTGGATCCTGGCTGTACACGAAGGACAATGTGTCAGACCGACTGATTATTTGAGGTATGATCATTTATTCTCTGTATTTAGACATGTCAACAGTACTACTTATCTGATTAATTACGATAGGGGATGTGTATAATATAAACAATATTATGTAAAATTGTTTAACAGTCAGTACAAGTGAAGTATCGCAGACAGCCCAACCGGTTAAATTGTGTACAATAAGGTAAGAAATGTGGTCACGGGTCGTGACAGATTTAATGGTATCAGAGCAATGGTTGGCCTGATGTCTGTGGATACTTTTGGAAGGAAAAGAGTTAAACATCCCCGGTAGTACTGTGTCGTCTGAATACGTAGAGAAAATAAATGATTGTAAATGGAGTAAAATGATTTAAAGGGAGTGAGAAAGTATAAATTGAGAATGTTAAAGAAGAAATAGGCTCAGAAATTACCAAAAAATTGGTGATTCTTCTAATCTAAATGAAGGTCTGTCCGATAAGGAACAGAAATGGACTCGGTGAGGGCCCCACCAGTACTTTTCTGTCCGAACCGAACTAAAACCTGAAAGTGATGGTATAAAGTAGGGGAATAAAATATCATCATTAAATAGACTTTAAGATCACCGATTGAGGATAATTTGAACAGAGAGAAAATTTTTGGCCAAAAATGACCATAATACCCCTACCCCCAAAATTTTACCGGGAGTCAAAATAGATCACCAGAAGTTGGAATTGACCGATTTGATAGAGAAATTAATGTTATAAAGCTGAATTACAAGTAAATTAGTCCCATTGTGGATTTTAGTTAACTTCTCTGTCGAAAATCGAATGAGATCTAACTTGCTGTTATAAGTATAAGAAAGGATACTATCAACATATAGATGATCAGTTCATTGATTTGAATGTATATTGGGGAGAAGGAAATAAGCGTCGAAATGACGAAAATGCCCCTATGTTGGGCGATGTTCAGAACTGTGATAAAACCGAGCTGAATTGGAATCCATTGATAGTAATGGAATTACTAATGGTATAGAGGATGTCAGATGAATATCACGATCCCTATTACTAATTCCACTAACATTAGACTACAGACGCGAAAGAAATCCGTGAGGGGCTAAGTGCCACGTCTGTGTGACGGGGGCCACCTCTAGAACCCAGAGCGGACAGTACAGATGTGTACAGGCGGACGGCGGACGGGCCGGGGCCTTATATGATGCGATCCAAAGAGTGTAGTGGAATGTCATCAGATGATTGACCCGGTTATTGGCTGTAAGGGTCGAAAAATTAAGAGTGTGCTGAACGGGATCGTTGAATAGTATGAAAAGTGAAATGATTACAAGAATTGACTGATGAGGTGAACAGTATCGATAATGAAATACATACTGGTATGGTTACTTATGGTTCTATATGTTTTACTATTTTGAGGTATCAAACAGATAATCTTATATAGAACCGACATATCTTGAAATATGTACTACAGAATGAAGTACTATGTGGGGTACTGTAAATTAGAGAATAATTATAAGAATAATGAAGTGATAAAAAGAAGATGACAGCTAACCTAAGTTCTTCAGGACCCTTGATGACAGAACTGTGACGGGCGACTCAATGATAGACGACCCGTAGTGGATCATGTGTTGTGAGATACAGGTAAATTATATTATCGCCGACTCACTAGTAAGGGTAAACCTGGGCGAAAGGATCGCCTAGGGGATGCTCGCCGACGGTCGATGTGAACGGGCAGGGCTCTTACAATTGTCTCAATGGTAACACGAGTGTAAGGAACTAGGTACGTAAGGGGTGCAAGGTTCAAACCTCGTAGAGAATATAGTCAAGGGAACAAAGCCTGAATTCAGTAAATGGAAATGGTTTTAAAGTGAATAACTGAATTGAAACGGGTAGCTGTAAGGTGTGTTGAGAACCGTTGTACTTGATACAGCTTACCAGAATGAGATTCGTAACGCTGTAAAGTATGACTAGGTAATGAAATCAAGGTAGAGTATTATCAAAATGATTTGAATATTGAATGTCTCTGCCTTGAAACTACACTGTGAAATGATGGGACACAATGATGAAGGTCCAAAATGATAAAAGAAGTGTGGTTAAAGAAACTATCGGATGAGAATCCCGATAAATTCCAGTGTAATATAGATTGAGAAATCAGGTTAATGTTGACTCGATTATGGATATGAAATTTATTCTTAAGCTTGTATCGAAGAATATAGAAGAAATCCGACAAGTTTAAGAAAATAATTTTTTGGAAAATATTATGGATGATGAAATTCGCACGTATCGATGTAAAGGATGGAAATACAAATAATAGGATTTGAGGATGAATTAAACGATGTATTTAATTTTTATTACACACTAAAGTTCTTATGAAGAACAAATAAATATCATATGGAAGTGATGCCTTAAATATGATTTAATCGGAGATGGATAAGGAGCTTATAAGAGCAATCTTTGTAAAAGGCATCATCAGATGAAAAGTTGAAGAACGATGGTCATAAGATGATAAGAAATGTATGATTAAAGAAAGTATCAGATTAGATTTCCGATAGGACTTCCAGAGTTATATAAATTAGAGGAATCGAGATAACATTGACTCGATTTTGAATATGAAGTTAAATTCTAAGCTTATATCGGAGAATGTAGAAAAAATCCGAAAAGCTTAAAAAAACAACTCTGGAAATTGTGTGAATAATGAAATTCACGTGTAAAGGTCTGGATGACGAGAATACAGATAATGAAAAATTTAGAATAATGAAATTATCTGTATAAGTGTAAATGAGAGAAATACAAATGATATTGAGATGTAGATGAATTAAAAATGATGTATTAATTTCCTACCATTAATAAAGTTCCGGTGAAGAACAAGTATTCATCTACATGAAAATAGACGCTTTTATGGATCTGATTATAGATATGTGAGGAGCTAATAAGACTAGCCTCAGAATAAAGCGTCATTAGATAAAAGATTGAAGATTGGTGTCCATAAGATAATGATTCGAACTCGGAGTGAATTTTACGAGTTCCTATTGAAGTTACAAGGGTAATGAGTTGCCTTGTAAAGTATATAAGCCTAAAGAATGAGGCATCCTTACAAGAGAAAATTGCTGAAATACTGATAGAGTCTAAAGTATAAATGAAACATGAGCAGCATTGTGATATGATCCTTAAACTCTTAAAGGCTGTGGAATTGTGCTAAGATTAACAACTAAGAAATTTGGCTAGACAGTATCTCCTCTTGAGATATATGATCTTGAGACGACAGGGTGACAGTGAACCTGTCTATGATATAGAGATAATGATTGAGATACGAAAGTAATGAGTTTAGATAAATACTACTGCCAGCCTATAAAAGAGTGATGAGACTAGCTGCTCTATAGATGAGATCCAATTAAAGAAATTAAAGTCGGTAGATGGCTAGTGTAAAGAAAAAAGATGGTACGCAAGATTTTAAAAGATCTTAGCAGTATAGTACCATGCCAATTAAAAATATATATGTATATATATGAAGAGATAAATAGTAGAAATATGAAAACGAAAATGAAAGTGGAATAAGGAAATAAATTGCATGATGAGAAGGGAACATCAATATGAAACAGTTCCCGAAGTTAAGACTGGAATTGAATTGTGTTGGTTATCACATAACTGTGGCAAGATGTAAAATCAAATCCAGAATTGATGAGTGAAAGTAATGATACTCCAAGAAGTAAGATAATTGATATGTTTACTGCCAGTAAAATGTTTGTACATATAACCACCTCGAAATGATAGAGATGATGGAATTGTATAGATAATGTGGTGCTTAAATGGATAATTCGAGGATTCAATCACAGAATCTAAATTATGAAAAGAGATCTAAAGACCATACTACATGAAGAGAATATGATAGTCTCATGAATTATGATCGTAAGAGATGAACTATAGTAAAGTCGGCAAATGAGATGCAGCCTTGATGGAATAGGTGTGAAAATGAATATTGTGGACAATAAAGAGTCCAAAAGAGAAACGATGATATGGAAGTGATTAAAGACTGATGATCTAAATAGAATCACTTTCCATTATCAGACATCTAGATCCTTTAGTGCCTTAGTCGCAGTATAAGTGTTAAACGGTGTGAATGTGTATGTACAGTTCCAGTGAGCCTTACATGTGATGGGAGTCTCTGAGTTGCCATATGCTAATGAGAGATAGCAAAAGGCCTTGAGATCCCAAGTATATTGTTAGCGCCGCTCCATACTGATATATATATGAGCGTGAGATGTAAACGCTCCATGATATTGAGAGAGCGTGTGCATGAGATGTGAAAGCTACTGGGACACTTACATATAATTGATTGACATGTGTACATGATAGTACCAAATTATGTCGACTCGGCACTAAGTGAGAAGAATGGATGATGAACAGCATAGATCAGCTGTAATATTAAAATATTATGTATGGCTCTTATATGAAAAGAGTAAAAGTGAATAACTCTCGATTTGAGAAAAGAAATTACATGAGCATAGACATATATGATGAAAGACAACATGTAGTGGTCTAAAGTACTCTTGATGTTGGAAGTGTACTGGCAGTATTACTTGGAGGATGAACTAGAGGTCAGAAGTCGTAAGTATACGGCATGTACTACCTTTGGACTTAAGTTAAATTCGGAGGACCGAATTTCTTAAGGTGGGGAGGATGTGATAACCGTAAATTTTTCATTTATTGGAAATTAGAAATATTGAAAATAAATATTGGAGAAATTAAATAAGAGGAAATAAATAAAAAATTTGCGAGAACGGGATAGTGGTGAAAATCCCGAGAATTAAGAAAGTGAAAGAATCGGGAAATGGGTGTAAAAGAAATTAAAGTGGAAGTGAAAATAAAAATAATAGAGAGAGGAAAAGAATTAAATTGGATAAATTAAAATCCAAATTAAATAAGAAAAACGAGAAATGAAAATAAAATATGTTTATATAATTTCAAATTTTATATAAATGTATTTTATACAAATACATATGTATATAAACATAATATTTTATGTATATATAAATATATATATATATATACATACATATATAGAAAATGTAAATATTATTTTATATTAAAGTTTATAGGTATAAATATTGTATTATAACATTTATATAATTCTATATATATAAATGTTATTTATTTTAAAGTATGTAAATGTACATATATATATTAGATATATGTTTTGTAATATACAATATATATAATTTATATATAATATATATTGTAATATATTATATATGAAATGATATATGTATGATATATAATATATATTATATATATAAAATATAAAATATAGTGTATAATATATAGTATATCATATACTAAAAATAGAAAGGGAACAAAACCAAAAAGGGAAACAAAACAGAAAAGGAAAAGAGAAATCGGGGAGGAAATCCCGACCCTCCCAGCCAGACCGCCGGTGGCGGAACTGCCACCGCCGGCGAGGGGAAAAGGAAGGGATGACGTCGCCGGCGAGAGGGGAAGCGAACGGCGGCGGAAACGACACAAAGCAAGCGGGAAAAAATGAAAGGAAAAAGGAGAAGGGAGATCGGCGGTGCCGGCCGATCCGGGCACTGCCACCGCCACCAACGCCACCGGCAAGGACCAACGAAGGTGAAGGAGACCACCGGTGGTGAAGGAAACGGCGGAGGAAGGAAGAAATGGAGGAGAAAGAGGTCGAAACCCACGGACCCAGATCCGGCGTCGTCGTCGGTGATGGGGTGAAATGGAGGTCAGATCCGGCATCCTCGCAACGTCGGCCAACTGTGGGAGGCATGAACCGGCGGAAAGGAGGACCGTCGGCTACCGAACCGGCCGAACCGGCAGGATGAGGCACAAACCGGTCTGAACTGGTCCGGCCAGAGAAAGGAGAAAAAAAAGAGAAAAGAAAAGAAAAGAAAAGAAAAAGAAAAAGGAAGAAAGAAAGAGAAAAAGGAAGAAAAAGAGGAAAAAGGGAGAATTTCGAGAATTCGAAAATTCCCGGAAATTTGACAACCCGAGATTTTACAAAGTTCGGTAAGAAATCTTCCTGAGATTTAATTTTCAGAAAAATTAAATAAATTATGAAAAATTCTAAAAATTAGAATTTTTATTTCCAGAAATTATTTTTAGCGATTGGGATAAAGAATCGGGAGAAATGGAGTGCGGGCGCGATCGATAAGAGGAAGTCGCCGACCCGAAAAAAGGTAAGGGATGCATGTGCAACACTGTAAGGATACTCAGTCTGCATATTTTAAATTGAAATATTTTATGCAATTATTTTATGAAAATTATTATGATGCATGATTTGTTGAAAATAATTTGGGAAGAAGTACTGGCTGAAAGATTTTAAACTTATTTTCCGTGCAGGAGGTTAGTAAATCGGCAGCCGTTATGCTGCCGAAAATTTTAGAAAAACTTTATAAAAACATATTAAATGATTTTATTTCCGAATTTCGATAGTAAATCACGAAACATGAGGAAATTACTAAATTTCATAAAACATGAATATAATGAGATGAAATTTTAAAATATTCATGTATTCGAGAATAGTGACATTGAAATCACCGAAAATTCTCGAAATAGATAAATTACACGAAATACGAGACGAAAGATGAAGTGAAATATAGTGAATTTTTTATGAACATTTTTATAAATATTCACTAAAGGATTTTAATCCTTATGGTTCTAAATTATGGAATTTTATATTTATATAAATTCCATAAAAGTTTATTTTATGATGAAAACTACGGTTTTGAGATTGGTTGGCATTCCTATCATGCTGATGCATGATATGTGATATGTTTAGTCCCGGTCGACACCTGATCCGCGACCCACAGAGGACAATATAAATTATGGTCATAGATTTGACCGGTTTATTTCTGTACCCTTCGAGGTTTATAGTACGATAAGATTGATGTCTATCTTAGACTCCATAACTGATAGATGATATGTCAAAAAGGAAAGTGTTTTACATGATGGGAAATCTTGCTATTGACTTGCATGTTATGTGTTATAGTTTGGTTGTGGTTATTGAATGTATAAATTGTATACTTTTTGGTGCTTGCATTTTGAATAATAGTTGTTAGAAAGGAAATCTTGCCATTGACTTGCATGTTATGTGTTATAGTTTGGTTGTGGTTATTGAATGTATAAATTGTATACTTTTTGGTGCTTGCATTTTGAATAATAGTTGTTAGAAAGGAAATCTTGTTTATGACTTGCATGTTATGTGTTATAGTTTGGTTGTGGTTATTGAATGTATAAATTGTATACTTTTTGGTGCTTGCATTTTGAATAGTAGTTGTTAGAAAGGAAATCTTGCTTATGATTTGCATGTTATGTGTTTTAGTTTGGTTGTAGTTATTGAAGGTATAAATTGTATACTTTTTAGTGCTTGCATTTTGAGGAATGCATTATGCATAGGAATTCATTAAAATTTCGAACCGTGGGAGCCACCTCTAGAATCCTTCGAGAACTAAGTGCTACACGAGTTTCGATGTGTTAATAAGAAATTTCCAAACCGTGGGAGCCACCTCTAGAATCCTTCGGGAACTAAGTGCTACACAAGCTTCGATGTGCTAAAGGCCAAACCGAGCAAAGACTCGATGATTGTACCGTGTGATCCACCTCTAGAATCCTTCGGGAACTAAGTGCTACACGTGTTCTAATGTGTTAGTAAAGGCCAAACCGAGCAAAGACTCGATGATTGTACCGTGGTAGCCACCTGTAGAATCCTTCGGGAACTAAGTGCTACACGTGTTCTGATGTGTTAGTAAAGGCCAAACCGAGCAAAGACTCGATGATTGTACCGTGGGAGCCACCTCTAGAATCCTTCGAGAACTAAGTGCTACACGTGTTCTGATGTGTTAGTAAAGGCGAAACCGAGCAAAGACTCGATGATTGTACCGTGTGAGCCACCTCTAGAATCCTTCGAGAACTAAGTGCTACACAAGTTCTGATGTGTTAGTAATCAGTTTAAGTTCTGATGGGGATGCGACAAATGTCGAAGGATGAAATAGATCTTGTGCATATGACATATGATGTGTGTGATATATCGGATTATGTTTATATATGCCACTCAAACATGTGCTACTTGAATGTTCGTCTCTTTCACACTTAATCATACTGATAAAAAGAATGATGCCTTGTGAACCTAAGAATGGAATGAAAGTATGAACAAGTTTGAGACGTCTGTGTGCGTACGAAATGAGTTTTAAAGAAAAATAATAATGATTTAACTAATATTCTTTTCAAAGAATATATGAATATTAGTTATTTTATTTAAACCCTTTATTTCATAAAAGCATTATTATGAAAAGAATATGAAAAGGTTATGAAGATTAAAAAGGAAAAAAAAAGGATTTATTAATTCAAAACGAAAAAAAAATTTTCTCTACAGTTGCTTCTAGGTTCCGTAACAAGTATGGTATTCTAAAATACCTACCTTACTCCATTCGGATTCTTAGCCGACTGCAGTATCTTTCCTAAATGCGAGCCTAGAGCCCAAGGAAAAATGAAAAAGATTTTCAGCATATAGGAAGCTGAGTATCAAGTGAGGCATATAATTCTCTTACTGAGCCGTGGTTTTGCTCACCCCTTAATTTTCAACATTTCAGGTTTTGCTGAATGTGAGTTCAGTGGATTGTGGATCCTGGCTGTACACGAAGGACAATGTGTCAGACCGACTGATTATTTGAGGTATGATCATTTATTCTCTGTATTTAGACACGTCAACAGTACTACTTTTCTGATTAATTACGATAAGGGATGTGTATAATATAAACAATATTATGTAAAATTGTTTAACAGTCAGTACAAGTGAAGTATCGCAGACAGCCCAACCGGTTAAGTTGTGTACAATAAGGTAAGAAATGTGGTCACGGGTTGTGACAAAAGAGAAACCTCCCTTTTTTTAAGGCTAAAGAGAAACCTTCCCTTTACAAGGTGTGATTTGGTTTACAAATAATGTAATCAAAGAAAGGCCTCTAGATAGGCAAGTGATTACTATGTTTAAGCACAAGGAAAATCCTATACAATGATTTGTGCTATGCTATTCTATACAAAGAATATGAGATTGATAGAAAATGAAGAGTGTATAGCACTTGAAAAGTTGTTGAGGCTTTGAATATGAGGAAAATGAAGATTGAATGTGTTGAGCTCTTCCTCTTGGTTCCTTCGGCTTCTAAGCCTCTATTTATAGTCCCTTGGATGGTTTGTGGACGTTGGTTGGAGCCAAAATAGAAACTAGCCGTTGTATCTCACAGAAAGTAGTCGTTGGAGGCTTTCTGGTGTAAAGGGATCGATCCTAAGCTTCCAGATTGCTTGGTCTGGGCTTGAGACACATTTTTGCTTCCGAAAAGACTTACTGCCACAAGGGGATCGATCCCATGCTTCCAGAGGGTGATTTTTCCTACATTTTGGGTTAGAAATGATATGGCCTTTGATCTTATTTCAACCCAAAACATATTGGCATTTTTGTGGGAGTTTTTCTTGACTTTCTCTAATGAAAACATTGTCCAAAAATTCATTAAGTAATTTTCTAAAATATTCAAAAACATTTTATAAAGTATTAAAACCAATAAGAATGTATCATTAAATCATGGTCTTTAATGTTTGATATTATCACTTTAAATGGTTTGAGAAAATCATGTGTCATAAAGCAAATTTACAATATGAAAGAAACATTAAGGTTTACTTAAGTTTTTGTCATTTCAAAATGCATATGGCAATTTAAAGCTAACAATGATATACAAGTTTATAATTAATTTTATTTAATTAATAAAAAATTATATTCTTGAATTTATTCATGAGCATAATAATTTTGAAAAAAAAATTGTTGTACAAAAATAATTTCAAATATGTATTTTTAATTTAAATTCATGCATCATGCATTGTATTTTGAGATTAGTAGTCTTTTGGTTCTATAACAAGTTCTCAAGAGAAGACATTGGATTTCTTACAATTAAAAATTGTTATACATTATTTTTAGAGGTGTTCATGGTAGGGCTCGACTAGACTTAAATAAAATATTAAAGGATTAAAAGTGAGTCCAAGATTTACTAAGCTCAATTATTTGGGCCTATTTTTTTGTTTAAACTCATTTTTACATATAATTAATAAGTCTAAGCTCATCTAAGCTTGCTAAGTACTATTATTTTTTAAAAAAATTATAATAAAATATTAAAAAATATTAAAGCACAAAATAATTAATAAGTATAACACAATAAATTCAAATAAATTCATACAAAAAGACTACAAAAACATAAAATTTTAAATTAAAGTCTAAAAAACAAAACAAGTTCAAATTAAATTGCACAAAAAAACTAAAAATAATTAAAAAATGCATTAATATAAAAAATAGCAAAGAAATTATATTATTGAACTGGGCCAAATTGGGCTTATACTTAAAATTGTGAACTTGAATTCAGGTATTTTTTTTTATTATCAAATCTTGATTTCCAAGCCTAATCTTGTTTACTGAGCTTAACATTTTTATCTTAATCTATCCAAAAATTGAGCAAGCTTTCAAACTTGGATGAGTAACCTGTCCCTTAAACAGCTAATTATTTTAGAGTTTAGTATGATATTTAAAAAAAAACAAATTTAATTAGTGTAATATGTTATTTTATAAAAAGAATGTTATAATTGTAAATATATATTATAATGAATTTTTTCCTTTGTTAAACCAAACAATGATTATTAAAATTCTATTTCTTTTCTTTCTTTTATTAATTTTAGTTTTTCAGACAAAATGTATATGCATCTTTTCTTTTACTCCTTTTCTTTCCTCTGCTTTACTTTCGTTTTATATCTTTTACAAGTCCCATCCAAACATCTGCTAAAGGAAACGAGAATGAAGTTTTCCCTTGCTTCCTTGAATGATTATTTGAATGTGAGTTGTGTGATCCATCAGTATCACTAACTAATGTAACATTGACGATTATAAATACACAATTTTTTTAAAAAATATGACATGACTCAAACATAAATTTTTGAAAAAAATATATAGTCAAAAAAAATAAATTTTTTATTTTTTATTTTTCAGGTATATGTGCATATATATATATATATATATATATATATATATATGTATATATATAAAATTTTGAGTTAAATAAACATGATAAAAGATAAGTTTTGCTGACGGTTTATGACATTTTCGGGATTGGTAAGGTTGAAATGAAGAGGTCCTCAGTTTGGAATTTCTAATTTTCTTAAAAAATAAAATATGATCAATGACTTCAAAATCTAGATTCTGAGGTACACTCACTAATATATCGAAAGAAAAATAAGCAAGATAGGAGAGATGTGGTTACATGTAGCTTAGTCCTTTTTCTACTCACTTCATACCTTTTTATATATCTCATTTTAATAGTTGTTGTTGAGGATAACCATACTTTAATATTTGTATTGGACTGTAACTTTACCTTGATAGTTGTATTTGATTGTAGCAGCCCTTTTTGTCTTTTATTTGATTACAATACAATCAAATAAATTGTATTCACCCTAATATATAATATTAAATTAGAAAATGTTACATAAATATTTAATTTGAATAATTACATGTTAAAATGATTTATGAACAAATATGTAATTTTAAAAATTATTATTATCAAATAGTAAACAAACACTAAATGATTTATTAAACGAACGAATTATAAACAAATTGTAAACGAATTGGTTTTGTAAACATAAATGGATAAAACACACCTCTATTAATTTGTTCAGCTCAATAAATATAAATAAACAAACAAAAACGGAACACATTTATAGATTATTTATCAAATATTTTGTGCATTTACACCCCTTATCATATTAAAAAATTACTTTTTTTCTGTTTTAATAGAATATATTCTAATTCCAAAATCTGAAAATATATTTAGTGAAATTTGTCAAAATAATCTTTCTCTTTTTTCAAAATCAATCCGAAAAAAATAAAAAAATCAAAATCCCAACAAATGATTATGAAATCACCATGCTATTTCCATTTGCCTTTGAAAAAAAATTCAATTTTTATTTTATAAAATTTTTTCTACCAAATATCTTGATTCATTTTTTTACTTATTTTTTATTTTAAATTTAAAACTACTCCTTTATTTTGTTGCTTTTTTATTGGGATTGTAAAAATGAAAAAGAACAGACTATTTTAATTCACGGAAGAAGATGTGGATACCAAATATAATGGTGATGTTGAATCCAATTAGACTAAAAAATCTTTCTTTAAAAATAAAATTTAAATGAACCTCCTTAATTAAAAAAAAAAACTCAGACTTTAAATAGCTAACTGCTAGGCATGGTAATTTTTAAACTTCATAGGACATACTGATAAATAAGTACACATTTTATTTCATGACACACGTTTTAATGCATTTGTGACTCAGATTGATTGAAAATGTAACTCAAAAGTAATAAAATAATATTGAAAAAATCTATAATAATGTAAAATTAACTTATTTTATGCTTATTTATGTGTATTATGGATAATTGATAGAAAGTAATTTTGCCATTTTTATATTTTTCAGGGTTTTTTTTATTTTGTCAGACTTATGTTAAGTGGAAATCAAAGAAAAAAGAATCTAAATTAAATAAAAAGAGAATTAGGAGCTGTTTTTTAATTAAAATTTTAGAGGGAAAGAATAAAGGAAATGCATCAAGAGGAACTAAATGAAGGAAATGAAAAATTGATGTATATTCTATAAATATATAAAAAAGGTTATAATTTTTTTTTGGATCTAATGATTTGATTTGGTGATAAATACAAGTATTTTCAAAAAAAAATTGGGTTGAAATCTTTGTTCCCAAAACTTACTATCGATAAAAAAAATTATATTTGGTTAAAAATAAGTTAATATTCTTTTATATATGTTAAAAGTAAAATACTAATAATCACATAATATGTTGAGAGAGTATTAAAATTTTAATTTCAGTAATCAAAACTTAAATTCCAACAATTTCAAGTATAAAATATATTAATAACATTAAAGATAACACAAATTACAGTTGCATAAAAAGTTTTTATTTTTTTATGCCCACAATAGAGAACTTCCATTGTAATTCTTCTTATATATGCGGCCAAAAAATTTCGTAAAAGCTTTTTTATCATAAATAAATAAGAAATACTACTAAAAGAAGTAACTAAAGCAAGCGTTATAAGAAGCCTTTCATTCATACGCTCCCATTCGTTGGGCCGGATCGGATTCGAACTAGACCTAAATTACATATTAATAGAACACATATAAGTTCAAGTTTAGTCTGATCCAATCATTTGAGTTTGAATTTTGGCCTAACATTGTTTTACATATTTTTCACAAGTCCAAACTCAACCTGGCCTTTTTTTTGCATTTTAATTTTTTTTAATTTTTTTATTTTTTTAAAGTTTAATTTAATTTATCAAACTTTGCATGCCAATTTTTATATTTTATATATAATGTTTATTAATGAACAAAATTTTAAATACTTATATTTTTTGGCCTAGTCGAGCCTAGGTCTCTATGGTAAAGCTCAAACCTGGCTCGAAAAGTCATCAAAACTTTTTTTTTTGTCAAAGCTCGTTCATTGAGCCTATTTTTTGTCCAAGCCTACTAAAAAATTGAGCTCATTTTTTGGGTTTTAACTGATTGCCCTATCCATGGATAAGTCTAGTTATGAGGATGGAAATAGAGGTGGCAAATGGGCCGGTTTGGGCGGGTTCGGTTTTGGCTATATTCGAGTTCGGGTTATTTCGGTTTCGGATTTTTTCGGTTTATAGTATTTTCAAGTTCGGTTATTTTCGGTTTTAGGTT
The DNA here is from genome assembly GCA_032173925.1 of Heritiera fomes. Taxonomy (NCBI): domain Eukaryota; kingdom Viridiplantae; phylum Streptophyta; class Magnoliopsida; order Malvales; family Malvaceae; genus Heritiera; species Heritiera fomes. The sequence continues at coordinate 24,245,039 of JAPDPM010000001.1, forward strand.
TGGTCCGGTTTTAATTTAGTGGGCCTTGCAGGCTTAGTTAAATTATTTTAAAATTCTATAAATTATAAATATTTTTATAATTTTGAATGTAACAATTAATTGAATTTTATATAGTTAAATAAAAATATAATAGAAATGCTAAATTAAAGTTAAAATTTAATAAATATTTATATAAATATAAATTTTTACATTTAATGTTTTTATTACTTGATAATTGTTACTTATTTTTTTAATTTCTTGTGATATTCACATTTGTATTAAATATAAAATTATATATTAATAATTATATAAAAATTTATTTTTTTAAGTGAGCCAAATATATATATATATATATATATATATATATATATATATATGTGTGTGTGTGTGTGTGTGTGTGTGTGTGTGTGTGTGTGTGTGTGTGTGTGTATATATATATAAAGAGTAAAACTAAAAGAAAGTGAAAATCAAAAGTATTAGCTATACAAATAAATAACTAACAAATTATAAATAAATCATACTAAACAATTAAACATTTATATAAATGGCTTTATGTTCTTAACAATAACTTATTGGGTTATTATAATTTTTGGGTCAACATTGGGCCATTGAAATTTAGACACTCTTAGTTTAATAATTTTTTTACTTTGTTTTATTATATTATATTTTTAATAAAATTTTAAATTTTTAAGTTTTTTTTTTACATTTTTATGTTTTTTTAAATACCAACGTAATTAGTAATTAAATTAAATCTAACCGCATAACTAGTTAACTAATTGTTCAATTATAATGTTGAATAAAATTATAGTATACATTAAAAAAATACTTAATATTATGAATAATTGGTCAATTAATTACCTCAATTTTATATTTATTTTGTTTTTGGTTTGTACATAAATCATAATATAACATTATTATATTAAATATAATCATACTCGTACACATTAATTAATCAAATATCTCATTAAAAATTTAGAATGTTAAATTAAACAAGTTATATACAATAATTGACATTATATTATAAATAATAACATTTAATATAATCATATTATATACAGTTATACACCAATTGAGTACTAATTTTTTCATGTTCACATTAACATAATAATATTAGATATACACCAATTGATCGAATATCTAATTAAAATATTAAATAGTAGATATTACTAAATTAATTAATATAATGCTAGTTATTTAAATATAATTAATAATAATATTAATAAAGTATAAAAATTTTTTTTATTAAAATTACTAGTTACACAGTAATACTACTCTAATATATTATTAAATTACACTTTAATTTACTATTAGAATTATTATTTTTATCCACACTTTAATTTTACATTTAATAGATAATAAATAAATTATTTTTAATAAATATTTAATTCTATCAAAATAATACTTACACACCAAAAGATTACATAATTTATTCTTAAAAGATTATTATAATATAATATACAAATCATTATTATAAGATACCAAATTGGTTTATTCATGTATAAGATTATTATAACATAATAAATAATTAATTACCACTAGCTTGATTTATTAATGTCTTTTGTTTTAAGGCAAAAAATAAAATTACCACTAGCTTGATTTATAATTTTCTCTTTCAATGATGTCCAAGCTTATAAAAAAATTGTACTTGTATTGTTTAACTTAATTACTTAACTTTTTCTAATCTTAAAAACTTGAATTTTAATTTTAAGATTAGTTTTTTTTAATCTAAATTTAATATCTTTCTATACTTGAAACTTTAAAAAAATATAGTTTAAATTTAATTTTATTAAAAATATTTTTAATGTGTTGCACAAAATATCGAATTCAAAGTTTCAAACAAATATTGAAATTATATAATTCTTTTATATATTTGATTTATTATTGTATTAAAATTAAAATTTTATTATAAAATAAAATTAATAAATGTTAAAATGATTTTTATAATAAAATCAAATGTTAAATTAATAATATATTTATTATTATAAATGCAATAAGTATAATATTAAAGATTATTTGTTATTATATATTATGGTATTTTAAATTAGTTTAATTTAATTGAACTAAAAAGATTCAATATTTATTTTGCTTATAATACATAATTGATAAAATTGTATAATAAATAATAATTGTTTTCAAAATTTTAAACTTTTTAATAAAAAAAGTGTATCAATTATTTATTTATTTTTAAATAATAATTATATAATTATAATTTGGGTTTTCTCGGGCTATAAATTTGATTTTTTAAGGGTTTTGGATCGGATCGGTCTCGGTTTCAGATTGAATCGGGCTCGGGTTATGTCCGGTTCGGGTTGTGTTAGATTCGGGTTTTTCGATTTCGAGCTTTTTCGATTATGGGCCTTTGACTTTTTTTGTCAATTCGGACTGATCTCGATTTGGTCTCAAACAGATTCGGACGGATTTTTGAGCTCAGGCTAGTTTTTGCCACCTTTAGCTGGAAAAATTAAACACAATTTCATATGAGAAACACCATACAAAATAATAATATCATCATTAAAAAAAAAAAAAGTTTAAGCATTGATTTTCCCGAATGGCATATTACTTTGTTATACTACAATGCATGACAGCAGCGTTGAGGACTAAAATGCTAGAAGATGAGGTCCTCTGAATGATACAATTGAAATGTTCCGGAGCTAATGCGTCGCTATGCGAAAGGCATCTGATGCAATTCCCATATTTTATTAGATTCGCATGTCGTTTTTCCAGCAGCATCAAGATTTGGCACAACAAAGATTATGATTAAGGATGTGGCTCTTTTGCCCTCCAACTATATGAACAATTTTAGAACAAAACTGAACAAAACCATCACTCACGAGTCCGAGGCACATAGATTAGGCCTAATCTCAAAACCCTGGACAACGATACCACTCTTCCAGTGACCAGCCTTTATCTCCAAAACACTCATTTCCAATTCCCCATCAACGCATCCTTCGTTGAAGAACTCACCCAGCTCAATCTCCAGCCACCCATCTGTTCTCACCTTCGGGTACTGATCATCACTTGCAGTAGATGGTGCAGATGCTTGCAGCCCCAAGAAACGGCTTCGGATAAATAGCCCAATTCGCCTTGGTGCAAGGCCGTGACGCCGTGGGATCCGGTGTCTTGCTGCATCTAAATAGGCAGTTCTCTTGCGACCTTCGGTGCCAACAAGGCCAACGCTAACCTCCACAGGCTGGAAATCAAAGCCGTAAGCTCCAGTTGTCGACTTGAACACAAGGTAAGCCTTGTAGCGTGTCATGGGTGAAAGCATGGAGATGCTAATCTTCCCTCGGATTTCAAACCAACAAACACAAATAAGCTCTGCTACCTCTTCAAACCTGGACTCAGGCATGGAAACCCATCTCCAATAAGTTGGAGTATCACTCCATACGATGAAGAGGTCCCTGGCAGACAGCATGTAACATTTCTTGCCACTCCCTTTTTCCAATGAAAAACTCTGTTTCACCGAGATTAGCATTGTTAAAAACTAAGTTACATACAAAAACATGAAAGAAAGAATTAAAGTCTGATCATCACAAAAATTGAACTTAACGCTTTTGCAAAATCCCCTTATTCTAGAACAGAACGTTTATCATGTTTGCTAATTGATAACGTTCTGTTGAAGGCTTGTACATAGGAAGAAGAAACATACTCGGATCGAAGGCAAATAATATTTTTGAAAAATTAAAATTTAAAACAATAGTTTTAACAACAAGGCCATGGAAATTTTCATCATAATGACCTTTTTAAATAAGAAAAGTTTTTTGGCAGCATAAAACTTACGAAGGAAGAGGGTGAAATTTACCTTTCGGCCACCATCAATGAGGACAGGATTTTCGCAAAGGCTAAGATAAAGCTGTTTCTTGGAAGAGAAACAGAGCGATGTGGGAATTAAAGACCGGTAATCGGATGGCAAGAAGCTTTCCCAAACGCTGTCGGATTCCGCAGCCGATTTGAAGGTTGTTGAAACAAGCGACAAACTACAGGCATCTCGAGGGGAGGTAAAGGAAAGGATGGCGGCGACGCAATCTTGTGGGAGAGCATTAAGGTGGAGGGTGCCGCAGCTGATACCTCCCATGCCTCCTCTTCGTTCTTCCATTTCAGAAACTTCGGAATTAACGAAACTCAGTCAAAATTGGGCAGAAAAAAAAGGATTGGATGAAGTGAGCGAGTAGGATAAGAAGTTAAGGTTATATATAAAATAGGGAAGTGAAGGCCTGAAGGAGAAAGCTTAACGGTTAAGTGTTTTGGCTGTAAACAGCAATTCAAAAGGCGTGGGCATATTTCTAGAAAGGAGCTTTTGCTTCGTCTCTGCCTTTGGAAGGTCCCTATATTCGCCGGATCCAGTGTTGGGGCCGCACCAAAAGATACTACTTTTTTATTTATTTTCCAAATATTTTCTACTATAAGTATTAATATTAAAGCTCATCCCGTCCTCCATATCTCCATGCAAGGTAATGTAATTAAAGCTTTAATCATATTTAACCTAAAATCATTGTCAAATACTAGTATAAAAAGAGGTGAAAATATTGTTGTCGACTCCGTCTCCCAACGTAAAACTCGGTTTCGCGTTGAGAAATAGGTGTGAGAAAAGGAACGTAAAACTCGGTTTCGCCTTGAGAAATGGGTGTGAGAAAAGGATAAAGGAAAAATCTTTACAAGTAATGTGTATATATTATTATAAATGCAACGCTGAGTCATGAACGTGGTCTTTTCAATCAGTCTACACGTACTCGCACAAACTCTGCACTTTGAATCTCTAGAAATCAGTTCGGGCTGTCATTTTTCCCTTACTTTTCTTTATGATTTTATAATTGGAAAACAGAGAGGGTTGACGGTGGATGGGTTTAGTAAAGTGACCACTTTTTTATTTAATCACGTTCCTTGTTAAAAACAAATTTTCAGAGAATAATTTATATAAAGATGATTTAAAATATATGAAATCAGGTTTTTTTTGTTGGAATTTAATATTTTAATAATAAAATATTATTTTTAACATTATGTTACAAACGTTATTATGTTAGAAAATAACTTGATGTTATAAACCATTAATATTATAATAGAAACAAATGTAGTGTTTTTTTTGTTACAAGAAAAATATTAAATAACTAGAGATGATGTGCTTTGATTTGAACCCAAGACTTACAATATGCCACAACTCATCCTTAACCACTAGGTCAAGAGGTTATTGGCTTAAGTATAGCATTACTATATTAAATGTTGCTAGCTGTGATGTAAATGTATTGAAAGTCATGATAGCCGTTTAATCTTTCTTTAATAACAGTTTGTTTGCTTAAACGGATATATTTATAACTATATTTATAATTTCATTTAATATTTGGTGTATGTTACAAACATGTGAGACCTATAAGTAGGGGCCTTAAGCCTTGAACAACGACACACCATTTTTTTATTTATGATAAAACAGACATATATTTTCTAAATTCTTGGACAAGAGAATGATGTTTGATCTTAAAGTTCATTACTTTACAAGTTAGTGCAGAATTATAAAGTGTACCACGAAAATATGTTGGGCTGTTTTATCTTGGAGGCGATACGCTTAGAGATCTTGCTACATCGGTGATATAATTTTTGTAGAGGCGTGAATTGTCTTAAAGAAAGTGAGATATCCGTGTCTCAATCCAACTCTTCGTGATCAATAATATAATTCTAATTTATATTTTCTTATTTTATTTTGATTACTAAAAATTTCTTATTTTTGTTTTAGCTTCTAGCACCTACAATTTGAGAAGAACTCTATCGATTTTAAGATGAGATCTAACAATTTGTCTCTGATGTGATATAATAGAAGCATGGGCGATCACCTAGCTCAGGGGGTCAGTTTATTGGTGAACCATCTCATACAGTGCCAACATCTAATATCTGTAAAAAGGTATGACAGTGCCTAATAAGTCAAGTTACTCCTATGGCGTTGTTGCAGAGACATACTACCAACTATGGTGAATCTATATTTCAGCGAAAGGTGGCATTCACACCAACTTGTCTAATGTGTGGATCTTTACCTGAGACCACATTTCACATCCTCAGCGATCGTTCATTTGCTGCATTAGTTTGGTCTTCATCAGGTCTGGACAACATACAGGGATGACATTAACCCTTATCATCTTTTCCAAGTTGGGCAGGAAGGTTCTTTGACAATGACCAGGACAACAAAATCGCACTGTTAGCAATGGTACTATCGCGTATTTGGTATGCCAGGAATTGCTGTATATATGCTGGCCAGTCCACAGACCCTCATAGTATTGTCAACTCTGCCTAGCTACATCCTGCTAATTTTCTCAAGGCAAACAACATACAACAGGATACTGCCCCTGCATTGCAACATCGATCCTGTTGGTGTCCTCCAAAAACACTTGGTACTGTCAAACTAAATTTTGATGTAGCTTTATTTTCTGCAGATGGTTGTATAGGAGTGGGAGTGGCAGCTCGTGATTCTCGCAGAGAAGTTCTTGCTTTACTTTCATCTAATAAGAATGGCTTATTTGACCCTTTTGTTGCTCAATGCTTCGCCTTAAAATAAGCCCTATCATTTGCTTTATTTGTTGGCTTCTACAATGTAGAAATCGAAGGTGATTTTGTAATTGTCTTCCAAATAGTTGTTAATCCAAGAAGGATGAAAAGAGGTGTGTGGAAAAGTAAAAAGAAAATGGTTTATCCTAGTGCTTGGTAGGAAAGAATCGTGTGAAGAAAAAAATAGGAAAGATTGCAATTTTTTTTTGTTAACAAAATCAAATCATTTCAAATTGAAAGATTAGTGGAGAAAAAAAAATGAGAGAGATGTGAGTTAAGTATATATAATTACAAAATTATAGTTTATTATTTTTATTTTATTTTATTATCATAGCTCATCAATGATAATATAATTTCATTTTCTTTTTTCTATTTTTTAACTCTACCAAGTAATGAAAGAAAAGAAAATTATATTTTTTTCACATTTTCCATATTTCCTACCAAACACACCTAAGAAAAAAATTAAAATTTTCTATCTTTTCATTTTTCCCTCTCCAATTTTCCATCTTTTCATTTTTTTCCCACCCTATCGAACAAAGCTTAAGTGTAGAAACATTATGTCCCTTCCTATGGTTAGGAAACTAATCTCGCTCAAAAACAATTATAGTCTTCATATTAAACTTGCTCAAAACCAGAAAAATTGGCGGGAAGAGGGGAATACTCAATGAGGCTTCGAATTCCCAAGGGCTTTTGGGTTTTTATCATTGACCATGAGAGATGCATGGCTGTAAAGGATTGTGGAATTTTTTTTCTCTCTCAATTTTCACTGCAAATCGTCTTTAAATTTGTATTATTAATTTTAATTAAATTACTTAGAATTAAATTAATCAGTTAATTGGTTGATTAGGCAAGGGGCTGTATAAGAGGTGAGCTGGCATTATTTTAATGGTGCCTAAAAAAAAATTTATGATTATCCTGATATAAGTTATTCTCCAATAATAAATAAAGTTGTCTATTAGTTGGGTTAGGGTTAAATTGGATCATATTTAAGTCAAGGTTGAATTAAACACTAAGGGTGAGCTTGGCTCAACGGTGTGGCACATTAAGATTTCTCGCCGTGCCACCTTTTATATATTTGGCCCTCCCCTCTTAACTTTTTTTTTTTTCATTTTAATATAATATCTTTAATGGTTATTTTTTTCTTTTCACTATACTCACTTTACTGTCATCACTATAATTACAATCAAACAAATCACCGTTCATACTAATCTCACTGTTGCCATTGTTTTTATTTCTTCCGAAAGTGGATTTTTGGGAAGATAAAAACTTTTTAGAAATTCAATTTCTAGGAAACACAAAAATTTTGAAAATTTCATTTCAACGACATATCCCATGTTGAGATGTATCTTGACTATATACGCATTAAATCATAATTTCCCTATACAAAAGTAATAAGCATGATCCTTTCATTCTAGCAAAATATCTCATCTTGAGACTGTTTCTTGACTCTACACTAGATCTTGATTGCCCCGTAAAAATATTATTTTTATTTTATCACGTGAATTTATACAACTATGGAAGTGATTTTAAGATAATCATGTGGATTTGAAAACATAATTTTCATGTTCAAGAAACAGTTGATGAAAGGGTTGGAGAAAATTCAAGAACTCCACACCAAAAGCAATCGAAACATGACAGCAATTCAGCCGTATTTCCTAAGGTTTCATTTGATTTTGGTTTCTTTTTTCATTTAAAAAACCCTAATTTTGATGATGATTTTGGGAAGACGATGAGATGATGTGGCGAATTTCGAAAACTTAATTTTTATGCTTCCGAGAAGTTCATTTCCGAGTAGCATAAAAGCTTCTCAGAAATGCATTTTCGAGAAGTGCGAAAATTTTAACTTTCAAATTTTGGAATTTAAACGTAAAAAAAAAAGTTGTGAGAAGCAAAATCATGGCTGTGAACAGAATTTCTCTTATTAATGATTCAAAATTGCTTTTCCTCCTCAAATTAGCAAACCACCTCAAGTGATGGTCTCTAGACTCTAATGGTAATTCACCTAACAACAATCTCTAAACCTTTTCTCTTATTTTGAAACATGCTAGCAAGTCATGTTTCAAAAGCAAACTTGGCTAAACTCATTTTGCCTTAAGGAGCAATTAAGAATTGTTTTTGACTCTCTAGAAGGTGTCGGCAAAACGGGAAAATTGTTTGAAGAGAATAGAAAAGAAATTGATGGCTAAAGGCGACAAGCATAATGGTTCCCAAACCTTGTGAGTTTTAGCACAATCTAGTAATCTTGTGCAATTGTGTTATATATGGTTTCTTCTCTGACATTGTCTTTATGAGTAGGGTGTAAACGAGTCAAGATATTTATGAGCTATTTAAGCTCGACTCAATTACTTAAGTTTGACTCATTTATTTTAAGTTGAGATGAGTTCGAGCATATTAATACTAAACTCGAGCAACTTATGAGTCTTATCGAGCTTTTTTAATATATAATTTTAATATTTTAATATTAATTTATTATTTTATCCTTATAATATATAGTTAAAAATGGATAAATTGAACCTATTGAGTCATGATCGAGCAGCTTAAGTATTTTGTCAAGTTGAGCTCGAACTTAAAAAACTAAATTCGAGTCAAGTTTCGAGCCTCAAAATTTTGAATCACGCTTGATACTGGAGCGTCTCGACTTGGCTCGATTATGCCTCTACTAATGAAGATAAGTTTTCCATATTTTGCATTTAGGCATGCAATTGTTTGCAATTAAATCCTTTAAGACTTAAATAATTCAAACCATAAAACTTTTAATTAATATCAATTAACTCCTATTTAATTGACAATCTCAATTTTTAAATTTGATATGTTCAAAATTATTATTTTTGACTAAGTCTTTCAATGACTAATTTTGCATTGTAATTCAATCATTTCAGAATATCTTAAAGAGTTAATAAGTATGTGTAGTGTTTAATTGTTAATTTTCCATTTTAATTCTTGTGGCTCTAGGTTTAACTTTAATCAATTTAAGCAAAATCATTTTATTTAATTTATTTGCCATGATCATGGACTTCCTAAAGTCAATCTTAAGTCAAAAGCAAGTAAGTATATCCTCTTAAATCAGTTAGCTGACATGGTACCTCAAGTTTGAAGATCAATTACACAATTTTCACATGAAAATATTTTCGTAAGCACTTGACTGATACTATCAAATAAAATTCTCATGTTGGGTCATGTTTGATGAATTTATTCTTTACCAAGCACTTACATGTTATCCTCATATATCGACATGCTTCAATTTATGAGATCAATTGCTTACTTTCTAAGTAAAGAAACTTAATGTATACCAAATTTTTAGTATTGCCAATACCCTTTCTTAAAAATATAATGACCATAAATAGTCTTAAGTACAAGACTTTGATATATAAGAATCTTACAATTAGAACACATTATAATTCTTTTGCAAGGTTTATTATGTTTCATGGGTTTCACACATATTAGTAACTAATAAGGTCATTACTATACTAAATAGTGAAGAGATGCTTTTTATCACTTACCATAGCTCATAATGCGTAATTATGTCTCATGCCAAGTGAATCAGCTTTGGCACATACACTTCCATTTAGTTCACTGCTTTCACATATTCTCCTCCCTATATAGGGCAACTCATTTAATTCTCTTCCACATGATTCTATAGGAGTTGGGTTTCCTCCATTTTTCACTGCTACTAAAAGATGTTTGAATTCATCTTGCTTTTGCTTTATTTGATAATAGGTTCCCAGAGACTTCTCTATTCCTCTAGATAACCCCCGGCCACAACAACCCACACTTTAAGCTAATTCATCAAAATTGGAAACCGAGGCTCTTTTCCAACTCTTAGTTATGACAGCTTCACGATCTTCATGCCTCACCTATGAGTTCTCAAGTCTAAAACCTTCAGGTGATTTTGAAAATGATATCAAATGCTACCCAAGAGTCGAAAAGGAACAAAAAAAAAAAAGAAAGAAAAAGGAACTACCTTCCCTGGAAGAGCATCTATCACCTGATCACAAGAGTCTCTTACAACTCCTGCAACAAAGCTGTCTCTTCTTAGAGCCACATGAGCTTGATGCAGCCACTTGGTGGTGTCTGCGGCATCAGTTACTACTTAAGCAACATTTTCCCTCACACTTCAAAGGCTGAGACCTGAAGATAATTACAATACCAATCTTCCTAACAATTTGGAAAATGGTGCCTTTTCATGTCATTCTATTTGAACAAGAGAAACAGATAGGATCAACTAGGCAATATGACTTATGACAACTACTAGTAACATTGGACATTCTGTAATAACAATTGCAAACTTTATGTACCTCAGAGAAAATAACCACCGATTTTAAATAATTAATGAAAGGCGTTCAATTTCCAGAGAGAATAATTCTAGATGATGAATAATTACAGTGTAAATGGCAACTTATGCCATTTGACTTTACATATAACCATCCCTCCTGTCTTGTTCCTCAGCTTCCTTGTTAGCAGCTTGAACAGATTTGAACCATAGAAATCCCTGAACATTCAAAGTCAGATTAACAGAAAAATTGGTTAGACTGAGTTAATAATTTTAAGCTACATCTTCCTTTATTACATCATCAATCACTTCGAAAATTGGTTTGCTTGTCACTAAAATCAATAAAGGGACAATTAGGTTACAGTAAAGTATTTACTAGCTTTTCTGAGAGCTTCCAGCAACTAAAGTTAAGGGATGCCAAAATGAATCACAATTCCACTAACTACAAAAAGTTATACTTATGGCATCAATTATATGTTTTTGGACCTCAAGAACTAGACTCCACAGAAAAATATTTTAGAAAATGGTATACCATCATTCCAAATATTGATCTCAACACCAGAATAGAGAAAAATAAAATAGAAAATTCACTCACAGAAGTGGGGATGCCAGTAAATGCAAAGAAACCAAGCAAGGGCGCATACAAAATGCTGTCTGAGTTTAGAACTCCAAAAACAGGCCTTTGGTTCACATACTCAAAAATAGAACCCACCTGCAGAATGAAGAGGAAAATGTTTATACATCTTGATTTTGTGGGTCTCAAACCATTATAGATTAAGAAGAGGAAGCATACCGCAGCAATGGCAGTGACCGTTGAGGCAAGTAAGTAAACATAAGAGGGAATCTCAAAACTCTGCTGTGCTGTAGAATCCTTGCCTTCATCTAGCGCCCAAGGAGGGGGCTCGTCCGAATCGGGTCTAGCCCAAGAAGGGACACTTTCTTCAGACTTGCTGGGCTTGGCAGAACCTTCAGTCGCAGCAAACACAAGTAACCTACGAGACAACCTTTTGTTTTGATGAACATGGAAACATCTTGTGGCAAGTTGATTCAGAATCCTTTCTCTAACGCCCAAAAACAATCGGGGATGTGATGCATTTTCTTTTACAAGAAAACCACGGACTAAAGTTGAATTGCACGAAGACAATAAGGCTGCAACTATCATATCTAACTCTTCCTATTAATCCTTGTTTGTTGTTTTGTTTCTGCTCCTGGAGACAAAGTAATAAGAACATAAGCAAATAGTAAGCAAAACCAACCAAGCAAAACCCAATAGAAAGATAAACATATTGCATGTCACCAGTTTGTATTCATTGAATTCTATTTTCAACATTGTAGATATATTTAAAGCATAAGAAAATAAATTCAGGTCTGTTCATTTTAAGACATCCTGCTTAAACAAGAGAAAAAGTAAAAATGTAAAACTAACAAAAGAGAAAGCAACATGGAGTTAATAGTCAAGAAATACATGAATTTTTCCAAAGATTAAATAAAGCATAAACATTAAAAGCTGAGCGGAGAAGTAGCAGAGAACCTGAGAGAAGAGAGTTCGCGGGTTGATGGCGTGGAAAAATTGAAAAAGAGTGGAGAGGAGAGGCAAAGGCTGAAGAAGATAAAACAGAGAGAGAATGGCAATTTTACGAGTACTTTTTTATGGTTCAATTTAGTTGGGTTTGGGGCCCAATCTCTTCATTTGTGAAATGGGCTTCGATTTACTTTAGGCAAGTTTTGCAAGCTATGATGGGCTTTTTCTGGGCAAATCGTCCTTTATTTGGAATTCATTTTAGTCTTCACTTATATCGTCTCAGTGAAAATTACCATTAATAATTAATAAATTCGGTAAGGGATTAAAATGTTAATCAGAAAACATTTTTAAAATGTGAATAATCATTTAATTCTTTTTATACAAAAAAACTTAATTGAGGAGAAGTTTTCCTAGTCCAGAGTCAAAGTTTTAAATCTTACGAGTGAAGTAGACAACATTTACCAACTCAACCAACTTCTTTTTAAGTTTAATGCTTTTGGAGTTTGCATTTTTAGACGAAAAGAAGAGTTAAAGAAACATCAAGTTCGATATGTTTTGGAGCAAGACAGAGACTAGAACATTAAAGAGACAAAAGTTACTCAAGTTTGTGGGTGCCATAGATGGCTTCTCTCTCCACCAAAATGTACCCATTTGATTCTCCCTATACAAACATATATTTATATATTTTGCTCAAAAAAAGTTAGTTTTGTCAACATTTGTGAAGGTTACTGATTGTGGACGGTTGCTCGCATGGCGTACTTCGCTTTCGTCCTGTGAAGAAACACTTCTTTCCTTTGATTTCCTGCTGCTTTTGTGGCTTGATGAATGCCGTGACTTTTTACTGCTTTTTCGGCTCAATGAAGCACTTTTTTCTTGTGAATCCTTGCTGCTTTCTTCTCTACTGGAAGAAGAACTTCCATCGCTGGATCGTCTACTACATTCAGGAGTCAAAGCATTTTCGTCATGAGTACTCACACTGCTACTGCGGCTCGAAGAAACGCTTCCCGCATCATTGTTATCACTCTGTGGTTCACTATCCGAATCATCATCACCGCGCTCCATGGATTGTAGCTTAGATGAGATGCAATGCAATTTAGAAGAGATGGATGCTGGAAGAGAGGAAGGAATACTGTTCCCTTCTGTGGCCATAGAAAGAAAACTCAAGGTTATCACCACATCACTCATCAAAGGACGAGCTGCTGCTTCATCTTGCAGACACATGGCTGCCACTGCAACAGCTTGATTCAAACCCCTTTCCGGAAATCGCTTCTCAAGTAAAGGGTCTGCCATTTCTGGAAACTTTTTTGGTTCCCTGAATATTGGTTGTGCCTGTACCAAACACAGAGTCAATTACAAAAGATTGGAAAGTTATCACTTTCTTTCTTCTACAAACAAATTAGCTTACCCAAGCAACCAAGTTTTGCTCGTTGACAGGTTTGGTAGTGTCAATGGCTCTTCTTCCAGTGATAAGCTCCAGTAGAACAACTCCAAAACTGTATACATCTGCAATAGTTGTGAGTCTACCTGATCTTGAGTACTCTGGAGCACTGTAACCATAAGTTCCCATCATCCTCGACTGCATAGGCATCTTTTCTGCTGAAGGGCTGAGCTTGTCCAGGCCAATATCAGACAGTTTGGGATTGAATTGCTCATCCAACAAAACGTTTGAGGACTTGAGATCACGATATATTACAGGAGGATTGGCCTTTTCGTGCAAATACTCTAGACCTTGAGCTGCGCCATAGGCGATCTTCATTCGGGTTATCCAATCTAATGGCTTTCCATCAGCCTTTATCTCTGCAATTACGCTATACATATATTAAAATATTGTCTCTCACTTCACATTGACCATGCATGTTTGATTTTTTTTTTGCCTTTTTAGGGGAAGGAAATATTCAGACTTTGCTCTTTAACAAGGGATTATGCACCAATCACAGAGTTAAATGCTCCGGTGCTATCATGTTAAGAATTATTAAGCAGAAAGTTATAAAATTACCATATACTTTAATGAAAATGAACAGAGACAAAGAAAGAAAAAAGAAGTTTGTACCAAGTAGATGCTTTTCTACAGAACCCCCAGGCATGAATTCATAAACCAAAAGCCTCTGATCTCCATCGGCACAGTATCCAATGAGATTAACCAGATTCGGATGTTGTAACAGACTCAGTTGTGCAACCTCTGCAAGAAACTTGTTTCCTTGCATTGCATTCCTGTCAAGTTGTTTCACAGCAACCACCTATCTCCAAAATCCAGTGCAATACAAAGCTTTAATGAACGAAATTAACCTTTTACAAATAAAAGAATCAGTAACTTTAATTGTATGAAATTACATTTCAATCTATTCATTTGTTCTTGATCAAATAGTATTAAGCGTAGGAAGTAGAGAGCACCTGGCCAGTAGCCTGAAGAGTCCCCTTGTAAACCCTTCCGAAACCACCTTCCCCTAACAGACACTCTTGACGGAAATTCTTGGTTGCGGCGGCTAGCTCACGGAAACTGAATTTTTGAGCAGCAATGTTTCCATGTTCAGCTTGGTTAGATGCCTTCATATTTTCTGTATCAGGTTTTTTTTTCTTAGTTCCTTAATCCAACCCAAAAAGAAAACAACAAATTAAACGACTATGTACAGATATGTTTCTTCTGGGTGTTTTTTTGGTAAAACCTAATATATATTAACCATAGTTGTCCTATAATTAAACTAATACTAGTATTATTTTAGTATATTCAAGTTATATCCACACAATTATTAATTTGAATAGACTTGTTCCAGCAACGGGTTACCTGTCCAAGCTTTTTGACAAAAATATTAAGTTCATTAAATAAGCTTAAATTTGGAAATTGAAAACTGATAAAAATGAACCAGCCTTAGCTTTACCATTTTAAGCTCAAGTCTGTGCTTAGTCCAATAATCATAATTATCTTATTATTTTTTATTCTAATGCATATTTTAATTTTTTTAATATTTTGTGCAATTTATTTTGAATTTTTATTTTTTTCAAACTTTTAATTTAAAATTTAATCTTTCTTGTAATCATTTTGTAAAAATTTATTTAAACTTATTATGTTATACTTATTAATTATTATATATTTTATATTTTTTAACTTTTTAAAAAATTTTAATAGTATTTAGACAAACTTAGACAAAATTGTACTTATTCATTATATTTAAAAACGAAATTGAACAAATAAATAAGTACAAAAATTGAGCTGAACTGAGTTTGAGCTTATTTTTAACCCCTTAATACCTTATTTAGACTTGATCTAACCAGGCTCATGAACACCTTTAAATTTGGACCATTATTTTCTTCCAAAAATTATGCAATAGGGATCTAAGATTGAAAACAAAATGAGATTTTTGGTTCATTTTGATGGTAAAGATGAAATAATTGGTAAGAGAAAATTAATGTTAATGATTTATTGACCAAATGATTAAAGATAAGTTCTGATATTTTGTAAGTTTGTGTTCAAATTCAAGTAACCTCGGCTCTATCTTTAATTATTTAATTTTTTTATAACCGAAAAAAAAGGGAAACAGAGAATTAATTACTTCATATATTTGGTCATTATTATTCTGTTTGAAAAAACAGATAAGGACCGAGACTGTTTTCCTTCTCCCCTTGTACCTCTCGTGGACAGAAAAAATAATAAATCTTACTTCGTCGATGCATACCTAACCTAAACCATGCAAGGCGGTCTCCAGTTGTCCTTCCTCCTATTGATATGCTTTCATCCAAGAAGGAATTAAAAAAGATCCACACTTGAACCAAAAAAAAAAGAAGCACAGGGCATACCAGGTACTCTTGATTCAATAAGCTCGTCAAACGAAGAATCGTGATCCCTTTTGCCATTTTCTTTCTTGCTTTTTTGTGACGAGAAGCATGGGAAGCAACTCATTTTGCCAGGATAGCAACCGGAATCCCCGAGAACCTTGTATTCGAAGAGCAACAATAAAAACAAAAAACGAAAAATGGCTTCCAACACCAGCAAACGATGAATAATATTGCTGTAGTTTACGTTGCCTCTAAGGTCAAGAAATCCGAAGCCGGAGAGAATGCAATGAGGCAATGTTTTTGCGCAGGAGATGAGGGGAACCTTCAACAGATTGAAGGACCCCTCATAGGAGGAGACAGTTTTGGAAGCAGTGAAAAGAAGAAGAGATCATGAGCGCCCATGTTTGGAAAAAAAAAGCAAAACAAAAAAAAATGTAAAGTTTTTCCTTAGAGTTCTCGGAGAAAAAGAGGGAGAAATGTGTGGACGATTTGTTTAGGAGTTGTTTGAAAAAATACCCAAGCTAAAAATATGAGATTGAGAATTGTGTTGGGGCAATGTGGGGAAGTGTTCTTCTTGTAAATGCAGGCTATTGGTGAATGTTTCCAAACTTTGATTTTGAAGATTATAAATAAACACTAGCACTGCATACCAAAATAATTTTGACTTATCCAACTTTTATATTACAACACAGAGACATGCAAACATGTCAGGCAGGCGATGAGAAAATATAACATAAAAAAAAGGATTAGGTAAGGATTATATGAACATCAAAACTATATGAATTATATAGACACATACATGAGAATATGATAATATAAACGTTGAATTGAGTAAAAAATAATACGTATTGTATAGTTTAAGTGAATGAAACAAAAAACACATATTCTCAACTTTTCTATATTAAATAAAATTAATTAATTTTATTTTATATTTTTTATTATGAAAATATATTAATATATAGATACTATTAACTTTTTTATGAAAACATGCTTTCAAAAATAATGAAAATAAAAAATTTCTACTTGCAACAATTTTAAAAATTTTTATTTTCGTTTTCCATTTTTGAAAATAAAACTCAATTGCCAAACATATTTTTCACTACTATTTTCAAAAAAGCTAAAACAAAAAAAAAAAGATACTAAACAACCCTTAAATATTTTTGTTTCACAACTTATTTTTCAAAAGGATATGGACATTTTAGATATGGCAAAATACTCAATTTAAGATTTAATGTTTTGGTTATTTCTTAATTAAAGATATGATTTTTAATTTTACTTAATTAAGGATTAAATACTTTTGAATTTGTTCAATGTAATATTTTTTAACGATTTTGTTGCACACATGCTGTTAAAATAATAATGGCGTTAGATTAAATATTTTTTTATGAATAAAAAATCTTTATACTAATTTTAAAAAATTTTATTTTAAAAATGAAAACATAAATAAAAAAAAGTATAAAAGCTTCTTTTTTTTCTTCCTCTTCATCAGATCTTGAAATTTTTGCATTCACAAAAAAAAAATTAATCAAAATTATAATTAAAATCAATTCTAATGAAACTTGATATCTCAGTCCTCATCCAAAATTAGTTAAATAATTGAGCTAAAAAGCTATGAGATAAAAATCAAGAAACTTAAAGATAAAGAAAGGAAAATATGTTAGAATTAGGTTGTATCCCATGCGATGCACGGATTTTAATAATAAAATTTTTATTTGATTTTAGAATATAATAATAGCATATATATATATATATACACACACACGCATATATATACATATCAATGCATGTAATAAATTTATTATTACAAGAACATCTGCGAAAGATGTATAGACACAAATATTGTTTATATAACAATCTAATTATATTAAATGTATTATATAATTGTTTTAAATGGAAAACATTTTTAAAAAATAGGTAAAATATTCCTTCAAAAAATGAATCTAACTATTTAAAAAACATTTAATAGATACAGGACAGAGTGAAGAAAAAAAGGGTAGGATACAAAATAAATTTAAATAGATACCGAGAGAGAGATAAAAAGAAAAAAAGATGGGTAAGATACAACAATCATACAAAATAAAAGATGAGATAGAATGATATGGTGAATGTGAAACAAATAAGATATTGGTCGTGGATCAATTCATATGAGATGTTGAAAGTTTTTTTTTGTACATTTCAAGTTAATTATGTAATTTTGAATAACATCTAAATAAATAAAAAATTGATATATTTAGATAATCCTTTTCAAATTTTTATTTTGAAATTGTATCTTGAAGATGAGAAAAAATCTGTAGAGAAAACTTATTTTTTGTATTGATAAACACTTGAGGGTGAAAGAAAATAACAGAAAAAAATTGATTTTTGGGTATTGTTAAATAATTGGACGTAAAAAATAGATAATTAAAATTAAATAAGAATAAAATTGTAATGGTAGTTTAAGATAATGACAGCTTTGGTGGAAGTGAATTGTCGTTATGGTACAATAAAAAACTGTAAATAAAAAGAGATAAAAAGAGCAAAGAATGTTTTAGATTTAAAAAACATTAAATTATTCTAATTTTTTTGAATTGTTTACCATGTCAATTATCGTTTTTTTGAAATATAATATTATATTTGATTCGATAGAATTTAGAAACACGGTAAGTAAACAACATCCGGGGATTGAAAAAAACTGTTACACTGAAGCTGAGCAAAACCAAAACCATCTCCTCCAAAAATTCGAGAATTGCCAACCCAGATTCAAGAACACAGTAACAAAATTGCCATTAAAAACATATAGGGTAGAAATTGGTTCCAACACCCAGCATCATAACCCAGCAATTCATAATCCAGACTTCATCAAAATCTAATTCAATCACTGAATCGAGAAATCACTCAAACCCAGTGTCATACAGAAAACCCATAATTTGAGACTCAACAAGAATTCATACAGAGATACACATCATACAAACAGCACAATAACAATCAAAGTTGAGGGGAGATACTGGGCTTTCTAGTTTTCTCAAGATATAGAGAAGAACTCAGAAAAGTCAGTGCAATGAAAACTGCAGGTTAGTGATTAAAGCTAATAACAGAGGCTGAAGTTTGTGCAGATGTTCGGCAGCGAAGTACCAATGGTGATCAAAACCTAAAGGAGCGTGAGCTGGAACAAGGAAGAATTTTATGAGAAAGGTCTGATTGAAAAAGAAAAAGGAAAGAATAGACCTGAGCAAGACACTTACCCAGAAAAATACCAAACCCATTGCCATATTCACTTTTATTTTTGTTTTCTTTTTTAAATTAGTATTAAAATTCTTTTATTTATTATTTCAACTTTTTTTTAATCACACATATTTTCATATTTTTAATAATTTAAAATTAATTTTATTCGAAATTTAATCACAATTAAAATTTTTTATCTTTCTCCTCATTTAAACTTTTTACTTTCAACATAATGAACAAATTTAAAAATATTTAATCTTTAATCGAATAAAATTAAAAATCATATCCATAAAAAAAATACCCTTGGTGCTCTGAAGTAGCAAAATTTCCCATTCGCTTTCCTTTTTTTTTTTTTTGGTCTCAATCAACCGGTATTCGAATCTATTGGGTCGACTAATCCGATTTCGGAGCGGGTCCTGAGGTAAAGGTTTTAATCTCCTCCCAACGGGCTTGCGGGGGATCGAACCGTGGTCCGCCCTATCAAGTCTAGCCCCTGACACCACTAGACCAAGACACCGTTGGTCCATTCGCTTTCCTTTGATTATTCGAACCGATCCCTATCCCGGCGAATTAAAACATGTGCTGAAATATACACAAGCTTCCATCATCATATTCCATATTCCACTATCCAAAAGACCTTTCAAGCCGCCAATACAAGGCGCACACTTTTCACGCGTCTAATATTAGGAACCTTTTTCATTCCCAAATTTTCCACCCTTTTCTTCAGCGACGTTTTCATAAGACTTTTGGCTCTTATATTCCAAAACTATCTCCTACTTCAACTTTGGAGGCCTTTTACTTTGATCAATTAACCCATCTGGATTTCTGTCAGAGTTCTCAAATTTACTCATTTTCCCTTGATTTTTATCTATTGATTAATGAAACCAATCTGGGTCATCTCCAAATCACTAATTTCCAATGCCCTCAACTCCTTTTTCTAACTCTCTTTGAAATTTCAGTTTCAAAATGATGAGATTCTATTAATATTGGAGGGTTTCAAAATAGCCAGTTCTTCAACATTTTCATTTCCCTCAAACAAATGGCAAGTACGGTTTTTTTATCAAATTCATTGGGGTTATTTCCTACAGCAACATTGAGTAAAACTTGTGATTTGGGTGCAAAAAGGAGCAAATTTTGTTGCCTCATTAGGGAAAGGAAGGAGCAAAGAAATGTTATCTGTGCTTGTATGGCGCCTACTAGGAACTGGGGAAGTGATAGATTCTCTGGAACTAAATTCACTGTAAATATTTCTGCTTTCCCCATTTGTTAGTTTCTGCATTTTTTTTTTAGTTTCTTGAATTTAATTGAGAAAGATGTTTTTGGCAATTTCTTTTTGACTTGATAATTTGTGCAGTGTGGTTGACTGGATTGTCTTCGATTGCTAACAATGTCTATTATAGTTATTGCTATTTCTTTGTTTTTTTTCCTTGCTTTCAAAGTTTTTTTTTTTTTCTATTTTCTGCCAGAAGTTTGTTCTTTCATGAGAATTTTTACATCCAAATTTATACATTTTCTTTATGCAAATGCATAAATATCCAGCCTGTTTTGCATATATGGATTTTTCTCTGTTTGCTTATTGCTATTTGCTTTGCTTTCAAAAGGAAAAAAAAAATGCTAGAAGCCCAAAGCAACTGTAAAAAGCCTAATCATTAATATTACAAATTTACAAATAGCCAAAATGAATTAGGATTTCTAGCATAATTATTTTATTCAAGTAAAATATCCATTTTGTTCCCCAAAAGATGTGAAATTTTAATGTTTAATCGTTCAAAAAATTATTGCTTTTATATCCAAATGTGCATTTTGTTTTTGGAAGAAAAAAGCAAGTAGAAAAAGCAACAACTGACTGAGCCTTAAGAACTTAAAGACTTGATTTTAGATGTCTAATTTTTATTTTTCCAGTCTCAACATGGTGATTTGCATGGTTATGTTTTTAGGAATCATCTAAATCTGGGAATTTGAGCAAGGAAGTGAAGCATGAGAATGACTCTGATGTTCTCATTGAATGTCGAAACGTGTACAAATCATTTGGAGAAAAGCATATCTTGCGAGGTGTGAGCTTCCAGGTGATTAGACATGTTCTCATTTATTCTAGGGTGCTTGGACAGCATATGAATGGACTTCCTGAGGTTTCATTTCAAGTTATTAGATGCTTTTTAAAATTCCCAATGGAACATTTTTCTTTTGTGGGAAAAGAAGAGGAGGAGGGGGGGGGGGGGGGGGGGGGGGGTGTTTCTCAATGGTTCAACTAAGATGACATCAAGTTGTGTATTACCATGTTAGACCTAATTGTTTTCTTTCCATTTTTTTATCTTGACCAGACTGAAGTTTTTATTTTTCTGTCTCATGAATAAAGAAAAACTTTCTTTCATTTTTATTTGCCTATCAGGAGAAGAAATTGGGTTTCTATTTCATGTTTAATTTCTCTTTCTTTACTGATTCTCATTCCTAGTTTATAGCTGCAATGGAGATGTATATCATCGTCATCGTCGTTAGAGCTTTTATCCCAATAGATTGGAGTAGGTTACATGAACCAATATCTAAAGTCACATTATATCGTTCATACAAATTCTCCTTCTCCATGCATTTCTATCAAAGGTAATGCCTTCATCCAACTCTAATACCTCCATATCTTTCCAAATTATTTCCTTCCAAGTCTTTTTTGGTCTTCCTCTAGTCTGAACCCTTTTTGCATCATTCATAGCTTCTACTCTCTTTATTGGAGTATCTACAGTTCTACATCGTATGTGTCATAACCAAAGTAAACGACTTTCACACATCTTGTTTTTCGATAGGTACCACTCCAACCATCTTGCGGATGTCTTCATTTTTCATTTTATCTTTTCTCGTATATACACACATCTACCGCAACATTCGCATTTCTGCTACACTCATCTTTTGTTCATGTGGTCTCTTAGTTGCCCAACATTCACTACCACATGGCAATGTTAATCTAACAACTGTTTTGTAAAACTTGCCTTTCAACCATATAAAAATTCCTTTATTACACAGCACAACTGTGACACTTCTCCACTTACTCCATCTAGCCTGGATCTTATGTGTCACATCACTATCAATCTTGCAATGAAGATGTGTATGTAAATCATAAATAAGCTTTACCAGAGTTTAGTTAATAATTCTTTTCATTGATTCTTAATGGCCATTAGTTCCATTTGGATGTTTGGTTTTAAAATTTATTAGTTCTATTTGTTTCCTTTTCCTATAGAATCTTCCATGTTTTTGAGCTCATACAGGTTTTCATTATTTTTGTCCTCTTTCATTAGTGGATAAAACATTGGCATGATTACAATTATTTGATTTAATCTATCATGCTTAGATCTTGACATATTTCATTGAGTAGTTCTATGGACAAAACTTGACACTAACTAGCATATGGGATCTGTGCCTGACATGGCTGACATGGTTGGAGACAAGTGATGACTCCGTTGGCTATCCTTCTGGCATGTTTTTGCAAAGCTTATTGACTGCTTTGAACAGTGGTCTATTAGGTGTAGTGGCCCTTTGTTACCTAGATGTTTGTTGACAGTCAATCATGTTTGGCTTGAGCTCAGCATTTGATTTGAAAAGCTGGAAAAGTTGTCCACTTCAAATTTAGGCTTTTGATACCATATGGTTCTTCAGAAAGGTGGTTTTTAAGAGGTGCATTTTAGCAACAAGAAGGATAAAAAAAGAAAAAAGGGCAACCTAGTGCACAAAGTTCCCGCATTATGGGGTCTGAGGAGGTTCATGTTTACGCGGTCTTTCTTTTGCATTAATAAAGAGATTGTTTCCACTTGAACCTATGATCTTTAAGTCACAAATAAGTAGCCTTTACCGTTGCATCACGATTCCCCTCTCTAGCAACAAGAAGGATAAGGGAGTGAAAGAATATGTTGTGTTTTATATGCCATCTGGTTTAAAGTTTCTTTGATATCGGGTTCCAGTATAAGAATTGGACCTTTTGTCTGGATTACATTGAAACACTTCTCTATCAGTCTATCTCAAATTGGATTGGACTTTGTCTCAAAGGATGTAAGATCTGCCCACTTTATCAGCACCATATTGCTAACAACCAAAACTCAACAAACATGAAAACCTTTAAGTTTGGCTCAACCATACCTAACTCCTTGAGCCATAGACAAATGGATATATAAGTAACATGTTAGCCATAAGTTGGTGACATCTTCAATTATTTATATTGAGATTTGTGTACAGTTTGCAGTTTTAAATGTACATCTTTTTTATTGTTATATGATGTGTCCACATATTCATATCCAAATTTTGGAGCCTTTTTTTTTGGTACATAAAAGTTTAGTTGAAGGGAGGCTTCCCCAGTCCAAGGTTAGGGTATACCACTGGCCTCAACGAGGACTTACATTGGATTTACAAATCACACACCAAGGAGGATCGCTGGTAGAGGGAGTCAAACTTAAGCCTTACAAGCGAAGTGGACACCCTTACTAACTCAACCAACCTCCGTTGGCCCGAATTTTGAAGCCTTTATGACCAACTCCCCATATCCAAAAATTTGAAAAATGGCTGAGTCAGAAACCTAGACATTTTGTGACTGATATCCATGTCTGAGCAAAGTAGGCTAGAATCATTCCTTGAGCATGATCATATCTCAATTTTTCACATAAATTTCATGTCAGTTTTTAGTCTAATGTATCATTACTCTTTTGTTTTTTCTCTTTTTATCTGTTGATTCCTAACTTTTCCCCTGATCAATAGATTAGACATGGTGAAGCTGTTGGCATTATTGGTCCTTCTGGCACTGGAAAATCTACAATACTGAAGATTATTGCTGGACTTCTTGCTCCAGACAAGGTGAAATGCATATTGATTCTGGTTTCTTATATTTGCTAATTCAGTTTTGCATAATCATGTTGTTTATCGATTTATTATTGCTCTGTTCTGCTAATAGAGAATGCATAATACTTATGTGCAGGGAGAGGTATACATTCGAGGCAGAAAAAGATCAGGTTTGGTTGGTGATGATGAGATATCTGGTCTTCGAATTGGACTGGTAAAATTTTATTTAAGCTCTGAATATGCTGGCAGGTTTTGAGATAGTTTATTGATGGCATAAACCTTATGGTTATTTATTTTTTGTTAACAGGTTTTTCAGAGCGCAGCACTCTTTGATTCTTTGACTGTTCGTGAAAATGTTGGTTTCCTTTTGTAAGAGACAGTATAAATTCTTCTTAGAAATACTATACCCTTTTTGTCCTTAGTATTTAGGAGGTTATCTTGGATTCTAATTTCCTATTTCCTGAATAAAGAAATTACCTGACTTGGTTGATGACTTTGTGCTTATTAATTGATTAGATATGAAAATTCAAGCATGTCTGATGATCAAATCTCACAGCTTGTAACAGAGTACTTGGCTGCTGTTGGTTTAAAGGTGTGCCTGCATTTTGACTCTCTTGGCCTGGATAGCATATAATGTTAATTAGTAGTCTGAACATGTAACTTTTTTTGCTTGGTTTGGGGTTATTATGTAACCAATATGTAAGCAAGATGTTGGATTGGGCTAGGGTGAATCAATGTAAGGAACTGTTAAAATTTTTTTTTTCATAGTTAATTTGATTCCTTACTGAATCGCGTTTCTCATACTCTCTCTGCGCTGTAGACAGTCTAATCTATTAGTTTCTAGTTGACATAAAAGAATCTAACTTATGTCTGCTGCAGGGAGTTGAAGAAAGGTTACCTTCTGAGCTGTCTGGAGGAATGAAGAAAAGAGTTGCTTTAGCTCGTTCAATAATTTGTGATATCACCAAAGAATCAATTGAGCCTGAGGTATGGTAAAATTCTATTGGGAGTTGGGAATTAATGGATGGTAGAGCTTTTGTAGTAATCCTTTATAAATTTTTTATCAAAACTTTTCATGTTGTATGGCTGCCTCTTTTTTTGTATCTTAAGGTAAACATATAGATGGTCTTGTAAACCAAATTAGTGGCACCACGCATAAGTGGACTTCAACTATTATCCATCTGGTCCTGTTTACTACCAGATTTTAATCCCGAATCCTGGAACATAAAACTTAGTCTGCATTTTTTTACTTCTGAATATAATCAGCTTGTCACTTCCTTTTATTCCAGTTTGGCTCGTGGAGCTTTCATATTTAGTGTTTCATAGCTTCTGACATGGTGATGATTTATAAAATCAGTTATCATTTTGTTTGTCATTTATTTTACTTGCAATGGCCTCCCTCCATCCAGTTAATCTCCAAATTTTGGTTTCATTTCATCTTAAAGATTTGAAGGTGGCTTGCAAATGAAGAAAGCTGCAAATTTAAACTTTCTCATGACTTAGTTATCAGATTATGTCTATATTCAAAATTTTATGCAATAGTTCTAGAATCTTGCTTCTTCAGAGTTGTAGTTTCTTTGACCTTTTATTCTGGTATTCTTGCCAGTTGCTATAGAGATCTATATTGGAAGATAGAAAATTTGAAAATTGTTGTTTGACCTAAACCATAATGTTCACAAGAGTTGCTTAAAACTCCTTATGTTTCCAAGATTTGAGTAGAACTTTGAAATGGTCTGGCAACTGATAGTGCAAAACTTCACTAATAGTAGAAGAAAATGAAGAGGTAGAGTTACAACGTTAATCTATAGACCATTTGTGGCTTTGCTTCTGAGACCTGTCTTTCTATTTGTTTTATTTATGTTAAGACTGGTCATATCTGGGCCATTTTTTCTTCTCTCTGTGAGTTGAGAGTAGCTTGTAGAAAATGTCAAAGCATGTAGCCTTGAGGCCTATGCCTGTTAAGCTTATGATTGTCCACATTCCTGTGGTCAAATAATTATGCTTCTATATTGTTGCCACAATGCATAATGAGGGTCTGAGATATGCTTACTCTTGGCTATATGTGACTCTTCAGTTTGCTCAGTCTTTTCCTCTCTTTCCCTTGCCTTTTTATTCTGTTATATTATAGGAGGGCTTATACTTTAGTTTAGGTGCTTTAAATAGGGTTATACCTCTTTTAGTTTAGCAGTCTAAGTGCATTATTTTGGATGCTTATCATAGAAAATAACGTATTGATATGAGAATCATGCTCCTGTTTATTCAAAACAGAGAGCATAAAAAATGTTGAGTTCCAATTTTAAGCAAATAATGCACTGAAAAGTTGTTAATTCTCCTAATTGTTAATTTATAGTCAATTGAGCCAACTATTGCTTTAGTGCAAAGCAAGCTTGGTAGTTCAAGCTTTAACCTATTATGCATCGATTTCATTCTGTCCTAGTGTTGGTGGCTATTGTGTTCCTTGCTATCAATTTGAGTTTGTTGGTCTCTAAATTGCAACTATTTTTACTCCCCTACAGGTGCTTTTATATGATGAACCAACAGCAGGGCTTGATCCAATTGCATCGACAGTTGTCGAGGATCTCATCCGCTCTGTCCATTCGAAGGGTGAAGATGCACTCAGGAAACCTGGAAAGATTGCATCCTATGTGGTTGTTACTCATCAACATAGTACCATTAGAAGAGCTGTTGACAGGTTTTGTCAGAGATCATGATGTTGTAATTGATTTTGCCATGATGTGTGATGCCTTATTCATTGAATCTCATCTTCACTTATAGGCTATTGTTCCTTCATGAGGGCAAGGTTGTTTGGCAAGGAATGACTGATGAATTCACAACATCAACCAATCCAATTGTTGAACAGGTAATGTCTGAGACTAGTTGCCTTGAACTTAAAAAAGAAAAGGTAAAGATGTAATGGAAAACTCGGGTTTTCTTTTTAATAGAAAACTTAGCCTCCCTTTGTTACATTTTCAGTTTTCTTATTGCCTCAGAAATCAAAAAACAGAAGTATGTATATATAAAACTAAAATGTATTTTTTGACTAATTAAAAATAAAAATTTAATTGAATAACAAAATGCAGGATTTAATTGCTACATTTTAAATTTTTTAGCGGTATGCTTATTTTTGTAAAATATGAATTTTCTTTTACTGTATGCTTTTTGCTTTTGGTAACTTTCAAGGGAGCAAAATCAGTAGTAAAAGTGACAATCAACCGGAGCTCTTTTTTTTTTTTTTCCAAACGCACTTGGGCTTTAAAATTTAAGTGATTTAACAAAGCAAAAGATGGTGTTAGCACTTTTTCATTTGAGGACTGTAAATTATTAATAAAATAACATATATGCTAGAGGGTACTTTCTCTCTCTCTCTCTCTCTCTCTCTCTGATGCATGAAGAGAAGCGTGCACACACACAAGATACTTGTCCTACCAACACTATAAGGAGACACAACTTCTTAGATTATAGAATCTGTTGTTAATTTATTTGATTTCCCTTGTTTTATGAATCTTTAAAAGGCTGCAGCTTATCAGGTCTTAAATGCCTTCATTTGCACATATAATTTACCAATTGTTGTTTATTGCTTTGATTGCATTAGTCATAGTTCCCTTTTTCCTTTCTGGAGTTGATTAATTTGTTGATTTGTAAACATGGGTCAAGCTGTGTATCTACTATCTAGTAGTGGTATCATTGTGTTTATAGTTGACTCTCTGTCTCTCTCTTTGCATGACCAGCAATTTGGACAGTTGGTTTAAGATCTTTTTATGCAGATGCTACATGTTTAGATAAATTAAAACAATTCAAGCTTTTACATATATACTGACTTCCGCACATTGCCCCTGTCTTTTCAGTTTGCATCCGGGAGTCTTGATGGTCCAATCAGATACTAGAACACACGCAAAGGTTTTGGACGCAGTGAAGTTGCTAGATATGGATTCTCAGGAAAATAAGTCAAATGGCACACACAAATTTTGGCCTCGACAAGAAATGTTCGAGCTGGTTTGTAAAATTCTTGACACTAAGGGGAAATTTTGGCATTGTATTTACAGGTAACCTTGATTGCTAAGTGGTCCCTTTTAACAATGTTGTTGTAGATTCAGTTTAGATTTAATCATCAAATTTACAAAAATCATAGTAGTTATTCTTTGTTTCATGCTTTTTGTTTTATCCAAAATTTTCCGATTAATCCCCCTTTTCAGTGTCTTAGGTGGTGAGGGTTGGTTGTTGTGTCACCACTTTTTCCTACAAGAAGGGGCTTATTGCATGTAATTCACATAGTTTTAATTGAATTAATCACTATTTTGTTTTTACTACTTAAGGTTAAGTACATATCCTGCCTTTGCCATGAATATGATGGACTGAAAATAGGATTTTCTCAGCTACACCTTAAAACCTATATAGAAGCTCACAATTACCTCGTCTAATACCCTCGAATTATTATAATTTTTCTTTAAAAAAAAAGAATCAAGAAAAGGGATGAAACAGAAGAATTTTGTTTTTGGCGTATGATGAAACACATGCAATTGAATAAATGAAATCATCTAATTCATTTTTTGTTAGACAAAAGTGAATAAAAAATTTTTTTGTTTCTAACTTTCAAAGACTGAAAAATATCTTTCGCTTTTGTGTTCCATATTTTTCTGTTTTTCTTCAGAATTTCGAGAATATTTTTCTCTTCGGCTATGTTCTGGATCAAGAAAATTTATATTAATCAAATTTTAGATGCAGTAAAGCTTGTTTAAGATGTACTTTATGTGACAGCATTTATGTATTAATCATTTTACTTTTTTAATTTAATACAAAAGTAGATGAACTTTTAGAGGTTTATTAAATTTTGTCCAATTTATTTATGAGTGCAACAAATAAATATTTTTTGGTATTTGAGTTTGTTTAGGATTTAACATTTATCATCGATAATTATCGATGGCAGAAGGGAAGTTAATGAAAAGAAAAATTATCTTCCTCGGTATATATTTAGAAAAGGGAGAAAAATGAATGGATTTATACTTTTTCCTTCAAATTTAATTTTTTAAAATATAAAAATTATATATTTAACTTAAATTAATAATTTTATCATAAATTGACGACGTATCTATTAATACACAAAAAAATTGATATGTATCATAAGATATATATATATATATATATATATATATATATATATATCTCCTCCTCTCCCATAGCTTGACACTTGTCAATTTATTTTTTTTTGCCCTCAATAATTTTTTTTATTTAGGTCCCTTTATTTCTTTTTCAACAATTTTTTTAGTTAAATCTTTAACATGTTTTTTATATGGCTCTTTAACTTTTTTAATCCAGTCCTCTATTATTGTTTTATGATATTGTTTTATATTTTTATTTATTTGCTTCTTCTACTTACATATATTTTGCTTTCGAATGAAATTTATTATATGAAAGGGTTTTTTTACCTCTAAATATTGCAGAAAAAAATACTTTTACTTTGCATATTGTACTTTGGAGTAAATATAAATAGTTCAATTAGTTATTCTTAAAATAAAAATAATTACAGAGCTAATTTTTCTTACTTCTTTGTTAAATTGTCTGAATCACTATATCATATATATATTTTGGTGCTTTTAGTTTTTATTGTTGTTGCAGCATTATCTTGATTTGTTTGTTTCTAACACAAATTATCTGTTTATCATACTATTTAACTTCAATATTATGTATTTTTTTAAAACCAAGCTAATCCAAATTTCTCAAAAATTATTTTTGGATATTTGTTTGATATATAAGCTCTATCCTTAGTAAATATGTTTCTTTTTTATACTAAATAATATGAAGGAAATAAATAATTTTATGACCAACAACTCCTATATAATAATTAATTTTACTAACTTTAAAAATTACAAAATAAAAATAAATCCGCAGCATCGCGCGATTTTTTAATTAGTATAGATATATTACGATACACTTTGTAACGAAATTAGATTAGGTTTGATTCAAATTTGATTTGGCCAAACCAGATAAAAATGCTATTTAACTTTGAAAAAACTTAAAAGCATATTATTTACATATTTTAATCTTAAATTTTTTTTTAGATTTTTTGTTTGTAAAATAATAAAATAATAAAATAAAAAAATATTTAAAAATATGAATAATTATATTATGTACTGTTAGTGAAGTTTTTAAATTCAACAAATTAGATTAAACTAATGATACATATCTTTTAAAAAATAAAAAAAATAAATAATAAATAATGTGAAATGTATGTTATCATTTTAATCCCATTTGTAGATTTTAAAAATTATGATTAGATAAATAAAATAATACCAACTCCTCTAGCTGGTGCCTTACCCCCTGTTAGGTAGAGGATCCTTTCCCTTATTGTAGTGCCCATAGAGTATTCTTCTTTTTTTTTTTTTAAATGAAGATTTGATTTTCATAAAAATCATTTGGTAGATAAAATCTTAAATATATTAAATCTTTGTGAGAAAAATGCACTTTTAAAATCATAAAAAACTAAATTAAAATAAAATTTATGAAATACTCTACTCTGACTGTTAAAAATAAATACAAGTGGATTATTGGTTCAACGCATAAATTAAGGGTTGTATGCTCCATCACGACAATTTTATGGGACAGTTGGAAGGAAATTTGAACCTTGAAAATGAAATAGTTGTCTATCATAGTAAAAAACTAAAAATTACCCAGACGACATAGCACAATAAGATTGCACCATGACCACGCACACCTTGTTTCAGTATTCTTTCTCGACCAATACTATTGCCTTTGGTGATTATTTGGCTTTAGATTTCATTCATTCCGTAAATATAAAAGAATTATCCTATCAAGTGTGGTGAAATTTGTGAAAATTTTATGATGTACCCTTAAAGCATTCAACCTGAAACAAAACAATCTAAAGCAGAGAAGCCTAATTTGATTGTAAAACCATACTAATCTCATCGATGTAGAATAATATCACTTAACATGTACAATCCAATCAATGTTTTTTGTGAATCTGTACAAAAACAGTCAAGATTCTTAAGAAGTCACAGGTTTACTAAGCCAAGCCTCAATGTTGGAGTGCTGGTCATCTTGGGCACTGAAATCTTTTTTAAAAGAAGCAGCTTGAAACTATAAGGTTAGTTTACAATGAAGTTGTAAAATATCGATTTTACTGTAAGGTCATGAAATATCATGAGATATCAAATAAATCAAAACCATTTAGTTTCTCTATTCCAAGGACGATAAATGCAGCCTCCATTGACATCAAGTCATCCAATCTTAATAGCTAGAAGCTGTCATATATAGAACAAGTAGATTAAATATTAGCATATAAAGAGAAGCAATCTTTGAGATGCCATACCTTCTAATGTGTTGAGCGTTAGTTTAATCTCAGAAAGAAAATCACCCCCCCTAAAGCAGAGAAATGTAAATGTACAGAAGAAAGCATTCAATGCATTAAACTTTTGCCTGGAGGATGTAACTCCTGGAGCGCACTGAACAGAAGAGAGCCAAAACATCAAAATAGAAACTAACAAAAGCATTTACACAGAACGCCCAAACCAATATTGGTCCCTCAACTTCTTCAAATGTCTTCCCAAGCGAAGCACTGTCACATTCCTCACCAGAGGATTCCACACACAAATTTGGATTACCAGCAAATGCTCCTGGGAATCTCCGATATCCCTGGTTTACAGGAACAGATCCAGAAAAACTATTGTATGATAAGTTCAAGAGTATCAGATTTTTAAGGATGGGGATATTTCTGGTACCTGGCCGGATAAAAAATTATGTGACAAATCTGAGGCCCTTAAGTTCCACATTTTCTCCAACATAGGAAGCTGACCATCTAGAAAGTTATAAGATAAATTTAGATATTCCAATTCTCCTACTTCGAACAAAACATCCGGAATCTGAACCTGTAACAAATCATCCGACAAGTCAATTCCAAATGTTGAAGACCTTGTAGTTGAAGGTTAATCCACTACTATCAATGACCATGACAAAAATTTTTATCTCAGCATTTGGCATTGCAATAAATGGCTGTTTAGGTGCTCTATCACTATATCCATTGTTATTGTGGAAGCTAATATTGAAGTTACCATCGGGTGTGAAGCCTGAGAATTTGTTTCCAGAGAAATCAATCATCTGGATTGCTTCAAAAGTGAATAGCCAGCTGAGTAAATTTCCACTAAATTTGTTCTGAGCTATGGATAGATACTTGAGGTTTGACCATTTGGTTATTGCATCATTCGGTGTTCCAGAGAGGTTGTTGGAACTAAAATCAACAATCTCTAGTCATTTTAACCCTGCCAAGGTTAGTGGGATTTCACCAGAAATTTTGTTGTGGCTTACATCCAATATCTTCAAGCTATCCAATGCATCAAGCTCAGGTTGAATTTCACTAGAAAGATAGTTGTTATTGAGCATCAATGCAAGTAACTGCAAACACCCAACAATATCTAATGGAATTGAACCTGATAAAGAGTTGTGTGACAGATCAATAACTTGAAGATAAGTCAAATTTCCAATCCCTGCCAGAATAGCCCCTGTAAGGAGATTATGAGAAAGAAACAATGCTTGCAAGCTTTTCAGCTCGGTGATCCTCAATGGAATTTTACCAGAAAACTGATTGTGAGAGAGGAGAGAGGTCCAGAAGAACAAGGACTGATTTTTCTGTTGCCTCGACAATTTTTCCAGGTAGAGGAACTGATAAATCATTGAAACTCAAGTCTAACACAAGCAACTTTTCTGTAAACACAAGTCTCGGTGATATACCATAACTCAGATGAT
Source organism: Heritiera fomes (assembly GCA_032173925.1). NCBI lineage: Eukaryota > Viridiplantae > Streptophyta > Magnoliopsida > Malvales > Malvaceae > Heritiera > Heritiera fomes. The sequence continues at coordinate 24,277,876 of JAPDPM010000001.1, forward strand.
TAAATGATAGATTAAGATGTTTCAAAACTTCCAGTGAGGCAATACAAGTAGGTATTCCTCCCACAAGGGAATTGTTAGCCAATGTCAGAACAGTTAGACTGTGTGTGGAAGCAGAAAAACAAGGCAAAGTACCAGATAACTTGTTTGAAGCAAGATTAAAAAACTCCAACCATTGATAAAACTCATTAAAATTGCCTGATAAACAATTGTCTCCAAGATCCAAGTGCCTCAAAGACTTTGAGTAAAACAAGCTATCAGGCATCTTTCCATGAAATGAATTCGAACCCAAATCAAGTTTTTCCAAATTGCTCGAGAAGTTACCAATCCACCATGGCAAAACGCCACTGAGTTCTTGGTTTCCACTCTACACAAGTTCCCTTAATTGACTAAGCCTCATGATACCATCGGGGAGAACCCCAACAAACCTATTGTGACTAAGATCAAGTCTTAAGACTACCAAATGAACCAAAACATGTTGGAATTGTGCCACTGAAGTAATTCTCAGACAATTTCCAGTATTCAAGAAATGGCAGTTCACATAAACCAGGGTGCACTTTACCAGACAAATTCATATTAGCCAGGTTGACAGAAACAACCCAATCGGTCCGGTTTTCACAAGAAATACCGGTCCAGTTGGTGCAGTTTGACCCAAACCAGGTTGCCATGCTCCGGTCAGGGTCTGGAACTGATGATCTGAATAATAACAGCGAGGCTTTGTCTTGTCGGTCAATATCAAAACAGTGAGATGGGCTAAAAAGCCATAGAGGTAGTATGAGCAAGAGCAAGAGTGGCAGTGTACGTAATTTAGAGGGTTTCCAGGGGTGAAAAGCAGGAACACCCCATTTCAATTCCATGACTGAACCAAACTCAAACACTGAAACTAAACTACTTACAGTTCCAGAAGCTCCAAACAAAGCCAAATGTTTCAAGCCATGAACTAAAATTTAGGAGTAAAAGAAGAGCAAAGTGGGAAGGAGAGGCAAATGGGAAGTTTTACAGAGATGAAAACCTGGAACCCTTGTTCTTTTTCAATGGAAGTTAAGCGAACATTCAACAAACAGAACACTGAATAATGTAGTTAGAAAGAGAGACTTACCAGAGGAAGTGGAAGAATTTTTTGCGGCTAGAGCTAGGAGGAGGTGTCTGAGTTTGTTCCTATAGGGAATAATTACGCAAACATTCTCTGGTTTATTCCATTTAAAATGGGAATTAAAGTAAAGTGAGCATCAGATCACTTCTGTTTATGCCTTTTTTGGGTTCCTTTTTTGGGCTATGCTCTACGCATCCATAACCATAGGCAAAATGTTAGGGGCCTTAATAGGAAAGAGATACAGAGCACCTTTCTCTACTCTTGTGCAAGGGTCAAAACCGAAAACAGTGAAACGAGTTTTGATTTGGTGTGAAAGTGTTTGAATCCTAAAGATATAAGTAATTAGAATATAGATGATGTTGAATTGTTGAAGGAAAAATCCTTGGCAGCCAAATAAAACAAATTACTACTACTGATTTACATATGATATGAGAGAAATATAAATAAAACAGTCAACATGGAGTTGAAGTTGCAAGTTTTATTCCTAATAATATTTTCTTGATAAAAGATTGATAACAGAGAACATTTTTTTTTCTTTCATAAGGAAGTATAAAAAAATGAAAGGAAAATTGAACAATCTTTTTAATAAAAATGAAAATTTGTAATTTTTTATATTGAAAAGTAAAAGAAAAAAATATTAAAATTATTTTAGAATGGCAACAAAGTAAAAGCATTAGATGCTCAAAAAAATGTAGTTTTGAAATATTTAAGCAATGAAAGATGAGATGGACATAAAATTCGTTAAAAAAAAATAATATAAAAAAATGCATATATTAACTTATGCCTTTAATAAAGTGGCAAAAGATAATAATCAAGATTTAGTTTGATGGTTGTTAATTATTATCCTTTTTTCAAAGAAATTAAATTTAAAGCTCGAATCTCCTTTTTCATTATACCTTCTATGGCAAAAGATTAAAGTTACTAAGTTTGAATCAAACTAAAATATTCATTTAACTTAAATCCAAAGGTTGAGCGAAAATCAAATCAATTCAAACTTAAGAAATGATTTTAATTTAAAGTGACTATATTTTTTTAAAATAATAATTATTTTTGCAATATGAACATAAATATTTCAAATTTGCATAAATTTAATTTATTTTTTCCGAATAATCTTAAAAACACGTTCTCTTACATCACATTCAAAATTGTTCTCAAAATATTTCTTACAACTGAATTTGAATTAAAAAAAAGAAACCCTCATCTCTTTAATTTAATTTAAAGCAATAATCCAAACACTTTAGTGGAATGATTCAACAGTTGGCATTTAAATGTTGGGGAGATTTGCGTGCTAACCAAGTAAAATAAATTACTACTAATTTTCTAATAATAAAATATAATAAAAACATCGAATATGGACTTGAAGAAGTTGTTGGAAGTTCTATTCCTATTTTCTAATAGTATCATATTGACAAAAGGAATCCTAACAGAACTTTTCTTCTCAGCTATGCATCCGCATGATTTTAATTGAACTCTGCCCGTCCTTTTCACTTGCGTAATCCAGGGTAGAAATTACGCATACTTGCAGTCCAAGCAGACAAACAATAATTTACCATGTCAACTATCAACAAATTTCTTGTGCTTCAACCACCTCTGTCTTCTTCGAATAACAGCTCTGTTCATCATCCTTTGCTTAATTTGTATATAAATAACAAGCTCAAACTCTTAATTATTTGCCAATTACTTCACCTTTCTTTCTTTCCTTCCATCTCGTAATCGTAATACTATCAGAAAAGCTAGATGGCCTCCAATTCACGTCAGCTTCACCTCGTTTTCTTCCCACAACTTGCCCATGGCCACTTGATCCCTACGGTGGACATGGCTAGACTGTTTGCCAGGCATGGAGTAAAGGTGACTATTGTCACTACGCCCATTAACACTCTTCTCTTTGCCAATGTAATTCAACGAGAGAAGGAAACGGGATTTGACATTAGTATTAAGGAAATAAAATTTCCTGCAGCTGAGGTAGGCTTGCCTGAAGGATGCGAGAATGTGAGTTCGATAACTTCCCATGAAATGTCTTCAAAGTTTCTCATGGCTGCCAAACTTTTCCAACAGCCACTTCAACAGCTGCTTCAAGACCTCCGCCCGGATTGCCTTGTGGCTGACTGGATGTTTCCGTGGGCTACAGATGTTGCTAGCATGTTTGGGATTCCAAGGCTGGTTTTTCATGGAACAAACTGCTTTGCTCATTGTGTCATCCATAGCCTAATTCGCCATGAACCCTTCAAGAACGTAGCTTCTGAATCTGAACTTTTTGAGGTGCCTGGCCTTCCGCACCAAATAAAGATGACAACATTGCAGCTGCCCGATTATATTAAAGAAACAGAGGAATCTGAGCGGAGAAGGTTGAAGAATGAAGCAAACGAAACAGAGTTGAGAAGCTATGGAGTCCTTGTGAATAGTTTTCGTGAACTGGAACCAGCTTACTCGGAACACTATTCCAAAGTCATGGGAAGGAAGGCATGGCACGTTGGTCCTGTTTCCCTTTGCAACAAGAACAACAAAGATAAAGCCGAGAGAGGTAATGCAGCCTCCATTAAGAGACATGATTGCTTAAGATGGTTAGACTCAAAGAAACTTCACTCAGTTCTCTACATATGCTTTGGAAGTATATTCAGGGCTTCAGCTTCACAGCTAAATGAGATAGCCAAGGCCCTTGAAACTTCAGGACAAGATTTCATTTGGGTTGTAAGGAGCGTAAACAATGAAGACAAAGAAGATTGGCTGCCGGAAGGATTTGAAGAGCGGATGGAAGGAAAGGGTTTGATAGTAAGAGGATGGGCACCCCAGGTTCTAATTCTTGATCATGGAGCTGTAGGAGGGTTCATGACTCACTGTGGATGGAACTCAACAATAGAGAGTCTAGCTGCTGGGGTGCCTATGGTTACTTGGCCACAAAGCGCGGAACAGTTTTGCAATGAAAAACTGGTTACAGATATTCTGAAAATTGGAGTGGGTGTTGGAGCCAAAGAGTGGTGTAGATGGACAGATGTTAGTACTTCGAAATTTAAAGTAACCATGGAAGATATAGAAAGGGCAGTTATTCAGGTGATGGTAGGTGAAGAAGCTGATGAAATGAGAAATCGAGCTAAGGAATTGAAAAATATGGCTAGGAAGGCTGTGGAAGAAGGTGGATCTTCTTATTCTGATCTGAATGCTTTGTTAGATGAGTTGAGATTGAACTACCCTTGAACAGAGCTACTTATATGTAACAAATCTTTTCTTGTCATGCTATCTCACTGTCTACTGGTTTGAGGTCTTGAACAGAGCTACCTATATGTCACAAATCTTTTCTTTTCATGCTATCTCACTACGTAAAAGGTACTAGTGGTTTGAAGAAAAGAAAGTAAACTTTACGAGATTTAGCTTTAGTTTGATTTGTAAGACGAAAATTATTTAATAATATTTGTATCTCAAAGTCGAAAATATATGTTAATAATTGCAAAATGCTTATATAAGCAAATGAAGCATGTAGTCATTGCTCAATACAAAGCATGTAGTCATTGCTCAATACAAAGCTAGAGAACTTGCTAAGAATGCAATAACACTTGCAAGAAGCCAGGAATAAAGAAGATGAAACAAGAATAAACAAAATTGCACTCAAGACTTCAGAAATCTGTTCAAAATTTGCATCACAAAAATTCAAAACTAATCTGAATCTTTAAGCAGCCTGGTTCAGATCTGAAAATCAAACTACTCATTCAATGCAATAAAAAAATGATAAAGAATCCATTTTTCTAAGATATTGTGACCAAAATAATACAGTTAATGCCCATTGATCAGGCATATAAATGAAACTCACACTATCCAACATTAAAAATCCCTTCCATAATCGTAATATATATCCCATTTTATTATGCCATGGATAAATAAAATATTAACTCACCAGCAAGATGCTGAGCCAGAGCACATGCATCAACACCACCAAGAACAAAATCCATAAGCTATTGTTATTTTAGGGATGAGTTTCCAACTGTCACTTTGACCGTGCATTAGCTACTCGTTCTACCTCACATGCCTGTCCTAGCGTATCAAAATGTCTAATATACCATAGCTTCTGTGAGAATCACACAATCTAATACTATAGCACAAATAAGACTTCTCACCACTGTTCAATTTCTGTGTATTTCGTAGGCATAAGAGGTAACAACATGGTGGGCCTCACAGACTTTCTAGTGTTCGGATGGAGGTGGAACCTGGTAGACTTCATATTTGGAGCCAAATAAAGTAATGGTAAGAATTTACAACCCAAACTCATCTATTTAGGACATTTTTGAAGCATGTGAAACAAATTTAAAAATAACAATTAAGGACATAGGTTGGTAGAATTTTCGTGAATAATAGTCAAACAAAATTGACTTCTGACCGAATGTCAAATGTAAGATAATCCTCATGTGAGAAAGTCCCGTACCATGTCAATAGGTAGACTAAATCACCTAAAGAAGTAGAAAATTATGCGATTTATGGTTAGGGGTATTTTTATAATTTCGCGCAAATGACTAGTCAAACCCCAACGAAAACTCATCCGACCATGAGAACATGTTGAGTAGATGTAATTGGTGACTTAAAGAAATATTTTGAAGATTAGACTGATAGTTTTCAACAAAAATCAAACTATAAGGCAAAATGGTACAAAAAATCTTAATTAAGGGCAAAATGGTAATTTTATCATCAAGACAAAAATATTTTGCCATCTTCCTCCTTAGTTTCGATCAGACTTCAGTCTTTCTCAACAGCCACCATTTTTGTAACTTTGAAGAGAGAGAAAGGTTATGAAACCTTAACCAAATGACACCGAAACCGAAAAATTCCTTTATCAAAGCTGTACAGAATCCAAAGCTCTATAAACCCATACCAATATCTAGGCCTAAAGTGGCCAAAATCCAAGTCTAAAGCAGCCCATAAGTTTTGGCCAAGGTAAGTTCATGAGGAAGACTTAGTTTTTTCATGGTTTTATGGCTAAATATCATGTGTTTTCAATTTTTAAGCAAGAATTCAAGCTATAATTGAAACAAAACTTTGAGAATAATGTCCTTAGGGTTTTGGCCGAGCTTCCCTCTTCATGTATATGTTGCTTCCTTATATGAAAGTGGTGTAGAAATTAAGTAGAAAATAGATTTAAGCTTGAATTGTTGAAATGGCTAGTGTAGGAGAGAATGAAATCGGTTTGGATGAAGGGGACATTGAAATGGTGTTCAACTTCGTGTATTTTGGGTCCTAGAATACTGTATAAATTAATACAAACCTGTAGGTGCAGTCAGAATTGAAAATAGATGTGATTTGAGGTTAGTTGTAGTATTAACACCAGTGTGAAGTAGACCGGTTTGGCAGCTACAGTATATAATGTACTAGATTATAATGAGTAGAATATTCTTTATAATTGTTAGAAATTGAAATGACTGTGTTTATGTGGTAAATTGTAGCTCTAAAGTCAGACAAGGCTATTGACGCTAGCAGGCATCATAATAGGAAATTAAGCGGTAAGAGATATATATATATATATATATATATATATATATATATATATATATAATGGACATAGGGAGTATTATGATGCATGTTTTATTACAAGAATGATCTTTTGAAATTATTTTAGAATGAATTGAGTTAGAATTGTGGATTTAAACTGTGTTCTGTGGAGGAGGGTTAAGATATACCAAGTCGTTATGTTGCTGAAAATTTTGTGAAATGAGCCTTCAACTTTAGATTTTTAATGATTGAGTGATATTTGAAGTTAAAAACAAGTTTTAGCAAAAAGAAATGAAATGAAAATTCTATTTAGATTTTACAAGCACTAAACTTTGAGAATTAATTTTTAAATGACTAACTTATCTGTTTTTGCGTACGTGAGCATGCCTACATGTTTTTGTACCTCTATTATGCATAAATAAAATATTTTAACCAGTGAAATCTTGTTTGGGAATATATGCGAAATTTTTATTTCTGAATTGCTATATTTATTAAATACATGCTTTATAATTTGAATGAAATTTTGAATTGATAAATTTATCTCTGTAAACATCTGTGATATATTTTAAAATTATTTTTAGAGATTGTTGGCCCCATAGCTGCCTTTGGGCACATGCTCTTATTATTGTATGACTGTATGACTAATTACTAAGCTAATAGACCTGCCAAGTCTTCAACTTCCGCAATTTCACCTGGCAAGTGTACACTGTGGACTCCTTGACTATGGCTATATGTCACTATTACTGTTATTGCACGAGTCTATGCACTGTTGCCTTGTCTCTTTTGTAATACTAAAATTCCATGTTCTTATGATTTATGGTTTACAGTTTAGATTATTGATTTTGATTTTCGATTTGTATGACACACTAAACTACTGTGTTTGATAATGGTTACAGAGCATTTTAATATTGTTCATATAAATTGTTTACTGAAAGATGTTTTGGATTATTATTGATTTTGTGCTTAAAATAAAAATCCCCATAGTCGGATTTAGATGTCGGGACAAGTTAGGTGCTTTAAAGCATCATTTTGTATTCAACCTAGCTACCTAATCAACTATAGTATCCCTTCCGTAATTCGTGCCTTTTGTAACATTATTTCCATATATTGTAATATAAAGTATGTTTTATAATACTTACATATAGTTTTACATAGTATCAGTTTATTATATATATTTATTATTGGGTTTCCCCAAGCCTCCCGCCTCTTTCTCCATACAGATTACCTTTAGTAGCTCTCTTCTCATTCGAGAGGACGTTTACTTTTGGTATCCCTTAGGCGGTTTCTGGAATTCCGTTGAGGTATACTAATATATGTATTCAAACTTTGTATATACAGCACTATCTTGTATAAAGATACTTTTGGGATGTAAGTATAATTTTGAGTAGTGATATAAATTTGAACTTACGATATATTTTATGTTCTGCTACGTAGACTGGGCAATCTTAGATACGACATGATTACACGACACGAAAATGATACGAATATAAGACACAAAGTGACACGAATTAAAATTAAGTAAAAATTGTATATCAATATTGTAAAGGCTAAAATTAAGCTAAAAATATGATTTTATGTTTTCCGTGTCAACACAAATTTTGACACAAAATTTTCGTGTTTTACACGACACGAACATGATTTTACATGACATGAAAATGAATTAGAAACACGAATAGTCAGGTCTACTGCTACGTAATATAAATGACTAAATTTAAGTATAAGTTGGAAACTATAGACAGCTCAACATTAAATCCAATAAATTCGTGATATATAATTACTGTATATAGCATATTTCAATATGTGACAACTCCTTTATAAAATTTTTAGGAATAAAAGGAGGAATTCTGAATTTCTTGAAATGCAACGGGGAAAATTAATTTCTTAAAGTTGAACATGTTTCTAATATCATACTTAATGGACTTGAATCATCAAATCTTAAATATATTAAATCATTGAGAGAAAATGGACTTTTAAAATTATATAAAAAATAAATTCAAATAAAATTTAAGAGTACTCTGACTATATTAAAAAAACACATGTTGATTATTAGCTCTAATGCATAAATTAAGGGTTGTATGCTCCATCACGAAAATATTTTCTTTGGGACATTTGGATAGGAATTCCAACCTTGAAAATGAAATAGCTGTCTGTCATGGTAAATATATATATATATATTTATAAATATATATATTTATATATATAGACGACATAGCACAATAAGATTGGACCTTGACCATCCACAACTTGTTTTGGTATTGTTTTTTTTTTTCAAAATACTATTATCTTTGGTGATTATTTGGCTTTAGATTTCATTCATTGTGATGGTAAATATTGGCTTTAGATTTCATTCATTTCGACCGCAAATATAAAAAGAATTATTCGATCAATTTTGGTGAAAATTGTGGAAATCTTATTAAGTATCCTTAAGCATTCGTCAGAAACAAAATGATCTTAAGTAGAGAAGCCTAATTTGATTATAAAACTATACTAATCTCACCCAGTAGAATAATATCAGTTAACAATAAGTATAAACCAATCAATGCTTTCTGTGAAGCTGTACAAAAGTAGTCAAGATTTTTAAGGAGTCACAGGTTTACTAAGTATACTATATGTTGGAGTGCTGGTTGATTTGGCACTCAAATCTTATAAAAGAAGCAGCTTGAAACTATAAGGTTTGACTGTTTGTTGAATTTGCTAAAATATCAATTTTACTGTAAGACCATGAAATATCCTAAGATATCGACTAAGTCAAAGCCATTTAGCTCCTCTATTCCTAGGATGATAAAAGCAGATGCTTTTTAATTACTCACAAAAGATTCTAGTTGAACAAGTTCACGATTGAAATTAGAATATCATTGACATCAAGTCATCCAGTCTTAATAGTTAGAAGTTGTCATATATAGAAGAATTAGATTAAATATTAGCATATAAAGAGAATTTCTTTGAGATGCCATACCTCTAATTTGTTGAGCATTAGTATAATCTCAATAGGAATGCAAATGTACAAAAGAAAGCATTCAATGCATTAAACTTTTATCTGGAGGATGTAACACCTTGCATGTGCTGATCAAAAGAGAGCCAAGACACCAAAATAGAAATTGACAAAAAGCACTTACACAGAACACCCAAACCAATATTGGTCCCTCAACTTCTTCAAATGTCTTCCCAAGCATAGCAGGGAGACTTTCTTTGTCAATTCCTCACCAAAGGACTCCACACACAAATTTGGATTACCAGCAAATGCTCCGGGAATCTTCAATCCCTGGTTTACAGGAATAGATCCAGAAAAACTGTTGTATGATAAATTCAAGAGTATCAAACTTTTAAGGGTGGAGATATTTCCAGGGACTTGGCCAAATAACAAATTATGTGACAAATACAAGGCCCTTAAGTTCCACATTTTCTCCGCCCTAGGAAGCTGACCATCTAGAAAGATATAGGATAAATTTGATATTCTAATCTTCCTACTTCGAAGAGAACATCTGGAATCTTACCCCGTAACAGATTATCTGACAAGTTAATTCAAAATGTTAAAACACCTTGTAGTTGAAGGTTAATTCACGATTATCAATGATCATGATAGAAATTTTTATCTCAACATTTCGCATTGTAGTAAATGGCTGTTTAGGTGTTCTATCACTATTTCCATTATCATTGTGGATGCTAATATTGAAGTTACTGTCTGTTATGAAGCTTGAGAATTTGTTTCTAGAGAAATCAATCATCAAATTGAATAGCCAGCTAGGTAAATTCCCACCAAATTTGTTCTGAGCTAGGGATAGATACTAGAGGTTTGACCATTTGGTTATTACATCATTCAGTGTTCCAGGGAGGTTATTGGAACTAAAATCTGAAGGAAATCGAAACAAACACGCAGCGGAAATAAATCATTCGGCCTCCACCAGGATCGATTCAGAGAGTTACCTGATTAGGGTTTCGAGATTTTACCTAACGTTTTTCTCTGATTTTTCTTTCTTTGGTCGAGTCACAAGCAACAACTTTTCGTTCCTGCCTCTACGGTATCCACACGAACGGATCTCACGACTCTTGAACGTCTCACGATCAGAAGCCTTAAAGAGCTTTTGATTCCTTATAACCGAATTGCTAGCTTCGATTAAAAGGAATGTTTTTGTTTTCTGTTTTTAAAAAGTGTTATGCGGCTATGTTTCAGAAAACATCCTTTTATAGGCAGTAAATTTTACCCTAAAATTTACTGCCAAACAGAACTCTAATCCTACTTAGAATAGGATTAGTTATATCCCTAATCCAATTCAGAATAGGATTAGTTATATCCTTAATCCAATTCAGAATAGGATTAATTAAGCTCCTCATTGATCTGTTCTAAGTGTGCGACTCAATAGGTTCTCAAAACAATGGCAATGACAAAATTGTCACAGGCAATGAGCGGTATCTAGCAACACATCATTGCTACCCATGTAACGAGAATGTCAATGACTCGACATAACCTTACTCGTGATAGATGTTACTGTGTAGTCTAATCCCTTTATCCTTTGATGTCTTGATTAGACACAAGTCATGGAATGTATCACACTTGTATAGTCTAATCAGCGTTTCTTGATTCCTGAGTAGACTAATTAAACAAATAAAATCAATATCTCATATTGACTTATTCGAGCACGGCCATGCATTTCTTAGTCTCACTCTATCAAAGGGCCCAAGACATCACTCTTGTTATATAAGAGGGATAAATCCTATCTTGATCACTCAACATCCCACTACATAGATCAAGGCATACCCAATTACTACCTTTATAGTCCATCCTGTTACGAATGACATCTAGCAGCATTAAAGTATGCAATTCTCTATTTGGGATCTCTGATGATCTCAAGTCAAAGGATCACATACACCATCATCACTATGAGAATCGCTTATGACACTCATATAACAATCCATGTAGCGTTCTCATGGAGGGTCGATCCAATACATAGTTCTCTAACATGTACCTATGTGATGACTTGATATCCTATATCCATGACAATGGTCATCAGTCAACCACATACTAGTCTTATCGTATCATTGTTATCCTTATTCACAATAATACTTGACTAGGGATATTTTAAGAATAGTGTGTTATTACTATTCTAAGGACATTATCATATAAGATTACATTACGCAGTTATAAAACAAATAAAGTTTAAGTTATTGGACTTTAGAACATCTCAAATTAGTATGGGCTTTGCAATGTGTAGAGACCCAATATTTTATTTTATTTTCATGATGGGCCAAAATAAAATAAAATATACTTCAAGTATAAATAGGTTATGGTCTCCAGTCTAAACATAACATAATTCTCACAAACAAATCCCATCGTTGAATGAGATACAGATTCTCTCAAAAGGTTTAGACGTGGAAGACTCTAACCTCAAGAAATCAATTCCAATGGATTTAGGTAAGCTTCCGTATTAATCTTTTCTTGATGATTGAACATGAAATCCTGGGTGTATTTATCTGTATTAATTTTTCCACATTCTTGTGGATGCAGTCGACATCCATTTTGAGGTAGCCAACTGCCCCTCGCTAACATTTGTTCTGTTTAATTTTATTTTTACTATGGCAGTCGAATGCCATTATCAAGCATTCGACTGCCCAAACAAATAAAATTTAAAATTAATATAATTAAACAATATTTATAAAAAAATCATAAAATTAATAAAAATAAGTGTAAAACATTTGAATAAGCATAAAATTATGATAATTAACTATAAAATTGATAAGATTATCTAGAGTAAGCATAAAACTATGATAATTAACCTTAAGATTAATGAGAATAAGAGTAAAATTATGATTATTAAACATAAAACTATAAAATTAGCGTAAATTAAAATTGATGAGAATACACATAAAATTGTAATTTTTTGTTTAAAATTATGATAATAATTGTAAAATTATTAATATGACTGTAAAACTAGTACAATTATTGTAAAGTTATCATACATAACCCTCAATTATTATATATAATTATAAAATTAATTAGATTCATATTTTAAGATTAATTTGTGAAAATCCTAAATTCTCCAAGCTTGATTTGGTACTCAAGTGTAATTTGTACAAGTACTAAGTGTGATTAAATGATTTCGAAAATTTGATTGTATCTACCTTGTCCTAATACACGAGAATGAACTTGTGAATATATAATTAAGTTGGGAATGTAAGGGAGAGGTACGTGTATACCATATATTTGTTGTACCAATTTTTTAGAGCTTTGATGCATGCACCAATTAGCACATGCAATGTACACGTATGCCTATGTACATACTTAGAAATATATATATATATATATATATATATAAACAATTATTTGAGTGGAACAAAAATAATATAATGGACATGCATATATATATACATGTATAAGGACATATATTTTTATATAATTAATTAAGTGAAATAAAAATAAATTAAAAGATGCCTATAAATAAATAAAAAGATAATGGAATCGAATTACATAAGTAGATAACAAACATAAATAAATATTAAAAACCTAAGTATATCTATTGTATATATGAATTATATATTATACATATATATATATATATATTTATATGCTAAAATATATAATGGTATTAAAAGTAACAAAATAGATAATAGAATATATATCTATTTAGTACAGAAAGACATAGGATATATATATATATATATATATATATAGACACACATACTATATTGGGTATAAAAACATAATATATATTTAAAATATATAAAGTATAATAATGGCTTTTGATTGGCTCCTTGAGGAAGCCAATCAAAAAGCCACCTGCTCCCACTGAAGGGGGAGCAGCTCGTTTAAATGAAATAAAAGAAAAACGGAGAGGGGCTCCCTGAAAAAAACAGAAAAAGAGAAGCAGAAAGACGACGAGAAAGAGAGAGTAAGAAGGGCTGAAGAAACGAGAGGAAGAAAGGGAAAACAGCAGCAGATCGCACGCGAGAAGAGACCTGAGCTTCCCCCGGAAGCACTGTATTGCAAGGCAGTTTTAGTTGCTGCCATGGGCCGGTTCTTAGGCGAGGTTGAAGGAGAAACAAAGAAGTAAAAGAGAGATGATCGGGAAAGAAAATGAAGATGGACTGAGAGTGACAGTGGAGCCAAGAAAGGTAGAAAGCATCGGCAAAGCTGAGCAAAGAAGGCTGGACGTAGCCAGTTTTAGAGCTGGCTACAAAGGATCTTAAAGAAGGAAAACAGAGCACATGAGAAGGGCTGATCAGGGTGTTTAGAACAAAGGTGAAAGGTGGTTATCGGGACTGGAACAGAGGCTCAAAACTGAACTGTATGGTAGCTGGAATATTGATCCTGATCTACTGGAAATAAGTGCAATTCTCAGCTAGAAGTTTAGGTTGTAATAGGGTAGAAATAAGGGCTGTAAAATGTGATTTGTGGAGGCTGGAATTTGGTACCTGAAATGCAGGGTTAAGCGTTGAGCTTATAGGTTTTATTCAAGGGTTAAATGGGATTAAAGCAGGCTAGAATAGGCAGCTGTTAAGTGCTGTAAATGGGGCTCGGTAAGGCTGTAATAGGCTGGGTCTAGGAATGTTGTGGCTGGATCCAAAGTCTGTAAACAGGGGATATTGAATGGCTAAGCCGAAACAGAAATTCAGATGGTGCAAACCGATCAGGTAAGGCTAAACTATCGGGCTGTATAATGGGCTATTGTAACTAGTAAAAAAAAAAAAGGCGGGAGAAAGAATGGAGAAGAAGAAGAAGATGGGTTCAGTCCACGTCCACTCTTTGCATTCTCTTCTCTTGGATGTGTAATGGCTGACTAGAGCTGAAATGTTCAGCTCTAAATAGGGGAGTTCTCGGCCAGATCAAGGAGGTACACTGGTTTTTCCGTTTCTCGGTCAGGGGTGGTGCTAGAGCAAGGGACAATCTCAGCAGAAGCAATGGCGCGGGGTAGCAGCTAAGCTTCGTGTAGTGCTACTGTTGCAAACTAGTGAATTAAGCCGTGAGAGAGACCAGAAACAGGGGTGTAAAACAACAAATGACAAGGGACCGCACCTCAGGCTCAAGAGCAGAAAGGACGAAGATGAGGTGTCCCACGTTCATGCCATGCATTTCGAAATTTTTCATGGCTAATAATGGAGTGTTTTGCCGCTGCATTAGAAAAAAAAAAAGCAAGCATTTCAGTAAGGATTAAAATAGTCATTGAGGCCTGTTTCGGTTTGGAGTTTGGTATGGTGATGGGGACGTTAAAACAAGAGTCACGGCTTGTGTTTTTAGGCTCAGTTTAATGGCTGGTCAGGGTTGTTTGGTGTAGCCAAAGCTAAAATAATGCTGTGCCAAGGTGGACTTTGAGGTTGAAGCTTAGAAGTTTTAAAGGGGTAAGGCTTCTTTGCTTTGAATCTTAAAGTGTGTGTATATAATATACACACACACACACACATATATATATATATATGTATAGATTTATATAAATATTAGACCTGACAATCTTAGATACGACGCGATTACACAACATGAATACGATACGAATAAATGACACGAGATGAAACAAGATGACACGGGGTTAAAATTAAGTAAAATTAATATATGAATATGGTAAAAGCTAAAAATAACATTTTGAGTTTTCCGTGTCAACACGAAATTTTCATGTTTTACACGATACGAACACGATTTTACATGACATGAAAACGAATTATAAACACGAATTGCTAGGTCTAATAAATATTGTAAGAAAATAAAGTGAAAATGAGCCATGAAATTAATATTTAAATTGTGATAATAAGTGTTGTCAATGAGAAAGACAACCACTAACCCTAAGTACAAGGGGCCAATAAGGGAATATTGAAAGGTAATGACTTTGTTATGTGGAGTTAAAGAAAGTGTTTATAAATATACAAGTATAGGTATATGTTTTTTACTTGTATGATAAGGAGAAATAAATTCCTCATGGTTAACTGATTATATTTTTAGGAGAAAAGGTGGTATGAAATTCCACTAAGTTTTCATGAATAAGAAATTATACACTTAGCCAGGATGATGTGTGTCTATATGTGTGTGTGTATATATATATATATAGATTGTAGGATAATGAAGAAGAAATTATTGGCATGTAGATTACTTAGATAATTGTGGTTCTATTGTACATGTTTAGTACTTGATTAAGTCTAATTAGGATATATTATTGAGATAGTAATGGATTGATTTGTAGTAACTTGGAGTGGTGTAGGAGTTCGACGCTTAATTTGGAAGTTTGAGGTAAGTGAGTTAAATAAAGTCTGTTAGCACTATCTCATAGGAACGGTTTAAATTTTATAAATTCGTTTATGCTTGGGCTAGATTGAAATTTGTTTTCTGTCTTGCGTGTTGTGGCCAGCCAAGTGTGCATATTAAGTGAAGTGAATTGATGCATAAGTGCATTCATGCATAACATGTTTTGAGTCAAGTTATTTTATAACTATGTTTTATAATGACTTGCATTATATTTTAAATTGCAAAGTCTTGGTTTGAACTGACCTTTGAAATAAATTGAAACTTCCGCATATTTGAAAATCAAAATTGGTTTAATAAGTGTTTTGAAATCTATGAAAGCAAAATGCTATATGAGAAATATGGTTTCAAATTTGTTTCCGTCCGATTTCAGGTAGACGCATTGGCCTTCAGGTCACTTTGAGCCTATTGAGCTTTCTCTAGGTTCTAATATTTGTCTATCGAGTTTTGTGCTCTAGACTATCAGTACAGTGTGTGTCATAGTCCGAATATCATATATTTCACAAATTTCACATATACAAATCACATACGGTTGGGCTGTCTATCATGTTAAACTTAAACTCAAAATGAAATTAATTTTTTTTGTACAGAACCCAGGATTCAAATTTCAAATCCAGTATACAACAAAATTTACATCCCAAGTATAATGTACATAAAAGTAGCATTGTACAAATAAGTTTGATTACATATAAGTAAATCTAGTATACCTCGACGAATACTGATGGTCGCTTGAGGGATACTAAAATCAAGTCCTCTAGAAAAGCAGACCCGAACCTACTGCAGATAATCTGAGAGTGAAAAATGAAAGGAGTGAGCTAACGTGCTCAGTAAGGAATACCTAGACGAAAGTTGATATAGCGTATTCTACATGCAATTTAATAAACGGATTTTCATATAAAACCATGAATTTAAGATATTTAAAACCATATGGGCACAATCTAACAAGAAGGATACTATAGCAAATTAGATAACCAAATGTGAGAGCCCTGAATTTCCTCATATTTTAAATAAGTTATTGAGTGTAGGAAATTAGAAAGAGAAATTTATTACTAAAATATTTAAGTAAAGGGTTTGTTTGATAGGGTTCAAAGAGGTACTCGGTGAGGGCCCCACCAGGACTTTCTCTGTCCGGATCGAAGTGTGACCCTAGAATGATGATATTCAAGGTTAATAATTTTATACGTAATAAGGTTTTAGATCATGTGGATTTGTAAAAATGGTTAAGCATAAAAACAAAAATTACACGATTTTACGATTAGGAGTAATTTAGAAATTTCACAAATTATGATCGGTCAAACCCCTTTGTGAGTCAATAAACCATAGGGCTATTCATTATTCGGTTTTAACCGAATTAACTGACCGACCGGATTGATTTCGGTTAAACGGTCGGCCACCAAAACTATTTCGGTCGGTTAACGAAAATAATTTTTTGAAATTTCGGTTATCGGTTAATTCGGTTCGAAAGGCGAAATTAACTGATTAACCGAATACTTAACCGAAATATTTAACCCCTCCAGTCAAAACGCTGCGTTTCATAGTGTCATAGCCCATAAGTCATGATAAATGTAAACGGCGTCGTTTCATCACTCTTGCCAGTTAACCTAATTTTTTCCCAGTCCTAGCGTTCTCGAGACATTTCCTCTTTTCATCACTCTTGCTGCCTCTATCGACCTAATCCCCCGGATACCCTAATTTTTCCCTGCCCTTCGCCCCCTTCGCCTCTGCTCCGCTCCGCTCGACATTTCGCTGGTGGTCGTGGCTCTCCTGCTCTCGGGCTCTGCCTTCTCTATTTCATTTCCTCTCTGCCTCTAGACCTAATCCCTAATTTTTCCAAGCCCCTTCGTTCGACATTTCGCCAGTAGCTCTCTGCCTCTCCCTTTCATCAGTCTCGACTCCCTTTCCTTCCGGTGGGTTTTCTTTTTTTTCTTTTTTAAATTAAAAGTTATGCCTGTTATTTGATCTAATTTTTGTTATATCCTTATTGTAGAATTCCCAAATTTTCTTTTATTTGGGTTAGTCAAATGCTATGTCAGTGAAATTTTTTAAATTTTCTGTGCTCTGCGAAGCATTTAGAAAGCATAAGGCCATATTTGAAAGTGCATGTCAAGAAAGCACAAGACTCCATCATACCAAAACATCGAACACAGCATTTAGGAACACATAAATAGTTGTAGATTTGCGCCAAGTTTCGCAATTCAAGGGACTGAACTATTATATTGTTCCTCCCAGACAACAACAAAGAGAGCACATTCATAGTGAAATTTTTTAAATTTAAAAATAGAGTTACATAATTATTATAAATTATTTTTATTAGTTATTTTATTTTTAATATTTTAAAAAATATATATCACATTGTTGAACTCTGTCTTTGAGTGATTCATGGAGCTGCAAATGTTGAACTCTGGCTTCTTTGAACTGAGCCTATGGATATAATATCTAACTGAAGCTCATGTTTTTAACTGCTATTGGTCATTGGTTTGGCAGTTTCTATCATAATTGTTTTTCATGCTTTGTTTGGAAAATTGGTTGGTTATGGTACTGTTTGTGCAAATGTAAAAGCAGCAGCATGACTGTTTAGATAGGCCTCTCTCACATTTTTGCATCAATAATGTGAGCTATAAAGGAAGTTTGTCAATTGGAAAGCTTGTCTCACATTAATCTATAGAGAGGCTATTGATTTTTGGCGTGTAATCCCTTCTTGTTAGCAGCTTGCATTTAGAATTCCAAATTGTTGTTCATATACGCTTTTCAACTGAAGTGTTTTTTTGTGTCAATTTGGTACATAGGATCGGGCATGTGTATGACTGAGGTTAATGGGATTCTCGTGCTACTGCCATGTATATTAATTAGACTTTGTTTGTTAATTATGCCAGTCAGTTGAAGTGATTAGCACTATAAGACAAAGGCAATGAAACAGCAGGTCTTGGAGTTGAATCCTTAAAGTAATCACTTACTTTTTTGAATGAAAACTTTCTATATTGATAAACAAACTAATCTGAAAATCCATTTTTTTTAATTTGGTAGAAATCTAGAATTCCATCTTTTGAATATACAAACTTTACATATACAACATTGTCTCGTACATATATCTTCAGCTCTAAAAATGGAGCTATTGAATGATTAGAACTATAACTTGCATGATCTCAAGCTTCTTGCTCTTTTCATCTTATTATTATTATTATTATTATTATTATTATTATTATTATTATTATTCATTTAAAAACATTATTAGTAGTTAATTACATGAATAATACTTTTTTAACATCAGTTTCTTCTTCACGTTTTGCAGCTGTCAGCTAATATGGAAGACTCTCTTAATACTCCTAGCTCTAATCCTAACTATGTGGATGAGTCTGGAAGTTCGCATCCTGTACCTGAAGTTGCAAATACAAGTCGACTTGTCCAAACTGGGTGTTCAAGAAGAGGAAGAGGGGCGAAAAGGAAATCCGTTAAGCCCAGGTCAGAAGTTTGGCCTCATTTTAATAAGTTTATTAATAGTGAGGGTATGCCAAAGTGTAAATGCAACTATTGTGATAAGGATTTTTGTTGTGATGGAAAGAGAAATGGTACTGGATCATTGTTATATCACATGAAAACATGTAGCAAAAATCCTTCTAACAGTAGTCAAACTGATAGTGCACAACGCCAACTAGTTTTACAAAGTAAGGGTGAGGCGGAGGGAAATGTCACCACTTGGAAATTTGATCAAGAGGCAATTAGAAAGAGTCTAGCTAGTATGATTGTGATTGATGAACTGCCTTTTAGGTTTGTAGAAAGTGAAGGTTTTAGGGAATTTATGTCTACTGCATGCCCTAGGTTTCGTGTTCCTTCACGATCTACCATTGCTAGGGATATTAATCAACTTTATTTGAATGAGAAGCATAAATTAAGACAAGTTTTGAGGAAGTCATGTAAAAGAATTTGTATAACTATGGACACATGGACATCTTTGCAAAGAGTTAATTATTTGTGTCTGACAGCTCACTATATTGATAATGATTGGAAATTGAACAAAAAAATCTTAAACTTTTGTCCAATTTCTAGTCATAGAGGTGAGGCTATAGGTAAGCTCATTGAGAAATGCTTGCTTAGTTGGGGGATTGACAAATTATTCACTGTCACAGTTGATAATGCAAGTACAAATGATGTTGCTATTGGATATTTGAGGAAAAAATTTGGGAATCGAGGGGGCTGCATTTTAAATGGACAGTACATTCATATGAGATGCGTAGCTCATATAGTGAATTTAATTGTAACTGAGGGGTTGAAAGAAATGAATCAATCTGTTGCTCGTGTTAGGAGTGTAGTGAGATATGTGAGGCAATCTCCATCTAGATTACAAAAATTCAAAGAGTGTGTTGACGTTGAAAATATAGAGAGCAATAGTTTATTATGTCTTGATATTTGTACTAGATGGAACTCCACCTATTTAATGTTGAATAGTGCTCAAAAGTTTGAAAGAGCTTTTGAGAGATTTGAGGAGCAAGATAGCAACTTTAGGGCTGAACTTGAGTCAGGAGAGGGTTTGCCTAATGAGGATGACTGGACCATTGTTAGAAGCTTAGGTCAGTTTTTAGAGCACTTTTATGAACTTACATTACGGGTTTCAGGCACTTTGTATGTCACATCCAACATTTTCTTTGATGAACTTGTTGAAATGAGTTGTCTTTTGAATGAAGCCCAAAATGATAGTAATGTTGAGTTTGGTGTGATGGCAATGAGGATGAAAGACAAATATGACAAGTATTGGGGTAATATTGAGAAGATGAACATGCTGATTTTTGTTGCTGTTGTCCTTGATCCTAGGCACAAATTAAATTATATGGAATTTGTTTTTAAAAATTTGTATAATGCTGATGTTGATAAAGGTTTGTCAGTACTGAAAAATGTGAAGGATATTATTTATGAATTGTATCATGCATATCAACCTTCACTTCCAAGTGCTAGTACTGCCCAATCAAGTAGCATTATGAGTGAGAGTAATGTAGGCGAGCCACAACTAAGGAAAAAGCGTATGAAGTCTTTGTATAGGATGCATATGATTGAATTGGGTGGTGTGAATCAAAAATCAGAACTGGATAAGTACCTTAATGAGGTTGTTGAGAATGACAGTGAAGATTTTGATATTTTAGGGTGGTGGAAAGTGAACAGCCCTAGATTTCCTATCCTTTCCCAATTAGCCCGAGATGTCTTAGCTATTCCTATTTCTACTGTGGCTTCTGAGTCTGCATTTAGTACCGGAGGACGTGTTCTTGATCCATTTAGGAGTTCTTTAACTCCTAAAATGGTAGAAGCCCTTGTGTGTACTCAAGATTGGATTCGGGAACTGACAAACCTATCAGAAGAGCTAGAAGAGCTTGGAAAGGTTGAAAATGGTATAAATATATTTTTCTTTTGTTTATTGTCCTATTATTTTATGAATTAAAAACAGCTTATGAATTTTAATCTTGCTTTGTTTTTTTTTTTTATCTAGATATCCCTTTGGATGGAGCTGATTCTGTACCCACTCCCACTGAGTTTTGAGCTTGTGTATGGAGCTATTGTTTTAGCTTGAATTATGCTACTGTTTTAGTTTGGATTATGCTACTGTTTCAGACTTTTAGCATGGTGTTTTAGTTTTGATTTTATTACTTTTATAATTGTTTGAATGGATGGATATTGATGATGGAATGCAAATGCAATTTGCTGTTTGCTGGGGAATTGGTTTGTAATGATTTTATTTGGTTGTTGGAATTGGTTGGAGATGAATTTGCTGGAATATTGGTTTTGTAATAATTCTGTTTGGTTGTTAAATGTTTTATTTAGTTGTTATCTTGCTCTTGTTAATTTGAGACTGTAAATGACTAAATGCAATCTGTTTTGGTGTTGTAATGGTGTTATAATGGTTGTAACTTGTAAATACAATATGTTGAATTGTTGATTGCTGAGTGCTAGGCTGAGTGCTGGACTGCCAGGACTGGAATTAATGTTTTGGACGTTTTGGTGCAGTTTGTTTTGATGCTATAAAGGTGTTATTATTGGTGCTTTAATGGTTGCAAAGTGCTGGACTGGAATTGCTGTTTTGGTGCAGGCTGTTTTAGTGTTATAAAGGTGTTATTTTTTGTGTTTTAATGGTTGCAAATTGCTGGACTGGAATTTGATGTTTTGGTGCAATCTGTTTTGGTGCTTAAGATGTTATTATTAATGTTTTAATGGTTGCAAATTGCTGGATTGGAATTGTCACTGACACTAGGTGCCGGACTGTTTTGGTGTAAAAGAGAGTTTTTATACAAATTTTCGTAGTGTTGGACTGTTTTGGTGTAAAAGAGACAATTTCGGTTAATCGGTTAATTAACTGATTAACTGAATGTTATTTTCGGTTCGGTTAATATGAAAGAATAATCTTCGGTTTGGTTAACGAAAATGAAAATGAAAATTTCGGTTAATTTCGAAAATGCAAACTTCGGTTCGAAATTAACCGAACCAACCGATTGATCACCCCTAATAAACCATGTTTAATCTAAATACATGGGAAATGATAAAAATAAAATATCAAATTTGAATTTAAAAATATTAATTTAATGATTGGACTTAATTTGAATTAATGAAATTATATAAGGGTAAAATGGTTATTTCACATGGGATTGGTCAAATTAGTCAAAGATTGACCAAACATTATATTAAATTTAATTGAAATAAAAAGTTAAAATCTGAAAATATAAAGATGAGATATTTATAGTGGTAAAAGTGTAAATGTTGGAAATTTAGGGGGAAATTTAATTATTTTGTTATGTGGCAAGATCTTATTGGTTGAAACATGAATAAAGAAGATCAAATTTGATGAAATCTCAGCAGAAATTTCATCATCACCGGCTCTCCTCTGTTTCTGTTACAGCCCGTTTCTCTCCATTCCTCCCAAAATTTCTCATGTTCTTCTCAATTCTACTCAACTAAATCATCATCTTTCATCACTAAATCACCCAACCTTCTTCACTTAGCCTATTCTCTACTTTAAAACCACTTTGAACTTAGCAATTGGAAGGCTAACATGAAGTAAAATCAGCTCAATTCTCGGGCTGTTCTGTTCGGTTCCAACAGGTAAGGTGATGGATGGCATTTTTTTTTCTTGATACTAGTTGTAGTCTCTACTTACTCTAAACTTGAATGATGTGAACTGAGGCTTTGATTTAACTAAATGGGAGTATTGAGAAAGAATAAAGCTTCGGTTGAAGAAGGAAGAATGGGAAATTTATGAGTAATTTAATGTTTGTTGAGTAGAAATTAGAAGATGATGATGAATGGGAATAGGATAAAAGATGATTCTCTGGATATAGTTTGTGAAATCTTGATTGTTGGCAGAACATATAAATGGCGTAAAAGGGGTGCTTTTCGGCCAAACATAAGCTGAACGATGGTGATGACCTTTAATGAATAAAAGCTGTTTGAATGAAATCCTAAGTGAGTATAAGATAGCTATGGGTTAAGGATTAAATGAAGATTGAAAATTCATGAAAAATTAGACTAAAAATGAAGCTGTCGAGCATGGCTGTTTTTGAAAAGAAAATGTGAAGCTGCAGTGAAAACGAAACAGAAAAGAAAAGAAGAGAAAAGAAAATGTTAATGTAATTTTGAGAAACCATAATAATAAAATTATATGATGAAATGAAAAAGATTTATAAGTTCAATTGATAAAGAGTAGATAAGGCCATGGGAACTCATGAAATTGGACAAAAGAAACAGTCGGCCGTGAAGAAGAATAACAGAGGTTCATGAGATTTTTATTAAATAGTAATTATAAAATTTATTTGATAATGAATTTAAAATTTTTGTAAAATGAAGAATTGAAAAAGAATGAAGTTGGACAATTGTGGTATCCGGCCATAGCTGTTGGAAAAGTAAATGGTACAAACTTTAATATAAAATGAATATAATATATACACACACATAAGGAAAGTAGAAAATAATTGCTAAATGAATTGAGAAAAAAATGAATGAAAAATAATGAGAATTAGACCGTAAGAAGTGTAGATTAAGGCATGATGCAAGAGATGAGTGAATAAGTTTCCATGATTAAATAGCAAAAGAATAAATTTTAAAGGTTAATTAAATTAGTAATGAAGTTGAAATTGGAAGAAGAATGAATTTTTAGATCAATTGAAGTATAGTATTGATAGAAGATGTGTGATAAATCTTTTAAGTGAAAAAGAAATTATTTATGAGTGAAATTGAGAAAGAAAAGAATGAAAAATAATGAAGAGGAAACTTTAGGAAACTTGTGGCCATGAAGAAAAGGGACAAGTGTTGGTATAAATTATATTAAGCGATGATAGAAAATTAATATGATGTTAAATAAAGATTTATTGTAATATTGAATTCAGGACAATGAATGAGTTTTGTGTACATGAAGATTTCAGCTAAGTTTACAAGAATAGATTTTATGTTAAATTTTATAAGTCTATGGATGAAGAATAATGAATTGGAACAATAGAGATTAATTGGTGAAATTGGAATTAAGAAATACTTAGTATAGTTCAAGAATGTGAATAATTGACTAAAGTCTTGTTCATGAAGCTTTCATGTTAATTTTAAGATTTAATGATTAAAGAAAATAATTAAGGATAAGTAGAGAATTTTTGGAAGAAAACAAATTGTGTGCATGAAGAGGGGTATGATTGAGACTTAAAAATAGAATCATAATGTGAATTTCATGGTATGAGAATTAATAAATAAGAAATAAATGTTAATGAAATTGTTGGTGGAATTAAATTTCAGAATAAGTTTTTAGTTAATGGGAGAAATTTAGAATATTTATGATTTATTGAAGTTTCATGATTTATCGAGTAAGGAGAAGAAATTAAGATAATAAAATTTTGGTATTATTGGAGTTGAATAAAAGATATAATTTACTTGTAATCATATTGTGGTAATTAATAGAAAATAAAATAAATCAATTGTGGAGAATGATAAATGTAAAATAGAAAATTTAGACTATTTATTATCATTGTGAAGTGGAGATATAAAATATAAGGGGATGTCACTGTGTAGAGTGGAAATTCTGGAAAATAAATTTTACAAGCGATAGTGGGAACATAGAGATATTGCATAGACTCGAGATAAGGAACATATATAAGAATTTTTTAGAAATATTTTACGTGTTTCTTGGAAATTTTTGGAATTTCTATTCTTAACCATTTTCATCAATTTTCCAAAAAAGGGGAAAAATATAATTTATTTACATGACCAAAAGCATTTAAAGTTACTTGCTTGTTTCACTGTGTACTGAATGGTGTACCACAATTGTTTTTGGAATAGAACTATTTATCGATATTGAAATTATTTACTGCAGTGATTTCAGATTAACTATTTATATACAGTTTATATACAGAAAACAATATTTAAATATTTATGTTATTGAATTTTATACATGTAAGAGTACTAGCATGTTCTTTTAATCCATTTAAAGTGAGCTGGAATATTTTCATAAGTGAAAACTGAATTGTGAATATTTTATAAGTTTTTACTTCTGCACCAGATATATATATTTTTCTTAAAACATGTGTTGTGAAGTGATTTCCTTTATGGAAATTATACAATTTACGAATTATTTTGATACTGTTAAGCCCCGTATCATGCTCACGTGTTACTGTACTGTTACTATGTGAATACTGTGTGAAGCTATTGATACTGACCCTATCTTCAGGATCCTGGTTGACACCTGATTAGTGTATGACTGAGGACATTTATAGACTATAACCATACGTCTCATATATATATCGTTACTGTTCCCTACAGGGATTATAGCATAATATTTTGGGTGTCGCCTAGTCTCCACCTACTGTTACTATTTACTATACTGTTTTACCGAGCTGTTGCTGGTACTGAATTATTTATTGTTACTAAACTCTCTACTGTTTATATTTGAATTGTTTACTAAAAGTGAACTATTTATTATTATAGAACGAGTACTGTTTACTGCAATATTTTCAAAACATAGATTATAAATGAGTTATATATTGAAATACTTTATGATATGTTTTCTAAAATATTTTCTATAATGTTTTAGCGCATATATATATATATATGTTTCTTACTGGGCTTTCTCCAAAACTCACCCGTTACTCTTTTCTCCTAGATAGCTTTTCAATGTACGTGTCTATCACTGCTTTCTAGATTATTGAAGAAAGTATTAGAAATTTATAAGCAATAAATGATCAGGAATATATTTACATTTATATCCAAACATGTAATTGCATAGCAAATATAATTATGGAACATGATGTAAATACTATAGTGGGATGTAAAAATTTTACGAATAAATAGTACATTGTAAATATGTTGAGATATCTAAATCATTAATTAATTTGATGATGTGATATATTGATTGAAATAGAAAAATATGGAGTGTGCTTACAGTAACATCAAATGCAAACTAAAAGATAGTAGGTGAGTAAGTGTTTCAAAAGGAAAATTTTGGTTTGGAGTTTTCTAATTCCAGATGTTACACCAAATGAGTATGGGAGGATACTTTGAAGTATCTTACGTGTTGCGATATCTAAGTCCACTATAGAGAATTTAATTTTACAAAAATTAAATCACAAATTCAAAAAAAATTCTCATATTTCAACAAATAGAACTTGTATATATCGAAAATCAGAAATTACTCAAACATTTTAAACCATATTTATATCAGTTTCAAACAGATATTTCAAATAAATAATTTTACAAAACATATTAGTCAAATTATAGAACATAGGAAACAGATAAATCAAAATCGAAAATATATATCAATTGCGAGTGCTTGGATTTAAGTTAATCAAGAATTTACCATCCCGATATAATTTAGTAGAGACTAGGTTACACGTAATAGACACATGCACTAAATAGACATATGGCCATAGATAGGGGGCCACAGTGTGTACACTAGCTAGGTGACACCTTTTGGAGCTAAAAACTAAGCTAGAGTTAATAGGATCAGCATGGAATGGAAATGCATGTACCCGCAAGTAGCTACTGGGCCAAAAATCTCAAAACATTTAAATAAATATCTTCAGAACTATTTACAGAGATGAGTTTATTAAATCATGCCATAAACACATTCATAAGAATTAATTTCATAAAATCAATAAATTCAAACATAAAAATACACAATATAATCTTAAATTAATATTTAATATTCAAAATTATTTATTTA
Organism: Heritiera fomes; assembly: GCA_032173925.1. NCBI lineage: Eukaryota > Viridiplantae > Streptophyta > Magnoliopsida > Malvales > Malvaceae > Heritiera > Heritiera fomes. The sequence continues at coordinate 24,304,825 of JAPDPM010000001.1, forward strand.
AATTGCATAAAATGTGTAAAAATATCCAAGCATTAGAAAATAGATAAAATAACACAAAAATCGTTTTAATTACCAAATTTGTGATTTAATTTTTATTAAACCATATTCAGATATTTAAAATTCGGATACCTAAATTTATTTTCCTTACATTTCGAAATATCATACCAAAAAATGAATTTCATGGTTTTCATAAATTTAAGAGTTTTGGTTAGCTTAGAAAAATTTTTGCAGCATAACGGTTCGTTCTAACCTAACCCCCTGCACGAAAATACGCTTCAAAACCACAATTTCCAAATTCCAATTCCAATCCAAAACATCAATTTCAATTTCAACACAAAGCAATTTTATTAAAATCATACAACGAAGTATCCCTACGCTTCATACAAATATCCCTTACCTCTTAGTTTTTCGACATCCGACTCTCTTGCACCGATAGCACCTCCGGACTTCGAGATTGCAGATTTACCATTTAAACTTGGTAAATTCATCATTCTTTAATTAAAAGAATACTTAATAATTTAAATGTTAATGAAGTGTCTATTGTAGCTCTAAATTCAGTTTAAATTTTACTGGTGCTAAAATCACAACTTATGCTAAACACCTCTATTTTTGATTGCAGTCGCGCCCACAGTCTCAAAATAATTCGCACATTATTTTAGAACCTAAATTACATTGAAATAAGCATAATTTCCTTCCCCCCTTAGGCTGGCTGAATATGCTCCTCCATGAAACATGATTTACTTTTCCAATTTTGTTTAAATTTATATTTAATATAATTTCTACATAATGTTTACATCATCACCACATCAAAATTACATCACTTCTATTCATAAAACTCCATGGATGAAACCTCTAAGGAATGATTCTCAAAGATTAAATTTGATTTAAGCGTAAATATCTATGTAAACATTTTAAAACATAAGGGATTAAAGCTTAAAACCATGAAAATATACAAAATTCTCATGAATCTTACCTTGGCCAACTGCTATGGGAGAGCCTACAACCTTATTTTGGCCACTTTGGCAAGAGATATTGCTATCAAATTGTAGAGGAGACTGAGGAGAGCAAGTTTGGTTAAGACAATTTTTGGTTTTGGTGAGTTTTCGGTGAAATTTTCAAGCTTTCTCTCTCCTTTCAAGCTCACTTTAATGGAGGTTTAGAATGATTCTGGTTGCTGCCTGAAAATGAACCAGGAAACTACTGGAAATTGGCTAAAAATTGATATTTTATTGGCCAATTTACCATTTTACTCTTATACTTAAAGAAACTTTCCAATTTTGCCTATAAAGTTTGACTTTGTTGAAACACTCTATCTAATCTCCAAAATATTTCATTTAATCATAAAACACCTCTATTTAACTTGCTCTAATGGTTAGTGAAGCTTTTGTTATGTTTCGCTTACTAATTTAGGTAAAATTACCAAAATACCCCTAATAGTAAAATCGCGTAAATTTCTATTTTTACATCTCATTTATTCCTTCTGTCTACATGTTCTAAAACTATATTTCATGTAGAATTATTTATCATAGGTAGTGGGTCAAAAGTCCATTTAGTTTGATTGTTATTAACAGAAATTTCAACGGCCTATGAACTAAACAGTCATTTCTTAAATTGTTGCATGTTTTTTTGAAATATTGTTGCACGTATTTTAAAGCATCAGAAATTATTGAGATTAAATCTAGAATTACCATCATATTTTTCAGCCCTGAATATCGAATCCTCTAAGTTCCACCTCTATCGGAACCTTAGAAACTCAGTGGTGCCCACCTACAATTTTCCCTTAATACCTAATACATAATTAACAATTTATTAATTATAAAATATTCAATACTCTTAATTATATAAATAAAATCAAACAATAATCCAAAATACGAGGTCTCACAATGTGCCTATCGAGCCTAGTACTTTAAGCAAATCATACTTGTCTGAAAAACTAGCAGACAGGTTCTAAACCTTGATTGGTCAACAAGACTGGAGTATGTGGCCATAGATATTGTACCGTGGGAGCCACCTTTAGAATCTTAAGGGACCTATGTGCTACATGGATACCTTTTGGATCATGAGAGCCACCTATAGAATCCTAAAGGACCTACGTGCTACACGGATATCGTTCGGACCGTGGGAGCCACCTCTAGAATCCTCAAGGACCTATGTGCTACATGAGTTCCTCGATGCAACATGTGAGCTTTAAATTGACATGTATTTTAAAATGACAAAAACTTAAGTAAGCTTAAAATATTTTTCTACAATATAAATTTGCTCAAAATGAACTCAATGATGAAATACATTTTAAACAAAGTCTTGGATTGTGATTTCAATTGAGTAAGTCAGGAAATACTCTTATAAAAGTGTTAGAATATTTTGAACTGACTTAAAATCACAAAAAGCCATCAAACTCTCTCAAATTGCCACCAAGTAAGTGCAGGAAATTATGAGGGATTGATCCCCCTATAGAGGGATCGATCCTTATGGCAGAAAGGTTGGAAGGCATCCTGGAATAGGTTGGAAGGCATTCTGAAAGTTTGGGATCAATCAACTATGGCAAAGGATCGATCCCTTTTCACGAAAACAGTGCCCAACGGTTAGTTTTTGAGGGTTTCAACGGGAAATTTTGCATTAAATGCTTCAACAACCATCCCAAGCAGTTGGTAGACTATAAATAGAGGTATTTATGAAGCTTGGAGGCAGAACAAGCACTCAGAAACTCTCAAAGCTTCAAGAAAGAAATCCAAGCTGAAAAAATTCATTCTTTGTAATTCCATTTGTGATATTTCACCTTGATCATCACTCACTCACTTAGGCCTAATGGTTAGTAGTGACTTGACATTTGAGGAAGTTAAGTGTTCGAGTCACTACAGACGCAAAAGAAAACCTTGAGGGCCAGTGGGCACAGAGAGGACAATACGGATGAGCGAGATTGTTGGGGCTAGGAGGCGCGCAGTACTCCCAGGGTCTTCATAGAAGTTGAATTGTTGACTAAGAAATCCTTGGAAGCCAAGTAAAACAAATTCAACAAAAAAAGTGTAATATTAAAAAAATGCATATATTGACTTATGTCTTTAATAAAGTGACTTATGCTTTATGCATATATTATCCTTTCTTCAAATGAATTAAATTCAGGGCTCGAATTTCTTTTTTCATTGTACTTTTTATGGCAAAAGATTAAAGCTAGTAAGTTGGAATCAAATCAAAATATTCACTTAGCTAAAATCCAAAAATAGAGCGAAAATCAAATCAATTCGAACTCAAAAAATGATTTTAATTTAAAGTGATCCAAATTTTTTAAAATAATAATTATTTTGGCAATATGACCATAAATATTTCAAATTTGCATAAATTTAATTCATTTTTTTCTAATAATCTCAAAAGCACGGTCTCTCACATCACATTCAAAATTTCTCTCAAAATATTTCTCACAACTGAATTCAAATTAAAAAAAAACCCTCATCTCTTTAATTTAATTAAAAGCAATAATCCAAACCCCTTAGCTGAATGATTCAAAAGTTAAATAAATAATCCAAACTCTGAGTTAAAGTAACCTCCCAGGTTGAGGAGATTTCGTGCCAACCAAGTAAAATAAATTACTACGAATTTTCTAATAATAAAATATAATAAAAATATCGAATATGGATTTGAAGAAGTTGTTGGAAGTTCTATTTCTATTTTCTATTAATATTATGTTGACAAAAAGATCCCTAACAGAACTTTTCTTCTCAGCTATGCATGCACATGATTTTAATTGAACTCTGCCCGTCCTTTTCACGTGTAAAAATCCAGGATAGTAATTAAGTATACTTGCAGTCCAAGCCTACAAACAATAATTTACCATGTCAACTATCAACAAATTTCTTGTGCTTCAACCGCCTGTCTCCTTCGAATAACAACTCTGTTCATCATCCTTTGCTTAATTTGTATATAAATAACAAGCTCAAATTCTTAATTAATTGCCAATTACTTTACGTCTCTTTCTTTCCTTGCATCTCGTAATCGTAATACTATAAGAAAAGCTAGATGGCCTCCAATTCACGTCAGCTTCGCCTCGTTTTCTTCCCACAACTTGCCCATGGCCACCTGATTCCTACGGTGGACATGGCTAGACTGTTTGCCAGGCACGGAGTAAAGGTGACTATCGTCACTACGCCCCTTAATGCTCTTCTCTTTGCCAATGTAATTCAACGAGAGAAGGAAATGGGCTTTGACATTGGCATTCAGGAAATAAAATTTCCCGCAGCTGAGGTAGGCTTGCCTGAAGGATGCGAGAATGTGAGTTCCCTAACTTCACATGAAATGTCTTCAAAGTTTCACGAGGCCGTAGACCTTCTCCGACAACCACTTCAACAGCTGCTTCAAGACCTCCGCCCGGATTGCCTTGTGGCTGACTGGATGTTTCCATGGGCTACAGATGTTGCTGGCATGTTTGGGATTCCAAGACTGGTTTTTCATGGAACAAACTGCTTTGCTCATTGTGTCATCCATAGCTTAATTCGCCATGAACCCTTCAAGAACGTAGCTTCTGAATCTGAACCTTTTGATGTGCCTGGCCTTCCGCACCAAATAAAGATGACAAGATTGCAGCTGCCTGATTATATTAAAAAAACAGAGGAATCTGAGCGGAGAAGGTTTATGACTGAAGCAAACGAAACAGAGTTGAGAAGCTATGGAGTCCTTGTGAATAGTTTTCGTGAGCTGGAACCGGCTTACTCGGAACACTATTCCAAAGTCATGGGAAGGAAGGCATGGCACGTTGGTCCTGTTTCACTCTGCAACAAGAACAATAAAGATAAAGCCGAGAGAGGAAATGCAGCCTCCATTAACAAACACGATTGCTTAAGATGGTTAGACTCAAAGAAACTCAACTCAGTTCTCTACATATCATTTGGAAGTATATTCAGGGCTTCGGCTTCACAGCTAAATGAGATAGCCAAGGCCCTTGAAGCTTCAGGACAAGATTTCATTTGGGTTGTAAGGAACGTATATGAAGACAAAGAAGATTGGCTGCCGGAAGGATTTGAAGAGAGGATGGAAGGGAAGGGTTTGATAGTAAGAGGATGGGCACCGCAGGTTCTAATTCTTGATCATGAAGCTGTAGGAGGATTCATGACTCACTGTGGATGGAACTCAACAATAGAGAGTATAACTGCTGGTGTGCCTATGGTTACTTGGCCACAATGCGCAGAACAGTTTTTCAATGAAAAGCTGGTTACAGATATTTTGAAAATTGGAGTGGTTGTTGGAGCCAAAGAGTGGTCAGGATGGACACCTGTTAGTACTTCGAAATTTAAAGTAACCATGGAAGATATAGAAAGGGCAGTTATTCGGGTGATGGCAGGTGAAGAAGCTGATGAAATGAGAAATCGAGCTAGGGAATTGAAGAACATGGCTAGGAAGGCCGTGGAAGAAGGTGGATCTTCTTACTCTGATCTGAATGCTCTGTTCGATGAGTTGAGATTGAACTGCTTTTGAACATAGCTACCTATATGTCACAAATCTTTTCTTTTCATGCTATCTCACTATGTAAAAAGTACTACTGGTTTGAAGGAAAGAAAGTAAACTTTATGAGATTTAGCTTTAGTTTGATTTGTAAGATGAAAATTATTTAATAATATTTTTATCTCAAAGTCGAAAATATATATTAATAATTACAAAATTCTTGTATAAGCAAATGAAGCATGTAGTCATTGCCCAATATAAAGCTAGAGAACTTGCTGAGAATGAAATAACACTTGCAAGAAGCCAGGAATAAAGAAGATGAAACAACAATAAAAAAATTGCACTCAAGACTTTAGAAACCTGTTCAAAATTTGCATCACAAAAATTCAAAACCAATCTGAAAAATGAAGGTACAAAAGAAAAAAAAACAAAAACTGGCTTTATCATCTTCTTTAAGCAACCTGGTTCAAATCTGAAAATGATACTGCTCATTCAATGCAATAAAAAAATGATAAAGAATCCATTTTTCTAAGATATTGCGACCAAAATAATCCAGTGATGGCCCATTGACCAGGCATATAACTGAAAATTCACACTATCCAACATTAAAAACCCCTTCCATAATCGTAATATATATCCCATTTTATTATGCAGTGAATAAATAAAATCTTAACTCACCAGCATGAAGCTGAGCCAGAGCACATGCATCAACACCACCAAGAACAAAATCCAGAATCTATTGTTATTTTAGGAATGAGTTTCCAAATGTCACTTTGACTTCCGTATAGCACATTAGCTACTCGTTCTACCTCACATGCTTGTCCTAGCATATCAGAAGGTCTAACATATCTTATCTTGCCAGAGCAACCACAGCTCCTTTATGAATTTATTAGGAATAAAACAGGCATACTGAATTTCTTGAAATGCAATAGAGAAAAATAATTTCTTAAAGTTGAACATGTTTCTAATATCATACTTCTTCAGACTGCCATCCTAATGGACTTGAAAAGGAAGAGGTAGAGGCTTCGCTAGATCTAAGCCCCAATGCCAACTTTGTGGCAAAACTGGACACACAGTGCATTGGTGCTACCATCCCTTTGATATATTCTTTAATCCTGACCTTGGTGAATCATGGCACACTTCAAGATTCTCTGGTTCTACTGACTTTCCTCATACTCCAAGATCTTTCCAGAATACCAACTCATTTTCATAGCAAGCACATTCACTAGATGCCTTCATAGCAACTCCTAGCTCTGTTGCAGACTCTTCATGGTATTTGGAATTAGGGGCCACAAACCATATCACCAATACCTTGGAGAACCTCAACATTGGGTCTAGCCATCATGGTGCTGGTAAGGTCTACATGGGGAATGGTGCTGGTCTTGATATTATTGGTATAAGTGATTCTCGTGTTCATTCTCAATCCAAGTTCTTCAATTAAATAATATCTTACATGTCCCTCATATAACTAAAACTTACTCTTAGTTTTCCAATTCTGTAAAGATAATTTTGTCTTTTTTGAATTTCACTCTAACCTTTGTTTTGTGAGGGATTCAACTACCATGAAAGTACTTCTCGAGGGCATACTTGATAAGGGCTTGTACAAGTTCAACCTGTCACTAGATAAGCCTACTGCAGTTATCTCAAATAACCAGAATGAAATCTTAATCTCTAAAGTCTCAACTCAATCACACATATCAAAAGCTCCTGCTTCAATAATAAACTTATATTCTCTAGCATAGCAGATTAGGACATCTTAATCCTTCAAATGTTTCTAAAGTTTTAGAATCTTGTAATGTTTCACACAAAATCAATAAAGCATTCATTTGTTCTCACTGTCAATATGCAAAGAGTTAGAAACTTCCTTTCTCTTCCTCTACTACTTCATACACTTCACCTTTTATTCTTATTGAATCTGATATATGGGGCCCTGCTCTTTATCTATCTGGTAATGGTTTTAGGTATTATATCTCATTTATGGATGCTTATACTAGACATACATGGATTTATTTTCTTCAATCTAAAGTGAAGCCTTGCAATCTTTCATTCACTTTAAGAAAATAATTGAAAACCAATTTTCTCCCTTAATTAAAATCCTGCAAATAGATTGGGGGTGAGTATCGAAGTTTCACTTCTTTTCTTAATTCAGAAGGTATTATTTTTAGGCACTCTTGGCCTCATACATCCCAACAAAACGGCATAGTAGGAAAAAAAAAACATAGGCATATAGTTGAAACAAGACTAACCTTACTTTCCCAAGCCTATTTACCTTTTAAATTCTAGTCTCAATCCTTCTTAGTTGCAGTATACCTTATTAATAGGTTTCCTAGTATAGCTCTACATTCAAGGACACCTTTTGAAGCACTTTACAAGGTAACACCAGACTATACATTTCTTAAAACCTTTTCATTCTCATAAAATGGATTATAGATCTTCTCCTTGTATCTTTTTAGGCTATAGTCCAAATCATAAAGGTTATATGTGTTTTGACCAAAATGAACATATTTTCATGTCTAGACATGTCATTTTTTATGAACATAGGTTTCCTTATACTGAATTGTTCTTAGAATCATTTTCCAAAAACTCTACTTTAGTTTTTTTACCTCCACCTTCAATAGTATCTTCAAATAATAATTTTCTTTCTTCTTTGCGTTATTCTGTTCCTTTCTTAGATAATACACAATAAAGTTCATCTCCAAATATCTCTTCTCCCCAAGCTTCCAATGAGTCTAGTTCTTCTTCCTCTTCCTCTTCCAATTCTTCTTCTATCCAAAATAATGAAAATACCTCTATATTAAGACCACCACCTTCTTCTATTACTAATCAGTACCTAATGAGAACCAAGTCTAGGACTAGTATCTTCAAACCAAAGGTGTACCTTTCTAATCTTGATAACATAGAACCAGATATTGTATCTTAAGCTTTTCAACATCCTAAGTGGAAAGTTGTTATTATCAATGAATGTATTGCCTTGTTAAAGAATGGAACTTGATCTTTGGTACCTCTGTCACGATCCGATTACCAAAAATCAGAACTAACTTTTTCCTTTTTAATTATAGTCAGTTGGGCTGTCTGTTGTGTCCTCTCTCAGATCTATTATTCATAAGCTATTTATATTCCATATTTATTCAACCGATTCATTCTTTAAGATATGAACCATAAAATTTCTACTTCAATTTCATATATATATATGAAAGTCCTCAAATTTACATTCAGTACACTACAGTTCAGTTTACATCCCATACATGAAAGTTTATACAAAATAGTATTGTACAAAGGTAGTCCAAACATATAAAGGTAAAACAATATACCTTTATGGTGCTCAAGTAACTGCTTTACCGTAATCAAAATTCTCCTATGTAGAGACAGAAATTCATCATCATCATTGTTGACACCTAATTTTGTCTTATTATTATTATTATTATTCTTTTTTTTCTGTTATTCTATTATTATTATTATTATTATTATTATTATTATTATTATTATTATTATTATTATTTGTCTTATTTCAGTCACATTTAATGGCCATTTTGCCGGCTATGCTAAAGCCAAATTTTGCCTAGCCGCCGGCGCCTCCAGTCCCTCCCTTGTCTCGAGCCTCATCAAAGACTCAGCTTCCCCATGCTATCAATCCCATCCCTAACCAGTGCCTATGACAATCGGAAGACAACCTATGATTGATTTTGTAATGTTAGGCAAAAGGTGTCCCAAAATCTGTTTAAGAGGACCCAAATAGAAGGATTTTTCTTCTTCTTCTGGGGAGGGGGGTAGAGAGAACGGAGACACTGAAAATCTACAAAAAACAACCACCCAAACAACTACCCTCCTAGTACCCATCCTACCACCGAAACCCCACTGTCACCAAACCACTCACCACTACCCGAAGCCCACCAGCCCTCAACCATTCAACACTACCACCGAAACACCCAAACACCATCACCAAAACCACAACAAACCTCCTAACCCAGAACTGGAAACCCCAGAACTGAGACCCCCAAAACTCAAAACCTAAACCCAAAACCAATCTTCAAATATATGCAAGAAAAATCACAACAAACTCTAGCCAAGAATAGCCAAAACATCCACCAGAAATAAACAAAACAAAACACCAAAAAAAAAAAGAGAAAAAGGGTAAGGAGGCTTTCAACCTAGTCAGATCTACGAGATTGGAGGAGTTTTTGGGTTAAACGGAGGCCAGATCTGAAAAAAGGGAGATGAGAGGAGTTTTTTGGGTCTCGGGAGGACCACCGGCGACGACAGCGGGCGGCGGCGGCCGGAAATTGCTTGCAGAGAGCCTTGCGAGGCTCTGTTTGTTTTGGTAAAAAAGGGTTGAAAATGAATTTAAAAAAAGGGTGGTTTTTATAGCCGAAAAAAAAAAAAGAAAGGAGGCGACCTGCGCGCCTCAAATGAGCCGACCCGACCCGTATTGCGTTCGACCCGGTCCAACCTGCACCAGCCCGTGTCGCTTTTGGCCTAACCAAGCCCAATCCGTGGAACTCTTTTGGGCTGATAGTTGGGCCTCCTTACTCTTGGGTTTTAAACCCAAATTATTTTGGTATAATTCTTTCATTTTTCTATTTTTTTATTATGCCACTAATTTATTTAATTACTTTGTTTTCAATTTTTATATATATTGTTGTTAGTGAATATATTTTAATAATTTATTTTTTAAAAAAAAAAGAAGAAAAAACAAATACACAAAATTAAATATTAGTTAATATAATTTGAGAATATGAAAATATAGAATTTATTTCATTGTTAAAAAAATATATATTTAAAAAATAAAAAATAAAAATATGTTAAATAAAAAAATGGAAATATATGTACATCATGTACTAAATGCGTGCATCATGTGCATAAAAGTTAATTTTAAAATAAATGAAATTCTTCCGATGATGAGATGTCATGAAACTCACAAGTAATGATTTCTTGACTGATCCCTAGGTGAGAAGAATTAACTAAATGTTACCAGAGTATTGGAATATTTAGCTAAATTTTCCAATATTGAGAGTTTCATTAATAAAAATCAAAATATAAAGTTCTTTTTATAATTTCATGTGCATCATGTACTATATGCTTGCATCAGGTGCATAAATTTAAATTTAATTAAATGAAAATTTTCGATGATGGGATGTCATGAAACTCACAAGTAGTGATTTCTTGACTGATCACTAGGTGAGAGGAATTAACTAAATGTGTCACGACCCGAAGGCCGCGACGGTACCTCTTACTTGTACGGACGCGTAGAAATTAGGGCTAAATTTTTCGATTTCATATACCTGTTTTGTCTAAGTGCAATGTAGTGAATTTTGTTTTGGGACGTTAACTCCCTCGCCTATTTTTATGACTTTACCCAGGTTAATTTCCTGCATAAAATTTACAAATAATTTCCAGCTCATGCTTCCCAGAATAGCAGTTGATTATATTCTAGCATTACTATGACCAAGTTCATGTCCAATTCATAACATTTCATCTTATGTCCAATCAACAATAAAGTCCTCAACTAATGGTACCTAGATCTCAAATCAATCTTGGAAAATATCTGAGCACCCTTCAACTGGTCCAATAAATCATCAATCCTTGGTAGTGGAAATTTGTTCTTAATCGTCACTTGATTCAACTGCCTATAATCGATACACAGCCTTAAATTTCCATCATTTACTTTATTACCATCAATCGGTTCCAAATCAATTTTGTCATTTATAATTCGGGAATTATTTCAATATAGGGGTATATTCATCATTTCTCAGTTTAATCTCTCTTCAAGATACCTTTTAAACAGGTGATCTTACAATCTATTGACTGATGATATCCCCTTTCATTCCAATATCATCATTTCAGGGTCTTAGTTCGATTTGGATAGAGAAGTCCTGGTGGGGCCCGCACCGAGTTTCTCTCAGTGCCTTACCGAACAAACCTAACATTAAGATTATAAGATCACTTATTTCAGATAAAATTCTCGGGTTACAATCCCTTTTAAATTTCAAAGTTCAATACTCAATAACTTTACCAAATTCGATGTATCTCGTAAGTTCATATCTAGTGACCATTCATCTTTTTATACTTTAGAAACTATCAAACTAGGTCAAGATCAATAGCAAGACATTATGGTCTTGCGTGTCTTATTTCACGCAATCTTAACTTCCACATCGATTTGTTATCTTGCACGACATACCTTACAATCTCTAACATTTACAAAAGATTCATAGTATATAACATGTCGTATTCAGTCTTAATTCTACCAATGACAGGTTTGAAGAGTTTCCCCCTTCTTTTTTTTTGTACATCACAATACCTTACAGGCTATTGTGTTACTTATCGAGGTTTTAATTCATCCACCACTTAGTAGTATTCTTTACTTTGTAATCATTTAATTTTTATATAAAAACACATGCATTCAGAACAGTATTCTGCACTTACTGAGCACTTAACAATCAGGCAATGACAGTACTATGGGATGTAAACTATTCTAACTCATCTATACTGACATGCACTAGACAATCTCGGCTCTGATACTAATAAATTTGTAACGACTAGAAGGCCACGACGGTACCTTTTACTTGTACGGACGTGTAGAAATTAGGGCTAAATTTTTCGATTTTCTATACCTGTTTTGTCTAAGTGCAATGTAGTAAATTTTGTTTCGGGACGTTAACTCTCTCACTTATTTTTATGACTTTACCCAAGTTAATTTCCTGCATAAAATTTACAAATAATTTCCAGCTCATGCTTCCCAAAATAGCAGTTGATTATATTCTAGCATTACTATGACCGAGTTCATGTCCAATTCATAACATTTTATCTTATGGTTTATCTTTTCTTACTTGGTCACTTGTTCATGCAATTCAATCATATATCCATATTCATGCAAATCAACAATTCTATACTTCATCTTTACTAGTCTATATGCTATTATCTATATCAGATTACATCCCATCTAAGTACTGAATCAAAAACAGCCTGAATTGATAATAGATACAAAAGAAGAGTGTGTATACCCAATTGTTCACAAAAAATCTCCTTGGATAGTTGGGACTATTCAAAAAGCCCCGAAATACTCCCCCAACTCTGTGCTCAATCTGAAAAATTTAAATAGCGTTTAATGAGCAAGGCTCAGTAAGTCATTAATATAAGTGCAGAGTTAGAATTATACTATTCTAATGCTATGCATGATGTCATGTGAGTAGAATTCACTATTGATCGTTTTCTTATTCATCATGCAACATTTACATGTTATATTTTGAAACTCAATCCAACAATACTTCAACATATCATGAGATGTCTAAGTCTTGGAATCATAATATGATCTTGAACATGTAATCATGAATGAAGTGGTTACAGTCATAAAACATATAATACATGTTCCTTTAAACAAGTTCAAAACATAAGAATATCAATACATTTCAGTATTCTTTTAAGACATGCTTGAAATATGCAAGCTTTTACATTTCATGTCAAATATACTTTTTGAAGCATATTTCATATCACATATACTTTTTGAAATACATTTCATATCACATATGCTTTTTGAAGCACATTTCATATCACATATACTTTTTGAAGTATATTTCATATCACATATACTTTTTGAGGCACATTTCATATCACATATACTTTTTGAAGCATATTTCATATCACATATACTTTTTGAAATACATTTCATATCATATATACTTTTTGAAATACAATTCATATCACATATGCTTTTTGAAGCACATTTCATATCACATATCCTTTTTGAAGCATATTTCATATCACATATACTTTTTGAAATACATTTCATATCACATATACTTTTTGAAATACATTTCATATGCTGTAAATCAATATCGAGTTTAGAGTTCATTTTCATTTTAAAAGCATACTCTAAACTTCATTTCATATAATTTGAGACTAGGCTAAATCCCTATCTCTCTATCAATAAAGACTTAGTCCACTGTAGCTAGCAGTGAAGAATCATATCATCGTCCCCTGGAAACCACTAGGGCGCTATCTATGGCCGTAGACCTTATATCTCTCAGCCCCACTGAGGTGAGACTGAGACCTGTCCACGACTATTGTCGGACAAGCATCTATGCCTAATAATTAATCTCCAATTAGGCGGCTTCCACTATGCTTTATTGAATTTAATTCTCTTAGGGTGTTTATAGTCTCATAAAGCATTCAATCATTCTTAAGAAAATAGTTCAATGTACGTAATACTTTTCTTAAGATCAATTACATATATATACGTACATATGTGAAAACTATAATTTCATTCTTTTCAAAGCCATTCAAGCATCCAAGGTATTCTTATAAACATGATGGGAATAAATCATTTCGAATTTCATGTACTGTTAATATGGCATGCTTAATTGCAATAAAGTTCAAGGAAATGAAATAAAAACCGTAAAATGGCATGCTCATGAATTGCATGAATGCATTTCATTTCATCTCATGATGTCTATGAGCTTATACCATATCGATTCACTTCTGGTCAATATTTCACCACTTTGGTGCTTTATCAAGTCGAATATCATACCTAAATTTTCATTTCATTATATTCAATTTCTAGGTATTCAAATTAGTCCTTTGTAAGATTCAATCCTATACAGGATAATCTTACTTCTACGTTATATAAACGTCTTACCTAGTGCGAGGTAACTTCGGGGTGTCCCGTGATTAGTTAGACTGTTTCCATCGTCCTCTCGTCATGCTACACCTTTGTATTTTCGGTAGCTTGGTGTAGAACACCACCCACGGCAGCCCTTGTTCACCACGTGAAACAGCCCCCTCTTTATGTTCTGGCTCAGCACTCAAACAGCCACCGAAACCTTACTTCCAGTCCTTAAAACATTCATTGATCAGGCAAGATTTCAAGCTTCTCCCTCAGCCTTGTTCTCCTATCTCGTGGCAGCCTATAACCCCCCTTCAAAGCCACATTTTCCAGTTTCAACACAGCTCCCATAAATTGTCCACGTTCAGCCACCGGCCAGCTCCTGGTACACCGGCTGTAGCCACCACCAATGCCTTCTCTGTTCAGCCTTGTATCACTACTTGAAGGCACCCGAACACCCTTAATTTTTCGTGCCTGAACAGCACCGAATGAAGCCGCCTTTTCTTTCAAGTCTGGTTCAATCCCAACAGATGCCTTGAACCCATTCTTTTGGCTACGTTGCTATCACTAGTTTTCGAATACTTTGTGTCCTCCAGTAGCTCTCCTTAGCTCTATTCGGCTTTGCCCAACAGTGGCAACACGATGGAGATGAAGAGGGGACAAAATGGAAAGGCAAGGAAAGCTTAAAAAAATGTCCAGAGGAACGGGAAGGAAAGCAGCAGAAAAAGGGTTGAGTTTTCTTTCGGTTTTTCTTTCATTTTCTTTTAGCTTATTTTATTTAGTTGTAGGTGTAGGCTGCTATTGATTTGAGTGGCAGAGCACTTTGGATTTTTGGGTGGGATTTTTCCCACCCAATCCCGATACACCTATTTTTTTTATAATATAATATATAATACATATATTATTAATATAAACAATTTATATTTCAAAACTTTTAATATATATATATATATATATATATAGCTTTTATTAAAGGTTATACTATATACATATCTCCTACTTTATGTATTATATATAATATATATAATCTCAACATACTTATAATATATATTTATTTATCTATTTTCATATATATATATATATATTACATATCTAACCCACATATATATATATATATATATATATTTCTTCCATTTTTATAATTGTAGCCTAAATAATATATACTTGTATATTTTCCTTTATACCCTTATGCATTTACATTTATTTGGATGTACATATATCTATACTTATGTGCATATATATACATTAATTTATTTTCTTATTATTATTTGCGTATGTTTATACGTATACATACATGCATGTACGTTTGCATGCATATACATTACGTGCTTTTAGTTTGACTTACGTGCACACGTAACCCTTTTCAATCATAGAATTATAACTTCTTTCGTACTTATTTAGTGTGCACTTCATATATCGTTTTATCGTATATTTCACATTAATCTCGGATACTTGACTTCTATGAGTACGTACCATAATCTTATACTTGAAATCTCATAAGTACATTATCTCTTTGTGTCACTAAATTACATAAGAATACATATTTAGCTAGGAAAAATTTCGGTTCTCACAAAATGTTACCAGAGTATTGGGATATTTAGCTAAATTTTTTAATATCAAGAGTTTCATTAATAAAATCAAAATAAATAAATTTCTTTTAAGTTTCATATGCATCATACGTTTTTATCAATACTACATGTGTATATGATCAATTATAAAATAGCGTGAGCCCCACCGAAGATGAGATTCTATAGAACTCTTAAGTAGTGATTCTTAAGAAATCTCTAGGTGAGGAAAATTATTTCAAATGTTACCAGAGTATTTGGATATTTGATTTAATTTTTCAATAAATAGTGTTCATGTTGATTTTCATAATGAGGTTTTTTAAAACATATATAATAGTAATTTTTTTAGCAAATGCATGATTTTTTTTATTTTTGTATAATAAATGAATTAAACTTAAGCCAAGACTATTTTATTAAAATTAAAGGATACCATGTGGTTAGGATGGTACCATTTTCTAACGAGCGTTGTGAGGGTGTTAATCCTTCTCACACGTAACCGTACTCTCGAACCCGATTTTTGTTTTCACAGACCAAAAATTTGTCTTTTTAATAAAACTTAATTAATTTTAAGGTTTTGTTAAAAAGATAAACATTTTTAGGTGACCAATCACACCTTGTCAAAAAAGATTGGTGGCGACTCCCTTTGTTTTTAAATGTTTTCAAAATCGTCGAGCGGTCGAGTTTCCGGACGAAAACGTTACCACAGCTTGGCGACTCCGCTGAGGACGCTAAGAGGGTCAAACCATTGAATAACCATATGGTATCTTAAATTTTAATTTGATAGTCTTGATTGGCATTTAAATTTAATTTTCTTTTTTTAAAAATGAAATAAAAATAGAAATAATAATAAAAATAAATTCTACATAGAACTTAAAATAAATAATAAAAAAAAAACTTCATTTCATCCATTTTGATAATTTGATTCATTACATTCTTTATGTATGAGATTGTTGTTGAATAAATAAAGTAGAACATATACTCATTTACTGTTGCATATATCAATGCATTCACATGCATAAGCCCTACACCCGGGTTCCGTCCTCTTTAGGAGAGGGTAAAGTAGCTATGCTCTCGTAAGGTAATCACCTCCGCAATGACAAGTGAAATACTCCCACTCAGATTTGTTCCTTACTAGTCCAGTGTGGATGACAGTGAGGTATAATTTAAGAACCTTTAGATCTTTATAAGTTCCAACCCAGCATGTAAAGGGCCCTAAGAAGCCAATCCTAGGTAGAGTCATGCCCAAATTATGTAGATATTATCCCAAAATTAGGACACATGAGGGAACACTATTCGACCCATTTTCTCATGTCAATAATAAAGGTACAATCGATTTTGATTTGAATTATATATAATTTAAGTCTTTGATCTTTTAAAAAAATTTTGTAAAATAAAAATGAAAAAATATATATCTTATTTGGAAAAGATCTTGTCAAAAAAAGAAATCCACTTATTTTTTAAAAATAAAGATGTGTGATAAAAACAATAGAACAAATGTGTAATTTTTCTTTTAAAAATACAAATAATTCTTCATCCATTTTTTTTAAAAAAAGGGGAATTTTTTTATTTTTTTATTCTTTTGAAAATAGGTTCATAAAAATTAGAACTAATAAAAATGCGTTCTCCAAAGCAAGAAGAATAAAAAGAGGTTTATATATTTTTGATTACAAGATGTTTTTATATGTATAAAAGCAAAAAAAATCAATTTCTTTCATTTTTTTCTTAAAAAGAAAAATATGAAATGATAAAAAAACACATAAACTTTTCTTTTTATAATAAAAAAATGAAATAATTTGTTAAAAAAATGGTCGAGAAAAATAAGATTTTTGTCTCTTTCACTAAAAATAATAAGAAGACATTCAATTAAGTTTTTTTATTAAAAATTTCTTTATTCTTTATTATTCTTGAAAAAATTCCTTAAGATAAAGGCATAAAAAAGAAAAGCAAAAGGGTTTGAGTAGGAAATTAATTAAACTCTCTTGGAAAAAGAGTTAGAATAAAATGAGAGAATAAATAAAAAAATTAAATTTTTTTTCTTTTTTTCTTTATTTTTGAAGTCGAAATAAATATTAAAAAAAGGAAGATAAATAATTGACTTTCCTGTATGGAATTTTCAAAGAATAAGTTGATATGCAAAAATAAAAAAATATCTTTCTCTTTTTTTTGGGGTTGTATAGGAATTTTAAATGAGAGTCTAAAAATGCTAAAAAAAAAAGAGGTTTTAAAAAATGTTTTTCTTTTCTTCTTGATTATCTCATTGCAAAAAAAAAATTTACAAAAAAAAGATGTCAACAAAAATTGTCCTTGAATTTATTTAGTAAAGAATTTAAAGAATAATTTGATTTGGAATAAAATTAATTTTTTAAAAAAAAAGAATCTGGTAGGAAATGTGAATTTTTGGCAAACAAAAAGAGATTTACAAAAAATGTGAAGAGTGTTTAATTTTAGTTAAAGATTCTATTATTCTTCTTTCCTCCTTGCATGTTGAACTCAGCAACAATAGGATTAGTGTCTAGATATTGTGAATACAAATATTCATTTTCTCAAGCATGTTAGCGACACATATCATTTTAATTCATTTCGTCATCATTGTGTCCACATATATTGATAATCATGTCATGTGCATTTTAGAATCATGTAAGTTAGGTGAAATAAAATAGAATTTAATCTTCATTGTAATTGCATTTTGCATAAATGGCATTTTGTATGAATATGTCTCTCAACAATGCTTTGTTATTGTGTCATGTCTTAAACATTTTACATGGCATTTCATGGTTAAAAACGTTCCTTCTCACCAAAAATTAAAACAAAAAAAAGAGAAGAGAGAGAGTTTTTGAAACAATTTTGATACGGCTCAAGGTTACTCTTCAACTTCTCTTACTTGTTTCAGACTTGTTCTCTCAAGTTAATAAGCACATGTGTTAAATTTAATCTTTGGTATGCATTTTACATTGTCGCACCATATTTTGTAGATAAATCTTTGAGAAACTAGACCAAGTTTTTTACAAGCTTGAATTTGTTTATTCTTTTAATTGTCTTTTTTATCAAATTTATGTACATGTGTTATTGATTGATTATTTTCATTGAAATTATTCCTCCTTAAGATTTGGTTAAAGTGAAGACCTAAATACCTAACATGTAAAATCAAAAAAGTTATGCATATTAACAAAATAAAATAAAAAAATAAAATAAAAAGAAGAAGAAAAATTGTTCCATTTCATGTTTCAAGATAAAAAGAATAGATTTTTGTCATACATATCATTTTTATACATATACAAATAATATGATTTTCATAAAATTCACATCGTACACTTGTTATACTTCAGTAAATATGCCAATACTCTTCATTTTTCAAAAAAAAAAAAGAAAAAAATTTGTTTGTTCCAAAATTTTTTGAAAGAAATAAGAGAGTTTTTTTTAGACAAAGGTAAGATAATAATATGAATTTCTAATTAGAAAATTGTGGTAATAAGGTTTAAAGCCTTTTGACCATCAAAGGTTACAAAGCAGTTTGGGGTTCTCATAAGTTTAGACCATGGAAGAAGGACAGGCTAGCCGAATGGAGAAAATGGAAAAGGCGTAAGAGGAGATGAAGGGGCAATTGGCTGCAATGCTGGAGATGATGACTAAAATGAATAAAGGAAAGGAACCAGTAAGGGAAGCAACTACTCAAGAAAGGTGGGCACAAGACGGTGAACGTTCATATCCACATAGTCCCATTCCACCCCAAGTCTGTACTTCAAAGCATATGTTATTTTCGGGGCACGACATTCCAAACCCTAGGAGGAAGCCATCAGACCCAATCTCTGTCCATGATTCAAATGATCCTAAAGAACAAGAGAAACTGAAGATGAGTGTATCAACAGTGAAAGAGAATTTAAAGCCTCAGACAAAGTATGATATCCTTGAAGAAAGGTTACGAGCTATCGAAGGGATGGATTTATATGGTTCTCTGGATGCGAGCGAGCTCTGTTTGGTACCGAGTGTAGTTATCCCACCAAAGTTCAAGGTTCCAGAATTTGAAAAGTATGATGGGACCAAATGCCCGACAACTCATATCAAGATGTATTGTCGAAAAATGACTACCTATGCTCAAAATGATGAATTATTGATGCATATTTTTCAAGATAGTCTTACCGGATCAGCTGCCAAGTGGTGCACCCAACTAGATCGAGCCCATATACGCTCATGGAAAGAATTGCCTCAGGTATTTATCGCTCAATACAAGCACATTGAAGATTTGGCACCAGACTACCTATCCTTACAAGGCATGAGGAAGAAACATGAGGAGAGCTTTAGAGAATACGCTCAAAGGTGGAAGGATGTAGCTGCCCAAGTTCAACCGCCCCTCACAGAGAAAGAAACCACCATCTTGTTTGTCAACACACTCCCAGCACCATTTTATGAAATGATGGTCGAAAAGGCCACAAAGAATTTTGCAGATATGATGATCTCTAGTGAAAGTATAGATAATGCAATCAAGAGTGTCAAGATTGTAGGAGATGATGCCATAAATGCAAGAAAAGGGGATACATTGAGTAATGAAGGAGATGTTCATGCTATGAATTATGAGGGGCAACATATGGGATACTTTGCTCTATATCATCCTTATCCAATGTACCAAACCTATTACCCCATCACAAATAATATCTCTCCAAGCTTGAATACTCATCAGCCAATCCCGCAGTCTAGTTGGCAAATGGGTCTCCAAACACCCATGCCTACCCAAAGCAACCAACGAGAATCTCGAAACAAACGGAGAAGGACCAACATTGATCCAAACCCTTGGTCTTACACTGAAGTATTCCAATACCTTGTCGAGAACCAACTTGTTACCCCAATCCCACTAAAGCCCTTGGAGCCTCCATACCCATAATGGTACGACCCTGATGCCCGATGTGACTATCATAATGGAAACTTGGGTCACTCGATAGAAAACTACCCTGCTTTTAAGCGTAAGGTGCAAAGTTTGATCAGAAAGCGTTTATTGAATCTTGAGACAAAGGAATGAATGAATGTTAATCTCTTGTCCAACCATGCCAGGGTACAACTGCAAAAAGGATCCTTTTGGTGGGTCATCTATGATGATATGAGATTGTTTTTGGTTAAAGTTATGGCCCAACTTTAATGGCTTTTCATGCATAGACTTTCATTTATCTTTTATCATCTTAATGAAGTAGCATATGCATTTTCATCACATTTCTCTCTCTCCCTCGATTCAAATATGGGTTTGTCTTCTTTATACACCTCACCACATTTCCTTCATTTTTATTATTTTTTAAACGATAAATATGATATCGATGTTGATAATAATTTGGGATTGGAACTCTACCAAAGCTTTATTCATGTTGACAATCTTGTCCAAAATCTTGGCATGAATATTACAGTGAAAATATGATTTGTATATAAAGGTGGGAGTTAACATGCAATTTTGTAATAGATGGTTCCACAAGTTGGTGTTTGTTCAGTAAATGATTCTTTGATAAGAGTTTTCACATTTGAAAGGAAGAATGGCCATCTTTCACCTACATTTCACTGTAAGAAAATTGTCCATTGCTAACCTCTTTGAGCCTAGTATGTTTGTTTTGTTTTTTTTTAAGAAACCTACCAAGGATCACCCTCCACATTGGGGGCAAAATAAAAAAAAAGAAGAGAGAAGAAAAAAAAAGAAAAAAGGTTTGTTCACTTGAAATCCCTTTACATTTAAGAGGCAAATGAAAAAAGAAAACCCTTTTACATTTTAAAGTTATTTGTGAAAAAAAGGAGAAAAAATAAGAAATGGAATTAGAATGAAAAAGAATGGGTGAAGAATGGGGCAAAGTGTCTAAATGAGTCATGTATTAGAAAATGATCCTTTGGTTTATAACCTTTTAAAATACAAAGTTTGGGCCTGCTATGTCCTTTCTTTCATAATCCCTCACCTTAGCCTACATTACATACCTTAAAAGTCCATTTTGATCAAGTGTGAAAATTTGAGTCGAAGGACCATACATTGGACCAAGAAATTGCATGAAGATTGTGATTCTTTGATAGTGGACCATAACGAGGATGTTGAGGATGAATAAAAAATGATGAAAAATAAAAAAGTGAAAAATGACAAAACACTAGAAATGAAAAATGATTAAAAAAAGAAAAAGAAAAATAATGACTCAAATTGAAACCCGAAAAGGGCGATTCGAGTCAAATAAGGATGGATGATCAAGTTGGCAAGTAGAGAAGAGATCCTTGCCTTAGATTGTCATGGTGGAAACATTTTGTCAAGTAAGGGCTAATCTTCTTACAATTAACTAAAAAAGATTAAGGACATCAAGGAAATAGATTTGTTAGAGAAAGAATCCCAAATTTTCTATCAAGATTGATTAAATATTTGTTGTTTGAAAATTGTTGCCTTTTGTTTCCTTCAAGTCGCCTTGCTCTTTGACAAAACTATTCCTATTTCCTTCATCATAAATACCCTTCCTTTAATTTTTATCCCATTGCACACCAATAACAAATCAAGAAAATGTGATGACATTGCATTTGTTATGAAATTGAAATGATGAAAAATAAATGAGTAGTAATATTCATAAAAGTTTATGCATTACAAATATTTTAGGGATGATATGGGGCAAATGATAATTGAAATAATAACGAAGAGTGTTGGTGCTCGAAGTCTCCAATTGAAATATGCCAATGTTGATTAGAGAGTGAAGAATGAAGGAAAACTAGTTGAGATTGTGAAATCAGTTTTAGGAAGGAAAAGAAAAGGTGGCCTATAAATATAAAAATTTTTAACCTTGAGTAGAAGAATTTTCAATTTTAAGTTAAGTAAAATTTGGTAGCATGATTTTCAAGGATTTTGAAGCAAGAATTAAGATTTTAAAATGATAAACTTTGAATTTTATAAGAAATTGAAATAAAATAAAATTTTAAAAAAGAGAAAATGCTGAGATGTGAGAAATTTTCTAGATCTTCGGATGTGAATTCCCGGACCCAACATTCGGATGCAAATTCCCGAACAAATTTTCTAGAAGTGAATTCCTAGAAATTCGGATGTGAATTCCAGAAACAAATTTCTAAAAGTGAATTCCTAGATTGTTGGAAAAATTTCTAGAAGTGAATTCCTAGATTGTCGAGCAAATTTCTATAAGTGAATTCCTAGATTTTAGGATGCAAATTCCCGAAAACAATATTCGAATGCGAATTCTTGAAATAGAAAAGTTTCTAGATGAGAATCTCTAAATTATTGGAAGTGAGTTTTTGATTTAAGTCTATGTTTTCAAAAAAAAGAAAAAAAAAGAGAAGAAAGAAAGAGACAGAATTCTTGAAAGTTGAATTCCCGATTTAAGTATATGTTAAAAAAAAAAGAGAGAGAATTCTTGAGAGTTTAAATTTTAAATTTGAATTTATTAAAGTAAGATTTACTTTCAAAGATTGAGGCTTTTCAAACAAAGTTTTAGATGAGATTAAACAGATTTTCGGATGTGAATTCCTGAACAAATTTCTAGATGAAATTTTCTAAATTTCGGACGCGAATTCCCAAAACCAACATTCGGATGCGAGTTCCTGAACAAATTTTCTAAAAGTGAATTCTTAGATCTTCGGATGTAAATTCCTGAAACAAATATTCGGATGTGAATTCCCGAAACAAATAATCGGATGCGAATTCTCGAGATAAATTTTAGGATGCGAGTTCCCGAACAAATTTTCTAGAAGTGAATTCCTAGAAATTCGGAAGTGAATTCCTGAACAAATTTTCTAGAAGTGAATTCTTAGAAATTCGGAGGTGAATTCTTGAAACCAACAGTCAGATGTGACTTCCTGAAACAAAATTTTCTAGAAGTGAATTCCTAGATTCTTGGATGCGAATCTCCAAATCTCAACTTTTCGGATGTGAATCTCCAAATCAAACCTTTGGATGTGAATCTTTAAATCAAACTTTTCAGATGTGAATCTTTGAATCAAACTTTTGGATGTGAATCTCCAATTCAAAATTTCATGTGAGAATTTGTGAAATTTTGGATGCGACTCTCTAACATGAATACTCGGATGTGAATTCCTGAAATCAACATTCAGATGTGAATTCCCAGAACAAAATTTTCTAGATGCGAATTCCTAGATCTTTGAATGTGCAATCTTTCAATTTAAAGTTTCATCGCCTCTGTTGTAAGAGGAGCACATTTCAAGAAAGATTTTAAAGTTTCATTGCCTCTGCTGCAAGAGGAGCATATTTCAGAAGAAAATTTTTAAAGTTTCATTGCCTCTGCTACAAGAGGAGCACCTTTCAGAAAAAATTTAAAGTTTCATTGCCTCTGCTGCAAGAGGAGCACATTTCAGAAAAAAAAATTTTAAGTTTCATCGCCTCTGCTGTAAGAGGAGCACTTCCCAAAAAAGAAAAAAAGAGAAAAAAGAAAAATTCAAAGTTTCATCGCCTCTGCTACAAGAGGAGCACTTCAAAAAAAAAAAACAAACAAACAAACAAAAAAAGCAGAAGAGAGAAGAAAAGGAGAGAAGTGGGTCATAAACCGGACAAAATTGTTGTCTTTTGTCTTTGCTCTATTCCTGATTCTCAGCAATGAGCAAAGAGGGGCAGCTGTTGACACCTAATTTTGTCCTATTATTATTATTATTATTATTCTTTTCTGTTCTTCTGTTATTATTATTATTATTATTATTATTATTATTATATTATTATTATTATTATTATTATTATTATTATTATTATTTGTCTTATTTCAGTCACATTTAATGGTCATTTTGCCCGCTACGCTAAAGCCAAAATTTGCCTAGCCTCTGGCGCCTCCAGTCCATCCCCTATCTCGAGCCTCACCAAAGATTCAGCTTCCCTATGCTATCAATCCATCCCTGACCAGTGCCTATGATAACCGGAAGGCAACCTATGATTGATTCTGTAATGCTAGGCAAAAGGTGTCCCAAAATCTGTTTAAGGACCCAAACAGAAGGATTTTTCTTCTTCTTCTGGGGGGGCAGAGAGAACGGAGACTCTGAAAATCTACAAAAAACAACCACCTAAACAACTACCCTCCTAGTACCCATCTTACCACCAAAACCCCACTGTCACCAAACCACTCACCACTACTTGAAGCCCACCAGCCCTTAACCATTCAACACCACCACGAAACCCCCAAACACCATCACCAAAACCACAACAAACCCCCTAACCCAGATCAAGAAACCCCAAAACTGAGACTCCCAAAACTCAAAACCTAACCCCAAAACCGATCTTCAAATACCTGCAAGAAAAATCACAACAAACTCTAGCCAAGAACAACCAAACATCCACCAGAAATAAACAAAACAAAACACCAAAAAAAAGAGAAAAAGGGTAAGGAGGCTTTCGACCTAATTAGATCTACGAGATTGGAGGAGTTTTTAGGTTAAACAGAGGCCAGATCTAAAAAGAGGGAGATGAGAGGAGTTTTTTGGGTCTCGGGAGGACCACCGGCGACAGCGACGACAACGGCGGCCGAAAATCGCCCGCAGAGAGCCTTGCGAGGCTCTGTTTTTTTTGGTAAAAAGGGTTGAAAATGAATTTAAAAAAAGGTGGTTTTTATAGCCGAAAAAAAAAGAAAGGAGGCAACCCACGCGTGGACTCGAATTCGACCCGGGATCCGCGCACCCGACCCTAGGGAGGAGGAAGATCCGCACGTCTCAGACAAGCCGACCCGACCCGTGCCGCGTGATACCTGGTCCAACTTGCACCAGCTTGTGTCACTTCCGGCCCAGCCAAGCCCAATCCGTGGAACTCCTTTGGGCTGATAGTTGGGCTTTCTTACTCTTGGGTTTTAAACCCAAATTATTTTGGTATAATTGTTTCCTTTTTCTATTTATTTTATTATGCCACTAATTTATTTAATTACTTTGTTTTCAATATATATATATATATATATATATATATATATTGTTGTAAGCTAATATATTTTAAAAATTTGTTCTTTTTAAAAAGATGAAAAAACAAAAACACAAAATTAAATATTAGTTAATATAATTTGAGAATATGAAAATATATAATTTATTTCATTGTTAAAAAAATATATATTTAAAAAATAAAAAATTAAAGTATGTTAAATAAAAAAATGGAAATACATGTACATTTTATACTAAATGTTTGCATCATGTGCATAAAAGTTAATTTTAAAATAAATGAAATTCTTCCAATGATGGGATGTCATGAAACATAGAAGTAGTGATTTCTTGACTGATCCCTAGGTGAGACGAATTAACTAAATGTTACCAGAGTGTTGGGATATTTAGCTAAATTTTTCAATATTGAGAGTTTCATTAATAAAAATCAAAATATAAAGTTCTTTTTATAATTTCATGTGCATCATGTACTATATGCTTGCATCAGGTGCATAAATTAAATTTAATTAAATGAAATTTTTCGATGATGGGATGTCATGAAACTCATAAGTAGTGATTTCTTGACTGATCCTTAGGTGAGAGGAATTAATTAAATGTTACCAGAGTATTGGGATATTTAGCTAAATTTTTCAATATTAAGAGTTTTATTAATAAAATCAAAATAAATAAAATTTCTTTTAAGTTTCATATGCATCATACGTTTTTATCAATACTACATGTGTACACGATCAATTATAAAATAGCGTGAGCCCCACCGAAGATGAGATTCTATAGAACTCACAAGTAGTGATTTTTAAGAAATCTCTAGGTGAGGAAAATGATTTCAAATGTTACAAGAGTATTGGGATATTTGATTTAATTTTTCAATAAATGGTGTTCATGTTGATTTTCATAATGAAATTTTTTAAAACATATATAATAGTAATTTTTTTAGCAAATGCATGAATTTTTTTTATTTATATAATAAATGAATTAAACTTAAGCTAAGACTATTTTATTAAAATTAAAGGATAACATGTGGTTAGGATGGTACCATTTTCTAACGGGTGTTATGAGGGTGTTAATCCTTCCTCACACATAACCGTACTCCCAAACCCAATTTTTGTTTTCGCAGACCAAAAATTTATCTTTTTAATAAAACTTAATTAATTTTGAGGTTTTGTTAAAAAGATAAACATTTTTATGTGACCAATCACACCTTGTCAAAAAAGATTAGTGGCGACTCCCTTTGTTTTTAAATGTTTTCAAAATCGTCGAACGGTTGAGTTTCCGGACGAAATCGTTACGACAATCATCATCATCAGAGCCTTTATCCAAAGAGATTGGGATAGGCTATATGAACCAATATCTGAATTCACGTTAGATCGTTCATATATATTCTCCTCCTCCATAGATTCCTATTCAAGGCCATTTACTCATCCAATTCTAAAACCTCCATATCTTTCCAAACTACTTCCTTCCAATTCTTTTTCAGTCTTCCTCTAGTCTTAACCTTTCTCTCAACATCCATAGCCTCTATTCTCCTAACTGGAGCATCTACAGATCTACGTCTTACATGTCCAAACCAACGTAAACGATTTTCACACATCTTGTCTTCGATAGGTACCACTCCAACTATCTTGCGAATATCATCATTTCTCATTCTATCCTTTCTTGTATATCCACATATCCACCATAACATTCGCATTTCTGTTACACTCATCTTTTGTTTATGTAGTCTCTTTGTTGCCCAACATTCACTATCATATAACAATGTTGGTCTAACAACTATCCTATAAAACTTGCCTTTCAACCATGTAGGAATTCCTTTATCGCACAACACACCTATAGCACTTCTCCACTTACTCCATCCTGGCTGGATCCTATAGGTCACATCACCATCAATCTCTCCATCCATCTGTACTATTGATACCAACTATCGAAAATGATCCCGCGTAGGTATCACCACCCCATCTAACTTCACTACATCATGCTTTTCCACTCAGTTAGAACTGAATTTACACTCCATGTATTCAGTCTTCACTCTGCTTAGTTTAAATCCTTTTGATTCCAAAATTTGTCTCCATAATTCCAACTTTGTATTGATCTCTGCTCTAGTTTTCGCACATAAGACAATATTATCTGCAAACATCATACACCAAGGCACCTTATCTTGGATGAATTTTGTCAGTTCGTCCATAACTACCGCAAACAAGAATGGACTCAATGTTGACCCTTGGTGTAATCCCACCGTGATAGGAAACTCACTTGTTTGCCCCCTACCTGTCCTCACATGTGTCCTTGCATCTCTATACATGTCCTTAATTAGTTTAATATATTTCAAAAGAACTTTTTTCTTCATTAAGGACCACCATAGTACGTCCTTAGGCACTTTATCATATGCTTTCTCCAAATCTATAAAGACCATATGGAGATCTTTACCCATTCTCGAAAGCACTCCATAAGTTGTCTAAGCAAATATATTGCCTCCATAGTTGATCGACCCAGCATAAAACCAAATTGATTCTTCGATATTTCTACATTCTTTCTTAATCTCCGTTCTATCACTCTCTCCCATAGTTTCATCGTGTGACTCATCAATTTTATGCCTCGGTAGTTGGTGAAACTTTGAATATCTCCCTTGTTCTTATATAAAGGTATCAAGACACTCTTCCTCTATTCCTCTGGCATTTTGTTAGTGTGCTAAATCTTATTAAATAGATTTGTCAACCACCTAACTCCTACATCTCCAAGGCATTTCCAAACTTCAATTGGGATGTCATCAGGTCCAACAGTTTTTCTGTTCTTCATCATCTTTAGTGCCTCTTTTACCTCTGTCTCTTTGATTCTACGCATAAAGCACCGATTTAAATCCTTAAGAGGCACCGAGATATTATCCAAAACTTTATTTTGTCTGTCATTAAATAATTTGTCAAAATAATCACGCCATATGTCCTTAATGTCATTATCTTTAACGAGAGTTCTTTAATACTCATCCTTAATACATTTCACGACTCCTAGGTCACGACTCCTCCTTTCTCTTGCTCGCGCCAATCTGTATATCCTTTTAACTCCCTCCTTTGTGTTCAACTTGTCGTAAATCTCTTTCGCAACCTTCATCTTAGCTTCTGCCACAGCCTTCTTTGCCTCTGTTTTTGCTAACTTATATTTCGTAAAACTCTCTTTTGTATTGTTCTTCTTCAAAGCCTTGTAACGCTCTCGCTTAGTCTTTATAACATCTTTTACTACTGCAGTCCACCATGTTGCATCCTTTCAAGTCGGCACTCTTCCGTTTGATACTCCTAATGTCTCTTTGCCCACCTCCCGAATACATTTTGCCATCTTATTCCACATTACATTTGGGTTCTCTTCTATTGTCCAATCGTCTTTTTGAATCCAACTATCTCTACATGTTGTATGACAATCTTCTTTTAGCTTCCACCATCGAATTCTTTCAATTCCTTTTCGTTGGTTCCTTCGATGTCATCTATCTATCTTCATATCTAGAACTAATAGTCTATGTTGCGTGGTAACACTCTCACCTGGGATAACCTTACAATCCAAACATCTATGTTTATCCCTACTCCTAGCTAAAAAGAAATCTATCTGACTTGCTCTTGGTCCACTTCTAAAGGTTATAAGATGAGAATCTCTCTTCTTAAACAATGTGTTTGCTAGGATTAGGTCATAAGATAAAGCAAAATCTAAGATAGCATCCCCACCCTTGTTTCTTAAACCATAACTAAAACCCCCATGTACACTCTCAAAACCCTCTCTACTTGTACCTACATGTCCATTAAGATCACTGCCAATAAAAAGGTTTTCTCTTAGAAGTACTTCTTGTACTACCTTATCTAAATCCTCCCAAAATGTCGTTTACTAACCTCATCAAGTCCTATCTGGGGTGCATACACGCTAATGACATTCAACACCTCTTCTCCTGAAACTAGCTTAACCAAAATAATCCTATCCCCTTGTCTCTTAATCTGTACAACATCCTTATGGTACTCTTTATCTATAATGACACCTACTCTATTTCGGTCTCTATCTTTCCCTGTGTACCAAAGCTTATATTGCCAAGGTGCTATCTCTCTAATCTTTTCCCCAACCCATTTAGTCTCTTGAAGACACAAGATGTTAACCCTCATCCTACTCATAACCTTACAAATCTCAACTAACTTACCACTAAGCGTACCTATATTCTAAGATCCTAACCTAAGCTTATGGTTATGGACTAACTTCTTTACCCACCCTCGTCCATTGTGGTGTGGGAACCTTTACCTATTTAACACCACATCTAGGCGTCGATGTGGCGTATCGCTTCCGGGCGACGACCTAGCAACCCTTGTTCACTTTTCACTACACCGGGCTTCAAGGTAGCGTGTCGCTGAGTAGGGGACACCCCAACGATGTTCTGATATTGGTTCATTTCATGAGATTGGACTAGTTTTTAAGGCTGGTTGTCCAAACCAACCGCCACCCTCCTCTTTTACCCGGGCTTGGGACTGCTGCATTAACTCACACAGGCAGAGTTTGGGAGGAACTTACTACAGGTAATTTGGGAGGAAAATAAGGGGGTGAGCTTACACCTAGTAAGAAATATATAAAAAAGCTGATACTATGCATATCTATATGAATGTATCTTAAAACATGCTCTTACACTCAAAATCATTAACAATACAGTATTTGGGCAGACTATCACAAAAGATACTATAATCGGTTAGATAACAAGACTGAGTACAAAAGGATGCTTTAAAGAACCTCACTTGTCCAAGTCTTTAATTATGACTATAGGGAATTTATTAGAAAATTATTCGATCAAGTAGTTCAGTAGACATTCAAAAAATTGTACAGTAAATAGTTTCCAATAAACAATACAGCGATCACTTTGATAAAATAGTTTAATAAATACTCCTTAAACAATACAGTAAGCATTTCCAGTAACAGTACAGAAATCAGTCTAATAAAACATGTTCAGTAAACACTCAGAAATTAGTACAGTAAACAATATAGTGGAGACCAGGCAATACTCGATAGAATCATGCAGTATCAGTATCCCAACAGGAAATAATAATAAGACTTATGTCCATAGTAAAAAAAATCATAGAGTACACAGATCAGGTGACAACATATCAAAACATCTAATGTACCATATCTCCTTTATGAAATTTTTAGGAATAAAAGGAAGCATTCTGAATTTCTTGAAATACAACGGAGAAAATTAATTTCTTAAAGTTGAACATGTTTCTAATATCATACTTAATGGACTTGAAAAGGAAGAGTGAAAAGAAGCAATAGTAGCATTATAAGAGTCACCTAGACCTAGCACCTCCTTTTACTGAGGCCAAATCTCTATCTCACCACAACTTGTACCCATTAAGCCAAATCCTGCACGACTAGCACGTATACCACCTGACACCTGAGGTAGCCATTTAATTAGGCATTTTGTAATTATACACACACACACACACATATAATTGAAAAGAAAAATCAATAATGACTAATAGGAGCAATAAGTGTTGGAACTCCAAAGAAATAAAGAAAAAGTAATAACGGAGAACAGTGGAAAAAAATAGTAGAATAGAACACTAACGTAATACGATGAGAAGAAGGTTCAAACTAAGCAATGGTAAAATTAAGAAATATAATAAGGAAGGGAAAATCAACCCTTAAACTTAATTCGTCTTATGAAAAAATAGAATAGATTGGTCAAACCTTGATTGTTTCCTAATCTGGTAATTGTATATCATGATTTGACAAATTTTTACACATGATAATTTATGGTTGATCAAAAAAATCATGTTAGTAATCTTTTTAACGCAATTAATCTATTAAGTAAAATGCTTTAAGAAATATAAATTAAGAAGTTTAATTATAAATTTTATTCTTTAACATCACCTAATTAAAAAATAAAACTAAAAATATACAGGTCTTTAAAAATAAATATCAAAATATATTTGATACATTAATAGTGTATAATAGTTTTATACTATAAATTAACCATAAACTATCATATTATTAATGAGTAAAGCTAAAAAAGATGTAGATCCTTAAAAATAAATATCAACACTAATTGATGGTGTATAACCACTATACACTATATATTGTTAGTCAACTACAAAATGCCACCTTATTAATGAGTAAAACTAAAAATTGTGAAAATCCATAAAAAATTAATGTTAAAGCCTAAAAATATTATTGATATAGTAGAATCCCTCTAAATTAATACTTTTGGGATTCATTGTCAAATATCAATTTAAAATGTTTAACTTGTAATTTGGTATTTTGTTTTAAAAATATGTGTCTATTTTTTCACATTTCTTAATCTCATCCAATAACTCTAATAGTATTTAATTTTCTTAAAATCTCATTTTAGTTGATAAACTCTTTAAAACTCTACTTGCGAATATATCTTATGTAATATATTTAATATTTTTATAGTTCTTGAAATAAAAAATATCAAACATGATAATATTTTTCAAATTAATATCTTGAAATAAATTTTAGTTCTTGAATATTATATAATATGTTTTATATTTTAATTAATTTATATGAGAGTCGAGATAAAATTTTTTATATTAAGATTTAAAATAAAATTAATATTAATTTTAAAAAATTAATTTAGAGGGGTTATATTGCATTTAGTTATAAGGATCTACGTTTTATTTTAATTCTACTCATTAATGTAGTGGCATTTATAATCAATCAATAATGTATATTGTTATATACTGTCAATGCATCAAATATAAACTCATGGATTTACATTTTATGTACTGGCAACGTATAGCAACCATATATTGTTAATCAACCTTAGTGTTATACCATATTGAATATGAAATTAATCTCTACTCGCACTTCGTGATTGGTGCTAGCCGAAAGAAATTTGATGTGGTGAGGAATCGAATACAAGACTTCTCACTTTAGATCATCCTCGCTTAGAAACTCAGCGAGATCTTACACCACTGAGTCATCCCTTTAAGTTATTGATTTTTAAGTTAAAAATAAAACGTTGTTGTATTATATTCATTTTGTGAAAAATGTTGTGAGTCTATTTGGCTATGAAGCCAAAATCATAATTAAAATACTTAATGAATCAATTTAATAAAGTATTATATAAACAATAAATATTTTATAAATAAAAAATTAGAATATTAACATTTAAAATCTATTATTTGTAATCGGTTTGAAATAATAAGATAGCCTAACATCACTACCCAAACATTATTCAAACTTGTGACAAGTAGTAAAATTACTACTCAAACCCTACCCAAATCCTATTATTAACTATCCTAACCCTATTTAATTGGTTTGGGTAGTACAAAGTACCCATTTATAATGTAACCAATTACATCCCTTCCTTTCCCTTATTGTGGTAATAAGTGTCCATGGAGATTTTTTTTATTAATTAGAATTTGATCTTCACAAAAATCATCAAATCTTAAACATATTAAATCAAAATGCACTTTTAAAATTATATAAAAAATAAATTCAAATAAAATTTAAGAATATTCTGATTGTATTAAAAAAACACAAGTTGATCATTAGCCCCAATGCATAAATTAAGGGTTGTATGCTCCATCATGAAAATTTTTTCTTTGGACATTTGAATAGGAATTCCATCCTTGAAAATGAAATAGCTATTTGTCATAGTAAAAAAAAAATTATAGACAACATAGCACAATAAGATTGCACTATGACCATCCACAACTTGTTTTGGTATTCTTTCTTTTCGAATATTACTATCTTTGGTGATTATTTGGCTTTAGATATCACTCATTCTAATGGTAAAAACTGGGTTTAGATTTCATCCATTATGATGATAAATATAAAAAGAAGTATCCAATTAAGTTTGGTGAAAATTGTGGAGATCTTATTAAGGATCCTTAAGCAGTTAATCGAAAACAAAACGATTTTAAGTAAAGAAGCCTAATTTGATTATAAAACTATACTAATCTAACCTAATAGAATAATATCACTTAACAACAAGTACAAACCAATCAATGTTTTCTGCGAACCTGTACAAAAACAATCAAGATTATTAAGGAGTCACAAGTTTACTAAGTATACTATATGTTGGAGTGCTGTATCACAGCAGTCATCACATAACAGGAGCACTACCACCAACAAGCAGGGGATTGCAGACTTTCCAACTCAGTGAATTTCGATTGAAGAAGGTTCCAGTAGCAAAGAAGAAGCTGAATAGATTATTTATAGTTTGTTAAGTAATTTGTTTTTAGTGGATAGACTTTTGTTGAAGTCTGTTAATCAACTCAGTTGAGAATTAGTTTCTTTTTCAGCTTAGCGTTAGTTTCTTTTGTAACAAACTTTTGTATATAAACACTGTATTTGTATTGACTCATTGAGACAAATGAAACAATCATTCAATCAGGATTGTCGTGATATGGTATCAAAGCATGAATCCATAACCTTGGATTTTTCTTTTCTTTTTCTTTCTTAGTATTTTTTCTTGTTTTCTTGCTGGCTAAAAAGTCACTATCATGGCTCAACAATTGTTGCGCCTTGAAGATTATCCTTCTAGCCCTTACTTCTTACACTCTAATGAAAATCCTTCATTGATCTTGGTGTCTCCTCCACTCAATGGATCAAATTATCACTCTTGGTTTTATGCCATGAAAATGGGTTTATCATCCAAAAACAAACTAAAGTTCGTTGATGGATCTATACCTACACCAGCAATAGATAAGCCAACTTATCCTACCTAAGAGCGTTGTAATAGCATAGTGCTCTCATGGCCTATACATTCTTTGAGTCCTTCTATAGCTTAAAGTGTCATTTGGTTTGATAATGTTGCTAATGTTCGGAAAGATCTCAGAGACAGATTTGCTCAAGGAGATTCTTTTAGGATTGCAGAACTTTAAGAGGAAATCTATGGTTTTCATCAAGGCTCACTCTTTATTACAGATTATTTCACCCAACTTAAGATCTTATGGGATGAGCTCATGAACCTAAGGCCCATTCCTTCTTGTTCTTGTCAAACGAAATGTTCTTATGCTGCTCTTCCTACTGTTCAAGCCTATAAAAAATCTAACTATGTTATTTGATTCTTAAGAGGATTGAATGATAGCTTTGGGATTGTTAAGTCGTAGATCATGCTCATGGAGCCTTTTCCATCCATCAACAAAGTATTTGCATTAGTGATTCAACATGAAAGACAGTTTAATGGTGGTTTCATGCAACAACCTTCTGATTCAATAACTTTCCTTAGTAAAGTAGTAAGGAAGGACGTTCGAATTCAAAAGGCAAACCTCAGTGCTCTTATTGTGGAATGTATGGACACACAGTGGATAAATGTTTTAAAAAACATGAATATCCACCAGGTTTCAAGTCTAAAAGAAGGCTAGCACTTATTAATCAAGTAGAAGGAATTGATCAACAAGATTCTGAGAATTGTAATTCTATTGATCTCAGTACTACTTCTTTGGATCCACAGCAAGCTGCTGATAAGTTTGTTTTTACTCTAGATTAGCATACAAAGTTACTTCAACTCATTCAATCCTTCGATCATAAAAATTCATCACCAGTGGTAAACACCATATCTACCAATACTCCTTTCTTATCCACTATGGCAGGTAAACATTCTTGTTGTATTTCCCCTGCATCTACTATTTGGATTCTGGATACAGGTGCAACAGATCGTGTTGCCTGTTCTGTTACTCAATTTTCTTCTTATAGACCTATTGAAAATTTATTTGTACGACTCCCTAATAATCAAAAAGTAGCTGTCACATTTATTGGCACAATTAAATTTTCTTCTTCATTCATTCTTCATAATGTCTTTTATGTTCTAGCTTTTTCATACAATTTAATCTCAATAAGCAAGTTAACTTCTAAAAATTCTTGTTCCTTAATCTTTCATTCTTCTGTGTGTTTTATCTAGGATCTTCCAAGCAAGAAGATGATTGGTTTTGCTAAAGAAGTTCATGGCTTATATTTGCTAGTTTGCTCTATACAATCTTCATATACACCTTCATGTGATTTTATTTCTATTTCACCTTCAAATATCTGGCACTTAGACTAGGCCATGCTTCCAATTCTAGAATAAAACTTTTACATTTTATAGATAATTCCATTCATGTTACCAAAGATGGTACAGCTTATGATATTTGCCATTATGCAAAATAGAAAAGGTTACCATTTCCTGTTAGTAATAGTGTGACTAGTTCTTGTTTTGAGTTGATTCATTAGGATACCCATATCCTTCGATAACAGGATACCAATACTTTCTTACTATTGTCGATGACTTTAGTAGAGGCACCTAGACCTTTTTAATGAAATTAAAGGCTAAAGCTTAACAGATCTTATATCAGTTCCACAATTTTGTTGAAAATCAATTTAATACTATAATCAAAAGCATTAGGAGTGGCCAGGGGTAAGAGTTTAGAATGTTTGATTTCTTTGCCTCAAAAGGCATTCTTCATCAAACTTCATGTGTCTCCACACTCCAACAAAATAACAAAGTAGAAAGGAAACACCAACATATTTTGAATGTTGTGAGAGCATTAAGATTCCAAGCCAACTTGCCTATTAGTTTCTGGTTAGAATGTGTTATTCATGCCACATATTTGATAAATACGGTACCCTTACCAGTTCTCAACAACAAAACACCATTTGAGATTCTTCTTAATACACCTCCTAAATTTCACAATCTCAGACTTTTTGGTTGTCTTTACTTTGCTTCCACTCTTCCCATTCATAGAAATAAATTTGAACCTAGAGCTAGGAAATGCATCTTTCTTGGTTTTGCTAATGGGATCAAAGGTTACAACCTGTATGATCTTCATTCTCATGATATTTTATGTTCTAGAAATGTTGTCTTTTATGAAACTGAGTTTCCATTTCATACCTCAACTAACCAGCCCTTAATTCTACCTAATCACCAATCCATTGATACTAATTTTGATATACCTATGCACACTCATACCATTAATTCTGATGCTTCTTCTTCTGTCTCCTCACCTACACATTCTAGTTCTGACATATCATTTTCATCAGCATTTATTAACACTAGTACTACTGTTGTTGATACTTCTATTTCATCAACTTCATCAGTATCCACTAACACAAATAATAATTCTATTCCATTAAGGCAATCTACTAAGAATGGGCTCCCTCCGTCTTACTTGCAAAATTATGCCTATAAACTTCCAGGACAGAATTAATAATCTCTTGCAAGGGAATCCTCACCTCATTCATTATCTCAAGTACTTTCCTTCTCCAACTTTACTCACCCTCATAGGATTTTCTCTCTTACCCTTGATTCTATCTCTGAGCCTCAAACTTATAAACAAGCTATTCAGCATGCTTGCTGGAGGTATGCAATGAAAGTAGAACTTCAGGCTTTACAGGATAACAAGACTTGGGAACTTATTGATCTCTCTCCTAGTAAGCATGCTATAGGCTATAAATGGGTGTACAAGGTTAAACTAAGAGCTAATGGTACACTTGAAAGATATAAAAGCAAGGTTAGTGGCAAAGGGGTATACTTAGCAAGAAGGCATTGACTACTTAGATACTTTTTCCCCTGTTGCAAAAGTTACTGCTATTAGAATGCTCCTTGCTTTATTAGTATCTAAGCATTGGCATCTTAAGCAACTAGACATAAATAATGCTTTTCTTCATGGTGAGTTGACTGAAGAAGTATACATGCAAGTACCCCCTGGTCTTCCTACTACTAAGCCTAATCAAGTATGCAGGTTGCTAAAATCTCTTTATGGCTTTAAATAATTGAACAGACAATGAAATGCTAAACTCACAGTAGCTCTTTTACAGTAAGGATATACTCATGCTTCTTTTGATCCTTCCTTATTCTCCAAACATACTGACTCTTCGTTCACAGCCTTACTTGTTTATGTTGATGATGTAATTTTGGCTAGAAACGATTTTAACCAAATTAAAGCTATCAAGGATTTGCTTCATGATCTTTTTGAGATCAAAGTTTAGGTCCTCTAAGTATTTTTTGGGCTCAGAGATAGCAAGATCCTTTACTAGAATCAATGCCTCATAATGCAAATATGTTGTTGACATTCTATCTGAAGCTGGTTTTCTCAATTGTAAGCCTGTTAGTGCACCTATATTGCCATCTACTAAGCTTCATCATGATGATAGTGTACCTTTGGTTGATGTAACTTCTTATAGGCGATTAATTAGGCAGCTTCTTTATTTGACTACAACTAGACTAGATATTACATTCGTAACTTAGCAGCTCTCTCAATTTCTTGCTTAGCCAATAAAAAATCAACTTCGAGCTACTCATAGGGTACTTAGGTATATTAAAGTTGCTTCAGGTCAAGGTCTTTTCTTTCCATCTTCTTCAGATCTCAAGCTCAAGGCATTTTCTGATTCAGATTGGGGTTCTTGCCTTAATTCTCAAAAGTCAGTGACAGGATATTGTATATTTCTTGGTTCTTCCCTGATATCTTGGAAGTCTAAGAAGCAATCAATAGTGTCTCGTTCTTCCTCAGAAGCTGAATACTATGCCTTGGCCACTACTACTTGTGAACTCCAATGGCTATTTTATCTATTACATGATCTTTATATTGCACATCCTTCTCCAGCACTTTTATTTTGTGATAATCAATCTGCTGTCCACATTGCTAAGAATCCTGTTTTTCATGAAAGGACAAAGCATATTGATATAGACTGCCATATTGTGAGGGATAAACTTCAAACTGGTCTCATTCATTTGCTTCCAATTCAATCTGCTCATCAGCTCGCAAATATCTTCACCAATCCCAGCAGCTTTCAAGAATGTTTACTCAAGCTAGAAGTATAAAACTTGTACTCTCCAACTTGCCCAAGAGAGGGGGTATCACAGCAGCTATCACATAACAAGAGCACTAGCATCAACAAGCAAGGGATTGTAGACTTTCCAACTCAGCAAATTTTGACTAAAGAAGGTTCCAGTAGTAAAGAAGAAGCTTAATAGATTATTTATAGTTTGTTAAGTAGTTAGTTTTTAGTGGATAGATGTTTATTAAAGTCTGTTAATCAGCTCAACTAAGAGTTACTTTCTTTTCTAACTCAGTGTTAGTTTCTTTTGTAGCAAACTTCTGTTAATAAACACTGGATTTGTACTTACTCATTGAGACAAATGAAACAATCACTCAATCATGATTCTCATGATATGTTGGTCGATTTGGGCAATGAAATCTTTTAAAAGAAGAAGCTTGAAACTATAAGGTTTGACTGTTTGTTGAATTTGCAAAATATCAATTTGACTATAAGACCTAGAGATATCATGAGATATTGAATAAATCAAAACCATTTAGCTTCTCTATTCCTAGGATGATAAAAGTATATGCTTTTTATTTACTCACAAAAGATTGCAGTTGAATAAGTTTATGATTGAAATTAGAATATCATTGACATCAAGTCATCCAGTCTTAAAAGCTAGAAGTTGTCATATATAGAACAATTAGATTAAATACTAGCATATAAAGAAAAGTTCTTTGAGATGCCACACCTTTTAATGTGTTGAGCATTAGTTTAATCTTAGTAGGAAAATTGCCCCCTAAAGTACAGAAATGTAAATGTACAGAAGAAAGCATTCAATACATTAAACTTTTATTTGGAGGATATAACTTCTTGCGCGTGTTGAATAGAAGAGAGCCAAAACATCAAAATAGAACTTGACAAAAGAACTTACACAAAACACCCAAACCAATATTGGTCCCTTAACTTCTTCAAATGTCTTCCCTTTCAGGCACAGTAGGGAGACTTTCTCTGTCACATTCCTCACCAGAGGACTCCACACACAAATTCGAATTACCAGCAAATGCTCTTGAGAATCTCCAATATCCCTGGTTTATTAGAACAGATCCAAAAAAGCTGTTGTATGATAAATTCAAGAGTATCAGATTTTTAAGGGTGGGGATATTTCTAGGGACTTGGCCAGATAACAAATTATATGACAAATCCAAGGCCTTTAAGTTTCACATTGTCTCCAACCTAGGAAGCTGAGCATCTAGAAAGTTATAGGATAAATTTAGATATTCCAATCCTCTTAGTTCGAAGAAAACATCTAGTATCTTACCCCGTAATAGATTATCCGACAAGTCAATTCCAAATGTTGAAGATACCTTGTAGTTGAAGGCTAATTCACTATTATCGATGATCATGATAGAAATTTTTATCTCAGCATTTCGCATTACAGTAAATGGCTCTTCAGGTGCTCTATCACTATTTCCATTGTTCATGTGGAAGCTAATATTGAAGTTATCGTCTGGTATGAAACCTGAGAATTTGTTTCCAGAGAAATCAATCATCTGGATTGCTTCAAAAGTGAATAGCCAGCAGGGTAAATTCCCACTAAATTTGTTCTGAGCTAGGGATAGATGCTTGAGGTTTGACCATTTGGTTATTGCATCATTCAGTGTTGAGAGAGGTTGTTGGAACTAATCAACAATCTTTAGTGATTTTAACCCTACCAAGGTTAGTGGGATTTCACCCGAATTTTTGTCATGGCTTACATCCAATATCTTCAAGCTATCCAATGCATCAAGCTCAGGTTGAAATTCACCAAAAAGATTGTTGTTATTGAGTATCAATGCAAGTAACTGAAAACACCCAACAATATCTAATGCAATTGAACCTAATAAAGAGTTATGTTACAGATCAATTACTTGGAGATAAGTCAAATTCCAATCCTTGCTGGAATAGCTCTTGTAAGGAAATTATGAGAAGGAAACAATGCTTACAAGCTTTTCAGTGTTGGGGTTTGCCTTGAATCCCATATCGAAAGTATAAGAAAAGTATAAGCGTTATTCCCTTATAAATAATGTGTTATGCTTGATTTGTAATGTATCTCAAAGAATTATAAACCTTGATAAAATAATTAGGTTTGGACTATTAAAAAAGGTGGAGTTGGGCTTTGGGATATTTTTCCCAACATTTAGCCCGGTGATCATCAATGAAATTTTACCAGAAAACTGATTATGAGAGAGGTCCAGAAGAACAAGGCTTGATTTCTCTATCACCTTTGCAATTTCGCCAAGAGGAAGACCTAATAAATCATTGAAAATCAAGTCTGACTCAAGCAACTTTTCTGTAAACACAAGTCTCAGTTAAAAAATATATATTTTTTTGCTTACTTAAAAAATAAATTTTTATATAATTATTAGTATATAAGTATATATTTTATAACAAATATGAATATGACAGGAAATTAAAAAATAAATAATCATTGTCAAGTAATAAAAAAATTAAATATCAAAATTTATATTTATATTTATATAAATACTTATTAGATTTTCACTTTAATTTAACATTTATATTATATTTTAATTAATTATGTAAAAAATTAAATTGATTATTACATTCAAAATTATAGAAAAATATAACTTATAAAATTTTAAAATAATTCAACAAATCCGCTAAACTCTCTCAGTTAGAATCAAATCGAACTCGAAATTGGGCTGAACTCGAAAATACCAAAACCCGAAAGTATCTGAACTCGAAAAAATCTGAATCCGAAAAAACGAAACACGAAAAAAACTGAAATTGAAATTATCTGAATCTGAAAAAGCAAAACACGAAAAAAAACTGAAATCAAAATTATCTGAATCCGAAATAACCAAAACCCGTAATAACTTGAATCCAAAAACAACTCGAATCGAACTCGCGTGGATCGGCTCATTAGTCACCTCTACTAGCCATAAGCAAAATGTTATGGGCCTTAATAGGAAAGAGATACAAAGTAGTGCACCTAGCTCTACTCCTGTGCAAAGTTAAAACCTGAAAAAAGAAAAACAAGCTTCGACTTGAAGTGAAAAGTGTTTGAATCCTGAAGGTGAAAGTAATAAGAATACAGATGATGTTGAATTGTTGACAGAGTAATCCTTTGAAGCCAAGTAAAACAAATTACAACTACTAATTTACAAATGATATGAGAGAAATATAAAAAAAAAACACTCAACATGGAG
The DNA here is from genome assembly GCA_032173925.1 of Heritiera fomes. Classification (NCBI taxonomy): domain Eukaryota; kingdom Viridiplantae; phylum Streptophyta; class Magnoliopsida; order Malvales; family Malvaceae; genus Heritiera; species Heritiera fomes. The sequence continues at coordinate 24,346,200 of JAPDPM010000001.1, forward strand.
TTGAAGTTGCAAGTTTTTTTCCTAATAATATTTTCTTAATAAATGATTCCAAATAGAGAACATTTTTTGGTTTGTTCATAAGGAGGTATAAAAAATGAAAGGAAAATTGAACAAATATTTTTAAGAAAAATGAAATATTGAAAAATAAAAGAAAGAAGAATTAAAAATTATTTTAGAATGGCAATAGAGTAAAAGCATTAGATATTCCAAAAAATTGTAATTTTCAAACATTTAAGCAATGAAAGATTGGATGGACATAAAATTCGGCAAATAAAAGAGTAATTTTAAAAAAATATGCATATTTTAACTTATGCCTTTAATAAAGTGGCAAAAGATAACAATCAATGTTTAGTTTAGTGATTGTTAATTGTCCAAAAATTTTCACAAAAAAAAAATCAAAGTAATAGTTCCTTTCACACACTCACTTGCATATGCATGTATAAGCCTTCTACTGGGTTTTGTCCTTTTTAGGAGGAAGTAAAGTACCAATTGCTCTCATTAGGTGGTAACCTCTGCATGGGCTTGTTAAATACTTCCACTCAAATTTAATCCTTTTCGCTTGTAGGCTTTGGGTGAGGATCAGAGTACCTTATTAGTTTTATAGACTAGTGATGAACAATTTGAGAACCTTTAGCCTACTTATCCAAACCATGCATGTAAAGGCCTAAGAGATCTAAAGTCGTGCTAGTGTACAGATTATCTTATCAAGACACATAAAGGAACCACATTTATTAAAAAATGTGATGACAATATAAAATGACAAATAATGTACAATTTTATAAAAAAAAATAAAAACTAACTAAAAAATTCCTTTGTCCCACAACAATTGTCACATGTATAAGGATTAGTTATTTTCATGGAGAAGTGAGAGCCTATTTCATGTGCTATTTTAAAAAAAAGAGTCAAAAGAGACCCAATAGAAAAAGGCTGATTGTTTGCCTGAAAATTATGTGTCTATCCTTCCCGAGAAGATACATCTTGACCTGAAGCAGAATAATATTCTCGAACTTGTCAGCTTTTGGAAACAATGGAGAAGGGAGAGACGTCAAGCATTTCAAGCAAAGTATGAAGATTTGATGTTACTTCTCTCAGTCAACATAGACAAGGAGCTAGTTAGAGCTATGGTTCAATTTTGAGACCCGCTACATAGGTGCTTTGTCTTTAATGAAGTTGACATGGTACCAACCATTGAAGAATATTCAATCATGCTTCGCCTGGAATGTTTCAAATCTAACAAAGTTATAAAAAGAAATAAGAAAAGTGGGCATTAAAAGAAGTTGGCAACCATCATGAGAGTTGAAGTCGAAGATGTAGACAAATGTGTTCGACAAAAAGGTGGGCAAGCTTATACACTATGGGATTTCTTGCGAGACCACATTGGCAAGCATTGTATTGACAAAAAGATTCCTAACAGAACTTTTCTTCTCATCTATGCATGCACACGATTTTAATTGAACTCTGCCCGTCCTTTTCACATATATAATCCAGGATAGTAATTAAGTATGCTCGCAGTCCAACCATGGACACCAATTCAACATAGAAACAATAATTTACCATGTCAACTATCAACAAATATCCCGTGCTTCAACTACCTGTCTTCTTTGAATAACAGCTCTGTTCATCATCCTTTGCTTAATCTGTGTATAAAGAACAAGCTCGAATTCTTAATCATTTGCCAATTACTTTAGCTCTCTTTCTTTCCTTCCACCTCGTAATATAATGGCCTCCAATTCACGTCAGCTTCACCTCCTTTTCTTCCCACTACTTGCCCATGGCCACTTGATCCCTCTGGTGGACATGGCTAGACTATTTGCGAGGCATGGAGTAAAGGTGACTATTGTCACTACGCCCCTTAATGCTCTTCTCTTTGCCGATGTAATTCAAAGAGAAAAGGAAGTGGGCTTTGACATTAGTATTCAGGAAATAAAATTTCCCGCAGCTGAGGTAGGCTTGCCTGAAGGATGCGAGAATGCTAGTTCCATCACTTCCCATGAAACGTCTTCAAAGTTTCTCAAGGCTGTCAACCTTTTCCAACAACCACTTCAACAGCTGCTTCAAGATCTCCGCCCTGATTGCCTTGTGGCTGATCGGATATTTTCATGGGCTACTGATATTGCTAACATTTTTGGGATTCCAAGGCTGGTTTTTCATGGAACAAACTGCTTTGCTAATTGTGTCATTCATAGCTTAATCCGCCATGAACCCTTCAAGAACGTACCATCTGAATCTGAACTTTTTGATGTGCCTGGCCTTCCGCACCAAATAAAGATGACAAGATTGCAGCTGCCCGATTATATTAAAGAAACAGAGGAAACTGAGCGGAGAAGGATGGTGAATGAAGCAAACGAAACAGAGTTGAGAAGCTATGGAGTCCTTGTGAATAGTTTTCGTGAGCTGGAATCAGCTTACTCGGAACACTATTCCAAAGTCATGGGAAGGAAGACGTGGCACGTTGGTCCTGTTTCACTCTGCGACAAGAACAACAAAGATAAAGCCGACAGAGGAAATGCAGCCTCCATTAACAAACACGATTGCTTAAGATGGTTAGACTCAAAGAACCTCAACTCAGTTCTCTACATATGCTTTGGAAGCATATTAAGGACTTCAGCTTCACAGCTAAATGAGATAGCCAAGGGCCTTGAAGCATCAGACCAAGATTTCATTTGGGTTGTAAGGAACGTAAATGAAGAACACAAAGAAGATTGGCTGCCAGAAGGATTTGAAGGGAGGATGGAAGGGAAGGGTTTGATAGTAAGAGGATGGGCACCCCAGGTTCCAATTCTTGATCATGGAGCTGTAGGAGGATTCATGACTCACTGTGGATGGAACTCAACAATAGAGAGTATAACTGCTGGGGTGCCTATGGTTACTTGGCCACAAAGCGCAGAACAGTTTTGCAATGAAAAGCTGGTTACAGATATTCTGAAAATTGGAGTGGGTGTTGGAGCCAAAGAGTGGTGTAGATGGACAGATGTTAGTACTTCGAAATTTAAAGTAACCATGGAAGATATAGAAAGGGCAGTTATTCGGGTGATGGTAGGTGAAGAAGCTGATGAAATGAGAAATCGAGCTAAGGAATTGAAAAACATGGCTTGGAAGGCTGTGGAAGAAGGTGGATCTTCTTACTCTGATCTGAATGCTTTGTTAGATGAGTTGAGATTGAACTGCCCTTGAACAGAGCTACCAATACGTCACAAATCTTTTCTTTTCATGCTATCTCACTATGTAAAAGGTACTAGTGATTTGAAGAAAAGAAAGGAAACTTTATGAGATTTAGCTTTAGTTTGATTTGTAAGATGAAAATTATTTAATAATATTTGTATCTTAAAGTCGAAATATATGTTAATAATTACAAAATGCTTATATAAGCAAATGAAGCATATAGTCATTGCTTAACACAAGGCTGGAGAACTTGCTAAGAATGAAATAACACTTGCAGAAGCCAGGAATAAAGAAGATGAAACAACAATAAAAAAATTGCACTCAAAGAATTTAGAAACCTGTTCAAAATTTGCATCAGAAAAATTCAAAACCAATCTGAAAAATGAAGGTACAAAAGAAAAAAAAAACCAAAAATTGGGTTTATCTTCTTTAGGCAGCCCGGTTCAAATTTGAAAATCATACAGCTCATTCAATGCAATAAAAAAAAATGATAAAGAATCCATTTTTCTAAGATATTGTGACTAAACTAATCCAGTTAAAGGCCCATTGACCGGGCATATAAATGAAAATTCACACAATCCAACATTAAAAATCCCTTCCATAATAGTAACATATGTCCCATTTAATTTAATTATGCAATGGATAAATAAAATCTTAACTCACCAGCAAGAAGCTGAGCCAGAGCACATGCATCCACACCACCAAGAACAAAATCCATAATCTACTGTTATTTTAGGGATGAGTTTCCAAATGTCACTCTGACTTCCGTATGGCACATTAGCTACTAATTCTACCTCACATGCCTGTCCTAGCATATCAAAAGGTCTAATATATGAAATTGATATGGGTAAAGCCCAATCTAAAATCAAGCCCATCAAACCCAAAGTGGACATCAATTGTGCCACGTGGCTCAATGCAATTGGGCCACGTGTTAGAGCTGCCTCTTGTAAGTGAGAGCCCCCTCCTTCGCATTGCGGGAGACATCCTCCCGTACCATGGAAGGAGTCCTGTTGCCAACGGCAAACACTCTCCCGCAAGGCGGGAGAGTTCTTCCTCTTTGCGGGAAGCAACCCCTCGCATACTCAAGGACGTCCACGTATGCCAGGAGATACCCACCCGCTAGGCACAAGCACTATCGTGATGGAGGAAACTCTCCTGTCTTACCAAAAAGATGGAATTGCCCCTCAATAATTACTATAGCAATAAAAGTAATTATTAGGCTATAAATAAACTACAGATATTATCTCAATCTCTAAATTTTACTTTTTACTTACAACATTTTGAAAAAATTTTTGGCTGATTTAAACATCAAAATGCCTACGTAAAAAATAATTAACTGCATATTTCTAATTTCTCTCATTTTGTAGCACTCTCAATGCCACAAAAAAACAATAATCGTCAGCTTTTCATCATTGTTATTTTTGTGCAACAACAAAAATTTTTAGGAATAAAAGTAAACATTCTGAATTTCTTGAAATGCAACGGAGAAAATTTGTTTATGAAAGTTGAACATGTTTCTAATATCATACTTCATGGACTTGAAAAGGAAGAGTGAAAAGAAACAGTAGAAGTTACTAGCATTATAAGAGTCACCTAGGCCTAGGACCTACTTTTATTCAGGCCAAATCTGTGTCTCACCACAATTTGTACCCACTAAGCCAAATCCTGCACGACTAGCACCTGCCAGTTGACAACTGAGGTGGTCATTTAATTAGGCATTTTGTAATTAAATATATATAATCGAAAAAAAAACCAATAATGACTAATGTGAGCAATAAGTGTTGGAACTCCCAAAAAATAAGGAAAAAGAAATAACGGAGACCAGGAAAAAAAAAGAAAAAAAATAGAATAAAACAATAACATAATACAATAAGAAGAATGTTCAAACTAAGCAATGGTCAAATTAAGAAATATAATGAGGAAGGGAAAATCAACTCTTAAACTTAATCCATCTTATGAAAATAAAGAATAGATTGGTCAAACCTTGCTTGTTTGCTAATGTGGTAATTGTATATCATGATTTGACAAATTTTTAAACTTGATAATTTATGGTTGATCAGAAAAATCAGGTTTGTAATCTTTTCAACGTAGTAAATCTATCAAGTAAAATGCTTTAAGAAATGTAAATTAAGAAGTTTAATTATAAATTTTATTCTTTAACATCACATAATTGATAAATAAAACTAAAAAAAAGCAGGTCTTTAAAAATAAATATCAAAATATATTTGATACATTAATAATATATAATAGTTTTATTCTATCAATTAACCATAAACTGTCATATCATTAACGAGCAAAGTAAAAAAGATGTAGACACTTAAAAATAAATATCAATACTAATTGATAGTGTATAACCACTATACACTATATATTGTCAATCAACTATAAAGTGCCACCTTATTAATGAAAAAAACTAAAAATTGTGCAAATCCATAAAAATTAATCTTTAAAACCTCAAAATATTATTGATACAGTAGAATCCCTCTATCTTAATACTCTTGGGATTCATTATCAAATATCAATTTAAAATGTTTAACTTGTAAATTGTTATTTTGTTTTAAAAATGTGTATGTTTTATTTTCACATTCCTTAATCTCATCCAATAACTCTAATAGTATTTAATTTTCTTAAAATCTCATTTTAGTTGATAAACTCTTTAAAAATCTGCTTGCAAATATATCTTATGTAATATATTTAATACTTTTATAGTTCTTGAAATAAAAAAATATCAAACATGATAATATTTTTCAAATTAATATCTTGAAATATTTTTTAGTTCTTGAATATTATATAATATGTTTTATATTTTAATCAAATTATTAATTTATATGAGAGTAGAGACTAAAATTTTATATTAGGTTTTAAAATAAAATTATTATTAATTTTAAAAAATTAATTTTGAGGGGTTCTATTGTATTTAGTAGTAAGGATCTACATTTTATTTTAATTTTACTCATTAATGTGGTGGCTTCTATAATTAATCGATAATATATATTGCTATATACTGTCAATGCATAAAATATAAACTCATGGATTTACATTTGATGTATTGGCATCATATGGAACCATATATTGTTAATCAACCTTAGTGTTATATCACATTAGATATGAAATTAATCTCTACTCACACTTCGTGATTGGTGCTAGCCGAAAGAAATTTGACCTAGTGAGTATTTGAATACAGAACTTTTCACTATGAATCATCCTCACTCAGAAACTCAGTTGGATCTTACACCATTGAGCCAACTTTTTAAGTAAAAAATTATTACTATTTAAGTTAAAAATAAAATATTGAGGGCTTGTATCCATTTTGTGAAAAAGGTTGAGGGTATATTTGGTCTATTAAGCCACAATCATAATTAAAATACTTAATGAATTAATTTAATTAAGTATTATATTGTAGAAGGAGAAAATTTTTTACCCAATTGCAAATGGCCATGTGTCCAGTGAATTGTTTTTTTTAAAATAATTAAAGAATTGTCAAGTGGCAAATTATATATTGCCATGTGGATTGATAATATGTTTTAAAGTTAATTATAGAATTAATTACCAAATTATTAATTTTATAATTAATTTAAAGATAATTCATTTGGATTGGCCAATCAAAATTAAATCAATTTATCTCTTAAAATAATTAAGAGATAAATCATAGAGATCAAGTTCTTTTAGAACTCTCTCACCTAGCACTATAAATATAGGGCTCATCCAAGCCATTAAGAGGACGAAGGGCAAGCGTAAAGTGAAGAAGATTTTGAAGAAATCATAGCCTCTCCAAAATCTCAAGCATCAAGCTCTCAAGAATTGAAGAACGCGAAGAACATTCGAAGAAATTTCAAGAAGTTGCTCTTTGATCTTGCTTCATTATATGATACAAGGTTAATTCTGTTTGTTCAAGATCAAGTCATTAAGACCCTTGAAGCAGATTTTTGTTGAAGAGAAGAATCAGAGGATTTTATTTTATATCAAGAATATTCAGAGATTGTAACCTTCATATTTGATCAATAAAATTGATATTTGTTCCCCAATCATTCAAGTCTAGTATACGACTTGAAATTTGTGTGTACAAATTTCTGGCACGCCCAGTGGTACAATCTCTGCCTCTCATCTCTTTTCTTCCAAATTCAAGTTAACGAAGTTCAATGGCTTCCAAGAACTACTCTGCTAATTTGCCAACCCTCAAGTTTGTTGAAGCTAATCCTATAGTATTCCATGATTCATCATCAAATATTGAGGTTCCTGCTCATCCCTACGGCACTAGAAGAAAGACAAAAGCTCTTGAAGAGATTTATGCTCAAACTCCTTCAGTGTTCAAACAAAGTTCACCATATGTAACTCCTTCCCCGAATGAAGAAGAATCCTCTGCTAAGCAACCTGCTTACTCTCATGAATCAACTGCAAGTCGTCAGTTATCTGTTAAAGAACAAGATGACTATGCAAGAATTGGTTCTTCTCCGTCATCTCCTTCAAAGTCAAGTTATAGGGTGATGGCTGTCATGACAACTGGCACTACATCATTGGAAGAACAGGTTGCTCTTTTAGCCAAAACTGTGGAATCCCTTATGACAAGCATGAAAGAAAGAGATAACCAAATGGCCTTCATGATGGAAAGAATCAGTAACCTCACTGGAAAACAACCCATGAATTCTAGCCAAAATCGCCAGTCCTTGCTTCAAGAAGATGGTGATGGTTCCTCGATGGAAATTGCAAAAGATTCCAAACCCATTGAAGCACCTAAAAGCCCCCAAGGAAAAATTGATGAGGCTATCACTGCCAGTCAAATCAAAGATCTTATCAAGGAAGCTATTAAGGATCAAGTTGACAGTGTCATCCAACCTTCATATACGTATGCCAACCCTTACTCTCAAAGGATTGATCGTATGAAGATGCCCGAAAATTATCAACCTCCAAAGTTTCAACAATTTGATGGCAAAGGAAATCCACGCCAACATGTTGCTCACTTCGTGGAAACCTGTAACAATGCTGGTACTAATGGAGACCTCATGGTGAAACAGTTTGTTCGCTCTTTAAAAGGTAATGCTTTTGATTGGTATATCGATCTTGAGCTTGGAACAATTAATAGTTGGGAACAACTTGAGCATGATTTCCTCAACCGATTTTATAGCACTCGACGTGTGGTTAGTATGATTGAGCTCACCAGTTCACGACAATGGAAAGATGAGCCAGTGATTGATTACATTCATAGGTGGAGGAATTTGAGCCTCAATTGCAAAGAACGATTGTCTGAATCCTCTGCCCTTGACATGTGCATCCAGGGTATGAATTGGGGATTGCGTTACATTCTTCAAGGTATAAAGCCTAAAACCTTTGAAGAATTAGCTACTCGTGCGCATGACATGGAATTAAGTATGACAGCTGCTGAGAATCAAGGACCTCCTGTTCAAGAGCCAAAGAAAGGCAAAGAAAAATCTGACACTCGGAAAGGGGGCAAAACATTTGCTGATAAGGGAGAAAGTAAACAATCTATGGCTATTAATGCCAAACCTCTCAAGATAGCCTCCAATTCGAAGGAAACTCAAGAGGCTAAACCTACTTCTACACGTGATAAGGGTAATGGAAAGATCACTTTGAAAGAAAGGCAAGAAAAGAAGTACCCATTCCCTGACTCTGATGTTTCAGACCTCTTAGAAGAACTCTTGAAGGCTAAACTGATCCAGTTGCCAGAAATGAAACGACCTGAAGAGGCGAACAAGACAGATGACCCTAACTATTGTAAGTACCATCGTTTGGTTAGTCATCCTTTGGAGAAATGTTTTGTGTTAAAGGACAAGATCTTACAGCTTTATGAGGATGGAAAAATTGAATTTGAGGAGGAAGCTGTAACATCTAATGTGGCAACTGTGAGCGTCGTTTCTCAAATCAACTTGTCAGTTAGGACAATTAAGTTTGGTTCTTTTGACCCCATCATGTTATCTCCGAAGGCAAAAGAAGCAGAAAGTTTTCAAACAGGTAAAAATGATACATGTCTTCCAATTGAAAACCAAAATGATGAGAAGTGGACCTTAGTGACACGAAGGAGGAGTCAAAAGAAAATCGCACCAAAGCTTCTACCAGTGTCAAGGAAGGTTGAAATGATTGAAAAAACCAAGAAACCCATGCCAAAGATGATTCAAAAGAAAGCAATTTCATTTAGGCAAAAAGGTGTGATGATGCGAAAGCCAAGACAATCAATCACTCTTAACGAATTCATGCCTCTTCAATTTAAAGAAAACGGTTGGATAACTATGGCTTGCAACAATGTTAGTGAGAATGATGAAATTGACAATGAAGATAGCAATGTTGATAAAGTAGCATTTGAAGTTTGCCATTCTTGTGCTACCAAAATTAATTTTTCTGATGAAGATTTGCTATTGGGATCTACTCCTCATAATCGACCGCTTTTTGTTGTTGGGTATAGTAAGGAACAAAAAATCAATCGAATCTTAATTGACAATGGATCTGCTGTCAACATACTTCCTTTGAAGACAATGAAAGAACTTGGAGTCTCTTCTGATGAATTGTCACAAAGTCGTTTGATGATTCAAGGGTTCAACCAAGGGGGGCAAAGAGCCATTGGAAAAGTGAGGCTCCAACTTTTTATAGGTGATATGGAATCAAGCCCATTATTTCATGTGATTGACGCTAAAACAACATATAATATGTTGTTAGGGCGACCATGGATCCACCAAAATGGTGTGGTTTCTTCAAGTCTTCATCAATGTTTCAAGTATTGTAAAAATGGCCAAGTAAAGACAATAGTTGCAGATACCAAACCATTTACCACCGCAGAGGCACACTTTGCTGATGCTAAGTTTTATTTAGAAAAGGCCTTTGTAGAAGAAACAAATCCAAATCAACAAAGTGATGAGGTGAAGCAATCAAATCAAAAAGGAAAGGGTTTGACTTCTTCTATTGTTAAAGATGATGGAATCACTCAAGGCCTAAAGAATTTGACTCTACCCCTCACTAACCTAGGAGAGTCAAAAATTTCTAAACCTCCATTAGAAGGATTTGTAAGGCCAGTAGATGGACCTACTGTTGAACATAATGATTTACCTTCGCAACGAGCTAAGGGATTTGACCCTAATGCTTATAAATTGCTTGTTAAGGCTGGATACGAACATAAAGGTGTTGCAAAATTAGTTCACGAGGCTGATAAGTTAATTGAAGAAAGCTCACCAAGTATTATCAAAATTCATCAAGTATGGGAAAAGAAGACTGATCATGTTGGGACTTCTAAAATGGGGCTTGGATTCTCTCCATTAAAGTTGAAGATTCACAAAAATCATGTTGGGACTTCTAAAATGGGGCTTGGATTCTCTCCATTAAAGTTGAAGATTCACAAAGAAACTTCAAGATATATAAATGTGGAAGAAATTTCTGAGGATCAAGAAAATTCAGTTAAATCACCAAAAGGTTCAATTTTTGATCGCTTAGGTACACGTTCCACGCAAAGCTCAGTCTTTGACCGTTTGGGCATGCAATCTCATCGAAAGTCAGTTTTTGAACGAATGGGGGAAAAACATAAGGAAGCTTTTGTTAGTAGGCCTATCCCTATCCATTCAAGACTTGGTAACTCAAACTTCAAAAAGAACAATCACAAACGAAAAGGAAAAGACCTTACGTGGGAGGAATCAAAAGACTTCCAAAGCAAGATACCTTCTCGAATGAAGAGGCAAAACAAATGGGTGGTAACCACTGGCGAAACGTTGAAAGCTAAAAAGCACACTATTGTGACAACCAAACAAATTCTAGCTTCGGGGGAGGAAGATCTTCAAAAGATAGAAATCATGACAACTAATCATGTTTCTATAACAGATATTGATGAGAAGCTCGAAGAAGAAGATGCTCAAGAAGCCCCCCCATCATTTGAAGAAGGAAATCAAGCCACAATTGATGAGCTTAAAGAAGTTAACATTGGCACTGAGGAAGATCCACGCCCAATTTTTGTTAACGCATGTTTACCTCCTGAAGAAGAAAAGGGTCATCTTGAACTTTTGAAAGAGTATAGAGATGTATTCGCTTGGAGCTATAAGGAAATGCCCGGACTTGACCCAAAAATTGCTGTGCATCATTTAGCTGTGAAAAATGGTATTCGACCTATCAAACAAGCTCAACGATGCCTTCATCCTAACTTGATCCCTCAAATTGAAGCTGAGGTAAACAAGCTCATTGAAGCTGGTTTTATTCGAGAAGTCAAGTATCCTACTTGGATCTCAAATATTGTTCCAGTTAGAAAAAAGAATGGTCAAATCCGAGTCTGTGTTGATTTTCGAGATTTGAACAATGCTTGTCCAAAGGATGATTTTCCTCTCCCTTTGACAGAAATCATGGTTGATGCAACGACTGGACATGAAGCTTTATCTTTCATGGATGGATCATCCGGCTACAATCAAATTCGCATGGCTCCAAAAGATGAAGAGCTCACAGCATTTCGAACTCCGAAAGGAATATATTGTTATAGGGTTATGCCTTTTGGGTTAAAGAATGCTGGTGCCACTTACCAAAGAGCAATGCAAAAGATTTTCGATGGCATGCTCCATAAAAACGTTGAATGTTATGTTGATGATTTGGTTGTAAAGTCAAAGAAAAGAGATGACCATCTCACCGACCTTCGTCAAGTATTTGAAAGATTGCGCCGCTACCAATTGAAGATGAACCCTTTAAGATGCGTTTTTGGAGTATCTTCAGGAAAGTTTTTGGGGTTCATTGTACGACATCGAGGGATTGAGATTGATCAATCCAAAATTGAAGCAATCATGAAGATGCCTGAGCCACGTAATCTCCACGAACTCAAAAGTTTGCAAGGAAAATTGGCTTATATTCGACGCTTTATAGCTAATTTGGCTGGTCGATGTCAACCATTCAATAGATTGATGAAAAAAGGTGTTCCTTTCGTTTGGGACAAGGCTTGCAGTAACGCTTTTGAAAGCATTAAGAATTATTTGCTGAAACCTCCTGTCTTGAAGGCACCTATTCCTGGACGCCCCTTAATCCTTTATATAGCTGCTCAAAAAAGCTCTTTGGGAGCACTTTTGGCGCAAGAAAATGATCAAGGAAAAGAGGTAGCCCTCTATTATCTTAGTAGAACTCTCAATGGTGCTGAGTTAAATTATTCTCCTATTGAAAAGATATGCTTGGCATTGATGTTTGCAACTAAGAAGTTGAGACACTACTTGCAAGCCCATTATGTTCGATTGGTCTCACGAGCTGATCCTTTGAAATATCTTATGTCCAAGTCTATGCTTACTGGAAGGATAGCGAAATGGGCTCTTTTGCTGCAAGAGTTTGACATCACATATATCCCACAAAAAGCTATTAAAGGGCAAGCGCTTGCTGATTTTCTTGCAGACCATCCAATTCCTGATGATTGGGAATTCTCTGAAGAACTTCCTGATGAAGACGTTCTTTTTATTGAAATCCCTAAGCCATGGACGTTATATTTTGATGGGTCTGCTCGTCGAGATGGAGCTGGAGCTGGTATCGTCTTTGTAACCTCAGAAGCTGAAGTACTCCCTTATGCATTTACTCTCACGGAAAACTGCTCCAATAATGTCGCAGAGTACCAAGCTTTGATTATTGGTTTGGAAATGGCTAAGGAATTAAAAATTACTCAATTAAAAGTGTTCGGAGATTCTAAGTTGGTTATCAACCAACTTCTTTCACTTTATGAAGTAAAAAAGCCTGAACTTGTGCCATATGTCAACTATGTGAAGAAGGTTTTGGAATGGTTTGATAATGTTAGTTTGGAGTATGTGCCGAGAAAGGAAAATAGACAAGCTGATTCTTTAGCTAATTTGGCATCAGTACGTGCTTCATCTGATAAGGAAGAAGTGAAAGTTCCTATTTGCAAACGATGGGTTTTGCCACTAGTTACGTTCAATGAAGACAAGGGCATTGAGTCTGATTTTGTCTCAGTCTTGGAGATTGAGAAAGGAGATTGGAGACAACCATTGATTGATTACTTGGAGCATGGAAAGCTGTCCAACGATCTAAGACATAAAACAGAAGTGAAGCGTCGAGCTCCTCGATTCATCTACTTCAAAGGAACACTCTATCGTCGCTCCTTTGAAGGAATTTTTCTTCGTTGTCTTGGAGATGATGAAATCTCTACAGCTTTACAAGAAGCTCATTCTGGAATTTGTGGTGCACATCAGTCCGGAGCTAAGTTACACTTTCAAATCAAAAGGATGGGATATTACTGGCCTACAATGGTGAAGGACTGTATGGATTATGCCAAGAGATGTCAAGCATGTCAATTCCACGCAAATATTATCCATCAACCTCCTGAGCCGTTGCATCCAACAGTTATATCTTGGCCATTTGATGCTTGGGGACTTGACTTGGTAGGACCGTTACCTAAAAGTGCAATGGGACACATGTATATTCTTGCTGCTACAGATTATTTCTCCAAATGGGCAGAAGCTGCACCTTATAGAGAAGTAAAGAAGGAGACTGTTGCAACTTTCATTAAAACAAACGTCATCTATCGTTATGGTGTACCTCGGTATATCATCACCGATAATGGGAAACAGTTTGAGATGAGCAAATTATGTGTACAGTTTAACTTCAAGCAACATAATTCTTCAATGTACCATGCACCAGCAAATGGATTGGCTGAAGCTTTTAACAAAACCCTGTGCAATCTTCTTAAGAAAGTTGTAAACCGCTCGAAGAAAGATTGGCACGAAAGGATGGGAGAGGCTTTGTGGGCTTATCGAACTACATATCGTACACCTACTCAAGCCACCCCATATTCGCTTGTCTATGGTGTAGAGGCCGTCCTCCCACTTGAGCGTCAAATTCCCTCATTGAGAATTGCAATCCAAGAAGGTCTTTCTAATAAAGACAATGTGCGACTCCGCTTAGAGGAATTAGAAGCATTGGATGAGAAAAGGTTAGAAGCACAACAACGCTTAGAATGTTATCAAGCTCGATTATCCAAAGCCTTCAACAAAAAGGTCAAGCCACGATCATTCCAAGTTGGAGACTTGGTACTTGCTGTGAGAAGACCAATAGCTTCACATCGTATGGGCAACAAGTTCCTTTCAAAGTGGGATGGGCCATATGTTGTGCGAGAAGTTTACACCAATGGTGCATATAACATTGTTGATCAAGATGGGGTAAAGGTTGGGCCAATCAATGGCAAGTTTTTGAAGCGTTATTATCCTTGAAGAAGATGTTTTTCTCCTAAATAAGAACCTAAACTACTTCACTAAAAAAAAAAAATGCTCGCTAAGTTGAAAATCCTGTAAAGGACAACTTAGGCAAAAGTTAGAGTAAAAAAAAAAAAATTGAACTACGTAAAGACTTGATCCTTCAAATTTGGGGGTACGTAGGCAGCTTGGTCCCATAACCAAGTTCAGTCCCAAAAAAAAAAATCTTTTCTTTGCTTAAAGTTTTAAATTTTATGCTTCTTTCAGACATCTTGATTGAAGTATTCAATTTCAAGTAAATCTTTGCAAATCGGTATGAAGCCTTGCAAAAGAAAGAAAATATCGTGAAGCATCTCGTAAGTTAAGAATGCGAGTAATGATTTGGAAGAATTCTTGAATTGCAAGATGATTAAAGGAAAAATCCTGAGAATGCATGGTTATCATGCAAGAATATGCCCACGTAAGTTGTCAAGAATATAACAATAAGTTCATGCTATGTGTCAACATGCATGAAGAATGATTAAAAAAAAAAATTTTTAGTGTCAATATGTTTGGACACTTGTACATTCCATCAACGCCTAAAAAAAAGGGGGGGGGGGGGGGTTTGGAAGTAACAAATCCTTAATGGATATTAAGACAAGTAGCAATTAAAAAAAAAAAAGAGGGAGGGTCAAGGTTTCCACTTGAAGTTCTTCAAATCTTCGCGAGTCGTTTCCAACATGCCTCGTAATAATTCTAGAGTCTTGGCTTCATTTTCATCTTGAATAACAGATGACTCGATGGAATCCATCTCTTCACGAATTTTAGAGGTGTCAACTTTGATTTTAACCAATTCAGCTTCACGTCTATTGAACAAGGAAGAAAGCTCAGTCTTTTTCTGTTGTAAAGCATATATTTCTTTGTCAATAGAGGCTAAATCAGACTGTAAGGTATTGACATCTGTGGTAGCTTGATATTCAAGAGATATTGACTCTTTAAGTCGAAGTTCGTATGCTCGAAGCTTCTCAAGGTGATCTTGCGAAGGGATACTAGAGGCAATGGAAGATTCAAGGTCATTAAATTTCTCGACTTGTGTAAAATAATCCTCCACCATCCCTCTTAGTGAGGAAGAATCGACAGCTTTAATATCCCCTATTGCATCAAGAATCTTGCGCATATCTTTAGCAAGTGATGGTACTCGATCAAAAGAAGCTCGAACAATTCTTGGTTGAATACTTTCCCACAAAAGGGTGGCAAGTTTAATATGATTTTGAGAAATCACTTGGTCAACACTAAATTTAGAGAATTCTTCAGATGCAGCATGAGTAGCCAAAACCGTGGAATCCTTGTTGCTTTCCTTAAGGTTAGGAATATCAAGTGTTTGACGAGGAATATCTTCTTGACTCACAGCTTTGTTTAAAACTTGTGAAGAAGCATGATTCTCCATCTCAGATGCAAGTTTATGGAATTCATGTTCATTGGAAACTGAAGCTTCACTGTTTGCTTGAGATGCTCTATCATGGATTTTATTAGCTGAAGATTCACCTTGGATCTATATATATATAAGAAAAATTGTGTCAATTGATTTTTTTTTTGATCAAGGTTAAAAAAAAAACTATGACAAGGTGTTATACCTTTTGCTTACTTGGCTTAATTCGTTTCCAATGTCTTTCGTGATCAACTTCATCAGTTGATTCATTAGATAATGGTGTAGGAGCTTCTTTAGGACTTGACTGCTCTCCATTATTCCTAGGAAGATTTTCAACCCCCACTTGTGCTTCTTTCGAAGCTGCGGAAGCCAATACCTTGGTTTTAGGCTGCTTGATGGCATCCTTCTTTGATTGCCTTGCTCTCTTTGAAGGTGTGTAACGAATACTAGCAATCAGGGCATTAACAGAACTTTCAAGATAAGGTTCATAAACTTTGGACCACCACTCTATATATCTTGAAGTTGTGTGGTTTTTGAGATTCAAAGAACGAGCTGGGGAAATCAGTCTAGCTTTGGTGTTTGAGATAGTACAAAGCCTCCAAAATTTTATTAAATCCAAAACAGAGCCTGAACGTTTGTCATTCTTCAAGGTTCCAGGAATATCTTGACAAAAGCTAAATTGTCTTCCAAAACGGAGAGGACTACAAGGCTCTATGATAATGGTTCGATTACACCGAACAGGCAAGTAATTCGAACGTACGCTCACAAGATAGCTAAAGTCACTGTCGCCTAGAGAGTCATCATCAACAATTATTTCGTCTCTGTTTCTGGAAAACAAATTAGCATTCCATATTATGCCACTATGGATCAAACTCCTTGCCTCATGTTCATTAAAATATTTAGCTCCGCCTTCTCCTGAAAATTGAACCATCATGGGTGCACGCACTTGATGAGGAGCTGGGAAGTGAGTCTTAAAGTAATATGCCAGCCACCCGTAGACGTAATGAATTGGAAAACATGCGTTTGATGAACCTGCTTAAGTAGAAAGAGCTATTTTGTTTAGCCCATGATAAATTTTAGCTAGAACTGGGACAGCAAGGTTGACAGTCTTCCTAGTAGCTATGACGCTAGCAATTTTAAATGTCTCCGGTCGAATCAATTCGATATCCTTACTCGGAAAGACAAATACACAAAGCCAGCAAGAGATAAAAGCAGCTAAATAAGTGTCCACTTTTGAATTTTCTTTCACCCCGAGTAAGGTATATGCTTCAGCTGATGACTTCCCAAATTCTTGATGCTGTTTGAGAATCCCAGTTGGATTATGAGTAGCTTTAGGACGTGATGATTTTTTTGCTTTTCTGGCAGGAGGTTTTGAATACCGCACTTCTCCTTTGAACCAAAAATCAATCCATCGCCTAATAGAAACTTTGTCTTGATCACCATTTTTCAAATGATGAAAAGCTGCAAATAAATATTCACAACTCTTGGGAATAAATTTACCTCGCTCATCACGGCCAACTAATTCGGCAGCACAAGGAATGACTTCGTCATAAGATATGCCATGAAGGGGTAAACCGCTAAATTTGTGTAAATCCCATAATGAAATAGAGGCCTCCCCAGTAGAAACATGTATAGTGTTCGTGGACGGGCACCAAGCTTCACAAAATGCTCGAATGACATCTTGATTTCGGTCATAAGTGAATAAAGATGCATAAACAGCATCGTATATGTTAGAAACTATCAAGGATTTTTCATAGTAATACAACACATCTTCGGTCCATTCCCAATATTTTGGTACATAACCAAACTCCCCTCCGTTAATCTTGAAGGAAGAACCCCAGTGTGTTTTACCAGAAACAATCCTACTTCCCAATGTTTCAAACTTCTCATAATTTTGGGTTTGGTCATGTAGATTGGATTGAAGACATATTGCTGTTGAAGAAAACTGTGGACTTGGAGACAGCTCGGCGGATAGCTCTTTCAAGACAATGGGAGGAGTGAACGATACCCAAGTAGACTTGTATCGACTGTATACAGGCTTATCAGCAAAAAGATGCAATCCTTTGCTAATATCTTCATCCTTGTTAGAAAGAACGACAAGGTATTCTTTATAATCCTTAAAGTATACCATGATTCAAGGCTGAAAAAAAAAATATAGCATTTAATCATTAAGTCGATGAGGAAATCACATTTTGACTGCAAAACAGAGGCTCCACTAACGTGTCGATCCGCAGGAAAATTAAGTAAAACGTGGCTTTGCATGGGACTATGATACAATATCGACACATTCAAAAGAAAGAGAGAATGAGATGCTAGGTGTCGACGTGCATGTAATAACAAAAGATGAATCAATTACAAGGGATCAACAAGCATGAATTCTTGCGTGGCTTACAATGTATAAAATCATTTTAATCATGGAATTTATGCTTAAAGGAAAGCAAAGGTAACACGTTTATTTACCTGAAACGAGAAGCAAAATTAGCAGCAAAATGGGGAAGTTATCTTATGAAAGGAGTGCCAAGATAATTGACAATTCAAGATTCTGTTGTTGAAACTAATTCTAGCAAAGACGGTGATGAAGCAGCGGGTTTCCTCTTAAGCAGTAACGGATTTTGATGCAGTCGATGGTATCCTAAATAGCAACAAAGAGATAACAAGTGGCAGCAGTTACGTACATGAGTTGAATCTATGGTAAAATTAAAAAGAATTTCAAACATGCATATACAGGTACGTGTCTCACAACGCAAGTTTGAAAGCAATTAGTGATGGGATACAAGAAAAAAAGAAATCAGCAAGGGTTAAGATTGTTACCTGAAGATTTTTGTTTTAAATTAATAAAGAAATCACAAAGAAGCCATGTCTTTTTATAAGGCGTAAATCCGAGTCCCAAGCAGCGAAGGAATACTGGTTGTTTTTGAATTCTATTTACTCACTGTTATGTCAAATAGAATTAAAACGCATCATTGTTGCACTATGAGAAGTTTTATTAGAAAAGGAATGCACATGTTGATCACGGCCGGCAAATCAATTTGTGAAAGCAAATTAATTGATTAATCTCATTGTTATTCAAATAACAAGAGATTAATTAAATTTAAAAAGCAATTCTTGTCATATTAAATTGCTGAAGGACTTGATGCCGTCCTATTATTATTAAAAAAAATATATACATGTATATTTTGTCAATCAAATGTATACTTCATACATAAAGTGCATGCAAATATTGGCATTAAATTAAATTAAAATTCAAGATTTGTCTACTTGCTACACTCAAAAAAAAAAAATTTGTGTACGTAGCCAAATCTTGAGGGGGCATTTGTAGAAGGAGAAAATTTTTTACCCAATTGCAAATGGCCATGTGTCCAATGAATTGTTTTTTTTAAAATAATTAAAGAATTGTCAAGTGGCAAATTATATATTGCCATGTGGATTGATAATATGTTTTAAAGTTAATTATAGAATTAATTACCAAATTATTAATTTTATAATTAATTTAAAGATAATTCATTTGGATTGGCCAATCAAAATTAAATCAATTTATCTCTTAAAATAATTAAGAGATAAATCATAGAGATCAAGTTCTTTTAGAACTCTCTCACCTAGCACTATAAATATAGGGCTCATCCAAGCCATTAAGAGGACGAAGGGCAAGCGTAAAGTGAAGAAGATTTTGAAGAAATCATAGCCTCTCCAAAATCTCAAGCATCAAACTCTCAAGAATTGAAGAACGCGAAGAACATTCGAAGAAATTTCAAGAAGTTGCTCTTTGATCTTGCTTCATTATATGATACAAGGTTAATTCTTGTTTGTTCAAGATCAAGTCATTAAGACCCTTGAAGCAGATTTTTGTTGAAGAGAAGAATCAAAGGATTTTCTTTTATATCAAGAATATTCAGAGATTGTAACCTTCATATTTGATCAATAAAATTGATATTTGTTCCCCAATCATTCAAGTCTAGTATACGACTTGAAATTTGTGTGTACATATATAAACAATAAATATTTTATAAATAAAAATGCATATAACAAGTTAATTATTAGCCCTAATGCATAAATTAAAGGTTGTATGCTTCCTCATGAAAATATTTTCTTTGGGACATTTGGATAGGAATTCCAACCTTGAAAATGAAATAGCTGTCTATCATAGTAAAAAAAAATATTTGTAGACGACATAGCACAATAAGATTGCACCGTGACTATCCACAACTTGTTTCGATATTCTTTCTTTCCGAATACTATCATCTTTGGTGATTATTTGGCTTTAGATTTCATTCATTCTGATGGTAATTATTGGCTTTAGATTTCATTCATTCTGACGATAAATATAAAAAGAATTATTCAATCAAGTTTAGTGAAAATTGTAGAAATCTTATTAAGTATCCTTTAGCTTTCAATCGGAAACAAAACGATCTTAAGTAGAGAAGCCTAATTTGATTATAAATCTATACTAATCTCACCCAGTAGAATAATATCACTTACCAACAAATACAAACCAATCAATGTTTCTGTGAATCTGCACAAAAACAGTCAAGATTGTTAAGGAGCCATAGGTTTACTAAGTATACTATTTGTTGGAGTGGTGGTAGATTTGGGCACTGAAATCTTTTAAAAGAAGCAGCTAGAAACTATAAGGTTTGACTACTTGTTAATTTACAAAATATCAATTTTACTGTAAGATTATGATAAGTCAAAGCCATTTAGCTTCTCTATTCCTAGGATGATAAAAGCAGATGCTTTTTATTTACTCACAAAAGATTGCAATTGAACAAGTCTATGATTGAAATTAGAATGTCATTGACATCAAGTCATCCAGTCTCAATAGCTAGAAGCTGTCATATATAGAACAATTAGATTAAATATTAGCATATAAAGAGAAGTTCTTTGAGATGCCATACCTTCTAATGTGTTGAGCATTAGTTTAATCTCAATAGGAAAATTGCCCCCCTAAAGCAGAGAAATGTAAATGTACAGAAGAAAGCATTCAATGCATTAAACTTTTGTCAGGAGGTCCCTCAACTTCTTCAAATGTCTTCCCAGGCATAGCAGGGCGATTTTCTGTGTCACATTCCTCACCAGAGGACTCCACACACAAATTCAGATTACCAACAAATGCTCCCAAGAATCTCCAATATCCCTGGTTTACAGGAACAGATCCAGAAAAACTGTTGTATGATAAATTCAAGAGTATAAGATTTTTAAGGGTGGAGATATTTCCAAGGACTTGGCCGGATAACAAATTATGTGACAAATCCAAGGCCCTTAAGTTCCGCATTTTCTCCAACCTAAGAAGCTGTCTATCTAGAAAGTTATAGGATAAATTTAGATATTCCAATCCGTCTACTTCGAAGAGAACATCTGGAATCTTACCTCGTAACAGATTATCCGACAATTCAGTTCTAAATGTTGAAGACACCTTGTAGTTCAAGGTTAATTCACTATTATCAACGACCATGACAGAAATCTTTATCTCAGCATTTTGCATTGCAGTAAATGGCTCTTTAGGTGTTCTATAACTATTTCCATTGTTCTTGTGGAAGCTAATATTGAAGTTACCATCTGGTATGGAGCCTGAGAATTTGTTTCTAGAGAAATCAATCATCTAGATTGCTTCAAAGGGGAATAGCCAACTGGGTAAATTCCCACTAAATTTGTTTTGGGCTAGAGATAGATACTTGAGGTTTGACCATTTGCTTATTGCATCATTCAGTGTTCCAGAGAGGTTTTTGGAACTAAAATCAACAATCTTTAGTGATTTTAACCCTACCAAGGTTAGTGGGATTTCACTAGAATTTTTGTTGTGGCTTACATCCAATATCTTCAAGCTATCCAATGCATCAAGCTCAGGTTGAATTCCACCAGAAAGATTGTTGTTATTGAGTATCAATGCAAGTAACTAAAAACACCCAACAATATCTAATGGAATTGAACCTAATTAAGAGTTGTGTGACAGATCAATTACTTGGAGATAAGTCAAATTTCCAATCCTTGCTGGAATAGCTCTTGTAAGGAGATAATGAGAAAGAAACAATGCTTGCAAGCTTTTCAGCTCGGTGATCATCAATGGAATTTTACCAGAAAACTGATTATGAGAGAGGTCCAGAAGAGCAAGGCTTGATTTTTCTGTCGCCTTTGCAACTTTGCTAGGAGGACCTGATAAATCATTGAAACTTAAGTAACACAAGCAACTTTTCTGTAAACACAAGTCTCTGTTAAAAAAAATTTTTTTTTCTCGCTTAAAAAATAAATTTTTATATAATTATTAATATAAAATTATATATTTTATAACAAATATGAATGTTACATAAAATTAAATAAATAATCATTGTCAAGTAATAAAAAATTAAATGTAAAAATTTATATTTATGTAAATACTTATTAAATTTTCACTTTAATTTAACATTTATATTATAATTTTATTAATACATTCAAAATTATAAAAAAATTATAACTTATAAATTTTCAAAATAATTCAACTAATCCCGCTAAACCCTCCAGTTAGAATTGAATCAAACTCGAAATCGGATTGAATCTGAAAATACTAAAACCTGAAATTGTTTGAACCCAAAAAAATTCAAATTTGAAAAAACAAAACAAAAAAAAAATTCGAAACTAAAATGATCCAAATTCTAAATAACCAAAGCCCGTCATAACTTAAACCTGAAAATAATTCGAATCGAATCCGCGTGAATCGACTAGTTTGTCAACTCCACTAGCCATAAGCAAAATGTTATGGGCCTTAATGGGAAAGAGATACAAAGCAGTGCACCTTACTCTACTCTTGTGCGAAGGTAAAACCAGAAAACAGAGAGGCGAGTTTTGACTTGGAGGGACAAGTGTTTGAATCCTGAAGGTAAAAGTAATAAGAATACAGATAATGTTGAATTGTTGACGGAGTAATCCTTGGAAGCCAAGTAAAACAAATTACTACTACTACTTTACAAATGATATGAGATAAATATAAATAAAACACTCAACGTGAAGTTGAAGTTGCAAGTTTTATTCCTCATAATATTTTTTTTTTGATAAAAGATTCCTAACAGAGAACATTTTTTTGTTTGTTCATAAGGAGGTATAAAAAATGAAAGGAAAATTGAACAAATATTTTTAATAAAAATGAAATATTGAAAAGCAAAAGAAAGAAGTATTAAAAATTATTTTAGAATGGCAACAGAGTAAAAGCATTAGATGTTCAAAAAAATTGTAATTTTCAAACATTTAAGCAATAAAGGATGGGATGCACATAAAATTCGACAAAAGAAGAATAATTTTAAAAAAAATGCACATATTAACTTATGCCTTTAATAAATTGGCAAAAGATAACAATCAAGGTTTAGTTTAGTGATTGTTAATTGTCCAAAAATTGTCACAAAAAAAAATAATCAAAGTAATGGTTCCTTTCACATACTCACTTGCACGTGCATGCATAAGCCTTCTACCCGGGCTTTGTCCTTTCTAAGAGAACGTAAAGTACTTATTGCTCTCATAAGGTGGTAACTTTCGCATAGGCTGGTGAAAGATTTCCACTCAAATTGAATCATTTCCGCTTGTAGCCGTTGAGTGAGGATCAGAGTGCCTTCTTAGTCCTATAGACTAGTGAGGAACAATTAGGAAACATTTAGCCTACTTATCCAAACCATGCATGTAAAGGCCTAAGAGACCTAATCTAAGCTAAAGCCGTGCTAGTGTAGAGATTACCTTATCAAGACACATAAAGGAACCACAATTATTAAAAACTGTGATGATAAATATAATATGACAAATAATGTACAATTTTATAAATAAAAAAAATAATAAATAAAAAAAACTAACTAAAAGATTCCTTTGTCCCTCAACAATTGTCACAGGAATAAGGATTAATTACTTCCATGGAGAAGCGAGAGCCTATTTCATGTGCCATTCTAAAAAACGAGTCAGAAGAGACCCAACAGAAAGAGGGTGATTGTTTGCTTGAAGATTATGTGTCTATCCTTCCCGAAAAGATACATCTTGACCTGAAGTAGAATAATGTTCTCGAACTTGTCAGCTTTTGGAAATAATGGAGAAGGGAGAGACGTGAAGCATTTTAAGCAAAGTATGGATATTTGATGTTACTTCTCTCAATCAACGTAGACAAGGAGGTAGTTAGAGCTATAGTTCAATTTTGGGACCCATCATGTAGGTCCTTTGTCCTTAATGAAGTTGACATGGTACCAACCATTGAAGAATACTCAATCATGCTTCACCTAGAATGTTTCAAATCTGACAAAGTTTATAAAAGAAATAAGAAGAGTGGGTATCAAAAGAAGTTGGCAACTATCATGAGAGTTGAAGTCGAAGATTTAGACAAATGGGTTCGACAAAAAGGTGGGCAAGATTATATACTATGAGATTTCTTGCGAGACCAAATTGACAAGCATTTAGAGGAAGATTGGAGCATGGGCATGATGGCTGTGGCTATATACAGAATGGTGGTGTTTCCTAGGGTCTTAGGCTATATTGACATTTCGGTTATCGATTTTGTGGGGAGATTGGATTTCGAGATCAATGTTGCACCTGCAATTTTAGCCGAGACATTCCAATCTCTTAATTATTGTAGAAGAAAGGGAGAAGGAAATAGGGATTAGATTCAAGGTTCAAATCTTCTTTCCCATTGTACCTCTTATGGCAAAAGATTAAAGCTAGTAAGTTTGAATCAAACCAATATATCCATTTAACTTAAATCCAAAAATTGAGAAATCAAATCAATTCGAACTCAAGAAATGATTTGAATTTAAAGTGACCAGATTTTTTTAAAAAAATAATAATTATTTTGGCAATATGACCATAAGTATTGTAAATTTGCATAAATTTAATTCATTTTTTTCAAATAATCTTAAAAGCAAATTCTCTCGCATTACATTCAAAATTTCTCTCAAAATATTTCTCACAACTGAATTTGAATTTAAAAAAAATCCTCATCTCTTTAATTTAATTAAAAGCAATAATCCTAATACCTTAGTGGAATGATTCAAAAGTTAAATACTAACTCTGAGTTAAAGTAACCTCCCCAAGTTGAGGGGATTTCCGTGCCAACCAAGTAAAATAAATTAGTACTCATTTTCTAATAATAAAATATAATAAAAACATCGAATATGGACTTGAAGAAGTTGTTGGAAGTTCTGTTTCTATTTTATAATAGTATTGTATTGACAAAAAGATTCCTAACAGAACTTTTCTTCTCAGCTATGCATGCACATGATGTTAATTGAACTCTGCCCGTCCTTTTCACATATATAATCCAGGATAGTAATCAAGTATACTTGCAGTCCAAGCATGCACACCAATTCAACATAGAAACAATAATTTACCATGTCAACTATCAACAAATATCCCGTGCTTCAACTACCTATCTTCTTAGAATAACAGCTCTGTCCATCATCCTTTGCTCAATCTGTATATAAATAACATGCTCGAATTCTCAATTATTTTCCAGTTACTTTAGCTCTCTTTCTTTCCTTCCTCCTCGTAATCTAATGGCCTCCGATTCACGTCAGCTTCACCTCCTTTTCTTCCCACTACTTGTCCCTGGCCACTTGATCCCTATGGTGGACATGGCTAGACTGTTTGCGAGGCATGGAGTGAAGGTGACTATTGTCACTACGCCCCTTAATGCTTCTCTCTTTGCCGATGTAATTCAAAGAGAAAAGGAAATGGGCTTTGACATTAGTATTCAGGAAATAAAATTTCCCGCAGCTGAGGTAGGCTTGCCTGAAGGATGCGAGAATGCGAGTTCCATCACTTCCCATGAAATGTCTTCAAAGTTTCTCAAGGCTTTCAACCTTTTCCAACAACCACTTCAACAGCTGCTTCAAGATCTCCGCCCTGATTGCCTTGTCGCTGACCGGAGGTTTTCATGGGCTACTGATATTGCTAACATGTTTGGGATTCCAAGGCTGGTTTTTCATGGAAAAAACTGCTTTGCTAGTTGTGTCATTCATAGCTTAATTCGCCATGAACCCTTCAAGAAGGTAGCATCTGAATCTGAACTTTTCGATGTGCCTGGCCTTCCGCACCAAATAAAGATGACAAGATTGCAGCTGCCCGATTATATTAAAGACACAGAGGAAACTGAGCGAAGGATACTGAATGAAGCGAACGAAACAGAGTTGAGAAGCTATGGAGTCCTTATGAATAGTTTTCGCGAGCTGGAACCAGCTTACTCGGAACACTATTCCAAAGTCATGGGAAGGAAGACATGGCACGTTGGTCCTGTTTCACTCTGCAACAAGAACAACAAAGTTAAAGCCGAAAGAGGAAATGCAGCCTCCATTAACAAACACGATTGCTTAAGATGGTTAGACTCGAAGAAACCCAACTCAGTTCTCTACATATGCTTTGGAAGCATATTAAGGACTTCAGCTTCGCAGCTAAATGAGATAGCCAAGGGCCTTGAAGCATCAGGACAAGATTTCATTTGGGTTGTAAGGAACGTAAATGAAGAACACAAAGAGGATTGGCTGCCAGAAGGATTTGAAGGGAGGATGGAAGGGAAGGGTTTGATAGTAAGAGGATGGGCACCCCAGGTTCTAATTCTTGATCATGGAGCTGTAGGAGGATTCATGACTCACTGTGGATGGAACTCTACAATAGAGAGTATAACTGCTGGGGTGCCTATGGTTACTTGGCCACAAAGCGCAGAACAGTTTTGCAATGAAAAGCTGGTTACAGATATTCTGAAAATTGCAGTAGGTGTTGGAGCCAAAGAGTGGTGTAGATGGACAGATGTTAGTACTTCGAAATTTAAAGTAACCATGGAAGATATAGAAAGGGCAGTTATTCGGGTGATGGTAGGTGAAGAAGCTGATGAAATGAGAAATCGAGCTAAGGAATTGAAAAACATGGCTCGGAAGGCTGTGGAAGAAGGTGGATCTTCTTACTCTGATCTGAATGCTTTGTTAGATGAGTTGAGATTGAACTGCCCTTGAACAGAGCTACCTATATGTCACAAATCTTTTCTTTTTATGCTATCTCACTATGTAAAAGTACTACTGGTTGAAGAAAAGAAAGTAGTAAACTTTATGAGATTTAGCTTTAGTTTGATTTGTAAGATGAAAATTATCTAATAATATTTGTATGTCAAAGTCGAAAATATATATTAATAATTACAAAATGCTCATATAAGCAAATGAAACATGTTGTCAATGCTCAATACAAAGCTGAAGAACTTGCGAAGAATGAAATAACACTTGCAAGAAGCCAGGAATAGAGAAGATGAAACAAGAACAAAAAAACTGCACTCATGACTTTAGAAACCTGTCCAAAATTTGCATCAGAAAAATTCAAAACCAATCTGAAAAATGAAGGTACAAAAGAAAAAAAACAAAAACTGGGTTTATCTTCTTCTTTAAGCAGCCTGGCTCGAATCTGAAAATCAAACTGCTCATTCAATGCAATAAAAAAATGATAAAGAATCCATTTTTCTAAGATACTGTGACCAAAACAATCCAGTTAATGGTCCACTGACCAGGCATATAAATGAAAATTCACACTATCCAACATTAAAAATCCCTTCCATAATCGTAATATATATCCCATTTTATTATGCAATGGATAAATAAAATCTCAACACACCAGCAAGAAGCTGAGCCAGAGCACATGCATCAACACCACCAAGAACAAAATCCATAATCTATTGTTATTTTAGGGATGCGTTTCCAAATGTCACTTTGACTTCTGTATAGCACATTAGCTACTCGTTCTACCTCAGATGCCTCCCCTAGCATATCAAAAGGTCTAATATACAACAGCTCCTTTATGAAATTTTTAGGAATAAAAGGAAGCTTTCTGAATTTCTTGAAATGCAACGGAGAAAATTAATTTCTTAAAGTTGAACATGTTCCTAATATCATACTTAATGGACTTGAAAAGGAAGAGTGAAAAGAAACAGTAGAAGTTAGTAGCATTATAAGAGTCACCTAGGCCTAAAACCTCCATTTACTGAGGCCAAATCTCTGCCTCACCAGAATTTGTACCCATTAAGCCAAATCCTGCACCACTAGCACTTATACCACCTGACACCTGAGGTGGTCATTTAATTAGGGATTTTGTAATTTTATATATATATATATATATATATATATATATATAATAAAAAAAAAACCGATAATGAGTAATGAGAGCAATAAGTGTTGGAACTCCAAAAAAATTAAGAAAAAGAAAGAACAGAGAGCAGTGAAAATAAAAACTAGTAGAATAGAACACTAACGTGATACAATGAGAAGAAGGTTCAAACTAAGCAATGGTCAAATTAAGAAATATAATTTGGAGGGGAAAATCAACTCTTAAACTTAATCCTTCTTATGAAAAAATTGAATAGATTAGTCAAACCTTGATTGTTTGCTAATGTGGTAATTGTATATCATGATTTGACAAATTTTTAGACGTGATAATTTAGGGTTGATCAGAAAAATCATGTTAGTAATCTTTTTAACGCAATTAATCTATCAAGTAAAATGCTTTAAGAAATATAAATTAAGAAGTTTAATTATAAATTTTATTCTTTAGCATCACCTAATTAATAAATAAAACTAACTTAAAATACAAGTCTTTAAAAATAAATATCAAAATATATTTGATACATTAACATTGTATAATAGTTTTATACTATCAATTAATCATAAACTGTCATGTCATTAATGAGCAAAGCTAAAAAAGATGTAAATCCTTAAAAATAAATATCAACACTAATTGATAGTATATAATCACTGTACACTATATGATGTCAATCAACTACAAAGTGCTACCTTATTAACAAGCAAAACTAAAAACTATGTAAATCCATAAAAATTAATGTTAAAACCTAAATATATTATTGATACAGTAGAATCCCTCTAACTTAATACTCTTGGGATACATTATCAAATACCAATTTAAAATGTTTAACTTAATGGAAAATGGCTCTGTGGTTATGCTAGACATGTGGGTTTTACTACTGCTATGTGTGCTGAGCTCTGGGGATTAAGAGATGGCCTTCATTTTGCAGTCTCCAAAGATATGTACCACCTTGAAGTTGAAGTGGACTCCACAACTGTATTAAGGTTTGTCACTTTGGGTGTTCCTCAATCTCATCCTTATTGTGTTTTGGTTGATGACTGCAGGTTCTTCTCGGGACAACTCAATGATGTTAGGATCACTCACAAGTTCAGAGAAGCTAACTCAGTGGCAGATCAATTGGCACGCATGGGAGCCAAGGAGAACACTAGCTTTAGACTTTTTGAAGACCCACCTACAAGGGTTTCTTTATCATAAATTATGGATACTATAGGTGAAGGAGACCGAAACAAACACGCAGCAGAAATAAAACATTCGGCCTCCACCAGGATCGATTCGGAGGGTTGCCTGATTAGGGTTTCGAGATTTTACCTAACGTTTTCTCTGCTTTTTCTGTCTTTGGTCGAATCACAAGCAGCAACTTCTCTTTCCTGCCTCTATGGTATCCACACGAACGGATCTTACGACTCTTGAACGTCTCACGATCAGAAGCCTTAAAGAGCTTTTTTAAATTCCTTATAACCGAATTGCTAGCTTCGATTAAAAGGAATGTTTTTGTTTTCTGTTTTTTAAAAGTGCGGCTATGTTTTAGAAAAACATCCCTTTTATAGGCAGTAAATTTTACCCTAAAATTTACTGCCAAACAGAACTCTAATCCTACTTAGAATAGGATTAGTTATATCCCTAATCCAATTCAGAATAGGATTAGTTATATCCTTAATCCAATTCAGAATAGGATTAATTAAGCTCCTCATTGATCCGTTCTAAGTGTGCGACCCAATAGGTTCTCAAAACAATGGCAATGACAAAATTGTCACAGGCAATGAGCGCTATCTAGCAACACATCATTGCTACCCATGTAACGAGAATGTCAATGACTCGACATAACCTTACTCGTGATAGATGTTACCGTGTAGTTTAATCCCTTTATCCTATGATGTCTTGATTAGACACAAGTCATGGAATGTGTCACACTTGTATAGTCTAATCAGCGTTTCTTGATTCCTGAGTAGACTAATTAAACAAATAAAATCAATATCTCATATTGACTTATTCGAGCACGGCCATGCATTTCTTAGTCTCACTCTATCAAAGGGCCCAAGACATCACTCTTGTTATATAAGAGGGATAAATCCTATCTTGATCACTCAACATCCCTCTACATAGATCAAGGCATACCCAATTACTACCTTTATAGTCCATCCTGTTACGAATGACATCTAGCAGCATTAAAGTATGCAATTCTCTATGTTGGGATCTCTGATGATCTCAAGTCAAAGGATCACATACACCATCATCACTATGAGAATCGCTTATGACATTCATATAACAATCCATGTAACGTTCTCATGGAGGGTCGATCCAGTACATAGTTCTCTAACATGTACCTATGTGATGACTTGATATCCTATATCCATGACAATGGTCATCAGTCAACCACATACTAGTCTTATCGTATCATTGTTATCCTTGTTCACAATAATACTTGACTAGGGATACTTTAAGAATAGTGTGTTATTACTATTCTAAGGACATTATTATATAAGATTATATTACGCAGTTATAAGACAAATATAATAATGAACTATGATAAATAAAATGTCATGATACATAAAAAAATGCCAAAGTCAATCATCTAATGAATGGTTCTAAGGGCATAATCCAACAATAGGAACGGTGTGCCGTAGGGATGTTAATCTGGGACACTCAGTGCCCTCTTGTTGTACGCCAAGGGGATGACTTTCTTTTTAATTTATTGAAATTTCCTTTTTCCACCAAAAAAAATTTAAAATGTTTAACTTGTAAATTGTTATTTTGTTTTAAGAAATATGTCTGTTTTATTTTCACATTCCTTAATCTCATCCAATAACTCTAATAGTATTTAATTTTCTTAAAATCTCATTTTAGTTGATAAACTCTTTAAAAATCTGCTTCCAAATATATATTATGTAATATATTTAATACTTTTATATTTCTTGAAATAAAAATATCAAACATGATAATATTTTTCAAATTAATATCTTGAAATATTTTTTAGTTCTTGAATATTATATAATATGTTTTATATTTTAATCAAATTATTAATTTATATGAGAGTCCAGACTAAAATTTTATATTAAGTTTTAAAATAAAATTATTATTAATTTTTAAAAAAATTAATTTAGAGGGGTTCTATTGTATTTAGTTGTAAGGATCTACATTTTATTTTAATTTTACTCATTAATGCAATGGCATCTATAATTGAGCGATAATATATATTACTATATACTATTAATGCATCAAATATAAACTCATGGATTTACACTCGATGTACTGGCATCATATAACAACCATATATTGTTAATCAACCTTAGTGTTGTACTAAATTGGATATGAAATTAATCTCTACTCACGCTTTGTGATTGATGTTAGCTGAAAGGAATTTGATCCGGTAAGGATTCGAATATGACTTTCCACTATGAATCGTCTTCACTCAGAAACTTAGTGGGACTTTACACCACTGAGCTAACCCTTTAAGTTAAAAATAAAACATTGAGGGCTTATATTTGGATATTAAGCCAAAATCATAATTAAAATACTTAATGAATTAATTTAATTAAGTATTATATAAACAATAAATATTTTGTAAATAAAAATGCATATAATAATATTTAAATATTATTATTTGTAATCGAGTTCGAGTATTAAGATATCTTAATATCACTACCCAAACATTACCCAAACTTGTGACGGG
The DNA here is from genome assembly GCA_032173925.1 of Heritiera fomes. NCBI lineage: Eukaryota > Viridiplantae > Streptophyta > Magnoliopsida > Malvales > Malvaceae > Heritiera > Heritiera fomes. Next base: position 24,377,662 of record JAPDPM010000001.1, read on the forward strand.
TAATAAAATTATTACCTGAACCTTATCCGAACCTGATTATTAACTACCCTAATCCTATTTAATCGGGTTGGATAGCACAAAGTACCCATTTATAATATAACCATTTACATTCCTTCTTTTCCCTTATTGTGGTAATAGGTGTCCATAGAGTTTTTTTTTGTTAATTAGAATTTGATTTTCATAAAAATCATCAAATCTTAAATATATTAAATGATTGAGAGAAAATGCACTTTTAAAATTATATAAAAAATAAATTCAAATAAAATTTAAGATACTCTGACTGTATTAAAAAAACACAAGTTGATTATTAGCCCCAATGCATAAATTAAGGGTTGTAGGCTCCATCACGAAAATATTTTCTTTGGGACATTTGGATAGGAACTCCAACCTTGAAAATGAAATAGTTGTCGCCATAGTAAAAAAAAAAAGACGACATAGCACAATAAGATTGCACCGTGACCATCCACAACTTGTTTCGGTATTCTTTCTTTCCGAATACTATTATCTTTGGTGATTATTTGGCTTTAGATTTCATTCATTCTAACGGTAAATATTGGCTTTAGATTTCATTCATTCCGACGATAAAAATAATTATCTAATCAAGTTTGGTGAAAATTGTGGAAATCTTATTAAGTATCCTTAAGCATTCAGTTGGAAACAAAACGATCTCATGTAAAGAAGCCTAATTTGATTATAAAACTATACTAATCTCACCCAATAGAATAATATCACTTAACAAGAAGTACAAACCAATCAATGTTTTCTGTAAATCTATACAAAAATAGTCAAGATTGTTAAGGAGTCACAAGTTTACTAAGTATACTATATGTTGGAGTGTGAGGACTTTTTATTTTGTACTGTACATGTGTAAATATGTAATTATTAATTTTTTTGAATATATTTTGTAAATTATAAGTAAAAAGCGATGTGGGCCCCACTTGATATATAGTGCCCAGATTTATGTATGAATGAGGAAAACAATGTATGAAAGGTGTAATAATTATACTGTGAAAATTTTGAGCTCAAAAATCCCTTATTTTTATTATTTTTGGAAAGTGTGGAAAACAAATTAGAAAATGATGGTTACGTCCTAAGGGTATTCTCGTAAATTGTGCCCAAACTAAAATGAATTGAGATGAAGTAAAAATACCATGATATTCTATATAAAAAGTTGTTTAAGATAGTGTCAATAGATTTATCGAATTGGTAGTTAAATCAAAAAATTTCACTGGCGATCTACTAAGGGTAATTTTGTAATTTCACATAATCGATGTACCGTGCATTGACGAAACCACCACGATTCATCAAAATACATCCAATAAGAGTATTTGGTGATGAATCCAAAATTTTGGAGTGCAATTATATAGTTATAATGATTACGAAAGCTTAAGGGCAAAATTATCCAAAAATTTCATAACCAAATGTATTTTGGTAATTTTTCCCCTTTCTAGAGAATTCTTTATAATTCTTTGGATGATTGCCGGCCACTATTCATCATCCCTCCCAAGCTACCTCACGTCCACCACAGCCAAAAAATGTGAACAAGAAAACCCCTCTTAAACACTAATCAAACCTCACTAAATCAACAAAATTTCTTCTACAACTCCCCCTAATTTTCAATTCTCTACAAGCCTACACTAAAATCTTAGTGTGAAAGTGACTATATCAAGAGGAGAGAAGCACCCTTAGTTTTGGCCAAGGTATGGGTTTCTCATGCATTTAGTTCCTTTAAATTTTAATGGTAGATTTTAATGTATTTGAACATCCTAAGCATGATTTAAGCATTAGTTTTAATTAAATCTTGCAAAATCAAAATGTACCATGAATGGGGGTTTCAACCATGCTTGGGATCGCATGGGAACATGGTGTTTCATGCATGAAATTGATGCCAAATTAAAGAATGAGCATGGATAAGTAAGAATGTAAGCTTAATTTGTTGAAAAACACTAAATTTGGCAAGAGGAAGAATTCGGCCACATGAAGGGGAGATGGTTTGGTGTTGCATTTTGATGATTTTAGGGTGCCATTAGACTGTAGAAATTATGAGGTGTCCACCGGTGCGATCAGATTTAAAGTCCGACTTAAAACGAAGAAGTTAAGTTTCACTAACGGTAGAAAATATACTGCATAAATATTGCATTGTACAATGTGGCTGCAATTAAGTATGAAAAGTAGCTTAAAAATAAGTGCTAAGTGAGCTAATATTTTTGGTGAATTTATCTACAGCTCGAGAGTATCGGATTACGTGTGATGCTATCGAGGAAGTCGGATTAGTCAGACAAGTAATGGATGCGTATATAGATTGTAGGGATATTTCGGATGCATGATTTCAATGCAAATAATTTTATGAGAATATTTTGGAAGTAAATTGCCTTGAAAACTGTGAAAACTGTGGCTTTTGGTTGGTATTTTACTGTGTTTAAAGTGCAGGGAAGCTAGGGTATTAGCAGTCGTTATGCTGTTGAAATTTCATAAAAATTTTCTCAAAATGTCATGAAATATTTTAGTGCATTGTTGAGTGGATTCCTAGCCTTAAAAATTAAGTATTCAATATTTTTCATAATATATGAATATACCGAAAAATATTATTTAAAACTTCGTATTGTCGAAATTAATGAAAGTAAAGCTACTGAAAATTTCTCTTAAGTGTTTTATAATATAATAAGTGATTTATAAAGTGAAGTGTTGAAAAGTGAATACTTTATAAATTATTTTTATTATAATATTCACTATATTACAAAGCTCCATTTATGGACTGACTGAAGATTTTACTTGTGTTATGGATTTCCAAAAAGATGATATTATTGTTTAAATATTGTTTTGAGACTGATAGACCCAATATCATGCTCACGTGTTTACTGTATTGTTACTGTGTGAAGCTATTGATATTGATCCTCTGAAGATCGTAAATTTTTCGTACCTAGTTTGTAGATAATTGAAGGAATTAAATAAGCTAAGTAATGAGATGTATTCTGAACTTTCATTATCGTAAGTAATGAAACTGAAGATTTGAGTGTGGTGCATTTAATAATAAATTATTAATATGTATAATTTAAAATTATATAAATAAGTTCGAGATATATATATTAATTCAATAAAGAAAATAAATTACTATTTTGTACATTTGTGAAATAAATTAATAAATTACATAAATGCATTTATGAAACCTAAGTGCATGTATTACTCGTGAATAAATAATTAAAAGAATAAATAAATATATATTTATTTAATTAAATAAAGAATACAAATATATTAAATTAAATGCAATATACACAAGTATATGAATAATATATATGTGTATATATATATAAAATAAATAAGAAAAATATATAGATATAACGTAAATATATATTTAAATTAATATTTATGGGAATATCAAATATCTATTATTACAAAAAATATATATATAATAAATAATTATTATGCCAGTTTGAGAAAGAAGGAAACAGAGGCTTTCGTCCTCTGAAAAATAAAAACAAAAAAAAAGAAAAAAAGAAGAAACGAATTGAAAGAAATAAGGGAACCGAGAGTGCGACTAAGAAATAGAGAAAGAATGAAGTAAACAGAGGCATGATTTGAAGCTGAGTTTGGTGTCTATTTTTTAGGCTTTTCCAAGGCTAAAAAAGGGTGTTTAGCTGCTAATTGAACTGCGTTTGAAGGCTAAAAAAAATGGTGCTGTTCGTGAGGTGTTTTAGAGCTGAAGAACATGATTTTCAGGGCTGAACCGACCTGATCTAAAAGTTGTTCGGTGGTGCCGAGAATTGGATCTGAAACAAAAGATTTACAAGTTTCTGTCTTGGTGATTCTTGGCTAGGAAAGGGCATGAGATAGAATGATGAAGTGTGGAGCAAAGACAGCTGTTGTTAGACGAGGAAGAGAGGAACAAAGAAGAAAGGAAAGAAGTTGGGAGCAGCATGATACGAGGCTGAGTTAAGGGCCTCAACTGCTGTTTGGAGCAAGACGCCTTGCTTCTGTTTTGAGTTGAAAAGGGCACTGAAAGGGGATCAAAACGAATCTAATTCAAGGCGCCAAAACAAAGAAGAACTGAAAGAGTGGCCGAGAGAATTACTGTTGTTTAAAGGCCATTTTGGCTGCTGTTGTAAGCTATTTGGGATGCTGAAAATGACGTGAAAACAGGGTAGTGTTAAGAGTGTTTCTAAAGGTTGTGTTGAAGCTTAATTGTGACTAAACCCTAAACAGGATGGGTTTCAGACCGTTAAAATAGATGGAGATACATGTGGTTTACACCAAAAAAAATAAAAGGTTGTGTTGAAGCTAGTTTGGGCCTAAGTATTAAGCCACAAAACAAGGCTAATTTGGAAGCCAATCGAGGGAGTAAGGGTGCTAGATTTTTGGCAGTTTAAGGTGGCATTTGTTTTGGCTGTGTTTAAGGTAAACTCTAAAAGAAGTTGAAAAAAAACGTGGAAAGGCAGGCAGCAAAGAAACTAATGCACTTGAGTGAAATCGACAGTGGAGAGGAATAAAGCAACAAGAAAACGTGAAAGCAAGGGAGTTAAGGTGCTGTCTTCTTGGGTGGAACAGCATCCGCTGGGGTTTCTTGCCCTCAATGGGAATAAAGCAGAAACCAGCGACTACTGGCCTTCCATCATTGGTCAAAGGGGTTGCAATGAAGGTGGCCTTAGCAAACACAGCTACCTAAAGGCGGAGCCAAGAGGGTAAGATCCCTTTGGACATGAATTTCTAATATAATCTACTAATATACATATGTCTATATATATATATATATATATATATTAAAGTATCTCTATATTATGAGAAGGTGAAGTGGTTAAGAGAAATTAATTTATTGTTGGAATTTTGATAATTAAGTGTTGTTGGTGAGAGAGACAACAACACAAGTTGAAATGCAAGGGCTTGCAAAGATGTTTTAAAGGGTAAGTGACATAATTCTCAGTTTAAAGTTAAATGTTTATATGTATATACATATATAAGAACATATATATGTATATATAGATAAATGTTGTTCACATGATGAAGATAAGTTGATGTTTATGGTGTAGAAGTGAACTTGATTTAATTGTGATTTTAAGGTATGTTTTCTTGTAGCATAGAATTAAGTAAAATATGAGTACATGATTGTGATGGCAATGAAATGATTGTAGTGACGTAGATTGGAGTGAAAGCTTGAATACGGACTTGGAAGCTTGAGGAGGAATGATACTAAGGCTTGATGTAAGTGGGTTAAGTAAGCTTTACTAGTACTATTTCGTAGGAAGCATTTAAATTTCCTTAATAATCAAGCTAGCTTATGAACAAAGAGGCGAAATGTCGTCGACCAAGCTACTAAGGTAAGATGTAAAAAAAAGTTTGAATTGTGAATCTGAAAATGCTTAGGCTGGAATTGAAATATTATTTTCTATGTTATGTGTTGTGGCCAGCCAAACTCGTTTGTTGAGTGACATGAAAAACTCTAGTTTCAATGCTATTATATGAACTTGTTATTTTGTTTGCGTAAGTTAAGTACATATGTGCATGGACCGTATTAGACTACACTTAGTAGCAGTGCAATACACATAGAGGAGCTTTTATGGATGCATACATGCATTCACATATAATATATTTTAATGCAAGCTGTTTTATGCATGAGTTTTTTTTTTATAACGACTTGCATATTGTTTAGCTTAAAATTTTTTTGTTTGAGTTGACTTTGAAATAAATCGAAAATCTTGTATATTTAAGGCTTGAAAATGTTTCTTTGTCAGTATTTTCAAAACTATGGAAGTTAAGAGCTACCCAAGAAAACTATTTTCTAATATGTTTTTCGAGTGTAGGTAGATCCATTGACCTTTGGGTCACTTGAGCCTATTGAGCCTTGCTCTAGGTTCTATTACCCCTCTATTGAGCTTTGTGCTTTAGACCTTCAGTATTTGTATCAGTATCTGTGCCTTATGAGCCTTGAGCTCTAAGCATTATCAGGCTTGTCTGGAAAATCAGCAAACAAGTTCCAGCTCTCAACTGATCAATGAGACTGGAGTACAATCTATGGCCATAGATATTGTGTTGCTTACGACACCTACTCCATCACTAGCTAGGATGGACATCAGTATCGGTATCAGTTATCAGGGATTCATGCCTAAACTCTATCAATATTCACTTCAGTATTTTAAGCCTTTACGCCTAATTTGCTTGATTATCAGGTTTTTGTATGACTAACTGTTTGAATTAAACGTATTAGAAACCTCTTTTGATATTTGTATCAGTTTTCAGTACCTTAAGGCTTCATGCCTGCAATAATTGAATGTCAGTTTTTAGTATTATTCTCTGGTTTGAAGTAAGTGCATCCGAAATCTATTTGAGGTTAGTTACTGTTTCAGGACTTGAGGTTTCACACCAAGTTTTATTGATTTTAAATTTTTGTACGATTATTTGTTTCGAACTAAATGTATTAGAATTAAGTTTTCAACTTTAAGTATATGGAACCTTGTAGTGTTGAATATCTTAGTGACATTATGGCATCAAGTCAAGTGGTTGTACATTCAGGTATCATATTGAGATTCGGGGAAGTAAGGTACTTAAGATATCCTGCTGCTTAATACCTCGCATAGTCTTAGCCTTGAGTGAGAAACCATGTAGATACATTCTGTGTACTAAATGCAAGGTCATGCATATATGTCACCTTATTTGCTATCATGAATACATGTACTGTAAAGACTGTGAAACTTTGTACCATGTTAGTGAATAAATAAAAGACGTAAGATAAACTAGTATTGAGATACATTTTTGTAATTATTATTCTTATGTCAAGTAACGAGAATGAAGTATCAAAGTAGTGAAATTAGAAAATAAATAATTTATACCCTTGTGTAATTTAGAAATCCTATAACTAAGTTCAAAAATTATATAAGAACAAATAGATGCATATATTCCACAATATATATATATATATATGTATATTTGTTTTAATAAAACGAAGGCACAAGTAAACTAAAGGAAATGTAGTGTACATGAACATCTAAATATTTAAAATAAGATAAGTGAGGAATACATAAATATATATATATATATATATATATATATATATATATATATATATATATATATATACACACACATATACCTATTGAGTATTAAATATGTATATATATATATAAATATATGTAAATTTTAAAGTAAAGGAGGAATATATATATATATATATATATATGTATATACACATACCTACACTAAAAATATATTAGACATGAAAAAATATATATATATATTATATACGGATATGTGTATGTATATATTTTTATAATTAAGGTTTGAAATATAGGTACATATAGGCAGTTTTGGAATTACCTAATTTGGAGTTGTGTAGCTTGAGATATAGGCAGTTGAACACAGGGCACTCAGCGCAGTAGGCGAGATGCTCTCTGTCAACTTTGAAAATTTGTAGAAATTAGCACAGTTTGAATTTGGCTGCAAAGTTTATGTTTCTAGAAAGGTAAATGAGTTAAGAATAATATGATATTGAGTTTGCACAATTTGGACAACCCTATCTTGATATATGGCTCAATTTGTACATAGACGTCAGTAGATAATCTGCCAGAATGCATATGGAAATAGGGCAAATTTGAGGAATAATTAAAAATAATTTCGAAATGATAAAATTGTGAAACTTACTATTCTGAATAGGGAATTGGATTACGATTTATATGGTTTTGGGATTCATAATTTTGGATATCCCTATAATTAGTAATATAAAATTTAATGCAAAAAGGTCAAAAAACAATCCTGTCATATGGGTCAAAATTGGGCTAAACTTTGGAAAATTGTGAGGAACAATATGGAATGAACTAGAAAATGGGCTTTATATTTCTGGATAGGGAATTAAGTCAGATCACATATAAAATTGATGGTGCATTAATCAAAATTCAATATTTTCCGTTATGAATATAAAGGCATTAATTGGCTGTAAATTCTTATAAAGAATAATTCTACCTTAATGAGTAGGATTTCTAAGAATGCTTAGTGTATATGTATGTTTCGGATTGAACTTGTATGATCATCTTCTGCAGCTCCGTAGCAAAATAAACGAAATGGGAAAGGAGACGAATAAGGACATAATCATTGGTTCAAGGCCACAAAGTGTACGGTTTGAATGAAATAACACCATACAGGTAAGAGGGAAGTGTGTGAGTTGTAGAAATATAGGGAATGCATGTTTTATTGAGATAAATTTTATGGATATGTTGAGAACATGATTTGGTTTGAAACATGCATGAATTGTGGTTGAAAAGCTGGTTCTATATACTATAACTCGATGCAGGAGGTTAGAAATCCGCAGCTGTTATGCTGCCGAAATTTACCAAAATTTTTCTAAAATATTATAAATATTTTATATGCTTGAAATTAGGTCTAAGAACATAATCGAAAGAAGGGAGCATGTCTTAGATCAAACAGCATATAAAAGCAAGGCATATAGGTAAACAAAGAGATGCAAAATAAGAAATGATTTGAGATAATATAAATATAAGAAAAAAACAAACTGCATGCACAATATATCATAAAAAAAGAAGGGTGTAGGATTCTCACAATTGTTAGCTTGAAGAGATGACGAAGGTATTTGAGAAGCATATGAATGAAACCAACAAGATAACATGCATTAGACCAACTATGTACAGTAACAACTAAGATAGGTAAATAAAGGAGTAGAAAATGGAAAAAAAAAAGCAAGCGTAGTAGATTAAAAAAAAAACAGAATCACTTGGGCAAAACCAAGAAAATAAGTCTTACCAAATGAAGAACCAAGTGATGCATCAACATGGAAAGTCCCCTGAGTATGTGAAAGCGGGAGAGACACATCTCTACCATTAGTTGTATACTGCCTATCAAAATCAAATGAATTACTACTGGAGCCAACAACACAGAAAGGAGGAGTGATATCAAAAGCTGATAAGAATGTATCGCAAGGACCAATGACTTGCTGTTGGAAAAGGCCAGAAATTGTTTCCAAATTACCATCAACATTCACTCTTGAAAAAATAGAGATCAAATTTATTTTATTGCATGGATTAAAGTTGGCAGGATCAATTTGCACTCAACTTAAACATTCATAGGAATCATGGCTGAAATCCATTTGATCAGCTCCATTGTTATTAGACAATCTAGCTGCATTCTCCGCAAAAATTAGATGCTAATTTGTAAGAACTTCTATTGACCGAGACGATTGATGTTCAGATGCATTTGTACATGGACGAGTAGCTAGATTTTTTTTACAATAGCTAAAAAGTAACCAAATAAATATTTTTGCGGGAAAATGCGTTTATGCTGGAGCAATGCATGCTTTGAAGCTGAGTGGAAAGCCTATCCAGAATTAAAGGAAAGGGGGGAAAATATGTTCTTAGCTCACAATTGGTGTGATTCCAAACTCAGATGCGGAAGAGCTAAAAAACAGGGATACAAAGAAAAGGATGAAGAAGGACAAGGTAAAATAAGGAAGTGAGGAAATGTAACACACAAGGGGAAAATGAAACAAAAAACAGGGAATTTGCCAAAATCGAACAAACAATGGCATTACCTGCAAGGATACTCGAAGTAGAATTAATAGTCAATTTAGGTGACTGTGGATGAGCAGGGAATTTAGGTTGAGATCCAAGCTCAGAGGGAGGCAAAAAATTGCCAAAACTACGAACAAAAGCTAGGCAAGTGCTAGCAACTTGCGGTACAGAACTAAGTGGCTATGCTTGGGAGCAATCAACAAGATCTTGACCATGGGTTCCTTCACTGGTATCAACAAAAATAGGGTGGATAGACGAGCAACTATCAAGATTGATTTCATTTTGAGTACACTTGGCTTTCTGACTTTTGAGAAACAATTTCTGTTTCAACCTATTAAATTTACTTAATCCTTGATCTAGCATACAAAACGCATAAAAATTAGAAGACTAGGGAAAAAAGGTTAAAATAAACAACTCATTTATTAACATAGGAGAAACAATGTTATCACCTCTAAGGATGGCCATGAGAGTTGCAGCAACAGGTTGAGTTGTTTGATCATGAACATGATATTCAGGTTGGCATTCAACACCAGAGGAAGATAAAATACCAAGAAAATGGCCATCAGAAGCAAAACAACTGCTAGGAATTTTAGGTTCTGGACCAACCATCAGCATTTGTGCACAATTGACAAGATTTTGAGCATGCATTTGTTCAACAGGATGAGCAAAATCAGGACAAGCAGACAAGGAAGCATCAAGATTGATTTCATTTTTCCTACGCTTTGCTCTTTGATTTTTAAGATACAATCTCCGTTTAAGCCTATTAAATTTTGTTAAACCTTGATCTAGACCACAAAAGTCAAGGGGGCAAGCAAGATCATCTGCAAAATTAAAGTAGCCAGCAAAAACACTTAATATTTGCAAAAGCAAGCCAAGGAAGAAAAATGATTTATAATCGCAAAAAAATCATAAAAAGAAAATGGAATATATAGTTAAAAAAGAAAAAAAAGAAAATTCCTAGCATAAATTAACAAACAGTATAGGAAGGAATTATGGGAAATAAACAAGTATATAAATAGCCTATGCAAAAGAGTGAGAACAAAAGCAAAAACCCATGAAAATTTCTGCATTGTGTCAACAGACTGGAAGAAACAATTTCCATTTCAACCTATTAAATTTACTTGATTCTTGATCTAGCATACAAAGTGCTTAAAAATCAGAAGATTAGCGAAAAATGTTTAAATAAACAGGTAATTTGTTAACAAAGGATAAACAATGGTATTACCTCTAAGGATGGCTATAGGAGTAGTAGGAATAGGTTGAGTTGTTTGACCATGAACAAGACATTTACGTTGGCATTCAATGCCAAAGCGAGACAGAATACCACCAAAACTGGCATCAGAAACCAAATAGCTACCAGGAATTTCAAGTTTTGGACCAAACATCAGCATCTGTGCATGATCGACAAGATTTTGAGCATGCATTTGTTCAACAGGATGAACAAAATCAAGACAGGTAGATGAGGAAGCATCAAGATCGATTTCATTTTTTCTATGGTTCACTCTTTGATTTTTGAGATACAATCTTCGTTTCAGCCTATTGAATTTTGTCGAACCTTGGTCTAGACCACAAAAACCAAGGAGGCGAGCAAGATCATCTACAAATTTAGAGCAGCCAACGAAAACACTCAATCTTTGCAAAAGCATAATGAGGGAGAAAATGACTTTATAATGTTAAAGAATTAAAAAAAATGACTATCATTTGCAAATTTAGAGTAGCCTTACCTTTGCTTGCTTTTCTATGTGTCATTGTCAAATACCTTGCACACCAAAAATAGGATGCAGAAGTGAGATAAAAACCAAATTAAGCAATAAGGAGAAAAGTTGAGAAGGCCAATTAGTTTGGACAGAAGAATGGCATTCTTCGCCATGGACAGCACTTAATGAGGGTGTAGCAAAGCATCACAGGTAAAAATAAAAGCAAGATGCAAACAAATTAGGAATAAAGGTGTCTTAAGAAGAAGAGAAATGATATTGCTAGGGCAGCAAGACAATTCAACCAAGCATGACGCAAATCACAACCAAGAAAACACAAAGCTAATAAACAAACAAACAAACAAATAGGAAAATTAAAGCAAAACCAAGCAGGGCAAGAAAAATTCACATGGGATGTAAAAGAAAGCAAAACTTAAGAAATTAGAATTGTAAATTCAGTTTGCGTGCACGGATAAAATCGTGATTAGGGAAAAAGGTACAAAAGAGGGAGATTGAGTAGGTAAAATGCCAATGAAGGAAAGGGGGAAAAAGATCAAAGAAATCAGCAATGAAAAAGTTAAAAAAAAATGCAAAACGCATGCAAAAACACCAATTGCAAAGAGAAATAACAAGGAACAAAGCAACCAGAGGAGAATGTGCATATATGACAAAACCAAGAGTAAGAAACAGTTGGAAATAAGCAAGAACAATACAAAGAACCAACAAGAACAAAGCACAAGTACATAAGAAATGTAAGCTCAAAAGTAGTTGGACGGTATGTGAGTATACAACAAAAAAGGAAAGCACATTCTAACCTGACAGGTCACAAAAACAAACATACGTAAGGAGTGCAACAATAACCAAGCATGATAGAAAACATCATAAGCAACATATACAAACAAACCTGAATAGCAAATGTAGGTAAAAAGACAGGCACATGTTAAAGATCCTGAAAACATCGAGACAGATGAAAGAAAGATAAATCCAAAGAACACCATGGCAGGAAATGAAAGTAAGCAAACAAAAACAATAAGACAATGAGTGTGAGGCACATGCGTAAGGCAAAATGAACACCATAGAAACAATTGAAGAAAGTGGAAAAAGTGCAGGAGAAGGAAGACAAAAACCATCAAAGTATAGTCAAACCTTCAGAGCAACAAAGAATACATAAGCAATCAAAGCAAGAGCAGGCAAAGTATAAAAAGCAATATAAAGAGCAAGGGAAAAAAAGAAAATCGAAACAACCGTAAGAGAATGATCAGATATGACAAGTAGAACCTGCAAAAGCAAGGAAGATTAAACGTATGAAAGAGGAGGGAAAAAAGGAGAGAAACACAAATGACAAGGACGTGAGAAGCATTGGACGCAATGATAACATGAGAAAACACCTAAAACAGGGAGGACGGAAGAGAAGCATAACCAAGAAATAAGAATACATAAAGAAAACAAGAAATACAAAGGAAAAAATAAGGACAGAAACAAAAAGCGGATGTTGGTGTAGCACAAACACTAAGAAACATGGAGGATGGAAGAGAAGCATAATCAAGAAATAAGAATACATAAAGAAAACAGGAAATACAAAGGAAAAATAAGGACAAAAACAAAAAGCAGATGTTGGTGTAGCACAAACACTGAGAAAACTTAAGAAAGATGTGAGAATCAAGCGAGTAGAACAACCTAAACGACCAACAAAGGACAAAACATACCAATCTTATATCAAAGATCGAATGCAAGAGAAAGACTTAAATGATAGACTAATCCCAAAATCAATGAAAAGCACAGGCATTAAATACTCACCAAGGCAAAGGAAGTTAAGGAAAACTATAAAGAGACAACAAAAAAAGAATCCAATGACAAACTCAAAAACCAACAAAAGAAAGAAAAGGGAAAAACAACAATACTGATGTGGACTAGATCAATTATTACTGGGCTTTTCTATAAATCAAGTTGAAGACCATTGAACCAAATGATAATCTAAGCCCAAGAGAAAAGAGGACTCAGAAGGCCCATAAATGATCCACTGGGTTATTATTTAAGCTGTAGGGCTTAAAGGTAATTACGCGCAAAATAACTCTTATAAATAGGTCACAGGTATCATTCTTAAACCCTAAGCTCTATTTGCCTACTGAAACCCTGCCAAAACCCTGTCTGACTTAAGCATCGGAGTGCGCGCGCAGGGGAAAACCCCTGCGCCCCCTGATGGTCTTTTCTCTTGCAGAATTCTTGAAGACAAACTAACGCGAAGATCGAGGATCCGACATCAGAAAATATTTATTGTTGTTTTTGGCAACAACAATTGGCGCCGTCTGTGGGAAACAAACAGAAAAGCCATAAAAACTTGGTGAAAGACGATCTGCGGAAGAGAAGGTATGTAGGCTGCGGCAGACTTGCATGGGCGGGAGGCGATTTCAACTTTTAGTTTTATAAATGAGGCACTATGACCCTGACTGCGGGGTTCCCAGGGGCGGCCGTATTGACATTGCCAACAAGAGACCTGCGAGAGATTTGCATGGGCGATAGGCGAGAGACACCTCCTGTCACCTGGGCGAAAGCTCTCTCTCGCGCAGACAAGTCATTTGGCGAGAGACTCCCTTGTTGCATTGGGCGAGAGCTATCTCTCGCGCAGACATGTCCTTTTGGCGAGAGACTCCCTTGTTGCATTGGGCGAGAGCTATCTCTCGCGCAGACAAGTCCTTATGGCGAGAGACCCCCAGTTTGCATATGCGAGAGCTATCTCTCGCGCACACAAGTCCTTTGGCGAGAGACCCCCAGTTTTCATGGGCGCGAGCATCTCTCGCGACAGACAAGTCCTTTTTGGCGAGAGACTCCCTTGTTGCATTGGGCGAGAGCATCTCTCGCGACAGACAAGTCCTTTTGGCGAGAGACTCCTTTGTTGCATTGGGCGAGAGCTATCTCTCGCGCAGACAAGTCCTTATGGCGAGAGACCCCCAGTTTGCATATGCGAGAGCTATCTCTCCCGCACACAAGTCCTTTGGCGAGAGACCCCCAGTTTTCATGGGCGATAGCATATCTCGCGACAGACAAGTCCTTTTTGGCGAGAGACTCCCTTGTTGCATTGGGCGAGAGCTATCTCTCGCGCAGACAAGTCCTTTTGGCGAGAGACCCCCAGTTTGCATATGCGAGAGCTATCTCTCGCGCACACAAGTCCTTTGGCGAGAGACCACCCCAGTTTTCATGGGCGAGAGCATCTCTCGCGAAAGACAGTCCTTGGCGAGAGATTCCCCTGTTGTATTGGGCGAGAACTATCTCTCGCGCGCTGAAAAGTGCTTTGGCGACAGTCTTTGGCGAGAGCACCCCTATACGTGAAATGCTTTTGGCGAGAACACCTCCCGTACGCGACATGCTTTGGCGAGGACACCCTTGTAGGCGTAATGCTTTTGGCGAGAACACCTCCCGTACGTGACATGCTTTGGCGAGGACACCCTTGTAGGCGTAATGCTTTTGGCGAGAACACCTCCCGCGCGAGACATGCTTTTGGCAAGAGGACCTCACTCTCGCGACAGACAGGTTATGGCGAGAGGCGAGAGACTGCATGGGCGAGAGACTAGCTCTCGCCACCCGACAGGCGTTAAGCGAAAGAGCCCATCTCTGGCGACAGGAAATTCGAAGCAAAGTTGATAGACCATTTGACGAGAGGGTGTCTATCGCACCCGACAAGCATGGCAAGAGCTAGGCTTTCTCACATAACACCTTGGCGAGAGACCTGCATGGGCGAGAGGCGAGAGACACCTCCTATCACTTGGGCGAGAAGCCTGGAGAAAGGTCTTGGCGAGAGACCTCTTTCTGCTGCCACGGGCGAACAGGCTTGGGCGAGAGGTATGGATCTCGCGTGCGATAGGTGCTGGCGAGGAAGCCTCCCACCATCGAGACAGACCTTGGCGAGAGACCTCTTTCTGCTACAACGGGCGAACAAACTTGGGCGAGAGGTGTGGATCTCGCATGCGATAGGTGCTGGCGAGGAAGCCTCCTGCCCGCAAGACAGACCTTGGCGAGAGACCTCTTTCTGCTGCCACGGGCGAACAGACTTGGGCGAGAGGTGTGGATCTCGCGTGCGATAGGTGCTGGCGAGGAAGCCTCCCGCCTACGACAATGCAATGCTTACGAGTATAGTGTCATGTGGCGAGCACAAGACCACTGGCACTTTTGACGATTGAATGTCATACGGCGATTACATGACCAACGCCACAGCCCAGCCTTCACAGCAAAGCTCGGCTAGTAAAGCACACACTATGGCAGAAGTGTGCACACAACGCTAGATGAGCTCACCCAGGAAAGGAAAGAGCTAGACGAAGAACTAAGAACAAGCGAGAATAAGTCCAAGAGAGCTCTATTGGGCTGTCCCCAACCAAAGACCTCAGGTAACACGCTAGAACTTAAAATGCACCCTCGTGTTCGCCCAGATGTGCAAGAGCATAGATGAGCGGCGAAAACCGGACAGGACACAAAAGGTCAGACGAGCTAGTGGCCACCACGAGAGTACGGTTGTGAATAATGAGTAAGAATACAGCCATCCTAAGACCAATGCAAGCAAGCACTTATCAACCGACATAGGAACTCGCCTAGGAGAGAGAACTCTATAGGCGAGCCATTCAGAGTGACTGAAGCGAGAAAAGATTAGGCAACTCTGCACACCATCAAACACAACGCTCGAGAAAAAGTTCATCTCTGAACAGGAATGACAACACTGTTTCAAAGAAGAACTCGGGGAGCTATATAGTGTAAAGGCAATAATCTCTGGCGGCAGAATACAAGAAGTGGGCTACAACCCTGCCTATCGCCCAAAAGTTCCCTGGTGATTGAGTACGCGAAATGGGCAGAGCCCAACCTGTTGCCTGAAAGATCTCTGGCGGCAGAGTACAAGAAGTGGGCGACAGCAGTGTTTTCAATTTGACAAGCATAGGCACGCACATGACAAATTTTGGCGACAAGGTTCTACGTGGCAGACTCTTTCTGCGAGAGGTGGCTCACGCGTGTAATAGCCAAAATGGCTAGAAAGGGGGACCACTATTGAAGATCTCACAAAGATGCCACTCTTTTGAATATTCAGTTGCATGCAAGACGTTATGTGACAGAACAATCTGTCGCTCGAAAGGTGCTTGCTACACTGCAAATTTGCGTGGCTACAAGCATGCAACAGGCACTCTATCCCAAGCTAGCTCAAGGTCACGCGACAGAGCAGTTTGCACCACTATAGGCATGCGACACGACTAGAACATGGGCAACCTTATCTTCTTCGTTGTGAAATTGAACTTCAAAGCCAAGGAGAGTGACAGGCCGTGAGCTAGACAAGAGCTCCCGTGCGTGACAAGCCTTTAGCGAGACATGGTCTCCCGCATGCGACAGACCTTGGGTGATAGGGGAGCTCCCACGAGCGACAGGCCTTGGATGAGATATAGGCTCTCGCATGCGATAAGCTCCCTACTTTGATAAAATGACAGCGAAGAAAATTAGGTGAACACAGCACCCATAGGCAAAATTCCCCCGTTAGCACAATGCAGGCGATGTCTGCGCACGCCCAAGTGCGGGATTTGAGCGGAACAATCTAGAATCTTCTAGACCTAGTCCGACCGAGTGTCCAAAAGCTTCCTTCGACCCAAGAACTGCTCTAGCAATCTAGAAGTGGCTTAAGAGCCACACACTTAGACTATTGATAATCACACATGTGAAAGAGGGCTTATCTATATAAAAAGTGTGTCGACTTCATGAGTCCTTTAAGCAAGACAAGGATGTGCCGGCACAAGGTGTCGAGATCAAGGATGTGTCTCTTTTGTAAGCCCTATACATAGCATTCTGGAGTATCAATACAAGTGAGTGCTTGGCACAACGGAAATTGCAAACATACTCAAGCAGGGACATAAGGGTGGTAACCAGATCTGAGGTACTCTCAAACGATGTTTTCAATTTTCTTGTCCACTCTAACAATTGTGATTGAATTAGGCAGGTGTCCGAGATAGGCACTAGCCACTGTCGTGAAAGGCAGCAAGCCAGGAAAAGCTTGGTTCAATCGAAAACAACTTGTGGTAAGCTCGTGAAGATAGATTGATGGTACCGAGGCATGACTCGGTGCATAATCCATAGTTGACAGCAAAACATCACAGCACTCGTACCTTACAGATTTTTCAAAGACAAAGACTTGGAATGGTACTGGTGGTAAACATTTGCTATTATTGTTTTAACATTTGCTGAAATTATTCCACTTAATTGAAAATACTACATTATGAAACGAAAGGCCAGTTATTTTTATCTGTACTATGATAATCCTCCATGTTTGTTAGACATGTTGCAGGAATAGAAGAAGACGCGAGACGGGCACAAATAAGTCCCTAAGCGAAAAATGCGCGAGATGGGTACAAATAAGACTTAAGCGTGAAGAAGATGCGAGACGGGCACAAATAAGTCTCTAAGCGAAAAATGCGCGAGACGGGCACAAATAAGACCTTAAGCGTGAAGAAGACGCGAGACGGGCACAAAAAGTCCCTAAGCGAAAAGTGCGCGAGACGGGCAAACAAAAAGTCCCTAAGTGAAAAATGCGCGAGACGAGCAAATCAAAAGTCCCTAAGCGAAAAGTGCGCGAGACGGGCAAACAAAAAGTCCCTAAGCGAAAAATGCGCGAGACGGGCAAATCAAAAGTCCCTAAGCAAAAAGTGCGGGAGACGGGCAAAAAAAAGTCCCTAAGCGAAAAATGCGCGAGACGGGCA
The DNA here is from genome assembly GCA_032173925.1 of Heritiera fomes. Classification (NCBI taxonomy): domain Eukaryota; kingdom Viridiplantae; phylum Streptophyta; class Magnoliopsida; order Malvales; family Malvaceae; genus Heritiera; species Heritiera fomes. The sequence continues at coordinate 24,395,578 of JAPDPM010000001.1, forward strand.
AATTAAAAGTCCCTAAGCGAAAAGTGCGCGAGACGGGCAAACAAAAAGTCCCTAAGCGAAAAGTGCGCGAGACAGGCAAACAAAAAGTCCCTAAGCGAAAAATGCGCAAGACGGGCAAATCAAAAGTCCCTAAGCGAAAAGTGCGCGAGACGGGCAAATCAAAAGTCCCTAAGCGAAAAGTGCGCGAGACGGGCAAACAAAAAGTCCCTAAGCGAAAAATGCGCAAGACGGGCAAATCAAAAGTCCCTAAGCGAAAAGTGCGCGAGACGGGCAAACAAAAAGTCCCTAAGCGAAAAATGCGCGAGACGGGCAAATCAAAAGTCCCTAAGCGAAAAGTGCGCGAGACGGGCAAACAAAAAGTCCCTAAGCGAAAAATGCGCGAGACGGGCAAATCAAAAGTCCCTAAGCGAAAAGTGCGCGAGACGGGCAAACAAAAAGTCCCTAAGCGAAAAATGCGCGAGACGGGCAAATCAAAAGTCCCTAAGCGAAAAGTGTGCGAGACGGGCAAACAAAAAGTCCCTAAGCGAAAAGTGCGCGAGACGGGCAAACAAAAAGTCCATAAGCGAAAAATGCGCGAGACGGGCAAACAAAAAGTCCCTAAGCGAAAAGTACGCGAGACGGGCAAACAAAAAGTCTCTAAGCGAAAAGTGCGCGAGACGGGCAAACAAAAAGTCCCTAAGCGAAAAATGCGCGAGACGGGCAAATCAAAAGTCTCTAAGCGAAAAGTGCGAGAGACGAGCAAACAAAAAGTCCCTACGCGAAAAGTGTACGAGACGGGTAAACAAAAGTCCCTAAGCGAAAAATGCGCGAGACGGGCAAATCAAAAGTCCCTAAGCACAGAAGGGTGCAAGACGGGCAAAAATAAGTCTCTAAATGAGGTATGTCACAATTTATCATTGGATATGTGCTGCAATTGGTTGACAAATTACATTTAAACGTTTTATATTGGCATAAAAGCGATGTTATATTCTTATCAATTCTATAAAGTTTCTAAGCACAAAACGGAGCAAGACGGGCAAATTCGAAAATCCCTAAGCGAAAAGTGTGCGAGATGGGCAAATGAAAAGTCCCTAAGCACAAAAGCGTGCGAGATGGGCAAACCAAAAGCCTGAAGCGAAAAAGTTTGCGATGTAAGTCATGCATGACGTGCTTGAGCTTGAAGCAGTAATTGAGCGACATAAGCCCCATATGTAAAAGAACTTGAAGCAAAAAAATGCATGAGGAAAGTCGGATTATTACGTGAGACTAATACAAGATAAATGTATAGTTGCTTCGGTAGATGCGTTTAAAAATGGGCTGATCAGTTTGTAAAAGACTAAGCTCTTTCACAAAAAACTGGGGAGCACTCTAGATTAATTTCTGCCTCAAAAGGAGCATCGATACTAACAGGCACCCAAGCATCTACGCCCTGAGGTGCTATAATTATCTAAATCATCTTCGTCCAAGCCTGTGAGAACCCCGACCATCTCGGGTCAACGAAAAGGCTCTTAAGGGCTGGTAAGATCAGATAGATCTTTGCCTATTCTCAGAAAATGTTCCAAATCCTCAGCATCAGGATCAAGCTTCAACCAATCCGGAGCATGCCAAGCACAAATCGCATCTGATGAAACCAAAAGGCTTTGGTGGCTCCGCAATCTTGTGATTTCTCCTTATAGCTCTTGGTTTTGGTCAGCTAAAACCTTGAATTTGAAAAGAAGGGTGGTATATTCCACTGGAGAAGCATTTAGCTCAGAGAAGAAAAACGTATCTCGGTAGTGTTCTAAAAAGACACTTGACAAAAGAAATGATGACAGAAAAATGTTTCTGCTACAAATAATAATGAAGTTCACTAGTTAAGCCCTCAAGTGAAGATGAAAAGATTCTTGTGATAATCCTAGGAAGAGGGCAGCAAAAGAATTTGAAAAGCCCATTCTTTATATACTCTTTCACAAGGTAAACCTTGTAAAAGAGTGGGGAGCAATTGATGTGGACTAGATCAATTATTACTGGGCTTTTCTATAAATCAAGTTGAAGACCATTGAGCCAAATGATAATCTAAGCCCAAGAGAAAAGAGGACTCAGAAGGCCCATAAATGATCCACTGGGTTATTATTTAAGCTGTAGGGCTTAAAGGTAATTACGCGTAAAATAACTCCTATAAATAGGTCACAGGTATCATTCTTAAACCCTAAGCTCTATTTGCCTACTGAAACCCTGCCAAAACCCTGTCTGACTTAAGCATCGGAGTGCGCGCGCAGGGGAAAACCCCTGCGCCCCCTGATGGTATTTTCTCTTGCAGAATTCTTGAAGACAAACTAACGCGAAGATCGAGGATTCGACATCAGAAAATATTTATTGTTGTTTTTGGCAACAACAAATACCAATCTTAAATGAGAGAGGAGATGCAAGAGAAATACTTAAATGATAGATTAGTCGCAAAATCAACGGAAAGCACAGGCATTAAACACTCATCAAGGCAAAGGAAATTAAAGAAAACTATAAAGAGACAATTGAAAAAGAATACAATGCCAAATCGAAAAACCAACGAAAAAAAAAAAGAAAGAGGCAAAAATAACAATCAAATGACAAGGAAATCATCTGACAAAGAGATAAAGAGGCAAAGAAAAAAAAGCAAGAAACTTCTAGGTTTACGCAAGAAATTGAAGCAAAAAAACACAAGCAGAGAAAAAAGATGCAAAGCCTTGCACCAGTCAAGGACCAAACCTTGTTAACACCAGTAATCACAAGTTGCACAACCAAACTTGGAAAGACAGCCGAGAGCAGTAGTTGAGACCCCAAACAAAATAGACGACAAGAGCAAACAACCAGCAAGGAAAGAAAACGAATGACCACAACAAAAATAATAAAAGAAGACCAAGGACAACAGTTAGGAAAAGTAAGCAAGAAAAGAGATTTTTTTCGCAAGATGAAGACTGACACAATAAGCTGGGGATCGTACAGTTGAGGCATGATGACCACAGTCCAGACAAGAAAAATGGCGACAAGAAAATAAAGCCCCCAACAGACATGACAAACCGTGCAAGAAAACACCCAACCTAAAAGGCACAGAACCATCTATGCAGAGGCGACTCTCACAATAACAAACGTAATGAAAGCAAGAAAAGCTTTCGAAAAAACGAAGGTTAAATTTTTGCAGAAATTATGGCTATTCGTTGGGAAGAAAGAGCCGAAAAAAAGAAATGATAGAGGACAAAAATATTAATCCAAGGCATGTAAAATAGAGAGAGAGCTGAAACCACAATCAGCTAATATCACATCTCATAAAATTTATCTTTTTTTGTCCAATAAAAAAAAACAAAACGAAACTGCAGAGGTGCCTTCAAGAGAGAGCGAGAAGGGCACTACTTTTAATTGCATTAATTAGCAAATTAAAAGCACATTTGGGAAAAGAAAACATAGGTACACAGACGTGCCAAAAAGATAAGTATTTTTAGGGGAAAAATGGGACCCACAATAAAGAAATGTAGATAGAAAAAACGATTGCTCCAATTCCTCTTTTTTTTGTTACAATTGCTCCAGTTCCTTTAAAGCTTGGATAAACAAAACAACATAATCGGACATGGGTTGCAAATGCATTTACAAAGAAATACACGGGCAAAGCCAAAAAAAAGAAGGGTAAAAGAAATATTTGACAATCACCAGTGGACCCCAGCCGCAATTAAAAAGAAGCACTAAATTCAACAAAACAGATAAAACAAAATAGATGCAAAATGCAAGATTGAAGAAAGGGACAGAAATGGAGCTGTAAAAACTTCACAAATAACTGTGTTTGTCACAATGCTCAAAACGGGAGACGTGGCACCCAAAAGGAAGCGTTTAATGAAGAACCTGCGAATATGGAGCCATGGAGCAAAAGCTGGCTACGTGGCAGCATGCGAAGGCATGAACGCGGCCAATAAAGCAGCGAGCGAAGACACGAGCATGGCCAGTAAAGAGAGCAGCAACGTAGCTTCACCAGAAAGCTTAAAATGCAGCACTTTTAATTGTATTAATAATTAATTAACATATATATATATATATATATATATATATATATATATATATATATATATATACACACACACACGTATGTGTATATATATATTTAATGTGACATACGTTGAAAAAGATTAACTGCTACGTTTGGTTCTGTGCTGCTAGGGTGAGTATCGGCCGGCTTGAATTTGCCTGAATTTCTACTCAAGGCATTAATAAAACTCATATTCAATAGCTCTCAAGTCAAATAAGAGCAGGCGGTAAGTCTGCCTGATTAGTTTATTAGTAGCTTGCTCACACCAACACATGCAGCTAAAAATATTAGTTTAATTAAGATTCTAAAACTCATTCTTTTTGCTGGTTTAGTCAGTACAGTGCTCTTTTAATATTTTTAAAAATTTTTATTAAGTATACTCGTATTTGATTAGGATATGTATTTTGTTTATCATTGTTGGGCAAGAGCATTTCTGTCGATGTTTATGGATTTCTAAAAGTTTAAGATTAGATGTATACATTTTGTTGTCTATTGAGATTTCTGTCAGCAACTGCCTAATGATTACTACTTTCATTTTCTGTGATTTTGAAGTTTATGGCTTGCACTTTGTGTAGCTACTAATAGTTGTGCTTGGTTGAGCACTGCAGTGCTGTTGTCAATATGAGAAATTTCCCAGTCAGTCGAGGCACAGTTGCTGGTATTCTCAATGGCTATGGTGGGCTTAGTGCTCCAGTATTTACAGAAATTTACAGTATCGTACTTCGAAAATCCTCTTCTAACCTTTTGATGTTTCTTTCGATTGGCATCCCTATTCTTTGCTTTGTCTTGATGTACATTGTTAGGGCTTGTACTCCCACTTATGGTGAAGACTCTGCAGAACATGGCCATTTTCTCTTTATCCAAGTAGCTAGTGTGGTCCTTGGCTTGTATGTTTTAACGACCACTATATCAGACCATATGTTTCATTTTGGTGCTGAGATTTCTTATGCCATTCTCACTGTAATGGTTGTTCTTCTCATGGCTCCCCTTGCAATACCTGTAAAGATGACTATTTGTCCCTCGAGGATTAACGAACCAGGGATTCCTAAACAACCAGTTTCATCTTCGGATGAAATGCTTCGAGGATAAGGTAATGAAGACAAAACAGAACCACTGTTCAGGTCATCTGAATCAGCAACATACCTGGGAAGCTTTCGTGAAGGTGATGATGCGTCAGAGGTGGCCATGCTTCTTGCTGTGGGTGAGGGGGCAGTTAAGAAGAAGAGGAGGCCTAAATGGGGGAAGGATTTCAAATTTAGCGAAGCTGTAATCAAAGCTGATTTCTGGCATCTTTTCTCAGTCTACTTTGCTGGTGTTGGTTCTGGTGTGACTGTTCGCAACAATCTGGCTGTAATAATCCCAATTTTCTCATAGTCGTCATAATTTACTGAGTGTAAAAATTTAAAAAGAAAATATTAATTGTAAAAAATACTTAAATAAAGAGTTTGTTTGATAAAATTCAGAAAGATGTTTGGTGAGAGTTTCACCAAAATTTTTTCTGTCCAAATCGAAGTGAGATTCTATAAAAATGATATTAAATGATGAAATTAATGTAATTTTAATCACAAAATAAGTGTCTTAAATATATTACTTGAGTATAAATAACTCCCAAATAAAAAAAATGAATAAAAATAATGAAATTGTTAATATTTGTTAATTATGAAATTAAAATAAATAATGAATAAAAATAGATTGTGAAGTAAAAATTGAAAAAAATTTACAACTTATGATAATTATGTTTTAAATACTTAATAAAAAATAAAATAAATTATTTATTTAAAATAACAAAATATCTATAATAATAATAATAAAAAGATAAAAATATGGCATCAAGCTTCACGTGGAAGCTTGCTGCACCACAAATTGAAATAAAAAATAAAAGAAAGAAAAAGGAGTGAAAGAAAGGAGAATTGATTAATTAAAGGTTTAATAGTTAAATAAGTCTTTAACTTTTAGCCTAAAATAGAATTTAGCCCTTAACGTTTTATTGCATGAAATTCAGTTCATAAACTTTTTATTTCAGTGGAAATAGATCAAATTTGTTAAATAAACTAACTGTCGTTAGTTTTGCATACGTGGCATGCCACGTGGCAGCTAACTAAGCTATCCACGTCAGCTGCCACGTATGTAAAACTAACGGCAATTAGTATCATTTAACAGATTTTGACTTAATTGCGTAACTGTAAAAGGTTGAGGGTTTATTTCCACTAAAATAAAAGTTTATGAACTAAATTTCATGAAATAAAATGTTGAGGGCTGAATCCCATTTTAAGCTAAAGGTTGAGGGCATATTTGACTATTAAGCCTTAATTAAAACATGTGCCTAAATCTTATTGGCTGGAAATTTTAATAAAATAAAATGAAACAAGACTAAACCCAGCCTCCATCACCGACTTTCACTTCCCATTTTCTGCTGCCACACCGATTTCCTTGTAGCTGCATGTTTCTTCTTCTTCTTTTCTCACGTGTTCACCTATTTGCTGAGGAAATTCAATATTTCTTCCCCTAATCCATCAAAAAGCCTTCATGAAATTTATCTTTCATTACAAGAACAACCAAAACCCAGCTTTTGGAGTGACTGACGTGAAGCAATTTTTACTCGTTTGGCTGCTCTGTTTCGTTCCAGCAGGTAAGATAATGGGGTGATATTTTCTTTGACATTAGTTGTAGTATTCACTTGTTTGGAGCTTGGATGATATGGTTTGAGCCTTGAATTAGAATAGATGAGAATATAGATGTACAGGGCAGTTCGGTTATGGCAGAAACATGAAGAAATTTTGGTAATTTTAATGCTTGTTGAATAGGAGTAAGTTGTAGATGATGTATTAAACTTGGATGGAATTAGGAATTGATGACAATTTGTGAGGACATAAAAGTGGCTGTTTGTGGCGTGAATAAGGACACTCACGGACAGAATATGGGTTAAATGATGATGGTTTAATTTTGTTGAATTGAAAGTATTTGATGGAAACCCCAAATGAATAGAAAAGAATCATGGAAGTAGGAATGAGTGAAGAGTGCAAATCATAAAGAGATAAAATTTGAAACTCACGGTTGTGGGTGGAATATAGGATGATGATGAGTCTTCATGCAGGGCATTTGGTCAGGCAAGGAAAAAGGAAGAAAAAAATTGATGAAATTTTATTAAATCGTGATTTTAAGATTAAATTAGAATTTAAGAATAATAAGTAAAATTTAATTGTGATTATTCAGTCATGAAGGAACAGAATAAGGTGTTAGTGTAATGGGTGCTAAATAATAATTGTAAAATTTAGATAATGGTGAATAATGATTAATTATATCAATAAATTTGAGAAAAAAATGAGTTTAGAGCAATTTAAAAGATTTTGGTCAAATTTGCAAGATGGGGTTTTATGCCAAATTTTATGATTTAATGAGGATAGAAAAATGAAATAAGATTAGTAGGATTATTTATGAAATTGGATTTGGAAAAGAAGAAAATTTAGTTGTAATTATGTTTACATAACTAATAAGTAAATAAAGTAAATTAGTTATTAAAGTCATGGCATAGAATTTTAATATAGAATATAATTTAGAAAGGAATATGATTTAATTGAAAATTTTATTTGGTGATTGATAAGAAATGAACTAAACTAAATTAATTGTAGGAAGTAATAAAGTAGAAGACAAGAAATTAAGAGAAAATTTATTAAAAGCCATAATATGAAATTAAATTTGAAAAGAACACAAATTTAATTGTAGTTATGTGTTGGTATTTAATAAAAGATCAAGATGAATTAATTTTGGGGAATTAATAAAATAAAAGTAAAATTTAATATAAGCAAACAATGGAATTAATACTAATAGTGAACAAAGATTAATTGAAAATTTTAAATTGGAAAAATGATAAGGATAATACAAAATGAATATTTGACTATGATAGGAATTAATATGGGAAAGGATTAAAATGAGAATGGAACATGAATAAATATTAATCATCAAATAAGAATCGAATATGACTAATATTGAACAAAAGAAATAATATTGGCTAAGGCATTATATATGGAATATTTGTATTGATTATTATTGATTTAAGAATTAAAGAGAAATAATTAGGATAATAGGATTTTAGTGAAACTAGAATTAGGAAAGGAATTCAATTTAATTATATTTATATTGGTAGCTAATGGGAAATAAAATAAATTAATTATTGAACTTAATAAAACATATAATAGAAAAGATATATAATATTGGTGAAATTGGACTTGGAGAAAAGAATGAAATTTAACTATAGTTAATTATAATTGTAATTAAAGTAAAATAAATTTAAATTACCATGGGAAATGACAAATTTGAAGATAAGAAATTCTAGAATATTTTTTAGAATTACATTATAAGATTTTGAATATAATTCAAAGTTATTGTGCAGTGTGAAGTACGAGGAATAAAGAGGCGTAAGTGGATTACCGGATTTCATACTGCACGGAAATAGAGGTAAGAAACATGTATAGGAGTAGCATAGGATATGTTTTACTTTCAACTGAATATTTTTGGAAATCTTGTTTTAATCATTCCTTACCCAATTTTCTGAATACAAGAAATAGAATTTATCTTTAATTTCTACAAGTTTAAATATTGCATTATATGAAATGTTTTACATGAGTTGATTTAAAAGAAATGATTTATATGCATTGAATTACATTAAATGATTTACATGAAATGAGTACATGATAGGATTTACGTGAATTAAATCGCATGCAATAACTTACATGAATTGCATTATATGAAACGATTTATACGAATTTCATTATATGAAATGGTTTACATAGATTGCATTAGATGAAAAGATTTACATAGATTGCATTAGATGAAAAGATTTGCATGAATAGAACTACAAGAAATGATTTATATGAATTGTATTACATGAGACGACTTACATAATTTGAATTACATGAAATGTTTTACATGAATCGAATTACCCGAAATGATTTACATGAACTGAGTTATGACAAGATTTATACGAATTTATTTACATGAAATGATTTAAAAGAAGTGATTTATATGAAATGATTTTATGAGATTGATATCTCCCTGATGATTGTGCATACGAGACAGTGATGATTAGGCTGGGAGACGTCTCAGACCTTCCCTTTTACATGATATGACTGTGGGAATTATGGTCAAACCCACAGGTTTACACAGTGAGTACTTGACCAGTGCAAACTGTGAGTGATCGACGATGGCCATTCGTTACAGTGTTTCGTAGGATTGGCTAAGGAGTTCCGGATCCCTGGCCTTCCTATACAGGTCCCTTATAGGATACAGTGTGTGCATGAATCTTTGGGAGATTATTTTTTTATCAATGTGTGATACTTGACAGATGATTGATTTATTAAATGATTTGGCTTACAAGATTGATTTACTGAATGATTTGGTTTACAAGAATGATACATGAGTTGATTTTAAGTAACAATAAAAGTGATACGAGTTTTACAATATATGTTTTCTCAATACAAGTGCATTCATTCTATTTAATGATTTTAAATGAATCGCTTTACTGTATAAACGAAATTATTGAGATCATTGCATTATTTTATGATCTTGAATTTGTTATCATATTGTTCATTGAAATTTCATAGCATAAATTATTAAATGTTTCATATTGTTTAATGATTTGACATTACATCGCATAAAACTACTAAATGTTTTATATTAATTAATGATTTCATCAACAATTGTATTCCTCTCTATAGTCACATCTAGGGGTCGGAGCACGACAAGTACTTCAAAGTACCTTCCATACTCCACCCGGTTACCTAGCCAACTATAGTATCCTTCTTATAGCATACCCTAGTGAGCCATTAGAGAAATAAATGTTTTTATTGCATTTTAATACTTATATTAAATATGCCTCTCTCATAATTTTTATTTAATTGCATATAGTACGCACTTTTATATATGTTTCTTACTGGGCTTTTTCCAAAGCTCACCCCCCTTCTCACCATCCCAGATAGCTCATCAATATACGATAAATCCGCTGCGAAGAAATCATTAGAAGTTCAAAGGGCTCAATGATCAGGTATATGTAGAATTTTATACTTATATTCAGACATGTATTTGCACAACAGTTGTAAATAAAGAATGTATATGAAATTGTGCGGTGTGAATTAATATGAATTGTTGTAAATAAAAATTATAAATATTACGATATATATATTTATTCTGATTTTTCTTAAATTCTATTTATAGACTATGAAGGATATGAAGCAAAGAAGAATAGGAGAGATTGAAGAAAGAGTTCAGTATTTTCTGGAAAAGCCACTGTTTTGGGCTGCATTGTTCATAATTTATACAAACATCAACCAAAAGCTTAAACTTAACAACTCCTAACAACTACCTTACATGTTTGCCTAACAAAATGGATTACCATAACCTTATCATATCAAGAGCTACCTAAAAACTGATGCAATAGCACAAGTAATGGGCAGAACATGTCAAAAAGTCACAACAGCAGAAATGCCACTCAAGCTTCTTCAACTGCTAACACTCCTCCTTGGCATTTCTACTGGAAACACCAAGGCTCCTCCTTAATGTTTCAAACCTTGCTTTTGACAAAGCCTTGGTTAAAATGTCTGCAATCTGATCTCTTGACTTGCAATGCACTAATTTCACTTCATTCTCAGCTTCAGCTTCTCTAAGAAAATGATACTTGATCTTTATATGCTTAGTTCTCCCATGAAACATAGGGTCCTTGGCCATTGCAATTGCTGATTGATTATCACAGAAAATTTTTGTTGGACCATCTTGCTTCTGATTCTGAACCATAGGAGTACAAACAGCTTTACAATTCTCCATGTTGAATTTTTTCAACAATTCCTTGGCATATTTCTCTTGAGAAATGAAGATTCCTTGTTGAGTTTGAGAAATTTCAATTCCAAAGAAGTAAGACATCTCCCCCAAGTCTGTCATTTCAAAGACTTTCATCATTTGGTCTTTGAATTGCAACACCAATTTAGATTTGCTTCCTGTCACCAACAAATCATCAACATACAATGAAACAACCAATAGATCATCATTGGTTGTAGCTTTGGTATATAGTGTAGCCTCACTAAGACTCTTCTTGAATCCCAACTTCAATAAATGATCATCAATTCTGGAATTCCAAGCTCTTGGAGCTTGCTTAAGTCCATACAAAGCCTTCTTGAGTAGATTACCAAGTTGCTTACAAGACCTACATTGTATGTCAGGTCTGTACCAACAATATTTCTCTAGATGTGTGGTCTTTTTGCAGTGAGAACATGGTGGAAATTTACCTTTCTTCCTACCACTTCCTGCATTTTTGTTTCTTCTGTCTCCTGACTTTTTGTTCTTGCCCTCATGTTGCATTTTGCCTTTTTCATTGGCAACAAATGCACCTTCAGTTGAATCCTCTTGCCTGATGGCTCTTCTTTGCTCTTGTACTTGTAGAGCATTAATCAATTATGCCATAGATATCTTGGTCAAGTCTTTGGAATCTTCAAGTGAAGAGATTTTAGATTCAAACCTCTCAGGTAAGCTAACAAGAACTTTCTCTACAACTCTTTTATCTGTCATCTCCTCTCCAAGTAGCCTAAGCTTGTTTACTATCTTCATGAGTCTGTCATTATACTCTTTTAGAGTTTCAGACTCTTTCATCTTCAAAACTTCATACTCCCTTTTGAGATTGAGCACTTGCATCTGTCTTGTCTTGTCACTGCCCATAAATTTTTCCTTAAGCTTGTCCCAAGCTTGTTTTGCTGTCTCACAAGTCATGATTCTGATGAATATCTCATCAGAAACTGACGATTCAATACAGCTCTTTGCTTTGTACCTCTTGGCTTTCTCTTCACTGTAATTCTTCATCTGATTTACAGTTGGATTTGCTGGTAAATGAGGTGGTTCTTTCTCATCCTCAACCACATCCCATAAATCAAAGGCACACAAATAGGTTTTCATTTTGACAGACCATATATGGTAGTTTTCACCAGAGAAAACAAGAGTTGAAGGCAAGGTGCAGCTGCTTGAGGCCATATATGACTGACAAAAGTTTGCTGGTTGTGTTTACTGGTTTTTTTCACTCAACTCTCAATGATTTTCAGGCCCTCTAAGACCATGAACGGCTCTGATGCCAATTGAAGGATATGAAGCAAAGAAGAATAGGAGAGAAAAATTGAAGAAAGAGTTCAGTATTTTTTGGAAAAGCTACTGTTTTGGGCTGCATTGTTCATAATTTATACAAACATCAACCAAAAGCTTAAACTTAACAACTCCTAACAACTAACTTACATGTTTGCCTAACAAAATGGATTACCATAACCTTATCATATCAAGAGCTACCTAAAAAACTGATGCAACAGGACAAGTAATAGGCAGAACATGTCAAAAAGTCACCATAGCAGAAATGCTAGTCAAGCTTCTTCAACTGCTAACAGACTAGATAATTTAAGGGTATAAAGGTTTAATTGTAACAGGAATGGTAAAGAGAATTTACATCAGCACCAAACGCAAACCAACTGATTTCGATTAATGGAATGAAAAAGATAGAAATAAAAAGAAAATTTTGGTTCGAAATTTTATAATTCTGAACGTTACAGTGGCCCATATAGGGATTGCACAAGTTGTATAGAACACAACAATATTGTTGGCTTTATTTAGTTTTTGCAACTTTGTTGGCCGTCTCGGTGGGGGTGTTGTTTCAGAACATTTTGTTAGGTAAGTAATGTCCAAGGAAGGAGAAAATATATGATAAATAATCATTCAACTAATTTGCCATTTTCCATATGGTTTAGAGATTTGACTAATTTAGGCCAGTTACTTAGCTTCTAGGTAATGAACTCTTTGAATAAAGTGAATTAGGTATGCGGCAATTTAACTTCAAGACAGGCATAAACATTGTAAAATAAATAAGTTTAATCCAGTGTGTTCTCTAATCATTTGTTATTATAGCTACTGCATTGAGAGCAAACACTATATTTGTTTCTTAACTGCTAAATTGACCATAGTGGGCATACAGAAACAGATTTTACCTTTTTTTTTTAAGAGATTTCTTTTGAAAATTCTTCTTGATATGATCGAATTGCATCTTGAAACATGCTACAATATATTTACTTCTTATTCTTCAAGAAGGGTTACTCATGCCAATGCCAAAAATAATTTTTTTCTTGAATTCTTTTTTTGGGCATACTTGTATCTGAGACCATTATTAGTTTATGATTGTTGGTTAGAGTATATAGGTGCTGTTAGAAGACGTGTTTAGGACTGCTGTTTAGTGTTGGTTAGTTTTTGTTTGTGGTCATGGTGTAATGGTTAGTTGTTGTTATCATGTTTGTGGTTATGGCGTAATCTTAGGATCATGTTTTTAGTGGGTAGTTATTAATTAAGCTTTAAATTGTAATGTTTCTGATGTTAATTATGTTAAGCTCTTCTTTGCCTTCAAATACGTTGGTCTACATTTCCATCTACCTTCACTATAGCAATACTCAGGTTTCCTCGTCTTATTAAAATTAACTACAATTGGCATCAGAGCTCTCTTCTTAAGGGATTTGTGTGTGAATTTGACGCGTCATGGAAGCTGAAGCCAATCTCTCCGCGATTGCTTCGCCAGTGTTCGACGGCGACAACTACCAGACTTGGGCAGTACGTATGGAGACATACTTGGAAGCTTTGGATCTTTAGGAAGCAGTGGAAGAAGACTATGAAATTCCTGCACTTCCGCACAATCCCACCGTGGCACAAATAAAAGCGCAAAAAGAAAAGAAGACCCAGAAATCAAAGGCAAAAGCCTGCTTGTTTGCTGCAGTTTCATCCACTATCTTCACTCATATCATGTCTTTGAAGTGAGCAAAAGAGATATGGGATTATCTCAAGAACGAATATGAAGGAGATGAAAGAATTAAAGGGATCCAAGTCCTGAACTTGATCAGGGAATTTGAACTTCAAAGAATGAAGGACTCCGAGAGGATTAAAGATTACTCTGACAGGCTTCATAGTATCGCGAACAAGGTAGGGCTTCTTGGATCTGAATTTACTGACTCAAGAATTGTAGAAAAAATTCTTATTACAGTACTTGAAAGATATGAAGCAACTATCACTACCTTGGAGAATACCAAGGATCTGTCGAAAATTTCCTTAGCAGAATTGCTTAACGCATTGCAAGCACAAGAACAAAGAAGACTGATGAGGGAGGATACAACAACCGAAGGAGCTTTGGCAGCCAAGCATCAAAAGGTGGCCAAAAACAAAAGGAAGAAGAAGAAGGATTTTGAAGGAAATGGAGCAAGCACAACATCAGAAAATCCAAAAGGAAAGTATGAAAATCAGAAGAAATTCTTTCCTCCTTGCCAACACTGCGAAAAGAAGGGTCATCCTCCATTTAGATGCTGGAAAAGACCTGATGCTAAGTGCACTAAATGCAATCAGCTGGGGCATGAAGTTATCATCTGCAAAAACAAAAATCAACAACACGGTGAAGAGGCAAAGACTGTTGATCAAGAGGAGGAGGATCATCTGTTCGTCGCTACATGTTTCTCTGGCATCGAATCAAGTGAGAGTTGGCTTATTGACAGTGGTTGTACTAATCACATGACATATGACAAGGATCTATTCAGGGAACTCTGCAACGCAAACTCATCGAAGGTTCGAGTTGGAAATGGCAAGTACATAGCTGTGAAAGGAAAAGGAACAGTTGCAATTTCAACCTGTTCAGGTACAAAGTTCATTTCTGATGTGTTGTATGTTCCTGAAATTGATCAAAACTTGTTAAGTGTTGGACAACTAATTGAAAAGGGTTATAAAGTTGTGTTCGAAGACAAAAGTTGCTTGATTAAAGATGCGGTTGGCCAAGATATTTTCAAAGTAAAAATGAAAGGGAAAAGTTTTGCTCTAAATCTATTGGAGGAGGAGCAAACTGCTTTCCCAATCAAAGAAAATATCACTGAAATATGGCACAAGAGGCTCGGGCACTGTCATCACCAGGGGTTGTTGCAGATGAAATCCAAGAAGATGGAAAATGATCTTCCAGAACTTGCAGATCATATTCTAAACTGCAAAGCATGTCAGTTTGGAAAGCAAAGCAGGAAACCATTTCCCAAGGCAACATGGAGAGCATCAAAGAAGCTACAATTAATTCATACTGACATTGCAGGCCCACAAAGAACGCCTTCTCTGAAAGGTAGTCTTTATTATGTTGTATTCATTGATGATTTCACCCGCATGTGTTGGATTTTCTTTTTGAAGCACAAGTCAGAGGTGGCTCAAGTCTTTTGGAACTTTAAAGCCAGAGTTGAGAACGAGAGTGGCTGCAGAATTCAAACTCTTAGATCAGACAATGGCAAGGAGTACACCTCTGATGCATTCAATCGTTTTTGTGATGAGGTAGGCATCCGACATCAATTAACCGCTCCATACACTCCACAACAAAATGGAGTAAGTGAGAGACGGAACAGATTCATATTGAAGATGACACGATGTATGCTATATGAGAAGAACTTGCCAAAACAATTCTGGGCTGAAGCAGCAAACACTGCTGTTTTTTTGCAAAACAGACTTCTCACAAGAGCAGTGAAGGATCAAACACCCTTTGAGGCATGGTATGGCTATAAACCATCTCTAAATCTCCTTAAAATATTTGGATGTTTGTGTTTCACTCATGTTCCTCATATCAAGAGAGACAAACTAGACAAAAGAGCACTTCTAGGCATCTTTATTGGCTACAGCTCGGTTGCAAAAGCTTATAAAGTTTTCTAGCCACAAACTGGAAAAATTATCATAAGCAGGGATGTGCACTTTATGGAAGACGAAGAGTGGAACTGGGATGATGCAAAAAGGATGGATCCAACCTCAAAAGAGCCAAATCTCAAGTTTTCTGTTTTGGACATAGTAGAACAAAGCAATGGAGACTGGGAGAATGCAATGGTGGATGACAGTCCTATCAGAGGGACAAGACTACTTTCAGATGTTTATCAAAGATGCAATATTGCTGTGTGTGAACCTTCAGATTATGAAGAAGCCAAGGCGGATCAAAATTGGATTGCTGCAATGAAGGAGGAGTTGCTCATGATTGAAAGGAATAAAACATGGGAGTTGGTTGATCGTCCCCAAAACAAAAATGTAATTGGAGTCAAGTGGGTGTACAGAACCAAGCTTAATGCTGATGGCTCAATCAACAAGTATAAAGCTCGACTCGTGGTAGGTTATGCTCAAGTATTTGGTGTGGACTACTCAGATACCTTCGCACCAGTTGCTAGACTCGACACCATTAGGCTCTTACTCGCTATTGCTGCACAAAAGAATTGGAAGGTGTACCACTTAGATGTCAAGTCAGCGTTCTTGAATGGTTTTCTGCAGGAGGAAATTTATGTAGAGCAACCGGAAGGCTATGTAAAGGAAGGAGAAGAAGACAAAGTTTATCTTCTTAAAAAGGCACTTTACGGATTGAAGCAAGCTCCAAGAGCTTGGTACAGCAGGATTGATGAACATTTACAGAATTTGGGATTTGCTAAAAGCTTATCTGAATCAACATTATATGTCAAGCACAATGGAGCTGACATTCTTATCATTTCACTATATGTGGATGATTTGCTTGTGACAAGAAACAACACAAGTATAGTGGAGAAGTTTAAGCAAGAGATGATGGAGTTTTTTGAGATGACAGATCTCGGATTGATGACCTTCTTTCTTGGAATGGAAATTAAACAGAATGAATATGAAGTCTTCATCTGTCAGAAGAAATATGCCAAGGAGATTCTGAAGAAGTTTAAACTCGAAGAATCCAAAGAAATGAGCACTCCAATGAACTCGAAGGAAAAGCTTTGTAAAGAAGATGGAACACAGAAGATTGATCAGGCATATTTCAGAAGCTTGATTGGTTGCTTGATGTATCTCACAGCAACTCGGCCTGACATTTTGAATGCTGTAAGCATTTTGTCTCGGTTTATGCACTGTGCAAGTGAACAGCATCTCAAGGCTGCAAAAAGGGTGCTTAGATATGTGAAAGGAACATGTGATTTTGGTATAAAATTCACAAAGAGTAAAGAGTTCAAGCTGGTTGGTTTCTCAGATAGCGATTGGGGAGGTTCCATTGATGATATGAAGAGCACTTCAGGTTACTGTTTCACACTTGGTTCTGGTGTTTTCTCATGGAGCTCGAAAAAACAAGAAATTGTAGCTCAGTCCACTGCTGAAGCAGAGTTTGTAGCTGCAACAGCTACTGTTAATCAAGCTTTGTGGCTGAGGAAGATTTTAATTGATCTTAACTTGGAGCAGGAGGAAAGCACAGAGATTCTTGTTGACAACCAAGCTGCTATTGCTATCTCTCAAAATCCTGTGTTTCACGGGAAAACTAAACACTTTAATATTAAATTATTCTTCTTAAGGGAAGTACAGAAAGATGGAGCTGTTGTTCTTGTCTACTGCAAAACAGAAGATCAGGTTGCAGATATTTTCACCAAGCCATTGCCGGTTAGCAAGTTTGAATTTCTGAGGACAAAACTTGGTGTTTGCAGCTCCTAAAGCAAGGAGGAGTGTTAGAAGACGTGATTAGGACTGCTGTTTAGTGTTGGTTAGTTTTTGTTTGTGGTCATGGTGTAATGGTTAGTTGTTGTTATCATGTTTGTGGTCATGGCGTAATCTTAGGATTATGTTTTTAGTGGGTAGTTATTAATTAAGCTTTAAATTGTAATGTTTCTGATGTTAATTATGTTAAGCTCTTCTTTGCCTTCAAATACATTGGTCTACATTTCCATCTACCTTCACTATAGCAATACTCAGGTTTCCTCTTCTTATTAAAATTAACTACAGGTGCCACAGTAGCATTTTATTCTACAGTTTCTTATTTTCTTACCTTGGTTCACTACATTATAAGAATTTTCTGTTATTTGCAGATAAAAAAAAGTTCCCCGCACCATTTGGATGACATTGACTCAAATCATCATGGCCATTACACCTTTTTGCATCAGCCATTAATGGTACCTTATATGCTGCTACTGTATTACTTGGAATATGCTGTGGTGTTCAATTCTCCATCATGATCCCCACTGCTTCTGAGCTCTTTGGTTTTAAGCATTTTGGTATATTTTTCAATTTCATCTCACTAGGAAATCCTCTTGGAGCATTCCTGATAGGGAGTCTCAGATCAATGAGAAACCATGCAAGAGATCTCGAAGACAACTCAGACGTCCAAGGTGGCAACAAGATTATATCATGTAGTTAGCTGTTTAGTTGTATTGTGTACAGCTGTATGGCTTTTGATCTAAAATAGTTAGCTGGTTAGTTGTATTGTGTACAGCTGTATGACTTTTGATTGATTGATATAAAATTGCAAAGAATGGCGGGAAAGAGGGGGATCCCAGATTTGCCAAGAATTTCCACTCTTCCTTGCTCTGTTTTCTTCTTCCTTCATCTCTTAACATTCTTGGAGTGAGAGGCCACTCGAAGAGCCTATCAAATTGGTGCTTTCATCCCCGAACCCATTATGGCTGAAGGTACTCGAGCTTCAACTCGGATGGCCGAAGATTGCATGGCACGACTGAACGCTCATGAAGAACAACTGTTGAGTTTTGCTAGTTTAATGAAGGAGATCAGTATGAAGTTAACAAATCTTGAAGGTAGATTCGACCAAACTGCTCGCAACAAATCGCCAGTCCAACCAGGAAACTCTTCCCCCAGGCAAGATCATTCTGCTATATCTTCTAATTCCCCACAATCCACTTCTTCACTTCTTAAAGCTATTAAATTGACTCTTCCACGATTTGATGGGACTGAACCTCAAGATTGGATTTACAAGGCTAACCAATACTTCACTTTCCACGAAGCTACTGATGCTCAACGGCTTTCAATTTCTTCCTTCTATATGGATGGGCCTGGGTTAGCTTGGTTCCGTTGGTTAGAAAGGAATCATCCACCGCATTCTTGGCAAGAACTTACAGAGGAGTTATTAAGTCGATTTGGACCATCACAGTATCGCGATCTGCAAGGAGAACTTTCCAAGTTATCTCAGATAACAACGGTGGAAGATTATCTGCATCGGTTTGAAGCACTTTCGAATCAAGTGATTGGTGTCTCTGAATCTTTTCTCCAGAGCTGTTTTGAATCGGGTCTCAAGCCGGAGATACGCCGAGAGGTACGTGCTTTTCAACCTTCTTCATTGATG
The DNA here is from genome assembly GCA_032173925.1 of Heritiera fomes. NCBI lineage: Eukaryota > Viridiplantae > Streptophyta > Magnoliopsida > Malvales > Malvaceae > Heritiera > Heritiera fomes. Next base: position 24,414,714 of record JAPDPM010000001.1, read on the forward strand.
CAAGCTGCAAGCCTAGCTAAGTTGATGGAGGACAAATTAACCGAAACACGGCGCACTCAATTTCAACCCTATAACACCTTACCTGGCCTTCTTCCCACCCCACCACAACCACCTTTACATGTACAACCTACAATCAAACCTACCTTACCGATCAAGAGACTTACTACTGCTCAAATGATGGACAGACGTGAGAAGGGTCTATGCTATCACTGTGAAGAGAAATTTCATAGAAATCATGTGTGTAAGGGGAAGTTGCATGTGTTATTAATGGAACCCAATTTAGATGAAGGTCCTAGTGATAATAATCTGTTGCATATGGAAGTAGTTGGTGAATCTACTAGGTCAGAGGAAGAAATTATTCCAGAAATCAGTTGCCATGCATTGGCTGGTCAGCATTCTCCTAGAGCTTTACGTTTACAGGGTTGTATTGGCAATACTGTTGTGCAAATTTTGGTGGATGGCGGCTCTACTCACAACTTCATCCAAGACCGTTTGGTACAACAACTACAACTTCCAGTTCTATCTTCCAAACACTTTAGAGTTATGGTTGGCAATGGAGATTCCTTAACATGTTCAGGACGCTGCCCTCAGATTCCAATTGCAATACAGGGATATCAGTTTTGTATTGACTGCTATGTGCTTCCAATTCAAGGTGCAGATGTCGTCCTTGGAGTTCAATGGCTGGAACTCTTAGGAAATATAGTGACCAATTATAAAACTCTCACTATGGAATTTGTTTTGGATGGCAAACCAGTGAAGCTACAAGGTATTTCTGCACCTAGCCCGACTCCTATTTACTTTCATCAGCTCAAGAAAATGGTAAATTCAAAGTCAATTCATTCCTGTTTCCAATTGTTTACTATATCTCAAAAGAATGAACAGACTAATATTGTATCTTCAAGTCAGCCAGTAGAAATCCAAATTTTGCTTGAGGAGTATAAGGATGTTTTTGAAGTTCCAATCTCTCTTCCACCTAAACGGGACATTGACCACCACATTAACCTACAACCAGGAGCCAAACCAGTAAATGTCAGACCTTATCGATACCCCCACTTCCAAAAGTCTGAACTTGAAAAACTAGTCCAAGAAATATTACAGACTGGTGTAATCCGGCCTAGCCACAGTCCTTATTCGTCACCTGTTCTTTTGATTAAAAAAAAAGACGGCACATGGCGTTTTTGCATTGACTACAGAGCACTAAACCAGATCACAGTCCCAAACCGCTTTCCTATCCCAACAGTAGATGAACTCTTGGATGAACTACATGGAGCTGTTTTTTATTCCAAGTTAGATCTTCGAGCAGGTTATCATCAAATCCGAATGGCTGAAGAGGACATTTGTAAAACTGCGTTTCGTACACATGATGGTCACTTCGAGTTTGTTGTTATGCCTTTTGGCTTGTCCAACGCCCCAGCCACTTTTCAAGAAACAATGAACCAAATATTGAAGCCATTCCTCCGCCGATTCACCTTGGTATTTTTTGATGATATTCTCATCTACAGTGAAAATTTCTTGGAGCATGTACAACATTTGCGTTTGGTGTTTGAGTGTTTGCGCTTCAACAGATTCTATGCAAAGATGAGTAAGTGTGCTTTTGCTCAAGCTCAAATTGAATACCTAGGCCATGTTGTCTCTGCAAAGGGTGTTTCTCCTGATCCCATGAAGATTGATGCTATTCATTCCTGGCCTATTCCTAGAACAGTCAAACAGCTTAGAGCATTCTTGGGATTGTCGGGCTATTACCGTCGTTTTATTCGACATTATGCAAATATTGCAGCTCCACTCACAAATTTATTACAAAAAGATGCCTTTCAATGGACACCCCAAGCTTCTCAAGCTTTTGATCAATTGAAGACAGCTCTCACATCGGCACCAGTTCTTCAACTTCCTGACTTTTCCAAACCTTTTACTATTGAGACAGATGCTTCTGGCGTGGCAGTAGGTGCAGTTCTTTTACAAGCTTCACATCCTTTAGCCTTCTTTAGCAAAAAGCTAAGTCCCCGAATGCAGCTTGCCTCCACATATGTTAGGGAATTATTTGCAATTACTGAAGCAGTTGCCAAATGGCGACAGTATCTGTTAGGTTCTAAATTCATCATTAGAACAGACCAGAAGAGTATTAAAAACCTTATGCAGCAGGTGGTTCAAACACCGAAACAGCATAGATTTCTTATCAAGTTACTTGGTTTTGACTTTGATATCCAATACAACCCAGGAGCTAGTAATCAAGTTGCTGATGCACTCTCAAGACCAGATGGTGTGGATAGTTTACCTCAGATGGAGTTGTCCTCCAAACAGAAGAACAACTTACCTTCTAACTCTTTCTTGGCTTTCTCGGCTCCTGTCTGCTCCTTGATTGATGCATTACGACAGGAAACAGTGCAATTGGATGATTTGAAGAAATTAGCTTCCAATGTCTTAGCCAATCCAGCAAAGTTCTCCTCCTTCAAGTTGCGAGATGGCTTAATATTTTTTCGTAACAGAATAGTGTTAAGTACAAAGTCAGCACATAAGGTCTCACTTATGCAGGAATTTCATTCAACACCACTTGCAGGACATGGAGGTTTTAAAAGAACAGCAGCTCGTTTGGTATCTCAGTTCTATTGGCCAAAGATGTTAGCTGATATTAAACGATTTGTACAAACCTGTCCTATTTGTCAACATTCTAAGTATGAAACTAAAGGCCCAGCTGGATTACTTCAACCACTTCAAGTCCCTAATGCCATTTGGGAGGATATCTCAATGGATTTTATAATTGGTCTTCCAATGTCCAAAGGAAAATCGGTCATTTTGGTTGTTGTTGATCGCTTTTCTAAATATGCTCATTTTTGTGCCTTGTTTTCAGGTTTCACAACTGCCTCAGTTGCTCACATTTTTGCAACTCACATCGTCAAATTACATGGATTTCCTAAATCGATGGTGACTGATCGTGATCCTGTTTTTTTGAGCTCTTTTTGGAAGGAACTTTTTAGATTGAGTGGCACAAAATTGCACTACAGCAGCTCATATCATCCTCAATCCGATGGCCAAACGGAAGTGACTAATCGAGGCCTTGAGCAGTACTTACGGTGCTTTGTGATGGATTCTCCATCTCGCTGGGTGACCTATCTCCATTGGGCAGAGTACTCATATAACACTTCTCTACACACCGCTTCGGGTTTCACTCCATTTGAGATTGTATACGGCAGACCACCACCCTCACTATTGACCTCGGTGTCTGCTACTACTCCACTTGAAGCTGTGGAAACAACCTTGAAGCAACGAACACAACTACTTCAGCAACTACGCCATAACCTGCTAGCAACTCGAAATAGAATGAAACAGATGGCTGATCGCCATCGAAGAGAGCTTGAGTTCAAGGAAGGTGACTTAGTCCCAGTACGACTCCAACCATATTGCCAGACTTCCTTATCTCAACAACCTTATTCTAAGTTGAACAAGAGATATTACGGGCCTTTTCGTGTTCTTCAACGACTTGGTTCTGTTGCTTATCGGCTGGACCTTCCACCAACAGCAAGGCTTCATTCTGTTTTCCATGTATCCTTGTTAAAACCATTTCATGAAAATTTAACATTTCATCCTGCCACTCTCCCTGCTTCTTTTGATGATGGGCATCCAGTGGTGCAGCCACTTGCTATTTTGCAGCAACGTTCTCTTCTACTGAAAGGTAGACCAGTTTTGCAATTGTTGGTGCAATGGGAAGGTCTCCAACCAGAGGACGCTACTTGGGTTCCTTTTTCTGAGTTTTGCAAAGCTTTTCCTCAGTTTGACCTTGAGGGCAAGGTCTGTCTTGATGGGTGGAGGACTGATAGGGAGTCTCAGATCAATGAGAAACCATGCAAGAGATCTCAAAGACAACTCAGACGTCCAAGGTGGCAACAAGATTATATCATGTAGTTAGCTGTTTAGTTGTATTGTGTACAGCTGTATGGCTTTTGATCTAAAATAGTTAGCTGGTTAGTTGTATTGTGTACAGCTGTATGGCTTTTGATTGATTGATATAAAATTGCAAAGAATGGCGGGAAAGAGGGGGATCCCAGATTTGCCAAGAATTTCCACTCTTCCTTGCTCTGTTTTCTTCTTCCTTCATCTCTTAACATTCTTGGAGTGAGAGGCCACTCGAAGAGCCTATCAATTCCTCTTCTCAGGGCTCCCAGCAGGGTATATATATGATAGTGAAGTTGCAAAGCAGCAAGGACTCGATCCAGTCAGTTCAAGCGTTTCGTGCATTGGTCCAAACTGCTTTAGGCTTACTTTCCCGGTTCTCGCTGGTCTATGTGGTGTGGGTTCAGTAGCATGCATCATTCTAACTAAGAGGATATGGCCTGTTTACCAAATGCTTTACGGTGGGGGTTCTTTTAGGCTGCCCCAAACTTCAAATCATTGAGATTTTTGGAATGAAGTGTTGAAGTCTTAGATCATTTTGGAAGCCTTCTATTGCGGCACATCTAGACTAGTTATTTCTACTCTAGTAAGTAAGTTCGTGGTTCACAAACTCTAATCAATGCAGTTCATGTTTGGATAACTGTCTCAAACACGCACATCCAAGCTCGAATTTTTACAATCCTTGTTATAATTTTAAAATCCATCTAGACTTGGTGAATACTTGATAACTTTTATATATTAGAGCATATTACTGTTACTAAATGATTGTGCAAGTTGTCTGTGTCGTGATTAAGCAGCTGCTAATGCAAGCTAGACGTAAATGCAGTCATTAAATACTTTTAAATGCAATGCACCTATGCCTTTTCTTTTTCTGAAACATGAAGTATATGCCTCGAATCATTTGGTCCCACCTCCCAAACGCAAAATGCCATAAAAGATTGATGTGCAGTAGCACACATTTAGTGATTTATAATTGAAAATATATTCATTTTGCCTCAAAACAGTAAGAAGATGGCTTGATATATCTTCATCAATTTACTTGGAATAAATCATTTGTTTATGAGATAATCCTTTTCTGATTTCTTATTCTATGATAGTGTACTGAGATAATAGCTCCTTCAACTTGGATTTTTATGTAGGTTCACAGAAGTTACTGTTCATTATCAGCACTAAATCCTATCCTCTGGTGATTAGTTGCTACAATCTTAAACACTGAGCCACTCTTGCAGAAATCTAAAATTCCACATACCATATTAGTTCCTTTAAGACTTCCATCTCCTACTGCAAAAGGCAAATGCCACAGGACTCCTTATTCCAACTGTTCCTCAACTTTTCAATAGGCTTTTCAGATTTTGCGGAGAGCTACCAAACCTCTGAATCCTTGCAAAACAAGCAAGGCGTAGCCTTTAATTTTGCTATTGCTTTTTATCTTGTGTATTTGCCAGCAGGGTGTGGTCCTTTGCTTACATGAACAGACAGAAAGCCATCTTCCTTTGTATTTGTGGGCAAGAATTTAAAGAAAGTAGGTGCCATGGGCTACAATATTTAGTTTAATTGAAAAAGAGGTTGGTATTCATTGCTACTTTGGAGACACTGGCAGGCAGATGTTAAAGAGCTGTATTGTTTTATAGCAGCTAATGAATCTTGTTTCCTACTTTTGAAGCAGCTGGTTAATGCCCACACCTCAAAACATTACACACAAGCAACAATATTGAATATACGGGAACCATCCTTTCTATCAGTTTAGATCAAGCAGAATTTGTTCCTTATTAATCTTCATTTTCAGACCATAATTGAGCAAATGAGTAGACGGAACTATGATAATCAGTTAGTGAACTGGTTCCCAAGTAATTGCAAACTCAAACTTGGAAAATAAATTGTCTTTTCTCTGTCATTTCCACCTTTTGATACACGCAAAAAGATGCATAAATTGAACAAGACATCGAAATTAACTGAATCAATCAAATAAACACCCCTAAGGTAAAGAAGTTCAGGGAAAGCTGGCAGCTGGCAGCACACAGTCTAGATTTTTTTTTTCACTACAAGGAATGAAAGTTGTCGAGATGAAGGATTTTACAACTCATGACGATCCTACCAAACCAGAAATCTTGAAGGATATATAATTCTTGAAAATTTAAATTACATGAACTCAAAAACAAACTCTGGCATGTGTGTTGATGATAGAAAAGCTGTCCAACACTACTTGAATATGCTAATATTGGACCTAATCAGGTTCAAATGCATAAAAAGCAATTGTTACCAGACACAAGTCTCGTCCCTCTGATTGGAGAAGAGAAAATTTGTATGACCATATCTCAAATTTCCATACAAAACTAAGAAAGACATGGTCAAGTGGGTTTCATGTCCTGAAACAGTGTTGCCCATAATGCATGATCGCCATAGTCAACACCTGCTTTTTCCTTGTAGTAGTCCCCATGAAGCTTCGGGTGTAACGACCTTTATACCGAAAATACGAACCAAATTTTTTCTTTTTCACTTACTTGGTTGGGCTGTACGTACTGTCACAAATCAATTCTTAAGCAAACTTTATATTAGCTAAGTTAATATCTTTTAATTAACTTAGTTCCCAGTCAAATTCTCTTACTAAGCATGCATTTACAATTTCAGATCATCTTACTTGACTAAATATATTTCCACCCAAGTTGCATACATTGTTATAAACCATAAATATATCCTATATTTCCTTTAATTACATCTCATATTATAAAAGTATTGAAATTACAAGTTTGAATATAAAAAGGAATATCGTACATCACATACCTTCGAGGAAAGACAAAAACCTCGAAGGACGTGTAGAACCCCTCATACAAACTCTTACTGGAAATTATCTGAAAGGTGGAGAAAGGAGGTGAGCTTTTTTGGAAAGCTCAGTAAGAAAAACACATAAAGAGACAGATATCGTAAGCTATATGCAAGTATCTGAAAATGATTAATAAGTTCTAAAACGTAAGGGATATTTGTAAAACAGAAAAGTCTAAGAAATTCATCAAAGAAGGAATCCATGTATTCTGAAAATCAGGGGTCAATCAAATCAGTATAACAGAAATTCAGTTAATAAAGCAATGCTACGCAAATATTGTAAATTAGTCGAATTTAGAAATTATATCATAATTCAAACAAATCATATAAATCCGTACCAAATCATTTTCAAATTTCGGAGTCCAATCATATAAATCCATATCAAATCATTTTCAGTTTTCGGAGCTCAATCATATAAATCCATATCATATCGTTTTCAGATTTAAAAGTTCGAAAATCAGATGTTCAGAAATCATTCAAAAATCAGAAAATAACAGAAAGTGGAGACATGGCAGTAACTCGGTATACATCAAGCAGCAAAGATATCCCATTAGGATAATAAACAGATAGACATATGGCCATAGTCCAAGTGGTCTACAGTGAACACTGATCAGGTATCATCTGTGACTGCTGCGGATTGAATCAAATCACACAGCAATGTAGCGCGCAGAATACATATCAAATACAGATACTGTAGGCCCCGAAGGTTACATTACAGCCAGATACTATAGGCCCTGAAGGTCACACTATAGCCAGATACTGTAGGCCCTGAAGGTCACACTGCAGCCAGATACTATAGGCCCCAAAAGTCACACTATAGCCAGATACTGCAAGCCCCGAAGGTCACACTACAGCCAGATATTGTATGCCCCGAAGGTCAAACTACAACCAGATACTACCAAATCCAAAATATACAGCAGTCCAGATACTACAAGATAACGGTTAGCCAGTGTCTCAAAACAAAGTTTCGTAGTTCAGAGTTCAAATCAGTAAATCAAATCATGCAAATACTCATAGGAGTTCATAGAGTAGATTGTCGCATAAAATCATAATTGTTTTCCAAATATTCAAAAGCTTAGTAATTTCCAATATATATAAATAAAGAAAATACATTTCGATGCCATGATTTGTAATAAATTCATAAAACAAAAATTAAAATAGAAAATTCATAAATCTTTAAAATCATGCAATTAAATAAACTTTCAACAAAAATAGATTTCCTTAGAAAATTCATGCCAATGCAGAGTTTCATAAATCCAAATTCGAAAAAGCATGTTCAAAACTCACAGAGGTTCTAAAATCAATTAAAATGCAAGGAATTCTGAAAACTTCATAACTTTTCGTGAATATTTCTAAAACACTAGATTTTGGTAATTTCCATAAAATAAAATTTTAATTTAAAAATTCATGAATATGCTAAAATCATGCAATTTAATATTTTCAAAACTAAATTCCTTAAGAAAGTTATTTCTTAAAATGTTTCTTAACTTTTTAGCTGAAATCACAGAAATCAGTATTCTTACGAAAATTCGATAGCATAACAGCATCAAATTTCTAAAGCCCCTTGCAAAGTAAACGCAGTTCATAAAACACAATGCAATTGATTAAAATCATTCCAGTATCTCCTACGTTCCTTATATATATCCTTTACCTAATAGTCGTGATGCAGCTTATCCAGATCAGTCTAAGAAATCAAAGTGTAGTTTCGAGTTTAATACCACCCAAATGCCAACTCACTTCCTAACTGCAGAAAATCATTAAAACAATTTAATTCCCAAAATTACCTTTTCATTACAAAATTCCCCTTAATATTTTCCAAAATATTTCCTATACCAAGATTACATCCGTTCCATATCGTATTTATCAACACTTAAATGTTGATAGTACTTAATATATTCACATTGCTTTAAAGTGCAACTATTTAAATAAAAGCCTATTTTGTTCTTCTTCATCGAGTTCATGGTGTGTGTGTGTGTGTGTGTATATATATATATATATATATATATATATATATATATATATATATATATATATATATATATTTATAAAACTCCACCTTATCCATACTTATGCATCCATACTCATTTAAATGTTATCCAACCATATCACATATAATTGCACAATGCATTCTAGCACTTCCTTATGTTTATTTTTCTCTTAGGCCTACTTCAAACTAATATTATTATCACTATTTATTTATTTATTTTTAAACTCCCATTATCACAATACAATTAACTTTTTTTTTAATTGATTACAACATTTCTCTTACCCTTGAAAGCTTCCAATTGAACCTTCCCCACAAAGCCTTACCGAGAGTCCCCTGTTTCACACTCAACACTGCCTTTCAAGGACCGCCTTTGATCACTCCTTCTCAGCCTCTGTGAAGACCCTGGGAGTGCCCTTTTCCTCTATTCCCCATGGCCTCACTCACTCGTATTGTCCGCTTTGGGATTCTAGAGGTGGCCCCCGTCCGTAGACGTGGCACTTAGTCCTGCATGGCTTTGTCCCAAGGGTCCTGAAGAACTCAGGTTTAATTCCCCTGAACGCGTCTCTAGTGACTCGAACACTTGACTGGTTAGTAGTGACTTGACATTTGAGGAAGTCAAGTGTTCGAGTCACCACAGACGCATTCAGGGGAATTAAACCTGAGTTCTTCAGGACCTTTGGGACAAAGCCGTGCGGGACTAAGTGCCATGTCTGCGGACGGGGGCCACCTCTAGAATCCTAAAGCGAACAATACGAGTGAGTGAGGCCATGGGGAATAGAGGAAAAGGGCACTCCCAGAATCTTCACAAAAAAAACGCGTGGCCTAATGGTTAGTAGTGACTTGACATTTGAGGAAGTCAAGTGTTCGAGTCAATACAGACGCGCTCAAGGGGATTTATCCTGAGTTCTTCAGGACCCTTGGGACAAAATCGTGCAGGACTAACTACCACGTCTGCGAACGAGGGCCACCTCTAGAATCCCAAAGCAGACAATATGAGTGAGTGAGGCTATGGGGAACAGAGGAAAAGGCACTCCCAGGGTCTTCACAGCTTTATTAACTGAATTTCTATTATACGAATTTGATTAACCTCTGATTTTCAGAATACATGGATTCCTTCTTTGATGAATTTCTCAGACTTTTCTATTTTAGAACTTATTAATCGTTTTCAGATACTTGCATATAGCTTACGGTATATGTCTCTTTATGTGTATTTCTTACTGGGCTTTCCAAAAAGCTCACATGCTTCTCCACCTTCTAGATAATTTGCAGTAAGAGTTTGTACGAGGGGTTCTACACGTCCTTCGAGGTTTTTATCTTCCCTTGAAGGTATGTGATGTACAGTATTCCTTTTTATATTCAGACATGTAATTTCAGTACTTTTATAGTATAGGGATGTAATTAAAGGAAATATAGGATATATTTATGGTTTATAACAACGCATGCAACTTGGGTAGAGATATATTTAGTCAAGTAGGATGATCTGAAATTGTAAATGCATGCTTAGTAAGAGAATTTGACTAGGACCTAAGTTAATTAAAAGATATTAACTTAGCTTATATAAAGTTAGCTTAAGAATTGATTTGTGACACTACGTACAGCCCAACCAAGTAAGTGAAAAAGAAAAAATTTGGTTCGTATTTTCGGTATAAAGGGTCGTTACAAAAGTTGGTATCAAAGCAAGGTTGGTTTGATGTGCGTTAGTGTCAGTAGGTCAAGAACTGCTTACATCCCCGAAGTATTGTGCATGTCTGAATATATACTGTACATATCTATTTAAAATGGTATTGAATGTGTTTATTCTGTATAGGTAAATTATAGCTTTCTCCCTACCTAATTCGTATGTGATGTGATTTGAAAGTGATGAAGTGGTAAATATTTATTTGTTCTATTTTGAACGTATTGAAGTGATATTAGTAAAGGCACAATGGCCAATGTTGTTGGAGATTGACACGATATACCTGTCAAGGCTCATGAATGAGGAATGAAGATGTGTTTGGTAGAGATGATGGTGGTATGATCTAGCATAATTGGTCTAAGAACCTTAATTTTTGAGATTGTTGGAACTTTGAAATTTGGATTTCAAATCATAAAATTTTTAATTTTGAGAGATTAGTCTTTTTTAGTGAGCCTCCATAAAGTATTATTAGACTAAGTTTTCTAGATTTGACCAGTAAAAGTTTAGATTTATCCACCACGTGAGACAGGAAGTGGACTTTTTAATATGTTTCCAAAAGGAACAAATACCTGATCTTCCTCTTAACTTGAAAAATGTATTTAATCATGTGTATTTTTGAAAAGTATTTTTCAAAAGTCCATATACTTTAAAAACTATATGACATTGAAGACCATGAGGATTAAGAAGTAATTGGTCTAAAAAATATATGGACCCCTGAAATTGTACAGTTGAACTACAAGGATTTTGAAAGCTCAATGACTTAAAATATATGGTTTTGAACTATGCGGAATCAGAGACATGTGAATTTTGAAAATCAAAAGACTCTTCAAATTTCACATCGTAGAGTCGAAATTGAACACGACATGTTGGAAGTGAATCCTTGAGGGAATGACAGAGATATAAGTACACGTCGTATTCTATGGCTTTTGATAAAAAAAAAGATATTTAATTGGTTAAGATCTTGCGTGTCTTATCATAACATTGATTTTGCCTCAGTTGAAGGTTTCTAATTTATAGGAGAATGCATATTGCAAAGTGTGAGATAAGGAGGTACCTCTGATTTGTTGAATGCTCAAATATTTGAATTTTGATTTAATTAATCTCTTTAGATAAGTAATAATATGTGAGTTAGACCTTGAAGTTTATCAAATTTAGTATGTAAAGGATGTAAAGTAAAGGTGGGACATAAGAGACTCGAGATCATCTTGTTATAACATTTATCTTAGAACAGTTGGTGGTTTCTAAATTATAAAAGAGGTATGGTTGCAATGTGTGAACTAATGAGATATGTCTAATTGGTGAACTTCTCAAACATCAAACTGCAAGGTTAATGTGAAATAAGTTGATCTTTAGATAAGTGATAATATGTAAATTTGACTTTAAAGTTATCAGACTTGGATTATATGGATACAAAAGATGTGAGAAAGGAAATTATCCTTACCTCCTTCAGATGGACATGGAAAAAAAATTTGGAGGACCAAATTTATTAAGGTGGAGAGAATGTGAGAATCACAATTTTCTTAAATTGATCTTATACTCAACGAGTAATTTTAAATGTATATAATGTGAAAAGGTAACTTGCGGATATCAGATATATGATTATGATTCATAATTATTGAAATGAAGTCCTTCAGAATAACAAATATATATAGGTGTCAAATTAAAAATAAAGGAAAATATATATTACTAATGTATATATATAAATGAATATAAATATATATTAAATAAATAAATAAAAAGACCTATAACATATTTATATCAATGAAAATATATAAATATAATATATGATATAAGGAAGATATACATATGTATATGAACTAAGATAAAATGTATATACACATAATAAAAAAAAAAGAGAAGAGGAGGGAAAGCTGGATTTGGCTTCCCTAGGAAGCCACCGACTTCCCTCACCTACTCCTACTAACGTGGGAGTAGGATCCACAGAATTGAAAAACCAGTCAGAGGCTCTGCCTCTTTCAACAAAACAAAACCAGATAAAAAAAAAGAAGAGAGAAAAGAAAATCCAGAAGAGAGAGAAAAAAAAAAGGTAGCTGGAGAGGAGCAAGCAGCAGCGACACGAAGAAAGGAGAGGTTGGAACATGGCTTTTGGGGGATTACTGTGCGTGTGAAACGAAGGCTAGAAGGTTGTTAAAGAGAGGAACTATAGCCATTCCGTGAAGAAGAGAAAAGAAAGAAAATGCAGCAAAGTGTTGAAACGAGAGAGTGAACAATAGTGAAACGAAAAAGAGTGGACTAAAGGAGAAAGAGAGAGAACGTGGAGAAAGCAGAACATAACAAGGGGAGAAAGAGAGAGAACATGGGAGAAAGCAAAATAGAACAAGGCTGAACCAGTGGCATTTTGGTGATGGAAGCAGAACGTGGCTGAACTTCATGCTAGGAACCAACGATGCGAAAGCAAGAGGCTCTTTCGGGTGGCATTTTGGGCATTGAGGATGACCGGATCTAATAGCTCCCTTAGGCATTGAGTGCTTGGAGCGTTAGCTTTGTTAAAGATTGATCTTAGGCGGCTGAACGGTGGTGTAAAGGGCTATTTCCAAGGTTGAAACAAAAGCGTCAGTTTATCCGAGATTGGATTTGGGCTGAGTTTGGAAGCTAGGTTGGTGAGTGGTTGTGAGCAGTAGATAGGAGAGGTTTCGTGAGGCTTCAAGAGGCCAAGATAAGGGCAAAACAGAGGAGGTTTTCGGCCATTGAATGTTGCTTCTAGGAGGCTGTGAAGACCCTGAGAGTGCCCTTTTCCTCTGTTCCCCATGGCTTCACTCACTTGTATTATTCGCTTTAGGATTCTAGAGGTGGCCCCCGTCCGCAGACGTAGCACTTAGTCCCGCACGACTTTGTCCCAAGGGTCCTGAATAACTCAGGTTTAATTCCCTTGAGCGCGTCCGTAGTGACTCGAACACTTGAATTCCTCAAATGTCAAGTCACTACTAACCATTAGGCCTAGGCCTAATGGTTAGTAGTGACTTGACATTCGTTTTATTGTGAAGACCCTGGGAGTGCCCTTTTCCTCTGTTCCCTATGGCCTCACTCACTCGTTTTGTCCGCTTTGGGATTCTAGAGGTGGCCCCCGTCCGCAGACGTGACACTTAGTCCCGCACGGCTTTGTCCCAAGGGCCCTGAAGAACTCAAGTTTAATTCTCTTGAGCGCGTCCGTAGTGACTCGAACACTTGGCTTCCTCTCAAATGTCAAGTCACTACTAACCATTAAGCCTTGGCCTAATGGTTAGTAGTGACTTGACATTTGAGGAAGCCAAGTGTTCGAGTCACTACGGACGCGCTCAAGAGAATTAAACCTGAGTTCTTCAGGGCCCTTGGGACAAAGCCGTGCGGGACTAAGTGTCACGTCTGCGGACGGGGGCCACCTCTAGAATCCCAAAGTGAACAAAACGAGTGAGTGAGGCCATGGGGAACAGAGGAAAAGGGCACTCCCAGGGTCTTCACAAAAGCCATGCTATGCAAATATTGTAAATTAGTCGAATTCAAAAATTATATCATAATTCAAACAAATCATATAAATCCATGCCAAATCATTTTCAAATTTTGAAGTCTAATCATATAAATCCATATCAAATCATTTTCAGTTTTAGGAGTTCAATCATATAAATCCATATCATATCGTTTTCAGATTTCAAAGTTCGGAAATCATTCAAAAATCAAAAAATAACAGAAAGTGGAGACATGGCAGTAACTCGGTATATATCAAGCAGCAAAGATATCCCATTAGGATAATAAACAGATAGACATACGACCATAGTCCAAGTGGTCTACAGTGAACATTGATCAGGTGTCATTTGTGACCGCTACGGATTGGATCAAATCACAGAGTAACATAGCGCGCAGAATACATATCAGATACAGATAGTGGAGGCCCCGAAGGTTACATTACAGCCAGATACTATAGGCCCCGAAGGTCACACTATAGCCAGATACTACAAGCCCCGAAGGTCACACTACAGCCAGATATTGCCGGATCCAAAATATACAGTAGTCCAGATACTGCAAGATAACGATTAGCCAGTGTCTCAAAACAAAAAGTTTCATAGTTCAGAGTTCAAATTATTAAGTTAAATCATACAGATACTCATAGGAGTTCATAAAGTAGATTGTCGCTTAAAATCATAATTATTTTCCAAATATTCAAAAGCTTAGTAATTTCCAATATATATATATATATATATATATAAATAAAGAAAATAGGTTTCGGTGCCATGATTTGTAATAAATTCATAAAACAAAAATTAAAATAGAAAAGTCATAAATCTTTAAAATCATGCAATTAAATAAACTTTCAACAAAAACCGATTTACTTAGAAAATTCATGTCAATGCAGAGTTTCATAAATCCAAATTCGAAAAAGCATTTTCAAAACTTACAAAGGTTCCAAAATCAATTAAAATGCAAGGAATTCTGAAAACTTCATAACTTTTCATAAATATTTCTAAAACACCAGATTTTGGTAATTTCCATAGAATAAAAATTTAATTTAAAAATTCATGAATATGCTAAAATCATGCAATTTAATATTTTCAAGACCGAATTCCTTAAGAAAGTTCTTTCTTAAAACGTTTCTTAGCTTTTTAACTGAAATCGCAGAAATCAGTATTCTTACGAAAATTCGATAGCATAACAATATCAAATTTTTAAAGCCTCTTGCAAAGCAAATGCAGTTCATAAAACACAATGCAATTAATTTTAAAATCATTCTAGTATCTCCTACGTTCCTTATATATATCCCTTACCTAATAGTCGTGACACAGCTTATCTAGATCAATCTAAGAAATCAAAGTGTAGTTGCGAGTTTAATACCACCCAAATGCCAACTCACTTCCTAACTACAAAAAATCATTAAAACAATTTAATTCCCAAAATTACCTTTTCATTTCAAAATTCCCCTTAATATTTTCCAAAATATTTCCTATACCAAGATTACATCCATTCCATATTGTATTTATCAACACTTAAATGTTGATAGTACTCAATATATTCATATTACTTTAAAGTGCAACTATTTAAATAAAAGCCTATTTTGTTCTTCTTCATCAAGTTCATGGTATATGTATATTTATACCTATATACATTATATATGTATATATTTATATATATATATATATATATATATATATATATATATATATAACTCCACCTTATCTATACTTATTCACCCATACTCATCTAAATGTTATCCAACTATATCACATATAATTGCACAATGCATTCTAGCACTTACTTATGTTTATTTTTCTCTTAGGCCTACTTCAAACCAATATTATTATCATTATTTATTTATTTTTAAACTCCCTTTATCACAATATAATTAACTTTTTTTTAATTGATTACAACATTTCTCTTACCCTTGAAAGCTTCCAATTGAACCTTCCCCACAAAGCCTTGCCGAAAGTCCCCTGTTTCACACTCAACACTACCTTTCAAGGACCGCCTTTGATCACTCCTTCTCAGCCTCCTAAAAGCAACATTCAATGGCCGAAAACCTCCTCTGTTTTGCCCTTATCTTGGCCTCTTGAAGCCTCATGAAATCTCTCCTATCTACTGCTCACAACCAGTCACCAACCTAGCTTCCAAACTCAGCCCAAAACCAATCTCAGATAAGCTGAAACACAGCCACCTGACGCTTCTGTTTCAACCCTGGAAATAGCCCTTTACACCACCATTCAACCACCTAAGATCAATCTTTAACATAGCTAACACTCCAAGCACTCAATGCCTAAGGAAGCTATTAGATCCGGTCATCCTCAGGGCCCAAAATGCCACCCAAAAGAGCCTCTTACTTTCGCATCGTTGCTTCCTAGCATGAAGTTCAGCCACGTTCTGCTTCCATCACCAAAACGACACCAATTCAGCCTTGTTCTGTTTTGCTTTCTCCCCTTGTTCTGTTCTGCTTTCTCCCACGTTCTCTCTCTTTTTCCTTTAGTCCACTCTTTTTCATTTCCTGTTGTTCACTCTCTCTCTCTCTCATTTTAACACTCTGCTGCATTTTCTTTCTTTTCTCTTCTTTACCGAATGGCTATAGTTCCTCTCTTTAAGAACCTTCCAGCCTTCGTTTCACACGCACAGTCAGCCCCCAAAAGCCATGTTCCAGCCTCTCCTTTCTTCGTGTCGCTACTGCTTGCTCCTCTCCAGCTACACTTTTTTTTTGCTCTCTCTTCTGGCTTTTCTTTTCTCTCTTCTTTTTTTTATTTGGTTTTGTTTTGTTGAAAGAGACAAAGCCTCTGACTAGTTTTTCAATTCTGTGGATCCTACTCCCACGTTAGTGGGAGGAGGTGAGGGAAATCGGTGGCTTCCTAGGGAAGCCAAATCCGTCTTTCCCTTCTCTTCCCTTTTTTTTTATTATGTATATATACATTTTATCTTAGCTCATATACATATGTATATCTTCATTATATCATATATTATATTTATATATTATTGTTGTTGCACAAAACAACAATAAAGGTGTGCTGACGTTGATATTGTCTTCTTTCTCCACGTGTTTCCAAGAAGCTTTTGTAAAACAAGAAAAGTCAGAGAGACGCAGGGGTGGTTCCCTGCGTAAACACTCCGATGCTTAAGTCAGCAAAAAGTTCTTCAGTATTGGGAAGCGTAAAAGCCAGTAGTCAAAAATTAGAGAATAAAATTGTACCTGGGGGCCTATTTATAGGCCAGCATTCTAGGTTAATTGCTTAAGGATAATGACCTTATCTTGCTAAGAGTTTGTGTCCCAATATAATACAAGTTCCTTGAAAATCGGGAGCTTTTGGAGCCTGTCGCCGGCGAGAGACTCATACCACATGGCACGTTGTGGCGTCAGGGGTCTGTCGCTAGCAGGAGCTGAAACCGTGCGCCACGTATCGCCATATGACCGTGCACCACGTGTCGCGTTATGATTGCAGGCGATAGACTCTGAGTCTCTCGCCAGCCGACAGGTATGATCACACACTTCTACCTCTGTCGCCGATGGCCTCGTGGAACAGTGACTCTGTCGCCCAGCGACAGATGTGATGCATTAAGCATTTATCGCCGAAGGCCACGTGGACCAGTGAGTCCTTGCCACGTGGTAATTTCTGACGCCATTGGGCCTAGCCCAACACGGGTAGACTTTGTCATATCAATTGTTCCCCACTCTCTTGTTGGATTTCTCCAACCAAGAGAGTATAAATATGTGTTTTTGGGCCTTAAACCACTGTGAATAGTCCTCTTTGTTTTTTTTTGTGTATTTTTTGCAAGTGAAAAAAGGTCTATTTTGTGAGAGACGTGATCAAGCGCGACGTTTGGCATTCCCTGTCGCAGCTATTTAAACCGCTGGGACCCGACGAGAGACCCACGAAAACCTCTGAGCAGCCATCTGTCGCAAACTTTCAGCTCTCTCGCCAAAAGAGTCTGTCGCCAAAAGAGCCTGTCGCTCTCCCACCAGAAGTCTCTCGCTTATCTTAGTGACAGTAAGTATACATCTATCGCCTGTTTATTGCTTCTCGCAACTAGATTTAGGTCTCCTGCAGGTGTTGTAGTCTTCCGCTTACAATTTTAGGTCTTCCGCGTGTAGTTTTAGATCTTCCGCGTACAGTTTTAGGTCTTCCGCAAGTGTTTTGCTCAGTAGGTCTGTCGCCCAGAGGGTCTTTCCCCCAAAAGGTCTGTTGCCCAGAGGGTCTATCACCCAGAAGGTCTGTCGCCCTAATAGGCCTGTCGCCTTATTGGGTCTATCGTCTGTAGAGTCTGTCGTCGGGTAGTTTTTTGCTTTTTTCTTTTCTGCCATGTCTTTGCTACGCCCGGGTAAAACACTTAAAACAGGTGATCTCGTGTGTTCTTTGACAAATGCCGACTTAGAAGATATTAGGACTTGTTTCCCTCTTCCTTCGGGTTATGGCTATAGACTTCCAGTGTAAGGAGAGGTCACACCTGACTTGGTTAGAAATGGTGTAGCTGTCCATAAGGCTTCTTTGTCTTTCGATTTTCGCTTCCCTCTTCCGGAGTTTGGCGAAGCATTTCTTAGATATAAGGACATCCCGTGTCAACTCCACCCCCATACGTGGGCTCAACTGGTAACGTTTTCCATAGTGTGTCATAACCTAGGTATTGTTCCAACGGTTCCCCTTTTAAGTGCCTTTTTTAGAGTTCACAGGCTGAAAGGGTTAATAACGTTCTCCCTTCAACGGTTAACGGTTGACGAGTTTCCCAATAATAAAATTTTCTCGGATCTCCCCAATAAACTGCGTAGTTTTGAGAGCGAGTGGGTCGTTGTCGAGATTCCAAGTAACCTGCGGATTCGCTCTAGATGGAATCGTGATACCTCTGACCACTCGCAGCGCTCGGAGAGGTTCAGAACATAAATTTTGAGGGACCAATTTGGCGAGCCTATTCGGTGAATCTGCTCCACTAGGGAGCGTAATTTATTTTCTCTTCTCACCCTAGAGAACATTGCCGCTGCCAGTTGGGGGGTGAGCAAGACCGTTCTTGAAGCTTCTGCTGCCCCATCTAACCTGCCTACAACTCCTCGTCTATCTGAGGCTGGTCCTAGTCAGCCATCCCCGGTATTAGTAGCCGAAGCATCCACCCCTGTAGGCCGTCTTGTAGATGAGTCCTCTTCAGATTGGGAAGACGAGACCCCTGAGGCTGCGGGTACTAGTGATCCTTCAGAGGAGAATCCTGAGTGGGCTCAGGCAGATGCCTTTGGGAGTCCTTTCGTCGATTTTCCTTTGGATTCGAACTTGGATAGTCTAGAGGATTTTGGTGGTTTTCTAGGTTTCCAATCCTTTTTTACTTCTCGTATGCCTGTGCATGGCGTTTTACTTGGTCAGCTAATCCTTTCTTTTTATATTGTGCAAGCATGAATTTTTGGGATTTGCTCCGTAGGAGGGATGCTAGTGCTGCTGCTGCTCAAGCGGCTCCTCCTCCTCAGTCGCAAGTTAGAGCCCCATCTGGACCAACTCGTGCTCCTACTCCTCCTCCACCTTCTCCTGGCAAATCCAGCTGTCCTATTCAAGAGGCAGGGAGAAATAAACGGAAGCGGCCTCTTGTCCATGATTGAGGTTCGGGTGATCACCAGAGCTCTGAATCTCAAAGGAGTGAGTCAGCCCTTCAAGAAGGTGGCTCTCGTGCTGCTGAGGGTAGGTCAGCTACTCGCCAGCCTAGGCGCAAATACAGAAAAAGGCTGATCATTGAAGCCTCAATGCCCATAAGACCAGTCTTACCCAAGGTGGTCGGCCCTACTTTGAGGCGCTATACGGTTGATAGCGAGGTCGTCGTCGGTGGGGAGGATTTCCAGACCTATCCCGAAGTGAACGACAACGACAGTATCGAGGATGCCGGGATAGCATCTCGTTTGGTCTGGAGCATCATTCTTCCTCGCGACGAGGCGGGGCTTTTCACAAACATCCCTGAAGCGGAGGATAATTCTGATTATCTCGCTATGAAGGTAAGAGTTCTTGTGCTCGTTTGGTGATGATTAATTCCCTGTTTTTAACTTTTTCCGTCAATTTTTTTTGAGCTACTTCTGTTTTTCGTCTTATCAGTCGGCTCAACAAATTGCGACTGTCAATGCCCGACATCGGGCTCTCAGGGAGCAAGCTGACAAAGATATTCGTAAGCTTTGTGAGCAGAGAATGGAGCTTGCTAACGAGGTTAGCCAGCTTCGTCCTTACGTCCAGAGGATGTAGGAAATGAATAAAAAATATGCTGATCTCGAGCAGAGGTTCCGGGAAGAGCAGGCGAAGGTTGTTTCCCTTCAGGGGTACCAAGAAGCCTACAATAAGGCCGTCGATGATCGGGGAGCTATGGAGAGGCAGTGAGATGAGGCTATTGAGGAGCTACACAACGTACTGGATCGTCAAAGAGAAGCTCGGATCGAGGCCGTTCGTGAATATCGCTTGTCCCAGCATTGCTTTGACAAAAAGACAGAGTTCGCAACGGGATTTATTAAGTACGGTTTCTATCTGGCTCGTTCTTGGCTGGAGAAGCATCGACCTAGTAAGGCTTTTCCCGAATTACTCTTTACTGAGGAGGCCAAGTACTATGACGCCCCTTCTTGGACCAAATATGAGCCCGACTCACAAGGTCCGGAGGCCTACTTAGCGGAGGGAGCTGTAGATAAGCTGGACAATCTTGAAGGTCCATGGCCTTCTCGACAGCCACAGCATCAACCTGAGTCTTCCGAGGCACTTGATCGATCTAAGCCTCCAGCAGTGCGTGATGTTTCTGAGCCTATCGAGGCGGGCGATCAGCCTGAGTCTATTGAAGCACTGCTGGAGTTGGATAGCGATGAATTTCATATTTCGGATTCTGCAGCCATTGATCCCATGCCAGACTCTGCCGCTATGGTAGGGCCATTAGGTGATGTTCCTTCTCCCGGGATGGCTTCTTCGGCTCCCTAGGATCCTGATGCTTCGAATCCTCCAGTTTCTGAGCCTCAAGCTTCTCAAGATGCTAGTGCCGATGTGGCGCCTTCTCAGCCGGCTAACTCGGTCATTGCCGTGGATTAGAGTTTTGTATTTTTTGTTTGTTTGTTAACTCCTATGTACAGATTAATTTTGAATGAAAAGTATTGTTTCTTTCTGTAGCTCTTTCAGCACTTGTACAAATTTTTGAGTAAAAAGTACCGTTTGTAGCTCTTTCTTTCTGTTTATGTGAATACTTTGTATACTTTTATACCATGTTGCTCCCCAAGTTCTACTTTGACACAACATTTTTATTCTTGTGCAAAGATGAACTTTTCTCGAGCATTGTGCCTATCTTGTGCTTTTTTCGCTGAAAGACTTTATTGAATAACGACTGAAATGTCATAATTTGTTGAAAATTTCAACGTACCTCGTAATACCTGGATATTGCGTTTATTTGTTGATGGAGGGTTTCTAGGTTTGCTTTTATCACGGATTTTTCGTGTTTAAGGACTGGTCTTTACCCATCTCATACTTTTCCGTGCTTAAGGACTTTGTGTTTGCCTGTCTCGCGCATTTTTCGCTTAGGGACTTTGTGTTTGCCCGTCTCGCGCATTTTTCGCTTAAGGACTTTGTTTTTGCCCGTCTCGCGCATTTTTCGCTTAGGGACTTTGTGTTTGCCCGTCTCGCGCATTTTTTGCTTAGGGACTTTGTGTTTGCCCGTCTCGCGCATTTTTCGCTTAGGGACTTTGTTTTGCCAGCTGTTGCCTCATTTTAATTCCTGTAACACATAATCTGTCTCACATATTGCATTAGAGAATATAGGGAATGATTGGCTGGCTTTTATTCATGAATCAGAAAAATAATAACATCTGTAAAGTAATGTAGCAATAGATGGGAAAGTAAAGACAAGAATAATAACAATCAGAAAGCAAAAATTACAATGTTTACTGCCAATATAGCTTAAGATGGTTGGCATTCCAAGTCTTTGAGATCTTCTTTCCTTGCAAGGTTTCCAAGGTACATGTGCTAGGTTCGACCATCTTTCTGATTCTGTATGGTCCTTCCCAATTAGGCCGGAGCTTTCCATCCTCTTTATGGGCGTTTGTGATTGCCGACTTTCTCAACACCAGGTCTCCTTCTTGCATTTCTCTGTTTTTCACCCGTGCATTGTAATAAGTAGCTACCCTCTATTGGTAAGCAGCCAACCTCATTTTTGCTTTGTCTCTCAGCTCGTCTAGCAAGTCTAGATTCTCCCTTAGTCCTTGAGAATTGAGTTCCTCGATGTAGGGGACCAACCGGGGTGACTCAGCTCCAACTTCTACTAGGATGAGGGCTTCAGTGCCATATACCAAATTGAACGGTATTTCACCTGTTGACACTTTGCTTGTCGTTCTGTAGGCCCATAGGACACTTGGGAGCTCATCTACCCATGCTCCCTTTGCCTTGTCCAACCTAGTCTTCAACCCATGCAATATAGTTTGATTGCTCACCTCTGCCTGCCCATTGGCCTGTGGGTAAGACACAGAAGATATTTTTAGGAGAATCTTCAGGCCACTACAAAAATTCCGGAAAGCATCACAATCGAACTGCTTCCCATGATCTGCATTTATCACACGAGGGATCCCAAATCGGCAAATTATGTCTTTCCACACCATTGCTTCCACCTTCTTCTCAGAAATTGTAGACAAAGGCTCCGCTTCTATCCATTTTGTGAAGTAGTCTGTGGCCACAAGCAAATACTTCCTTTGTCCTGAGCCTAGGGGAAAAGGCCCCAGGATATCTAGTCCCCATTGTGCAAATGGAGTTGGTTGGAGTGTGTTCTGAAGAGCCGAAACAGGCGCGGTGGTTATAAGAGCGAATTTCTGACATTTTTCACATCTTCTTACTTTGTCTGTGGCATCCTTCCTCGGTGTAGGCCAATAAAACCCCGTGTGCAATATTTTCGAGACCAAGGCTCGAGCCCCCAAATGTTCACTGCATATTCCCTCATGAACTTCAGCTAAGGCGTACTCAGCCTGTTGGGGCCCTAGACACTTCAACAGGGGCATTGTGAATCCCCGTTTATAGAGTTCCCCATTCACCACGGTAAACCTGGCACTTTTTAACTTCAGCCTTCGAGGTTCGTCTCTGTTAGTGGGGAGTGTGCCCCCCAGTATGTAATCTTTGATTGGGCTTCTCCAATCGCCTCCGATTTCGACATCACAGACATCTTCTTCTTCAATGCTTGGTCTAGCGAGGGATTCTACTTTGACCATACCCTTTTTGACCCCTCTAGAAGAAGCCAATTTTGAAACAGCGTCTGCATGGTTGTTCTCTGTTTGATTTATCTGAGTCAGCTCGAAGTGCTTGAACGACTGTGCCAACAATTGTACCTTCTGTAGGTAAGGGACTAAGGTGGGTTCTCGTGCTTCATACTCACCTGAGAACTGGTTTACCACCAATTGTGAATCGCTATGTGTCATTAAGTTGATGACTTCTAGTTTCTCAGCAACTCTCATCCCAGCTATTAAGGTTTCGTACTCGGCTATATTGTTTGAACTTGGGAAATCGAAACGTAGGGAATACTCATAGGTTTCCCCTTCAGGCGATATTAGCACAATTCCAGCTCCACTGCTGTCCATGTTACGAGCTCTATCAACAAATAATTTCCACCAGACTAACTCTGTTTCCTCTTGGACCTCTCGGCCAGTGCATTCTACAATGAAATTTGCCAATGCTTGTCCTTTTATTGCTTGGCGAGGCTGGAAGTGAATGTCATATTCACTCAATTCGATAGCCCACTTAATCAAACGCCCGGAGTGTTCTGGTTTCCGTAGTATTTGCCTGAGGGGCTGATCTGTTAAGATAGTCACCAAGTGAGCTTGGAAGTACGGTCGTAACTTCCGAGTTGCTATCACCATGGATAAAGCTATTCTTTCAACTAAGGGGTATTTTGCCTCGGCATCTAGCAGGACTTTGCTTACATAATGAATCGGGCAATCTCTATCCCTTTCTTTCCTTAGTAGGACTGCACTTATAGCTTTCTCTCCTACACCGAGGTACATAAGGAGGTGGTCTCCGGGACGTGGCCGAGATAACAGAGGCAACTCTTTCAGGTAGTCTTTCAACCTTTCAAAGGCGTCGTTGCACTCTTCCGTCCACTTGAAGTTCTTTCCTGCCTTTATCGCCTTGAAAAAAGGTAGACTTCTTTCAGCTGACTTGGATAAGAAACGACTCAAGGCTGCTATTCTTCCTGTTAGCCTTTGGACTTCTCTTACTGTATTAGGCGGCCTCATGTCCAAAATAGCTTGAACCTTCTCGGGATTAGCCTCTATCCCTCGATTAGTAATCATGAATCCCAGAAACTTTCCATATCTCACCCTGAATGAGCATTTGTTGGGATTCAACTTCATCTTGTATTGTCGCAGCACATTGAATACCTTAGTCATTTTCTCGGCATGTGATTCTCCCCGTCGGCTTTTAATGATCATATCATCAACATAAGCTTCCATGGTGTTGCCCAACAAGTCTTGGAACACCTTATTTATCATGCGTTGGTAGGTTGCACCCACGTTTTTCAAACCAAACGGCATCACTCGATAGCAATATGTCCCACCATCGGTAATGAACGAGGTCTTCTCCTCATCATCTGGATGCATGACGATTTGGTGGTACCCTGAAAAGGCATCCAAGAAGCTAAGCAATTCATAACCACAAGTTTCGTCTACCAACTTGTCAATTCGAGGTAGTGGATACGAATCCTTAGGACAAGCTTTATTCAGATCTGTGAAGTCCACACACATTCTCCATTTCCCGTTGGTTTTCTTCACCATCACAACATTAGCCAACCACTCCGGATAATTAACTTCCCTGATGAATCCTGCTTGCAACAACTTCGATATTTCTTCGTTTATTACCTGTTGTCTGTCTGGAGCAAAATTCCTCTTCTTCTGTTTTATCGGCTTTGCCCCTGAGATTACGTTCAACCGATGGCAAATAACTTCAGGGTCTATTCCAGGCATATCGGCTGGAGTCCATGCAAACATCACAATTCTCTCTTAAGCATCGGACTATCTCCCTTTTTACTTCTTCAGGTAACTGGCTTCCTATGTACACTATTCTTTCTTCATCTTTCTCATCCAACCGGATTGCTTCCATCTCCTCATCAGGTTTTGGCTTAGGCTTTTCTTCGACCATAAGGGTTTCCTTCCTCTGAATCCCTTTACATGCGGTGGATGCGATATTACATGTCCTGGCTTTCCTTTGATCTCCCCTCACTTGTCCAACACCGCGGGGAGTCGGAAACTTCATTAACAAATAACAGGGATGCACCACCGCTCTCATGTCATTTAATAATGGCCGCCCGAGGATCATATTGTACGCCAAGGAAGTTGATCTCACCACCATAAACAACGCTTGTCGAGTGACACACTTCGGGCTTTCCCCTAATGTCACAGGTAGCTGAACTGCGCCTTCCACCTTCACTTTTTCTCCTAAGAAGCCATACAGTGGTGTGGTTACTGGCTTCAGTTTATCATTGGAGATGTTCATTTTCTCAAAGCAACTCCAATAAATCAAATTTACCGAACTCCCATTATCAACTGGGATGCGACTCACTGAGTGTTTTGCTATTACTGCCGAAATCACCATTGGGTCATCATGAGGGATCATTACATCACCTCTGTCAGCTGGCGTGAAAGTGATGGGCTCTTCATCATGCTTTTCCTCCATTACCGAATTAATTTGATAAGCCTGTAGGGCGTAGGTCTTTCGAGATGAGGAAGAAGTGCCAGCTAACGTCTCACCCCCTGATATCACGTTAATAGCTGGCCCTGTGGGTTCATTGTCTTCCTCTTGATTCCTTTTTTCTACCCTTTTGTCATTATCTCTTCTTTCACCTTCATTTCGTCTAACAGTTCCTCGTTTTCACCTCTTCTATCTCTGAAATTATTTCCTCTATTCTGTGCAGGATAGTTAGTTCTATCACCTCTCCATATGAAACGATTTATTTTCCCTCTCGTGCTAGCTTTTCTAGCTGATTCATCAACTCCCTACACTTCTCAGTTGTGTGCCTATGTGCTGAGTGGTAATCACAGTATGACCTTAAATCACGGCCCAAATTCCCTGACGTCTTCTTTGGAGTCTGTATGAGCCCTGATCCTTCAATGGCTGCCAACACTGAAGCTCGAGATTAGGTGAGTGGGGTATAGGAATTGTATTTCAGTGCGGGAGCTTTCTCAAACTTTCTTGGTTGGCTAGAAGATGCTTCAGTGACCTCTCTTCCCCGTTTCCTTCCATCCTTGGATTCTCCTATCGCTACCATTTTCATTACTTCCTCCTGGGTTACATACTTATGTGCGCGGGAAAGCAGGTCTGAGATGGTTGTTGGCTGATCTAGTGACAAGGATTCTTGCAATTTCTCAAACCTTGTCCCCTATAACATGGCTGCCACGGCTATACCAACTTGCAGATCTCACACCTCCAAAGTAGCATCTCTGAACCGATCTACATAACTCTTCAATGACTCCTTAGCTCCTTGTTTAATAGTGAGCAAATAGGTCGGTTCTTTCCTTCTCTGACTATTTACCGCAAACGCCTTGAGAAACTCACTTCGCAGTTGGTCGAAAGAGATAATGGACCCTTTAGGCAGGTTATTAAACCATTTCATCGCATGTCCTGACAGAGTTAAGGAAAAGGCCCTACACATTATCTCGTCTTCCCATCCATGTAACAACATTAGCGCCTCATAGCTTTGCATATGGTCGTAGGGGTCCATCTTTCCGGTGTAGGCGGTCATCTGCGGCATTTTGAACTTTGGGGGCAGAGGTTTTCGCATGATGGTCATGCGAAACGGTACTCTCCTCCTCTGGCTCTCTTCTGCAGACACTAACTTTTTCTCTTCCAGTACCTGTTCTATCATCTTCTTCATGTCCACAGGGGGAGCGAGCTGAGTTCGGGCTTGAGACGAATCAGGTAGGTTTCCGACTACTTCCTTACCCTTAGCATGAGGTGCATTTGTTCGTACCATTTGCGTGCACCAAGTGGGGTCAAACTCCGACCCGGTTCCCCAAGTGCTTTGATCTTCGACCCCGTTCTTTCCAGCACCTCCAATACCATGGTCTAAGTTAGCACCATCAAAATTTGACAAGTCATGGTGGTGGGCGGTAGACCCTGTCGCCCGGTCATTGTCCTGTCGCCCAGCCATCTGCCACCCTACATGTGTGACCTGTCGCCTGACCCCTGTCGCGAGTTCTAACTCTACTGCTTCTTCATTCTCTCGCTGGCTTCCTACGATAGGCCTCCCACTGCCCTGTCGCCTGACCCCTGTCGCAGGTTCCAGGCCAAATGCTTCCTCAGTCTCTCGCTGGGTGCCTGCGACAGGCCTCCCGCTCCCCTGTCCTACCGCACCCTGATGAATGTCGTGCTCTTCCACAGGGGGAACCTCTCGCCGACAAGAGGGGTCCGCTGCTGTCCTGTCCTCCTGTCGCCCAAACATCTGCGGTGGGACACCTCTATTTGTTCCTCCTACCAAGTTCTGCACGGCAGGCGGCAGATCCAATGTCGGGAGAACTCCTTGGAACAGATCCACCATGGCTCGCAGCGCCTGGGTAGTTTCTTCGCTCTGTCGCCTTAGAGCTTCGAATTCTGCCGCCGACACAGTAATTCTTTCTTCCTCCCTGTTCACCTGGTTTGTCTGGCGAATCTGTTGTTCAGGGGAGCTCACAAAGTTTTCCTCACTTCCGGTCCTTACGTTTGTAGATCTTGTTCTCACCATCTTAGAAAATCTTGGCTTTTTATTCGATTCCCACAGACGGCGCCAATTGTTGTTGCACAAAACAACAATAAAGGTGTGCTGACGTCGATATTGTCTTCTTTCTCCATGTGTCTCCAAGAAGCTTCTGTAAAATAAGAAAAGTCAGCGAGACGCAGGGGTGGTTCCCTGCATAAACACTCCGATGCTTAAGTCAGCAAAAAGTTCTTCAGTATTGGGAAGCGTAAAAGCCAGTAGTCAAAAATTAGAGAATAAAATTGTACATGGGGGCCTATTTATAGGCCAACATTCTAGGTTAATTGCTTAAGGATAATGACCTTATCTTGCTAAGAGTTTGTGTCCCAATATTGTCGTAACGGCTACGTGCTCGACGATTTCGAAAAACATTTAAAAGCAAGGAAGGAGTCGCCACCAATCTTTTTTAACTAGGTGTGATTGGCCACCTAAAAATGTTTATCTTTTTAACAAAATCTCAAACTTAATTAAGTTTTATTAAAAAGACAATTTGGGTCTACGAAAACAAAGTTGGGTTCGGGAGTACGGTTACGCGTGGGGAAGGATTAGCACCCCCACGACGCCTGTTAAAAAAACGGTACCATAATAATCACGTGTTATCCTTTAGTTTTAATAAAAATGGTCTGAATTTAATATTTAAAAATAATTCTTATTTTATTACAATCAATTTTATTCTTTTTATTTTGAAACATTAAACTTTTATTTTTTTTGTTTGAAATAAGTGAAAATCTTTTATATTGAAAATTATTCCGAAGTATCCCAATACTTTGGTAGCATTTTGGATAATTTCCTCACCTAGAGATTTCTTAAGAATCACTACTTGTGAGTTCTATAGAATCTCATCATCAGAAGATTCACACTCATTTAAAAAATTATTATGAATGCAAATGATGCAAACAGATAAAAAATGATGCAAATGAAACTTTAAAAGAAATTTTATTTATTTTGATTTTATTGATGAAACTCTTGATATTGAGAAATTTGGCTAAATATCCCAATACTCTGGTAACATTTAGCTAATTCCTCTCACCTAGGGATCAGTCAAGAAATCATTACTTGTGAGTCTCATGACATCCCATCCTCGGAAGAATTTCATTCATTTTAAAATTATTATTAATTTTCTTTGTTTTTTATTTTCCTTTAAAAATTTATCTATTTTTATTTTTAATAAAACAAATTAAATTATTGAAAAATCATACTAAATATCCCAATACTCTGGTAACATTTAGTATGACTCTTCTCACCTAGGGATCAGTCAAGAAATCACTACTTGTGAGTATCATGACATCCCATCATCGGGCTTTGTTTAATTATTAAAATTTTATTATTTTTTAAATATGTTTTCTAATCAATAATAATTAATGAAAATAGAAATAAAAGAAAATTTTTCAATTTCTTATTTTGCAACATGCATTAATAATAATAATAATAATAATAATAATAATAATAATAATAATAATAATAATAATAATAAAACACAAATAATAATAATAAAACAAAAAAAGATAGGGTTAAAAAAATACCAAAATTAATTGGGTTTTAAACCCAAAAGAAGCCCCCCCCCTGAATGGTCCAAAAAGCCAGCCCAAACACCAAAGGGCTCTTTTTCGGATTGGGCCTGGTCTGGTGGGTAGCGGATCGGGTCGGATCTTTGCTGGGTGCGCGGGTCACGAAGAGGGTTGGAGCTGGGTCGGATGCGCGGATCCGGGTCAGGCGATAGGGCGACGTGAGGATCCTTCTTCCACGGGTCGGTGCGCGGATCCCGGGTCGAGCGCGGATCCTCTTCTTTTTGTATAAAATTCAATCTTTTTTTTTAATTCATTTTCAACCCACAAAAGAAAAAAAACCTTCAGAGCTTCAAAGGCTTCCCCGGCCAGGCGATTTTCGACCGCCGCTGGGGTCGCCTCCGGCCACTGCCGGTCGCCGTCACCGGTGGCCCAAAATAAAAAAGGAAGCTGTTTTCCAAAGCTTCCCCCCTTCCTCTTTTCAATTCTGACCACCGTTTTCCCAAAAAAATGGTCCTAACCCTACGGATCTGAGGTTGAAACCTTCGGCCTCCTCCTCCCTTTTTGTTTTTTTTTTGGTTGATACTCCGGATGGTTTTGGTTTGTGATTTTGATTTTGGTTTTGTGTTTTGTGTTTGTTTTGCAGGTTTGGGGTTCAGATCTCGGATTTGGAAACCCTCGGTTTTCGGATCTGGTGTTCTGTTTCCCTTTTTTTGTGTTTGTTTTTTTATGGCTTTGGTTGGTTTCGGTGTGAGGTGAGTGGTTGCGTTTGGTTGTGATGTGTAAGATTCGATTCTACACTATTGTAGAATCTAATTTCATAAAAGTGATAATGGAAATTAAATAAATAATGAATATTGATTTCCACTCGCATGGAAAAGCTTTTTCATTTGAGATATGAACGGAGTAATTTATGTGAAATACTTGACGGGTGAGTACCAAATGGATGAGTTCGCCAATGAGCGAGCAAGGCTAATCGCCAATGGAGGGTGATTAGTTGTACCGACGAATAGGTGAGTTCGCTAATATGTGGCAAAGTGGGCGAGTTGAGCCATACCCGGTGATCGCCCAAGGAATAAGTGTGGCGAGTTGATGGTGGCAAGCTGAATTTTTGCCTTTTGGTTTGATGAATAGTTGACTTCGCCAAGTTGATTTGTATGGTGATGGCCTGTGCGTGGTGAGGACAGTGATCGCCTAATGGTGATTATGGGCAAGTATATGGCACAGTTCACCAAAGGGCGAGTAAGATAAAGCCTTATGGCCAGTTGTTGAGGGCGAGTATGAATATTCATCTTATTGACTAATGTGTTTGCCAATTTAGTTTCTTTGGATGATCGCCCAATGTGGCGAAGACTATTGATTTCCCATATGATTGCAAGTGGGCGAGTAGAGCAATAAGCTGTGAATGTTGGCGAACTAAAAGTGAATTGGTGAGTTGAGGCCTCAGGAATGATGGGGCGAACTCGAAGCAACATTTGTGGACAAAATGAAAATAGATTCAAAACACGTATGCAGCAAAAATTGACTTTGGACGCCCCACAGTTGAAGATATTTAATAGATAGAATGCTAAAGTCAATAAAGGCGCCAGCCTTATTGGTTGAAGAAGTAAGTAATGTCTGCAGCAGAAGAAAAAGGTGTGTGGAAGGAAGACTTTCTCGCCCATGTAAGTGCAGTTTTTCTTCATGCATTAAATGCATGATAGACGTGAGGAATGATGAAAGAAACAGGATAAGGGACAGGCGGTAGCTATTGATTGGTTGAGCATGGCTATATAAGCAGAAACAATTGAGTAAAAACGAGTTAGCCAATTCCAGCTTCTTCACGAAAGCCATTTCTCTATTTCTTCCATTTCTCTGCCATGTTCGATCTACTAAACTCCAACCTTAAGTTGGTTAAATACATAAACCAGCTTGCAAACCTTTTCTTCTCAACTTGATGAGCTAAAAGAATAGGCAAAGGAAGGCCAACATGAGATGGAAAGCAATCTGTTCTGGAAGTGCAGTTGATTGAGGTGAGTTTCATATTTCTGAGATGTTCTTGATATTCAAGGGTAGACTTATATGTTTACAACATAGAACACAACCTTGTTTTAGTTAGATCCTTAGAGAACATGAAAACAAGGAAAATAATGGAATAAGTGACGACAATGGCGACTATAGTGATCGCCCATGTTGAAAACTAGTAATCGCCAATGAGGCGAGTAGATAATAAGGAACTCGCCAAGGTAAAGCCTGTGTTCAAGAGGCGAGAACGCCCAATTCTAGTGAAGTGAATTCATGGGCGAGCTCAAATGCAGAGGCTGTGGGCGAATAGGATTGTGGGCGAACTCCCACAATTAAACCAATGAAGGCCACGTGAGTTGGTTGGCGGGCGAGCTTCCACGTGTAAAACATTTATTGAATGGCGAACTCAATTGTGCTAGTTAGAGCTCTGTTGGGCGAGTAGTCATTTGATTTATCTCAATCTCGCCAAGTGATATAAAAAGAAATATTAATGGAATTTATAATTATTTGCAGCCAGTAATTGGAAATGGCTATTGGCGAGCAGGAAGCAGGGCGAAGCAAAACTTCGTTAAACTAGGTAAGGGAGATGTGTGTGAAGTGATGCATGTCCTGTGGAGTAAATTTTATGAAAACATTAAGTTAAATGTTTTGTTTTCTGACATGCATTGTTTGAGGAAGTTATTTGATAATTATTTTGATTCGGGCGAGCTAAAGGGCGGCCCGTATGCTGTTTTCTGGATGAACTGATACATGGCGGGCGAGCTCTTGTGTTTTTATGTTGGGCGAGCCCTTGTATTTTTATGTTGGGCGAATTGGTATTGGCGGGCGAGCCAGCCCTTTTATAAATTCTATACACCCGTTCTAGTTTTAAGGGCGGGCGAACCGTTTTTATTAGAAAGCTATAGGGCGAGCTAAGTGACGAGCTCTCTTTAAAGGAAAACTGGGCGAGTGCCCTTATTTTAAAGGAAAATCAGGGTAAGCCATAGTTGGGCGAACCGTTTTTAATATGTTCGGGCGGGCGGCCCTTGTTTTAAAGATAAGGCGGGTGAACCGCTATTAACAAGACATAGTTCTGTTTTGACAAGCTAAGTGGCGGGCGAATACTAATTCACCGTCTTGTCGAGTTGATTACTGGGTGAGCCACTGAGGGCGAGCCAGTTTTGCTTTCGTATTTTACAAGCAAGTAGGCGGGCGAACACAAGTTCTCCGCAGTGGGCGAGCTGCCATGGGCGAGCCATATTGGGCGAGCTGACCATGGGCGAACAGGTTTTAAAAGTTGAGATATTAGAATGTTTTCAAGGTGTTTTGTAAACAGAAAACCTAAACCTTTTTGGAAATGAATCATTTTGAGAAAATGATAATATGGGTGAAATAATTCCATAAAGGTTTTCATGACATATGAAAGTGATTTTTGAGACTATAGGCCCTAAATTCATGCATTATTATTCATGTAGTTGCTTGACCCGCCTGGGGCGGTGGCTCGGTCGATGGACCAATGAGTGCACCTCAGGGCGTCACCGGGCTAATGGACCCGCCAAGTCATCAGCGGTCTCGAGGTCACTTGGCAAGTGGACCCGAGGACCATCTATAGATTATGGCCATAGATCTGAGATAGCCGTGAGGGGCGATGGCTTACGGGTGCACCCCAAAAGCGACAAATTCCGTTCTCGCAAGGGGGAGGGGTAACGATGATAGCATGATTTATTTGTTGCCTAGTCTCAACTTACCAATTTCTGTTTACTGTGAGGATTTGTTGAAATCATATATAGTGTTTACTATATTTTAAAGTAAACTGTTAGTCGGTGATTTGAATTGTGTTTTAAGAGAGTTGTTTACTATATATCCATGTTCTTTTCTACTGGGTTATTATAAAAAAAGAATAAATGTGTTGCGATATATAGTTTTGCTTATTTTAAAGTAGCATATATTTCCTTTACTGACCGTATGAATCGCTCACCCCTTTGTTTTAACTCCACAAATAAGAAGTACACGGAAGTTGAGAGAATTAGCTCTCAGATGGGTATAACTATGCATAAAGCATTGAGGCATGGTACGTTAAATGTGACAGGTACAATCTCTTCTCTTTTACATTTCAGACATATGTATACAGTACTACCTTAGTGAAATAAAGGTTAATAGGGGATGTCAGATGAAATGAATAATGAAAAGAAATTTCATATTCCATAATTAATAGATAAATGTTTATCATTTATCACTGTTACTGTTGAATGTTAATGGCATCGCAGACAGCGCAACCGGTAGAGTTGTATGGAATTACGTGAAAAATGTGGTAACAGGATGTTACAGATTTAATGGTATCAGAGCCTGGGTTGGTCTGATGTCTGTTGATGCCTTTAACATAGAAAGTGTTGAAAAAGGTTAACATCCCCTGTAGTACTGTATAGTCTGAATGTATAGAGGAGTCAAATGACTGCGGATTGAGTTAAGTGGTGAAATATGGTAAAGTTGATGAATTATGGGTTACAAATAGAGATAGTAATCCGAAAATTTTGCTGGAGATAGGCGATCTTACCATCATAATGTCAAATCTATTCGGTAAGGTACAGTGAGGAACTCGGTGAGGGCCCCACCAGGACTTCTCTGTCCATATCGAACTAAGATCCTGAAATGATGATATTGAGATGAAAAAGGGGTAATATTAGTATATAAGCCCTAAGATCGCGTGTTTGAAATTATATTGATGAGAGAGAATAAAAAGGGGAATTTATGAACATACCCCTATATTGACATGTTTTTAAAAAAAAAGTCATAAGTGACTAAATGAATTTAAAATAGAAACTGATGGTATAAAGGATGATTTCTACTGTAGACACCACTAATATATTGATAAGTAAGGCGACCCAGAGTACAAGCTATGAGAGGTCGCGAGATAGTCAGCCCTGTTGTGGATTTTGGGGTCTGAATTTAAAAAGGTGAATTGTGTGAGAAATGATCTAAAATCGATGATAATACTGGTTATATATACTCCTTATGTTTTAGGAGAATGGTAGTAACTTGATATTTGAAGAAGTCAAGTGTTTGAGTCTGTGGATGAGAAAGAAAACTTTGAGATGGGCGAACTCGAGCACGGTTGGAAGAACCGGGCATCGAGGTGATCGCCAAAGAGGACAGTATGGATGAGTAGGGTTGTCACAGCAATCGTTGTCAATGGGCCCAAAAAGGGGGATTGCCATGGCCGGTTGGGCTGGTCCGTTACGATATCCATAGAACCGGGATATTATGAGAATTATGAGAAATACTCGATGGGCGAGAACTACATTGGGATAGCTCGCCAATGGACGTGCAAATGCATGATCGCCAATGATGTGGGCAAGTTAAATGATGGCGAGGACTTAAATGAGTCCGCCAATATAACATGAATTACTAAAGTGGGCGAGAATCCTGATCGCCCAAAGAGTATGGTGAGTAATCTGATCAACAAATTGTGGTGTAAATCATAATAATGTGGCAAGAAGAGCAATCGCCAATGATATGATAAGAATCAAAGCAATATGGAGAACAGAACAATAGCTGTAATCGCCAAGAAGATGAAAGGTCTCGTAGTTGCCAAATTATAAAGTTGACATCGAGATTTAGTTGACAAGCTTAGAGGTTGGTAAATTGAAATAGAAATTGTTTGTAAGCTCTTATCAGTGAATCAGTAGAGCTTGAGAAATTACTTGAGAGATTGATGAGTAAAGAATTAAACTAGTTTGTTATAACTGGTGAAACAAAAAATTTTATCATTTTGAAAATAACGGGATTAGTACTCTCTACAGTTGCTTCTAGGTTCCGGAACAAGTATGGTATTCTAAAATACCTATCATATTTTATCTGGATCTCTAGCCGACTGTAGTATCCTTCCTATTTGTGTGCCTAGAGCCAACTAGGATGATTTTAAAAAGAATAAACATGTATATTGATATCAGCAATATTATTGAATAAGGTATGGAGAAAACCTTATTGTTAAGTCAGTGACCATTGGTTTCTAATTGATATATATATATATATATATATATATATATATATATATTAGAGGCGTGAGGTCTCAACTGATTAAGTGGACATTAAAATTGTCTGAGTAAAAGATTTTACTACTTAAGGGAGGTTAAAGTGTGCTTATCGGGGTATAAAATTTATGAGTTTTACCCGTATAACACGAATGAATTGTTGAAGAGTTTAGGGAATTTGCTACCTTATTGATTCAATATTTAATTGGGAGGAAGTAGAAGTGAATGGGTATGTATGAATAAAGTATTCGAAATGGTTACAAGATTGTAACAGTAAAGTACTATATTAAGTGGGAAAAGAATTGTGGTGATGAAATCTGAATGATAATAAATTTAAATTTCAGAAATAGATGTAAGGAAAAGTATATTCTCCAAGTAGTGACATTACATGTACTAGGAGAATAAGAGATAGAATGATCACTTGAGATAAAAGAAGTGATCGAGGGAAAAATGATTACCTGAGACGTAATCGGTGGCTCATATTAAGGTCTGCAAAAGAAAAGCAGTCCTAGATTAATCAGGAAACAATCACTGTGAGGTGGTGAAGAATCCGAAAGAACCATGATGTTATAGAAGTGATTATGGATTGAGTAACCAAATTAATTCACTTCTTCATCATCAGGTTTCGGGATGTAATAAGTGTCTTAGTCGATATATATTGGTGAAACAGAGAGGACGTATGTGAAGTTCCAGTGAGAGGGTACTTGTGATAGGGATCCCCGATTCGCCGTATGCTTTGAGAGAATAACAAGAGGCTTTGGGATTCCAAATTTTTACTATTAGTACCGCCTCAGATTGATATAGATAGCCGAGCGCATTGTGTGGACGCTCCGAGATATATTGAGAGCGAGTGCGTGGTATTTTAGAGACTACTGGGACAATTACATACGAATGATTAAAATTATCTACATGATAGTCACCAAATTATAATCGACTAACACTGAATGAGATGATAAGTGATAAATAGTAAGAATGAGATACTGTATAAAAAGAAGTGAAAATTTGCTAACTCCCAAGGATGATAAAAGACTTGAGGGAGTGTAAATTGGTTTGAGAGAAGACGCCCGAGATTCTTCAGGACTTTGAGAAAATTTGGGATGGGCGACCCACGAGTGGGGTGATCGCTCAACACCGGGTAACATGTTGTGAGATGTGGGCAAACTAAGTGGTCGCCAACACACTTGAGAGAATAATCCTAGAGCGCGG
Source organism: Heritiera fomes (assembly GCA_032173925.1). Classification (NCBI taxonomy): domain Eukaryota; kingdom Viridiplantae; phylum Streptophyta; class Magnoliopsida; order Malvales; family Malvaceae; genus Heritiera; species Heritiera fomes. The sequence continues at coordinate 24,450,957 of JAPDPM010000001.1, forward strand.
AAGAGCGCCAAAGGGATGATTATTGATGGCCTAAAGAGACGGGCAGTACTCTTAGAGACAATGAGGAATATAAAAAAATATTCGGGGTCTCATATTGGAGACGAGATTAAATAAGAGTTGAGAAGGTGATAAGGAAGAAAAATACCTATATTAGAGGTACTTCCTATACTCAGTGAAAATTTGAAAAGAGTAAAATGCTATCTGGATAGTTGTGGATATATTGAGTAAGTCTGCTCATTCCTTGATTTTGGAATTTGTTGAGCTAATTAATGCCTTGGCCGGATAATATGTCAGGGAAATGGTGAGGTTTACAGTATTCCAGTGAGCATTATTGTTGATAGGGAGTCCCGCTTCATATCTCAGTGTTGAGAGAGATTACGAGAAGCTATGGGATCTCGATTGAGTTTCGCACCGCAGTTTATCCGCAGACTGAGAGACAGTTCGAGCGTATGAGATGGACGCTCGAGGATATGGTGTGAGCGTGTGCGATTGATTTTATAGGCTCCTGGGATAATCCTCTACCCTGGCAGAGTTTGTTGATAATAAGGGCCACAAGAGAGTATAGGCATAACATTTGGAAGAAATTATTTAGCAGACGATATAATCCACGATAGCATGAGAAAATGGGAGACCGAAAATTATTTTCGACTTGGTCGAATAGACTTCTTGAGATATACAAGAGGTTATGTATATTAAGGTCTCACCATTGGGATGCATAGTGAGAGGGAAATTAAGTTCCCGATGTATGGGATTGTTGGAGATCTTCGATCAGGTGAAAGATGGCACTACCTCCCGAGTTGTCAGGAGTGCACAATGTATTCTATGTCTCAATAATGAGAAAGTACTATCCATATACTTTTCACGTGATTCGACATGAGTCCTAAAGATTAGAGAGGACATGAATTACGTTGAGAAATTGGTACGGATTCTAGATAGGGAAGATAAATTGCAGTGATAAAGTGCTGTGATCTAAGATCATGTTATGGTTATGGTGCTCTGATAGCATAATATTAAGGATAAGGCTACTTGAAAATTTAAAAGCCTTATGCATAAGAAGTATTCAGAATTTCTTCACTGATAGATTTGGTTGAAATTTGGAGGACCAAATTTCTTAAGGTGGGGAGAAAATGTAAGATCCGATTCTACACTACTGTAGAATCTAATTTCATAAAAGTGATAATGAAAATTAAATAAATAATGAATATTGATTTCCACTCGCATGGAAAAGCTTTTTTATTTGAGATATGAACGGAGTAATTTATGTGAAATACTTGACGGGTGAGTACCAAATGGATGAGTTCGCCAATGAGCGAGCAAGGCTAATCGCCAATGGAGGGTGATTAGTTGTACCGGCGAATAGGTGAGTTCGCCAGTATGTGGCAAAGCGGGCGAGTTGAGCCATACCCGGTGATCGCCCAATGTGACGTGTCGCCTGATCGCCCAAGGAATAAGTGTGGCGAGTTGATGGTGGCGAGTTGATGATGGCAAGCTGAATTGTTGCCTTTTGGTTTGATGAATAGTTGACTTTGCCAAGTTGATTTGTTTGGTGATGGCCCGTGCGTGGTGAGGACAGTGATCGCCCAATGGTGATTATGGGCAAGTATATGGCATAGTTCGCCAAAGGGCGAGTAAGATAAAGGCTTATGGCCAGTTGTTGAGGGCGAGTATGAATATTCATCTTATTGACTAATGTGTTTACCAATTTAGTTTCTTTGGATGATCGCCCAACGTGGCGAAGACTATTGATTTCCCATATGATTGCAAGTGGGCGAGTAGAGCAATAAGCTGTGAATGTTGGCGAACTAAAAGTGAATTGGTGAGTTGAGGCCTCAGGAATGATGGGGCGAACTCGAAGCAACATTTGTGGACAAAATGAAAATAGATTCAAAACACGTGTGCAGCAAAAATTGACTTTGGACGCCCCACAGTTGAAGACATTTAATAGATAGAATGCTAAAGTCAATAAAGGCGACAGCCTTATTGGTTGAAGAAGTAAGTAAAGTCTGCAGCAGAAGAAAAGGTGTGTGGAAGGAAGACTTTCTCGCCCATGTAAGTGCAGTTTTTCTTCATGCATTAAATGCATGATAGACGTGAGGAATGATGAAAGAAACAGGATAAGGGACAGGCGGTAGCTATTGATTGGTTGAGCATGGCTATATAAGCAGAAACAATTTAGGAAAAACGAGTTAGCCAATTCCAGCTTCTTCACGAAAGCCATTTCTCTGTTTCTTCCATTTCTCTGCCATGTTCGATCTACTAAACTCCAACCTTAAGTTGGTTAAATACATAAACCAGCTTGCAAACCTTTTCTTCTCAACTTGATGAGCTAAAAGAATAGGCAAAGGAAGGCCAACATGAGATGGAAAGCAATCTGTTCTGGAAGTGCAGTTGATTGAGGTGAGTTTCATATTTCTGAGGTGTTCTTGATATTCAAGGGTAGACTTATATGTTTACAACATAGAACACAACCTTGTTTTAGTTAGATCCTTAGAGAACATGAAAACAAGGAAAATAATGGAATAAGTGACGACAATGGCGACTACAGTGATCGCCCATGTTGAAAACTAGTAATCGCCAATGAGGCGAGTAGATAATAAGGAACTCGCCAAGGTAAAGCCTGTGTTCAAGGGGTGAGAACGCCCAATTCTAGTGAAGTGAATTCATGGGCGAGCTCAAATGCAGAGGCTGTGGGCGAATAGGATTGTGGGCGAACTCCCACAATTAAACCAATGAAGGCCACGTGAGTTGGCTGACGGACGAGCTTCCACGTGTAAAACATTTATTGAATGGCGAACTCGATTGTGCTAGTTAGAGCTCTGTTAGGCGAGTAGTCATTTGATTTATCTCAATCTCGTCAAGTGATATAAAAAGAAATATTAATGGAATTTATAATTATTTGCAGCCGATTATTGGAAATGGCTATTGGCGAGCAGGAAGCAGGGCGAAGCAAAGCTTCGTTAAACCAGGTAAGGGAGATGTGTGTGAAGTGATGCATGTCCTGTGGAGTAAATTTTATGAAAACATTAAGTTAAATGTTTTGTTTTCTGACATGCATTGTTTGAGGAAGTTATTTGATAATTATTTTGATTCGGGCGAGCTAAAGGGCAACCCGTATGCTGTTTTCTGGATGAACTGATACATGGCGGGCGAGCTCTTGTGTTTTTATGTTGGGCGAGCCCTTGTATTTTTATGTTGGGCGAGCCCTTGTATTTTTATGTTGGGCGAATTGGTATTGGCGGGCGAGCCAGCCCTTTTATAAATTCTATACACCCGTTCTAGTTTTAAGGGCGGGCGAACCATTTTTATTAGAAAGCTATAGGGCGAGCTAAGTGACGAGCTCTCTTTAAAGGAAAACTGGGCGAGTGCCCTTATTTTAAAGGAAAATCCGGGTAAGCCATAGTTGGGCGAACCCTTTTTAATATGTTCGGGCGGGCGGCCCTTGTTTTAAAGATAAGGAGGGCGAACCGCTATTAACAAGACATAGTTCTGTTTTGACAAGCTAAGTGGCGGGCGAATACTAATTCACCGTCTTGTCGAGTTGATTACTGGGTGAGCCACTGAGGGCGAGCCAGTTTTGCTTTCGGATTTTAAAAGCAAGTAGGCAGGCGAACACAGGTTCTCCGTAGTGGGCGAGCTGCCATGGGCGAGCTGACCATGGGCGAACAGGTTTTAAAAGTTGAGATTTTAGAATGTTTTCAAGGTGTTTTGTAAACAGAAAACCTAAACCTTTTTGGAAATGAATCATTTTGAGAAAATGATAATAAGGGTGAAATAATTCCATAAAGGTTTTCATGACATATGAAAGTGATTTTTGAGACTATAGGCCCTGAATTCATGCATTATTATTCATGTAGTTGCGTGACCCGCCTGGGGTGGTGGCTCGGTCGATGGACCAATGAGTGCACCTCAGGGCGTCACAGGGCTGATGGACCCGCCAAGTCATCAGCGGTCTCGAGGTCACTTGGCAAGTGGACCCGAGGACCATCTATAGATTATGGCCATAGATCTGAGATAGCCGTGAGGGGCGATGGCCTACGGGTGCACCCCAAAAGCAGCAGATTCCGTTCTCGCAAGGGGGAGGGGGAACGATGATAGCATGATTTATTTGTTGCCTAGTCTCAACTTACCAATTTCTGTTTACTGTGAGGATTTGTTGAAATCCTATATAGTGTTTACTATATTTTAAATTAAACTGTTAGCCGGTGATTTGAATTGTGTTTTAAGAGAGTTGTTTACTATATATCCATGTTCTTTTCTACTGGGTTATTATAAAAAAAGAATAAATGTGTTGCGATATATAGTTTTGCTTATTTTAAAGCAGCATATATTTCCTTTACTGAGCGTATGAATCGCTCACCCCTTTGTTTTAACTACACAGATAAGAAGTACACGAAGTTGAGAGAATTAGCTCTCAGATGGGTATAACTATGCATAAAGCACTGAGGCATGGTACGTTAAATGTGACAAGTACAGTCTCTTCTCTTTTACATTTCAGACATATGTATACAGTACTACCTTAGTGAAATAAAGGTTAATAAGGGATGTCAGATGAAAGGAATAATGAAAAGAAATTTCATATTCCATAATTAATAGATAAATGTTTATCATTTATCATTGTTACTGTTGAATGTTAATTGCATCGCAGACAGCCCAACCGGTAAAGTTGTATGGAATTACGTGAAAAATGTGGTAAAAGGATGTTACATGATGGGGTTGAGGGTGATGCTCGGTGAGTCAGGTTGGGTGAGGATGATGCTCGGGTGTGGGAGAGAGCTTGGGTCTCGAGTAGCTTGGCTGTGGCAATGGAGCTTGGGATCCCTCCTTTTTTTTTCCAGCTCCTGAAATGGTGGTTTTTAGAGGGGAACTGGTGTAGGGTTTGCTATGACAGGATGGGGTGGAGTAGCTGGTGACCGACGGATGGGATGGGGTAGGCAGAGGCTGACTGGTGGTGGCAGGAGTTGGCAGTGGGTTGATTGGACAATAATAATAATAATCATAATAATAATAATAAAGATAAAAATAAAAAATAAATAAAAAAATAAAAAAATAACAAAACAAATAATAAAAAATAAATATAAATATAAACATAATAATAATAATAACAAAAAGGGACAAAATTAAGTGTCAACAGCTGCCCCTCTTTGCTCATTGCTGAGAATCAGGAATAGTGCAAAGACAATAGACACTAATTTTGTCCGGCTTATGACCTAATCTCTTTTTCTTCTTTTTTTTTCTCTTTTTTTCTTCTTTTTTTCTTTTTTTTTCTTTCTCTTTTTTCTTTTTCTTCTTCTTCTTCTCTTTTTTTTTTTGGTGTTTTTCTTACAATTAGAGGTAGCGAAATTTTAAAATTCTTCCTGGAAATGTGCTCCTCTTGCAGCAGAGGCGATGAAACTTTAAATTTTTCTTGAAAATGTGCTCCTCTTGCAGCAGAGGCGATGAAACTTTAAATTCTTCCTGGAAATGTGCTCCTCTTGCAGCAGAGGCGATGAAACTTTAAATTCTTCCTGGAAATGTGCTCCTCTTGCAGCAGAGGCAACGAAACTTTAAACTTCCTTTCTTTTTTTCTTTTTTTTTTTGAAATCTCCTCTTACAGTAGAGGCAATGAAACTTTAAATTCTTTTTCTGAAATGTGCTCCTCTTGCAGCAGAGGCGATGAAACTTTAAATTCTTCCTGGAAATGTGCTCCTCTTGCAACAGAGGCGATGAAACTTTAAATTCTCTTTGAAAATGTGCTCCTCTTGCAGCAGAGGCGATGAAACTTTAAAATTTTTGCCCGAAGGACCTACAATTTGTGCCCGAAGGACTTAAATTCCTTTTCTGAAAAGTGCTCCTCTTGTAGCAGAGGCATTGAAACTTTAAAAATTTTGCCCGGAGGACTTAGAACTGGTGCCCGGAGGTCTTATGATTTGTGCCCGGAGGACTTAAATTTTGTGCCCGGAGGTCTTAAATTCTTTTTCTGGGAAGTGCTCCTCTTACAGCAGAGGCATTGAAACTTTAAAAATTTTGCCCGGAGGACTTGAGATTTATGCCCGGAGGTCTTAGAATTATGCCCGGAGGACTTAGATTCTTTTTCTGAAAAGTGCTCCTCTTGCAGCAGAGGCATTGAAACTTTAAAAATTTTCCCCGGAGGACTTAGAATTTGTGCCCGGAGGACTTATGATTTGTGCCCGGAGGACTTAAATGCTTTTTCTGGAAAGTGCTCCTCTTACAGCAGAGGCATTGAAACTTTAAAAATTTTACTCGGAGGACTTTGAATTTGTACCTGGAGGACTTATGATTTGTGCCTGGAGGACTTGAGATTTGGTGCCCGGAGGTCTTATGATTTGTGCCCGGAGGACTTAAAATTTGTGGAAAGTGCTCCTCTTACAGCAGAGGCATTGAAACTTTAAAAATTTTGCCCGGAGGACTTGAGATTTGGTGCCCGGAGGTCTTATGATTTGTGCCCGGAGGACTTAAAATTTGTGGAAAGTGCTCCTCTTACAGCAGAGGCATTGAAACTTTAAAAATCTTTTTTTGAAAATGTGCTCCTCTTGTAGCAGAGGCGATGAAACTTTAAATTCTTTTCTTTTTTCCTTTTTTTCTTTCTCTTTTTTTCTTTTTCTTTTCTCTTTTCTTCTCTCTATTTTTCTTCTCTTTTCTTTCTCTTTTTTTTCTTTTTTCTTCTCCTCTCTTCTTTCTTTCTCTTTTCTTTTCTCTTCTTTTTTTCCCTTCTCTTTTCTCTTCTTTTTCCCTCTTCTCTTTTCTCTTCTTTCTTTCTCTTCTCTTTTCTCTTCTCTTTCTCTCGTTTTTTTTCTTCTTTTTTTTTTTAAAAATCTTGGAAAAGGTTGCATAACTTTTAAAATCTAGATTAAATGGTGTTGAGTCTTCAGCTTGAGAAACATGTTTTAATCTCAAAATTTTACACAAAAACTTTCAATGTTAATGCTGTATGATATTGTGTATGTATGCATGAATGCATGGCACTCAATCCTGTACATTTTCTGACTTCAAAACTTTTCCTATCTTGCCAAAGAGGCATATCATTTGCCTTTTTTGTCTCATTTGCCCCCAACATGATCATGAAAGCTCCTTTCTGTTTCTTATTTCTGCAAGGTTCTGGTGCTCATCATAGCCTTTTGACGAAAAGCACTGAAAATTTTCTCATAACTATTTTCCAGGAGGGAATTGAATCTAAATTTCACAAGTGATATTTGATTCTTTCAAAATATTAGTGATTACTTTTCAAGATGAGTGACATAAATCCTACTCGGATCTCTTCAACTGGACAATTGAAAGTTTGATGCACCAGGTGTTTTGTTTGGGGGATACTTTGCCACTTATCTAAAAACAATGGTTTCTTTCTTGGCTCAAAATGGTTTTCTTAAAATACCATCGTTTTTCTTCCCTTCTTTTTTGAACAAAATTTTGAATGAGAAAAGAAACAAAATATTCACAACTTGATTTGACAATCTCTCAAATTCTCAAATAATGACGTTCTACAAATGCCAAGATCGGGCATGAATGATTGAAGGCTTTTCTATTTTAGGAAGGGTATGTACAAGAAGAAAGGTTCAAACTTTTTCAAAAAATGTCGGCCAATCAAGTGACATCAAAATCTATGAATATCTCGAGGGTTTCTCAAGGATTAATGGTTCTTTCAAGTGACTTCAGAATCTTTGGATACCTCGAGGGTTTCTCAAGGACTATTGGTTCTTTTTCCATGTTTTCAATTCGTGTCACTGCTTGATTTGTTGCTCTAAGAGTTCATTGTTTGCTCTAGACTGCCCTTTTCGAGTTTTCACCCTAGAGCTGCACTCTTTTTTTTGTTTTCTTCTCTTTTTTCTTTCCTTTTTTTTTGATTGATTGATTGATTGTTCTACCATGCGTTCAAGAATTCAAATTTCATTCAAGCCAAAGAAGTGGGAGAATCTTCCAAAGAAGAGCTCTTCGATACAAGCATCCATACTTGATCAAAATGGACTTTTAAGTACGTAATGTATACCATGGTTCAGGGTTCTGAAAGAATAGATAAATAGGCCTAAAATGTATTTGAAGGTGATCAATCCAAGGATCATTTCTTCTCATATGGTTGTCCATCATTTTCACTCTTCGAAGCACCTTTCTTTTTCTACTTTTTGATGTATCTCTTTCTCTTCTTCTTTTCTTTCTTTCTTGTTTTTTTTTTAAAATCCTATTCATCATTTGAAGCATCTTTCTTTGTGTACTTTTACATGTATCCTTCCTCCTTTCTCTTTCTTCTTTTTTCTTTTTTCATTGATTCATATCCAAGATTTCAAAAACATAGTAAATCTTATTTGATCAAAAACAAAAGTTGAATCATTCATTTTCTTTGAAGAGATATTTTCTGCACATGCCCCCTAGTGTGGAGGGTGATCCTTGGAGGAGGTTTATTATGAAAGAAACTATCAGGCTCAAAAGGGGTAGCAACATGATAACGTTTATATTTGTGAATGGAATATGAAAGACGGTCATTCATCATCTCAAATTAAGATGCTTCTATTGAAAAGCAATTCTTAGGGCAAGTTTTTTTTTTTTTGCTTTTGAAATCATCTGAATATCCTTTTTGCATGGTGTCACAATCAATTTCATTTTCATTTTTTTCGATCTTTTTTTTTGCTTTTTTTTTATTTTCTTGCAATGTACCACTTTAATATGATAGAACTTGACCTCACACACCACATCTTCGTTTAAGGAAACAGGTGATGCCCAGCTCGAGGTATTATGCAAATGGACATTGATGGAAAAATCCTTGACTTTGGTTCTCTTCTTCTTTTTTTTTTGTTTTTATCTTGCCCCAAAACATGGGCAAAAGGCATTTAGGGAATACAGGGTTGAAGAATTTTGGGATTTGTACAAGAATCTAGGTGGAAAGCTGTTTCAAAATGATCTTGACAAATGTTCGACCACCAATACCCAAAATCTTTGAGATTGTCATAAATTGACTTCCAAATTATTCTAAAAAAGTTTTGCATGTCGATCATCATTTTTTTTTACCATTAATAAAAAAAGTCTCGTCATGTTCAAATGGGAACAAGTTGAACTTTCAAAATCTTATACCCCAATTTAGCTTCAGGTTTTATTGAAACATGATCCTAGAATAATTTAAGACATTCATCTTTGACAGTAATCACTGATTTTCTTGGAATCATTTTTATCATTAATGTGAAGAAGAGAAACATTCCTGTCATATGCCATTGGAAAATAAATTATGCAAAAAGTTTTGCTCATACAATTGTCACCTAGGCCAACGGAAACAACAAGCATTTTCCAACAAAATACAAACTTCAAAATCTTAAGATCTTCATTTCCCTCCAGATCGATATGTCAAAATGCCATAACTCTACGCCAAAGTGGACTTCCACTGTTCCATAAGTTTTGGAGTCAAGATTCCACCATTGATGAGCTCTTCAATCCTTTCCTTCAATTGCCTGCATTTTTCTGTTGAATGCCCAATTGCCCCCATGTGATAGTCACATATGCTATTCGGGTCATAGCTCTTGGCCAACGGGTTTGGTGCTGTCCTCAAAGGTATAGGAGTCAAATATTGGTTTTTTTACCAAAAAAGGCAAAAGATCGAAGATCGGGATTGGGATTTTTCCTTGATTGCTTCTCGATCTTTTTCTGTTGTTTATTGATGGTTGAAGAGGTTGAGCTACTGGCCTGGGTATAAAGATAGGCGCATGAGCAACCGTTGGAGGGTAAGAGCTTGCTTGGAATCTTGGTTGATGGACTGGTGAATAGAGATAAGGATCATAGGAGACACGGTTCAAGGTTGGATGGTACGATAAGTGAGGCAAATAGGGATGAGGTGGAGCGGTGTTTTTGGGAAATTGCCCCTCAGATGTTGCAACTTGTACTTCTTCTTCCCTTCTTTCTGACTTGTTATCAGCAATGTCATCTATCTTGATCTAGCCTCTCCTGATTGCATTCTCAATCATCTTTTCGGAGGCCACCATGTCAGCAAAATTCTTAGTAACATTCCCAATCATTCTATCATAATATGGTGCCTAGAGTGTACTAAGAAACAGAGTCGCCGTCTCTTTTTCCGTGAGGGGAGGCTGGATCTGGGTGGCAACATTCTTCCATCTCTGGGCATATTCTCTAAAGCCTTCAGTAGCTTTCTTCTCCATAGTTTGCAAAGATAAACGATCTGGGGCCGAATCCACAATATGATTATATTGGGCGACAAATGCCCTTGCCAAATCTTTCCATGAGTGAACATCGCCCTTGCCCAACTGTGTATACCACCTAGCAGCAGATCCTTTAAGGCTATCTTGGAAGACATGGATCAACAGTTTGTCATCATGCACATGTGCTGCCATCTTTCTACAATACATAGTGATATGGGCCTTTGGACAAGTGGTCCTATCATATTTCTCAAATTCTGGAGCTTTAAACTTTAAAGGAATGACCACACCAGGTACTAAGCATAATCCGGCAGCATCTAAAGATCCATGAAAATCCATTCCTTCAACAATCCGAAGCCTTTCCTCTATAAGCTCTATCTTTTGTCGAGAATTTAAGCCTTCTTTCACTTGCGACATCCCTTGCTCATTGCGACTATCAAAATTGGCAACCTGAATTGGTTCGAGGAGGTTCATGGTGGGAATTGCATGCCCTTGAAACTGACTAGGGTCGACTGCAGACGACATATTAGGGCATACATAACCCTCGGTGGGCATTGCTTGTGGCTCTTAAGATGATTGGGTTTCTCGTGAACCAATGTTAATTGGACAAAAAGAATCCTCAGTACTTCGGAACCGATGCCCATCTTGGGTAGCTAGTTCTCCCATTTTTTCCTTGTTCAGCTTCTCCCACAAACCTGCCATCTGTGACAATTGCTCTCTCATCTCTTGTTGAGCTTTTTCCATCCTTTCCATCCGAGTCATTTCTGTCTCTTCCATGTCCCAAAACTATCTCTGAAGCTTTTCAATGATCAAGCTATATCTACACCAAATCCTGTCACAACCTAAAATTAGATGTCATGCTTGCCACGCTAATGTGAAGCTTTCATTGTATTGAAATGGTATATCTACATGTAAAAGAAATTTCAATCTTGTTATTATTTTACAACATCACAAGTTACACATCAAAAGGAAAAAAAATTATAAACAAAAAATTTTTTTTGACCGTTTATTTACTTTCTTCATTTTCATTTTTTCATTTTTTTGAGGAAAGAATTATTGCTAGCCTTATTATTTTCTGTCAAAATCATGTTATGCACATATGAATGAAGTGAATGCAAACCTATTAAAAAAAATTTCGTAACCACCTCCCTTATATCGGGGAATTTTTATCAGTCAGTCCTTTCTCCTTATATGAAAAGTCGATTGGTCTCCACTTGCTGATGATTCAACATGTATTTGCTCTAGAAACAACAACGACCCTTGAGAATGAACCAATTTAATTTCTCCAAAACTTTCAAGCATCTGCATTATCTTAGCTTGCTTTCCTTTCATCTCCCGTATATCATGTCCAAACTCCTCTCGATTATTCTCCAAAATAGTCTAGCTTTCTAATTGATCTCCCATATCTTTGACCTCTTTTATTCCAAAAAGACATACTCTCCTTATTATGTGATGTGAATGCATTAATGTAATGAAATATGACATGCTAAAGAATCAAAATTTTCTCTTATTTAAATTCAATGAATGAATTCTCTCCTTTTTCTTTATTTTAAATTTTGATGATTTCTCTTCTTTTTTTTTTGTAAAGAATAAACTTTTCTTTTTCTCTTTTAAAAAAAATCCTATTCTCACATCACAATTTATTATCTTTAATTTTCCTTTTTATTTAATTTATTTTTAAAGGAATGTGACGACACACTTACCTTTTATTTTCTTATCAAAATTCCTCTTTCTTTTCAATATCTATGCATTAGTTTTAAAAAAATAAAAAACATTATTGTTATTTTTCAAATTGTATTAAAGAATGAAGGAATTATTTCTGACAATGAAGAAAAACCGAATAAATCTTTGTTTTATTCTCTAAAGTCGTAAAATTGCAAAATTTTATTTGAAAACAAATATCTCTTGATTTTGTGAGATTATGAATTTGAAAAATTATTAGAGTTATGATATGAAAAAAGTAGTAAAAATGTTCCCCCATGTGTCCTAATCTCTGGATGATTTCTACAAAAATTGGATATGGCTCTAGCTAGGATTGGCTTCTTAGGGCCTTTTACATGCTGGGTTGGGATATGAAGATCTAAAGGTTCCCAAATTATATCTCACTGTCGTCCATACTGGACTAGTAAGATTTAATTTGAGTGGGAGTATTTCGATTGCCATTGCGGAGGTGATTACCTCACGAGAGCAAAGGTACTCTACTCCCTCCTAAGAAGGACTGAACCCGAGTATAGAGCTCATGTCATGCAAATGCAAGTGCAAGTGTGTGTATGAGGGAATACATCAAACATTCATCACACTACGACTCTAATACTATATGTCCAAACAATTTATTAATAACAATATATACAAATATAAAACATAAAATAAATAACATAGAATGCAAATGCAAACAAAATTATTTTCAAAATCCAAGTGAATTAAGTTTAAATATCAATCAAGACCATTAAATTAAAACTTTGGATAACACATGATTAATGAATAGCTTGACCCTCAAAAGCGTCCCCAGTGGAGTCGCCAAGCTGTCGTAACGGCTACGCACTCGACGATTTCAAAAAACATTTAAAAGCAAGGAAGGAGTCGCCACCAATCTTTTTTAACTAGGTGTGATTGGCCACCTAAAAATGTTTATCTTTTTAACAAAATCTCAAACTTAATTAAGTTTTATTAAAAAGACAATTTGGGTCTGCGAAAACAAAGTTGGGTTCGGGAGTACGGTTACGCGTGGGGAAGGATTAGCACCCCCACGATGCCCGTTAAAAAAACGGTACCATAATAATCACGTGTTATACTTTAGTTTTAATAAAAATGGTCTTAATTTAATATTTAAAAATAATTCTTATTTTATTACAATCAATTTTATTCTTTTTATTTTGCAACATTAAACTTTTATTTTTTTGTTTGAAATAAGTGAAAATCTTTTATATTGAAAATTATTCCGAAGTACCCCAATACTCTGGTAGCATTTCGGATAATTTCCTCACCTAGAGATTTCTTAAGAATCACTACTTGTGAGTTCTATAGAATCTCATCGTCAGAAGATTCACACTCGTTTAAAAAATTATTATGAATGCAACTGATGCAAACAGATAAAAAATGATGCAAATGAAACTTTAAAAGAAATTTTATTTATTTTGATTTTATTGATGAAACTCTTGATATTGAGAAATTTGGCTAAATATCCCAATACTCTGGTAACATTTAGCTAATTCTTCTCACCTAGGGATCAGTCAAGAAATCACTACTTGTGAGTCTCATGATATCCCATCCTCGGAAGAATTTCATTCATTTTAAAATTATTATTAATTTTCTTTGTTTTTTTATTTTCCTTTAAAAATTTATCTATTTTTATTTTTAATAAAACAAATTAAATTATTGAAAAATCATACTAAATATCTCAATACTCTGGTAACATTTAGTACGACTCTTCTCACCTAGGGATCAGTCAAGAAATCACTACTTGTGAGTCTCATGAGATCCCATCAGCGGGCTTTGTTTAATTATTAAAATTTTATTATTTTTTAAATATGTTTTCTAATCAATAATAATTAATGAAAATAGAAATAAAAGAAAATTTTTCAATTTCTTATTTTGCAACATGCATTAATAATAATAATAATATCATAAGAATAACAATAATAAAACACAAATAATAATAATAAAACAAAAAAAGATAGGGTTAAAAAAATACCAAAATTAATTGGGTTTTAAACCCAAAGGAAGGCCCCCCCTGAATGGCCCAAAAAGCCAGCCCAAACACCAAAAGGCTCTTTTTCGGTTTGGGCCTGGTCTGGTGGGTAGCGGATCGGGTCGGATCTTTGCTGGGCACGCGGGTCGCGAAGAGGGTTGGAGTTGGGTCGGACGCGCGGATCCGGGTCGGGCGATGGAGCGACGTAGGGATCCTTCTCCCACGGGTCGGTGCGCGGATCCCGGGTCGGATCCTGGGTCGCGCGCGGATCCTCTTCTTTTCCTATAAAATTCAATCTTTTTTTTAAATTCATTTTCAACCCACAAAAGAAAAAAAACCTTCAGAGCTTCAAAGGCTTCCCCGGCCAAGCAATTTTCGGCCGCCGCTGGGGTCGCCTCCGGCCACCGTCGACCGCCGTCACCGGTGGCCCAAAATAAAAAAGGAAGCTGTTTTCCGAAGCTTCCCCCCTTCTTCTTTTCAATTCCGACCACTGTTTTCCCAAAAAATGGTCCTAACCCTACGGATCTGAGGTTGAAACCTTCGGCCTCCTCCTCCCTTTTTGTTTTTTTTTTGGTTGATGCTCCGGATGGTTTTTGTGACGCCCCGGGGTGCACCACACAGGCCACTGCCCCTCACGGATTTATCGGGAATAAATTCCCAATTCGCGTCCCCCAGGAGGTTCGAACTTAGGACCCTTAAGTACCTAGTTCTTACACTCCTGGTACCATTGAGACAAGTTGTCTCAATGGTACCAGGAGTGTAAGAACTAGGTACTTAAGGGTCCTAAGTTCGAACCTCCTGGGGGACGCAAATTGGGAATTTATTCTCGATAAATCCGTGAGGGGCGGTGGCCTGTGTGGTGCACCCCAGAGCGGACAATACGGATGAGTGACCCGCCTGGGGCGGTGGCTCGGGTCGGTGGACCAGCGGGTGCACCCCGGGGCGTCACAGTTTTGGTTTGTGATTTTGGTTTTGGTTTTGTGTTTTGTGTTTGTTTTGCAGGTTTGGGGTTCAGATCTCGTATTTGGAAACCCTCGGTTTTCGGATCTGGTGTTCTGTTTCCCTTTTTTTGTGTTTGTTTTTTTATGGCTTTGGTTGGTTTCGGTGTGGGGTGAGTGGTTGCGTTTGGTGGTGATGGGGTTGAGGGTGATGCTCGGTGAGTCAGGTTGGGTGAGGATGATGCTCGGGTGTGGGAGAGAGCTTGGGTCTCGAGTAGCTTGGCTGTGGCAATGGAGCTTGGGATCCCTCCTTTTTTTTTCAAGCTCCTGAAATGGTGGTTTTTAGAGGGGAACTGGTGTAGGGTTTGCTATGACAGGATGGGGTAGAGTAGCTGGTGACCGACGGATGGGATGGGGTAGGCAGAGGCTGACTGGTGGTGGCAGGAGTTGGCAGTGGGTTGATTGGACAATAATAATAATAATCATAAAATAATAATAAAGATAAAAATAAAAAAATAAAAAAAAATAAAAAAATAACAAAACAAATAATAAAAAATAAAAATAAATATAAACATAATAATAATAATAATAACAACAAAAAGGGACAAAATTAGGTGTCAACAAATATAACACAAGTTCCTTGAAAATCGGGAGCTTCCGGAGCTTGTCGCCGGCGAGAGACTCATACCACGTGGCACATTGTGGCGTCAGGGGTCTGTCGCTAGCGGGAGCCAAAATCGTGCGCCACGTGTTGCCATATGATTGTAGGCGATGGACTGGGAATCTGTCGCCCGGCGGTAGGTATATGCGTGCCACGTGTCGCGTTATGATTGCAGGCGACAGACTCTGAATCTGTCGCCAGCCGACAGGTATAATCACGCACTTCTACCTCTGTCGCCGATGGCCTCGTGGAATAGTGACTCTGTCGCCCAGCGACAGATGTGATGCATTAAGCATTTATCACCGAAGGCCACGTGGATCAGTGAGTCCTTGCCATATGATAATTTCTGACGCCATTGGGCCTGGCTCAACACGGGTAGACTTTGTCATATCAATTATAATTATATATAAATATGTTATAGGTCTTTTTATTTATTTATTTATTTATTTAATAAATATTTATATTCATTTATATATACATTAGTAATATATATTTTCCTTTATTTTTAATTTGACACCTATATATATTTGTTATTTTGAAAGATTTCATTTCAATAATTATGAATCATATATCTGATATCTGAAAATTATCTTGTCATATTATATACATTTAAAATTACTCGTTGAGTATAAGATCAATTTAAGAAAATTGCGATTCTCATATCAGGGTTGGAGGTCTTACATAATTAAGAGGTCCTGACACCTTTGGGCTCCTATTTGTCAGCATCAACCTCTCTTTCACCGTTGCAATATCAATAGGACTTGATGTTATCAGGCTCCTGCAATTGAACACCAACTTCTCCTGCATTTTTCTGTTTAGGGACCCGGATAGTTTTAACCTTCTCGGAGGGACCAGCAGCTTCTCTCCTCTTCTATAGTCCAATGGACCAGATTTTGCTACCTTCCTGGTTCTCAGCACTGGCTGTTCTACTTTTAGCTCCTTCTCACTCTTGCACTTCCTTGTCAATCCTCTCCTCTGATCTCTATAGTGAACCGGCTCCGGCAGTGGCTTAATTGCGTTGTTCTCATGATGAACCAACTTGTTAACATACTTGTTGAAGCACTTTCTAGTTTTGTTGATTGCCAAAATGAGCTTGGACAGGCTATTAGGGGCTTCTCCGACTTCCTTTCTAGCGAGCTTGAGAACCTCCAGCCTATGCTTGGCAACTGAAATGCCCATGCTCTGAAGAAACTCATGGTTTAAGTATGCCAAGTCTTCCTTTTGGAGCTCATTTCGAGAGAAGGCAAGGCCATACTCATAGATAAGTGAGGGCTCAAGGGAACTTTTTTTCAACCAAGAGTACCAGTCCATGGAACTGGTGCTTGGCTTATGCCATGGCATGCTCAAGATTTTGGAGGTTTGCAGTGTTATAAGATGGTTGCATGTGAGTGGTCCAAGCATCCAAGGGGGTATATATAACAAGTAGATAAGATGGTCAAGAGCTAGCTAATGTGGTGGATATGTAGAGATAGTAACATATCTCTCTTTGTCTGGTCTAATTGAAATTTGGATGGTAGTTGAGATTGAGGACACCAAGCGAAATAGTGGAATATGGGTTTAGGAAAGTGCCCACCTTGTATTCTTATTCTAAGGCTTCCCATGGCGTTATCATCTACTTTTGTCCCTTTTTAGGCATTGGGATTGTTCTGAAAACCTTTTCAAAAAGAGTGCTATTGCATATTGGCGTTAAGCTTTATGGCATTGGGAAAAGGGATTAATTATGGCCCATAACTTTCTGGCAACCGCTCTTCTGCTACAATTTAATCTTTGACATTGCTACCTAATTAGCCTTATAGACAGTTTCCATGCTTTTGGAACAACTTAAAGTCTTTGGGGTGGGAGAAAAAAATATTTTTATTAAGATGATTCTACTCTGAAACCTAAAGGCTTGAAAGTTCTGGGGTTTGTAAAGTGCTAGCATTTCCATAATGTCACTTCAAGTAGAGGGTGAAATGAACTGGTAAGTACACGTTAGTATAGAGCTTCAAACCTAATAGGACCAGGGAAAATGGCAGCAATTGAAGGATATTTAATTCTACAACAAAACGAAAATGCTGAGCCAATCGTCAATAGTTAAATCATATTTCTCTCTTCTCTGCATTTGGGAGAAAACATTATTTAGTGGGCAGGTTTACATGAATTTCGGTGGAAGGGACTAAAAGTAAGAGAGAGGTTCGAAAATGGAGGCCTTTACACACATGAAACCCCACTATCGAATCCTAGCTAGATATTTTGGTTGAAGCCATCGAATTTACACTAGTTGACCGCGTTGCCATCATAAAATAATAATCAGGCTCTACTCTGCTTCGGGATCAGAAAAGGAACTAAAAAGGTGTAGGGTGGGTAAAGCATATAGGATTTTACGTCTTGTTCAGTGATCTTTTCTAGTGCTTTGGGTGCAATGAATCATACTGAAGTGTACAAAGTTATGTCTTCTGACTCTTTTCTAACATTTCCAGGTTCCAATTCTGATCTTCCTTGCAAAGATATGTTACAATGCATTGGATTCAGCAATGTTAGTGGTAGCTCTTCATCGGCCAGGGCCTGTCTTTTTGTGGAAAAAGGTTAGTTTGTGCAGACTGCAGACTGCGGAAAGGTGGAAGATAGGAAACTGAAACACACCATTACCTAGAAATTTGTTAAATATATAATCTCTGTGACCCCTTTTTTTTTTAGCATCGGCATTTACATCTCATTGTTAATTGAAAGTTGGTTAGTCAAACAAATAAAACAGTAATCCTTGCAATATGTTAATCTGCAAAATAGTGAATGGTATTGGAAGAGCCGAAAGCAATGAAAAATGTAGTTATGCCATTGAAGAAATTAAAAGGAGAATTGTCAATGTGATGAGACTAACATATTAAATATACACAGAGGCAATACTGGAATCAGGCGATATTGGCAAACTATATATCCAACCTATTTTCATTTTGAAGAAATCAGGTATTTATGGTTTCATTGTTATCTTTCAACTCTAACAGCCTATGAACATAACATAATGTTGTGAATCATGATAAGCTGGTGACCAATCACCAAACTCCGAGATCGGAAGTTGGGTTCAAGGAAATGATCAGATCTGACTTGTCCATATAATTAGATCCTAGGACCATAGTTGTGGGCCTGTTCATAGCTTTAGGTGAGGTTTGAGTTGCTTTTTGGGCTTTTAAGATTTTAGAAAATTAGCACTTTTCATAAATTTCTTTTCAAAAAAAAAAACATAAATTACTTGACATTTTAAAACAAGGTTCTAATACCTTTATTTACAATAATAGTATGAAATAAAATTATTTTAAAAAATAGTATATATAAATCTATAAATGTATAAATATATATTTATAAATATTCCTCATGTACATGTATTTAGATTAGATATATCGTAGCCTTACACAATGCAGTTTTGATGTGATATTTCAAGTGAAAAGCTCTTTAAATCTAACCAGAAGAATTTTGCATATTTAATTAATTTTCAGAAAAGGACTTTTCCTGAAATATTTTTTCTCCGTGTAATTGGTAGGAATTAGGATACTATTGAAATATGACAATCATGGAATGGATTAAAAATGGCCCGGGGTCAATACGTAGCGAAACTTTAACGTTACGCTATTCAAAAGGAAGAAAAATATAATTACTAGTAGGTATGCATTTATCTAACATTCTCATTTTTATTCTCAATTATTTAATATTTTTTAAAAACATAATAAGTTTAAGTTAGCAATTAACAAAGTTTACTTCTCATGGGTTGACGCCAAGTCAAGGTCTCCTTAGAACGTCAACTGATTATAACAAAAGCAATTCCCACTTTAGAAAAGTTATAGTGGGACAGAGTTTTCATTTTGATATGTAATCGTGGAATACTGGTATATGGTATTTGACAGTTACCTAACCTAGGAGGAAAAAACAAAAATCAATAATGCTAGTAGAATATACTTTTTATGCTTTTATGAATATTTATCAAATTATTAATCCACTCAATTTCTAATAAGCAAGATTTATGTATTATGAATTAGTAAAATTTTTTTTATTAACCTACTTAAATTTTAATAAAAAAACATAAAGTGAGGACATCAAAGAAACAAAAATTTCATCCTTTGTTATATTAATTTTAACTCGTGGGTTTCAAAAAATATGTTAACAAGTTTTTATATTATAAATGTAATTGTTTAAATGTTTTTTTTTAACAGTACATTCTCATTCAAAGTTACGATTACAATTAGTGTATTATATTTCATGAACCGGTAACTTGATGAACTAGTAAATAGAAATAATAACAACAAATTAAACAAATAATAAACAAACTAAACTTATCTCACACTTAATAAGACTCGAACTTAAAACCTCAATGTTTTAAGACCTTCCCTTTGCCACTGAGCCAAAGCTTCATGATGTACATGATTAAAATGTGAAGTCTGATATAGGTTTATACATTTTTAAATATAATTATTTTATATCTTTTAAAAAAATTGTTCTATATAAAGTAAAAAACAATGCATTTTTGTGTACAAAAATTTATTCAAAAAATTTCAAAAAAATATTCAAAAAATATTTTGTTTATATATACCTGAGAAATCAAAACATTTCATTTTCTAACGTCCAAACTTGTAATGGATAGAAATACACCAATACCAACAAGTGAACAAGATGTAGTGGAATCAAAACTATAGGAAGGGTTTGTTGTGGCGTTGACGCTAATGTCAACATCTCCACAATCGTCATCATCAATCTACAAATCTAATTCCCGAATTTTGTGAAAATTGAAGCTGTTTAAAGGCAAAAAAATAAAAAGTACTCTAATAAAATTAAAGTGGAAAAAAGCAAAACAAAAGCTTTAATTGGGAAAGGAAAAAAAAAGAGTAAGCATTAACTTTTATTGGCAGTGTTACTATATGATATATAGTACAGTAAGACATTAACGATCGATGCTATAATTGAGATAGAGTGTCTTTTGCTCTAAGGGTTTGCTTGGTATGATGAAAAGAAAAAAGTGAATAAAGAAAATTAGTTAATCAAATGGTTATATTTTATAACAACTTTCCTACTTTGTACCTTTACTATTTGATTAACTAATTTTCTTTCTTCATCCATTTCTTTCCACCATACCAAGCAAAGCCTAAGAGTCTTCGCTTTTTTTTCCACTCTAGAAACTTCATGGAAAGTATACTATTTTCTTGATGCTATGGAGTTTGAATTCTCTAGGAAACGGATCTGCATCCTGACTATAAAACCCCAAGGGTTTACTGCTGTCATTAATAGCTCCTTTTAATGGCCTCTGTGGTAAGAGAAGACAGTACATTCTAATTTGATTTTGTTCAGGCTCTGGATTAATTTATTTTTCAAGTTTCCCATTCTGTCTTTTAAGAACCAAATGCCTTTCATTTAGTCCACAGATACTCAGGCATAAGAATTTCCTAGCCACATTCTGGAAGTTCCCATTCCCATGATTACATGAGACGGATAAATACATGGTTCCTAAAGAAGACGGGATAGATGACAGGTAAAAGTGGAACCTATCTAAACAAAAAATAACTATAATATATAAATTATATATCCTTCTATAAATTACATTTATCTTTTCACTTAGACGTTCATCTCTGTTGAGTTAATACAACTAATAATAGAGAATGGGCTTTGTTTACCCCATTGATCTTGCACGGGGCTTTGAATTTCAACTCTGCTATCTTCACTTTGCGTTGTTTTTTGTTGAAAATCAGTGTTTTTGGATATTCAAAGATCTCTAAGCTGGCGCATCATAGTGTTAAAATTAGAATTATCAGTGCCTTTACTACCTCTATTAACGTTAGACATATAAATATGTCATCTCAACAAATTGATGAAATTTTAGAAATGAACGTCTCAGAGAGGTTTGAGAAAACAGAGTTGGGGACTCGTTTTCTTGATCACCTTCCATTTGAGATAGGGCATTGTTCAGGTTTTAAATTAAGAACTTACCAATTAACATCTCCAACCATATTTCTTGATTTCTTTTTTTTTTTTCAATAAAGATTGGTTGATCAATTATGACATTGATATGTAATATTGGTTCTATATTCTTGTAAAAGTATATTTTTAAAATTAAGGTAAGGAAATACTAGGGATATTTAAGTAAATCACTCATATAATGAAGGAATTAGACTGAAGAAGTATTCAGAACTAAACAAATCCTAAAGTACTAATAATGATAGGATAAAATAGCCCAAATGTAAAGCATGAGAATACTGCCACTTTGATTTTCGAAATTCATGAATTTCCGATTTAATCATTAATTAGTGTTACATTATGATTTCAATTTTATAATCCACCTTTAAGACTAACCGAGTGATAATAAAAGTGAAACCTACAATGCTTTGTGGTTAAACATGTTGCTAAGATGAATAAATCTTGTTGGCTTAGAATAATATAAAGATTTAAGTAAAAATATCTGAATTCAAAATAACTAAATTCGAAAATAATTTAAATTTCTTTCAACTAAAATAATTCAACCCGAATTGATCATTTGTCACCTCTCTAAATACGTTCTAATCAAAACTTATTCATCAGTAGACAGATGTATGGCAATTATAATGAAAGTAGAAATTGTCAATTTGAAAATGATTCGTTTCAGATGACGCCAAGTCAATGGTGTCGTGATAGACAATAAACCATTCATATAAAGCAGCACCAAGAAACACAGTAAATAGCCTAAAGAGATGATTTGATGGCTTTATTTGACTACCACCATATGAGTAATATGCACGTTAGGACTACTTTTTTTGTTTAGAATAGTATGTATTATCTAAAAAAATAATATGAAAAAAAATATTACCGACCCATAGGGATTTGGCCATTTGGGCATCATTTTGCATTTTTCTGCTTCGATCACACAAAAATTGTGGATTGTCCAACCACTTAGCTTCGTACTTACTCTAATTTATAATGTTTTCGATTTATATGAATTTTATTTTAATTTAACATGCTCTTTTTTTTTTTGAAAGAACATGCCCTTTATTCTTGTTTATTTGTTTATATAAATTAGTTTTTTATATTATTTTTTATGAAACAAATTTTATTTTTTATAAACTCATTATATGAATTTTATTTTAATTTAATATTCTCATTAGATAAACCTGTGATCTTATTTGACAACTACCATGCCAAATTTTAGTTTCTTATAAATGATATAAGATTTTCGTGTATAATATATTGGGAAAATTCCCAAGACATGATGTGGAATAGAAATTTCTACTTTTTGGTTTCAACTGATACTCTAATGAATGAAGAGGAAAAAAAACTGCAAAAATTCATAAGAAGGTAATGCAAGTGACTTACTGCATCTTTTGCTTTTATTTTCTCAAGGACACAATTTGATAGAAAATCATCTCTTCCATTCAGGAACAACTATTGACAGGTGCTTGTAATTAAGTGATTTATTGCGATCTTTCACAGAGTATTTGTAACCATCTTCACAAAATTATTCTAGAAATTTTTTCTGCGGGTTTATTATAGCTCTTGTTTTTGTTATCGTTCGGCTTTGGCTTGATTTGTTATGTTTTTTTTGTACTGGCCTCTTATCTGGTTTTTTTATGGGTTTTTTTTTTGTCTCTTTAGCAGAAGCGTTGTTGCTCGTCTCTCTTCTTCTTGTTCTCTTTTTCTTTGGGTTCTTTTGGAGGCAGTCATGGCGCTTTCCCCCTCTCTCTTTTTTGTCTCTTTTTCTTGATTGTTGTATGTACATTTTATATAAATATATATACATTTTTTTAAGATTAAAAATAATCTAAAGCATTCGAATACCTTCATATAATAATTCGAATAGCTTTGAGTATTATCTTTTATTCAGGAAATCAATTTTTATATAAAAAATTCATGCACATCTATTGATTTTTATATGTATATTTTATATGAATAAATATATGACTCTTTCAAGACTAAATATAATATAAAATATTTGAATACCTCACATAAGCATTCAGAATAGTTTTTCGTATAAAGTTTTATTAAGAATACCCAAAAAACAATGTTAAGCATTTAAATACTCTTTTTACGTATTCAAATATTTATATGTACAAAATTATGGACATTAATTAATTTTTATATGTACATCTTGTACGAACATATATTCATTTATTCCAATACCAAAAATAATATAATGTATTCGAATATTTTCAAATAAGAATTTGAATATTTATATATAAAATGTTTAAAAAGATTTGGACCTTTGTCGATTTTCATATTTACATATAATTATCATAAAATAAACATATATTTTTTATAAATTTGTACAAATAGATTGTCGAATACCTAAAATATGTATTCGAATTAATTGCTATCGGAAAAGAATGAAAGAAGAAGATGTATTTCTTTTTCAAACATTCATTAAGGATGAAATAGTTATTTTTATTTCCTTCAAAAGTTCCTATTTTCTTCTCCACCATTAAAAGACACGCTAAGACCATTAAATAAATAGGAAAAGGTCTATTGATTGGTTTAGTAATTTTTTCTAAAATATTTTCCACCCTAACTTATTATCAGTCCCCAACTCTAATAAAATACTTAAAAATACTTATCGATCATCTTGTAAATTAAAAACATTCAAGATAATTTGTTCATATTTATTATTATTATTATTATTATTATTATTATTATTATTATAATAGACTGATCAATGGAAATGCAACATCCAAGTCTTATCCAATAATTAATGCGAAGCTGGGTATGGACCCATTCAAGCACGTCAATATGACAACAATTAAATTCATCAAATAATAAATCAGTCAGTCACTAAAATCTGATCACATGACGGCCGTGGTTGGCCTGTTGAATTTCCATGATTGCTTAAAGAAGACGGGAGATGAAAGTAAAAGTGGAAGATTTAAAAAAAAATCTCTTAATTTATAAACTATATATAAAATATAAATTACATTTATATTTTAAATTAGAACTCTGTCTCTGTTAATTTTGCAGGATCAAAATCTAACGTGTTTGTAGAGAATTGGTTTTGTTTACACCTTCATTCTGCAAGGGACCTTCAATTTTAACTCTGTTATCTTCACTTTGTTTTATTCTTTGTAGAAATGCAGTGTTCTTGAATTGTCATGCCTTTATTACCTCTATTAACATTAGACATATAAACAGGTCACTTCAAGTCGTATTGGTTTAGAATAATATAAAGATTTAAGCAAAAATGTCTGAACTCAAAATAACTGAAATTCAAAATGACTGAAACTCAAAAATGATTTGAACTTCTTTCAATCCAAAATAATTCTATCCCAACTGACTTTACTCAAATCCGACTTGGTCTATCATTTGTTACCTCTAAACACAATCTAATCTATTTTATAAAAACAAAAAATCAAAATATATTACATTGGTAGAGAAATGCATGACATTGATAATGGAAGCCAGAAATTGCACATTTGAAAATGATTTATCTCAAATGACGCCAAAGTCAAAGGTTCACTTGATGACAATAAACCATTCACCAAGCAGAATCAATTAACACGGCCAACAACGACAGCCTAAAGAGATGACTTGGTGTACACATTAGGATTAGTCTTTTGTTTAGAAATATACGCATAATCGAAATTGAGACGTGAATAATACTTCTTAACGTATGCATATATTTGACATACATCCTTAACCAATTAAATTCTAAAAAAATTGTAATTAAAATGAATATTTATTGCATTTTTCTTCCGAAAAAGAAAAATGATATGATTCCTTTCTCATAAAGCAGGAGAGGCAAATCTTAGTATCTTGAAGAAAAAAATTAGCGAGCAATTGGGATTTGGCCGTTTGGCATCAAGGCATCATTATGCAATTTTCTCTTCTTTTTTAAACAAAATTGTGGATTGTCCAACCATTTAGCTCCATAGTTACTCTATGTTGAAAAAAATATCCCTCAAACCAAACACCCGCAAAAAATGGAAGAAAGCAAAAAATAAATACAATAATTTTTAATGTGGTTTGGTCCAACCAAATTGGCCTACAACTACCCAACCAAATTAATAATCAATCAAACAATTACAACTGTGCAATTTTTAGAAGAGAAAAATTACAAACTCCTTACAAACCCAAAGCCCAATTACCCAAAAAGCCCAACTACACCCTTTTATAATAGTCCAAACTCTATAACTCTTTAGAATATTTTACAAACCAAGCCTGATATATTATTTATAAGGGAATAGCCCTTATAACTTCTCCTATACTTTTGATGTGGGATTCAAGGCAAATCCCAATACTCTAATCCCTATGTTTACATTGTTCTCTAGTTATAAGAATTTTATTTTAAATTTAATATGCTCTATATTCTTTTTTATTGTATAAATTTATTATATTATCTTTTATAAAATATTTTTTATTTTTTATAAACTCATTATATAATTAGTAATTTTATTCAAACTTTAAAGAATATTTTAGTTCTGATGTATAAAACAACAGACCTTTTTTTTTCAAAAAAAAAAAACAGATAATTAAAACGCAAGGAACACTCTTGTCTACAGTCTACATCAAAAAAGAAATTATTAAAAACTTCAATATTGAGTTAATAATAATCGATGATTTCAGTGTGATAAAAAAAGAGTACAATTTAAACAGTGATTTTTATTGTCTACCATATTTAGTATAAATATTCCTTAATTTTTGAAAAAGTTAAATTATTTTTGCAATTTACTCTTTCAATCCCCATCATAGTAAAATGTAAAACCAATAAACATAAGAAGTCTAGAGGGAATAACTCTGTGTTTTTATTTGACAACTAGCTTGCCAAGTTTATTTTTAAAAAAAAAATGAAATGAGAAATCACATAATTGCTTCATGTATGAAAAGATTTCCAACTTAAGCTATTATCATGTCCTAACTCTCATAATTTTTTTTTAATCATAAAGAGGTACCAGTGTAGAAGGGAATTCAAATCTTGAACTAAATCTCTCCTGAGAAGGGATAACAACTATTAAGGCAAGTTTTAGTTGTTAATTCTCACAAAATATTTTAAAAATACTTATCACTCATGTTATAAATTAAAAAGATCCATGATAATGTTAATATTTATGAAAAATCAATAATAATAATAATAATAATAATAATAGAAGATTGGTTAATGAAAAATACAAAAACATAGTTTTCTCAAATAATCAAAGCAAAGTTAGATCAACACAACAAACCTAAAATATCTCCTCTATGAATGGAAATGGAGAGGGACATCTATATTTGTCTCATCTCCTCGCACTGATATTTGTTTAATAAATTCATTTTAATTGAATTATTAATAAAAAAAAATTATGTTACATGTAGTACTTCATATCAATAATTACAAATTTTGTAAAAAGAATCAATTTACACGATAATTTATAACTACCATACTTTTCAATGAAAAAAAATTCAAACAATAGCTAAAATAAAATTATAATCCAAAAAAAATTTCAACTTCTCATATTTAATGTGAAAAATCTCTAAACATGTACCTCCAAAAATCTCAAAAATAGTCCTATAAGAGGGGCTAGACGGCCACACACCATAAGCTTCGTGCATGTAAGGGATGTGGTATTGTAGATTTTTGGTGTTAATTGTTTTTCTCTTGCAGTTTTGTCAATATAGGTTTGAACTTGTAGGGCAATTTTGTTCTTTGCTATGTTGGATTTGAGCTAATTTTCTAATCTTTTGGTTGCTTAGTAAATTTTGGCTTAGCAAAAAAAAAAGTCGCGAGATATTTATGGAAAATATTTTAATTAGGAGGATCGATTTCATGATTGACTCCTATGGCAAGGTCTCCTGAATAATAATGCAGTCAGTTACATAAAAGTGTAAACATCAGCTGCTCAACACAATATACAATCCACCTTCCTTTGTAACTTTATAGGAAAGATAGAGTAGGGCGTAATTTCTCCATTTAGTTGTGGAACTATTGGTATATGACAATAACCGTAGCAGGTTTGGCAAACCAAAAGAAAAGAAAATACTAATAGAAATATTGTTTTCCAGTTTTTGTGAAAATCGAAGCTATTTTTTTGCTGTTGGAGTCTCTGCTTGCTTTTCCACAAAGAAGATTTGCCTCTCATGGGTTGCCAATTTTAAAAAAATAAATTTAAGTTACCAATTAACAAAGTTTACCTCTCATGGGTTGACGCCAAGTCGAGGTCTCCTCAAAACGTCAACTGATCATAACAAAACCAAAAAATTATAGTTGTAGTGGGGCAGAGTTTTCTAATTGACATGTAGTTGTGGAATATTGGTATATGGTATTTGACAGTAACCTAGGTGGGAAAGGCAAAAACAAAAATCAAAATTGCTAATAAAATGTACTTTTTATGTTTTTATGAATATTTATCAAATTATTAATCCACTCAATTTTTAATAAGCAAGATTTATATATTATGAATGAGTAATTTTTTTTTTTGTTATTAACCTACTTAAATTTTAATAAAAAGCATAAAGTGAGGATGTCAAAGAAACAAAAATTTCATCCATTTTTATAATAATTTTAACACGTGGGCTTCAAAAAATATGTAACAAGTTTTTATATTAGTGCATAAATGTAATTGTTTAAATGCTAATTAGTATATATGATTAAAAGGTGAAATCTGATATAGGTTTATACATTTTTAGATATAATTATTTTATATCTTTTAAAAAAAGTTGATCTATATAAAGTAAAAAATGATACATTTTTTTATATACAAAAATTTATTCGAAAAACATTTTGTTTATATATGTGAGAAAGGAAAACATTTCATTTTCTAACGTACTAATTTGTAGTGGATAGAAATACACCAATACCAACAAGATGTAGTGGAATCAAAACCATAGGAAGGGTTGGTTGTGGCGTTGACGCTAATGTCAACATTTTCGCAATCGTCATCATCAATGTGTAAATCTAAATCTTGAATTTTGTGAAAATTGAAGCTGTTTAAAGGCAAAAAATAAAAAGTATTCTAATAAAATTAAAGTAGAAAAAAGCAAAACAAGAGCTTTAATTAGGAAAGAAAAAAAAGAGTAAGCACTAATTTTTGTTGGCAGTGTTACTATATAGTATATACTACATAGTACTGTAAGACATTAACGATTTTTTTTTTCTTAGCCAACTATTCAATCCCTGCACAACAGAGTCAAAAAACAGCAAAATTCAAAAACAACCAAACCGAAGACAATAGGACAGCAAGCAAAAGCTTCCACCAGAAAAGCAATTACCACAAAAACTGCCTCAGAAAATAGAAAATGGCCTAGAGGTAAACAACAAAGGACCTTATCCACATAGATAAACAGCCAAATGAGAAGGAGTGTTTTTTACTCCAAGAGTCTCCGCTTATTTTTCCACGCGGGAAACTTCCTGGAAAGTATACTATTTTCTTGGTGTTACGGAGTTTGAATTTTCTAGAAAATGGGGCTGTATCATAACTATAAAACCCCAAGGGTTTACTGCTATCAAATGCATGGCGGCAGAGTTAATATTAAGCGATCTGAAAGCATTAACTGGGAATCTGAGATGGAGTGGAAATCAGAGGTGGTTACGGGCCAGACCGGGCCGGTTTTCACCGGTTCCGATCCTAACCATAAGAGAACCGGTCCAAACCGATAGTAAACCGGTCCGGTTCGGACCGGTTCTATATATTATGAGAGGCGAACCGGTCCGGTTCGTTGGACCGGTTCGCCTCAAAACCGGACCGAACCGGTTTAAACTGGTTCGGTCCATTTTTTTTTCTTTTTAAAATTTTTATTTTTAAAAAAATTATATTAATTTATTTTAATATATATTAATATATTTTAATAATTTAATGTAGTAAATTTATTTTTATAATAAATAATGTTAATAGTTTAATTTAACAATAATTTATTATAAGTTATATTATAATTTATTTAATTAATGTAACAATAATGTAAAAATAAACTATTATAAAATTATCTAATAAAATTATTGTTATAATAAATTAAAGTTATATTATGAATATAATATTATGATAAAATGATATTTGATTCAAAATACAAATAATGATATTATGAATATTATTATTATATTCATTTTGCATATCTTTATTTATATTCATTTTGCATTTAAAATAATTTATTATATTTGAAATACCATTTACTTAATATTTATTCATTTATTTAATATGTTTTTAAAATATTAATTCATTTTGTATTTTAAATATTTATTTATTTTAAACATATATAAGTATAACATTAATTAATTTGGTATGTAATAATAATAATAATAATAACAACAACAACAAAGGAGAAAAAGAAGAGAGTAGGAGACCAAAGATTTTTTACGTGGAAAACCCCTTCAAAAGTTAGAAGGGTAAAAACCACGGGACCGTAGTCCATAAAAATATTCACTATGACTAAACTTATTTACAATTTTACATACAATTTACAAAAAAAAATTATTCTCTACTCTTCATAATTTATACGGATTGCCTTGGAAATTTCTTCCTCCTCTTCTAAATTATTATCAGCAAATTCATTGGCCATTCCAACTTCAACATTGCGCGATTCCGCATCAAACCAATCTTTAAGGCATGTTAACATGCACAATGAATCCGGATTAAGAGTGGTTCGATGGTCTACAATAATTCTTCCACACGTCGAGAATGCGAATTCCGAAGCAACAGAAGAAACTTGCACCGCAAAAACATCTCGGGCCATGGAAGCTAAAACTGGAAATTGTTTTTGGTTTTCTTTCCACTATTGGAGAAGATCAAAGTTATCATCTACAGAAAAATCTAGACTTAAGAAAAATCCTAGCTCATTGAAGCTAGAACTTCGTCGAGTTGTTGATCCTGATCCCGATCTGCTCGCTTTTCCTTTTAGCTTCATTCTCTTCTTTGCTGCTTCCTTAATTGCGTTTAAAATTCCTTTTCCTTTTTTGCTACTTTCGGTTTCTTCGTATGAATCTTCTTCTTGTCGATTAAAGTTGAATTGCTCTCTTTCTGTTTCATAAACATTAAACAATTCTCGAAAAAGATTGTTAATTGAGGACTTTTGATCCTCAATAGAATCAAGACCAAGAAATTCTTTATAACAATCAAAAAAAATTTCTATTGTCGTAACGATTTTCGTCCGGGGACCTAATCGTTAGACATTAAAAATTATGGAGTCGCCACCAATCAATTTTAACTTAGGTGTGATTGACCACCTATTCAAAGCTAAGGATAAGTACATTGATCTACGTTTTGAAATTTGGGTTCGGGAGTACGGTTACGTGTGAGGAAGGTATTAGCACCCCCACAACGCCCGTCCAATGGACGGTACCAATTAATCATGTTTTATCTTTAGCAATCTTAATTTAAATGGTCTTTTTTATTTAATTAAAATTTTCTTTTTATTATTTAATTTGTCATTTTCTTTAGGATATTCTCCAACACTTTGATCGAATTCCCAAGGAAAATTTGTTACCTCAAGATTATTCACAGGACACACTCATCCTTGTGAAGAGGCTCCGTCGTCGGTTTTATATTTTTAATTCTTTTGTAAAATTTATTATAACGAAAATCTTTAATATTGTTCCCTAAATTTTCCAACACTTTGGTCAAATTTAGAAGAAATATCTTTTCACTTAAGAATTTTCTAAATATCGCATACTCGCGAAATTCTGAAATTTCATCATCGGTTAGGTTTTCATTTACTACTATTATGAAAAATATACATTTTTATTAAAAGATCATTCATTATTATAATAATTTATTCTTGAATTAGACAAATTCCTACATCCTTCAACACTTTGATCGAATGTAGAGAATTGGAATTATTAATTTTTATTCCAAATTTTTCCAACACTTTGGTCAAATTTGAAAAATTATTTTTATTTTTTTATAATCATTGATTTATTTTCAATTTACTAGCTCACCTGGAACAGTTCGTCTCACACAAATAACTTTTATACTAGAGCTCGCCACTTAACAGCTCGCCATGCACAAGTTAACTTGCTCGTGAGAACTCTATTTGGAAATTATTATTATTTTTTATTACCTTTTTCCTAAAGATTTATTTTTAATCTACTCGCCCGCCCGAATAGCTCGCCATGTCGCCTTTTACTAATTCGCCAGGCATTTACCTTTTTCCTAAAGATTTATTTTTAATCTACCCGCCCGCCCGAACAGCTCGCCATGTCGCCTTTTACTAATTCGCCAGGCATTTACCTTTTTCCTAAAGATTTTTAATATACTCGCCCGCCCGAACAGCTCGCCATATCGCCTTTTACTAATTCGCTAGGCATTTACCTTTTTCCTAAATATTTATTTTTAATCTACTCGCCCGCCCGAACAGCTCGCCCTGCATGAGATGTCGCCTTTTACTAATTCGCCAGGCATTTGCTGGCAGAGGCTCGTCCTCTTGTAGCTTGCCAAACATAAATCATTTTGTACAACTCACCACACATCAACTTGCTAGCAAGAGCTCGCCCTCTTTTAGCTCCAAAACCAATTTATTCGTAAAAGCTTTATTGGAAATTTGGAAAATTAGAATTAATTTTATTATTATTATTTTTTAAAAAAAAACTTATTTTTAATCTACTCGCCCGCCCGAACCATCACTCTTCTTAATAGCTCACCTGTGAAACGGCTCGCCAAACACAAGTTACCTATAAGAGCTCGCCCTACACAAATAGAGCATGGAGAGCTCGCCACTCCGAAGGCTTGCACCATACAGTTGGACGCATGATGAGATCGCCCGCCCACATAGTTCGCCATATACGTGGACTAACGCATAGTGAGATTGTCAACTACTGTAGTTAGATCGCCCGCCCATGATAGCTCTCACATAAAAAAAAATTGAACTAGCTCTTAATAGGATCGCCTGACCACTATAAATCGCCCATACATGTGGACTGATGCGTAGTGAGTTCACCCATACAATTGAACTAGTGTAGTGAGCTCGCCCGCAAGGATGGCGAATAAGATGTGGGCGAGGTATATTTAGCTAGACACGGGATTTATTTAAAATTTCTTAAATGAAGAATGTAGAGTATACTTACAGTGTTTGACTCGTGTAAGTTTTATCGAGCTCGCCTTTCAATTTTCTTTATTTAGGCTCTCCTCGCCACTAGTTCAACAAAGGTCGCCTCTTGCTACCACACCTTCTTCTTTCCAGTAACAAACGAAGGTACTGCTCACCGTCGTCCACACTTCCTCTATGCTGCTCCAGTCACCATCCCAATCATACCAGAACTGAAATTGAGATTTTTGCTGTCGAGTTCTCTCTTTTTCTCTGTCTCTCTCAATATTTTCTGGTCTCTGTATATCTTTCTTTCTTTTCTCTCTGTCTCTCCGTTTTTCTGTGTTTCTCCTCTGTGTTTCTGTGTTCTTCCCTCTATATCTCTTTTAGACTATTTATAAGCATTTTTAGTCAAGAAAAATCAAACGAAATCTTTGAAACCAGGGACTATAATCCATTGTTCCGCTGGTTTTTCCTGAGCATTCTTAAATGCATGCTTGACATTCTTGGTTTTCCATGTGGATGTAGAGTTGCAGAGGATCTTGTAATGATTTTCCTTTCTTCTTCATGTTTTCCGGGCAACTTTTAGTCAATAAAATCGGAGCAAATTAATTTTCGGAAGACTTTTACTCCAAATGAGGTTTGTCTAGAGGTCGGCGAGGACAACAGAGCTAAGCTCAGGTAGGGTGGCTGTCTGACAGCCTTCACGCCGGTGTTGTTGACATTGTTCTTTCTTCCTTTTTTCTTTTCCTCGAGCAGCTTTTTATGAATTCCTTAGTCAACAAAAGCGGATCAAATCTCTAAGATGAAGAGATTATGATTGCTATACACAGTCGGTGTTAGTGAAGTTGGTGAGACAGCAGGGCTCTAGCAACCACAAGGCTGGCGAACACCAATGGGCGAACTGGCGACCACAAGGCTGGCGAACACAGATGGGCGAACTGGCGACCACAAGGCTGGCGAACACCGATGGGCGAACTAGTGACCACAAGGCTGGCGAACACCTATTTTTATGAATTTATTTATTTATTTATTTATTTTCTTTTTATGTTATTATTATTATTATTATTATTATTATTATTATTATTATTATTATTATTATTATTATTATTATTTATTTTTATTTATTTATTTTTTTTTATTTTTTTTAAAATACCAATTTTTTTCCTTTTTTTATTTCTAATATTTTTAACAAATTCAAATATATGATTAAATAGGTTTATTATTCCGGACAAAATTAAGTGTCCACAGCTGCCCCTCTTTGCGCATTGCTGAGAATCAGGAATGGGGCAAAGACCATAGACAACAATTTTGTCCGACTCATGGCCTACTTCTCTTTTCTTTAAGTTTAACAATCTTCTTCTTACCAAAAAGCTCTTCACTTTAATTTGGCTCCTCTCTCAAGAGGCGAATGACTTTAAAAAAATAAATTGGGCTCCTCTCTTTCAAGAGGCTCACGACTTTTTAAAAATAAATTGGGCTCCTCTCTTAAGAGGCTCACGACTTTTGAAAAATAAACAGGGCTCCTCTCTTTAAAGAGGCTCACGACTTTTTAAAAATAAATTGGGCTCCTCTCTTAAGAGGCTCACGACTTTTGGAAATAAACTGGGCTCCTCTCTTTCAAGAGGCTCACGACTTTTGAAAATAAACTGGGCTCCTCTCTTTCAAGAGGCTCACGACTTTTGAAAATAAACTGGGCTCCTCTCTTAAGAGGCTCACGACTTTTGAAAATAACTGGGCTCCTCTCTTAAGAGGCTCACGACTTTTGAAAATAAACTGGGCTCCTCTCTTAAGAGGCTCACGACTTTGGAAAATAAACTGGGCCCCTCTCTTTCAAGAGGCTCACGACTTTGAAAAATAAACTGGGCTCCTCTCTTAAGAGGCTCACGACTTTTGAAAATAAACTGGGCTCCTCTCTTTCAAGAGGCTCACGACTTTTGAAAATAAACTGGGCTCCTCTCTTAAGAGGCTCACGACTTTTGAAAATAAACTGGGCTCCTCTCTTAAGAGGCTCACGACTTTTGAAAATAAACTGGGCTCCTCTCTTAAGAGGCTCACGACTTTGGAAAATAAACTGGGCTCCTCTCTTTCAAGAGGCTCACGACTTTGAAAAATAAACTGGGCTCCTCTCTTAAGAGGCTCACGACTTTGGAAAATAAACTGGGCTCCTCTCTTTCAAGAGGTTCACGACTTTGAAAAAGTAAACTGGGCTCTTCTCTTAAGAGGCTCACGACTTTAAAAAATAAACTCGTAGAAGGTTCTTGATTGATCATAGTTTAGCCTTTTCCTATCGAAAGGTAACTCTATGTCTGGCTAGTTATTTACCCAAATCCTACCCAAGGGGTTTTTATTCACATGTACTATTGCATTATCATGATGCAAATATTCTCAAATGATTAATGAGATGTATTGCACAATTTTTGGGGATGTGTATATAAAATGTGTATGCTTCTTAAAGGGATGCAACACCTATTATGAGATAAATTTTAATTCCGAGTTTCGCAATCTTATGCCCTTTTTCCTTTCTTTTCTTTTCCTTTTCTTTTCATCATTCTCCCAAGATGACCTTCAACCTTTGCATTCATATATTCTTAATCCTGTGTTATGCCAGCTAGGTCTCATCACTTAATCTCAAACTTCCTTTAATCATCATTCAGCTGGTACCATCATATTTTTCCTCATTTACATCTCACTCTTGTTATTGTTAAATCTCTTTTAAGTAATTCGAAAAGTAAATGAACTATGAGACATACTGTAATTGTGAATTTCTTTCAGAAGATGGGTAAGAGAAAATGAGTGTTAAGTTGAGACAACAAAAGAGGAATGTGTTCTTATTCAAATGAAAGGCAATTTAAACAGACACAATGAAATGGTTGATCAAAGTTCCACATAAGGATGCCCTTACAATAATTATTCTGATCATTGTGAATTAATCCAAAAACCTTCTTTTGACTTCACTGTCTAGCCGATGGCTTTAAGCTTCAGAGAATACCTCAGACTGAACTCTGCCCCTCTTTGCTTATGAGCATGTGAGATATTTGGCTACCAACCTCATGCACCATTGCTTTCTGTTTAAGTTGCCCGTTTTCGGGTTTTCAACTCAAACATTCCTATTTGGATTTAAGTCGCCCTTTTGGGTTTTCTCCTTGAACCCCTCCTTATTTTTTCTTTTTTTCTTTTTTTGCTTTTTTGTTTTGTTTTTTTTGTTTTTTTTATGCATAATACTTCTTTACTGCATCAGCATTTATTGGATTGGGAAGGTCTCTTCCATCCATTTCTGCCAAAATCAATGCTCCTCCTGAGAATGCTTTTCTTACTACAAAAGAGCCTTCCCAATTTGGAGTCCATTTGCCCCGTGGGTCAGGAATATTTGGTAGAATCATTTTCAAAACCAAATCCCCTTCTCGAAAATTTCTGGGACGAACCTTCTTGTCATGTGCTCGCATCATCCTCTTTTGATACAATTGCCCATGACATAGTGCTTTGAGTCTTTTTTCCTCAATAAGGTTCAATTGCTCATACCGAGCTCGGAACCATTCAGCTTCGTCCAATTCAACTTCCATAAGGACACGCAAAGAAGGAATTTCCACTTTAATAGGCAAAACTGCCTCCATCCCATATACTAATGAAAACGGGGTGGCTCCTGTGGATGTGCGAACCGATGTACGGTAAGCGTGCAGAGCAAAAGGCAACTTCTCATGACAATCTTTGTATGTATCTGTCATCTTCTGAATGATCTTCTTGAGATTTTTATTTGCAGCTTCGACAGCTCCATTCATTTTTGGACGATAAGGTGCCGAATTGTGATGCTTAATATGAAATTGGGCACATGCTTCCTCAATCAACTTATTGTTGAAATTTAGAGCATTGTCTGAAATGATCCTTTCTGGTAGCCCATACCGGCAAATTATCTCTTTCTTGAAAAACTTGCACACTACAGACTTTGTCACACTGGCATAAGATGCTGCTTCCACCCATTTCGTGAAGTAATCAATCATTACCAAAATGAAACGGTGTCCATTTGAAGCTTTAGGGGTAATTGGTCCAATCACATCCATTCCCCATGTAGAAAATGGCCAAGGAGTTGTCATGACCTGTAAGGATGTGGGAAGGGCATTTATCTTACTGGCGTATGTCGTAACGTCTAGGTCCGTGAACCTAACCGCTAGACTTTAAAATTCAAGGAGTCGCCACCAACCATTCAAACCTAAGGTGTGATTGGTCACCTATTCTTGTCTAACGATAAGGCATGGTCTACATTCAAAGAATCTAGGGATCGGGAGTACGGTTACGTGTGGGGAAGGATTAGCACCCCCACAACGCCCATCCTAAAATGGTACCAACTAATTTTGTGATATCTTTAATAATTTTCAACTAAATGGTTTTTAATCTTGTTAAATTTAAATATTTAAATATTGGACAATTTCTAAGAAACTCTCCATCATGCTGGCGGAATTCCTTAAATTTCATCCTCACCTCAAGAGTATCCAAGAAATCCCATTCGTCTTTCTCGGAGAGGCTCCGTCGTCGGATTTGTTAAATCGTTTATGAGATATTTTATTTTCCATCTTTTATTCTTATTTTTTATCTTCTTTTTATTTCCTTTTTAATTATCCTTTATTTTTTTACTTTATTTTTTTATCTTTATTTTAATATTATTTATCTTTTGAAAATAAATGTCGATTATTCTTCTTGAAAATTTTCTTTAAATCTTCCATCATGCTGGCGAAATTTAAAGAAAACATCTCACCTAAGAATTTAAAATGTCAGCCATTCGTGACACATTATAATTCCATCATCGGGATAACCTCCAGTTATTCTCAATTTATTATTATTGTACTTTTAATTTTTTTAGTCATTATTCCTTAATTTCTTATTAATATTTATTTTTATTTTATTTTATTTTAAATAGAGATTGATTATTAATATATATTTATGTTTTTTAGAAATAAATATCGATTATTAATAGTGAACACTTACTTTAAATCTTCCATCATGCTGGCAAAATTTAAGGCAAATATCCTCACCCAGGAATTTCCAAAATGGCAACCATTCGTGACACTCGGAATTCCATCATCGGAATAAAATTTTTTTTTTATTTTATTAAGTAGTTATAATTTTATAATAATTAAATATTTTACATATATATTTTAATATTGAACATCTTCCATGAATTTTCCATCATTCTGGCGAAACTCATGGAAAACATCCTCACCTAGAAAATCTGAAATGTCAACCATTCGTGACACCTCAGAATTCCATCATCGGAATAATCTCAACTTATCTCCATATTTTATGATTTTATTATTTTTCTAATTTTTGTTTTATCTATCTTATTTTATAAGCCATATTTTCTAAAATAAAATTCTTAAGTCGATCATGTAAATCACACAATTCCATTATTTAATTAAATCCTTACGACACATGCAAGCCAAGTCAAGTTATCACAATATCATAATATTCTTATGCAAATATATCACATTATTCATACAAATTACATGCAAACTAAATTTAATTCTACAAATATACAAATCATGCAAAATTATCAAATTATCCAATAATCATGCAAATTAATATTAAATCGAATTACTATGCAAGACTTAATCAAATATTATACAAACTAAATCTATCAAATATTATATTAACATGGAAATTAACAAATTATTATTTTATTACATTCTTTCTTAATCATGCACCAATTAAAATACTATTAGCAAATACAAGTTAATAAGTAAAAAAAACTCTTTTACCTTATCTTCTGTTCTTTGCAATTTTCTTAACTTTCTATTCTTTCCCACGTGATTTCCTTCTTCACTAGCTTTGCTGCATCAACCAATGGCATACAAGCAGCAAGTGATGATGGTGACAGGGCTAGGCAACAAGGTCAATGCGGACGTGGACGTCTGGTGCGATGCAATAAGAGGGTGAACGTGGGTAGAGGCGAGTTTGTTGGTGCAGGGGACGCGTGACGGAGCAGCTTGTCGACGCCGGCGGCAGCAGCTTGCAACGGTAGCAGTGATACAAGCGGAAGGATGCGGCACAGCAGGGCGTTTAGATGGTTGAAGATGGCGCAGTAACACGCGATGATGATGAGGAAGGGCGATGCGGACTATGATGTTGAATAAACGGAGTTGGCAGTGGCTCAGGAATGGCAGTAGCGTGAACACGAGGAGGTGGCAACGACGACACACACGGGCTTGGTGTAGGAACGACGAAGGCCGTGAGCAGGGACGCAGCAAGGTGGTGAGGTGCAGGTTTTTTTGAAGATGGCGAGGAATGCTACTGTTGTGCTGGATATATTAAACTAGACAGAGGAAGTGGATATTTGGATTGTTGAGTAAGAACGGTGCAAGTGATAGCAAAAACGATGAAGGTGGTCAGGCGGTGCAGTAAGCAAAGATGACGATGCTGATCAGTGTTGTAGTGCAAGGATGGCGAATTATAGATGCTTGATTTTTGTATTTTTCTCTCTGTCCCCTCAATTATGAGCCTTGATCCCTTTTTATAGTCCAAAATTAGTTAGAGTCCTAATACAACTATACTTATTCTAATAATTATCTCCTATCTTTAATACTTTATCTATTTAATTTCTATATTAATCCTAATCCAACTCTATTAATCTAAATAATTATCCTAAAACTCAATTATCCTGATTATCCTATACTAAAATTAATTTTATCTTCTTTTCTTATCTCTCTCTTTTTTTTTAATTATTCCTAAATCCTATTTTTAATTGTAATTTCCTAATTACTGTTAATTCTAAATCTAAAAATTCTAATTTTAATTTTAGCCTAATTCTAAATTGTTAAATTATTTAAAATACAAATGTCACCCAACTCAATTAATTATTTATACAAATTAAGACCCCGGACAAAATAGGGTGTCTACAGCTGCCCCTCTTTGTGTATTTGCTGTGAAACAGTAATTGCACAAAGACATAGACACATATTTTGTCTGACTTCTCTTTTTTTTTTAATTTTTTTATTTTTCCAAAAAAACTCCCTCTAAACAGAAAGGCAGTCAAACTTTAAAATCTTGTCTAAAAAGCTCCTCCTAAACAGGCAGGCAGTCAAGCTTTAAAAATCTTGTCTAAAAGCTCCTCCTAAACAGGCAGGCAGTCAAACTTTAAAAATCTTGTCTAAAAGCTCCTCCTAAACAGGCAGGTAGTCAAACTTTAAAAATCTTGTCTAAAAGCTTCTCCTAAACAGGCAGGCAGTCAAACTTTAAAATCTTGTCCAAAAGCTCCTCTTAAACAGGCAGGCAGTCAAACTTTAAAATCTTGTCCAAAAGCTCCTCCTAAACAGGCAGGCAGTCAAACTTTAAAAATCTTGTCCAAAAGCTCCTCCTAAACAGGCAGGCAGTCAAACTTTAAAATCTTGTCCAAAAGCTCCTCCTAAACAGGCAGGCAGTCAAACTTTAAAATCTTGTCCAAAATTTGGAGGAATCATGCCCGAAGGTCTTATAGATTGTACTCAAGGAACCTCGTCTGTAATTTTTCTCATGCAATGCATCATGTATGCAACTATGCATGCATTCTATCCTATCTATGCAATGTCATTTGTGTAATGCCATTCATGCAATATTACTCACACAATCTATTTTATTCATGCAATGTTTTCTTTGAAAAGCATTTCAACTTTAACTGTGGCAATAACATGGTTTTTCTGTATCAGTCCATCTCATGCATTCTTCTATTTGTCATCCTGTCCTTGTATTTCCTATTTCTTTTCTCATTTTCCTTCTTCCATTTTCTTTCCCAATGAAGCTCCTGTCTTCGTGCCCTCTATATCTTATCTTATCACTTGTTTCTTCTTTCACCTTCATTCACTCTTTCTTTTTCATTGTTTTTTTCTTAATTTCCACTTTCATTCATTCACAAGTTTCCTTTTCTTTCATTTTCCTAAATAATATAGGAGTCTTTAACATGTTTTGCCAAGCAAACATTCATTACCATTCTAAATTCAAGATCAATGCAACACAATTTCTCAATCCCTCAAGGTAAGGATATAGCCAAGAAATAATAGGTGAAAAGAAAAGAGTGGTATTATTCAAATTTTGGACAGATTTAACAGGAAATTTCCAGGCTTAAAAGGAAAGTAGGCTTGAATGAAAAGTAAGAATTTTCAGGATTAAGTTTCAGGTAATAGTATCCAAATAACAACAATTTAAGCAATTCCGATTAATGAATACAAAATTCCCTTCAAAGGTTCATTTATTTGATCATGTTGAGTTCAAAATATCCTCTTGCCCTTGTATCATTGACATCCAGTTTTTTTTGGTATCTAAGCCGCCTTTTCAGGTTTTCAACTTAGATGCACTCCATTGATCCAAACCGCCCTTTTTGGGTTTTCGATTTGAATCCTCCTTTCATTCTTTTTTCTTTTTTTCTTTTCTTCATTTTTTACTTCATTGTCCTTGATGAAACACCTCTTATCTGTTCTCCATTCTGATTCATACCCCAACATCAGATATTTCTTCACCCAATTTAATGCTCACATGGATCCAAGAGAGTCTTTGGAATCCCACCTCTTCCATTTAGATGAAATCTTTTTGCTTATCTTGATCTACTTGTCCTAATTCCATCCAAAGGATCATCATCTCATAGTGTAAGTATGTCATTATTCAACACATGATTCTTCAATAGGAGTACTCATATTTGATCAAAATGGACTTTTAAAGCACGTAATGTAGGCTCAGGTGAGGGTTCATGAAAGAACGGATAATATAGGCCCAAAATAAGTGTTTCGGGGTTCATCAAACCAAGAATCATTTTTCATGAATCATTTAGGCATTTTGACTTTTGCCCCATTCTAATTTGCTTTCTCTTTCCTTTTTTATTCAAATGTGACTA
The DNA here is from genome assembly GCA_032173925.1 of Heritiera fomes. Taxonomy (NCBI): domain Eukaryota; kingdom Viridiplantae; phylum Streptophyta; class Magnoliopsida; order Malvales; family Malvaceae; genus Heritiera; species Heritiera fomes. The sequence goes on from JAPDPM010000001.1 coordinate 24,492,118, forward strand.
GGGTTTTCACTTTCTTGATTCAAACCCTTTTCCTTCTTCATTATCTTTTTTTCTTTTTTTGTTTTCTTTTTTTTTCACAAAAGGGTTTTTTTCTTTTCTTTTTTTTTTGCCCCACTGATCTTTTATCTTCTATTCTCTTTGCCCCCCAGTGTGGAGAGTGATTCTTGGTAGGTTATATCAAAAAGAATATAATAGGCTCAAAAGGGGTAACCAATGGATAATTTTACTCACGCTTGAAAGGTAGTGAAAGAAGGCCATTTCTCATCTCAATACAAGTACTCTCATTAAAGGTCATTTATTGAATAAATACAAACTCATTAGAATTTCATCTAGAGATTCACCTTTACTTGTAAAGATCTTCTTATTCTCTTCTTGCTTGAACAATCTTAGCAAACTGGAAATCCATCCAACCAAACAAAGTAGTTCTTTCAAAATCAAGTTTTATATTCATTGCCATCATCATTATCATGTTCATTATTTGGATACTTTTAAGCTTGGTAACAAAGTAGAGAATATGGGTATTGGTGTTTTGCATTAAAGAACAAGATTGGAATGAGGAATTAAGAAATATGCATTACACTAATCCTTTATTGAAAATGAAAATGAATGAAAGTTGGCCCAATACATAAAAGAAAATTTTAGTGCTTTTGGGCACAAGCACTCCTACATTATCTGAGAAATGTCCTAATATGAATGAAATTAGACACAAAGAAATAACCATTATCTTCAAATTCAGTGAATCAATCAATATCATCCACTTTCTTCCATAGTATCAACCGCTACCCTTTGTGTGATCTGGTAGAGGATTATTATTCACATTTGGATCATTCTTTGCCCCAAAACTCAAAATTTCGGCGTTGACAAGTTCTTGGACTTTCCTCTTCAGGCCCATACAATTCTCAATAGAATGACCAACATTGTCATTATGATAAGCACACTTCGCATTAGGATCATACCACTTTGGGTAGGGAGGCTTCAAGGGCTCCATATAAACAGGGGCAATAAGGTGACCCCTTACCAACTGTGGGAACAACTCTGTGTATGTCATTGGTATAGGGTCTATGGTGACATTTCGGCTAAGTCGGGTGTTCCTTTGGTCATTAGGTGGGAAAGTGCGATTTGTTGAGGCTGTAGGAGTTTGTCGAGGGAAAACAGGTTGATATGTGTTTTGGGGATGAGTTTGTGGGTAAGATGGGGAATAGGCGTAATTCACTGAAGGTGGGTAAAGGGTATAAAGGTGACGCGAATTGTTTGAGACAGCTTGTGCATCTCCTTCCTTCTTCGAGAATCCACCTTTCCTACTATCATTCACTGGTGCTTCGATCTTTCCACTCTTGATGGCGTTCTCAATAGCTTCACCAGTTAACACCATGTCTGCAAAGTTCTTAGTTACACTGCTAAGCATACGTTCATAGTAGGGTGCCTTGAGAGTGTTCAAAAAGAACATGGTGACCTCCTTCTCAGTCAAAGGAGGCTGAACTTGTGATGCCATATCTCTCCATCGCTGGGCATATTCTTTGAAACTCTCATCCCTCTTCTTTTCCATACCTTGGAGAGATAAGCGATCAGGAGCTATATCGGACACATGTTTGTATTGAGCTATAAAAGCTCTGGCCAACTCAGACCAAGAAGAAACTTTGCTCCTTTCCAATTGGTTGTACCACTTAGCGGCTGACCCAGTCAAACTGTCTTGGAAAACATGAATTAATAGCTTGTCATCCCATGCATATGCTGCCATCTTTCTACAGTACATGGTGAGATGATCTTTTGGGCACGATGTTCCATTGAACTTTTCAAATTCAGGCGCCTTGAATTTTGGTGGAAGCACAACACCAGGTACCAAACACAACCTTTCAGCATCAACGGGTCCAAAATAGTCAACTCCTTCTATGGCGTTTAGTCTTTCCTCTATCAAACTCAGTTGAGCCTTAGTACCACTATATTCTTCTTTATGCTTCAACTTTTCTAACTGTGTAGGATCATCTAAATTTGGCACCTCCACTGGGTTTTGAACTTGCATCTGTAGAGGCGTTGGAGCTTTAGTAGTACTTCCTTCAGGAACAAAAATAGGGTTGTCTCGCATGCTTTGTTGAGGTTCTTGGATAGACTCCTCCTGATTCTCCATCTTCTCCTTTCCTTTAATCATGGCTTTTAGCAACTGGGCAATTTCACTCAATTGCCCCCTTATCTCTATATTTTCCCTTTCCAACTTCTCTATCCTGTTATTTTGATTTTCTTCCATTATACGAGCTTGATACCTTGTGTGGTATTTATGAAGGGTGGACCGTCTAGTAGATTCAATTTTGACACCTTGAATGCCACAATTAAGTTGAAATTATTTTCAATGTGATGATATGTTTATGCACAAAAATGAATGCACATGGAATGCACTTAGGTTTAAGAATCTCTTCTAACAATCAAGAGCATGTTCATACTCATGATAAGACAAATGCAAACTTACGTGAATGATATGTTATGTGATGCAAAATCAAACACAACTATGCATGACTCAATGATACAGAAAAACTCTTTTTTTTTTTTGAAAAATGAAAGAAAGAAAAACTATATTTTTTTGAATTTTTTTCCCTTTTTTTTTTGTCAAAATAATGTAAAAGGAGGAAGTAAAACTTATTCCTTCATGTGTCCTATCTTAGGTTTGAGTCTACACTTCAATCTAGTATGGTTCTACCTTAAGGCCAAGCCTTATGTTTCATTACATGCTGGGTTTGGATAATTCAAGGTCTAAAGGTTCCCAAATTGTTCCTCACTGTCATCCACACAAGATTAGTAAGGCACCCAATCCTCACCCATCACAGGCTACAAACGGAAAGGTTCAATTTGAGTGGAAGTATTTCGCTAGCCATTGCGGAGGTTACCACCTCACGAGAGCGTAGTTACTATACTTCCTCCTAAAAAGGATGGAGCCCGGGTAGAAGGCTCATGCATGCTCATGCAAGTGATGTGTGTGTGTGAAGGAACAAGACTCCATTTTAAATGCCCCTCAATAAAGATAGCATAACAAGCAATATATACAACATAGCAAAAAAACCATTTAATCAAAAACTCAAGATAATCACAAAATTTTCTATTGGCCTGACTCTCTAAAAGTCCCCAGTGGAGTCGCCAAGCTGTCGTAACGTCTAGGTCCGTGAACCTAACCGCTAGACTTTAAAATTCAAGGAGTCGCCACCAACCATTCAAACCTAAGGTGTGATTGGTCACCTATTCTTGTCTAACGATAAGGCATGGTCTACATTCAAAGAATCTAGGGATCGGGAGTACGGTTACGTGTGGGGAAGGATTAGCACCCCCACAACGCCCATCCTAAAATGGTACCAACTAATTTTGTGATATCTTTAATAATTTTCAACTAAATGGTTTTTAATCTTGTTAAATTTAAATATTTAAATATTGGACAATTTCTAAGAAACTCTCCATCATGCTGGCGGAATTCCTTAAATTTCATCCTCACCTCAAGAGTATCCAAGAAATCCCATTCGTCTTTCTCGGAGAGGCTCCGTCGTCGGATTTGTTAAATCGTTTATGAGATATTTTATTTTCCATCTTTTATTCTTATTTTTTATCTTCTTTTTATTTCCTTTTTAATTATCCTTTATTTTTTTACTTTATTTTTTTATCTTTATTTTAATATTATTTATCTTTTGAAAATAAATGTCGATTATTCTTCTTGAAAATTTTCTTTAAATCTTCCATCATGCTGGCGAAATTTAAAGAAAACATCTCACCTAAGAATTTAAAATGTCAGCCATTCGTGACACATTATAATTCCATCATCGGGATAACCTCCAGTTATTCTCAATTTATTATTATTGTACTTTTAATTTTTTTAGTCATTATTCCTTAATTTCTTATTAATATTTATTTTTATTTTATTTTATTTTAAATAGAGATTGATTATTAATATATATTTATGTTTTTTAGAAATAAATATCGATTATTAATAGTGAACACTTACTTTAAATCTTCCATCATGCTGGCAAAATTTAAGGCAAATATCCTCACCCAGGAATTTCCAAAATGGCAACCATTCGTGACACTCGGAATTCCATCATCGGAATAAAATTTTTTTTTTATTTTATTAAGTAGTTATAATTTTATAATAATTAAATATTTTACATATATATTTTAATATTGAACATCTTCCATGAATTTTCCATCATTCTGGCGAAACTCATGGAAAACATCCTCACCTAGAAAATCTGAAATGTCAACCATTCGTGACACCTCAGAATTCCATCATCGGAATAATCTCAACTTATCTCCATATTTTATGATTTTATTATTTTTCTAATTTTTGTTTTATCTATCTTATTTTATAAGCCATATTTTCTAAAATAAAATTCTTAAGTCGATCATGTAAATCACACAATTCCATTATTTAATTAAATCCTTACGACACATGCAAGCCAAGTCAAGTTATCACAATATCATAATATTCTTATGCAAATATATCACATTATTCATACAAATTACATGCAAACTAAATTTAATTCTACAAATATACAAATCATGCAAAATTATCAAATTATCCAATAATCATGCAAATTAATATTAAATCGAATTACTATGCAAGACTTAATCAAATATTATACAAACTAAATCTATCAAATATTATATTAACATGGAAATTAACAAATTATTATTTTATTACATTCTTTCTTAATCATGCACCAATTAAAATACTATTAGCAAATACAAGTTAATAAGTAAAAAAAACTCTTTTACCTTATCTTCTGTTCTTTGCAATTTTCTTAACTTTCTATTCTTTCCCACGTGATTTCCTTCTTCACTAGCTTTGCTGCATCAACCAATGGCATACAAGCAGCAAGTGATGATGGTGACAGGGCTAGGCAACAAGGTCAATGCGGACGTGGACGTCTGGTGCGATGCAATAAGAGGGTGAACGTGGGTAGAGGCGAGTTTGTTGGTGCAGGGGACGCGTGACGGAGCAGCTTGTCGACGCCGGCGGCAGCAGCTTGCAACGGTAGCAGTGATACAAGCGGAAGGATGCGGCACAGCAGGGCGTTTAGATGGTTGAAGATGGCGCAGTAACACGCGATGATGATGAGGAAGGGCGATGCGGACTATGATGTTGAATAAACGGAGTTGGCAGTGGCTCAGGAATGGCAGTAGCGTGAACACGAGGAGGTGGCAACGACGACACACACGGGCTTGGTGTAGGAACGACGAAGGCCGTGAGCAGGGACGCAGCAAGGTGGTGAGGTGCAGGTTTTTTTGAAGATGGCGAGGAATGCTACTGTTGTGCTGGATATATTAAACTAGACAGAGGAAGTGGATATTTGGATTGTTGAGTAAGAACGGTGCAAGTGATAGCAAAAACGATGAAGGTGGTCAGGCGGTGCAGTAAGCAAAGATGACGATGCTGATCAGTGTTGTAGTGCAAGGATGGCGAATTATAGATGCTTGATTTTTGTATTTTTCTCTCTGTCCCCTCAATTATGAGCCTTGATCCCTTTTTATAGTCCAAAATTAGTTAGAGTCCTAATACAACTATACTTATTCTAATAATTATCTCCTATCTTTAATACTTTATCTATTTAATTTCTATATTAATCCTAATCCAACTCTATTAATCTAAATAATTATCCTAAAACTCAATTATCCTGATTATCCTATACTAAAATTAATTTTATCTTCTTTTCTTATCTCTCTCTTTTTTTTTAATTATTCCTAAATCCTATTTTTAATTGTAATTTCCTAATTACTGTTAATTCTAAATCTAAAAATTCTAATTTTAATTTTAGCCTAATTCTAAATTGTTAAATTATTTAAAATACAAATGTCACCCAACTCAATTAATTATTTATACAAATTAAGACCCCGGACAAAATAGGGTGTCTACAGCGTATATTTGACATTTATGACAACTTCGAGCAAAGTTGATGCAATCACTTTCCATTGTCATCCAATAATATCCAGCCCTCATAATTTGTCAAGCCATCATGTGACCATTTGCATGAGATCCACAAATCTCTTCATGAATTTCTTTGAGTATTCTTTTGGCCTTTATGGCATCCACACACCTTAGCAATACTTGATCTTTCCCCTTTTTGTACAAAATTTCACCATCCAAGAAGAATTCCATGGCCATTCTTCTCAAAGTCCTTTTGTCATTTTCTAGTGCCCCTTCTGGATACTGGTGATGCTTTATGTATTGCAATATATCATGATACCATGGTTTCCCATCTATCTCTTCTTCTACATTTGAGCAATGTGTTGGTGATCCATGTATGCTCATCTTGATGGGATAAATTTTAGCACCTGAATTTACCTTGAACATTGCAGCTAGAGTAGCCAATGCATCAGCCATTTGGTTTTCTTCTCGAGGTAAATGCTTAAAACAAATTTTCTCGAAATTTTTAACTAGATCAGTCACAAATTCACAATATTGGACCAATTTTGAATCCCTTGTTTCCCATTCACCTCGCAATTGATAAATTACCAAGGCTGAATCTCCATATACTTCTAGTATTTTAACACCCTTGTCGATTGCAGCTTGGAGCCCCATGATACAAGCCTCGTATTCTGCCATATTATTAGTGCAGTCAAAATCTAATTTTGCAGTGAATGGACAGCAATCTCTCTTAGGGGATACTAAAACTACCCCAACACCGTGCCCCAAAGCATTAGACGCTCCATCAAAGTACATTCTCCAAACAAGTTCTTCTGCGGAACCTTCAACATTTATTTGTGATATGGCCATTAAATCCTCATCAAGGAAATCAAAATCCATTGGTTCATACTTTTCTTCAGCTTGATCTGCGAGGAAATCAGCAATCGTACTACCTTTAATGGCCTTTTGAGTCATATAGACAATGTCATACTCGGAAAGCAACACTTGCCACCTTGCTATCTTCCCGGATAATGAAGGTTTCTCGAAGATATACTTAATAGGGTCCAATTTTGAAATTAGCCATGTGGTATGATAAAGCATGTACTGTCTTAGTCTACGAGCTATCCAAGCCATAGCGCAACACATCTTCTCCAACGAAGAATATCTGGCTTCATAGTCAGTGAACTTCTTGCTCAAATAATAGATAGCCCGCTCTTTTCTCTCAGTTTCATCATGTTGCCCCAGCACACATCCCATGGAATTTTCATGCACTGTTACATACAAGATGAGGGGTCTCCCTGGCACAGGTGGCACTAACACAGGAGGATTCGAAAGGTACTCTTTAACCTTATCAAATGCTATTTGGCATTCGTCATTCCATTCTCCTGGGTCCCGTTTTCGGAGGAGTTTGAAGATTGGATCACACTTAGTAGTGAGTTGGGAGATGAAACGTGCGATGTAATTCAATCTTCCTAAGAATCCTCTTACTTCCTTTTGGGTACGAGGTGGTGATAAATTTTGGATGGCATGTATCTTATCAGGATCCACTTCTATACCTAGCTCACTGACTACAAATCCCAATAGCTTTCCTGATGTCACTCCGAAAGTACATTTGGCCGGGTTGAGCTTAAGTTGGAATTTTCTCAACCTTTCAAATAACCTTTTAAGGTTAGCAACATGATTTTTTTTCTGGGACTTTGCAATCATATCATCAACATAGACTTCTATCTCCTTATGCATCATGTCGTGAAACAAGGTTACCATGGCTCTCTGGTAAGTTGCACCAGCATTTTTCAACCCAAATGGCATGACCTTGTAACAAAATGTTCCCCACATAGTCACAAAAGTGGTCTTTTCCATATCTTCAGGCGCCATTTTAATTTGATTATAACTCGAGAAACCATCCATAAAAGAAAATAAAGAATGTCCAGCCGTGTTGTCGACTAGGGTATTAATATGTGGCAGGGGAAAATTGTCTTTCGGACTGGCCCTATTTAAATCACGATAATCCACGCACATTCGTACCTTTCCATCTTTTTTAGGAACTGGAACAATATTTGCTACCCATTCAGGATATTTTGCCACCTCCAAGAATCCCGCATCAAACTGCTTCTTGACTTCTTCTTTGATTTTTAACAACATTTCAGGCTTCATTCTTCTCAACTTTTGCTGAATTGGCTTGCATTCTGGTCTTACTGGTAGCTTATGAACCACAATATCAGAATTCAGACCCGGCATGTCCTGATACGACCATGCGAACACGTCGGCATACTCATGGAGTAAACTTATCAGCTCTTTCTTTGTGGATGATGATAGAAATGTGCCGATTTTAACCTCTTTTCTTACTTCGCCACTCCCTAAATTTAAAGTTTCAATGGGTTCTTAATGGGGTACAATTTGCTTTTCTTCTTGTTCCACCAGTCTTGTAAGTTCAGAAGGCAATGTATCATCATCAATACCCTCTTCTTCATTAAATTCACCAGCACAAACAGTTCTTTCAAAATCAGGTTTCAGAATATCATCACAATGGCCTTCATATTCATTGTTTGGGTACCTACATATGGGGCAAAAGTTGGCAATATGTAGATGGACTTGAATATGCATAGGCAGAAAAGATGCAAATGAAAGAATTCAAATGGAAAAAGGTATGACAAAAGGCCAGATTTTATTGAAATGGAAATGGCCCTACATAAGAGACCTTGATACCCTTGGGCAGGGGTGATCAGGCTTTACTTATTGAATTACTTTGGCAGAGATTTAGTGATAACATGAAGATCGATGTAATGCCAGTTCCTCAGCTGAAAGCCTGGCGGGCAAGGGCGCACTTCCGAACTTCTTTGGACCTCTTCGTTATCTGTGTTTACCATCTGGATAGACAAATTCTCGAACACCTTAACAAGCTCATCCTTGTTAGCCTTTACTAGGTTTGGATAAATGTATCCCACAGAATGAAAGACATCCTCTAGAGGAGGAAACACCATCGACTCATTTTCCTCATCAACCCTTTTTAATCTAGCCATTCTTCTTTCCCCTTTCTTTTCCAAAAACTTTCTCCTCTCTAGCCTAGTTGGCTTGTAGCCAAGACCAAATCTATCATCCTTCACCTTTGCTGTCAAAGCTCATTTTATCCCTTGCAAGTTCTTTCCTAATCCTGCTCCAGCATAACACCCTTTCCCAACAGTCTGTTGAATTCCTGACATTGTGGCGCTGGACAACTGTGGCATTGGTATCTTAGATCCTTCTCCTATGTATGTAGCATTTACAAATTCCAAGGACCTGAAAGAACATTCTAGTGCATTCTCATTCACCTCGATATATGGGGCAGTGGAGGAAACTGTAGCAATCATATCTTCTTCTCCAACTACACCTACCACTTTTTCATCTATTATAAATTTGACTATTTGGTGTAAAGTCGAGGGGACTACTCCAGCTGAATGTATCCATGGACGCCCAAGGAGGCAATTATATGCAGGGTTAATGTCCATGATTTGAAATTCCATATTGTAGACACTAGGGCCAATTTGAATTGGAATTTCTATGGTCCCTGTTACTTCTCGACGTGTACCATCGAATGCTTTTACTACCATATGACTTTTCCTCATGTGCGACTCATCCAAAGGTAATTTGGACAGAGTTCCTAGAGGCATAACATTTAGAGCTGAGCCATTTTCGATTAGGACTCTAGGTAGGATGTAGTCTTTGCAAGTGGTAGTAATATGCAAGGCTTTGTAACTTCCTCTCCCATCAGGCGGGATTTCATCATCACTGAAGGATATAAAATTGTCTGCCACGATATTTCCAACAAGTCGATCAATCTTTTCTACTGACACATCATGAGGTACATATGCTTGATTGAGCACTCGTAGAAGAGCTTCCCGGTGGGGTTCTGAATTCAGTAATAGAGAAAGCAGAGTGATGCGCGCTGGCATACGATTCAACTGATCTACTATATTGAACTCACTGTGCTTGATGAATTTCAAGAACTCTGAAGCTTCTTTTTCAGACACTTCTTTTTCAGACACTGGTTTGCTTCATTGTTCCCTGAATTCTTTTTCTTTACCCTCAAAAGGGATTTCTCTATTACTTTCTTCGTCTTCTCCCTCTTTAGCCTTTCCTTTTTGAATTTTCTTCAACATTTCAGGCGTGTAACATCTCCCACTTCGGGTGATTCCTCCTGTGCCTGTTATATCCATTGCAGCTGTAATGCTTGTTGAGGTGGCCAAAGGGATACTGACTGACCCTTGAGTAGCGATATTGCAATTGTAGTTCCATGGGACTGCCTGACTATCCTTGTATGGAAAAGGACTTGAAACCTCAATGATTATTTTTGGCAGTTGAAATTTAGGCTTGGAATCAATTATAGGCTCATTCTTATCTTCATAATAGATAGTCAATGGTTTCCACTGAACAGAACCTGTTTCTTTTCCGATGACATTGACTGATTCTATTTCTACTTCTTCGTAAAATTCTGCAATACCCGCATCCATCAAGTCTTGCACCTTTTGGCAAAACTCTTGACAATTTTGGATTTCATGCTCTACACTCTTGTGGAACTCACAAAATTTTCCCTCTTTAGGCATCTTTTCACCATTTATCTGGATTAGTTTTGCCTTGACCATTGCGTCGAACACCACCTTCATTGGCGTTTTCACCTCATAAACATTTTTCTTGACCCAACGATCTACCTCTTCAATTATGGCATTTACTTTACCCTTCTCATGATCGGGGAGTGGGTTTTGGTTCTCCCTTCTTCCCAAAATTCAATATTCCTGCCTTAATAAGAGTTTGAACTTTGTGTTTCAAAGCAGTGCAATTTTCTGTTGAATGACCTGTAATCTCGTAATGATAATCACAGTGGGCATTTGAATCATACCACGCAGGGTCGGGAGGTTTAAGAGGTTCTATATAAACTGGTGCAAGGAAGTGGTTTTCAATTAATTGAGGTAAAAGGTCTGTGTAGGTCATAGGGATTGGATCAAAATGTTGCCTATCTCGACTGGATTTTTGCCTTCTCTGATTGTCATATAACTGGTTGGCAAGTGGAGGTCGTTGAGCTAATGTGGATGTGATTGGTGAATTGGGAGCTCTCGGCCGATAATTGGGGGTATATGTTGGTCTTGAAGTTGTTTGGTATGGGTATGGTCCTACTGTGACATTGTTTGCAGGTGGGTAATAAGGTGGATAAATTGGGTAAGGAGAATAGGGGGTAGGGTTTCTAGGCGGTTGGCCTCCAACAGTCATCGCATGGACGTCACCTTCTTTTCTTTTGAATGTTGCACCCTTCTTGGATCCTCCACCATCAGGTACCTCTATCTTACCATTCTTTATGGCATTTTCTATCATTTCCCCAGAAACTACCATGTCAGCAAAACTTTTTGTGGCACTTCCAATCAACTTTCCATAATAGGGTTCCCGGAGGGTACTAACAAACAACATAGTTGTCTCTTTTTCAGTAATAGGTGGTTGCACTTGGGAAGCTACATCTCTCCATCTCGGGCGTATTCTTTGAAAGGTTCATTGGCTCTCTTTTCCATATTTTGGAGTGTCATACTTTTCAAAGTCATGAGTCTTAAATTTTGGGGGGAATACCAGACACTAGGCTGAGTTCTCCTGCATCAATTCTACCAAATGTGTCTTTTCCTTCTACTGCTCTAAGCCTTTCTTCTAGGAGGTCATATTTATGTTCTATCCCTACTCCAGAACCAACTTCGGGGATTGCCTTTCTCAATTTTTCTTGTTCACTAGGGTCATCAAGATTTGGAACACAAATGGGATCTGCAGGATTGCCTCCAGGGCCTGATCCCAGTTGCCCTTGGTTAGATTGGCCCATTGGTGGGTTTACCCCACTAAAAGCATAAGGCCGACCACCCTGGGGTGGCATCACTCGTTGGTAGCCTTCTTGGCCAGGTTGAACATGTGTTAGGGTAAATCCTGGAGGGTACAATGGCTCCTCTTACCCATCTCCTTGATTATGCACATCTTCTCTAGCTGTAGAAGTTTCCTCCACATTTTTGCCTTTGGTCATCCCTCTCATTAATTCCATCATTTCAACCATTTGTTTCCTCATATCTTCTTGCATCTCAACTATTTTCCCTCTCATTTCTTCTTGTGCTTTCTCCATTCTGTCTATCCTCATTTGTTGTTCGTTTTCCATATTCCTAGATTGTAGACGAGTGTTGTATGGATGATTAGCAATTCTCGCTGGTTGAGCTATCTTTACACCTTTATTACTCAAAACTTCTGGAATTAGAGCATGTTTATATTATTTTTAAACAAAGTCATTTATGCATGCTAATGTTTTACTAAAGAATGTATGAATGAATGAAATGGGGAAGTATTTGCCACATAACTAACAAAAGGTTTTCTCATTAGACTTTAGAAGTTATTTTACAACAAAAGTCCAAACTACATCCATGAAAAGTCTAATCTCTAAGCTCTTGGTTTCCTCAAAAAGCTCATAACCTGCAGATAATGGTCTTGTGCTTCATCTAGGAATTCTGACAAACGATGACCATGCTCAGTAATTGGACTCACTCCTGGCTTTAGCTCTCGCACCCTTTCCTTCATTTCCTCAGCTTTCCTGGCAGCCATGCTAATTTGCTCGAATAAATGCTTCAGATGCTGTTGTTGCAAAAAATGAGTGCGTATCCATTCCTCGCGTTCATCAGCCAAGACTCGCAGGTCGTCAACTTCTTCTTGGAGTGCTATGACATGGCTTTGAGATTTTGATAGCATTTTTCCCATCGTTTGCATTTGCGCTTGCATATGGGCCCTTTCACTTTCAAGTTGCTTGTACTCAAGATTATTTTGACTCTTTGCTTGGAGTTATTCATTTTCCCTTTGTATACGACCCAATTCAGCAGTGGTGGATGAGATTGTACTATTCATATCCTTTAATAGTGTCCTCCATTCATTGCGCTCTTCTTGGATCCTCTTGCTCCAATGTTCTGAATTACTTTGCATCTCACGCTTGAGTCTTTTGTTTTCACATTCCAACTTGTTTTTCTCTTCCTGAAGTTTTCGCTTTGCCCTTTCTATCTCTATTACTGGATCTTGAAACACCGGTTTTACGGGACAAGTGGGTATGCTCACTTGAGGAATGACCACATCCTTTCCTTGCCTTGCATGCCACACGAAGTATTCTGGGGATGAAATATCAGTACGTCTCCCTCCATCCAACCTATTGGTATGCTTCCATGCTTGAATAGCTTTCGCAATCTTCATTGATGCATCGGCCTCTGTGTATGAGAACTCTATTTTATTAAGACCGAAGGTTGCTGGGACAAACTGCTCATATCCAAACTCACGCCTCACCATGACAGGAGAGTAGCTAACTGCTCCCCATAAACCCAAGAGAGGTACCCAGAACTATATAACACTGAATCAAACGGCATCCAAAGAGCTCTCCATATTAACCCACTACTAGTGAGGCTTTGGAAGAATGGTACCCACTCGTCTCTAGTTTTTTGCTGAGGCCAACTATTCTCACAAAACTCCTTAATAGGGGCCCGAAAGGACATGAACGGTTTACAGAACTTGCCCCCGTTGCATTCAAAATGACTTTTTGCCCAAATAGTTAATAGTTGTGCACATCCAATGAAGCGTCCTTCTCCTTTTCGCCGACAAAAACTTAAGGATCTGATAGTTTTAGCCAAGATTGCTGGGGTAGGATTGACATTATGTTCGACTTGCTCAAAGAAGTCTACTATAGCGACATCAATGCTACCTATGACCTTCGGGAATACCACCATACCATAGAGGGCTAAGGCAAACAATCTCATACCCTGGTCATCATCAAGATGCTTGCAGATGAAATCTCGTAAGAAAGTCCAAGGAAAACAAGTATTTTCACCTTTAGTTCTGATTTGAGCATCAATGACTTGTACCTCTAATCCCATCATCATGGCAAGCTTTTTAGGTAGCCGGTCTTCTTGTTTTTCCAGTAAACTTTATCTTGATCCGTCTTTGAGATATTAAAACAAAGCAATGCAGAGTACTCTTCTATTGTTGGTACCATATCCACTTCATTAAAGACAAAGCATCTATAAGAAGGGTCCCAGAACTGTGTCATGGCTTTGAGGAGTTGGCTATCAATGACCACTGGCAAGAGGAGTGCTAGTTGCCCATATTTCTTTTGGAAAGCTTCCCTCCTTGGGTAATCCCATTGTTTCCAAATATTTCCCAAGTCTTCTAAATTGTGCCTGAGGTCGAGGTAGACTTTTTCTGGGAGAGTAGACATGTAATTTGCTGGCAAATAGTCTCCATTCTTATGCTGAGCTACTTCTGATCTAGTTTTCAGACTAATGCAGGGTTCCTCTAGGGACTCGAGAGATGGTTGACTTTCCATGGATGTAGAGTTAGCCATGCAGCAACTACTTCCCGTGACAATATCTATTAACATGAGTGCATATGAAATGAATTAAAGTATGTAATATATTATTTTCAAAAAGAAAATGAACACCCATACATGCGAATACCACTCTCCTTCATGTGTTTCTAACTTCAAGTTCTTAAAGGTTTTGGCATAATTCTAACTTAAGGTCGGTACCTTAGGTTTTTTATATGCATGGTTCAGGTTTTATCATTTGGCTAATAGGTTCCCAAATTGTTCCTTACTGACGTCCACATAGGACTAGTAAGGCACCCCGATCCTCGCCCATCAGGCTCAAACGGAAAGGGTTCAATTTGAGTGGGAGTTATTCGCTACTCCATGCGGAGGTTACTACCTCACGAGAATGTAGCTACTCACTCCCTCCTAAAGAGGACAGAGCTCGGGACTTAGAGCTTATGCATGCAAATGCACATGTTGTGTGTGTGAAGGAACATACCAACATATAACCCTCATCTTAGATGCCCTAACAATTTACGAACGATAATATATCAAGTAAAAAAACATACTTAATAAAATTCAAAAGCAAACAACATTATTTCAAACTTGATGAATTTAAACACCAATTAAGACCATTAAACCAAGGCTTAAAATATCACATGACTAATTAATGGTTCGACTCTCAACGTCCCCAGTGGAGTCGCCAAGCTGTCGTAACGATTTTCGTCCGGGGACCTAATCGCTAGACATTAAAAATTATGGAGTCGCCACCAATCAATTTTAACTTAGGTGTGATTGACCACCTATTCAAAGCTAAGGATAAGTACATTGATCTACGTTTTGAAATTTGGGTTCGGGAGTACGGTTACGTGTGAGGAAGGTATTAGCACCCCCACAACGCCCGTCCAATGGACGGTACCAATTAATCATGTTTTATCTTTAGCAATCTTAATTTAAATGGTCTTTTTTATTTAATTAAAATTTTCTTTTTATTATTTAATTTGTCATTTTCTTAAGGATATTCTCCAACACTTTGATCGAATTCCCAAGGAAAATTTGTTACCTCAAGAGTATTCACAGGACACACTCATCCTTGTGAAGAGGCTCCATCGTCGGTTTTATATTTTTAATTCTCTTGTAAAATTTATTATAACGAAAATCTTTAATATTGTTCCCTAAATTTTCCAACACTTTGGTCAAATTTAGAAGAAATATCTTTTCACTTAAGAATTTTCTAAATATCGCATACTCGCGAAATTCTGAAATTTCATCATCGGTTAGGTTTTCATTTACTACTATTATAAAAAATATACATTTTTATTAAAAGATCATTCATTATTATAATAATTTATTCTTGAATTAGACAAATTCCTACATCCTTCAACACTTTGATCGAATGTAGAGAATTGGAATTATTAATTTTTATTCCAAATTTTTCTAACACTTTGGTGAAATTTGAAAAATTATTTTTATTTTTTTATAATCGTAGATTTATTTTCAATTTACTAGCTCACCTGGAACAGTTCGTCTCACACAAATAACTTTTATACTAGAGCTCGCCACTTAACAGCTCGCCATGCACAAGTTAACTTGCTCATGAGAACTCTATTTGGAAATTATTATTATTTTTTATTACCTTTTTCCTAAAGATTTATTTTTAATATACTCGCCCGCCCGAACAGCTCGCCATATCGCCTTTTACTAATTCGCTAGGCATTTACCTTTTTCCTAAAGATTTATTTTTAATCTACTCGCCCGCCCGAACAGCTCGCCCTGCACGAGATGTCGCCTTTTACTAATTCGCCAGGCATTTGCTGGCAGAAGCTCGTCCTCTTGTAGCTTGCCAAACATAAATCATTTTGTACAACTCGCCACACATCAACTTGCTAGCAAGAGCTCGCCCTTTTATAGCTCAAAAACCAATTTATTCATAAGAGCTTTATTGGAAATTTGGAAAATTAGAATTAATTTTATTATTATTTTTTAAAAAAAAACTTATTTTTAATCTACTCGTCCGCCCGAACCATCACTCTTCTTAATAGCTCACCCGTGAAACGGCTCGCCAAACACAAGTTACCTATAAGAGCTCGCCCTACACAAATAGAGCATGGAGAGCTCGCCACTCCGAAGGCTTGTACCATACAGTTGGACGCATGATGAGATCGCCCGCCCACATAGTTCGCCATATACGTGGACTAACGCATAGTGAGATTGTCAACTACTGTAGTTAGATCGCCCGCCCATGATAGCTCTCACATAAAAAAAAATTGAACTAGCTCCTAACAGGATCGCCTGACCACTATAAATCGCCCATACATGTGGACTGATGCGTAGTGAGTTCACCCATACAATTGAACTAATGTAGTGAGCTCGCCCGCAAGGATGGCGAATAAGATGTGGGCGAGGTATATTTAGCTAGACACGGGATTTGTTTAAAATTTCTTAAATGAAGAATGTAGAGTATACTTACAGTGTTTGACTCGTGTAAGTTTTATCGAGCTCGCCTTTCAATTTTCTTTATTTAGGCTCTCCTCGCCGCTAGTTCAACAAAGGTCGCCTCTTGCTACCACACCTTCTTCTTTCCAGTAACAAACGAAGGTACTGCTCACCGTCGTCCACACTTCCTCTATGCTGCTCCAGTCACCATCCCAATCACACCAGAACTGAAATTGAGATTTTTGCTGTCGAGTTCTCTCTTTTTCTCTGTCTCTCTCAATATTTTCTGGTCTCTGTATATCTTTCTTTCTTTTCTCTCTGTCTCTCCATTTTTCTGTGTTTCTCCTCTGTGTTTCTGTGTTCTTCCCTCTGTATCTCTTTTAGACTATTTATAAGCATTTTTAGTCAAGAAAAATCAAACGAAATCTTTGAAACCAGGGACTATAATCCATTGTTCCGCTGGTTTTTCCTGAGCATTCTTAAATGCATGCTTGACATTCTTGGTTTTCCATGTGGATGTAAAGTTGCAGAGGATCTCGTAATGATTTTCCTTTCTTCTTCATGTTTTCCGGGCAACTTTTAGTCAATAAAATTGGAGCAAATTAATTTTCGGAAGACTTTTACTCCAAATGAGGTTTGTCTAGAGGTCGGCGAGGACAGCAGAGCTAAGCTCAGGTAGGGTGGCTGTCTGACAGCCTTCACGCCGGTGTTGTTGACATTGTTCTTTCTTCCTTTTTTCTTTTCCTCGAGCAGCTTTTTATGAATTCCTTAGTCAACAAAAGCGGATCAAATCTCTAAGATGAAGAGATTATGATTGCTATACACAGTCGGTGTTAGTGAAGTTGGTGAGACAGCAGGGCTCTAGCGACCACAAGGCTGGCGAACACCAATGGGCGAACTGGCGACCACAAGGCTGGCGAACACCTATTTTTATGAATTTATTTATTTATTTTCTTTTTATGTTATTATTATTATTATTTATTTTTTTATTTATTTATTATTTTTTTTATTTTTTTAAAATACCAATTTTTTCCTTTTTTTATTTCTAATATTTTTAACAAATTCAAATATATGATTAAATAGGTTTATTATTCCGGACAAAATTAAGTGTCTACATCTATATTTACCTCACCTTGACTAGGATCTAGTAAAGTTGCAATACAATAAATAGGAGGAATTATTTCCCAATATTTTTTAAATTTTTCCTCCATATCATATACAAAAGAACTTAAAGTTTCATGATTCCTAAATTTTACAAATTTGTCAAACATTGTGTAGATAATAGGAACAAAATACGGTGTAGTTGGATAAAATTGAGTTGAAAATCTTTCGGTTGCATCTTTAAAAGTAGATAATAAATCAACACAATATTCAATAAAAGTCCAATCTTCTTCAAAAAGTACTAAATGTGTGCTACTTGTATAATTGTTATAAAAAGGAGTAACAAGTTCTTTATAAGGTAAAATAGAAGAAAGCAAACGATGAAGTGAATTCCATCTTGTTTCCACGGGAAGTGGAAATTCTTTAACAGGTATATTATTTGTTATACAAATTTGCTTCCATTCACGTTTATTACTTGGCGTGCGAATCCATTTTGCTAAAATTTTAATTTTATTAATTGGACCTATGCCAGTACCAGTACCACTAGAACTAAAACCACTTTGAACACATAAATTTATAATATGACATGCACATCTTGCATAAAAAATATGCCTTGCATAACAGGGTTTAAACTTTTAATTAAATGAGGAATAGCTGCAGTATTACTTGAAGTATTATCAAAGTAATAGCAAAAACTTTATTATTTTCTAGTCCATATAATTTACAAACTTTAGTAATATATTTATGAATAGTATACGAATTATGTGCTTCTTCTATTACATCTAAAGATAAAATTCGTTTTTGCATAGACCAATCTTTATCTATCCAATGACAAGTTATAACAAGATAACTTATACCATTAGTACTAGTCCATATATTACTAGTTAAACTAACCCTAGATGAAATATTACTAAGTTTATCAATTAAAGCTTGTCTATATTCTTTAAACATATCCATGCAATCTCTTTTTAATGTATGTCTAGAAACAGATTTATATGCGGGTTGTAAATATTTACAAACAAATTCTAAATATCCTGTTTTTTCACAAATTGTGAATAGTTGTTCAGTCCTAACTACAAATCTAACTAAACCACGTCTAGCTTGAACATTATCAAAATTAAAATTTTTTCCACCATCATGCGTATTAATTTGAGATTGTTTACCTTCTAAAATTTCATTTTCTTCGGCATTAGGATTAATTTTATGTATAGTAATTAAATGCCTTTTATACGTACCTGTACCGCCACCACCTCCACCGGAGTTATAAGAGTAAACGCCTTTGCACAATTTACAGATGGCACAATATTTATTCGTCTCACCTTCTTTTGCTACAATGTCGAAATATTCCCATACCTTGCTTGTTTTTTTTCGACTAAACTTCGGTCTTGATGATGTAGCAGCAGTGGTGGCAGCTGATGATTGTGTTTGAGCATGACTTCCTCCACGAACACGACCAAACGATGGTGCCAAAGGAAGCTCCTCCTCCGGATGAATATCGGGTTCGATTTCATTAAATGATTCGTCACCCAAATTAGGAATTTCAGTGGAACCAAAAGGTCGAGAAACAGAGCATGAACGACGAAAGAAATTTGAGATTTTTATATTTTTTTTGAAAATAAATATATGTTAAAAATTAAAAAAATAGATGTATGATAATATATTGGAATTTGAAAATTGAAACTTGAAAATTAAAAGTAAAATTTGCAAAATTATAAAATAAAAAGAAAAATGAAATTTATAAAGAAAATGATGATATTATAAATTTGGAATAAGGAATATATATAATATATTAGAATTTGAAAATTAAAAGTAAAATTTGTAAAATTATAAAATAAAAAGAAAAATGAAATTTAGAAAGGAAATGATGATATTATAAATTTGGAATAAGGGAATTTAAGTGAATTTGAGAGAGTTTGAGTGAATATTGAGAGAGTATGTGAATGAAGAGAATAAGAGTAGATGAATATAGATAGTAGATTTGAGAGAAAATATAGAAGAAATGTAAATGAAAATAGAAGATTATAGAGGTATTTATAGGAAAAAATTAGAATAAAAAAATAAAAAAAATTAAAAAAAAAGGATTGATGGGCAACGGCCATTATCAAACACAGAGCAGAGGCAAGTCTGTGACTTGCCTCTGCTCTGCATACTGCAGTTGCACAGTGCAACTGCAAGTGCAAGAGGTACTGCGCAGTGGCAGCCAAGCCTCTTTTTATTTTTTTTTAATTTAATTAAAATTAAAAAATAAAAAAAAGAAAGATTGATGGGTCAAAACGCAGACTCGCAGAGGCAAGCCTCTGCGAGTCTGCATGCTGCAGACAGACTGCAGTTGCACTGCAGTCTGCAGTGCAACTGCAGTTTTTTTTTTTAACCGGACCGGTTCGAACCGATCCGGTTATGAACCAAGCCCTTAACGGGCTCGGTTCTTAACGGGCCGAGCCCTTACCAGGCCCGATTTTAATAATTTAAAATCGGTCCAGCCCGGTAACATACCGAGCTGGGCCGATTCGGATTTTGGGCCGGATTGACCCGATCCGACTGCGAACCGGGTCGGGCCAACCCGGCCCAATAAGCACCTCCAGTGGAAATATAGGTTGTGGGTGGTTCTGGTAGCTTTCCTATTAGGAGGGTGATGTGAAAGTGAAAGGTGTTGGGACCAAGAAAAAACTGCTCTTTTGCAACTTAAACCTTTCTTTGCTCATATATAATCAAGGAATTAGACTAAAAGAAACATTCAAAACTAAAAAGAATCCTAAAGTAATGATAGGATAAAATAGCCTCATTTTTTTTAAGCAAAAATAAACCAACTGTTAAATTTGTGAAAATGCTGCCACTTTTATTTTCGAAGTTCACAAACTTCTGATTTCACATTAATTAATGTTACACCATGATTCCAATTTAGATCATCCACCTTAAAAACTAACAGACTAATAATAAAAATGACACCGAAAATATTGCTCGGTTAAACTTGTTGCTAGATGAATAAATCTCATTTGTTTAGAATAATATAAAGATTTAAGCAAAAATATCTCAACTCAAAATAACTGAAATTAGAAATGACTGGAATTCAAAAACGATTTGAACTTCTTTCAATCCGAAATAATTCTATCCCAATCGATTTTACTCAAATCCAACTTGATATATCATTTATTATCTCTAAATACAATCTAATCTATTTTATTAAAAAAATCAAAATATATTACATTGGTAGACCAATGCATGAAAGTGATAATGGAAGTAGAAATTACGCATTTGAGAATGATTTGTCTCATATGACGCCAAGTCAAGGGTTTCCTAATGACAATAAACCATTCATCAAGCAAAATCAATTAACACGGCAAACAACAGAAAAAAGAGATGACTTGTTATGCACGTTAGGATTAGTTTTTTGTTTAGAAATATAAGCATAATCGAAATTGAGCTGTCAATAATACTTCTTAAAGTATGCATATATTTTTTTTCTCAGCCACAAGTCAATTTTATTAAGAGGATTGATGGATACTGCCTGAAATGAAAGGGAATATCACTTACAAACCAAGAAACAGACAGAACAAGAAACACCAGAGAAGCAAACCAGAAATGAATTATGGCCAATAGCAATAAAATCTTCAACTCTGTCAACACCCGCCTTAGCCAAGGAATCAGCCCCTTGGAAACAATCATCCTCTATACAATCTCATCAGCATTTAAATCCCTCTCAGCTGAAACTTTATCAAATTCTATAAAAATGAATTTGATATACATATATTTGATATACATCCTTAACCAATCATATTCTAAAAAATTTATAATTAAAATGAATATTTATTGCATTTTTCTTCTGAAAAAGAAAAATAATATGATCCCTTTTTCATCAAGCAGGAGAGGCAAATCTAAGGCTCCGTTTGGTTCATGAAAATATTTTATGTTTTCATTTTTTATTTTCATTTTCTAAAAACTAGTCTTCATTTTTTGTTTTCTGAATTTTGGAAAACTTGTTTGGTACACGAAAATGAAAACGTGTTTTTGAAAATGAAAATATAGAAAATGCGTTTGGTATCTATATTTTCAAAACAATAAATATGAAAAACAATAACTAAAAAATTAAATTAAATTACAACTTTTGAAACAAAGTTAAATGTAACTAAGTAATAAAAATAAATTATAAATGAAATAAACATAATAATTCAAATTATTAAAATGTATTTTAGTTCCAACAACTAACAACACTTCCAAACCAATAGTTATGGGTTTTTGAAATATCAATTTTGTCTATAATTATTCCATAAAGATGTTGCAATCTCTTCTCTAACTTGAGCCACTTCAGCTGTTTGTGACATATCAAATGTAATTTGCTCGTTGCTCGTACTGGCAGAAGTTGCTTCTGTGTCATCAAATTCCTGCACGTATTCTCTTTCGCCCTCTTCAAATAATTCATCTTTTTCAGCTTCCAACCTAATGAAATTATGCACAGTACAACACACTTTCGGTATATAACGTTGTTTTCTAAGAGGATAGTTAGGCATATCCCTCAATATGGCAAATCTTTTTTTAAGCACTCCGATACTTCGTTCAATCACTTTACGAACAGAACAATGCCTCATATTAAATAATTCCTCCTTCCCTCTAGGTTGGTGCCTACTTATAAAGTCTCGTGCATGGTATCTTTGTCCACGAAATGGTGCTAAAAATCCAGGTATGTTTGGGTATCCAGCATCCACCACATAATGTTTACTTGTAATATCAATATTAAGAAGTATGAAAACTAGATGAACAATATTTACAAATTAAGTAGTTATTAGAAAAAAAAATTAAATTAATTAAAAACATACCAGCACTGGGCATTGGAAAAGAATTTTGTGCACTAGAATTATTTAGTACCGCATTAACAAAAACTCTTGTGTCATGAGCTGTTCCCTCCCATCCAGCACATACAAATGTAAAAAGCATGTCATGAGAGCAAGCTACCATTACATTCTGCGACATATTTTGCTTTCTATTTCGAAATGGAACTTGCTTTGATGTAGGAACCCAGGCCGCTACTTCAGTTCCATCAATAGCTCCAATACAATCCTTAATTAACAACAAATATATATAAATTATATGATTCTCTATTAAAAGAAAAAAAGAAAAAATATTTATAAAAAGATAGTATTATATAACATACCTTGAAATATGGAAACCATTTAGGATTTCTAGCAATTTCTGGTTGAACATCACCTCGATCTCTCGGACATATGATTTTAGTTCCCAACTTACAAACAGCAACCAAAACTTTTTGAAACCATGCAGAAACAGTTTCAGTTGAATGTTGAAATCGATCACTTGTAACTTTTTGTCTTTCATTTTGACCAATTATATATAAAAACATTGCAACTGCTTCTTCCACAGAAACCATTTTTTCATCATGTAAAAGATGTTCCGCTTTCAACCTATCACAAAAACTTAAGAAAACATGTTTTCTCATGCGAAACATTTCATAACATACCGTTGGATTTTCATCTAAAATCTCCATAACATATGCCTTTCCACTTAATATAGAAGTCCTACATGGCATCTTAGGCAAGTAGGTCTTGTAATACTCATAGGCACATTTTATAAGTATAAATTGGGCCATCTCATCATCTAAATCAGACGAACTTTCTGAACTAGTGCTAACACTCATTATAATTACCTGCACAAATAACAAATATCAATGTTATATTAACACATTATACCTGCTATAATAATTTCAGTTAATATAACAAAGTTGAAAGAAAATTTATCAATCACTCAATAATAATAAATAATTTCATGTATTCCACACTATAATGGTAGAATATTATTACATCACATAAAAATATAAGTCAAATATTTCACCAAGCAAAATAACAAACATTAAGATTAAATAAGACTAAAACACTAGGATTAAATAAGGCTATCCACCCAATCCCTTCGCCTTGCATCAGACATTCCAACAAAAATTTGCCTCCATTCTGCTGATGTGAATTTCTCTATTGCTTTATTATAAGAACATGAAGAAACGCCTTCCATTTTTTCTAAAAGATTCATGCATTTTCCTATAGTATAAGAGTCAAAATTAAAATCAGAAGCTGTACTTCCATTAGCAGTAGATGATCTATATCTCTTAGCTTTTGCTTTAGCAACTTCTTCTTTTGCACTTAATGTAGCCGCCCATTTCTCCAAAACTGAATCCAACTTCTCCATTTTATTCACCTTGCTAGATCGACGCTCACCAGGAATCGAATGCATCTTACTTTTTTTATCTTCTCCATTCTCTTCACCTTCTGAACCATTACCACCAAAATCAACGTGCATAGAACCTGATAAAAATTCTTCTTCCAAGCGCCTTTCTTCAGTAGGAGATAATGGATCTTTGGTAGATAATTATTGAAGTTTTCCAGTTGCAGTTGTAGTGTTGAATATTTCACCAAGCAACTCATAATCTGCACAACCTTGTTTTTTGAATTTTTTGAAATCTTTATGTTTCTGCATAACAACACAACAAACGCATAAGATTAATATACATATATTAATAATCTATAAGACAAAAAAGATATATAAATTAATTTTACCTTAAAAAAGTCTTCCCAAATTGTTTGTGTCGCATTCACAATATTGGATGTCATATCCCATTTAACTCCAGTATGTCCAATTAATTCAAAAAAATGACGATAAGTGGTATGCAATCGATTGAACTTACCCTTCAATCTTTTAACACCATAATTGATTCCAATAATATCATGCAACTCATTGTTGATCTCTAACCACACTTCTTTTTTAAACGTAGACGATTGCAACTTTCCTTCTCTTACTTTTCTAATTAAGAGATGAATAAATGTTGCCTCTTTTTCTTTTGGCCAATCTTTCGCATCAACTTCTTTACCTTTCCCTCCCATCTAAACTACTATTTAGAAGATAAATCAATAATTAAAAAAGCAATCAATACCATATATCAATAATAAAATCAATAGAAACATACTAGTTTCGAACAAAGCTTGAATTCTTTAACAAATTCAACAGACTTCTTCTTCTAGGTGGCAAAGCAAACTGGAAGTGTATTATTAGCAAATTCACTCTTTACAACGTAAAATTGTCTAAAAGATGCAATGAGACAGATTATTGTGGTTTCCGTATTATATATACCCTAAGAATGGCCAAATTGTTTGGATAGTTACCTTGGATAAGCTCCCAATACTACAAAAGATATTCAGTTGGGAGCGGCTATTGACATCACTTGTATTTTGTGTGAATAGAGTGTCGAAACTAGAGATAATTTTTTTTTCAGTGCAATTATTCTAAGCAAATATGAAGGGATATGTTGCCATGTAATGCTCTGGGATTTCAACATGGCCGTTACTATATTTTGTATGTTTTCTGATTCCTGTTTGAAATTACCCACTGAACTTTGGTACTTCTTGAAGCTGTGATTCAATGATTATTTTGATGAGGCTCATGTTGATATCTACCTTCTTTCTAGAGGGACTGAGGAAATATCCACGACAAACTACCTCTATAAAGCCTCTGAGAGGCGAGGGAAAAGAGAAGTTACTGTTGACTCCTAATTTTGTCCCATTTTTGTTATTATTATTATCATTTTTATTTTCATTATTATTATTTTCTTTAGTATTATTCTTATTATTACTATTATTATTAATATTTTTATTTTATTACTTTTATTATTATTATTATTATTTATATTATTATTTTTATTTTTATTTTTTGTTTTTGTCTAATCTGTCTCAGCCCCTGCCAACCCCTCTCTCGAGGCTGTCCATCAGCCACTCCCACCTGACACCACAGCCAGCTACTCTGCCAGCCGTCCCATCTCCACCAGCCCGAGACCCCAAGCTTTTCCCTCCAAAAACCCCATCTGCAACCCAAAAAGCAAGAGGAAAAGAGACCCAAGCTTCAAGCTTGATCCCCGGCCTTCACTCACGAAACCGAACACCACCATCAGAAACCGGAACTCACCGAGCATCATTCTTATCGAACAAAAAAACCCATTCACCCTCAATCCTCACCGAACCATCACCCGAGACCACTAACCACCATCACCGAACCAACCCCTGTACCGCCCCTACCCAAAGCAACTACCACCACCACCATCAGTCCCTCAACCTCACAGCCACCAACACGACCACAAAAATGAAAACTAATCCCTAACCCAGATCTAGAAACCCTAGAACCGAGATCCTCAACCCTCGGTTTCACCAAAACCCTAAACCACCGGGACCGAAAACCCGAAATCGAGACTCCCAAAACCCTAGATCTCAAACCTGCAAAAGAAAAAACAACAACAAAGAACCACAGCCACAACCAAAAACCATCAATCACAAAAAAAAACAAGAGGGAAACAAAAATAAAAAAAAGGTGGAGGAGGTTTCGGTCTTGGTCAGATTCGCGGGGTTAGGAATGGTTTTTGGCAAAACAGAGGCTAGATTTGGGTAGAGGAGGTAAAAGGGCTTAGGAAAGGGGAAACCTTTTTGGCTTTCGTCGCCGGCGAATGGCGGCTGGTGGCCGCAGACGACGGTCCGGCAGCGTCGGAAATCGCCTGGCCGGCAGAGAGCTTCAAAGGCTCTGGTTTTTTTTTTGAGAAAAGAGAAGGAAAAAGTGAAAGAAAAAAAAAGGGGAGGTTTTTATAGAAGAGAGGTGACCCGCGCGTGGACCCGGGATCCGACCCGGGATCCGCGCGCCCGACCTGCGTGCCACCCGCTCGCGACCCGCGCGTTGAATCGACCCGACCCGGGATCCGCATGCCAGACCCGACTCCAGCCTTCTTCCCGCGACCCGCGTGTGCGCCCGACCCGCTTGACGATCCGCGCGCCCAACCAGGTCCGCCGCCTGCTTCTGTGCCAGCCCATTTCGTTTTTGGGCCCAGCGAGTTCGGCCCACTTCAGCTTATTTTGGACCCTTGCAGTTGGGCTGGATTTTTGGGCTTCTTGAAGGCTTCTTTGGGTTTCAAGCCCAGTTTTGTTTGGGTAAAAATTTCTATTTATTATTTACTCTTTATTTATTTACGTATTTGTTTGCTTTATAGTTTATTTTAGATATTCTTAATATATTTTCACAAAAAAAAAATATAATAAAAATAAAATAATAATAAAAATAAAAATAAATGTAAATGTTTTTTAAACAAAAAAAGGAAATTAGTAATAAAGGTCCGATGATGGGATGTTACGGAAGTCACAAGTAGTGATTCCTAACTGATCCCTAGGTGAGAATGTCACGACCCGAAGACCGCGACTTTCACTTGATTCTTATACTTTTCTTAGTCTACAAATTTATGGACTAAATTTTTCTTTTTCATTTTAAGGTTTGTATTCGGTGTCAGTGTAGTTACTATACTATCTCGGTGACCTATAGTTATTCCATTTAAATATTTAACAACCACGGAAACGATTCTTAGTTACATCCCGACTTGTTAAACAGAATATGTACTGTGCTTCAATTTAAGTCTTACATGTAAACAAGTAATTTATAAGAAACATATACCTCAGAAGACTAGTACCAAGTCCATATACAGTCTCCGATGCCCACTGATCAGCTCACATGGCAGATGTTAACTTCAATAATCTGAAAGAGATGAAATTTAGTGGGGTGAGCAAAACCACGGCTCAGTAAGATACTAATATAAATACAAGAGTAGGATTACACTGTCTTAATCTGCAATGCTCAAAACTTGCAAATTTGCAATCACAGTTAATCCTTTCTCATCGATAACATATCATTATCTCATTTCTTGTCATCTGTCTATCACTTATACTTTTAAAATTATCATCATAATCACTTTTCAGTCTTCTTGTCCTTACACTATAGTGCATCGCACAACAATCTGTCGTATCCAAATTGAATGTCATATACTATTAGTCTATATTTTCCTCTATCTCGGAGTACATCATGTCCAATTGAAGCACCATATCAATTCACTGTATATTTCATAATCGTACTCCTGTAATTTATCATCTCATATCACTTTTCCTTATAGAGAAATCATGATCACCACAGTGTAAGTTCACAATTCTCTTCATAGCTATCATATGTCCATGTATCATATCATGTCATCGTCTAGATGAAATATCATTTATGTCGAGTCATGATATTTATCATGAAACTCGTGTACGAAGCATATTATCATGTCAAGGTTTAATATGCAATTATGTAACTTTACTGTATAAACCGCTATCTTTTCAAATCATATCATATATACTTTAGGACATGCTCAACATATGAATTTTCAATTCATTTCAAATTTGCTTTTAAGACATGATAGAAACATGTTCATTTTCAGTTCATGTATCCGTTTTCGGAGCATGTCTAAAACATGTGCGGTTTTAAAACATTTTTCATATACTATAAATCATATCAGGTTTAGAGTTCATATCAAATCAGTCTATACTCTAAACCGCATGTCATTTCAAATTCGACACAAAATCTTATATAAATCATGTAAGTGTCGAAATCATTTATCATATACTTTTAAAACATATTCTGTAAATCATATCAAGTCTAGAGTTCATATCAAATCAAACTATACTCTAGACCGCATATCATGCCATGTTCGACACAAAATTACGTATAAATCATATAAGTGTCGAAATCATATCTCATGGACTTTTAAAACATGTTTAAAACATGTACTGTTTCAAAACATATTTCATTTCAAATCTGTTTCATGTACAGTATAAATCATGTCAAGTCTAGAGTTCATATCAATAAAAATCATACTCTAGACTTCATATCATATCAATTAGAGACTAGGCTAGATCCCTATCATCTCTATCAATAAAGACTTAAATCACTGTAGCTAGCAGTGAATCATATCATCGTCCCCTGGAAACCAACTAGGGCGCTATCTATGGCCATAGACCTCATCTCTCTCAGCCCCACTGATCAGGCGTGACTAAGACCTGTCCACGACTATTGTCGGACAAGCATATCTGCCTAATGAGCAAAGCTCCAATTAGGCGGTTTCCACTATGCTTTATTGAATTTAATTCTCTTAGGGTGCCTACAGTCTCATAAAACATTTAAATCTATAGCCTTATTTTCAATATCATGTAAAGCATATGGTAAAATTCTGAATGATATTTCATATATCAAAATATATATATCTACCATATACTTTCATTTCAAAACAAATCAATACTTTTCAGTATTCATATAAACATTATTAAAATGTTTCAAGTTGCAAGAAAGCATGCTTAAATGCGATGCTGTAAAACATTTCAGTATGCAACTTCGATAATGTTTCCATCAAATACGCTAAAGCGATTCATTTAACTTTATCACCATCAATTATTCGATTTCAAGACTTTCTTTCTGTCAACCAATAAATCACTATACAATTCATTCACTATTCATCTAATTCAGTATTCAATTTGCTCAGTACTCAATTCATTTGGAAATCGAATCACTTGGTATTCAGACCATTCGGTATTCAATACCCTTTCTTGATCGTCATTGACTATTATAATCATTTATACACTTCATTATCAATATTAGGATCGCATCATTAGTGTGAATCCTCTAAGTTTTGATAAGCATTTAAACATCAATTTCTAAAATAGTCATCAAGTTACCGAATTTATGCAAATAATAATATCATCCTTCAATATCTGTTCCAGAATCGACATCGAGGATAACAGAATCACAAAATCGATAGTCACTTATCAAATCCATTTATGATTTGATCTATTGATACATGTTTATCATTTTCGATTTGAGGTTCAATTTCATTTACTATCACAAAATCGTATCTAAATCCTCAAATCCATTTTCATGTGGCCTTTATGATTTTATCCGAACTCATGCAATTGTCGATCTTATTATTCAAGATCTATTCTAAGGTTATAAGCACAATCATCTTTTCACATATTTATCACTCATTTCTTTGAATCCATAATTGATCGGATTGTGTCGTAATTAAATCTCCATTTCAATCTCTCGAATTTGTCCATATTATCACTTTCGAAATTATTTCAAAATCATGAAACCGGACTCGGTAAATTCTGGAAATCATTACTCCGTTAATAACTTCACAATCCAATCATTCGACCATCGAAATTTCAACTGTGATCTTCTCTTCCAAGCTACATCATATAATTATCATTACTTTTATCCGTGATCCGTCTAATTAATAATTCCACCTCAATCTCAACTTGATACCATTCATGATATTAAAATTACTTGATTTATCGATTCTATAAGGTTTTAAACCATGTAATTCACCACATTATCGTTTCCAACGATCTATCTTCTCATCGATTTCAATATCAAACTCTTTCGATAATACTATAAAATCCTTTCAATATTTATTTTCAATAATTATCTCCAAGATTCCATTTATGTGAGAAACTTCATCTTTTTCCTCAATTATTTTCCTAAAATTTCGGCAGCATAACGGCTTAATTTTCCCTAACCTCCTGCAAGGGAAACACAATTTATACTTGCAGCCGTTGATTCTCACCAATTTTACCTCTTACTAAGACCCCCACCATCAGTTGTGGGTCCTCTTAGCATTTTTAGCAAATCAATTTAATTGAATGCATCATATATAAAAATCGAAATTCCCACATACAATATAAAGCTACTAATGCTTTATAAAAGTATCTTACCTATTCGCCAAGCTTGGCGCACTTTCTGATTTTCGAGCATTGCCGAACTCCACCATTCGTCGCATTTCCGCTTTACTACAATTTCAATATCAATGCACTACATCAATATAACCATAATTTATTCAATAAATACCATCAATTTATTTTCTATATTTTCCTTACCACATTTTTTTTTCTTCTCTTTCTTTTTCCTTTCCTTCTTCTTCTTCTTCCTTCTTTTCTTTCTCCTTTTCTTTTCTTTTCTTCTTTCTTTTCTTTTTCTTTCCTTTTTCTTTTCTGTTCTGTTTTTTTTTTCTGGCCTGAACCGGTTCGGACCGGTTCAGGCCGGTTCTGGCCGGTTCACTTCTGCTGGCCGGTTCGGTCACCGGCGGCCACCCATTCCGGCGGTTCGGCCACCCAACAGCTTGCTGAGGTTGCAACGACTCCGGATCTGGCCTCCATTTCCCCAACGGCGGCGCCGGCGGTGGCGGATCTGGAGGTGGTGGTTCGGGTCTTTTCTCCTCCACGTTTCTCCTTCCTCCGCCGTTTCCTTCACCGTCGGGCCCTCCTCACCTCTTCCTTGAGCTTCCGCCGTCGACGTGGGTGGTGTGGCAGTGGCCAGGTCGGCGGCACCGCCACTTTTCCTTTTCCTCTTTCCTTCGGTTCTCTTTCGGTTTCGCTTCGTCCCTTTTGTTTTTCTTTCCTCTCTTTTTCTTTTCCGTCGCCGGCAAGCCCTTTCTCCCTCTCTTCGGCTCGTCGGCGACCTTCTCCTCTTTTCTTCTCTCGCCGGTTGTCGACCGGCCACTTTTACTTTCCTTTAAGTTTTCTCCTCTGTTTGTTAATAGAGGAGAAACGAGGTAGGGAATCGGGAATAGCCCGATTCCTGCCTCTTTCCTTTTTTTTTTTTAATTAAAATATATTTATTATTATATATATTAATTATATTCATATAATTATATATATATTAATATTTATATATATACACATAATTTGTATAAATCAAATATATATATACTTTAATTTCAAATACTATACATATATTTCATATAGGAATGTGTATATATATATATATATATATATATATATATAGAAAAATATATATTTATATAATAACCTTATATAAATTTATAAAATTACATATTTTTATTTTGGATTAAATTTGGATTTCTTGATATCCAAATATATTTTTCTCCAATTTCATTCTTATTTAATTTGGATCTCAATTTGTCCAAATTAAATTTTTCGGATACCTTATATTTATTTAGAAAATTCTCGGTCTTCACAGAGAAGAATCGTACTAATTGTTGCCAAAAGTATTGGAATATTTAGTATGATTTTTCAATAATTTAATTTTTTGTTAAACATAAAAATAAATAATTTTTTTAAAAAGAAAATAGAAAAAGGAAATAAATAATAAAATTTAAATTAAATTAAATAAAGGCCCGATGATGGGATGTTATGGAAGTCACAAGTAGTGATTCCTTAACTGATCCCTAGGTGAGAAGAGTCGTACTAGATGTTGCCAAAAGTATTGGAATATTTAGTATGATTTTTCAATAATTTAATTTTTTTAATTAAAATAAAAATAAATAATTTTTTTAAAAGAAATAGAAAAAGGAAACTAATAATAAGATTAAATTTTAATTGAATAATTGTCCGATGATGGGATGCTACGGAAGTCACAAGTAATGATTCCTAGCTGATCCCTAGGTGAGAGAAATCCTACTAAATATTGCCAAAAGTATTGGAATATTTAGTATGATTTTTCAATAATTTAAATTTTTATTAAAAATGAAAATGAATAAGTTTTTTTAAAAACAAAGAAATATAAATAAATAAAAAATAAATAATGAAATTTGAAATAAAAAAATTCATTTGCATCATTTTTATCTGTTTGCATCATATGCATTCATGATAATTTTTCGAAATAAGATGTGAGCCCTTCCGAAGATGAGATTCTGTAGAAGTCACAAGTAGTGATTTTTAAGAAATCTTTAGGTGAGGAAAATTATTTCAAATGCTGCCAAAAGTATTGGAGTATTCGATTTAATTATTCAATACAAAAGGGTTCACATTCAATTTCAAAAAAATAAAATTTAGTTTATTTTTTTTAAAAAATGAAAAAATAATTTTGATTAATAATAAAATGCTTCAAAAATGGAATAAAAAGGAATTAATTTTAAATATTAAATCAAGATCATTTTATTAAAACAAAAAGGATAACACATGATTATTATGGTACCGTTTTTTAACGGGCGTCGTGGGGGTGCTAATCCTTCCCCACGTGTAACTGTACCCCGAACCCAAATTTTGTTTTCGCAGACCAAAAATTTGTCTTTTTAATAAAACTTAATTAATTTTGAGATTTGGTTAAAAAGATAAATATTTTTAGGTGGCCAATCACACCTAGTCAAAAAAGATTGGTGGCGACTCCCTTTTTGTTTTTAAACGTTTTTTTCAAAATCGTCGAGCGCGAAGCCGTTACGACAGCTTGGCGACTCCACTGGGGACGCTTTTTGAGGGTCAAGCCATTTATTAATCATGTGTTATCCTAAGTTTTAATTTAAAGGTCTTAATTAATATTTAAATTTAGTTTCTTTAATTTTGAAATAATTAGTTGCATTTGTGTTTTAATTATGTTGATTATTTTATAGCATTCTTTATTTGTATATATTATTCTTAATAAATTGTTGGGGTAAAATAAGGGTTATGGTTTGATAAATGTTCTCTCATACACACACTTGCACTTGCATTTACATGACATGAGCTCTATACCCGAGTTCCGTCCTTCTTAGGAGGGAGTAGAGTACCTTTGCTCTCGTGAGGTAATCACCTCCGCAATGGCAAGCGAAATACTCCCACTCAAATTAAATCTTACTAGTCCAGTGTGGACTACAGTGAGGTATAATTTGAGAACCTTTAGATTTTGAAAACCTAGCCCAGCATATAGAAAAACCTAAGAGGCCAGCCTTAAGTAGAGCCATGTCCGATTTTTGTAGAAATTATCCCAAAATTAGGGCACGAGGGAACACTGTTCGACCCATTTTCTCATGTCAATAATAAAGGTACAATTGATTTTGATTTGAATTGTATATAATTTAAGTCTTTGATTTTTCTTAAAAAAAGAATTTTTGAAAAATAAAAAGGAAAAAATATATTTTCTTTGGAAAAGATTTTGTCCGAAAAAGAAATTCATTTATTTTTGAAAAAAATAAAGATGTGTGATAAAAATAATAAAACAAATATGTAACTTTTCTTTAAAAGATGCAAATAATCCTTTATTCCTTTTTAAAGGGGAATTTTGTTTTGAAAATAGGTTCATTAAAAATAGGAACTAATAAAAGTACATTCTCCAAAGCAAGAGGAAGGAAAAGAAGTTTTGTGTATATTTGGTTACAATATGTTTTTATATATAAAAATAAAAAAGGTTTTAATTTCTTTCACTTTTCTTTCTTTAAAAAGAAAAATATAAAATGATAAAATGTGGATAAATCTTTCTTTTTACAATAAAAAATGAAAAAAAAATTTTTTAAAAATGTCTCTTTCACTAAAAATAATAAGAAGAAATTCAATTAAGTTTTTTTAATTGTTTTAAAAAAACAAAAAAAAACAAATTCTTTATTCTTTATTATTCTTGGAAAATTTCCCTAAGATAAAAGCATAAAAAAGAAAAGTAAAAGGAGTTTGAGTAGGAAATTAATTAATCTTTCTTGGAAAAAGAGTTAAAAAATGAGGGAATGAATGAAAAAAATTATTTTTCTTTTTTCTTTATTTTTGAACTCGAAATAAATATTGAAAAAAAGAAGATGAATAATTGACTTTCTTGTATAAAATCTTTCAAAGAATAATTTGACATGTAAAAAAAAAAATTTTGGTTGTGTAGGAAGTTTAATGAAAATGCTAAAATGCTTGTGAAAAATAATTGAAAAATGGTTTGAAAATAAAAACAAAAATTGTTTTAATTTTCTCATTGCAAGAAATTTTTTGAATAAAGGTAAACAAAAAGTCAACAAAAATTTTCCTTACATTTGTTTGGTGTATAATTTCAAGAATAATTTGATATTGAAAAAAAAAGTGCAAAAGAAATAAATTTTTGGGTACAATAAAAGTCTCGTAGAAAATGTGAAAATAGTTATGTGCAAATGGTAAAGTAAAAGGAGAATTAAGAAAAATGTCTGGTGAAAAATGAAAAAATGTTTTAATAAAAAAAATAAGAAGAATTTTTGGGTTTAGTTAGGAGTTCTATTTGTCATTTTTTTCTTGGCATGTCCATTCATAAAAAATTTGTTATTGTTTAGGTGTTGTTTATATAGAAACCCAGTTTCTTAAACATTTTTGCATTGCACATCATTTTTACTTCATGTCATCTAGTTCATTTGTCATCATCGCATACATGATGTCCATACATTCATTAACATGTTGTGTTTATTTTATCATCATGCAAATCAAGTTAAAAAAAAAAAGAAGAAAAAAGAAGAGGTCAGATCTTCATCATATTCGCAATAGGGCATACGTTACATTTCATGCAAACATTCGTTGTATTCCATCCCATTGTATCATATCTCATGCATTTCGCACCGCATTTCAAAGTGGAAGAAATTCTTTCTGATTTTTATGAAAAAGGAAACTTTTTGGAACATTTTGTGGGGCATAAAATGATTCTTTGATTTTTTAACTTGTCAATTTCTACGTGTTTCAGATTTGAT
Source organism: Heritiera fomes (assembly GCA_032173925.1). Classification (NCBI taxonomy): domain Eukaryota; kingdom Viridiplantae; phylum Streptophyta; class Magnoliopsida; order Malvales; family Malvaceae; genus Heritiera; species Heritiera fomes. Next base: position 24,527,140 of record JAPDPM010000001.1, read on the forward strand.
TTTTCAAGTTGATATGAAAAGTTGTCAGACAGGAGGGAATTTTCAACAAAAATTTTTGTGTATTTTACTTCGCTATGCCATTAATTGTTGTAAATTTTTTTTTGAAAATATAGTAGCAAATATTTCATGTACATTTTTTATTTTGATTTGTCATTGTATTGGATATATATAAATGACATTGATTGATTCTTTTTGTAAAGAAATCACATTTTTTAATATATATATATATATATAAATATATATATATATATAATGATTGAAATAAAGTCTCACATGACTAAACCAAATGATCAAAGAAGTTGAACAAAATGACAAAATAAAGAAAGATTGAAGAGAGTTTTGAAAAACTGGTGATCATTATCAGAAAAATTCATCCTATCAACTAACCTCTCCAATCATTTCCATGCCCCCAAATTCGTAAAAGGCCTTCAAGCATTTGAGGGGCAAAAGCTTGAACTCAAATGATCCATTTTCATCCAATCACAATATGCCATTACAGTGTAATAGCCTTCACCTGGGCAATGAACGATGAAACAATCAATTTGATAAAGTTCATTTTTGGATTCCTTGAATAATCAAGCACGACACTCCTTTAAATTTGAATTTTTGGTAATTTGATATGTGTCGAAATTATGCCAGAAATTTATACTTGTCAAAATTGCCTAATTTTGTTCGAAGAACCATAAACCATGAGATTCCTTAGGCCATTTCTGAATCTTTGATTCATTCATGTGACTGAAACCAAGATTGAGGAGGACAAAGTATCATACCCTTAACTTGCCCAAATGATGCAATACTTTTTTTCTCTCTCGGTAAAAATACCATGAGCAACCCAAAGCTGAATATGCCAATTCCAACTTTTTTCACTAGCTTGTGGGCATTTTGTAGCAATATTTTGTTATCGCATAAGTTGTAAAAAAAAAAAGAAAGAAAAAAAAGCAAAAAAAAAAGAGAAAAAAATGAAACAAAAACAAAAAAGAAAAATTGATTGTGACATCATGCACCTGAGATATTCGAATGATTCCAAACAACAAAAGAGAGAGGGAGAGAGGGAAAGAGAGAGAGAAGAAGAAGAAGAAGATGCCAAAATATGAAAATATCCAAGAAATTCAATTCAGAAAAACAAAAAAAAAGCCAGAACAACAAAATGTTTGACCCTTTTGGCTCATGGAAACTTTCATCAATTTGAGTGACCATGTTTGAAATGACAAATGGCCATCTTTCACCATCCTTTTCAGAAATCTAAAATTTATCCATTTGCTACCCTCTTTGTGCCTTATAAATTCTTTCTAAATAAACCTTAACCAAGGATCACCCTCCACATCGGGGGGCACATATACAAAAACCTTGTCCGAGAGTACGAATGACCGGCCCCAATTCTAAGTCAAAATGGTTTATCATGTTAAGGGGCAAATGTGAGGTGAATTAGCTTTACAAGATTTTGATTTCACTCCATAAAGTAAAAAAAAAAGAAGAAGAAATTGCAAGAAAGAAAAAGAAAAAAAGAGAAAATGAAATGAAGGAGTGACAAAATAAGAAATAAGAGGACAAATGAATTGAATAAGTCTTCACATTATACTAAATGATCCTTGGTTGATCACCCTTAAACACATTTTTGGGCCTTATTATCCATTCTTTCAAAACCCCGAAACCTGGCCTATATTACATACCTCGAAAAGTCCATTTCGATCAAGCGTGGATACTTAAACTGAAGAGATTTTTCCTTGACGAACGATCATAACCAGTGAGGCACTTAGCTCATTTCTCAACTAAGATTATCCTTCAAGAATCTTCATAGCCAATTTTGGATGAATTTTGAATTCTTAAGCGCATGATGGAACAATCACACAAAAAAAAAAGAAAAGAGAATGAGGCTTTAGGGTGAAAACCCCAGAAGGGGCAGTCTAAAGCAAAAGTGAAAACATTTTGAGGTCATTCATGGTATTGTCAAGGTCAAACAAGAAGGGACATTATGAAATAATTTCGACTAGACCCATGAACATCTAAGGCCCTTAAGAGAAGTCCATTTTGATGATCCGTCAAAGGGATTGATATAAAATTTTGAACCTTTTCTCCATTTCCAAATAACTCAGCAAAAGCTTCAGCCCATTTTGGCTAGTCTTGACAACTATCAAAATACATAAATTGAAAATTAAAAGAGTGTCAAACTTTGTCTACATTTCAAGATAAACCTTTTTGCAAAACCTTGATTTGCAAGGAATCCATTTTTTGAAAAACTTGTGTTTTATTTGTGAGCCTAGATGTAGGAACATTCATCTCATTTTCTATCAGGTTGTAAGCCTTTCTTGCCAAACCAAAACATTGATGTGTGAAACCACCTGATTCATTTGATGAGAACAAATTACCTTCCCCCCACACCTACCTAAATAGTGATCACCAATCTTCAAGAAACTCAAATGATAATTCTTTGTCGCATTTGTGTTTAACTTTCTTTGATCATTGTTGTGTGGGGCAATCTTGTAAAATTAAAAAGTTTTGGATAGATAAACGTTTTCAAAAATAAAAGCTGTTTATCTTTTGAATCTGAAAATGGAAAGGATGCTTGAGGCAATTTTGTTTGAAAATTTTTCGATTGCTAATCAAAATTTTGATAGCGTTTCAAGCAGAAATGAGAGAGAATTCAATAATTACTGTGGCACAAAGAATTTTTTTGTGCCATTTTGGGGCAAATTTTTGTTAGGAAAAATTTTGTTTGCAGAATGAATTCTTAGGGTGTTTTAAAAAAAATTAGGGTAAATAAAAATGTGATGATTGTCATGAGGCAACCCTCGTTGCATAGTAAAAAATGGCTTCAAGTGGTGCGACAAATAGTTTAAGGTAAGGTAGATGAGAAATCAGAAATGAATAAGTTTTCGTCAATAAGAAGATAAAATCAAAAGAAAATTTTGGATAATTGCATTTGCATCTTTATAATTCACATTTGCATGAAACATTTGCATTTGCATCTTGATAGAATTCATTTGCATTTGCATCATGACAAAAGTTGTCTATATCTAAATCATAATAGTTGGCTATTCATTAACATCATTGATAAGGAAATTTGCATTGGTATTATGGATATTGCATTTACATTTGCATCAGTGATCATTGCATATGCCAAACATTGAAAATGTGAATGTATGAGTTTTTTGATTGAAAAAACTAATTTGAAAAAAAAAGAAGAAGAAAAAAAAGAAGAAAAAGAAAAAAGAAAAGAAAAAGGAAAGATGAAAAAAGTTCATTAACATCATTGATAAAGAAATTTGTATTGGCATTGTTGATATTGCATTTGCATTTGCATCAGTGATCATTGCATCAGTGATCAATGTATCTGCCAAACATTGAAAATGTTAATATATGAGTTTTGGATTGAAAAAATTAATTTAAAAAAGGGAAGAAAAAGAAAAAAGAAAAAAATTGAAAAAAAAGAAAAAAAAGAAAGAGAAAAAAGATCATTAACATCATTGATAAAGAAATTTGCATTAGCATTGTTGATATTGCATTTGCATTTGCATCAGTGATCATTGCATCTGCCAAACATTGAAAATGTGAATATAGGAGTTTTTGGATTGAAAAAATTAATTTAAAAAAAAAGAGAGAAGAAAAAGAAAAAAAGAAAGAAAGAAAAGAAATAAGAGAAAGAAAAAAAAGAAAAGGAAAAAAGAAAAAAAAGAAAAGAAGGAATTTAAAGTTTCATCGCCTCTGCTGTAAGAGGAGTTTTTTAGAAAAGAAATTTAAAGTTTCATAGCCTCTGCTGTAAGAGGAGCTTTTTCGGATGTGAATCTCCGACTCAAATCTTCGGATGTGAATCTCCGAATCAAAATTTTGGGTATGAATCCCCAAGTCAAATTTTTGGATGTGAATCTCCGAGTTAAAACTTTGGATGTGAATCTCCAATTCAGAAAATTTTAAGCAAGAAGTCAAATATTTGGATGTAAATCTCCAAATCAAAATTTCAGGTGTGAATCTCTGAATTCCAAGTTAAAATTTCGGGTGTGAATCTCCGAATTAAAATTCCGGGTGTGAATCCCTAAGTCAAATTTTCGGATGTGAATCTCCGAGTTAAAATTTTGGGTGTGAATCCCTAAGTCAATTTTTTGGATGTGAATCTCCAACTTAAAATTTCGGGTGTGAACCTCCGAATTAAAATTTTGGGTGTGAATCCCTAAGTCAATTTTTTGGATGTGAATCTCCAACTTAAAATTTCGGGTGTGAACCTCCGAATTAAAATTTTGGGTGTGAATCCCTAAGTCAAATTTTTGGATGTGAATCTCCAACTTAAAATTTCGGGTGTGAATCTCTGAATTAAAATTTTGGGTGTGAATCCCTAAGTCAAATTTTTGGATGTGAATCTCCAACTTAAAATTTCGGGTGTGAATCTTCGAATTAAAATTTTGGGTGTGAATCCCTAAGTCAAATTTTTGGATGTGAATCTCCAACTTAAAATTTCAGATGTGAATCTCCGAATTAAATGTTTGGATGTGAATCTCCAAATCAAATATCAAATTCTGAGTGTGAATCTCCAAGTTCAAAATTTTGGATGTAAATCGCCAAAACAAAGTTACAATTCTGGATGTGAATCTCTAAGTTAAAATCTCGGATGTGAATCTCCGAATCAAATCTTTAAATGTGAAATCTCTCAATTTTTTAAAAAAAAAAAAGAAGAAGAAATTTAAAGTTTCATCGCCTCTGCTGCAAGAGGAGCACATTTTCAGAAAGAATTTTTAAAGTTTCATTGCCTCTGCTGCAAGAGGAGCTTTCTCGAAAAAAAAAGGGAAATTTAAAGTTTCATTGCCTCTGCTGCAAGAGGAGCACATTTTCAGAAAGGAATTTAAAGTTTCATTGCCTCTGCTGCAAGAGGAGCTTTCTCGAAAAAAAAAAGAAAAAAAACAAGACAAAAAGAAATTTAAAGTTTCATCGCCTCTGCTGCAAGAGGAGCACATTTAAAAAAAATGGATGATTTAAATTTAAAGTTTCATTGCCTCGGTTGCAAGAGGAGCTTTCTCGAAAAAAAAGAAAAAAACAAGACAAAAAGAAATTTAAAGTTTCATCGCCTCTGCTGCAAGAGGAGCACATTTAAAAAAAATGGATGATTTAAATTTAAAGTTTCATCGCCTCAGCTGCAAGAGGAGCATATTTCAGGAAAAATTTTGAAATACCACCGCCTCTGTAGTAAGAAGAGCACCTTTTTTGAAAAAAAAGAGAAGAAGAAAAAAAAAGAAAAGAAGAAGAAGAAAGAAAAAAGGATCAGGTCAAAAGTCGGACAAAATTAGTGTCTATTGTCTTTGCTCTATTCCTGATCCTCAGCAATGAGCAAAGAGGGGCAGCTGTTGACACCTAATTTTGTCCCATTTTTGTTATTATTATTATCATTTTTATTTTCATTATTATTATTTTCTTTAGTATTATTCTTATTATTACTATTATTATTAATATTTTTATTTTATTACTTTTATTATTATTATTATTTATATTATTATTTTTATTTTTTGTTTTTGTCTAATCTGTCTCAGCCCCTGCCAACCCCTCTCCCGAGGCTGTCCATCAGCCACTCCCGCCTGACACCACAGCCAACTACTCTGCCAGCCATCCCATCTCCACCAGCCCGAGACCCCAAGCTTTTCCCTCCAAAAACCCCATCTGCAACCCAAAAAGCAGGAGGAAAAGAGACCCAAGCTTCAAGCTTGATCCCCGGCCCTCACTCACCAAACCGAACACCACCATCAGAAACCGGAACTCACCGAGCATCATTCTTATCGAACCAAAAAACCCATTCACCCTCAATCCTCACCGAACCATCACCCGACACCACTAACCACCATCACCGAACCAACCCCTGTACCGCCCCTACCCAAAGCAACTACCACCACCACCATCAGTCCCTCAACCTCACAGCTACCAACACGACCACAAAAATGAAAACTAATCCCTAACCCAGATCTAGAAACCTTAGAACCGAGATCCTCAACCCTCGGTTTCACCGAAACCCTAAACCACCGGGACCGAAAACCCGAAATCGAGACTCCCAAAACCCTAGATCTCAAACCTGCAAAAGAAAAAACAACAACAAAGAACCACAGCCACAACCAAAAACCATCAATCACAAAAAAAACAAGAGGGAAACAAAAATAAAAAAAAAAGGTGGAGGAGGTTTCGGTCTTGGTCAGATTCGCGGGGTTAGGAATGGTTTTTGGCAAAACAGAGGCTAGATTTGGGTAGAGGAGGTAAAAGGGCTTAGGAAAGGGGAAACCTTTTTGGTTTTCGTCGTCGGCGAACGGCGGCCGGTGGTGGCAGATGGCGGTCCGGCAGCGCCGAAAATCGCCTGGCCGGCAGAGAGCTTCAAAGGCTCTGGTTTTTTTTTGAGAAAAGAGAAGGAAAAAGTGAAAGAAAAAAAGGGGAGGTTTTTATAAAAGAGAGGTGACCCGTGCGTGGACCCGGGATCCGCGCGCCCGACCTGCGTGCCACCCGCTCGCGACCCGCGCATTGAACCGACCCGACCCGGGGATCCACGCGCCAGACCCGACTCCAGCCTTCTTCCCGCGACCCGCGTGTGCACCCGACCCGCTTGACGATCCGCGCACCCAACCCGGTCCTCCGCCTGCTTCTGTGCCAGCTCATTTCGTTTTTGGGCCCAGCGAGTTTGGCCCACTTCAGCTTATTTTGGACCCTTGCAGTTGGGCTGGATTTTTGGGCTTCTTGAAGGCTTCTTTGGGTTTCAAGCCCAGTTTTGTTTGGGTAAAAATTTCTATTTATTATTTACTCTTTATTTATTTACGTATTTATTTTCTTTATAGTTTATTTTAGATATTCTTAATATATTTTCACAAAAAAAAAACAATATAATAAAAATAAAATAATAATAAAAATAAAAATAAATGTAAATGTTTTTTAAACAAAAAAAGGAAATTAATAATAAAGGTCCGATGATGGGATGTTACGGAAGTCACAAGTAGTGATTCCTAACTGATCCCTAGGTGAGAAGAATCGTACTAATTGTTGTCAAAAGTATTGGAATATTTAGTATGATTTTTCAATAATTTAATTTTTTGTTAAACATAAAAATAAATAATTTTTTTAAAAAGAAAATAGAAAAAGGAAATAAATAATAAAATTTAAATTAAATTAAATAAAGGCCCGATGATGGGATGTTATGGAAGTCACAAGTAGTGATTCCTTAACTGATCCCTAGGTGAGAAGAGTCGTACTAGATGTTGCCAAAAGTATTGGAATATTTAGTATGATTTTTCAATAATTTAATTTTTTTAATTAAAAATAAAAATAAATAATTTTTTTAAAAGAAATAGAAAAAGGAAACTAATAATAAGATTAAATTTTAATTGAATAATTGTCCGATGATGGGATGCTACGGAAGTCACAAGTAGTGATTCCTAGCTGATCCCTAGCTGAGAGAAATCCTACTAAATATTGCCAAAAGTATTGGAATATTTAGTATGATTTTTCAATAATTTAAATTTTTATTAAAAATGAAAATGAATAAGTTTTTTTAAAAACAAAGAAATATAAATAAATAAAAAATAAATAATGAAATTTGAAATAAAAAAATTCATTTGCATCATTTTTATCTGTTTGCATCATATGCATTCATGATAATTTTTCGAAATAAGATGTGAGCCCTTCCGAAGATGAGATTCTGTAGAAGTCACAAGTAGTGATTCTTAAGAAATCTCTAGGTGAGGAAAATTATTTCAAATGCTGCCAAAAGTATTGGAGTATTCGATTTAATTATTCAATACAAAAGGGTTCACATTCAATTTCAAAAAAATAAAATTTAGTTTCTTTTTTTTTAAAAATGAAAAGATAATTTTGATAAATAATAAAATGCTTCAAAAATGGAATAAAAAGGAATTAATTTTAAATATTAAATCAAGATCATTTTATTAAAACAAAAAGGATAACACATGATTATTATGGTACCGTTTTTTAACGGGCGTCGTGGGGGTGCTAATCCTTCCCCACGCGTAACCGTACCCTCGAACCCAAATTTTTTTTCGCAGACCAAAAATTTGTCTTTTTAATAAAACTTAATTAATTTTGAGATTTGGTTAAAAAGATAAATATTTTTAGGTGGCCAATCACACCTAGTCAAAAAAGATTGGTGGCGACTCCCTTTTTGTTTTTAAACGTTTTTTTCAAAATCGTCGAGCGCGAAGCCGTTACGACAGTTACCATTAGAGAGTGTTCAAAGTCTACCTACTGGTCGTAACAAGTCGATGGGCCTATCTCCTGATTTTAACAAGAATAGCAATGGAAGCCTAAACATAACCTGCAATCCACGTTTGATTGGTTCCAAGGAAGCACCAACTAAATTGAATGACCAACATTGACGCCTAAAGCAAGCAAATGGAAAGAGGCAACTTCTCATAAATCCAACAGTTCTACAGATGGTGAATCTACCAAGCCATTCCATGGTCCTAAAATTTCAAGCTTGGGATTGAGCCAGGACTTGCTAGTTAATGACTTGTCAAGTTACAATTTTTCTGAAAGCAGCAAGAATATTCAAGAGTATATGATCCAGAAATGGTTGCAGGAAATGATCAGTAACAACAGGGCAGAGAATAAGGAGATGATCACCCGAGTCATGGCTGTAAAGTTCAACTGCCTGGTTTTTGGTTGTAAAGTTCAAGAGGCTATTAAATTTCAACTAAATGGTTTGACTCAAGCGGATGCTATTGTGAATGCAATATGTCAAAATTGGAATATTTGATTTTTTTTTTCTTGATGTACAATTGATGTATGGTTTATGAATGTGTGTACACTTTTTAAATTATGTGTGGTGGTCTTCACACAACTATTATAAATAATACGTGCCAGCATTGTTTGATTCAACAAAATCCAAAATTCTGGATGTTATGATATTCTTGAAGAAATCAAGTTAAGAAGGAAAGAAGACCTTTGAATATTCCACAAGTTGAAGAGTGGTTTTAAAGAAACAGATTAATATTAATTATAAAAAATTTCGAACACGAAATTTTAAGGAAGAAACGTGATAAACATATGAAAGAGAAAAGGAGAAAAACAGGGAAATTCTAAAGAAATTGAACATGTTTAAAGATAAAGTTGATATTCACCTATCATAGCTTTCAATGAAAGAGATCAGAAAGAGATAAAAAACTGGGTTTGAACAGCAAAATCCAAAATCTTCTCAAAACATGGAACCAAAAAGTAGTGTTGAATTGTTCTTTTGAATTTTGTTTTCCTTTCTTGCCTGCTATTCCATTGATTTTACTAAGTATAGAAAGGTTTTTCTTGGTAACAGAGATGCAAAAGCGAAACAAATGGAGAAAACAAAGCTATTTGAGAATTCCAAATTTTCCCTTTTTGAGAAAGTCCAGTCCATGCATTCTCCACCATGAAACTCAAGCTCAAAAGATGAGAAAATAAACACAAACAAGAGAGACTAGGAGCTACATAGCACTTTTTACTTGAGGCTGAAACCAAAAAAGAATGAGAAAAGTTAGCAGAAAAGAACTTGTTTGATGGACAATGGTGGCTGACTTCTTAGTTCCAGAAAATCAAACAAAGTGAGCAAGAGAGGAAAAATGAGCAGCCAACGGCAGAGTGTGAGAGAGCAGGAAATAGCAGGAACGGCAAAAGAAAAATAAATAGAAAAACCCTTATATAAATTTGCATCTAAGACATTTCGAACACAAGACCTTCAAGTGAAAACTTAAAAATTTTTAAAAGCCGTATTTTCCCCTTTTCCAATTCTCCCAATTCAGTTTCATTGAAAAAGCTGAAGACATCAATTTTTTGTTTTCCAAATCTAGCCCATTTTCATTTTCATTTTCTGAAATTTTGTTTTCCATTTCTTTAACCAAACATGTTTTCTTTCATGTTTTCTATTTTCTATGAAAATGAAATAGAAAACAACTTTATTTTCATTAACCAAACACACACTAAGTATTTTGAAGAAAAAAATTTAGTGAGCAATTAGGATTTGGCCATTTGGCATTAAGGCATCATTTTGCAATTTTCTCTTCTTTTATTAAACAAAAATTGTGGCTTGTCCAACCATTTAGCTTCATGGTTACTCAAATCTCTATGTTTACATTGTTCTCTAATTATAAGAATTTTATTTTAAATTTAATATGCTCCATATTCTTTTTTTATTGTATTAATTTATTATATTATCTTTTATGAAAGATTTTTTATTTTTTTATAAACTCATTATATAATTAGTAATTTTATTCAAACTTTCAAGAATATTTGAGTTCAACAAACAAGGTTTGACTTAGTGGTTGTTATCCCACTTTTTAGGAGGGATTAGGTCCAATGTTTGATTTCCTACTTCTCCTTTGTACCTCCTATAAACAAAAAAATATATATTTGAGTTCTGAAGTATAAAACGATAGAACTTTTTTTTCAAAAAAAAAAGATAATTAAAACGGAAGGAATGCTCTTGTCTATTGTCTACATCACAAAAGAAATTATTGAAAACTTCAATATTAAGTTAATAATAATAGATGAAGTCAATGTGATAAAAAAAAACACAGTACGACCCCAACGGGTGGGTTCAGTCGGTTGGGGCTTGGGCTTCCTCACTCAAGGCTTGGGTTCAAGCCTTAACGGTGGCCTCTTGGTGTGGTACGCATCCTGATTAGAAAGCCGTAAAAAGCTGAAGCCCTACGCGGGCGGTCGGACAGCTCAATCGGCCCCCATTTTTTTTAATAACAAAAAAAAAACACAGTACAATTTAAACAGTGATTTTTATTTTTTACCATATTTATATATATATATTCCTTATTTTTTGAAAAAGTTAAATTATTTGTACAATTTACTATTTCAATCCCATCTTAATAAAATGCAGAACCAATAAAAATAAGAAGTCTAGAGAGACAACTCTGTATTTTCATTTGACAACTAGCTTGCCAATTTTATTTTTAAAAAAATTGTAATGAGAAATCACATAATTGCTTTCATGTACGAAAAAATTTCCATCTTAGACTATTATCATGTCCTAACTCTCATAAAATATATTTTTTTATTCATAAAGAAGTACAAGTGTGGAAGGAAATTAGATCTTGAACTTAATCTCTCCTAAGAAAAGATAATAATTATTAGGACAAACCTTGATTGTTAACTCTCACAAAATATTTAAAAAATACTTATCACTCATGTTGTAAATTAAAAAATTCCATGATAATGTTCATAACTATGGAAAATCAATAATAATAACAATAATAATAATATATTGGTTAATGGAAATACTATCACAACCCATGACCACCTTATTTCACGCTTTTCTATACATCTTATAAGGTTGGGCTGTCTATGATATTTTACTTTTCATGTTCATTAAACTATTACATTTAAAAAAACATATTATCATTTACATCCCCTATCTTAATTCACAAGAAAGTAGTACTGTAGATAAGTCTAAATACAGAAAATAAATGATCGTACCTCAAGTAATAAATCAAATTGTCGCAGTGTCTCCAACTGCGTAGCCGAGATCCTCAGATGTCGGACTCTCAATCCTCGAAAATCTGAAATTGTTAAAAATGGGGAGTGAGCAATCCACGGCTCAGTAAAGGAGTTATATGCAACACTTGATACTCAGTTATCTATATGCTGTAAAATCTTTTTTCTTTAAATTTCCTAGAAGTGTACTAGGCTCACATGTAGGAAGGATACTACAGTCGGCTAGGGATGCGGATGGAGTAAGGCAGGTATTTTGAAATACCTGTCTTGTCCCGGAGCTTAGAAGCAACTGTAGAGAGTAATAAATTTCGTTTGAAATTTAAATCTTTTTTTTTCTTTCATTTCATGTCATTTTCGATTTTATGCTTTTATGATTTAAAGCATTTTGATAGAATAACTAATGTTATCTATTCTTTTAGAAAAATATTAGTTTAAATCATCATCACTCAAATCACATTACATGTAAATAGTAGATAGCAACAGTACGATAAAATCATTTCATTTAAAATCATTATTTACTGTCATTCACTGTAAACCTTTTCTTTCTTTTCACTTTAGTCAAATCGATATTTAAATAATTCAATAATCAATTGGTGGAGACAGTCATCATTTAATAGAATCATGCACTATCACTGTCACTATTCCCGAAGGGACAATCACTATCACTATCCCCGAAGGGACAATTACTATAATGAATGGCCATCGTCAACACTCACAGTTTGCACTAGTCAAGTGCTCACTGTGTAAACCTGTGGGTTTGACCATAATTATCACATCATATACAATACATTAAACCTGCGGACTGATCAGGTCTCGCAGTCATATAACAATATGCATGATCACTACAATACGACTGTCTCAAAACATTTTCATAAATCATTCATTTAACGATAAAAATCAATTTCAAATAGCGATTAATAGTAAAAATCATTTTCAAGTAATTCATCTCATGTAAAATAATCATGTAACAAAACAATTCTCATGCCAATTTAATCATATATCATATAAAACATTTTCATTTTATGTATCACATATCACGTATCGGCATGATAGAGGGGCCACTAGTCTCAAAACTATGTTTTTCATCATAAAATAACCTATATGGAATTTATAAAAATACTTAAGTTCATAACTAAAACCATAAAAGTTATAAAAATCATTTAGTGAATATTTAAGAAAATATTTATAAAATATTCACTTTATGTCTTTTCATTTTTCATCTCGTATTACGTGTAATTTACATATCAGAAAAATTTTTGGTGATTTCATTATCACCAATCTCAAAAACATGAATATTTAAAAATTAAAATTCGATATATTCATGTTTTATGAAAAATAATAACTTTCTTGTTTCTCGTGGTCGGAAATCATTTTTCGTGTCATAAAATCATTTATTATGATTTTACGTAATTTTCTAAAATTTTTCGGCAGCATAATGGCTGCCAATTGACTAGCCACCCTGCACAGAAAAGACAGTTTAATATCCACAGCCAGCCAATATAACCACAATTTTCCAACCGATGAATCACCACAACGTTTTCATAAAATAGTTCATAATTAAAATCATGCAGACTGAATATCCTTACAGGTTGCACATGCCTCCCTTACCTGTTCCGGGTTGGTGATTTCCTCGTTACCGTCGCGCCCGTAGTCCACCTCTCCCGATTCCATCATCTCACCTAATCTCTTGTATCATTTCTACAAGTCCAATTTTCCACATATAGACTCATGTAGAATTATTCAATAAAATAATAACAATAATAATAATAATAATAATTTCTACAAATTTCCTACATATTTTCTCTTTCTTCCTTCTTCTACTTTTTCCTTTTTTTTCCTTCTTTTTCCTTTTTCTTTTTCTTCTTTTCTGGTCTAAACCAGTTCGGCCGGTTCACCTCTGCTTGGCCAATTCAGCCACCGTCGACCACCATTTCGGACGATTCAGCCATTCCACAACTAGCCGAGGTTGCCACGAAGCTAGATCTGGCCTCCTTTTCCCCGATCGGCGGCGACAGCGGTGGATCTGGAGGCGGTGGGTCTCGATCCTTTCTCTTCTCTTTTCTCCCTCTTTTCTCTTCCTCCTTCACCGCCGGTGGTCTCTTTTCCTTCCTCTTACCTTCGCCGGTGTCGGGGTTGAAGTGGCGGTGCCCGGATCAGCCGACACCGTCATTTTCCTCTCTCCTTTCCTTTCTCTTTTTCGCTTCGGTTTCGGCCTTTCTTCTTCTTTTCCATCATTGGCCAGCTCCCTTTTCCTCTTCTCGGCTCGTCGGCGACCTCTCCTCTCTCTCCTTTTTCTTCTCTCGTCGACGGTGGCAGCTGCTGCTGCTGTCAACATTCGGCTAGGAAAGGGAATCGAGTTTTCCCGATTCCCATTTCTCTCTTTTTCTTCTTTTCTTACATTTGTATTTATAAATACATATAAATACACTATAATTATATTTATATATCTAAATATATAAATATACTATATTTTCATAATATAGATATATATTTTTGTATTAATAATTTATATATATATATATATATATCTATACACTTTAATTTAAACTTATATTTAATTTCATCTATGGATATATATATATATATGTACTTATTTAATGATATAAATCAATATATATCAATATAAAATAATATATACATATATTCCATATATGTACATATGTACTTATATATAAAAATATATTTATATAATAAAATTATATAAATATATAAATACCCACATTTTTATTTCTTTAATTGTGGATTTCTAAATATCCAACTTAAATTCCTCAAATTCCTCACTTCATCAATTTCTGAAATTCCTCAACAGTCTTCCATCTCGTAGATAATTTATTTATTTATTTACTTTAATTTATCTACTTGCATTTCAATTTAAATTTCTGAATAATTAATATCAAAATTCAAAAAATTCACGGTTATCACAAATACAAAATCAAAGTCTTCTCTAATAATTAAAGCAGAGTTAGATCAACACAACTGACCTAAAAAATCTCCTCTAGGGATGGAAACGGAGAGGAACATCTATATTTGTCTCATCTCCTCCCACTGATATTTGTTTAATAAATTCATTTTAATTGAATTATTAATACAAAAAATTATGTTACATGTAGTACTTTCATATCAATAATTACAAATTTTGAAAAAAAAAATCAATTTACACAATAATTTATAACTACCATAATTTTCAATAAAAAAAATCAAAAAATAACTAAAATAAAATTACAATCCCAAAAAAGTAAGTTTCGACTTCTCATATTTAATGTGAAACATCTCTAAATATGTACATACATAAATCTCAAAAATAGTCATATAAGAGGGGCGAGATAGCCATATACCATAAGCTTCGTACATGCAAAGGATCTGGTATTGTAGATTTTTGTTGTTAATTTTTTCTATTGCAGTTTTGTCAATTTAGGTTTGAACTTGTAGGGGAATTTTGTTCTTTACTTTGTTAGATTTTAGCTAATTTTCTAATCTTTTGGGTGCTTTGTAAAATTTTGGCTTAACCAAAAAAAAAAGTCGCGAGATCTTTATGGAAAAAATTTTAATTAGGAGGATTGATTTCATGATTGACTCCTAAGTCAAGGTCTCCTGAATAATAATGCAGGCAGTCAGATAAAAGTGTAAACATCAGGTACTCAACACAATATACAATCCACCTTCCTCCGAAACTTTATAGGGAAGCTACAGTAGGGCA
This sequence comes from Heritiera fomes, assembly GCA_032173925.1. Taxonomy (NCBI): domain Eukaryota; kingdom Viridiplantae; phylum Streptophyta; class Magnoliopsida; order Malvales; family Malvaceae; genus Heritiera; species Heritiera fomes. The sequence goes on from JAPDPM010000001.1 coordinate 24,542,279, forward strand.
TAATATCTCCCTTAGGTTGTGGAAATATTGGTATATGGAATTAGAGTTTGACAATAACCGCAGCAGGTTTGGCAAACCATAAGAAAAGAAAATACTAAAAGAAATTTTAGTCTTCCAGTTTTTGTGAAAATCGAACCTATTTTTTACTGTTGGAGTCTGTGCTTGCTTTTCCACAAAGAAGATTTGCAGGAAGCATCATGAAAAGTATTTTCTTAGTGCCGTGGAATTTGACGAGTATGTAAACAGTGATTTGCGATGAAAAGTGGAAAAAGTATAATCAAAGAGATGAGTGGGCCCTTCTAAATGAATTTTCTAGGAAACAAGGGGCTGCATCGCGACTATATATCCCCAAGGTGTAATGCCGTCAAATGCATAGCGGCAGAGTTAATATTAAGTGATCTGAGAGTGTGCATTAACTGAGAATTTGAGATGGAGTGGAAATATTGGTTGCGGGTGGTTCTGGTAGCTTTCCTATTAGGAGGGTTGTGTGAATGTGAAGGGTGCTGGGATCAAGAAAAAACTGCTCTCTTGCAACTCAAACCTTTCTTTACTTATATTGATGAGGGAAAACATAGTTCCAATTGTTGTGAATGGGAAAAAGTTGAGTGCAACACCTCCACTGGACGAGTGATCCGACTCTTCCTTAATCTTACAGCCACATGGTCTTCTGGGGATTTAATTGATACTGTTTATTCATATACCTCTTATGTAGAGTACGAATGGAGTAGTGAGTCCGAGAGACATAAGTGGTATCTCAACGCCTCTTTGTTTCTTCCCTTTGACGAATTGAAGAGTCTTTATTTGAGTGGGAATTCTATTGCTGGTTGTGTTGACAATCAAGGTTCATCGATGTTCACCTTACTAACTACAAATCTTTTGCATTTGGAAATTCATTTTTTTCTTGTTTTGCTTATCTTATTTAATATTTTTTTTATTTCTTATTTGGAAAGTCACCAAATTAATGTTACATTTTAAAAACATTTTTCTTGCAGGTTTTGAAATGCTTTCATCGAAATTGAATAAACTAGAGATCCTCGACTTAAGTGATAATCATTTCAATGATAGCATTTTAGCATCCTTAAGTGGACTTTCATCACTCGAGTCTCTATATCTGGCACGCAACCAATTCACAGGATCAAATCCTACCGAAGGTAAAGTTTCCTAAATAAGTTTTGGAACTGGTTATACATTTTTTTAATATAATTGGTAGCAGGTATAAAGAGGTTATCACAACTGAACAAGTTGAAGACTTTGGATTTGCGAGGCAACATATTAGGAAACAACATCCTATCACATCTACACAGTTTTGCATCTTTAAAATCTTTGCGCTTGCAAAGTTGTGGATTAAAAGGAACTGTTGATATGTTAGGTAAGGTTGCTTGCTTTTAAAATCTCATGCTTAATTTGAGAAAGCTTATTAGGTGCTTTCTAGACTAATACACATACTTGTTTGATTTGAACAGAATTCAATAATTTGATGAACTTAAAGGAGTTGTATTTAGGTCACAATAAAATTGAGAGCTTAGGATCTTTGTTCCAAATTGTAAGTTAACAAAATCAAATAGCCTGGTATATATATGTTTCTTCAAACATATTCAAATATCCTTCTGAAGATGAAATTGCATTACTCTTCTATAGAAAGGACAATTAAGGTTGATGAAACTTGAGGTGCTTGGTTTAAGTGACAATCTCTTCAACAGCAGCATATTCTTATCTCTAGCTGCGCTCTCAAATTTGAAATCTTTGTATATAGGAGGTAACAATTTGAAAGGGGTGATACACATTCAAGGTAAATATGCTTTTAAAAAATACCTTTTGGTTTTATATGATTTGTTACTAGTTTTTTTATTTTCAAAGTTAAATGCTTGGATGAAACTTGAGGTGTTTGGTTTAAGTAATAATCTCTTTGACAATAGCATTTTCTCATCCCTGGCTGGGTTCTCAAATTTGAAGTCTTTGTATATAGATCATAACAAATTGAAAGGGGCGATATATATTCAAGATAAACATGCTTGGAAATATACTTTTTTGTTTTATATGATTTATCACTATTTTCTTTGTAAATCTCTTTTCAGAACTAAATGCTTTGAGCAATTTAGTGGAGCTGGACATGTCGTTTAACAAAGTGAATGACTTTGTTCCATCCCAAGGTATTTAACACAATATTTTTTAAATTTAACAAAAATAGTGTATCAAACACATCTAGTTTTATCATTTCATATAAAAAGTTAGAAACACAATTCAATATTTTTTTTTTCGCTAAGTCAATATATTATAAATTAAGAAAGCAGATGATTACAAAGTTTGAAAACTGCAGACCAAGATCACTGACATCATAATCTGGGAACCAACAACCGAGACCCCTGCAAACAACACCCAACATAGCTAGAGACTTTATGGCCTACCCCATCCCCTCAAAGACAATAAACTATTGAAAGTAAACAATTCAGCCACGTTGAAATTTTGAACTCCAAGACGCCAAGAAAATAAATAAAATAAAATCAGCCCATAAAATAGATTAGAACACCTCCACAGCTACAAACTTTTATTTTCCTCTGACAGCTGGTTTGATGATTAATTTCATGTTTGATCTAGCTTATAAAAAAATTTATCTACTTTATAAGCAGAAGTAAGATGTTTGACTTTTAAATTTTTAAAAATTATAACTTATGCGGGAAGCAGATTTGAGCTTTTTGATAAAGTTATAAATTGAAGCTTTTTCAAAAACTGCTCTTATTAATAATATGTATTTAGTGAAATTTTTACATTTTCACTTTGTTTTTCAATAATTTACAAAATTATAAAAGAGGATTCATATTATTTTACAATAATTTATTTATTTTGTGCCATTTTTATATTTATTTCATTTGTTTAATTTTAATTAACAAAAATTTTTATTTAGTTTTATTTTTTTCTCTTAAAAACTTTTGATTTAATTTAATAAAGTTTATTATTTCATTTTTTTCATTTATCAAAAATATACAAAAATTCTAGTAAATAATTTTCAACATTCTACAGTATTTTTATACTAGATTTGTCAAACACTAATTTAATTTCTTTTAACAATACTTTTAAAAAAGCTCTATTCAAACAACACTTTTTATAATAACTCCAACTAGATCAAACCGACCCTAACATGGTTTTGAGAAGCTGATTTTGTCATTCGTAGCCTTAACCCACTACCAGGTATTTGTAACGAAAACGACTTTACTACTCACCAACTAATATAGAGAGATCCGTCCAAATTTCAATGACACCTCCACAGCTACAAATATTTTATTGAAATTAAATAGAGTATAGAAGCGCTTTTACTGTTAGTCCCATACCGTAGAAAATAATTGAAAACTCTTTCTCGGGAGAAAAATTTGGAGGGAATGGAAATTATAATATATCATTTTTAAAACATTATTTATCGAAAAAAATGTCATTTAATCATATAAATTTTTTGTTACATTCAGAAATTGTCCATGTAAACACCTCATTTTGTTCAGAGTCTTTTAATGTTATTGAGCCTATTGGATTTGATAATTAAAAGATGAATTTGATTTTTTGTTTATTATTAAAAAAATATAAAAATAAAAAGAAAATAAAAAATGGAAAAAATAAAAATAAAGTAATCAGGCTCAAAAGAAGGGAAACTTGGAAAGGGAAATGAGGATCTCCATATAAAGGCAAAGTCAAAAATCAAAATAAAAAATCTGGTCAGAAATTGAAAAGAAATTAAATCAGATTGAATAATTGGAGATAATTTTTGAACAATCAAGGTTTTTGTAAAGGAAATGAACTAAGAAAGGAATTATACCTCAATGAAAATATTCAAAAATTAATTACTGAATAAAAAAATAGCAATAAAAATTAAAATTTATAAGAGGTGATTTTGGGCATTAAAACATCTTCCTAAATTAATAAATTCCTAAGCCTATAACATAAGAATACTCCAGAGCGGCTGGGGACAGCAGAATACACGGGCAAAAGAAACAAAGGAGCCCTGCGTCCAAGCTTCCGGCCCTGCTTTCCCAAGTGGCACAACTGCCGTTCCTCTCTGCTCAACAATTTTCACTGCAGAATCGCTGAAGCTGAACTTTTGAATTGCCGAACCTTGCTATTGAAGTTAGTTGAAACCGAAAGCAGGAGCCGTTACAAGCAAATTGAGCCGTGAACTTGCTGGAATAACCGAGACAAATCGAAAGTTGCTGTTGTGAACCAAAACTTGAGGAGAAGACGTGGAGCCGTCAAGATTGAATAAAACGTGGGCCGCTGTGTTGTAACGAGTAAGAAAATCAAATGGAGAGGGCTACGTGAAAGAAAGGAAGAACGAAAAGATGGTAGATTTAGAAGGAATTTCTGATTAAAATAATTCATATTCATTTTCTAGTAAAAATAAATAAATAATAAATAAAATTAAGAATTAATAAATGATAAAAAATAAAGTAAGTAATGAAAATGATAGAGTAGTAAGAATGAATTGGGTAGTAACCAAAAAAAAAGAAGAATGAATTGGGTAGAAAGAGTCAGAGTTAGAATTTTTCATAAGAAATTAAAATGAATCTGACAACGGAATTTCTTCAAACAAGTTATATATTGTTTGAAGGACACTTAGAAATAATGGAGGACATTCCTCTTCAAACAAGTCGTATGCTTGAATACTCCTGAGGTGGAAAAGATTTTTTAAGTTGTCCCACCAGTTTAATGGAGGACACTTGAAATATTTTTCAATATTAATTATATTGACATTAAAGATCAATATAAGCAAATTTAGAAAATGACCCAAAACTAAGTAGTACCATTTTAGGATAGGCATTGTGGAGTTTAACACCTTCCTCACACGTAATCGTACTCCCGAACCCTATAATCTTTGAACATAGACTAAGCCTTATCCATAGTTTAAATAGGTGATCAATCACACTTAGGCTAAGAATGGTTGGTGGCAACTCCTTAGGTTTTGTGTCTAGCTATTAGATTTTCCAAAACTTAATACATTATGACAGTCCACATATATATATATATATATATTTAATAATATCAAATTATATATAATCATATCAAATTTAAGTTTAAATTAGTATGATCCTAATTCTTTAGTTTATTTTGTTTCTTACTTTTTTCCCATATCATTGAGATTAAGATTATTGAATTTTATAATGTAATAATTATCCTAATTAAACTCTACTTGAAGAGAAAATTATATGTTTCGTCATCTAAATTTTTCTTAATTTTTATTTATCAAATTATAAAATATGAACTAATAACCAATATCTCTAAAATTTATTTTTTTTTGTCACTCAATTACGTTCGTGGACTTTAAATTTTAAGCTACAAATCATTTTGATCCTTAGAGTTTAAAAAATATCATATTGATCTCTAAAGTTCTAAAGTCATAACAAAATGGTCCTTTTATCAATCAACCAGGTTAAATATCATTATCCCTAGTGGTCCACACATACCTGACATGTTGGCAATTGACATGTCAAAAACTATAAAATAAAAAAAATTAAAATTTTACTAAAACACACAAAATACATAAAAAAAAAACCAAGCAAAAAGCAATCACACAAATATTACTAAAGTATTCACCAAAAAAAAAAAGAAATATTACTAAAGCAACCTCTTTAATTTAAAAAAAAAAAAAGCATAGCTCTCAAGTCCTTAGAACTTATATTAAAAATTAAAACTTTCTCTTTATACTCGTTTATTTGCTCCAAGGAAACCCAAATTAGGAAGCACACAAGCATCATGTTTCATCTTCAAAAATTAAAAAAATAAAAATAAAAATTGTTGAACGACAAAAGCCTACTTTCTTATTATCAATGCCTATACTTTTTTTTTTTGGTAATTCAAGATCATATTATTAACTGGAGGTAAGTGCAAGAGTTCACAGCTCAGTACAAAAGTCCCAACATTTGAAACATAGTTAAATATAGCATCTGATCAAAGCCACAAAAAAGGTTCATTGACAGCCCAGGATTTGGGGAACAGAGAAAGCAAGAGCGAAAATCCTGCAGCAAAGAACTTTCAAAACGGATTACCACCATGCTTTCAACCAAGCTGATCTGTCCACCCCAGCTTTTGCCAAGGAATCAGCGATACCATTTGCCTCTCTAAAGATCTTACTCCATGAGATTTCACATCTGTCGATAAGATTGTCAATCTCCAAGAAAAGATACCAGAGTTTCCAAGGACGACAGTCACCGTTTTTACACCAATTAAGAGCAATCATTGAGTCAGATTCAATGATGAGTTTAGAGCAACCAGCATGATCGGATTGAATAAAAATTTCCAGGGCAACCTTAATAGCTTGAAGTTCTGCAAAGTTGGAGTCAACCACACCAAGGGGTCCAGAAAAAATGGCTAGAATGTGTGAGTTTGAGTCTCTTAAAACACCACCGCACCCCCCAAGACCTGGTTTTCCCCTAGCTGATCCATCAACATTAAATTTAAGGGACCCAACAGGAGGAGGAATCCAATGAGAGACCGGCCTAGAGAGAGCTGATCTGTTACTTGAAGCACAAAGGGCAGGGGAGGACCACCAGGTAGAGTCTAAGATCAAAATGTCTTCTTTCATTGCTTTAATCCAAAAGAGTGCTCTTAATTTAACCAAGAGGAGAAGCTCACCAATATTAAGCTTTTTGTTATTAAAAACAACATCATTTCTGATAAGCCAAATTGTCCAAATTGCAGCAGAAAAGGAAGCAATCCACCACGTTTTAATTGTGCCTTTAAAGGGAATTCCCAAACAATGAACAAAGAAAGAGGTCCATGAAGGAGGATTACACCAATCAATATTCCACCATTGGAAAAAGGAGCACCAGAAATTAGACATCCAGGAACAGCCAAAGAAGAGGTGATTAAGATCTTCATCAAGATGGGAACACCAAGGGCAGAGAACTTGGTTAGGGGTAAGAGGAAGACCTTTGCTCTTAAGGAAAGATTTTGTAGGGACACGATCCAAGACCATAAGCCATAGAAAGCATTTGATTTTAGGAGGAATATTTAATTTCCAAATGAGGCTTGCTTCAGGAGATAATCCAGGAATTTGGTGAACCAACAGAGAAGTCATTTTCTTGACAGAGAACAAACCATGCCTATCGAATTCCCAGATGATGCGATCTGCTTTAATCAGGTTCAACCGAAGCCCTGCCAAAAGGGAGCATAGAGACTGAAGGCTAGATTTCTCACGATCAAGCAATGGACGAGAGAAAAAGTGATCCCACTCAGAGTGGGCAAAAGAACCATTAACACAATAATCATGGACTCTTGCATATTTATCCTTTGCAAGAAGGTAAAGCCTTGGAAAGATAAACCTGATTGGATTATCACTAATCCATTTATCAAACCAGAAAAGAACTACCTTCCCATCACCCACACACCATCGACAGCCATCAAAACCAATAAATTTCCTCACATCCTTATTTGAAGCTAAATTAACCACATCCTTCCATATAGTAGACATTGATCTTCTTTTTGCCGTAGAAGGAATCCAACTTTGAAAACTTTCACCATATTTTGCCACAACTACTTTCCTCCATAAAGAGTCCTCCTCCTTGGCAAACCTCCACCACCATTTAGAAAGCAAAGCAGTATTTTTAACCTCTAGATTTGTGATCCCCAAACCTCCAAGGTGCTTTGGTTTACAAACAATCTTCCAATTAACCTTTGCTATCTTAGATCTGCCATTACACCCACCCCACAGAAAAGCTCTTCTCAGCTTGTCAATTTTTTTTATAACGCCTTTGGAAATTTTAAAGAGAGACATATAGAAGATAGGTAAACTAGACAAAACAGAATTGATTAGAGCAACCCTACCCGCAAAGGACAAAAATTTCCTCTTCCACGAAGCAAGTCTCTTATTAATTTTATCTATAATTGGATTCCAAAGAGAAATTCTACTAGGATTAATTCCTAACTGAAAGCCAAGATGCTTGAAAGGAAAAGACCCAACTTGACATCCACAGGCCAGAGACACAGCATTTATAAGTTCTTCCTCAACTCCCACCGAGAAAATACATGATTTATTAAAGTTTATTCTCAATCCTGAGAACAATTCAAAGCATTTAAGGACGGAGAGGACATTTTGAAATACCTCAATGTCTGCCTCCAAGAAGAGAATGGTGTCATCAGCGAATTGGAGGTGGGAAACCGAGAGTAAGGAGTTTGCCCAAGAAATGCCTCTTATCATATTAAGATCTTCAGCTTTTTTCAACATCAGATGAAGAACCTCTGTTACCAGAATGAAGAGGAAAGGGGAAAGAGGGTCCCCTTGCCTCAAGCCCCGGGACATGGCGAAATCGTTTGTGGGAGAACCATTCACAAGGACAGCCACCCTAGCTGTTGACAAGCATTCTTGAATCCAAAGCCGCCACCTCAAGCCGAAGCCCATCTGATCAAGAACATAGTCTAAGCAGTCCCATTTGATACAATCGAAAGCTTTTTCAAAATCGAGTTTCAGAATAATCCCTTTTGACTTATCCTTACTCTTCTTAAGGGAGTTGATCACTTCATTTGCAAGGAGAACCCCGTCCAGAATCTGTCTACCCCTGATAAAAGCTGATTGGGTATCACTCACCACATCCCCGATGATGGCTTTAAGCCGATTTGCAAGGATCTTAGCTAAAATTTTGTACACTGCATTGAGAAGGCTGATAGGCCTATATTCAGACAAATCAACTGGGTTTTCCTTCTTCGGGATAAGAGTTAAAAAAGAAGCATTTAATCCTTTCTCCAACTTCCCTGAATTGTGAAACTCAGTAAGAAAATTCATAAGATCACCATTCATGAAGTTCCAGGCTTTCTTGAGAAAATTGAAGTTTAGCCCATCAGGACCTGGGGCTTTTGACCCATCAGAACACCAAATGGCCTCCTTGAGCTCCTCAAGTGCAAAAGGCTTTTCGATAAAATCAGCCTCAGCTACATTAATCCTCCTAAATTGGACATCAATGCTTAACTTTCTATTCCAGTGATTCCCAGAGAAATGGTTCTTAAAAAAATTAAAGATAATTTCTTTGATCACGGGTGGATCCGAGACCCAATTCCCGTTGAACATAATACCTTGGATAGCGTTTTTTCGAGTTCTGAATTGTGCATAGCTTTGAAAAAATCTAGAGTTCATGTCACCTTCTTTTAGCCATTGGATCCTTGACTTCTGCCTCCACATTGATTCCCTGAACTTCAAAGCAGTCCATAATTCACTGATAATCTTCTTCCTTGATTCAATATCACCAGAGCTAAGATTTCCACAATTACATCTTACATCTAACATCTCTAATTTGTTTTCAAGATCAGCAATTTTCACATCAATATTTCCAAATTCATCCTTGTTCCATTGCTTAAGGAAGGAACGTAACATGCCACATTTTGATCGAAGTTGAAAGCCAGCCCTCCCACTAAAGGACGATTGATTCCACAGAGTCTCCATTTCTTTCATCAACTCTTTGTTAAAGAACCAGCAATCAAAGACTTTGAATGGCTTTGGCCCCCAATTTTTATTTTCAGAGCATAAAAAAATAGGGCAATGATCTGAAATAGAACGCTTCAAGCATCTTTGTTCTAAGTTGGGATAAGCATTGATCCAATCTGAAGATACTAGAAACCTATCCAGTCGACTCATCTTAGAATCAGTCCCAAACCATGTAAATTGCTTCCCTTTTAGAGGGAGATCCAATAGCTCGCTACTGTTGATGAATTCATTGAACTCCCTTGAACCTTGTCCCAATTGAGAGCACCCACTTCTCTCATGATCTCCTTTAACTGAATTGAAATCACCAGCTATGCACCAACTCCCACCCCAAACTTCTTTAATGATCGATATGGCTTCCCAGAGATCAACCTTTGCATCCAGGTCGCAAGGAGCGTAGATGTTGCATACGGAACATGCAAGACCCGATTGCTTCCACCTACCCTTTATAGCAATTGCTCTTTTGGACTTGAAGCTCTTTTCAAAATCGAAACAATTTGTATCCCACATAAAAAGTAATCCTCCTGAACGTCCATCTGAAGGTGAAAAGATCCAATCAACATCTCTAATTCCCCACCACTTAGTGATATGCATATCTTTAATGTCCGTAAGTTTAGTTTCTTGTATCAACACCATATTAGCATCCACAGATTTAATTAACTTACTCAAGACTCTTCCTTTAGCCGGATGATTCATACCTCTGATATTCCAGCTGATGATCCTCATGTCGACCTTATGCCCTATTATCCAATTCCTTTAATTTCTCAATTACTTCATCATCTTCACAATCAACTGATAGACCAAGAAGCTTTCCAACCTCCCAAATGTCTTTTGCATCTCTTGTGATCACTTTATAACGGTTTTTAAAGTCGCCGTCTGATAATGAGTTATTGGCAAAAACCTCTCTTGAGCAATGTGTGTGAGTGGTCTTTCTCTTTGAAGGTCTTTTGAACTTTTTCTTGTTTTTCCGATCCACTTTCCTCCAGGTATCTTCTTCGACTTCTGCCAGAGATTTGATTTTCCTCTGCTTGATGATTCTTTGTTGGCTTTTCTCCATTGTTGGGGCATATGAGGGAGGTTTTGTACCATGATCATTTAAAGCGCCGTCACGTTCAGAATTAGCTTCAGAAAGTTTCTGCCTCACATTGTCTGAAATGTGCCCCCCAGCTGTAATACCTTCTTCGGTACTCACCAAAAGTGGTATTTCCAAAGTAGCCTTGCCGACAGAGCAGCCAATGTCAACCAGATTACGTGCAGAGATAGACTCTACCCTACCCTCAAGAATCATGTTGGTATCGCCACCTTCACCAGTGGAAGGGTCCGGTGAACCACTAGTGGAAAGAGGATCATCGTCAGCCACCGCATCGTGAGAGTTACTCAGCCTGGAAACTTCATTAACTTGAGAGATAGCTTCGCAATGACAATTGCAAAGGGGTGGAGCAGGAAATGGACCAATTTCTGTAACTCGAATAGGTAAAATTTCACCCCTGCAGTCTAACTTGATAACTTCATCTATCGTTTCCATGTGTTCAGTGGAAATGAGAACATCTCCTCTACTAAAGTCATCTAAATTAAGAGTTTTGTTATCCACCGTTAATAGCTCACCCCAAAGTTCAGCTATATTCTTGAAAGTATCCAGACACCAGACATGGGGAGGGACTCCATAGCAATGAAGCCAGGCAGACCTGCACTTTGAAGTCGACTTGACAGACCATGGCACTACCTCGGTGAACCATTCCTTGAAAATTTCCCAACCATCCTTCTGCATAGATTCCATTATTTCTGTATTTTCAAATTCAATGAGAAAGCGGTTCCCTGAAATTTTTTTGACAAAGATATCTAAAATCCCCTGTTTTTTAAGATAATCTTCCAAAGTACAAGAGTCAAAGAAGTGGCCTGATGAACCTATCATACATTTTTCTAGCTTGTGAAGGAGTTCAACATTCAAAGCCGCTTTGCAAGAGAACCGGCCATCCTGTGACTGAAAATGGGTACCAACCCGATCTTCAATGTCCACTGAACTTTGTTTACCTCTTAGCAGAGCATCCTTATAGGAAAATCTGGAATGAATACCTCCATCCTAGCCACCAACTCTGTCAACCCCGACTCCATTAGTAAAAGAGTTTACCTGCTTTGCAAAAGGACCTTTAGTCTGATCTACCGTTGCAGACACCTTAGAAGGGCCTTCATCATCATATTGCCTTTTAGACAAGCTGACCCTACGCCAATAAGAAGATCTAGCATTGAATCTGGCTATATTGACTTTAAGCTTGAAATCTAACAGCCAACTGCCGTTCAACCGTTCGACTGCTCTTTTTGCTGCTGCATACTCTGAAAATCGAACGAAACCAAACTTTCTGCCCTTAACACATCTTTTCTTAGGAATAAAAACGTCAAGAACTCTCCCATGATGATGGAAAATTTGTTTGAGCCAACGCCAATGAACTTGTGGTGGAATATTGCCTACAAAGACGGAGAAAACGCCCTTTCCGCTCGAGCTCCAACTCTTGCCGCTCCGTTGCTCAGGATGCATTGTGCTTTTTGAGCCTGTTAGCCTGTTAACAAATTGAAAGCAGTGTTTTAGCAAAAGCCTGATCAATGCCTATACTTAAAAGGAAAAAACTCACGTTCTTTAATGGGATGGTATCTAAGAAATCTAAGAATGTTTTGCTGAAACCTTTGGAGGAGAAATCGTTGTCGGAAATAAGATGGAAGAAAGAAAAGAGAGTTTTTTTTGAAAGCTCTGGTGTGGTGGAGGTATTTTGTGAGAGCTTGGAGAGCTTATTGGATGGCTTGGGGTCGTTGCTTGGAGGGTCTCTGTTGTCTGACATCATGGTAGGACTTAGGCCAGTTGACAGAGAGAAAGGAAAAGTAATAAAGAAGAGATGAGTTAAAAAAAAAAAAAAGAAGAGATGAGAGTAAAAATGGAAAGGGACTCATTCCCTCTTAAGCATGATCTGGGTTCGAGTCATGCGTATGGAGCAAACCGTGTTGGGAGGGGCGCCCCACATTCATGTGGCCTGACAGTTCTCCGACTCCGGAGTAATCGCATAAAGCGGATACCGGGAGATCAAAGACAAAAAAAAGAGTAAAAATGGAAAGAAAAAAAGAAAAATCCATATAATTTTAATTTTTTGGTCAATATTTTTTATTTTAAAATTATGTTTTCTTTTATTTAAACATGCCAACAGTAGTATGTCAATTGATACATGCGTCCTTCATATGTTTACCACTTAATATTCAACGTCTATTTTAACTCTTTGATTGACTGCAATAATAATGTTATGACTATTAAAATATAAAGATTAATTTTATATTTTCTAAAATTTAAAAATCAAAATGATATATCACCAAATTTAAAGACTCTGAATTTAGTGTAATTTATTTGGTTGATTGATATGATTTTTCATACTTTATGATATTTGTCGCATAGTATTATCACATTATTTTATACATGACGTAACACTATAAACATGTCATTGAAATTTGAGAAAGCTAATATTATTGATGGATAAATTTTACATCTAATTATGGTTCAAAAGTGGAGCCACATATAACCTCATCTAGTGTCACAATACAAGCAAGTTGCAACAATTAATACTAACAGTAGAAAACAAGTCTATAAAGAAGCCAAGAGATAATTTACATGTTTACAAATTGTTTTATTTCATTTGAAAAATTTTTCTTCCAAAAGAATTTTTTAAGAGTTTAAGAATTATGAAATTAATGATAATGCAATTTGGTAAATCTTTTACAGATAAAGAAAATGAACTAAGGTTGATGAATTTGGAAGTGCTTGATTTGAGTGGGAATCTCTTCAACAGCAGCATATTATCATCTCTTGGCAGGCTTTCAAATTTAAAATCTTTGTATATAAGAGATAACAATTTGAAAGGGGTAATACACATTCAAGGTAAATATGCCTTTAAAATATATTTTTTGGTTTTATATGATTTGTTACTAGTTTTATTTGTAGTTTTTGATCTTCAAAATTAAATGCTTTGACGAAACTTGAGGTGCTTGGTTTGAGTAATAATCTCTTTGAGAATACCATATTCTTATCCCTGGCTACGTTCCCAAATGTGAAGTCTTTGAAGATCTAAACAAATTGAAAGGGACGGTATATATTTAAGGTAAACATGCTTTGAAATATACCACTTCATATGATTTATCACTTTTGTAAATCTCTTTTCAGAATTAAATGCTTTGAGCAATTTAGTGGAGCTGGACATGTTGAATAATGAAGTGAATGACTTTGTTCCATCCCGAGGTATTTAACACAACGTATTATTTTTTAAATTTAATAAAAATAGTGTATCAAACACATCTAGTTTTACCATTTCATATTAAAAGTTAGAAACACAATTCAATATTATATCGAAATTAAACAGAATAGATAAGTACTTTTACTGTTAGTCCTATACCGTAGAAAATAATTGAATACCCTTTCTCGGGAGAAAAATTTTGGAGAGAATGGAAATTATAATATAAATCATTTTTAAAATATGTTTTGTCGAAAAAAGATGTCAATTAATCATATAAATTTTTGTTACATTAAAAAATTGTCCTTATATATATTTAATAATATCAATTTTAGGTTTAAATTAGTATAATCCTAACTTTGTATATAATGCTTCTTACATTCTTTCGTTTATTTTGTTTCTCACTTTTTGTAACGTCGGAAATTATAAAATTTCGAATCAAATTTTTTCTTTTCGATACTATCTTTTTCTTTCAATTAATCAATAACAATATGTTTGCATTCGGTATCGGTGTAAGTACAATCTATCTTTTTCATTTTAATTAATTCAGTATACCATTAATTAAATTAATAATAATAAAAAATTAAATACAGACTATAATATAATAATTAGGATTCTTTTTATAATAACTTCACATAAATTACATCCCACTAAATTTATATAGATATTTAAGCTCTATTCCATAAATACGACTGCTGTGCAATTATATGTCTGAATATAAATAAACATTTAACAAATACCTGATCACTTGATACTTCTAACTTCTAGCGATTTCTTCGACTAACTAAAGGCAGCGGACTTCTTGTATATCAATAAGCTATCTGGGATGGTGAGAAAGGGAGTGAGCTTGGGGAAAGCCCAGTAAAAAACATATATAAAACTGCACATTATAAAAATAATTTAAAATATGAATATTAAAACTTTTAAAATCATTTTATGCAGTAATACTTTATGTAAACAGTTTATATAAATCATTTCAGTATACAATGTAGTAAAACGATTCATTTAAAATCCTTAAAATAAGATAAATGCACTTGCATAAGAAAAACATATACTGTAAAACTTGTATCACTTCCTTTGTCACTTTTTAATCAATTCATGTATTAATCTCGTAAATTAAATCATTCACTATTCTCGTAAATTAAATCATTCAGTAAATCAATCATCTGTCAAATATCACTTATCGATAGAAAATAATCTCCCAAAGATTTATATACACACTATATCCCGTAAGGGACCTGTATAGGAAGGCCAAGGATCCGGAACTCCTTAGCCAATCTTATGAAATACTGTAACGAATGCCCATTGTCGATCACTCACAATTCGCACTGGTCAGGTGTTCACTGTGTAAACCTGTGGGTTTGACCATAATTCTCACAGTCATATCATGTAAAAGGGAAGGTCTGGAACGTCTCCCAGCCTAATCATCACTGTCTTGTATGCACGATCATCGGAGAAACATCAATTTCATAAAATCACTTCATATACTCGTAAGTCATTTCATAAAAATCACTTCATGTAAATCCTTCCATGAAATTCAATTTATGTACATCATTTTGTATTGTTCAATTCATGTAAAGCACTTCACAAACCTCAATTCATGTAAAACACTTCATAAAATTCAAATCACGTAAATCGTTTCATGTAATTTAATTCATGTAAATCGTTTCTTGTAATTCAATTCATGTAAATCATGTCATGCGATTCAATTCATGTAAATCATTTCTTGTAAATAAATTCATGTAAATCACTCGAGTAATGCAATTCATGTAATTCTTTTCATATAATGAAATTCGTAAATCATTTCAGATAATGCAATACATGTAAGTCATTGCATGCAATTTAATTTGTGTAAATCATATCATGTACTCATTTCATGTAAATCATTTAATGTAATTCAATGCATATAAATCATTTCATTTAAATCAACTCATGTAAAACATTTCATAAAATGAAATATTTAAACTTTTAGGAATTAAAAATAATTTCTATTTCTTGTATTCGGAAAAATTGAGTAAGAAACGATTAAAACGAGATTTTCAAGAATTTTTAATTGCAAGTAAAACATATATACGACTCCTATAAATATTTCTTACCTCTACTTCCATGTCATATAAAATCCGATAGAGTCATTTACGCCTCTTTACTCCTCTATTCCTTAGCACTGCACAATAATTCCAAATTATATTTAAAATTTCATATTATGATTCTAATAAATATTATATAACTTTTCTATTTTCTATTTATCATCCCATATATAACCATGATGAATATTTCTATAAATTCCTATTTCCCATTTTGTAAGTCTCAACAATTTGTTCATTTAATTTCTTATTAAATGTTTTAGCATAACTATAGTTAAAGTGAAATCTTCCCTTAATTATAACTCCACTAATAATTTCATATTTCCAATCTAATAATTACTTTATTAGTTCTTATTTCTATTATTATTATTATTATTATTATTATTATTTTCTTCTCTTTTCTTTTCTGTTCTGGTTTTTCCTTTCTTCCACTGTCCGCAGCTTACATATTTCCTCCTCCCAACAGCCAAAACCGACAGCCCCTAATTGCTCTTCCATCTTCATGATTTTTCATTTATTCTTCCCTAAATTTAGCTCATAAATATTTCCATTTTATTTTCCTCATGACCAAATATATATATATATATATATATATATATATATATAGATATATTTATATATTTTCTGCAGTAAAGAATTCATCACCATCCTCATTTTACAAGCTTTGCTGTGAGCTTCCTATGATCTTATTCTTATAATTTTCTTTCTTTCAATTAACTCTAACTTTATGCACCTTTTCTACTCCCTTAAGTATATAATCAAACACTTAAAATTCATCTAAATGTCATCACCAACGTCAGCCCCTGTTTTTGGCCAAGCGACAGCCACATTCATGCCACTTCAAATGTTCAGCAAAATTATCATCACAACCATAAATCCAACAAAGTTCCATTCATAGTTTTCATCTAATTTCTTCCTAACAACATCCAAATTAGTAAGATTTCCCCTAAATCCCCTCCATAACCGAACCTCCCTGTTTCTTCTTCCTTTTTATTTAATTCAATTTAAAGTCTAAAACACATCATCCATACCATGAACAAGTAAAGGCCATAGCTAGAATCATGTAACATACCACCAATTCCTTACCTTCACCATTGCCGAACAGTACAGACCCATTCCAGCCCCTGTCACGTTGGTTTCTGTCCACAAAATCCTAGCCTTAGACAGCTTTTAAGATGGGGAAGAAGGCTGGTTAATGATGCTTGGTGAGTTGAGGGGTTGAAGGAAGATTTTCATGGTGAAATTGAGGGAGACGTGAGGAAGAAAATGGAAAGAAAACACTGCTGCAGGGGATGTCGATTTTCAGGCAGAAAATGGCCGGGTGAATTCCGTGATGAAGCTGCTAGACATGGCTGAGAAGGACTCCTTTTAGTGACATTGCATCCAATGGAAATTGGCCACATGGCCAACAATTTAAATTCTCCTTAAAAGTCTTTATATTTACACTTTAGCCACTTGAAATATCTTCTATTTATAATTTTCATATATTTATTTATTTATTTAATTTAAAAATACATAATATCAATATATCATGAATATATATATTTTCTATTAATCCTTTCAAAAAAATATATTTACTATTAACAATTACAGACATATATATATATACACACATTTTTTTTCTCCTAATATCCGGATTAAATTCCTAATTATTAAAATTTTAATTTATCAATTAATTAGGTATTATAATTTCAAAATATTCCAATCCTTTAATAAATTTATTTATTTATTTCAACCAGTCTATTAACATTTAAAATTAAATTTATAGATACTAACTCTTAAAATAGGTAAATTTGCGGTTATTACACTTTTTTCCCATGTCATTGAGATTAAGATTATTGAATTTTATAACGTAATAAAATTATCCTAATTAAACTTTAATTGAAGAGATAATTATATGTTTGGTCATCTAAATTTTCGTAATTTTTATTTTAGTTATCAAATTATAAAATATGATTTAATAACCAATATTTGTAAATTTTGATTTTTTTTTTCACTCAATTACATTAGTGCCAGTGGTCTTTAAATTTTGAGCTACATATGGTTTTGATCCTTAAAATTAAAAAATATCAAATTGATCCTTAAAGTTCTAAAGTCATAACAAAATGGTCTTTTATCAATCAATGATGTTCTTAAATGTCAGCCTGCCCGGTGCTTCACAGATAGCTAACATATTGGCAATTGACATGTCAAATAATTGAAAAATAAGAAAAAATAGAATTTTTTTAAAATTATATATTTTTTTCTTTCTTTTCTTTTACTCCTCTTTCTTCCATCTTTCCTTCATAGCAAAAAAAGGACAAAAGTACGCAACTTTATTAAACAAACCCTCCAATGGATGCAGAAGAAAAAAAAAATCTTACTTCTACCCATCAATTCCATGTCTTTCTCCTTGACAACCCAAATCATAAAACACCCCATTGATCAAAAAAAAAAAAAAACACCCCACTTTCCTACATACCTCATACCAAGCATCTACATCTGCCTCAACACAACTTCCCAAATCAAAATCTACAAAAATCCTTATCAAATTATGTCCAACCACCAACATTTCCATTCGGTTCATCAACCCACACAACACATAAAAGACCAAGCAAAAAGCAATCGCAGAAATATTACTAAAGCAACCTCTTTAATTTTTAAAAGCTTAGCTCTCAAGTCCCTAGAACTTGTCTTAAAAATGAAAACTTCCTCTTTATACCCATTTATTTGTTTCAAGGAAACCCAAAATGGGAAGCACACAAGCATCATGTTTCATCTTCAAAAAAAAAATGTTGAACGATAAAAGCCTACTTTCTTATTATCAATGCCTATACTTAAAAAGAAAAAAACTCACGTTCTTTAATGGGATGGTCTGTAAGAAATCTAAGAACGTTTTTGCTAAAACCTTTGGAGGAAAAATTGTTGTCGGAAATAAGATGGAAGAAAGAAAAAGCAGTTTTTTTTTTAAAGGTCTGGTGTAGTGGAGGTATTTTGTGAGAGCTTGTAGAGCTTCTTGGATGGCTTGGTCGCTGCTAGAAGGTCTCTGTTGTCTGACATCATTGGTAGGCCTTAGGCCAGTTGAGAAAGAGAGAGGAAAAGCAAAAAGGAAGAGATGACTTTTCAAAAAAAAAGAAGAGATGAGAGTAAAAATGGAAAGAAAAAATAAGAAAAAGAAAAAAACCCATCTAATTTTAATTTTTTGGTCAATATTTTTTTATTTTAAAATTATGTTTTATTTTGTTTAAACATGCCAACAGTATTACGTCGACTGATACAGCGTCCTTCATATGTTTACCTTGACACAGCGTCCTTCATATGTTTACCACTTAATATTCAACGTCTTTTTTAAGTCTTTGATTGATGGCAATAATAACGTTATGACTATTAAAATATGAAGATCAATTTGATATTTTCTGAACTCTAAAAGTCAAAATGATATGTCACCCAACATATAAAGACTCTGAATTTAGTGTAATTTATTTGGTTGATTGATATGATTTTGCATACTTTATGATATTTGTCGCATAGTATTATCACATCATTTAATACGTGACGTAACACTATGAACATGTCATCGAAATTTGAGAAAGCTAATATTATTGATGGATAAATTTTACATCTAATTATGGTTCAAAAGTGGAGCCACATATAACCTCATCCGGTGTCACAATACAAGCAAGTTGCAACAATTAATACTAACAGTAGAAAACAAGTCTATAAAGAAGCCAAGAGATGATTTACATGTTTACAAATTGTTTTATTTCATTTGAAAAGTCTGTCTTCCAAAAGGAGTTCTTTTAAGCGTTCAAGAATTATGAAATTAATAGTAATGCAATTTGGTAAATCTTTTACAGATAAGAAAAATGAACTGAGATTGATGAATTTGAAAGTGCTTGATTTGAGTGGAAATCTCTTCAACAACAGCATATTATCATCTCTTGGTAGGCTTTCAAATCTAAGGTCTTTGTCGTTAGGAGGTGAAAACTTGAAGGGATCAATAGATCTTGGAGGTAAATTAGCCCCTTTCCCTTGTCATCTCTCTAAAGTTATTGAATGATATCCTATTATATATACATATCTAAATATATGCTTTAAACCCAAGAGGCCAGAATGTTATGTTTTATTTTAATTAAATTATATTTCTATAATTCTACATGTGATTCTCCTCAGGTTTATATGCTTTGACCAACTTGAAGGAGCTGGACATGTATTGCAGTTACTCCAGAGGTACTGCTAAAACAAAACTACAGCTTCATCAATTTTTTCATGTTTGAATTAATACCTATAAAATGCATTTTAATCTAAACACATCAAGAAAAAAAAATTCAAAGTGACCGAAATGTTTGCCCTCTCATCCGTACAACTCAATGTTGTGCCTTTCTCTTTTTGTAAGTTAATTTAAACATTGATACATGTATTTACAGATCATACAAGAAGATATAAATATATTGCTAACTTCTTTACATTCCATCTCGTAATGACGACCGTCTCATTTGCAGCTTGTAGCTTTCCATTACAATCACTGGGCTTATTTCCGCAGTTGAAGTCTCTTTACTTAGATGGTTTTAGTTTTAACGGAACAATGATTACCCAAAGTAAGTTATGATGATTATGTGTGCGCGAATATACATGTTTAACTTGCTTCTATAATTCTACTAAAGAAAGAAACTTGCTTCTATAATTAATTACTTCTATTATGTATATACATTTATTTAACCAACCAGAGAAAGGTACTGGTAAATATTCCCCTATTTGGATTTTGAACTTAATTTTAAGAGTTGATATTTTTTGGATTAATGCATTTATATTTTTTTTGGATTAATATATATATATATATATATATATATATATATATATATATAGTTGAGATAGATAGATAGATTTTAGTATTTAATAAAGTGGCTTGATAAATGTAATGAATTTTTTATATATTTATGTTTTTTTAGGTATTAAAATTATTTTTTTATGTGATAAAGTATTTCTTAGTGATACTATAAGAAAAAGACAAAATTTTAAATTATTTTAAACATTTAAATAAATTACGTCTAAACTATATAAATCCTAAAGCAAATGCAAATTTTGACTTCGTAAAAGTTATTATAATTAAAAAACAAAATAAATCATGTGCGGCACATGATAACTCAAGACCTTTTCTCCTGATAACTTTTATATATAGTTAATTTGAATAATGAATTTTTAGTTCATTACCAAACAAAGTGAGATTCTTTTAGTTCCTCTTGTCATTTTCTTTTCCTTTGCATTTGTCATTTTTTTTCTTTCAAATTCTTTTATAAGCCAAACGTAACCTAAAATCTCTTTAATAATTAAGAAAGCCTTATACTAAACTCAAAATATAAAATGGAATATAACATAATAAACTTACTGATATATATATATATATATATATATATATATATATATGTAAATTGATAATTGTATACATATTATGATATTATCATTTATTTCTCTTAAAATTTAACTCCATAAGTTTTTGTATTTTTTTCATTCTGAAATAGGTCCACTTCCTTTGAAGAATTTGGAATCCTTGTCCATAGGGGACTCCTATCTGGAAAACAACTTTCTTCAAAAAATTGGAGCAATTCCTTTTCTCAAATATCTAGACTTAAATGATTGTGGACTCAATGGAACCTTACTTACCCAAGGTAGGTTGAGATTGATTTATACATATACTGTCTCCTGTTTCTTTTCTTTTTTATTTGTTTATTTCAAGTACTTTCACTGTCCTGTATATATACTAATGTTTGGTACTGTCTTTGTTATTTTCTTGTCCTTTGCATTTTTCATTTGATATTTCTTTTTCTTTCAAATTTTTTTACAAACCTAGAGAAACCAAAAATCTCTCTAATAATTAATAAAGCCTTCACTAAACTCAAAATATAAAATGCAAAATAATATACTCAACATACTGAGGCTATATATGTATATTGTTAATTGCATACATATTACAAATTATAATATTATCTCTTTTTTTCACTTAAAATATATCTTCCCCGTATTTCTGTTCCTTTTTTTTTTAAATTTGAAATGGTTCCACTTCATTTGAAGAATTTGGAATCCTTGCACTTGGAGAACGTTAACCTGGAAAACAACTTTCTTCAAAAAAATTAGAGCAATGCCTTCTCTCAGGTATCTAGATTTAGGGGATTGTGGACTTAATGGAACGTTACTTACCCAAGGTAGGTTGAGATTGATATATATATATATATATATATATATATATATATATATATATATATATATATATATATATATATTTATAGACACACATACTGTCTCTTGTTTCTTTTCTTTTCTATTTGTTTCAAAGTTACCTTATAATCTTTATTTTAAGTACTTTCTCTGTCCTATATATACTAATGTTTAGTACTCCTTGTTATTTTCCTTGTTATTTTCTTGTTCATTGCATTTTTCATTTGATATTTCTTTTCTTTCAAATTTTTTTTTATAAACCTAGAGAAACCTAAAATCTCTCTAATAATTAATAAAGCCTTCACTAAACTCAAAATATAAAATGCAAAATAATATACTCAACATATTGAGGCTATATATGTATATTGTTAATTGCATACATATTACAAATTATGATATTATCATTCTTTTTCACTTAAAAATATATCTTCTCGCATTTTTGTACATTTTTTTTATTTGAGATAGGTCCACTTCATTTGAAGAATTTGGAATCCTTGCAAATAAAAAACGTTAACCTGGAAAACAACTTTCTTCAAAAAATTGGAGCAATGCCTTCTCTCAAGGATTTAGAGTTAATGGGTTTTGGACTCAATGGCACCTTTCAAGGTAAGGGCTCTTGTTTTTTATTTTCTATTTGTTTCAAAGATACCACATAACCTTTATCCTAAGTACTCTCTGTCCTATATATTAATGTTTAGCGCACTCTTTGTTATTTTCTTGTCCTTTGCATTTTTCATTTTATATTTCTTGTTCTTTCAAAATTTTTTATAAACTTAAAGAAACCAAAAATCTCTCTAATAATTAATAAAGCCTTCACTAAACTTAAAATATAAAATGCAAAATAATATACTCAACATACTGAGGCTATATATGTATGTTGTTAATTGCATACATACTACAAATTATGATATTATCATTCTTTTTCACTTGAAATATATCTTTTGGCATTTTTGTACCTTTTTTTTTTAATTTGAAATAGGTCCACTTGATTTGAAGAATTTGGAATCCTTGCACATAGAGAACATTAACCTGGAAAACAACTTTCTTCAAAAAATTGGAGCAATGCCTTCTCTCAAGTATTTAGAGTTATGGGATTGTGGACTCAATGGCACCTTACATACCCAAGGCATGTTGAAGTTGATACATATACCTTCTCTTGTTTTATATTCTCTATCTGTTTCAAAGTTATCATATAACCTTTATTTTAAGTACTCTCTGCCCTATATATACAAATGTTGTCACTTTTGCATTTAAAAATTGCTACCGGACAAGATGATACCTTCGAATATTTTCCTTGTATCACCACGTCTTAACTACTTAAACAAAAAATGGCATGTAAACAAACAGCAGAAGAGAAGTAAAATTAATCAGATCCATCTTATAAGTTGAGGTGATTTTCAAAATAAAAATGAGAAACACAATTCAATATTATATTGAAAATTAAACAGAATACAAAGGTTCCTACAGTGCTAATAAATTTTCAGAATTGCAACACTTGCAACAATTAATACTAAAAGTGTAAAAAACCTATAAAGAAGCCAACAAATAATTAAAAAGTTTACGAATTGATCTAATTTAGTGGACAAATTTATTTTCCAAACAGAGGTTCTTAAGATTTAAGATTTATGAAATTAATATTAATGCAATTACCTAAATCATTTACAGATAATGAAACGGGACAAAGATTGATGAATCTGGAAGTGCTTGATTTAAGGTGCCAAAACTTGGAGGGATCAACAGATCTTATCGGTAAATTTACCTCCTCTCCATCCCTTCTCTCTCTAAAGTTATTAAATGATATATTCTGAAACATTTGACCTCTGTTAAATACAATCATGAATGTTGTGCCTAAGTTCTCTGTTTTGAATTAGACGACTAGATTTCCTTTTTCATGAAAGCACGTCTAGATTTTTAAAATTGTGGTTTAATTTAAAGATTTACATGTGTATTTATGTATCATACAGGAAGATTTAATTGTATTTCTAACTTACTTTACATTTTATCTAGTAATGACTATCTCATTTGCAGCTTGTAGCCTTCCACTGCAATCATTGGACTTATTCCCGTCATTGAAGACTCTTTCTTTATATGGTTTTAGCTTTTACAGAACATGGACTTCCCAAAGTAAGTTATGATGATTATATGTGTGCAAATATGCATGCTTAACTTGCTTCTATAATTCTACACACACAAAAAAAAGGAAAAACTTGCTTCTATAATTAATTTCAACTATTATGTATATACATTTATTTAACCAACTAGGGAAAGGTACTGGTAAATATTCCTCAATCTGAATTTCTTACTTAATTTTAAGAGTTGCTATTTTTTGGATTAATATTTTTTTTGGATTAATATATTTATCGTTGAGATAGATAGATTTTAGTATTTTGTAAAGTGGTTTGATAAAGGTAATAAATTTTTTAATGTTTACGTTTTAGGCATTTAAATTATTTTTTTGATGTGATAAAGTATTTCATAGTGATACTATAAGAACAAGACAAAATTTTAAAGTTTTTTAATCATTTAAATAAATTAGATCTAAATTATATAAATTCTAAAGGAAAAACAAACTTTGACTTTGTAAAAATTATTATAATTAAAAAAATAATATATATCATGAGCGCAATACGTAGCAGCTCAAAACCTTTTTCTTGATAACTTTTATATATAGTTAGATTGAATAATGAATTTTTCCTTTCTAATTTCCTTGCATCACCAAACAAAGTGAGATTCTTTTAGTTTCTCTTTGTTATTGTCTTTTCCTCTGCATTTTCATTTATATTTTTCTTTCAAATTCTTTTATAAGCCAGATATAACCTAAAATCTGTCCAATAATTAATAAAGCCTTACACTAAACTCAAAATATAAAATGCAAAATAACATACTAAACTTACTGATGCTAATATATATATATATATATATATATATATATATATATATATATATGTAAATTGATAATTGTATACATATTATGATATTATCATTTATTTCTCTTAAAATTTATCGTCATATGTTTCTGTATTTTTTCTATTTAGGAATAGGTCCACTTCCTTTGAAGAATTTGGAATCCTTGTTCATATGGGACTCTTCCCTAGAAAATAACTTTCTTCAAAAAATTGGAGCAATGCCTTCTCTCAGGCTTTTAGAGTTACAGGATTGTGGAGTCAATGGCACCTTACAAGGTACGGTCTCTTGTTTTTTTTTTTTCTATTTGTTTCAAAGTTACCATATAACCATTATTTTAAGTACTCTCAGTCCTACATGTACAGATGTTGTCAGTTTTGCATTTCAAAATTTTTCCCAAACAAAATTATGCCTTCCAATAATTTTCTTGTATTACCACGTCATAACTACTTAAAATAGATTCATAAGAAAGATTATGTAACTAGATTGTAATTGCTGACATAATATATTTTTTTTTACTTTTTATTTTATTTATATAGAGAAAATAAGATATTGTAGATAAAAAAGAAAGGAACAAAAAAAAACTTTTTTATTCTTAAATACTCATGAGTTTTCTTATTAGATTAGGTTATATATAAAAATAAATATATTAATTAATATTAATCAATAATGCTAATGTTACAAATGATTTTAAAACTATTTGTTGTATATTATATAATAAAAAAATATCTGCATATATATATGAAATAAATTAAATAAAGAATATATAAATTATATGATTAATTAATGATTTTTAATATACTATATTTTAAATTATAATTTTATTTCTTTTTTTTGAGTGGTAAATTTTCATTAGGAGCTACAATTATAATCAACATTTTATATTCCTTAAATTGGTAACTATAAAAATCACTTTACTCAAAGCATGTAAACTAATAAATAATTAAATTAAAGTCCCATGTATAATGGGACTTAAACCTGCCTCCTCTTGACTACTAATTAAGATCTCATTAGCAATGTTTTTAATACTCTACTATATATGATTAAAAGAACATAAGTACATGAACATTAATATATTTCTAATGTCATGAATATTAATATATGTAAAATTATAAAATAAAATTTAAATATTTATAAGTAAATAAAAAATATTTGTTATGCTTGCAAAACAATTATGTAGTTTTATAAATAACCTAATTTTTTAAAAATTTTAATTTTAATTTTAATTTTAATTGAATTTTCATTGCAAATAAAATGTGATTATGATAACATTAACATGTATTAAGATATGTAAAAATAAGTATAATTTTTAATTAAAACAAATTTTATTAAATAACAATGCATGATAAAATTCCAGTTATAATTAAAACATAAAAAATGCATGTATCAGCTGACAAATGGCAGCCAAAACCCTTTAATACAGATTTATTAATGTATATATTTGTTGATAAATCAGTAAATTCATATATAATAAATTGATTATCAGGCATCCAATAATTTGAAAGATGCACGCAAATTTCAAGACTTTAAAAAGTTAATTTTAAATAACTTTATATACGTTTGTTCTATTGTCTTCTATTTCTTCTATATGTTTTAATTTTTTTCCTTATATTTTTCTTATGCTTATGATATTAAAATATCTAATCCTACATATAAAATTGTATCCTAAATTAAAGATACAACTATATAAGGACGCCATTATTTGAAGCAAATATCTTCGATAAAATATTAATGGAGACTGAAGGTTTAAATTACAAGAATATGTGATTCTAAACATCAAGACGAGATTGTTCTATCAAAAACATAATTAAATTTTATTTATAAATTAAAAATTGTACACGAGATTGATTTCAAAAGTGAGAAAATTTTCAATTTCCTCAAATCAAAAACATAATTAAATTTTGTTTATAGATTACTTGAATTCAAATTACTATTTGACTTGTATAATTACATCCCATATATATTTTTCTCATTTTATTATATTAAAATATACAAAAATACAAATAAAAATATTAAAGATAGAAATTTTGGATTGTTCGTAAATTTAATAACTTATATTATAAAGTTTCAAATAAAAATTATATTGTACATGAATTTATTGATTTATTAATGTATATCTATGTATTGCACGGATTTAAAATAAGTTAAAATATTAAAAAAATGCATGTATCAATTGACACATGGCAGCCGAAACCCTTTTTGTAGATAACCTTTTATATATATATATATATATATATATATATATATATATATATATAATTAGATTGAATAATGAAATTTTCCTTACATCATCAAACAAAGTGAGATTTTTTTAGTTTCTCTTTGTGTTTTTTTTTATTATTTTGAAATTTCTCTTTGTTATTTTCTTTTCCTTTGAATTTTTAAGTTAATAGTTCTTTTTTTTTTCAAATTTTTTATAAATCAAACTTAACCTAAAATCTCTCTCCTAATTAATAAAGCATTCACTAAACTCAAAATATAAAGTGAAAAATAACATACTCAGCTTATTGATGCTATATACGTACATTATTAATTGCATAACTATTATGATATTATCATTCTTTTTCACTTAAAATATAGTTGTACTTTTTTTTTTTTTGGAATAGGTTCATTTCATTTGAAGAATTTGGAATCCTTGTTCATCTATAACACTAGCCTGGAAAACAACTTTTTTCAAAAAATTGGAGCAATGCCATCTCTCAAGTTTCTACATTTAAGTTATTGTGGACTCAATGGCACCTTTCATACCCAAGGTACGTTAAGATTGATATTTACATATAGTGTGTCTTATTTTTTGTTTTCCATTTGTTTCAAAGTTACCTTATAACCTTTAATTTAAGTACTCTCTCACTCCTATATATATACACTAACGTTGATCTCTCTAAATTTTGTGGAAAGTCACAAGTGACAATAATATGCAAGGGATGAGAGAGTAATTGTTTGTTTGTTTGTGTTTTTTTTTTCTTTCATTTTTATTTGGTTACAATGCATCGTAGTCTCTTTACTTAATTAATATAATACTCCTTTTGCAGGCTTTTGTGAACTAACAAATCTCCAAGAGTTGGATATCAGCAACAATAATCTAAAAGGTAACTTGACCGAGTGCTTCTTCAACCTCATATCCCTTGAAAGTTTGGATCTCTCCTCCAATCAGTTTTCTGGAAATATACCTGCCCTTAAGAGTCTAACATTCCTTGAAAGTTTGGATCTCTCCTTCAATCAGTTTTCTGGAAATATATCTGCTTTTAAGAGTCTAACATCTCTTGAAAATTTATATCTCTTCTCCAATCAATTTTCTGGAAATATATCTACCCTTAAGAGTCTAACATTCCTTGAAAGTTTAGATCTTTCAAACAATAACTTTGAAATCCCAAGCTCATTAGGACCCTTGTTCAACCTTTCCAGACTCAAGCAAATCTATGCTGACAATAATACCATATATGCCGAAACAGAGATGCATTCTTTGGCCCCAACATTCCAACTAAACTCTATCAGTTTATCTTGTTGTGGAGATGTTGGACCATTTCCTCAATTCCTATATCATCAACTTGACTTACAGTATGTTGATCTCTCTAACATCAAATTGTTTGCGGAATTTCCAAATTGGTTGTTGGAGAACAACTCAAATTTAGAAACACTAGTTCTCTCCAATAACTCTCTTTGGGGAAATTTTGAGTTAACTTTCAATTCACACAGGGATCTTTCACTATTAGATATCTCCAAAAATTCTTTTTGTGGCAAAATTCCAAATGAAATTGGAGCAAAACTACCATCATTATGGTATTTGAACATGTCAGAAAATCATTTTGGTGATAGCATTCCAGATTCGATCGGCGATATGAATGTCCTACAGATCTTGGACTTGTCTAACAATAAATTGTCCGGTGAAGTCCCGAAGCACTTGGCCATGAGCTGCTTCTTATTAAGTGCGCTTATGTTATCAAACAACAACTTGCAAGGCCAGATGTTCTCTTCAAATTTTAACTTGATAAACTTGAAAGAGTTGAAATTGGACGGGAATAACTTCTCTGGAAGGATACCAGATTGTTTGTCTAATTGCTCCATTTTATCAACATTGGACTTAAGCAATAACAAACTTTTTGGTGAGATACCAAGATGGATGGGGAATATGTCAAGATTGGAAGAGATTGTCATGGCAAATAATCATCTTGAAGGTGCAATCCCCACGGAGTTTTGCCAACTCAATCTTAAACTTAAACTTCTAGATCTTTCAGTGAACAATATCTCTGGGAGTTTGCCATCTTGCTTCAGCCCTTTATGGATTACTCAGGTTCATTTATCAAAAAACAAGCTGCAAGGGCCACTCACGAATGCATTTCATAACAGCACTATCTTGGTGACATTAGATCTCAGCTATAACCTCTTATATGGAAGCATTCCGAATTGGATTGACAAGCTTTCTCAGTTGAGTTTTCTTCTCCTAAATAACAACCACTTTGAAGGTGGGATTCCGAATCAGTTATGCAAGTTGGGTCACTTAAGCTTGATTGATCTTTCTAACAACAATCTTTCTGGTACAATTCCTCTTTGCCTGAAGATTGCAATACCAAATAATATATCTCAAACTTATGTCCGCTTTAAGGAATTTAACCATTCCTTCGTCCAAACTTTCTTCACTGAAGAGCAGATAATGTTCACAACAAAAAGCATTTCCTACCCTTACAAGGGAAGAGTTTACCTGTCTGGAATTGATCTCTCTTGCAACAAGTTGACTGGTGAGATTCCCCATGAAGTCAAAAACTTTCAAAAAATTGTTGTTTTGAATTTATCTCACAACAGTTTGACTGGACCAATCCCACCAGCGATTTCTGACCTCAAACAAATTGAGAGTCTAGATCTTTCTTACAACAAGTTGAGTGGGAAAATCCCTTCTCAACTTGTGGGGTTAACTTACTTGTCTTATTTCAATGTCGCATACAACAATTTATCTGGAAGTACACCTAAAAGAATCGCACAATTTGCAACATTCGAAGAAAACAGTTACCTGGGAAATCCTTTTCTTTGTGGCACACCGTTACCAAAGAACTGCTTAACAGATGGGCCATCATCATCATCATCGATGCCAAAGGCTTCAACTGACAATGGTTCAATTGACATGAATGTCTTTTATGTAAGTTTTGTTGTGTCTTACATTATGGTGCTATTGAGCATTGCGAGTGTGCTATACATTAATCCCTATTGGAGACAAGCATGGTTCTATTATATAGAAGCAGGCATCACTTCCTGCTACTATTTTGTGGTAGACAATCTTC
This sequence comes from Heritiera fomes, assembly GCA_032173925.1. NCBI lineage: Eukaryota > Viridiplantae > Streptophyta > Magnoliopsida > Malvales > Malvaceae > Heritiera > Heritiera fomes. Next base: position 24,572,445 of record JAPDPM010000001.1, read on the forward strand.
TGACTAAATGATTCCATTGAGGAAAGATGTAGCCAAACCATGTTCAGTTCACATTTTCTCTTTGTTAGTGACTCATACTTGATCTAGGGGTTTTGTTATATCCTTTCAATAAAAAGCCTTTTCTTATGCATTATCTTTCTTGTTTGGCTGGTTTCAAGGAAGAGCCTCATGATTTCTATGTATATGAAAACTCAAAAAGTTTAATGTAGCAACCTAATAAAGAAATTCAATTGTCCACACTTACTATCCTTGTACGTAATATCTCCTTTGCCATGGATTGTATCACCAGGTGATTTACAATCTAATCTGCTTCAGAAAAGAAGAAATGACATATTAAAAATTTATACTTATAAAATAATGAGGCTCAATGTATGCTTTTGTGCTAATGAAAGAAAAGCAGAGTTTTTTTTTCTTTTAATTTGTTAATTTAAGCTGACACAATAATATTCCATATGGTTGACACAGTATTCCATGTGCTAAGATGCAAATTGTCATTTAAGATGGGATGCATGCAAGAGACAGAGAGAAAGAATAACTAATTGGTATACTTCAAAAGTTATGTGAACAATTGATAAAATAGAAGTTCGCTGATCCAAGTAAGAAAAAGGTACAAGATTCGTGGCAGCTGGTACAGTTTACCCTTTTGTTTCGCTTACACAACAGAAAGTGACGTGGTAAGTACTATTTTCCTCTAAAATGGTTTCCTTTTCTCCCTGCATTATACCTATTCCGTACTTTTGCCAGGCCTGAGAACACTTGCTCATTGACTATTCAATTAATCGCACAATGCTTGGTTGTTTGGGTGACTAGACCAGTTTCATCTATTAAGAAGCAAGGATAACAAGATGTATTTAGCCATGTTTTACGTACAGTTCCCAGCTCTCCCAGCTCAGCACTTAAATAGTAGATCTTTGATCTTAGAACTTGCACAATCAATCAGCTTTATAGGAAATTAGCATCAATAGTCTAATCTTGGCACTTGGAATAAAGAGAGACCCATGGGTGTTTGCAGAGCATAGGGCATTGAATAGTGTAAGTGCATACTTGCATGTGGATGGCTCTGTAATTGAACTCCTCATTGATCTCAGCTCCAAGCAGACAAATCTCACCCACAAATAAAGATGAGAAAACATAAAAAAAGAGAAGGAACTAAAAACAAAAACATAGTCTTTTCCCTCCCATGGAAATCTAAAAACCATATAAAATTTCTGTAACCTTATTGCATCATACCTCTGTTTCTCAGGGCTGAATTAGTAAGATCACATGTGATTCCATTTGTATATTGATGAACATGATACCTGTGTGAAACAGGGTATGGTTATTAGTCTTTTTCTTTTTATTTCCTTCTTTTAACTCAGTACAATCTTTTTCTTTTCATATAACATCCAAAATTATAAAATTCCAAATCAAATTTTTCTTTTTACTTTTATCTTTCTCATTCAATTATTCGATGTCAATTGATTTGCATTCGGTGTCGATGTAAATTCAATTCTATAACAAAACTAAGATATAATATTTATAATTCTATTTATAACAATTCAATATAATTTACATCCCACTAGATCATGTATATATATTTTTTTAATTGAACACTACACTGATTTCATTCCGCTTACAAATACGTCTGCTGTGCATTTATTAGTCTGAATATAAATATAAAATTCCACATGTACCTGTACTCCTGACATATCAACTTTTAGTGATCTCTTCCACTACCTTGTAACTTCTGTAACCACGCATACGGATGAACTATATGGGATGGTGAGTAAAGGGGGTGAGCTTTGGGGAAAGCCCAGTAAGAAAAAGCATAAAAAAGAGTGGTACTATGCCACTATATGCAGTAAAATCATAAATTTAAATATTATAAATAAGATAATGCATATGGGTGCATGTAAAAATTTATTGAAAACTCTTTTAAAACATATACTGTTCATATAAATATTCACTGTTCAAATCATTTAAAATCAATCTATCTTTAATTCAATCACTGTTCATATACCGTTCATATATTCTTTCACGGTTCACTTTTCAAGTCATTTCAATCAAATCTGTAAACTGTCTGTAAATCAATCATTTCATATATTGTGCAAAACAATAGAGTGTGAGCATCTAAGAAACTCATACATGAACTGTATCCATACAGGGACTTGTATAGGAATCAAGCATACCCACGTGGGGCCAGGCATCCAACCCTAAGCCGTTCCTACCTGTAACAATAGCCATTGTCGAAAATCTACAGTGTACACTCGTCAGTGACAATTGTGATCGGAAAAAGAGGAAGGTACCGGGGACCTGCGCGACAGTCTCCCAGCCCTAATCATCAAAATGTATGCATGAATCCACATGGAGCCAACACTCTAAAAAATCATGTTCATATATCGATAAAACTCCAGTGAAATCATATTTATATAAATTGTTCTAAATCAATGCATATTCATATAATCAAATAAACATTTATTTGCTATAAATCAATCTCATAAAATTCTCTAATAAAAATCTCATATATTCAAGTAATAAATTTATATATAAAAATATCATTTTATTCTATATAAAAATACTATAAAATAACTTTAAAATAATTCTTATGTAATCATATGGCTGAAAACATGTTGTAAATCCATATAATAAATTTTATATTATTTATTTAGAAAATAGGGTGCATGGAAGATTCAAGAGTAGGATTTCTTAAAATTTTCTGTAGAAATTCGCTTTAAGTTCTATCCAAACCCTTTGCATAAAAATCACAATTCCAATAATTCAAATCACCATTTACTTGCATGCAAGTACAGTATTTCCTATACTACTTCCATACTTACCTCAATTCGCAGTGTAGAATAAAATTCGATAGGCACCACTGAGCCACTTAATTCCCCAAATTCCTAGCTGCAAATAATAATAAAAGTAATATTCATCAATTAACACTTATTGCTCAATATTTCTCCAAACTTCTTTCTCAACTATTTTCACCTAAGAAATATTAGAGAATTCTCCTAAATTTTCATTTGGCCAATTATAGTTAACGCATTATGCTTATTCTTTTTCTCATTCTCTCTTCATACATAATTTCTATTTATTCCTTTCTCCAATTTCACACTCTTATTATACTAGAAATTGGTCAATTTCACTTACACTTTGTTTTGGCCAAATAATGTTGTTCATGGTGAGAAACTTATTGTACCTTAAGTTTATGTTCATTGTTCTATTTAATATATTCCACATTATTAATTCTTATTAGTTTTATATTGAAACTACCAATTTCTTACAAGGACAGCCCATGACCGATTATTTCCATGATTTTTATGCTTCCAATATTCTCTCAATTTCCTTTAAATTTTCCCTTCAACCATCATCATCTCATCCCCCATCATTATTTACTATCACCTAAGTATAAAAGCTAACATAATTTCTTCTTTTGTTTCTTCATGGCTGGCTGCATATATTGACTAAGTTTATGTTTTGATTAATTTCATTTTTATGGCAGCCACTATTCTTGACTTTCCATGCCATGAAACACTAAAGTCAGCATGATTTTATCTCCATTTTCCTCTACAATCGGCTGCCATATGTTGACCAATTGTGTTTTGATGAATTACATATTATGGCAGCCACCATTTTTGACCCTTAACGCCACCCTTCACCATTTTTATGTTAGTCATGCCTTCAACACAAACAACAGCTTTTATTCTTTTGTTATTCACGCCAACAGCACTAAAAATCAGTCTCTCTGTCCGGCCATTCACGCCATCAACAATAAATCAGCCCCATTTTCTGTTTTTACGCCATACTCACACAGCCAAGATTAAAAATTCACATCACCACAAAGTCAGCCCCTTATTTCCTGCCATTGACGCCACCTACAGCAGGAAATTCCAGCCCCCTTTTGTCACGCCATTTACACCAAAAATCATTCCTTACATTTTTCTGTCTATCACACTATCAAAGCCATATTTACTTCCTTTAAAATTCAGTTTAAACATAGCAGCACACCATGCCTATAATTTAATTAATTAAAATTCCTGGTTTCATTTTAAATTTCTGTCCAACTTATATTTTCTGCTCAGCTCCTCAACCATTCACGTCATTCACGCCACAACAGCCCAAAATCAGCCCTTCAATTCACATGATCTAACACCCTAATTTATTTTATGCATATTTTCACTTCAAACCATGATCTTATATATCATTTACACATCCAATTTAAGCACAAACAAAAGACAGAAGTGAAAGAAATCAAAGCTGGAAATTACCTGAGCAGTAACGTTATTGTCCAGCAGCAGGGGAGCTCTGTTTTGGCTGATTTAGGCTGAGATTTTTAGATGGTTAAGGAGTTATGGAGGTGAAGATTAATTTCTATGAAGAACCTAGAGGATTTGGTGATGAAAAGATGGTGATTCAAGGCTGGAACATGAAGATCGGTGGAGGAGAAGAAGCAAAATCGTGAACTGCAGCAGAAAATATTTGAGGCAGTGAAATCAGCTGAAGAAAATAGAAGATAATGGCTTGTTGTCTCATTTCTATTGGTGGATTTCTATGTTTTTAATTAATGAAATTTAATAGGTGCCTAAATAACCTAATTACCCCTTTAAAACTCAATTATTTACAAGGGTTGCCACTCCACAGTATATTTTTCTGTCCAAGTCAGAATTTATTTTTTTAATTTTTTTATTAAATTATATTATTTTATTTTATTTTTGATAACCACAGTATATAGGAAAATTAATTTCCATAAATCTACTCAATATTTTAATTTAGCACTTTTAATAAATATAGGAAAAATAAAGAAATTTGGGATCTCACATTTCACCACTTGAAACCTTTTTTTGGTTTAAAAAAAATAAAGAAGCCAAAGATTAGGTGCAACTTAAATACTGAAGTCACACCTTTGTGATGCATCTTTTGAGTGAGGATCTTTTAATGTGGAGATGGCAGAGAGATTCTGGTTGAAGGCAGCAGTGGCTTCTTCGTCATTTTCACCCAAGACAAATTCTTGAATCACCTGCAATGGTTATTTAACAAATATAATTATTCTCTATCAGATCTTCAATTCCAAGTAATTTCAAACTGATAAGAAAATTTCCAAAAGAAAAGTAATAAAACCTGCTGATGGAGGCCTACTGTTTTCATTAAGGTATTAATAAGACACAGTAAAAATTATTTTTATGATAGCAAATGCTACTGCAGCTTTTATAACTATTATTACTGCCATCTACCATATAAATTCCAAAAGCAGATCAAATAGATGGTGCCAACGCCATATTCAGTGCCCAAAACCATCAGTTGAGTATCCATAACAGGTTCTACTCATCAAATATATTTGGTATGTATTTACTGAAGTTCATTTAAGAAAAGATGAACATTCTACATCACTGAAGGATAAATCACAGACAGAACTCTCAAACCAGTGTGAAAAGGCTGGTCTAATATAAATACAAGCACCTTAAATAAATTCAATTAAAAGGATATCTTATCCTCTTCCAAATGTAGTGGCCGTAACTGCTTTTGATAGCAAAATTGTTAGGACCACCAACCCTCTTGCTGCATGAAAGAGTTGACAACTTAAACACTATAGGCGGATATAAAAATAAGCAGCATACAATTCTAAGGAAGAACAAAGGCTTTTTATAATTTATTTTTCTTTAATGTCAGGTGATAGCAACATCGTCCAATATAGGAAACACCAGACAGTTTGTAGGAACCAGATGCTCACTCTGATAAAGCATCAATCTTTCAATTCTTCCCATAGTTCATGTGACATCTTTAATTTGATCCGTTTCTCAGTTTCCACAATCATGCTACTAGTGTTTTGATGAGTAACTGGTTCTCCTGTCTCAGCTTTCTCCACCTTAGGCAAGAAACATAGAAAGTTCATTCCATCTTTATTAGGCATAACAACAGACTCCTGATCATCCATCATCCTGCAAAATATTACAGGCATTATAAAGAATAAGAAAACAGAATAGAGAATAGAAATCTCTTGTATTTACATACAGAAAATACAGAACAAATTGATCTCTTCTTATAGGAAGAGTCAGCAGCCCTAAAATAGGAAATAAAAATGAAATAAAATAAATTTCCTAATTACAATTAATTGATTTTCCTATGATATTCTCCTACTAAAGTGTGATCCTAATTGCTCCAAATATGGAAATCAGTAGCAGCCAAATTACTCCTGACAGATTCTCCTATTTTTTCTCTCTTCTGATTTCCAACACTCCCCCTCAAGCTGGCATGAAAATGTCTTCCATTGACAGCTTACTTACTAAAGTGTCAAACTGTGCCTTGTGTAGTCCTATGGTTAAAATGTCAGCAACTTGACCAGACGTAGGAATATAAGGCATGCAAATAAGACCAGTGTCAATTTTCTCCTTAATGAAGTGTTTGTCTACTTCAACGTGCTTTGTTCTATCATGAAGGACTGGATTATGAGCAATTGAGATGGCTGCTTTGTTATCACAGTAGAGCTTCATTGGAGATGGAGTTGGGATCTTTAATTCTTCCCAAAAGCCTTTTAATCCACATCATTTCACAAATACCAAGTGCAACTGATCTAAATTCTGCTTCTACACTACTTCTGGCTACCACACTTTGTTTTTTACTCCTCCAAGTAACCAAGTTACCTCCTACAAATGTGCAGTAACCTGAGGTTGATCTTCTATCTAAAATACTTCCTGCCCAATCTGCATCAGTATATGCTTCTACTTGTAACTAGTCTCGTTTCTTGAAAAATAGTCCTTTGCCTGGAGTCCCCTTCAAATATCTTAAAATCCTATACACTGCTTCGTAGTGGTCTTGGCAAGGAGAATGCATAAATTGACTTACCACACTCACAGCAAAGGCTATGTCAGGTCTAGTGTGTGATAAATAAATTAGTCGTCCAACTAACCTTTGATACCTTTCTCTGTCCTTCACCTTTTCAACAGCAGCAGGTTGAAGTTTCAAATTTGGTTCAATTGGAGTCTCAGCTGCCTTGCATCCCATCATCCCCGTTTCACCAAGTAAGTCCAACACTTACGTTGATTGACAAAGATGCCTTCCTTGGATCGAGCAAATTCCATCCCAAGAAAGCACTTCAGTGCTTCTAGATCTTTGATCTCAAAGTCCACAACAAGTTTTCTTTTCAACCTTTCAACCTCTATACCATCATCTCCAATTATGATAATATCATCTACATATACAATCAAGACAACAACTTTACCTTCTCTTGAGTGCTTGAAAAACAGTGTGTGATCTGCCTGACTTTGGATGTATCCGTGGCTCTTCACTGCTCTTCCAAACCGTTCAAACCATGCTCTAGGCGACTACTTGAGGCCATACAAGGATTTTTTTAACCTACAAACCTTGTCTTTGCCATGGTTGTCCTCAAAACCAGGTGGGAGATTCATGAAGACTTCCTCCTCCAAGTCCCCATTTAAAAACGCATTCTTGACATCCAACTGGTGTAGTGGCCAATTAAAATCACAGCTAGAGATAGCAACACCCTAATAGAGTTTATTTTTGCCACTGGAGCAAAGGTCTCCTGATAATCTACCCCATAGGTTTGTGTAAAACCTTTTGCCACCAGCCTTGCTTTATATCGTTCTACACTTCAATCAGCCCTACATTTCACGGTGAAGACCCACTTGCACCCCACCGGTCTCTTGTCTTTAGGCAAGCTGACTATATCCCAAGTGCCACTTTTTTTTAGAGCATTCATCTCTTCCATCACTGCTAACTTCCAATTCGGATGATCAAGTGCTTCCTGAATAGTTCTTGGAACAAACAAATTAGAAATCCTAGAGGTAAATGCTCTATGGTTGGTGGATAGTTTTTTATAAGACAAGTATTTAGCAATGGGATGATGGGTACATGACCGAACTCTTTTATGGTGGGCTATAGGAATATTAAAATGAAGAGACTCAGAATTATGTGGTTCTCTAACAGGAGATAGTGGAACAAGAGTAGGATTTGTACCTTCCTTCGAGGATTGTGATTGATCTTGTGCTAAGGAGAGAGGTAGACTTGTAGTATCTTTCCGAGCTTTCCTCCTAGTATAAACCTGAAGCTCAAGATTCGGATTGGATTGATCCGATTGTAGAGTTTCTCCCTCTGTTTGTGATACAATAATACTAGGCATTGGTTGACATTGAACTTCCTTATTTTCATTATTAGAAACATTTTCTTCCAAATTGTATGAGAAAACTGGTTTTGGTACTGATTCTGTGGTCTCCCAAAAATTATCTTCTTCCTTATTATTCTCCCCCTGAAGATGATTTTTAAAATAGGGCTGATTTTCAAGGAAAGAGACATCCATGCTCACAAAAGTCTTTTTTGTAATTGGGTTAAAGCACTTATAACCCTTTTTATTTGGAGCATACCCAATGAAAACACATTTTTCTGTTTTAGGATCCAATTTTGATCGAGAAATAGTGGGTATATAGACAAAACATGTACATCCAAATACTCTTAATGGTAGATCTTAATGTAATCTAGTAGCAGGAAAAAAATTTTTAAAACAGTTTAGTGGAGTTTCAAATGTTAAAACCTTGGTAGGCATTCTGTTAATCAAGTATGATGCAGTTAAAACAGCTTCTCCCCAAAGATACTTTGGAATATGCATAGAAAACATGATAGCTCGTGCTACTTCAAGTAAGTGTATTTTTTCTTTCAGCAATGCCATTTTGTTGAGGAGTGTCACGGCATGAAGACTGATGGATTATTCCTTTTTCTTTCAAAAAAGGTCCCAAACACTCATTGAAATATTCAGTACCATTGTCGGAGCGCAAAATGCAAATTTTTGTTTGAAATTGGGTTTGAACCATCTGGTAAAAGTCTTGAAACAATTTTTTCACTTCAGATTTTTTATTCAACAAATAAACCCAACATAACCGTGTGTGATCATCGATAAAGGTGACAAACCATTTTTTTCCAAACAAAGTAGTGACTCGTGAAAGACCGCACACATCACTATGTATTAAATAAAATGGTTTCGATTCACGATAAGGTTTTGGTAGAAAACTTGCACGATGATCTTTAGAAAGATGATAACTTTCACATTGAAAATTTGAGCAATTCGCTCCTTGAAACAAACTTAGAAACAAATGTCTGAGATAATAAAAACTAGGATGTCCTAGTCTACAATACCATAGCATTATTTTATCACTAACTGAAATTGAACTAATACTACTAAAGCCATGAGCCTTTTTATTTCCAAGGGAATTCTCTTCAAAATAGTAGAGTCCATTCATCATCCTAGCACTGCCAATCATCATCCCCAAATTCTGGTCCTGAAAAATGCAATGAGAGTAATAGAAAATAACACAATAGTTAGAATCTTGTGAAAGTTTGCTAACGGATAGCAGATTACAAGCAAGTTTAGGAACATGAAGGACAGATTTAAGTTCAATATTTTGTGATATTTTGATTAGGCCTTTTCCTGCAATAAGTGAGAAACTACCATCAGCTATTCTAATTTTCTCATGACCTGAACAAGGGGAATAGGTATTGAACAGATAAGAAGAACTAGTCATGTGATCAAAAGCTCCTGAATCAATGATCCAAGGAACAAATTTTGAGAAACTAGATAGAGCAATTGGATTACTACCTGTGTGTGCCAAAGAACCACTAGGAAGACCAGATATCGAATTAGACTTTAGTAGTTTTAGAAGGTGATCCATCTGCTCTTTGCTAAATGGACTTGAGTTTGCTTCATTTGCAAAGGGTGTTTCACGATTGGATCGGTCCTGTGACTTGCTGCTCTTCCAATTGGCTGGTCTGCCATGAATTTTCCAACATGTTTCTCGAGTATGGCGTGGTTTGTTGCAAAAATCACACTACACCCGAGATTTTTCATCATCTCGTTTCCGACTTAAGTAACTTTTTTGGCTAGCATTAGCCTCAGCAGCAACCACCAATGCAGAGTTATCTATTGAGCCACCAACACTCTTCTTGCCAAGCATAACATGTCTGCGGCTCTCCTCCCTGCGAACCTCGGCAAACACTTCACTGATCGAAGGAAGTGGATTTCTACCAATGATTCGTCCCCGAACCTCATCAAACTCAACATTTAAACCAGCAAGAAACTTAAATACTCGATTAGCATCAACCATTTTCTTATTATGGTTGCAATCATCAACCGACTTCCATTCATAATCATTAAAAAGATCCAAATCTTGCATTAATCTTTTCAAAGAATTAAAGTATTTAGTAACACTATCCTCACCTTGACGGATCTCACCGAGCTTTAGAGTGAGCTCACACACCTAGGATTGATTCCCCAAACCAGAATACATTTGATTGACGTTGTCCCAAAATTTTTTCGCTGTCAGGTAGCACATGTAATTAGAGCTGATGTCTTCATCCATGGAATTCACCAGCCACGTCATGACCATGTAATTTTCAGCATCCCACGTTGCATAAGCACCATCCTTCATGTCTGGAGCCCTAGTCTCTCCTGTCAAGTAGCCAATCTTACCCCGTCCTCTAATGTAGATCCGAACAGATTGAGACCACCGTAGAAAGTTATCGCCATTCAGCCGAATTGTTGTGATCTGCACTGGATGGGCTTCAAAAACGCGAGCAGGTGGGGCTTCGGGGTTCAAATTGGGACAGGTATTTGACGTGGTTTCAGATGAGATATCAGACATAATTGGGAAGCAGGGAGGATATTGAATTGCTGATGTTGTAGAAAAAAAAAGGTTGTGGCAGCTAGGGTTTCTTAAGGGCCCAAAAGTTTAGGCTCTGACACCATAAAGAATAAGAAAACAGAATAGAAAATAGAAATCTCTTGTATTTACATACAGAAAATACAGAACAAATTGATCTCTTCTTATAGGAAGAGTCAGCAGCCCTAAAATAGGAAATAAAAATAAAATGAAATAACTTTCCTAATTACAATTAATTGATTTTCCTATGATATTCTCCTACTAAAGTGTGATCCTAATTGCTCCAAATATGGAAATCAGTAGCAGCCAAATTACTCCTGACAGATTCTCCTATTTTTTCTCTCTTCTGATTTCCAACACATTATATTATTAGATAATGACAAAATCCACAGGGACCTTGACAGGTTAACATGAAAGAAAAAACCAGCCCATTAAAGCTAGAAGCACATTGCAATTATTGAAGAGGAGATAAAGTGAATCCCAAGTTACTTAAGTTTGGGGTAACTTGGAAACCTAAATATAAGAAGGTTCACTTCACCTATTGCTAATTGATTTTAGCTTAGATGTCCATATAAAATTTAGCATGTGTCACAGAAGGTGCTGCCTCCGTTGGTTAGCCCCTTCGTGATATGTATCCCGACACGTGAAGTTTATGCCACGTGGTAACTTCAATGGGTTTTAGGTTGGATGCCCATCTTAAAATTTTAAAAAAATTTCATGACAAGTCTAAGAAACCATCTCTTACAGAAACAGAACTAAGCCACACTCTACTCGTAATTTCAACACATTCTTTTCCAATTTCAAAAGACAAACTTTCTTAAGCATTCCAACGTAGAACATGAATCATCATGTTGAATCATGTCGCTATAAAAAAAAAGTATCCTACTTTATTTGAATTGGTAAGTAGGAAAAAAAATAGCTACAAATGCTAAGAGCATGTTATGTAGAAACCTTTAAAATAAGATGTACACGCCAATGATTTCTGGATTTTTACATGTCACCATTTACAAATTTTACTTGCCATGGAATAAGTAGCAATAAAAAGACTTTCTAATATGCTGTGAAAAGACAGTAAAGCCCTAGTGAATAATATCCAGATGATCATAGAACTTCAATTAGAATACCATATTATATGCCAGTTCATTATACAAACCACATCATGCAATACGATCCTAAAAGAATCATAGTGGGGATACGAACACATTACTTGTTAAATTTAAACTCCTTTTTCATGTTTGAGGAAAGTTTTCATGAGATAGACATATGGTTTACAAAGAAGAAAACCTAGGAGAAGGAGAGGCAGGATGAAAAACTTCCTTATTGAGGATAGAGAATGATGTATTAATATTGTAAATACATGGACATGTTTGTGAGACCTACAACTAAGATTGAATAAGATGCAATAAGCAGGAAAGAAGAAACTTCAAAGTGTTCGTCCAAATTTTATCAAAAGTAGGACTGAAGAGCAAAAATATGTTAAAAATTCTTAGCTTATGGGATGGTAGGGCGAGTCTTCAGTATGAAATTCAATCTTGTATTTTGGTTCATGGAAGCTTTGGCCAAATGTGCCAGCTGTTGATCAGTAATGTAGTAAAGAAGTATCAGCAAGCAAGGCAAACTTCAAAGCAGTAGAACCAATATTCTAAATACTAAAATAGAAATACTATGACACAGCCAATAATTCAATTTCAATATAGTTGGATAGAATCTATGCATATGATAACATTAACCATGAAGACTGGTTTGGTTGTGACAAAAATCATTGTTGGCACCTAATACAGCCTGAATATATCTTAACCACTCTGTAACCATTAATAGCTCTTTCTAATGGCCCTTGTGGCAAGAGAAGACAGTACATTCTAATTTGATTTTCTTTTTCAGGCTTTATTTTTCAAGTTTCCCCTTTTGCATTTTAAGAACCAAGAGCCTTTCATTAGTCCACATATACACAGGCATAAGAACATAAGTCAACTGTCAATGTCCACCATGCAGGTCAGCTATGTTCGACATAAATTTGCTCTCATGAAAACTTATTCAGCTTCTACGCCTATTATAACTCTATAAAAACCCCTTGCTTAAAGTAGTTGGCATTCACAAGTAAAAAACTAAATACAATTGCAAACTCTTTCTGGATGGGAAAAACAGAAAACAATCCTGATGCTAAAATCACTTTACTCCGATCATAAACAATATTCATCATAATGTTGGCTGAAAAGCCGAGGAAGAAGTAGGCATCAACCTCAGGTCGCTGAGGGACAATGGATATCTAATGTTTGGCCCATACTATTAGAACACTTAGTTGAATCAAATTCAAAAACCAGAAAATCCCTTGTTCTTACTATGAAGGACTGTAGCTCTTTCTTGTCTTTGGTGCTCATTTCACCACTCAAGAACTAATAAACAAGGAACCTTGGAACAAGTAAATTACATTACTATTCATTAACAATGAACAGGTAGCATGTCTTATAATCGAGGAAACATTCATTACTCTAAAACAAAGCAAACAAGAAAATCGTTAAGCAGAAATACTTCAAGTCCTGTCTCATTTGCTCAACTCTTCTATGTTTCACACATTAAAATAAAAATTAAAGAGAATTAAAGAAAACCCAGAATCAAAATAACAAAGTTAAGATGATTTAGACAAAAAATCTATGAAATTTACATTAGAAAAAGGGGAACTTTGAGATAAAAGAGAGAGAGAGAAAGAAACATGGGCTTACCTACATGAGATGGGAAAATCTGATCAGCTAAGACATTGCTGCATAAGATACATAAAACTGCTTCCAACCTAATAAACAACTTCATATTTGTTTTCTATTTTTAAACAAATCTAAATTTTAATCTTAAATAACAATTTGAACCCCTGCAAGGAAAAACACCCAAAGAAGAAGAAGCAGAAATTCAGTCGAAGTGTGTATCCAGTGCTGCTGAAGATGACACAAGTTTACGCAGGTTAACCAATCATATCCCGCCACGTCATGTAAAGTAGAGACACCCGGGAGATGGGCTGGCTGTGAAATCAGACCAGCGGTTTTCTTTGTGTAACAAAGCTTAAACCCGTGGAATTTTTTTTTATAGTAAAGCCCATGGAAAAAATTTTTTGTTTAAGCTTATGGAAAATTTTGTTTCATCATGTTTATCGTTGATTGCTTTTAGAAATAAAAATTCGGGACTCAATAAAGAAATATTAATACTAAATTGAAAATATCACCAAAAAAAATATTAAATTGAAAATAAAGCATATTCTAGAGAAGGTAAGAGTTGTTAACCATGAACAAAAATAGGAAGGTTTTGCCATGTGAGGTATACGTTTTCTTGAAAAAAAAGTCTGATTTAATAGATAAATATTATATATAGTAAAAGAGAAATTAAATGACTGACTATTAAAAGTATGAATAAAAAATAGGTTAAAATATTTACTAGAATATCTTTTTTCTTTTCCTGTTAATGACCTCAAACTAACTAACAATAAATAAAAAATGAAATTGAAAATCAATAAAAAATGTGTCATAACGTTTCCTAGACCTAGGACGCTAGACATTAAACATATGAAGTCGACACTAATCTTTTTTACCTAAGTGTGATTAGCCACCTAAATGACTCTAAGGACTGGTTTATATTTTAAAGTTTAGGGTTCGGGAGTTCGATTACGCATGAGGAAGGATTCGCACCCCCATGACGCACATCTTAAATAGTACCAATTAGTTTTGTGATTTTTAGAATTTTAATTTAATGGTCTTTGATTGAATTTTTTATTTAAATATTAGGCAAATTCTTAAGTACTCTCCATCATTCTGGCGGAACCCTTAAAAATTTTCCCTCATCTCAAGAGTATTTAAAAATCCCATTCGTTTTTCTAAAGAGGCTCCGTCGTCAAATTTATTAAATATTTTTTACTTTTATCGTTTTAAGATTATCTTAAATTTTATTATTGTATTTGATATCTTTTATTTAATTTAATTTAATTTTAGTTTAATTTTAATTTTAACTTTTATTATCTTATATTGAACAACTACCTTTAGATTTTCCATCCTTCTAGCAAAACCTAAAAGAATCATTCTCACCTAGAAATTTTAAAAATGTCAACCGTTCGTGATACTTTGAATTCCATCATCGGAATGATTTTAATTTATTAAATGATCATAATTTTATAATAACTAAATTTTTGGAAATATATATTAATAATTAATTTTTTATTTTGAACATTTTCCATAAATTTTTCATCATTCTGGCGAAACTCACGGAAAATATCCTCACCTAGGAAATCTAAAAATGTCAACCATTCGTGACACTTTAGAATTCCATCATCGAAATAATTTTTAATTTCAGTAAGTAGTTATAATTTTATAATAATTAAATTTTACATTGATTAAATTTTTTCGATATTTAATATTTTTTAATATTGAACATTTTTCATGAATCTTTTGTCATTCTGGCAAAATTCATGAAAAACATTCTCACTTAGGAAATCTGAAATGTCAACCATTCGTGACACTTCAGAGTTTCATCATCGAAATATTTAATCTATACTCAAACTTCTTCCTTGTTTTTTAGTGAATTGATTAGATCTTATTATAACTTCTTTTATTTCTTATCATAGTCTAGAATATTATATCTTATTTTATTATTTTTAATCTTACATTTTCTATTCTCTACGTTTTTATTATCATCTTCCTTTCCAAGTTAATTTATTCTTTTATTTACTGTTGGCATATTCCTATCATCATTACATTTCATTTACTTTATATATAAATATATATATTGCTATCTCTCAGCTATTCCACTATTGAATTAAGTAATAAAACCAAATAGAAAATGAGAGAATAAAGAGACATAGTAAGACGTACCGAGTTTCATCAAATGGACTGAAGCCTCGAAGTTGCATCTCGAGCTGGAAATGGAAGGACTTCAACTGTAAATAGGCTGAATGTGCAACGGATTAGGACAGCAATAGGCTGAAGAACTCTTTAGGAAGCACTAGACTGTCGGGAAGAAAATGATAGCCGCTAACACGTCTTCAGCCACTGATGCGTCTCCAGATAATGATGCCGTCGTGCTCACCGATACTGCTTTGCTCCTGTGATGATCAGTTGCTGCTACAATGACCAGCTTTCCTTCATCGACTAGAAATCCCTCTCGCCATTTTTATTGACTCTTTGATTACTCCCCCTTGTTGCTCTCTAATAGCTGCTGTTTTTTTTTTCTCTCAAAATTGCTCTCTCTGTATGTTCTTTCTTTTCTCTGAACTTGTTGTGTTCTTGCCTTAGCTTGATAGAACAGATGCTGTGTCCTCCAATTTTCTCAAATTTTTCTCCCCCTTTTCAAGTTATGGGGTTTAACCCCTTTTTATAGTCATAAACTTATTAGAGTCTTAATACAACTCAATCTATTCTATTAATTATTTCTTATTTTTAATATTTTATCTATTTAATTCTTATGTTAATCCTAATATAACTTTATCAAATTTAATATTAATCTAAATAATTATCCTAAAAAAATCTAATTATCCTATCCTAAAATTAATTTTATTTTCTTTTCTTATCTCTTCCTCTTTTTTTTTATTATCATTCCTTAATCCTATTTTAATTTTAATTTCCTAATTAATGTTAATTCTAAAATCTAAAAAAAAATCTAATTTAATTCTAGCCTAATTCTAAATTAAAATACAATGTCATCCAATCCAATTAATTATTTTTACAAATTAAGACTCCGCACAAAATAAAGTGTCTACAGCTGCCCCTCTTTGCACATTTTCTGAAAATCAGGAATTGTGCAAAGACAATTAGACAACTATTTCGTCTGAATTTTTTTTATTTTTTTTTCTTTTTTTACGAAATATTTACAATTTTTAAGAAACATTTAGTTCTTCTCACCAGAGGCTGTACGACTTCGAAACATAACCTTGTGCTCCTCTCACCAGAGGCATTGTAACTTTGAAAAATAACCTTGTGCTCCTCTAACCAGAGGCATTGGAACTTCAAAACATAACATTGTGCTCCTCTCACCAGAGGTATTGTAACTTTGGAAAAAAATAACCTTGTGCTTCTCTCACCAGAGGCATTGAAACTTTGAAAATAACTTTGTGCTCTTCTCACCAGAGGCATTGGGACTTGAAAAAAATAACCTTGTGCTCCTCTCACCAGAGGCATTGGAACTTGAAAAAATAACCTTGATAGTGGTCTTCTCACTAGAGGTTATACCACTTTGAAAAACTTCCTAGTCTCTTCCTTTTGGAAACTATTACCTTCTATGAAAATTCATAATCTCTTCCTTCTGAAGACTATGAAAGACGTTACCTTCTGTGAAATTTCATAATCTTTTCCCTCAGAAGATTAGGAAAGATTTTACCTTCTGTAAAATTTCATAATCTCTTCCTTCTGAAGACTATGAAAGACTTTACCTTCTGTGAAATCTCCTAATCTCTTCCCTCTGAAGACTAGGAAAGATTTTACCTTCTATGAAATTTCATAATCCTTTCCCTCTGAAGACTATGAAAGCCTTGACCTTGTCATAAACTTGGATGAAAACAAATGTTTAAATAATATGACTTGGACGAAACCAAAGGTTAAAAACAAAGTGATCCAAACAAAACCAGTGATCAATAATGGAATGACCAGGATGAAACCAAAGGTCGAAAACAATGTGATCTGGATGAAACCAAAGATCTTACCAATCCAAAAAAAAACCTCACATAATTATTTGTTGATTTAATTGATCTTAACACCACACAATGGTGCCACTTATTTTAGATTCAAAATCTCTGATAATTTCACTAGGCTTAAAACCACACAACTATGCCAACAAAATTATCTTTTACAACTCTCAAATTTAATCTCACTTGAATCACTTTTAAAAAATTATATCATCATCTTTAGTTCCAAGAAAATACATCATTTAAATCCCCATTTTTGAAATCTTTCAAAACCTAATCTCATATCTCTTCAAAATCTCATCCTTTTCTTAAAAATTTTTCATCTAAGTACCTTATCATTCTTTCAAAATTTTACCCAACAAAGGATTTACCTCAATTTCTTTCTTTCTTGGATATATGCAATGAATACCATGTATGCCATGCACGTGATGTAAATGTTTAGATTTCACCTCTCATTTCCAAATGCATGCAATGAAATGTCATAATTGTCATGCATGAATGCAAATATTACACAATGTCCAACTAAATCATATTTTCTATCAGAATCCTTTTTTTAATCATTCATTCAATCTTTTCCTCTGCCCCACCAAGATTACTATCTTCAAATTTATTAGAAAATCATTCATTTCCATTAATCACAATTCATCCAACATAATTGCCCCAAGAAAATCATAAACAAACTCAATTTCTCGTGAATACAAAAAATTTGCCCCCCAAGAATGTCCCAAAAGACTATGACTACAAAAGATTTCCTTAAGAACTTTTCATCATTTTAAATTTAAAGAAGACATATTTTCAAGACTACATAAACTTGCCCCAAGAAATTTCAAACTGACACATGATCACAAAAACTTGCCTCATACCATTATTTTTTCATGATTAGAACAAAACATTTGATTACATCTTTTAAAAAATAGTGATTACTATCTTGAATGAACAGGTGAATCACTGTTAGCTTCTTTTGCACATGAACAAGATGGTTTGGCATATCAAAGAAAGCTTGGTTATCAAAAACAAATTTGGTAAGAAAATCGACATTTCTTCATCTAGGCTCACAAATAAAAGGAATTTTCTTGAAAATTGTATTTTTGAAACGATTTCTTTTAGAACACAACTCATTTAAGCACTCTCTCAATTTTCTTGATATATGGCAATTAACAAATGTCAAGACTATCTGTGATTGGTTCAAAATTTGGGTAAAGAAGGACAATGTTCAAACTTTGGGTCACATCTTCAAGGTGGTGATTTTTTGCGTTTCTCAAAAGGTTTTATTTAAAACCGGTATTCCATTGGTCGCCTTGATCAATCATATGCATAAATGCCTTGAGTTGCTTTGAAAAAGATCCCATTATTGCTCTAAACTGCCTTTTTTTGGGGTTTTCACCTTAGAGCTTAATTCTTCTTTTTTTTCTTTTTTTTTATTGATCCTTCTACCATGCATTTGAGAATCCAAATTTCATTCAAAACCAAAATGATTAATGTTTTTCAGAGAAAAGATTTTTCAATACAAGCATCCATAATTTGATCAAAATGAGCTTTTAAAGCACGTAATGTAGGCCAGGGTTTAGGGTTAAGAAAGAATGGATAAAGAGGCCCAAAATAAGTGTTTCGAGGTTCATCAGACTAAGGATCATTTTTCAACATGTGAAGCATTTCAAAATCTTGCCCCATTCTTCATCAATCTCTTCGTTTCTTTCTTCCTCATGTTTTTGTCTTTCTTGTTTCATCTTCTTTTTCATTTTCCTTTTCACCATTTTTTCAACAAGAATTCAAACTCAAAAGGGGTTTCTTTCTTCTTTATTTTGCCCCTAAAATTTTCTATGACCGAGCTTTCCTTCCTTAGTGAATCAGTTTTCTTTGAACTTTGCCCCCCAATATGGAGGGTGATCCTTAGTTAAGGTTGATTTAGAAAGAAATTTATAGGCTCAAATGGGGTAGCAAATGGATATTTTCTTTTTTTGAGAAAGGTAGATGAAAGATGATCATTCATCATATCAAACAAGATACTTGCATCAAAAAAGCAATTCCTAGGATAAGAAATTTCTTTTGGTATTCGAAATCATTTGAATGTCTCACATGCATGATATCACAACCATTTTCCGTTTTTTTTTTCATTTTTTCTTTCATTCTTTTCCTTTCTTTTTTCTTCCTTTTTTTCACTTTTTTTTTAGCAACTCAAGCTCAAAATGCATTACCTCAATATTCCATTTGATATAGGACCAATACGTAGGAATCTTCATTTTCATATAAGCTTCAGCCAAAGAAAGGTGGACAAGATATCAATCAAATAAAGACTGTTTTATGAACAAATGTTAGGATTATTATAACTCGGCTCTTTCAATCATTTTGCCCCAAGATGTGAGCAAATGATGGCTTTGGAAGAAATAGGTTGAAAGATTTAAGTTCTGTAAAAAATTCTAGTAGTAATGTGTTTAGGTTTTAGCATAGCCTTGACACGTGTTAAATTACCATGATCACGATCTTTAAAAGAGTACCTTATGAATTGATTTCTTGAAACTTTCAAAAAAACTCATTTCATTGCTCATAGCCCAAATAAAAATGACTTTTAAATCCCATCATGGTGAAAGAAAAATTAGGTTCAAGAATTCCACACTTAATTTTCTTGAAAGTTCAAGCTTTGGAATAGTCTTAACAAAAATAGGTTGTGAAATAATTAGTGAAGGTTTGAGATTTGTATTCTTGATAGTAATCACCATTTTTATTGAGATTGTTAACAAAAAAGTTATCTTTTAATCATGAAAAGATATTATGTGGGACTTTTGTTGTCAATCGATCTTCGACTCAAAATATAGAGAGAATTCTTAAATCAAATCAACCCTAACACCATGCTATACAATTCTCAAAAAACCGTTTTCCCGCCTTCCTAATAACTATGACTCTATCAAATTCTTCTTGATTTCTTGAAATGTTTTTACAATGGTTTTCTTCACTTTTGAAGAGCAGCAATCTTGACCTCTTGATCTTTGGTGTTGATAAAGTCTTTTATGCAAGGCAATATGAGATGGAAAAAGGTTTGCATGAAATGTTTCCATGATTAGTTACAAATGCATGTGTGCAATACACAAGATCAATGAATGCAATGCAAAGATGTTGGCAAAAAGTATTTTTACATGTACAATGCTCTAATAACAAACTTAACGAATACAAGTGATCGAGGAAGATGAATGAAACTAACCTTAGAACCCTTTTTTTTAATTTTAATTTTCACTAGATCATTTCTTCATTACTTCCACCCATTAAAAGGACCTTTTTTTTTTTGAGAAAAGAATCACCATTTGGAATGCATCAAAATGTGAGGGAAAAGCAAAATTTCCTTCATGTGTCTTAACATCGGATCCTCTACTTTGTGGCTTGGCAGGGCTCTATCTTAAGGTTGGCTTCCTAAGTTTCACAACATGCTAGGTTCAGGTAGTTTCACAAAACTAAAGGTTCCCAAGTTGTTACTCACTGTCGTCCATTCTAGACTAGTAAGGCACCCAATCCTTACCCATCATAGGCTACAAACGGAAAGGTTCAACTTGAGTGAAAGTATTTCGCTAGCCATTGCGGAGGTTACCACCTCACGAGAGCGTAATTACTTTACTTTCTCCTAAAAAGGACGGAGCTTGGGTATAAAACTCATGTTATAATTATGCAAGTGCTTTGTGTGTGTGAAGGAACTTTAACTTTCTAAATTCATATGACCTAAACATCCACAAAATATCAACAAGACCATTTCATCAAAATTCTAAAATACATCACAAAAATTTATTAGCTTAACTCTCTTAAGTCTCCCCAGCGGAGTCGCCAAGCTGTCATAACGTTTCCTAGACCTAAGACGCTAGACATTAAACATATGGAGTCGCCACCAATCTTTTTTACCTAGGTGTGATTGGCCACCTAAATGACTCTAAGGACTGGTCTCTATTTTAAAGTTTAGGGTTCGGGAGTTCGGTTACGCATGAGGAAGGATTAGCACCCCCATGACGCCCGTCTTAAATGGTACCAATTAGTTTTGTGATTTTTTGGAATTTTAATTTAATGGTCTTTGATTGAATTTTTTATTTAAATATTGGGCAAATTCTTAAGTGCTCTCCATCATTCTGGCGGAACCCTTAAAAATTTTCCCTCACCTCAGGAGTATTTAGAAATCCCATTCGTTTTTCTAAAGAGGCTCCATTGTCAAATTTATTAAATATTTTTTATTTTTATCGTTTTAAGATTATCTTAAACTTTATTATTGTATTTGATATCTTTTATTTAATTTAATTTAATTTAATTTTAGTTTAATTTTAATTTTAACTTTTATTATCTTGTATTGAACAATTACCTTTAGATTTTTCATCCTTCTGGCAAAACCTAAAAGAATCATTCTCACCTAAAAATTTCAAAAATGTCAACCATTCGTGACACTTTGAATTCCATCATCGGAATGATTTTAATTTATTAAATGATCATAATTTTATAATAACTAAATTTTTGGAAATATATATTAATAATTAATTTTTTATTTTGAACATTTTCCGTAAATTTTTCATCATTCTAGCGAAACTCACGGAAAATATCCTCACCTAGGAAATCTAAAAATGTCAACCATTCGTGACACTTTAGAATTCCATCATCGAAATAATTTTTAATTTCAATAAGTAGTTATAATTTTATAATAATTAAATTTTACATTGATTAAATTTTTTCGATATTTAATATTTTTTAATATTGAACATTTTTCATGAATCTTCCTTCATTCTAGCGAAATTCATGAAAAACATTCTCACCTAGGAAATCTGAAATGTCAACCATTCGTGACATTTCAGAGTTCCATCATTGGAATATTTAATCTATACTCAAACTTCTTCCTTGTTTTTTAGTGAATTGATTAGATCTTATTATAACTTCTTTTATTTCTTATCATAGTCTAGAATATTATATCTTATTTTATTATTTTTAATCTTACATTTTCTATTCTCTACGTTTTTATTATCATCTTCCTTTCCAAGTTAATTTATTCTTTTATTTACTGTTGGCATATTCCTATCACCATTACATTTCATTTACTTTATATATAAATATATATTGTTATCTCTCGGCTATTCCACCATTGCGGTGTATCATACAAATGAATTTATTGAATTAAGTAATAAAACCAAATAGAAAATGAGAGAATAAAGAGACATAGTAAGACATACCAAGTTTCGTCAAATGGACTGAAGCCTCGAAGTTGGATCTCGAGCTGGAAATGGAAGGACTTCAACTGTAAATAGGCTGAATGTGTAACGGATTAGGACAGCAATAGGCTGAAGAACTCTTTAGGAAGCACGAACGAGACTGTCGGGAAGAAAATGATAGCCGCTAACACGTCTTCAGCCACTGATGCATCTCCAAATAATGACGTCGTCGTGCTTACCGATACTGCTTTGCTCCTATGATGATCAGTTGCTGCTACAATGACCAGCTTTCCTTCACCGACTAGAAATCCCTCTCGCCATTTTTATTGACTCTTTGATTACTCCCCCTTGTTGCTCTCTAATAGCTGCTGTTTTTTTTTTCTCTCAAAATTGCTCTCTGTATGTTCGTTCTTGTCTCTGAACTTGTTGTGTTCTTGCCTTAGCTTGATAGAACAGATGCTGTGTCCTCCAATTTTCTCAAATTTTTCCCTCCCCTTTCAAATTATGGGGTTTAACTCCTTTTTATAGTCATAAACTTGTTAGAGTCCTAATACAACTCAATCTATTCTATTAATTATTTCTTATTTTTAATATTTTATCTATTTAATTCTTATGTTAATCCTAATCTAACTTTATCAAATTTAATATTAATCTAAATAATTATCCTAAAAAATCTAATTATCCTATCCTCAAATTAATTTTCTTTTCTTTTCTTATCTCTTCCTCTTTTTTTTTTATTATCATTCCTAAGTCCTATTTTAATTTTAATTTCCTAATTAATGTTAATTCTAAAATCTAAAAAAAATCTAATTTAATTCTAGCCTAATTCTAAATTAAAATACAATATCATCCAATCCAATTAATTATTTTTACAAATTAAGACTCCGCACAAAATAAAGTGTCTACAATATGTATTTGTTTATAGTTATTGACTTGCTAAAATAGATTGATACTTCGTATATTGATGTTATGTTTGTTTTGTATCAAATCATTTAAATAATAAAATTATTGTATTTAATTTGTACCGATATATCAAATATTAAATTAAAATTTTAATATTTATCAAAATTTTCCTTTATATCATTTTTATGAATTAAAAAATAAACAAAATAAGATTCTAATAAAAAAAGGTAAAGCAGAAACAGAAAGATCAGAAAAAAGGAAGGTGGCTGAAGCAATAAAATTGAAGTTTGTCAATTTTTCAGGTAAAAAATTTGGGAGAGGACATTGGGGGTTGGGATGGCAATGGTATCCTATAAACGGGTATCCAGCACTACCCGCCTTGTCTAAGTAGAGTTAGGGCAGTATATAATTGGGTTAGGGCAAGATTCGGGTAGTGAAATTACTACCCGTCACGGGTTCGGGTAATTATCTTAGGGTACCCGCTACCCGAACCTGATTATAAATAATAATTAATTAATACAATATTTATATTTTTTATATGTAAATTATTTATTATTAATATTGTATTTAATTAAATTAAGTCATTAAATATTATAATTATGATTTTTAACTTTAATTTATTTTTATGAGTTAAATTAAATTTATTAGTTTATTTTTTTAATTAAGTTATTCCAAAATTGATTTTAAATTTAAATTTGAAAGTCAAACTTTGACTTAATAAACGGGTAGTTAACGAGTTCGGGTAGTTAAACGGGTATTTTCTATTTTATAGGGTTAGGGTTCGGGTTCGAATAACATAAATTAAAATAATCGGATAGTTAATCGGGTTCGGGTATTATACATATTAATCGGATTCGAGTATCCCAAATTTAGCTGATACTCAACCCGTTTACATTTCTAATTGGGGGCGGTGACTTGTAACTACAGTTAATGTCACGTTAGGAGGAATCTTTCTTTTAGGCTTTATGTGGTAGACAAAATTATATAAATATAGTTATTTTTTCCCAAAATCTGCAAAAAGGAAAAAAGAGAAATTTTCCATTGAACCCTTCTCTATTTTGGTTTGCTTTTATTTTTTGAAATAAAACAATGTATTGAAATTGCCGGAATATGAGATGTAAGAATTTTCAAATATCTTTTTTGACATGCTATTTCCAAATTCCAACCTGCCTTTCAAATGTATTAATCCTATTTGTAGAGTTTAAGATAATTTAAACACTATCTTAATCATAATCTTGTCTTAAATAAGTATTTGGATCACCATAAGTTGAGAACAAAGGGTTCTAATAATGATCAAATACACCCATATTCCTTTAGCACTGCTTTTAATTAGCTATTAATATCACTTGAAGAGAACAAATTTCCTTTAATTCTCTCATCTTAAATAGTAATGTCCTCCTTCAAAATTTGTTGTGATTTTTGGATTGGATGTAGCAAAACTTGAAGAAGCCGACAAGTCTAATGACAAATAAAAGTGGAAGTAGTCGAACAGATCTCTCTGCCTTTGGCTTTATAACAAACGTCCCCAAGAAACTTGGAATCCGACGGTCCTGAATTTAAAAATTTTTACTTGAATTTGAAAACCCTCCAAAATTGAAGAAAGATTTTTCTTTTATAGAGTTTTCTGTGGCGTTTACGTTAAGATGTGAAAATCTTAGACATTACAAAATAATACAAAATGCAACTCCCAATAAAAATAAAAGTAAAAAAAGAAAAACTTTGGTCTGTTTTCTTTTCTTCATTATTCTCCCCTTCAACACATTATCCCATTTTCTCGAAAAACATTTTCTTTTTGAGTTTTCCTGGGAAAATTTACAAACCTCATTCTTCAGAATTTAGTTCCCAGATAAGTTACTGGCCTTAAATTTTTTTCCTTATTTTTGCTTTTGCATGAAGGTCTTATATTTTTAGCTACAGTTGAGGGATTTTGGATTCTTTTGTTTCTCTCTGAATTGGGATTTGTTAATTCTTTGTTAAGGAATGACAACTCCTGGTTTGGAGGGGGTAAAGATAATAATTTTCCTTATATATTTTCACTTTCTGAGTGACTTATGTTCCGCATACCTTGTTGAGCGTAGGGAAAATCCTATTTTAGCTTAGAGGGAGAAATTTAAGTTTCTGGAGTCGTTTTGGTAGATTGACACCCAAAATTGGAGGTTTTGTCACGAAATAGTATGTGGGTTTTGATGGTTTAAGGTGCCTAGGAGCTTTTGTTTTGGAGTCCTTTAAATCAAATATTCCAATACTTTTAGCAACATTTGAAATAATTCTCCTCATCTAGAAATTTCTAAAGAATCACTACTTGTGACTTCTATAGAATCTCATCCTGGAAAGAAACTCACGTTATTAAATTCGTGTAAATGCATGTGATGCAAACAGATAATGAATAAAGCATATGCATGTCTATTTAATGAATTTATTATTTCTTATTTTTTATATTATTTTTTTATTTTTGAAAAAAATGAAAATTCGTGTATTGAAAAATCACACTAAATATTCCAATACTTTTGGCAACATTTAATATACTCTTCTCACCTAGGGATCAGTTAGGAATCACTACTTGTGACTTCCGTAACATCCCATCATCGGATATATTATTTACTTAAATTTAAAATTCATTATTAATTTTCTTTTAAAAACTTATTTTTTATTTTTAACAAAAAATTAAATTATTAAAAAATCATACTAAATATTCCAATACTTTTGGCAACGTTTAGTACAACTCTTCTCACCTAGAGATCAGTTAGGAATCACTACTTGTGACTTCCGTAACATCCCATCATCGAAAATTCATTTAATTGAATTTAAATTTCATTATTTATTTATTTAATTTTCTTTGTTTTTATTAAAAAACTTATTTGTTTTCATTTTTAATAAAAATTTAAATTATTAAAAAATCATACTAAATACTCCAATACTTTTGGCAACATTTAATAGACTCTTCTTACCTAGGGATCAGTTAGAAATCACTACTTGTGACTTTCGTAGCATCCTATCATCGGACTTTATTTATTTAAATTTTAAATTAAGATTTTATAGTTGTTTAATTCATAAAAACAAATTTTAACATACAATTCACTTTTATGCTTTTTAATTTTATAAAATTGTTTTATAGGTCAAATAATTACTAACCAAATTTACTCAACCTTTTCTAAAAAAAACAAACAATCAAGCACACATTCCTAAAATTTACAAAAACAAAATAAATAAAAGCATGAAGACAAGTACGTGTACCTATATAAAAGTATTCAAACTAGTGAGCAATCATTGAATAGTCAACAGCAGGATTTTATATAAACAAATGGACATATGTATAAATATAAAGGCAAGCATATTCTTCGAACAAAAAATTAAAAATTAAAAAAAATTAAAAGCAAGCATATTCACGTGGTTGACTAATCAAAACAAACATGTTAACCGATCAAAACAATCTAAGTAATAAGTGAATAGGAGAAAAACAAGTCAGTACCAGTATTTCCTTTCCTTTTTCCTTTCCCCAGCAAAAATCACAACCCTTGTTTCGCGCTTTCGACGACAACATGCTATTTCTTTCTTTTTCTCAAACCCGAGCCAAGCCTCATCTAACCATCTTCTCTGCTTTCTCTCTTTTTTGTTTTTCTGTTATCGATGATTCTGCTGGATTTTGCTTTTGCAGGTCTTAAAACACTGATTTTGGGTTTAAGTTTCAGATCTGGGATTTTTTTTTGGGTTCTCGGGTTCTAGTTTTTTTTTGTCTTTTGCAAATCTAAAAGAAAAAATGGTTTGGATTGGGGTTAGGCACGATGAAGGGAACAAGGTAGAGGTTTCGGTGTTTTGGGGTTAAGGGGTGTGAAGCTGGGAATGGCAGTGGCGGTAGAGTGGTGTTAAAGACAGTTTAAGGGCGTTCGACGGTGGCTTAGAATGGAGGTTTGAGAGGCTGTTTGGTGGGTTAGGTAGTGGGGTTTCTTGTTTCTGAAATGGGTTGTTGTTTAGCTAAAGAGGTGGTGGATTTCGGTGGTGGTGATGAAAATGGGTAGGCAATAGCAGCGGTGAGAATGGTGGCCCTCGGTTTTTTTACTCTCACTGGTGGAGGGGGGTTGAAAATAGTGATGGCAACTAATGACAGTGGCTGTGTTGGGGCTGTTTTCGCTGAACAAGAACTGGTATACCGAGATGAGAGAAGCCCTCATTGTCGAGAAGAAAGAAAAGAATGAATGGCCGACCCCCCCTTCCTCATTGTAGCATTGGTTTGAGTTTTAATCTGATATGGGAACGGGAACATCACCTTGTTTTGGTTTCAGTCTTTGATCCAATGGATTTTTACAGCTGTTATGGGGCAGAGGATTTACAGAGCTAGCAGGTGGCTGATGGATTGATGCTGTCGTGAGAGGCAACAAGAGTTGGTGCCAGGCACCAACTCTTGCTACTTTTGTATTTTTTATTTTTTTTCTTTTTTTTAATTTTTTTCAAAATATCTTTTTTTATTATTAATTTATAGAGTTATTTTAACAAAATCAACAATGAACAAACAGGCTTTAACTCATTAGGACCTTGGCTTTCAAATCCAAACATTTTATCAAAATTTGAATTGAATTTAATCAATTAAGTTCAAATTTAAAATTGATAAATATAAAAATTTTTACTAGTTCAATTTAAATTAAATTTAATTATTTATCCATTCAAGTCTAAAATGAATCTAATTGAACTTAATAATAAAAATGTCCAATGAAGTTTAACAAACTTCAAAATCAATTATTACTGAAATTACGAAAATAAAATTTACAAATCCGAACAAAATTAGGTGTCTACAACTACAACTCACACACTCCCCCTTACTGGTTTTATGAAATCGAGCTTCCCGGTTATTTTTACCGAATTCTGTCGACTTAGGCTACAAAATAATTTTCCAAAAATTATTAATATTCTTCTTCTTATTTTTAAGCCACTAATATTCATAAAATGCAGCCACTAACTTCATGTTAAGAGCACAACCAGTATAAATTATACTAGTATTAAAACTCAATTTCCTCATTTTTGATCCTTTTTCGATTTTAATTTCACCAAAAATTCTCTTTTAATTTCTACAATTGTCTTATACCAAAATACCTAATTTTCAGCACTAATTCATAAGAAAATCAAGTCATGGCCGAACCTCATATGCCACTTTTATTGACTTTCCATCATTTTTCTTTAATGGTCTTGTTTTCAATTAGTGAATGCTTTCCTATGTGAATCATTTCTTGACCAAATCTTGCATGGACATTAATTTCTCTCTTCTCCCATGCCAACCGAATCTCCCTTAACTAACTAAGTTTTTCTTTTCAACCCTTTTTACAGTTCTAAGTCTCTTCCTCAACCTATTTATATACCATAATTCATCTATCATCATCATCATACCATTTTCCTTTGCATGATTTCTTGTTTTTTCTAAATCTATTTCAAGATCTAGAATTATGCTAATTCCATGATTTAATTGAACTTAACTAAAATTAATACTTAAATCATGCTTCTCATACTTAGAAACATAAAAATATACCATGTAATATCAAGAAACTATGGAAATCATTGAGATTACCTTGACCAATTGTAGCTTCCAAAACATAACTGATTTCTGTTTCACTTTTAGCCTTTAGTTTCTTGTTTCTTTGATGGTTTAATTGATGGAGGTAAGGGTTGATGATGAAGCTTAAATAGTTAGCTTACAAGAAGATAAAATTTTGGTTGGATTCTCCTTAGGAAACGAAAGCCAAAACAGAACACTAAGCAACCCAACTGGTCTCTCGTAGTGAAACAGAATCGGTGGTGAAGATGATGCAAGTTGCTGAGTTTTTGCTTCAGTTTAGTCTCTTTTTATTAAAGGCATCCAATAACAATGAACCACCTAGCCTCTTATCCTTTTTCCTCTCATAATTTTATGTCTTTCATGCATTAAAATTGGAAGACTCTTGCAGCCAAAAGGAATGGCTGGAGTGTGTACTGCTGCTGTCCGTTTTTGACAAGATTTCTTTATATCTTCTTGTAATTTTCATCGAATGAAAATTACCCTCATAACATCTCTATCTTCTCCCCCTTTTATATTACTTATAACTTATAATACAATTTTTTTTGTTTAAAATCATGGCTGAATTCACAATAAAACCCAGCTGGAAATCAGTACTATAGCAGCCAACATAGCTTCTTTTGCTGTCCCGTTTTTTTCTGTATTTCTTTACTTTTCTTTGTTCTTCTTTTGCATAATTTTTAGCCATAAAATTCTATTATATATCACTTATATTATATTATATTTTATGCTTTAAATTTGTG
The DNA here is from genome assembly GCA_032173925.1 of Heritiera fomes. NCBI lineage: Eukaryota > Viridiplantae > Streptophyta > Magnoliopsida > Malvales > Malvaceae > Heritiera > Heritiera fomes. The sequence continues at coordinate 24,602,087 of JAPDPM010000001.1, forward strand.
GCTGATTTCCTTTATAATTTCTCCAAATTTGAGCAGCAAAATCGGCAGCAAGGGTGACGTGTGCTGTCCAATTTTCTGCCCATTTTTGTTGACTCTTTTTGCTTTCATTTTATGCATATCTCACCCAATGAATCATCCATACATCCACCAATAAAGTCATCTTCATATATCATTTGTTTATTCAGTTTTTATAGCAAACAAAGATTGCATTTCAGCTTGACTCCACCATAGATCATACTCTAACAACAATTTACGTGTAGTCCAATTGGCTGCACGATTTTTGTTTTCTTTCCATCTCCTTCTTGATATATTTCAATCAACCAAATTACATCACATGAAATATAAATTTTTCTTCTCTTATTGTATGCTTTACTTTCTATTCATCTCTTTAGTTTTCATTCTAATTCATATACACCATATTGTAAATTATAGTTCCAATAATCCCATAATTCAAAATGGAAATTCATACTCAATATTCATTTAATTCCACTAAAACTTTTATTTCCACTATCAATCATATACAAATATGGTGTACAGTGTTATAAAATCAGGTCTCACATTATTAGTCTTATGGATTAGTGAGGAACAATTTGAGAACCTTTAGCCTACTTATCCAAACGATGCATGTAAAGGCCTAAGAGACCTAAAGTCGTGCTAGTGTAGAGTTTACCTTATCAAGACACATAAAGGAACCACAATTATTAAAAAATGTGATGATAATATAAAATGACAAATAATGTACAATTTTATAAAACAAAATAAAAAACTAACTAAAAGATTCCTTTGTCCCGCAACAATTATCACATGTATAAGGATTATTTACTTTTATAAAGAAGCAAGAGCCTATTTCATGTGCTATTTTAAAAAGGAGTCAGAAGAGACCTAACAGAAAGAGGGTGATTGTTTGCCTGAAGATTATGTGTCTATCCTTCCCAAGAAGATACATCTTGACCTAAAGCAAAATAATGTTCCCGAACTTGTTAGCTTTTGAAAACAACGGAGAAGGGAGAGATGTGAAGCATTGCAAGTAAAGTATGGAGATTTGATGTTACTTCTCTCAGTCAACATAGACAAAAAGCTAGTTAGAGCTATGATTCAATTTTGGGACCTGCTATGTAAGTGCTTTTGTCTTTAATGAAGTTAACATGGTACCAACTATCGAAGAATATTCAATCATGCTTCGCCTAGAATGTTTCAAATCTGACAAAGTTTATAAAAGAAATAAGAAAAGTGGGTATCGAAAGAAGTTGGCAACCATCATGAGAATTGAAGTCGAAGATGTAGATAATGGGTTCGAAAAAAAGGTGGACAAGCTTATATACTATGGGATTTCTTGTGAGACCACATTGGCAAGCATTGTATTGACAAAAAGATTCCTAACAAAACTTTTCTTCTCAGCTATGCATGCACATGATTTTAATTGAACTCTGCCCGTCCTTTTCACATATATAATCCAGGATTGTAATTAAGTATGCTTGCAGTCCAACCATGGACACCAATTTAACATAGAAACAATAATTTACCATGTCAACTATCAACAAATTTCCCGTGCTTCAACTACCTGTCTTCTTTGAACAACAACTCTGTTCATCATCCTTTGCTTAATCTGTGTATAAAGAACAAGCTCTTAGGGTTGTTTGGTATTGTTTTCTATTTTCTGTTTTTGAAAATTCTATTTTTATTTTGTTTTGTTTTCAATTTCTAAAAGCAGAAAAAATATTTGTTTAATATTGTTACGTTTTAAAAACAAATATTTAAACTGATTCAGATATAATAATTCAAGTCACAAAATAAAATTTTAAAATTAAATAAAAAATAATATATTTATTAGATAATAATATTAGATAATATTAAATAATATTATTTTATATTATTTAATATTAATATTAAATATTTTCATTTAATCATATAAAAATTTAATATAATTTAAATAATATTATAATTAAATATAATATTAAATAAAATACTATTATTTAATTTAATTGTAATAATCATAAATTATATTTAATAATAAGTTTTTTATTTAATTATAATAATATTACATTATTAAATAAAATATTTAACTAATTAATTTATACTAAATTGTATAATTATTAAAATATATTATATTTAATATAAATAATATCATTTAATGTTAAGTATTTACTTATTTAATAATATTAAATTATTTAATAGTAGTAGTGATATATTTTAAATTTAAGATAGAATATAATATTAAATAATAATATTATTTAGTAAAATAAAAATTAATTATATTAGATAATAAATTAATTATTAACATATCAAAATTATTATAAATGGTATTGTTTAAAATATATAATATATTCAATAAATTATTATAAAAATTTTAATTAAATAATATTATAATATTATATTTCAATATAATTTATATTTAATTGCTTTTTACGTTTTCAACTTTTCTATATTAAAATAAATATATAAATTTTAAAATATTAATTAATTAATTAATATTTTATATTAAATTTTAATATTATTTTATTTAAAAAATTAATTGATTTTATTTATATTTTTACTATAAAAAATATTAATATATAAACTCTGTTCACTTACTTATGAACAATAACAGAAATGAAAATATGTTTACGAAAACAATGGAAACATGAATTTCTTGTTTCCAACAATTTTGAAAATTCTTGATTTCGTTTTCGTTTTTTTAAAAATAGAAACATGTTACCAAACATATTTTCTGTTTTTGTTTTCAAAAAGACTGAAAACACAAAAACAGAAAACAAGAAACAAAAAGAATATCAAATGACCCCTTAATTATTTGCCAATTACTTTGGCTCTTTTTCTTTCCTTGCACCTCGTAATCTAATGGCCTCCAATTCAAGTCAGCTTCGCCTCCTTTTCTTCCCACTACTTGCCCATGGCCACTTGATCCCTATGGTGGACATGGCTAGACTGTTTGCTAGGCATGGAGTAAAGGTGACTATTGTCACTACGCCCCTTAATGCTCTTCTCTTTGCCGATGTAATTCAAAGAGAAAAAGAAATGGACTTTGACACTAGTATTCAGGAAATAAAATTTCCCGCAGCTGAGGTAGGCTTGCCTGAAGGATGCGAGAATGCGAGTTCCATCACTTCCCATGAAATGTCTTCAAAGTTTCTCGAGGCTGTCAACCTTTTCCGACAACCTCTTCAACAGCTGCTTCAAGATCTCCGCCCTGATTGCCTTGTGGCTGACCGGATATTTTCATGGGCTACTGATATTGCTAAAATGTTTGGGATTCCAAGGCTGGTTTTTCATGCAACAAATTGCTCTGCTAACTGTGTCATTCATAGCTTAATTCGCCATGAACCCTTCAAGAACGTAGCATCTGAATCTGAATTTTTTGATGTGCCTGGCCTTCCGCACCAAATAAAGATGACAAGATTGCAGCTGCCCGATTATATTAAAGAAACAGAGGAAACTGAGCGGGGAAGGATGGTGAATGAAGCAAACGAAACAGAGTTGAGAAGCTATGGAGTCCTCGTGCGTAGTTTTCGTGAGCTTGAACCAGCTTACTCGGAACTCTATTCCAAAGTCATGGGAAGGAAGACATGGCACGTTGGTCCTCTTTCACTCTGCAACAAGAACAACAAAGTTAAAGCCGAAAGAGTAAATGCTGCCTCCATTAACAAACACGATTGCTTAAGATGGTTAGACTCAAAGAAACTCAACTCAGTTCTCTACATATGCTTTGGAAGCATATTAAGGACTTCAGCTTCACAGCTAAATGAGATAGCCAAGGGCCTTGAAGCATCAGGACAGGATTTCATTTGGGTTGTAAGGAACGTAAATGAAGAACACAAAGAAGATTGGCTGCCAGAAGGATTCGAAGAGAGGATGGAACGTTGGGTTTGATAATAAGAGGATGGGCACCCCAGGTTCTAATTCTTGATCATGGAGCTGTATGATGGTTCATGACTCACTGTGGATGGAACTCAACGATTGAGACTATGACTGCTGGGGTGCCTATGGTTACTTGGCCACAAAGCGCAGAACAGTTCTGCAATGAAAAGCTGGTTACAGATATTCTGAAAATTGGGGTGGGTGTTGGAGCCAAAGAGTGGTGTAGATGGACAGATGTTAGTACTTCGAAATTTAAAGTAACCATGGAAGATATAGAAAGGGCATTTGTTCGGGTGATGGTAGGTGAAGAAGCTGATGAAATAAGAAATCGAGCTAAGGAATTGAAAAACATGGCTAGGAAGGCTGTGGAAGAAGGTGGATCTTCTTACTCCGATCTGAATGCTTTGTTAGATGAGTTGAGATTGAATTGCCCTTGAACAGAGCTACCTATATGTCACAAATCTTATCTTTTTATGCTATCTCACTATGTAAAAGGTACTAGTGGTTTGAAGAAAAGAAAGTAAACTTCATGAGATTTAGCTTTAGTTTGATTTGTAAGATGAAAATTATTTAATAATATTTGTATCTCAAAGTCGAAAATATATGTTAATAATTACAAAATGCTTATATAAGCAAATGAAGCATGTAGTCATTGCTCAATACAAAGCTGGAGAACTTGCTAAGAATGAAATAAAACTTGCAAGAAGCCAGGAATAAAGAAGGTGAAACAAGAATAAATAAAAAAAATTGCACTCAAGACTTTAGAAACCTGTCCAAACCTTGCATCAGAAAAATTCAAAACCAATCTGAAAAATGAAGGTAAAAAAAAAAAAACTGGACTTATCTTCTTCTTTAAGCAGCCTGGGTCAAATCTGAAAATCAAACTGCTCGTTAAATGCAATAAAAAAAATGATAAAGAATCCATTTTTTTGAAAACTGTGACCAAAATAATCCAGTTAATGATCCATTGACCAGGCATATAAATGAAAGTTCACAAATTCCAACATTAAAAATCCCTTCCATAATCGTACCATTTTATTATGAAATGGATAAATAAACTATTAACTCACCAGCAAGAAGCTGAGCCAGAGCACATGCATCAACACCACCAAGAACGAAATCCATAATCTATTGTTATTTTAGGGATGGGTATCCAAATGTCACTTTGACTTCCGTTTAGCACATTAGCTGCTCGTTCTACCTCAGTTGCCTGTCCTAGCATATCAAAAGGTCTGACATATCTTATCTTGCCAGAGCAACCACAGCTCCTTTATGAATTTATTAGGAATAAAAGGGACAAACTGAATTTCTTGAAATGCAATAGAGAAAATTAATTTCTCAAAGTTGAACATGCTTCTAATATCATACTTCGTCAGACTGCCATCCTAATGGACTAGTTGAAATTTGAAAAGGAAGAGTGAGAAGAAACAGAAAAAAGTTGGTAGCATTATAACAGTCACCTAGGCCTAAAACCTAGTTTTACTGAGGTCAAAAATCTGTCTCACTACAATTTGCACCATAAGCTAAATCCTGCACGACTAGCACCTGTACCACCTGAGGTAGTCATTTGATTAGACATTTTGTAATTATAAATATATATATTCTGAAAAAAACAAATTGAAAGTCATAAGCGTTGGAACTAAACCTGCTCAAGAGTCGAGCTATCCGTTCAAATCCGAAAGCTCGTTTGAATTTGGTTAGATTTGATCAAAAAAATTGATGAAAAAACGAGCTTGGACAAAATTTTTAGGCCCATTTAAAAATCGGGCCGAGCCTCAGGCTTGACTTTCAAAGCTCGAACCCGGCCCGGTCCGAATGAAATATATTATATTATTTTTTATATATTTATTTAGCATAATATAATTTTTTATATATAAAAAAACATTATTGATTAATAAAACATGATTATAAATATTTAATATGAAAATTAACATATAAATTTTGATAAATTAAATTAAAATTTAAAAGAAATAAATAATAAAAAATAAATTATTAAATAATTAAAAATTTTAAAAAAAATAAAAAAATTATATTTGGGCGGACTCGAGCTTATAGTACAAAAACGAGATCAAGCTTGGGCAAAAAAATCTACCCAGATTACGGATCGGGTCGGGTTTGGGTACCAATAACTATTCTTATTACCTGTCATGAGCCCAACCCAAACTTGACCCGAACTCGCCCATGACCAGGTCTGGTTGGAACTCTCAAAAAAAATAAAGAAAAAGAAATAACAGAGAACAGAGAGAAAACAAAAGCAAGTAGAATAAAACACTAGACTTAATATATGTGAGAGGCCATACATTAAATTAGTGGAGGAACTAAAATAGTAGGGAGTTATGTGGCAAGGGCAAATCAAGCAATAATGAAAGACAGATAGAAGCTGCAAAAGGAAAATGGAGACACGCTGAGAGAAATCTCTCAAAATGTGTACTAGGGAAATGTGGGACTTGAAGTAGAATCTTTCTTTCATCCTTAATGCTAAAAAAGGGACAGAAACACTCATTGTAGTTATCAAATACTAGAATATTTATAGTATAATTGATTATGAAGAAGTCAACTCACAATTGCAACATGACAATCTTCACATAATCCATTAAAGATTTCAACAAAATTGATCTAACGCATCACAAGATAAGAGATCCACAAATAAGGCAGTAGTGCATGCATATGCAGAAAAGCCCTTCCCCACCAGTTTCTTAAGAAGTTGCATTGGCTTTGAGGTATCCTTTTTTTGTAGAAACCCCTGGATCATCACATTAGAACAACAGCTACTACGAAAACAATCATTATCTTCCATAACCCTAAACAATTGGTATGCTTCCTCAAGCAATCCTTCTTTACAGAATCCGTTTATCGTTATAGTATATGTGCAATCATCAGGGACTAAGCCTGTCATAGAGAGCCCACAAAATAATTCCATAGCAACTTTAATACGTCCAGCTTTGCACATGCGATGAATTAGGATATTATAATGGAAAATACAAGGTTCCGACTTCCAACCCACTGCCTTGCATTGCCTGAAATAGTTTAAATGGCTCCTCAATTTCACCATGTGTGCATAAGCCATCCAACAAAACTGCATGGGTCACTTAATCTGGAACTTGCCCATTAGCATGCATCTTCCGAAAAGGTTCTTGTGCAGCGGAAAGTCTCCCTAGGCAACACATGCCACGTGTAAGAGTGTTGTGTGTGACAGTACTAGGAATTGTAGTCATTGTAGTAGTAGTAGTGAGATTAAAATTAATGGTTGAATATGTATTTGAATGCAAAGGTATAGGTGATGGTGAGGTGAAATGTAGCAAGAAGATAAAATAATCATTAAATATATTAGATTAAAATTTGTATAAAATAAAATTTATAGTATATATTTAATATTTATAAAAAGTAATAAATAATTAAAGCTACTAAAATTATATTTATCAAATAATAATTTTGTTAACAAATAATATAATTTTATTTGAAAAATAACACTACATTTACATGTCTCAAAATAAAAATTATTAATATTTATTTTTATGTAATTAATTATTTTAATTAATTAATTACGATTTGTTCATTTACATATGATTTATTTGATAATAAAATTATTTATTTATGTATTTATTATTTTAAACTATTTATTTATTAATTATTTTATTATATAAATAAATAAATTATTATTATTTATCATAACAAATTTATTTGAAAAATATTAAAATAAAATCAGGTATTATAAATTGTAAAAAGATTATCCTTACAATACATACATACATATATATGAGAAGGGATCCACTTACACATGTGTAAAACAAATTTAGTTTTACATGTTTTCATATATTTTTATATAATTTATAATTTTTTAATCCGACCGTTGAATTTTATGTTCTATTCACATAGATCATGCATGTCAAATCTCAAATTAATCGAATATGTCTAACTATATATTTCGTAAATTAAAATTTCAACCGTTGATATATATTGAAAAAAATACTATTCTCGATTAAAATAATAGAAATAGCAGATTGATTCAAAAATTTACATACATAATAAATATGAATAGGTTGTTAAATCCAACGGTTGGTTGCAAAAATATTAATCCTATATGAAGATATAAAATTGTGTAAAATAAATTTGTTTTACACATGTGTAAGTAGATATATATATATATATATATATATATATGTGGAGAGAGAGAGGAAAGATTGGAAAAAGAAAAAAAAGCAATCCATGGTTGTTTTTTCCACTGGACTCATGAGGATTCAGTGGGAAAAAAAAGGCCCAACAAGAGGAAAATGGCTCACTATATTGCATTGCGGACATTCAGTGTGGGTGCAATTGAATCCAAATGCACCCTTTGTAAACAGTACTAATAGTGTATAAATTTTAATATTGTAGTACTACTATTTTAGGAGAATGAAGTGAATTTCTCATTGTTGAAAAAAAAAAGAAATGAATTTTCTTATTTGATAAAGAATTATTGTCACAATTATTCTTAAAAAAAAAAAAGCTTAGAAAAGCTGAAGGAGATTGATCATACATACATACATACATACATACATACGTACATACATATAATGGACATAAGGGTGAATTAGAGTTGGGAATATGAACAATTGTAATGATCCTATCAATACATTTACCATAAGTCGAAATCTCAACGATGGTCAAATATTTTTGCTTGTTAACTTTGGAGTCAACGCTACAAGAAGATTTTGCTTGTTAATGTTGCACTCAAATTTCCCAAGCTTGTGCAACTGATCTTGGAACATGACATCCGATTTTGGTTCATTGAAAGCGTGTTGTTTACCAAAAAGAAACTCTAGTATTATATTTTTCTCCTGACAGCTAAACGCTTAACACGTCGCTGCTTGTTTCTTTTTAATTTGATCTATGGCCTTAATTTTGAACCTTATTTCGTCTGTTACAAATTCCGTGTCCAATATTTTATTTTATATAGTATGTACAACATTATCAATTCTATTAGAAAATAGTATAGAAATATATATAGAGCCTTTGATGTTTTCATTTTAAAAAGGGTTTTCATGTTTTCTAGTAATTCTTTCCAGGAACCTCGATCAAAGGAAAATCTTTATATCTTGCGTATCAAGAAAAACGCCGAGCATATACTGAGGAACTGATGATTCAATATATTCATAGCTTGAGACTTGTATTGAAAATGGAAAAATCTATTATTGTTAGCCTTTTGTTGGCAGTTCTAAGTGTCATTACAGGTGAATGTGTTAGTACTGGTGATTCCCACATGGCAAATTGCTCCAAATCAGACCTTGAAGCTCTTATTGACTTCAAAAATGACCTTAATGATCCTGAAATGTAAAATCTGATTTTATACTACTGTAAACCCAAATTTCATAAAATTTGGTAATGTAAATAAAGTAAACATTGCATATTGATTTTCACTTGGATGAAAAGCTCTTTAACTTGAGATGTGCATGGAAGAATGTTGGTGTGATAATGTATGGGCGAGGACCTCGAACAGCTCGACAATGGGCGAGCAAGGAAGGCTGTTCGCCAATGGGCAAGCATAATTGGCGAACAGAACGCCAATGTTACTGGAGAGGGCGAGTAGTCCAGCCCGCCCAAGTTGGCGAGGGCTCCTGATCGCCCAGACGGATTGAGAAAAAAATTAAAAGTTAAATAAAAGTGAAATTTTGTGGGAAAGCATGACAAAACACAGTCAATAACGTGTGAGAAGAAAAGAGTTATAATTGATTTCTTTTACTACAATAGTCTCCATGGAATTAATCCAAAGTATGAAAGCATTAAATGAAGTTTGGGTCAAAATGAAGAATTGAAAACGAAATGGAAAATAGAAGAAGAGAATTAATAGCTAGAGGACAAAACAAAGAAAAGGATGGGTTGATAGCCAATAAACGTTGGCTGGCAGAGAAGTTGACGAGAAGAAGAGAAAATTTAGTCAATAACATGACGTCTTTTGTTGCATTTTTTCTACCCGTTTTAATGCCGTTCAGATGTTCTTTTGGTGCAATTTTCTTTATGAATTAATGCACTACCAGACGAGATAATGATGAAGGAAGGGATAAGGAGCAGATGGTGAATCCTGGTTGGACTAACATGCCTATATAAGGAGGCTTCAAGAGGAAAAACGATGGAAGCAAACTTCTCCTCCTTAAACAACCTTCTCACCCAATCCTTTGATTTCTACAAGTTTAACTTTTCTTCCATTTCCTCACGTACAGGAGCCATGAAAACTCCATTCTTAATTAGCCAAACCTTTTTCTATTGTTGAAGAGTTGAGGAATAAGCAAAGTAAAGCTAAGTAAGGCAAGGAAAACACTCTGTCGTTAGTAGAGCAACTTAGTAAAGGTGAGTTTCATAGTTTTACAGTTCTCTTGATATTTAATCATAGATATAGCCTGGTTGTAGTTGAATACTGTTGAATATAAAAGAAACTAGTTGGAAAAATAACCAAGAATGAGTAAGGAAACACGATGGGCGAGTAGAAAGTTGCTAGTCAAAATGGGTGACTACTTGCCCAAAGGATAGGGCGAGTTGGAGAAATTGTTATCTGAGTTCGCCAATATTATCGGATAGTCAGAATGACTGTCCGGGCGGGCGAGAACCAATGATCGCCAAAAGGCGAGAATGGCGATAACAATAATCGCCAATGTGAAATGTTGATAATTGCCAATGATGCAAGAAGGAGATAAAGAGGTCACCAAACGTTATCCAATTCATGAGCGAGCCCATTTATGAATGAAAGGCCATGGCTGGCGAACTGAATTGATGAACATGGCGAGTTGAGCTCCCACGTTGGGCGAACTCCCATAAATAAGCCGCTAATGAAGGGCGAGCTCAGTCGGGCGAGCGGTTATTTCACCAAAGTAGTTGAAAAGAGTTTTAGAAAAGTTGTTAGAAACGAAAATATTAATGGAATTAATATTTTACCTTGCAGCCGGGAAGTGAGATCGATACGGCGAGCGAGAAGCAAGGCTTCATCAGACGAGGTAAGGAAGTAGTATGTGATGCAAATGCATGTCCTGTGGAGTAAAAATGTTAAGAAAATATTAGACATTGTTTTATTTTCTGACATGCATTGTTTGATAAACTGTTTTGGTTTCGGGCGAGCTACAAGCCGCCATATGTTACTTTGTCGGGCGAACTGGTTAAAGCGGGCGAGTAGTTTTGCTTTAGGCAGAAACTCGAGTGAGCCAAATGGCAAGCTCTCTTTTATGGAAACTGGGTGAATACGCTTGTTTTAAAGAGAAATCCAGGTAAGCCATAGTCGGGCGAACCCCTTTTTAATGTGTTTGGGCGGGCGACCCTTGTTTTAAATATAAGGCGAGCGAACTGTTATCAGCCAACCATACTTTTGTTTTGAAAAGCTAAGTGGCGGGCGATTAATAATTCGCCATCTTATCGAGTTAGTCAGGGGCGAGCCGTGAAGGGTGAGCTGACCCTGGCGAACGGTTTTAAAGTGTAATTTCTTAAACGAAAAATGAATTATTTTAAATATTTCAAAAATAAAAATATGAAACCTTTTTGGGGCGAGTTGACTATTGGGCGAGTTGATCATTGGACGAGTTGACCAATGGGCGAGTTGAGTTTTGGCAAGCTTACCATGGGCGAACTAACCATGGGCGAGCCAGTCTAACCCGTACCTTCTCACACAGAAAATGTTGAAGTTACGGGCTGTTTTATTGTTGTATAAGCCCTTTTGGAAATCAAATCATTTTATGGAAATGATATATAAGATAACTTGGTTTTGAGACATTAGGCCATGAATTCATGCATTATCATTCATATACTTTGCGTGACCCACCTAGGGTGATGGCTCGGGCCAAATAGACCAACGAGTGCACCCTAGGGCGTCACAGGGCTGATGGACCTGCCAAGTCTTCAGTGGTCTCGAGGTCACTTGGCAAGTGGACCCGAGGACCACCTACAGATTATGGCCATACGTCTAGATGAGATAGCCGTGAGGGGCGATGGCCTACGGGTGCACCCCAAAAGCGGATCACTTGTGTTCTTTGCATGATTTAAATTGTTGCCTAGTCTCAATTAAATGATTTATGAAAGGATCTGGTGAATCCTGTTTCATGTTAACTATATTTATTGTTTCCTAATGAGTTTGATCGTTAGGATAAATAAATAGTTTTGAGAATATAGCTTTTATTTTTATAAAGCAGCATACTCCTTCCTTACTGAGCACATTGTCGCTTACTCCTTATTTTTCCACTTCACAGATAACTGATTTGAACCAAGAGACTTACCTGCCTGAGATTGAATATCAAAGGTATGTTGTGTTCTTTTATGTATTTAGTAAAGTTGTACAGTACTACTTTAAATATAAGGGAATATATATACATCTTAAGAAAATGATTTAATTATTCTTATTAAAGTGATAGGAGTTGATAAGCATCACAGACAGCCCAACCGGTAATTAAGAGTAAGTTTAAGAGTAAGTATCATGATATACAGTAGCTTTGGAATGTTACATGAAAACAGGCTCTCCTCATGGCAAGGAAGCAACTGTTGTCAGTGGCATGGAATTGGGTGCAGCAATGCCACTGGAGCTGTCATCATGATTGATCTTCACAATCCTTACCCCATAAATTTTGAATCTTCAAGCAGGTATGGTTTTGGAACTTGAGTGGCGATATCAGTACTTCACTGAGAAAGCTCAGATCCTTGCAATATTTTGATTTGAGTCTAAACACCTTCAACGATACCTCAATTCATAAATTCCTAGGATCTTTGAACAATCTGAGATATTTGAACCTCTCAGAAGCTGGATTAGTGGCGTAATCCAGCAAGTCTTGGAAACCTCTCTAGCTTGTAGTTTCTTGATGTTTCTTTTGAATTTGAGAGCTTAAGCTCAGATAGTCTTGAATGGGCGGCTGGTCTTGTTTCTTTAAAACATCTTGCTATGAATGAAGTTGACCTTTCCATGGTGGGTTCAGGCTTGGTTGGGATGCTGAATGGGTTTTCTTTTCTGAATGAGTTGCAACTTTTAGGATGCCAGCTCTCTGGTTCCATTTCTTCTCTCAATGCTAACAACTTAACTTTCATCTCTGTTCTGGACCTTAGATTTAACTCTTTCAGTTCGGGGTTCCCTAACTGGGTAGTGAATATTAGCAGCCTTACGTGGATTTAAGTTTTAATGGTTTGTCTGGAAGAATTTCACTTGGTTTTCCTGAACTACCAAATTTGCAATATTTTAATCTTGCCGGTAATTATAATTTGACTGCTAGCTACCATCAAGTATCAACTATTGAGGAGAAGTTGGAAGAAGATTGAAGTTCTCAATTTAGCATCAAACAAATTTCATGGAAAGCTCCCTGCTTCCATTGGGAACATGACATCTGTCACAGATTTTGATCTGTCTGACAATAATGTTGAGGGTGGGATCCCAAGCTCCATTGTTAGACTTTGTAGATTAAAGACATTTGATTTGTCAGGCAATAACTTGATTGGCAGTTTGCCTCAGTTCCTTCAAGGAACATCACAATGTGTTTCAACTAGCCACTTCCAAATTTGATGTATTTGAGATTGAGCAACAACCATGTGGTTGGCACATTGCCAGAATGGCTAGGCCAGCTTCAAAACCTGATAGAACTTAGTCTCAACTACAATTTGCATAAAGGTCATATCCCTGCTTTTTTAGGCCAACTGTCAAACCTTTCTGATGTCGATCTCGGAGGCAACAAACTAAATGGGACTCTCCCAGATTCTTTTGGGTTGCTATCTAGTTTGTCTATCTTTGATGTTTCTTTAAATCATTTGACAGGTTTTATATCCGAAGCTTATTTTTGAATGCTAAGTAAGCTGAAGATATTGCATCTGTCCGCCAATTCTTTCATTGTTAATGTCAGTTCCAATTAGATCACACCATTCCAGTTCCGCAATCTAGATATGGGTTGCTATTTGGGTCCTTCTTTTCCAAATTGGCTTAAATCTCAAAAGAAGGTCAAATTTCTAGATTTCTCAAATGCTAGCATTTTAGATTCCATACCAAACTGGTTTTAGGCTATTTTTGGCAACCTGTCATTGTTGAATGTTTCTTTCAATCAGTTACAAGGTCAGCTACCAAATCCTTTAAATGTTGCTCCCTTTGTAGATGTTGATTTCAGCTCAAACCTTTCTGAAGGACCTATTCCTCTTCTAACTATAAAGATTGAGTTGCTAGATCTTTCCAACAATCAATTCTCTGGTCCTATCCCGCAAGATATGAGTGAATCCATGCCAAACTTGATATATCTCTCTCTTTCAAGTAACTGATTAACAAGAGGAATCCCAAACTCCATTGGAGGAATGCTCTCTCTTGAAGTCATTGATCATTCACGGAACAAATTAGCTGGAAGCATTCCTTCAAGCATTGGGAAGTGTTCTTACTTAAAGGTTCTAGACCTTGGAAACAACAATCTCTCGGGTGTAATTCCTGATCCTTTAGGTCAGTTACTACAACTTCAGTCTTTGCACCTAAACAACAAAACCTCACGGGAACCATCCTTGCATCTTTTAGGAATATATCAAGTTTAGAAACCTTAGATCTTGGAAATAACAGCTTATCAGGCAACATTCTTCGGTGGATCGGAGATGGCTTTCCAGCTCTCAGAATTTTTAGTTTAAGATCAAATGCTTTTTTAGGTGAAATCCCCTCATTGTTGTCAAATTTGAGTTCACTGCAAATCCTAGACCTTATAGAAAACAATCTAACGGGTAGCATTCCAACCAGCCGTGATAATAGAGTTAGTGTCACTTGATGTATAGCTGCTTAGTTGGCATAGTTAGTTATTTTTCTTGCTGAACTGTCATTTCTTCTTGTATATAGCTGTTAGTCTGTTAGTTTCTTTAGCTTACACTAGAAGCTTTAGCTCATCAACTCTATATATAGCTGAGCTTCTTGTTGTAATTTTGACGATTTTTAAAATAATAAGCTACTGCAATTCTTTCATGGTATCAGAGCAGATAATTTTTTTTATTTTTGTTCGATTTTCTATTCATCTAAACACTGTTCATTACTTCTTCCATGGCAAAGTCAAGTACATCAGCAAAGTTTGATGAAGCTAGCCTGTATTTTGTTCATGCGAATGAAAGTCTTGCACTAGTTCTTGTCTCAACGATTCTCACGGGCTCCAATTACCATCCTTGGTCATAAGCGATGCGAATGACGTTGCTTTCAAAGAACAAATTGTAATTTGTTACTGGTGAAATTTCACCTCCAGACAAAGATGATCCACTATTTCCAGCTTGGCAGAGGTGCAATATTTTAGTTCTTTCCTAGATTTTCCATTCTGTTGCACCATCTATCGCACAAAGTATTTTGTGGATCGACAATGTCAAAGATGTATGGAACAATCTGAGAGATCGATTCTCTCAGTGCAATGCTCTTCGGATTTTGAAACTTTAGGAAGAAATTTACACATTTCAGCAAAATTCCTTGTCCTTGACTGACTATTTTACTAAGCTAAAGGTTCTTTGGGATGAGCTACTTACAGGCCTGTTCCTTCATATAGCAATTGTGGAGTTGTGAACATTGCAAAAACCTATCAATCTAATGATTACGTCATTAGATTTCTCAAAGGCCTAAATGACTCTTTTGATATTGTCAGAATGCAAATCCTGTTAATAGATCCACTGCCTTCCATCAACAAGGCTTTCTCGCTTGTTATTCAGCAAGAGAGGCAATTTAATGCCTTGCTCAGTTCTCAATAGCTGGAAACTAATGTCTTAGCAATTAAAGGATCTATAGAGAAAGGTTTGATTGGTTCAAATTCAGAAGGTTTCAAGAAATTTGTAGCAAATAATAGGAGGTCACTCTATTCATATTGTGGTTACACAGGCCATACAATGGACAAATGCTTCAAAAAGCATGGATTTCCACCTTATTATAAGCCAAGAAACAAATCTGTGCAAGCTAATTGTGTTGATGCTTCTAAATCTCATGATGTCACTGCTCAGTTTCCTTAGTCTATTGTTTCAGCTGACAGTAGCATTCCACGATCATTTATTGATGATCAATATCAGAAACTGCTCTCTTTGGTTCAATTATTTGGAGTAGCCTCTCCAGCAGTTCATGTCAATGCAGTGATTGATCTAAGTCCGCACAGGTATCTTGACTTGTGCTTATAGTTGTATTTCCACTCCTGTTAAATATGTCTTAGACACAAGTGCTTTAGATCACATTATATGTTCTCTTGATTATTTTGATTCTTTTACACCTTCTGCTAAGACCTCTGTCAAATTGCCTAATGGTAACCATGCACCTGTTTCTTATATTGGTACAGTTAAGATTTCCTCTAGCCTTGTTTTAAATGATGTGTTACTTGTTCCTAGTTTTTCCTTCAATTTGATCTCAGTAAGCAAACTTACCAAATCTACTAACTGTATACTTACCTTTTACCCTAATGTTTGCATTATTCGGGATGTTCAAAGTTTGAAGATGATTGGATTAGCTAAACAAGTTGGCGGTCTTTATTTCCTTAATCAATCCTTACCTATTGTACATTCAGATTTACACATACCTACTACATGTTCTGTTTCTCAGAATGTATTGACTAATATTTGGCATTATTGTTTAGGTCACCTATCTCATAATAGAAATAAACTTTTACATTCACTTAATTCTTCAATTCAAGTGCATAATCCTTTTCCTTGTGATGTCTGTCATTTAGCTAAACAGAAACGAATTCCTTTTCCTCTTAGCACTTCTAAAACTGATAAATGTTTTGATCTTCTTCACATAGATATATGGGATCCTTATCCTATACCTTCTTTGTATGGTGATCACTATTTTCTTACCACAATCGATAACCATAGTAGGTATACATGGCTGCACTTTATGAAATTCAAGTCTCAGACAAGAACCTTGGTTTAACACTTATGTACCCTTATTGAAACTCAGTTTACAACCAAAGCCAAGATCATTAGGACAAACAATGGCCAAGAGTTTAACATGTCAGTTTTTTATTCTACTAAAAGCTTGATTCACCAAACTTCTTGCATTCAAACACCACAACAAAATAGCATTGTGGAAAGAAAACACCAACATATCTTAAATGTGGCCAGAGCATTAAAGTTTCAAGCCTCTTACTCGATCCATTTTGTGGAGATTGTGTTACTCATGCAGTCTTCCTTATTATTAGGTTACCAACACCTGTTTCACAAAATCACAATCCATATAAAATTCTATTTGGTTCTCTGCCAGATTTATCTTCCTTAAAAGTTTTCGGGTCACTTTGTTATGCTTCTACACTATCTCATGGAAGAACCAAGTTTGAACCCAGAGCCAACAAATATGTCTTTTTAGGATATCCTACAAGGAAGAAAGGCTATAAACTTTACAATCTAGCTACTGGTTCTGTCTTCATTTCTCAAGATGTTGTATTTTATGAACATATTTTTCCATTTTCACAAGACTCATCTCTACCCTCTATCCCAAATACTGATATATTCCAACAGCATTTAGTGTTACCTCTTACTACTCCTACTTCATCTCTAGATATTGACCTTATATCTCCTTTTTCTCCTGATCAAGTATCTGACATTTCTGCTCCTAATCCACATATTCGTATTTCTAGTCCTTCTACTATAGCCTCAAGTCCTTCTTTGAATCAT
Source organism: Heritiera fomes (assembly GCA_032173925.1). Classification (NCBI taxonomy): domain Eukaryota; kingdom Viridiplantae; phylum Streptophyta; class Magnoliopsida; order Malvales; family Malvaceae; genus Heritiera; species Heritiera fomes. The sequence continues at coordinate 24,619,517 of JAPDPM010000001.1, forward strand.
ACTTCAGATTCTATTGTTCTTCCTGTTAGAAGGTCTCAAAGAGTTAGAATTACACATACTTACCTACAAGACTACCATTGTGCTTTGGCTGCATTTGATGGTTCTTCCTCTGCTCATCTTACTAATGTAGATCCCTTTATATACCATCCTTTATCTACTGTACTTTCTTATGATATGTGTTCACTTTCTCACAAAGCTTTTTCTATAAGCATTGCAAGTACTGTTGAGCCTAAGACTTATGATCAGGTTGTTAAACATGCCTGTTGGCATCAAGCTATGCAGGATGAATTGAAAGCCTTAGAGGATAACAATACTTGGCAGATTGTTGATTTACCTCCTTCTAAGGATGGCATTGGGTGTAAATGGTTTTACAAAATTAAACATAAGGTAAATGGCAGTGTCGAGAGGTTCAAAGCAAGACTTGTTGCTAAGGGATACACTCAGCAACATGGTCTTGATTATGTTGAAAGTTTCTCTCCCATGGCTAAAATGACCACCATTCAGACTTTGCTTGCTGTTTCAACTGCTAAGGGTTGGCATCGTCATCAACTTGACATCAATATTGTATTTTTACATGAGGATTTATATGAAGAGGTCTATATGCAACTTCCCCCTGGTTACACTCAAGCTAAATTAGGCTAAGTTTGTAAGCTGTTCAAGTCTCTTTATGGTTTGAAGTAAGGCAGCAGGCAATGATATTCCAAATTCACCACTACTCTTCTTGGACAGGGTTTCCAGCAAGCTACTTCAGATCCTAGCCTCTTTGTTAAGAATTCCGCCAACTCCTTCATTGCTCTTTTAGTCTATGTGGATGACATTGTTCTAGCCAGCAATGATCTTTCTCTTATTCAGGAAGTTAAGAGTTTTCTTTATGTCGCCTTCAAGATCAAGGACCTTGCCATGTTAAAATACTTCTTGGGGCTTGAAATGGCTCGATCCTCCTTTGGTAGTAATCTTTCATAGCGTAAATATGCTTTAGAATTGCTCCAAGATTATGGTTTTCTTACTTGTAAGCCTGCTCCTACACCTATGATTGCTTCAGCCAAACTTACTAAAGATTCTGGCCATACTTTGTCTGAACCTCTTTAGTATAGGCAACTGCTTGGTAAATTGATGTTCTTGACTACAACCAGGCCTAATATTTCATTTGCCATTCATTATCTTTCTCAATTCATGGAGAAGCCCACTGATCTTCATCTCAGGATGCTTCATTGAGTACTTCGATATATTAAGTCTTCACCTGGACAAGGATTATTTTTTCCTTCCAAGTCCTGGTTCTTAAAGGCTTTAGTGATTCTGACTGGGCTACATGCCCTGACACTAGACGTTCAGTGACTGGATACTGTGTTTTCCTTAGTAATGCCTTAGTTTCTTGGCGATCCAAGAAACAATCGACTGTGTCTCGATCTTCTTCAGAAGCAGAATACCAAGCTCTTGCTTCTTTGGCCTGTGAAATACAATGCCTTTTATATTTCTTACGTGATCTGCAGATTTCCCACTCTACTCCTGCCTTGTTTTATTGTAATAATCAATCAGCTATTGCCATTGCAAAGAGTCCTGTTTTTCATGAATGTACTAAACACATTAAGCTTGATTGTCATCTAGATCGTGAAAAGATTCAAGTTGGAGTGCTCCAATTATTTCATGTTGCCTCCTCTTCTCAGTTAGCTTATCTTTTCACCAAGTCTCATCCTCCATCAGTTTTTCCACCTCTGGTGACTCATTTTGCATTTCATAATCTGTACATTCCAGCTTAAGGGAGGCTAATAGAGTTAGTCTCGCTCGATGTATAATTGCTTAGTTGGCATTTATTCGCTTAGTTGGCATAATTAGTTATTTTTCTTGCTAAGCTGTCATTTCTTGTATAAAGCTGTTAGTCTATTAGTTTCTTTAGCTTACACTGGAAGCTTCAGCTCATGAACCCTATATATAACTGAGCTTCTTGTAATTTTGACGATTTTCAAACTAATAAGCTGCTGCAATTCTTTCAACCAGCCTTGGTGATCTTAAAGCAATGACAAATGAGCAAACCCAATCCAGTACCCACTCTATGGAAGTACAGTACCTACTCTATGGGAAGTACAGAGGCCTATATTATGAAGAAAGCTTGATTTTCAATCTAAAAAACCAAAGTCAAAAGTTTACCAAGACTCTTTGCCTTGTCACCGTCATTGATCTCTCTGGAATGAGTTAGATGGAGACTTTCCTGAAGCATTAACAAATTGTCAGGTCTGATTGTTTTGAATCTATCAATAAATCATGACACTGGTGAGATCCTTGGAAATATCTCAGATTTGCATCAATTATCATCTCTTGACCTTTCCAGAAATAATCTCTTTGGTGCAATCCCATCAGTGCTGGCTTTACTATCATTTTTGGCTTATTTGAATCTATCCAACAATAATTTCTCAGGAGCCATCAACTATGTGGGCCAATTGAGGACTTTCGATGCATCATCTTTTGATGGAAATCCAGGCCTTTGTGGAGCTCCACTGATCATTAAGTGCGAAAGTGATGATTCTTACTAAGGTGGAAGTGGTGAAGGAATCATTGATTAGTGGTTTTATTTGAGTGTTGGATCGGGATTTGCTGCTGGGATTCTGGTGCCTTTGCTTATCATATCGGTTAGAAAATCTTGGGCTGATTCCTACTTCGGTTTTGTGGAGAACTTTTATTGACAAATCAGGGCTGAGAAACATAGCGAGTAAACATCAAAGGGATCAGAGTATCATCAGACATTAACTAATCCCTGTTGATTTTCTCTCCTTTACTGTAAAACTGATTTTTATTTCCAGCTATGGCAGATTAATCTTTTTGTGTGTGCATGAAAGAGAGAAACCATATCCTAATCATGTTATTAAAAAGAAAATCTAAGGAAGATCATAACTACTCCACAAGATGCATCAAATCATCGGTTGCTCAATATCATATAAAGTTGAAAGCAATAGAAGATCTTCACACTTCTAATTAGTTTGTAACTAATTATTAATGTCTTTGAAAAAACTATTTCATGAAACAAGAAGGAAACTGAACCTACAGTTTAGGCATGGAAGATGAGATAAAATAGCAAAGAACTGTTAATAAAAGTCTATAAAAATGTTGCAGCAGCCATGGCAGTGATTTTTCACCATACAACTTTATCCCCTCATCTTGTACTTCAATTAATATCCAAATTAAGGGAGAAATTGAATAAGAGAAAACTAATGCTATATATGGCATACTTATTAATCACAGCTTTCCATATATAGATGCTTACATTGTAAAGTATATATTGTCTTACCTATTTTTTTCCGATCGTTACAATCAGATTGGTGAAAACTCTCCTACGTAATATTATAAATGGTATTTTTCATTTAGCTTTAGTTTGATTTGTAAGATGAAAATTATATAATAATATTTGTATCTCAAAGTCTAAAATATATATTAATAATTACAAAATGCTTACATAAGCAAATGAAGCATATAGTCACTACTCAATAAAAAGCTGGAGAACTTGCTGAGAATGAGACAATACTTGCAAGAAGCCAGAAATAAAGGAGATGAAACAACAATAAAAAAAAATGCACAATTTGTCTCACCACAATTTGTATCCATTAAGTCAACACTGCACGAGTTGCACTTGTACCACCTGACACCTGAAGTAGTCATTTAATTTGGCATTTTGTAATTAAATACATATATATAATCGAAAAGAAAAACAATAATGAGAGCAATAAGTGTTGGAACTCCAAAAAAAGAAAGAAAAAGAAATAACAGATAACAGTGAAAAAAAATAAGTACAATAGAACACTAACGTAATACAATGAGAAGAAGGTTCAAACTAAACAATGGTCAAATTAAGAAATATAATAAGGGGAAATCAACTCTTAAACTTAATCCATCCTATGAGAAAGTAGAATAGATTGGTCAAATTTTTTTTTTGTTCATAAGAGATAAAAAAAAAAGAGTGGGGAATAGATTGGTTAAACCTTTTATTGTTTGCTAATGTGGTAGTTGTATATCATGATTTGACAATTTTTTACACGTGATAATTTATGTTTGATTAGAAAAATCATGTTAATAATTTTTTTAATGCAATTAATCTATCAAGTAAAATGCTTTAATAAATATCAATTAAGAAGTTTAATTATAAATTTTATTCTTTAACATCACCTCATTAATAAATAAAACTAAAAAAAATGCATGTCTTTAAAATAAATATTAAAATATATTTGATGCATTGATTGTGTATAATAGTTTTAAACTATCAATTAACCATAAACTCTCATGCCATTAATGAGCAAAGCTAAAAAAGATATAAATCCTTAAAAATAAATATCAACACTAATTAATAGTGTATAACCACTATACATTATATATTGTCAATCAATTACAAAGTGTCACTTTATTAATAAGTAAAACTAAAAATTGTGCAAATCCATAGAAATTAATATTAAAACCTAAAAATATTATTGATATAGTAGAATCCTTCTAAATTAATACTCTTAGGATTCATTATCAAATATCAATTTAAAATGTTTAACTTGTAAATTGTTATTTTATTTTAGAAAATGTGTCTATTTTTTTTCACATTCCTTAATCTCGTCCAATAACTCTAATAGTATTAAATTTTCTTAAAATCTCATTTTAGTTGATAAACTCTTTAAAAAACTGCTTGCAAATATATCTTATGTAATATATCTAATACTTTCATAGTTCTTTGAAATAAAAAATATCAAACATGATAATATTTTTCAAATTAATATCTTGAAATGTTTTTTTAGTTCTTGAATATTATATCATATGTTTTATATTTTTAATCAAATTATTAATTTATACAAGAGTCGAGACAAAAATTTTATTTTAGGCTTTAAAATAAAATTATTATAATTTAAAGAAAATTAATTTAGAGGGTTTTTTGTTGTATTTATTTGTAAGGATCTACATTTTATTTTAATTTTACTTATTAATGTGGAAGCATCTATAATTGATTGATAATGTATATTGTCATATACTGTCAATGTATCAAATATAAATACATCGATTTACATTCGATGTATTAGCATCATATAGCAACCATATATTGTTAATCAACCCTAGTCTTGTACCACATTGGATATATGAGATTGATCTTTACTCGTGTTTCGTGGTTAGTGCTATCTGAAAAAAATTTGAACTGGCAAAGATTTGAATACAAGATTTCTTACTATAAATCGTTATCTCTGAAAAACTCAACTGAATCTTATACCACTGAGCCAACTCTTTAAGTTAAAAATTATTGATTTTAATTTTTAAAGGTTTACACATTTTTTTAGTTTTATTCATTAATAAGCTTAAACACTGTAATTAATTGATAAAGCATAGATGCTATATATTACTGAACCGCTGCATCAAATATAAACTCATAATATATATTTTATTTTTGTCTAAACAAGAAATTTTGGATAAAGGGTACGCTATACATTAATTATGAAAATACAATAATGGTTTAATGGCAATGTTTGACTTCTGCTTCCGCATTAAAGTGGAAAATATAATCAAGATTTTTTTATTAAATTTATATATATATATATATATAAATATATATATATATATATATATATATATTTATCTAAAACTTAGCACGTTTTTGTTATTTCCAATATTTTAAATCGTCTTGAACTACAGAAAATGAGATGTTGACTGCATTTAAAAAAAATCCTCCTTATTAATTTAATATCTATACTATATTATATTTTTTCTCCTCTTTTACCTATGCTCGACGCATTTCATTTTATTTTTTTCCCCCTCAACGACTCTTTTTGTTTAGTTAAGTTCTTTTATTTTTTTTTTCTCAACAACATTTTATTAGTTAAGTTATCAACATGTTTTTTATATGACTTTTTAACTTTTTTTAATCCAGTCTTTTATTATTATTTTATGCTATTACTTTATATTTTTATCTATTCACTTCTTCTACTTGTATATATTTTACTTTTGAATGAAAATTATTATATGAAAAGTTTTTTTACTTCTAACTTTTCAAAGAATAAAATACTTTTACTTTACATATTTTACGTTAAAGTAAATATAAATAGTTCAATTAGTTATTCCTAAAATAAAAATACTTATAGATGAGTTTAAATCCTTATACTTGATTAATAATATGAACAAAGTATTCTTAGCTAATTTTTCTTACCTCTTTGTTAAATTGTCTGAACCACTATGTTGTATATATTTTGGTGCTCTTACTTTTTATTCTTGTTGCATCATTATCTTAATTTGTTTGTTTTTAGTACAAATTATATGTTTGTCATACTATTTAACTTAAGTATTGTGTTTTTTTTAATCTAAATTGGTCCAAATTTCTCAAAAAATTATTTTTGGACATTTTGTTTGATGTATAAACTCTTTCTTTAGTAAATATGTTTCTCTTTTGTACTAAACAATATAAAAAAATAAATATTTTTTTATTACCAACAACTCTTATCTAATAATTAATTTTACTAATTTTAAAAATTATAAAATAAAAATAAACTCGCAGCATCACGCGAATTTATATATAATATATATGTAAAATTTATCACGTTTTTGTTATTTCCAATATTTTGAATCGTCTTGAACCACATAAAATGAGATGTTGACTGCATTTAAAAAAAATCCTCCTTAATATTTGGATATGGAGTTTTTTTAATTGGCTTCTTGTAGATATCCAATACGCAATTGGGATCATTTGACCATATTAAAAATTTTTTTATAATATATGTATTTATGCAAGATAAATCATAAATTAATATAACGAAAGATAAATTTTGAGATTAATTGCCCCCACTTGAAATAAAAATTTTCAAATCAATATATAATCTACAAAAATAAATTAGGATTCTTGAAAAATAAATTAGGATTCTTGTAAAAAAATTTAGGATTAGTATATAATAAGTGAAAAATATAGATTAGGTAAAAAGAAGTATAAGAGAAATTACAATTATATTTTAGTATTACACATAATAAATACATAAATTACATCAAGTTACAATGTTTGAGAGAAAATATGATTTTGAAAAGTTCAATAAAAAAATAGATAGAAATGTAACGAGAATGCGTATTTATTTTTTTTATTTCATTGAATAACATTTTTGATTACGCCACTAAAGTTATTTGTGTACTACTTAAACTCAATTTGTATTTATTTTGACTCGTTTAATTTTTTTGGCAGAGTTCAAGCTACTGGAATTAACAAGTCAAAAAGTTCAAGTATCTTAATACTGAATTTGAATGGCTTATGAACCTAATTAAGTTTTTTTAATATATATCTAATATATATAATTAATAATTCACTATTTTACCTTATAACATATGATTAAGGCTCCGTTTGTTTTGCAAAAAAAATTTTCTTAAAATAATTTATGCATTTTTTTCTATTTGTTTCGTAAAAAAATGAGTAGTCAGCGTAAAATTAAATCATTATTTTGAAAAATGTCTTTTGTTTTTGAAAAAGAAAGACAATTTCTGAAAAAAAAAAGAAAAGAAAAGGATAATGCTATTTATTAAGTTTGTGAACTTAGTTTTACTCAAATCCGGTCTTGCATATTAGTTTTTTAAGCTCGGTTCTAATTTAGTCGGACCTGAAATATTATTATATTAACAAAAAATTAATGTTAATTAAAAATATTCAAATATTAAAATATTAACACTAAAAATTTTTATATTTTAATTTTAAATATTTTATGTTATAATAATTAAACATAAATATTTAAAATATTTGAAATATAAATTGTGTTATATTATTATTTTAATAATAAAAATAATAACTTTTTGAATAGTAAAATATATTTTCTCATTTTCATAATTAATATTATTTATTATGGCAAATTTAATATTATTTTACTAATTATTTTTTAATATTTGTAGTTTCAAATATAATATTTTTATATTTTATGGAAATATGTATTTATATTAATATTTTAATAATAATTATAAATAAATATTTCTTTGTTTTGATTTAATAATAAATACTTTCAATATAAAATATAATTGTTTTAATAGTATAATATTTTTAATATTGTAATAGCAAAATAAATATTTTTCTCTTATTACTATATTAAAATAAATAATATTTTAATAATAGTAATGCTATTTTAAATATTTTAAAACATCTTAGTAGAAATAATATTAAATATTATTATTAAAACATAACTATTTTTTAATTGTTATTGAATAAATAATTTAAATATTTTTATAATAATTTTTAATATTTTAATTGTACATCAACATCATTTAAAAAAGCAAATTTTTAGAAAACAACTAAATAAAAAAAATTGATTGATTCATCTAAACAACATAAAATCAATAGCCTTTCAAAAAATTATGCGAAACAAATTAACTTAAAAATGCCAATCAACACTATTGAATCAAGTTTGAACACTAATAGCCTCTTTGTCAGATGATTAAGTAAGAGTTACGATATTTTATAAAATTCGAGTTTAAGTTAAACAATCTTAAAATCTCATGTTCAATTAAAAAAATCAAATTCAAACTATTTGAGTATTCTATTAAATCGAATACAAATTTTAAAAAAATCAAATTTGATAAAATTCTAACCAAGTTTTACCATTTCGAATTAAATTGGATTCCAACATGGCATTTCATAAATTTCATCTTCTTTTTTTTCCTCTGGAATAATGGCAAATAAATAAATAACCAAATAAAATAATTCAACCCAATCTATTCACATCCAAAGTCCACATACGATTTGTAGCTTGCGAATTTCTCTTCAATTTTCCAAAGAGCCCCACCTCACCTCACCTCACCTGGCCGCCACCACCTTCCTCTCTCGGCTCCCTCAATAATTCACCAAATTTTATTCTCTCTCGAGACTCTCTCGATCTCATCCACATTCTCCGGCAAAATACCAAAAAAACCAAAACAAAGATAAATAATTTCTCTCCAAAGTTCTGGCTCTCTGCGATAACCAAATCAGTCAAGAGTTTGAGAGAGATCATCGTGAACACTGAATGGGCTTTTGTTTCAATAGCTTTGCATCTTTCCTTCTTCTTCAATGGCACCAAGTCTTTGCTTTCTTTTGATCCTCTGCAAATTACCTATCACCGGCATTCATCTCCTCCTTATTCTACTCCATTCCCTTTTATAACTCTTACTCCTTACCGTTTTCCGGTTTCAAGAAAAACCCAGATTTTTCTTTCATTCCCGAGGTGAATTAAAAATCAAAATCAGATCTTTAAAAAAAAACCCTTGTGGCGGTTTTTGTTTTGTAAATTGAATTTTTAGAATTTTCATAGAAAACCCAATATCTTCTTGTCGAAGTTTTTTTTTTTGTTGTTGTTGTTTTAATTTTTCTGTTTGCTTGGCTATAAAAAGTGGAAAACTGAAGGAAACTATTCAACTTTGGATTGAATAAACCAAAACCCAGTCGAGGTAATTGAAAACGAAAGTACCCTTTATCTAAACAAGATGGATAATTCTGGACATAATAATGATTTTTTTTGTTTGATTTTTTTCAGTTTCTCGGCAAACAAACGGAAATTTTAAGAGATGGCATCGGTGTTTTTGTACCATGTGGTGGGGGATCTGACGGTGGGGAAGCCAGAGTTGGTTGAATTCTGTGAAACGGAGACGGTGGAATCAGCTATAAGAGCAATAGGAGAGTCAACAGAGTGCGGGATACCAGTTTGGAGGAGAAGATCTCATGTGGGAATGATTGAAAACAATGAAATGAGACAACAGAGATTTGTTGGTATTTTGACGTCACTTGATATTGTCTCCTTCTTAGCTAAAACTCAGTGTTTGGATGATCAGGTCAAAGCTACGAAAACTCAAGTTTCTGATGTTGTTGTCCCTAATAATGCTCTCTTGAAGATCGTTGATCCTGGCACAAGGTTAGCTCGTTGCCTTTTCTTATAATCAGCATAAAACCGTTAGAACTTATCTTTTTGGGAGGGTTGACCCATGACCTTAACGTCATAAGAAGAGATAGCAACTGTCCCGAGTGTTATCTGAACTTTATGTAAAGTAACATATACGTGTTTCAAGTGCATGGATAGTTTCTTTTTTCTTTTTTTTTTCTCATATGGTTGTATGGATTTGCTCTTTATTAAGCTGATATGTAATGCACCTTTCTTTGGCTTTCTTTGTGTCATGGTTTCTTGCTGGTTATAGACTTAGTCATAGGGAAAATGACACTCTGTGCTGTTATTTTGTCCTTAGATTCATGTAGTCTGTGCGTTTGTGTGTGCCTCCTTGCGAGCCTGTACGATTTGCTTCCAAAGTGATATTTGTATACATATTGACTCTGGAGAATAGCACGGTTCAGATATATTTATTATCTTCATAAAATGTTGGTCTATGTTGGATTGCTTATGGGTCAGGGTCACAAAGAGTAAATCTTGAAGTTTGTTATGCATGTGTGATCATATGCCTAACTGTAGGTTGCATTTCTATATTTTCTTGCACTGCTCCAAAGCATTGCAAGTCTGGAGCTTTTTTCAATTTGTGACTTATCTCTGGTTTTCTTTGACTTCATTCATCGAAGTCTGCTTTAGGTTCATGGGTCCATATTATTTTAATCAATAACCTTATATCTTCAGTAGTCATTATATTTTTCTTGAAAACTGATATGTCGTTTCATGTTGGCTGTTATAAAAAGTTTAAAACAGTTACAATTATTGAAATTGTATAACTAATGTTCCCTTGCTCCCCATATGATATGGAATAAGGAAGATTGCAAGAAAGTTACAAGGGTCTCGAACAAACACCAAAAGTCCCGGAACTTGAAACCAATCCCTAAGATACAGAAGTCAAGAAGGTTAGGTTTAAGTCTTAGTTTACCCTCTAAACAGATACTAGTCAAGTAAACAAGCACCATTCAATGGTACTTTTCAGATTGACATCCACTTTTTTCTTCTGAGTGGAGCATTAAATAGTAAATGTTTTAGGGTGTACTTTTGAGGTCTTGAACACGATCTTCATTATTATTTCTGTTCTTCACTTTTTCTTCTTAAATTATGCTGTCTTGCTAATTTTTGTGCTATGTAGCATGGAGCATGCTGTTATCTTCCTGATTTAAATTAATCAACATGTCTGATTTGTTAGTTATCTGAAATATGGACTTAACTTGGTTGAACTGCACGCATTCTTCACTCTTCCTTTCCATATATTCCCCCTTTTTTTGGTTATACCATATATTCCTCTTTCTTACTGATTTTTGTGCATTTTATTCCTCCTGCTATATATCAAGTAAAAAAGCATGTCCAATTTGTTAGTTTTGTGGATTTTGGACTCCAATTTTGTTGAACTGCTGCTGCTACTTCTGGTCTTTTTCGAAACAAAGCTTATGGTTTCTTATTTTCAGGAAGCATTCTCTTGAATAGCAGTTTCCTTTCAGACACCCTAAGATAACCAAAATTTAGGCTTATGTCTGCATTGAGACTATTGCTCAAGGATGCTTGTGTTTTCAGGTGTATTTTCAAATTAGCATGGACATCCTCTTCTTATAACCAACGGTTTATTGATCATTATTATGAAATGAATGAAGCAGTAACATGCATTGTCATTATTTTTTTCTCTTCTTCATCTTCTGCTTCTTAATTATTGTTGAATACTACCTATATGCCCCTGTATAATGAGTCTGTTCTGGCATTTAGTAATGGATAAGAGGGATTGAGGAATCATATATTTTCATCACCAAGTTATGCTTTCTTTTGATTGCTTATCAAAGAATTAAGCATTCAGTAAATCTAAAAGATTTATGTTTGCTTATCAATCTTGAGTCTGAGTGGGTTGTTCATACTTGTTTAATGATCATAGAAAATGGATTATTCTGTTCAGCTTACTACTTTTTGGGCTGAAATTTATGTGTATGCAAAAGTAAATTTAGAGCCTCTCAAATGTATTAGATTTAATTTTTTCATTCATAGGAGAAATATTTTAAGATATTGATCTCTTTCTGCTGCTCAAAGTGCGTCTTAAAGCATGATGCAGAACTGATGATTCTTATTTAGGATTGTTTAGGTAGTTAACTGACATTGTCTTGATTAAGGCCTGTTTAAGTAGAATTGAGCAGTTGTGCTGAAAATAAATCTTTTCAATATTGGAATATGTTTTGATTAGGCCATTGGAAGTATTCTTCTAGATCCAATTTGGTGAAAATAGACACTAATAAACCTTTCTTTTGTTATAATTTGGAGATCAGAGTAAGCATCTTTTGGTTAGAGTTGATGCCAGGTATCTGCTGTGTCTTTTGTGTCTGTTTTAAGGTTACTGGGTATAACCATACCTGCAAGATTTAGCCAACAACCCACAGAGAAAGTCCCACACCCTCTTATTTTATGTTTGGTTCTAACTGTTCCATGTTTAATTTTGCTACCTTCAAGCTCAATAATCATTGGAATTAATATTTTAACCTACCATATCTAAGTTGACCACATCTAAATTTTCCAGATTATTACTGAATAATGAGTTATTTAACAAACAAATGTTATTTCTTCAGAGCTCTTCTGTTTTTATTATGTTTTATTTTAATGTCATATTTTAGAGTTTTTATGTGGCAAGTAATGTCAAGGCTGCTTCAGTATTGAGAGGATTTACCATCATACAATGTGATTCTTTTGAGGAAAAGAGCAGATTTTATTCTTATTTGTGATTTGCCATTTGATAGTGTATGAGGAAATATCATTTTGGTGGTTGTCGTTACAGGTGTTGAAAAGAAATATTGTTAGTAAGGACGTATAGGTATTTTTCTTGTAATAAATTATGGAAAAGAGGAAGTCCATATTGCTTCTCAACCAAGAATAGAAAATTTAGTGGTTTTAGTTTTATTAGAAAAACCATTGTATATGCTCACTTCTTCTGCTTCAATTCCTTTTGCCATTTGCAGCTGCATTTAATGTTCTCTAATGGTATTGTTAATTCTTTGTTGTTGAACTAGATTGATAGATGCACTTGAGATGATGAAGCAGGGTGTGAGGCGACTTCTTGTCCCAAAGAGCAAGGGATGGAAAGGAATGAGCAAGAGATTCTCAATTCTTTATAATGGGAAGTGGCTCAAGAACATGGAAAATGGTAGCAGCAACAACCTCATTGCTAATGCCAACCCACCTTCCTCTTCATCCACCTCTACCTACATGCGTGACAAGTTTTGCTGTCTCTCAAGAGAAGACATTATCCGTTTTCTCATTGGTTGCCTTGGTGCTCTAGCTCCACTCCCCCTCTCCTCTATTTCCTCACTTGGAGCGATTAACCTGAACTATAGCTCTATCGAAGCCTCCCTCCCAGCATTAGAAGCAACTAAAGAACATCCTGGTGATCCCCGTGCAGTTGCTGTGGTGGAAATCACACCAGATGGTCACCATAAAATTTTAGGAGAAATATCAGCCTCTAAACTATGGAAATGTGATTATTTAGCTGCAGCATGGGCTTTAGCCAACCTCTCAGCTGGACAATTTGTCATGGGGGTTGAGGATAATGTGAGTTCAAGATTGCTCCCAGACTTTTCTGTTGATTCACCCGTTCAAGATAATAAAATAGTCGATGGTGTTGGATCAAGGCTAAGGAAATTCAGTAGTAGAAGCATTGGGTTTAATCCAGTGAGCCCAAGTTTCAGTGTTGGCAGGAGCATGTACAGGGGCAGAAGTGCACCCTTAACATGTAAAAATACAAGTTCCTTGGCTGCAGTCATGGCTCAAATGCTTTCACACAGGGCAACCCATGTCTGGGTGACTGAAGAAGAAAATGATGATGTTTTAGTTGGCGTGGTGGGTTATGCGGACATTTTGGTTGCAGTGACCAAACAACCTTCTGCAGTGATTACCACAACTCGATCAATCACAGAGCTTGGTTCAGAAATTCAATGCTGAATTCTCCTATTCCCCTCTTTTTATGATTGTGCATGTCCTGTGTATGCGAGTGTGTCTATTTAATTCTATTTATCTTCGTTCCATTGTCGTAGTTTAGCAACATTTCAGCCCCCCGTGATGTTGATGAGGCGCTTGCATGGGGTTTATAAAAATTTAAACAGTGTGTCGTATGACTGAGACCCTTTTCATGAAAAGATGTCAAAACACTGAATTATAGTTGCTCTCGTGTCTCATGTTTGTTATGACTGCAAACTTGTAATATTCAATATAGATTATAGACTAAAACAATGTTATGAAGAATTTTGTGATGTAATCATTTTTGCACCCGAATGTCAGAAACATGATGAGAGTACTTTAGGCTTGGCTTTACTGTGCTTCCGCTATGAATGTAATGCCGCCCCATTCTTTTCTTTGTAAAATCTTTTCTCCGGAAAGGGTTGGAGTCTATCTAGTAACTGTGATATTCTTTTTATTCGGAAATGTCTTTTCTTCATTCATGGACTGTAATTGTTTTTCATTGTAAACAACTGGAAAAGAAAACGTATTGAGATTTCGAAGTTTTATGTGTAAGTTTCATCGAGTTTGATATTGAATTTAGTTTGTTATGCTATTTGTTTAGTTTATTATTTGTTATTTGTATTATATTTATTAGTTTATCAAGTTATCGGTACATTTATAATATGTTGATTGTAAGTGTAACTGAGAATGTACTATTAAAAATGAGATAATTATTTCATACACGGTCAATGAAATATTTTTATTTTACAAAATAGTATTAAGATTGTGACAAGTGTTTTATAAAAATATTAAAAAATAAAAAAATAAAAAAAGATACATGTTACGATTTTAGTATTAAGATTATGACAAGTGTTTTATAAAAATATTAAAAAATAAAAAAAATAAAATAAGATATGTGTTACGATTTTAATAATATTTATAGAATAAAAATATTTTACTGATAGTATATGAAGTAATTATTTTTAAAAATGTATATGTTTTTCATTTTAAGAATAAGTTGGTAAGTACGTCAGACAACTGTCACCATCCCCGCAAAGTAAGGATAAGCTGAGAACGGTTCGCCACAATCATATTAATCCCAGCTGGAAATCATTAGTCCATTCATTACTCCATAACCAAATTAATCCCAGCAGAAAATCATCAGACCATTAAACACGAGCCTACGAAGCAGATCCTGTTCAAATAGAGTAATCAATTCGTAATTTTTAATAGAAAATTATTCTATATACTGTCAGTGGAGTTTTTTAATTTCAAAAGCGAGATAAAATGATAACATGTGTCTCATTTTATTTATTTTTTATTTTTTTAATATTTTTAAAAGACACATGTCATCATTCTAACCCCGCTTGTGGAGTTAAAAAACTTCACTGGCAGTGGATAGGATAATAATCCTTAATATAATATATAATTTATTTTACTGTTACCCAATGTGAAATTTTTAGCCTTACAATCTGTTTTTTTTACCATAAAAATATTATATAATTAAAAATGAGATGTTCAAATTTGAATTTAATAATTAAAATATATCACAACTTATTTTTAATCATTCAATTAAAATATTTTTTTTGATAATTTATCCAAAAATTACCTGTTAAGAGATTATTAGCTTATAATTTGTTAGTTTCATTGTTACACGACTGCTACTAATTAGAGCTGGTTATTAGGCCAGGTTGGCCCAACTCGGTTCGCAACCGGATCGGGCTAACCCGGCCCAAAACCGAACCAGTACTGTACCGGTTCTTATTAACTGGAATCGGTCTCGGTCCAGAACTGAACTGGTTCCAGTTGAACCCGTCCGGTTCAAAAAAACAAAAAAAAATTAAATGAAGGTTGCCACTGCACAGCGGGCAAAGGCCATTTGGTCGTTGCCCATCAATCTTATTTTTTTTAATTTTTTTTAATTTTTTTATTTTAATTTTTTTTCTATAAATACTTCTATTTTTCTTTACATTTTTTCTATATTTTCTCTCAAATCTACTATCTATATTCATCTACTCTTATTCTCTTCACTCACATACTCTCTCAATATTCACTCAAACTCTCTCAAATTCACTTAAATTCCCTTATTCCAAATTTATAATATCATCATTTCCTTTCTAAATTTCATTTTTCTTTTTATTTTATAATTTTACTTTTAATTTTCAAGTTTCAATTTCCAAATTCCAATATATTTTATATATATATATATATATACATATATATATATATATCATACATCTATTTTTTTAATTTTTAACATATATTTATTTTCAAAAAAATGAAAATGTCAAATTTCTTTCATCGTTCATGCTCTGTTTCTTGACCTTTTGGTTCTACTGAAATTTCTAATTTGGGTGACGAATCATTTAATGAAATCGAGCCCGATATTCATCCGAAGGAGAAGCTTCCTTTGGCACCACCATCATTTGGTCGTGGTCGTGGAGGAGGTCATGCTCAAACACAATCATCAGCTGCCACCACTACTGCTACATCATCAAGACCGAAGTTTAGTCGAAAAAAAATAAGCAGGGTATGAGAGTATTTCGGCATAGTAGCAAAAGAAGGTGAGACAAATAAATATTGTGCTATCTGTAAATTGTGCAAAAGCGTTTACTCTTATAACTCCGGTGGAGGTGGTGGCGGTACAGGTAAGTATAAAAGACATTTAATTACTATACATAAAATTAATCCTGATGCCGAAGAAAATGAAATTTTAGAAGGTAAACAATCTCAAATTAATACATATGATGGTGGAAAAAATTTTAATTTTGATAATGTTCAAGCTAAACGTGGTTTAGTTAAATTTGTAGTTAGGACTGAACAACCATTCACAATTTGTGAAAAAACAAGATATTTAGAATTTGTTTGTAAATATTTACAATCCGCATATAAATCTGTTTCTAGACATACATTAAAAAAAGATTGCATGGATATGTTTAAAGAATATAGACAAGCTTTAATTGATAAACTTAGTAATATTTCATCTAAGGTTAGTTTAACTAGTGATATATGGACTAGTACTAATGATATAAGTTATCTTGTTATAACTTGTCATTGGATAGATGAAGATTGGTCCATGCAAAAACAAATTTTATCTTTAGATGTAATAGAAGAAGCACATAATTCATATACTATTCATAAATATATTAGTAAAGTTTGTAAATTATATGGACTAGAAAATAATAGAGTTTTTGCTATTACTTTTGATAATGCTTCGAGTAATACTGCAGCTATTCCTCATTTAATTAAAAGTTTAAACCCTATTATGCAAGGCATATTTTTTCATGCAAGATGTGCATATAATATTATAAATTTATGTGTTCAAAGTGGTTTTAGTTCTAGTGGTACTAGTAGTGGCATAGGTCCAATTGATAAAATTAAAATTTTAGCAAAATGGATTCGCATACCAAGTAATAAACGTGAATGGAAGCAAATTTGTATAGCAAATAATATACCTGTTAAAGCGTTTCCACTTCCCGTGGAAACAAGATAGAATTCAGTTCATCGTTTGCTTTTTTCTATTTTACCTTATAAAGAACTTGTTACTCCTTTTTATAACAATTATACAAGTAGCACACATTTAGTACTTTTGGAAGAAGATTTGACTTTTATTGAATATTGTGTTGATTTATTATCTACTTTTAAAGATGCAACCGAAATATTTTCAACTCAATTTTATCCAACTACACCGTATCCTATTTCTACACAATGTTTGAAAATTTTGTAAAATTTAGGAATCATGAAACTTTAAGTTCTTTTGTATATGATATGGAGGAAAAATTTTAAAAATATTGGGAAATAATTCCTCCTATTTATTGTATTGCAACTTTACTAGATCTTAGTCAAGGTGAGGTAAATATAGAGATTTTTTTTATTGTTATAAAGAATTTCTTGGTCTTGATTCTATTGATGATCAAAAGTCCTCAATTAATAATCTTTTTCGAGAATTGTTTAATGTTTATGAAGCAAAAAGGGAGCAATTCAACTTTAACCAAGGAGAAGAAGATTCATACGAAGAAACCGAGAGTAACAAAAAAGGAAAAGGAATTTTAAATGCAATTAAGGAAGCAGCAAAGAAGAGAATGAAGCTAAAAGGAAAAGCTAGCGGATCGGGATCAACAACTCGACGAAGTTATAGCTTCAATGAGCTAGGATTTTTCTTAAGTCAAGATTTTTCTATAGATGAAAACTTTGATCTTCTCTAATGGTGGAAAGAAAACCAAAAACAATTTCCAATTTTAGCTTCCATGGCTCGAGATGTTTTTGGGTGCAAAGTTTCTTCTGTTGCTTCGGAATCCGCATTCTCGACATGTGGAAGAATTATTGGAGACCATCGAACCACTCTTAATTCGGATTCATTGTGCATGTTAACATGCCTTAAAGATTGGTTTGATGCGGAATCGCGCAATATCGAACTTGGAATGGCCAATGAATTCGCTAATAATAATCCAGAAGAGGAGGAAGAAATTTCCAAGGCAATCCGTATAAATTATGAAGAGTAGAGAATAATTTTTTTTTTGTAAATTGTATGTAAAATTGTAAATAAGTTTAGTCATTGTAAATATTTTTATGGACTACGGTCCCGTGGTTTTTACCCTTCTAACTTTTGAAGGGTTTTCCACGTAAAAAATCTTTGGTCTCCTACTCTCTCCTTTTTCTCCTTTATTATTATTATTATTATTATTATTATTATTATTATTATTATTATTATTATTATTACATACCAAATTAATTAATGTTATACTTATCTATATTTAAAATAAATAAATATTTAAAATACAAAATGAATGAATATTTTAAAAACATATTGTTAGCTTTAAATTGTCATATATATTTTGAAATGACAAAAACTTAAGTAAGATTTAATGTTATAATTCATATTGTAAATTTGCCTTATCACACATGATTTTCTCAATACATTTCAAGTGATCATATCAAACATTAAGATTATGATTTAATGATGCATACTCTTATTGGTCTTAATACTTTGTAAATGTTTTGAATATTTTAGAAAATCACTTGATGAATTTTTGGACCATGTTTTCATCAGAGAAAGTCAAGAAAAACTCCCACAAAATATTGGGTTGAATTAGGATCAAAGACTATATCTTTTCTAACCCAAAAGTGCAGGAAAAATGCCCTCTGGAGGCATGGGATCGATCCCATAGGGAAAGGATCGATCCCTTTTTGATAGAAGCACTCCAATGCGTGAAATGAAGGAAAGGATCAATCCCTTTGGTGAAAGGATCGATCCCTTTATGTCAGAAAGTCCCCAACGGCTAGTTTCTGTGAGACACAACAGTTAGTTTTTGTTTTGGCTCCAACCAACGTCCATAAACCATCCAAGGGACTATAAATAGCGGCTTAAAAGCTAAAGGAAGCAAGAGGAACTACTCAGCAACTCCATAACACATATTCCTCAAATCCTCAAGCCTCAAACAACAAATCAAGAGCTCCAAAGTCTTCATCTTCTATCATTCACTTATCTTTTGTATAGGCTTTTCATTGTGCCTAATTTCTATAATCACTTGCCTACCTAGAGGCCTTTCTTTGATTACATCTCTTGTAAACACTAAAAGGGGAGGTTTCTCTTTAGCCTAAGAAAAAGAGGGAGGTTTCTCTTTAGCTTAAGAAAAAGATGGAGGTTTCTCTTGAGCCTAGAAAAAGAGAGAGGTTTCTCTTGAGCCTTTAAAAAGAGGGATTGTAAAGACAAATTCAAGTATAGTGAATTTGGGAAAATCCTTGGGAGCGTCTCAAGGTAGAGGACGTAGGCAAGTTGTCGAACCTCTATAAATCGCTTGTGTAAATCTCTTTCCCTACTCTCTTTACTTGCAATTATATTGTGCTTATTGATTTGAATTTATATTGCATGCTTGAGTAGTCTAGAGAACTTAGAAAATATCAATCTAAGCTAGAGAATTTAGAGGAACTGAAAACGAACTTAAGGTTAGTAAAAACCGATTCACCCCCCTCTCGGTATAGCTATAGAGCCAATAATTGGTATCAGAGCTTGGGCTCGAGATTGATTTAGACTAACCTCTATCGAGCAAAACGATCTTAAATGGCTCACTTGAATGTAGGCACACCCTTAGGAGAAGAGGGACACTCATTAGTTAGACCTTCACTCTTCAATGGTGAGAATTACTCTTATTGGAAAATTAAGATGATGCTATTTGTGCAATCCAATGATTATGAAATGTGGAGAATAATAGTTAATGGCCCTAGAATCCCAATAAAGAAAGTAGATGGAAAAGTTGTCCGTAAGAGTGAAGATGAGTGGGACACCAACGAGATGAGATTGGCACAATTGAATGCCAAGGCTATGCACACCCTCTTTTGTGCATTAGGTCCCAATGAGTATAATAGAGTCTCCTTATGTGAAAATGCTAAACAAATATGGGACAAACTAGCCATCACACATGAAGGGACAAATCAAGTTAGAGAAACCAAAGTAGGAATGCTCACACATGATTACGAGCTATTTAGGATGAAAGAAAATGAGTTCATTAGTGAAATGTTCACTAGGTTTAATGATATAATTAATGGACTTAAGGCTCTAGGCAAGGCTTATTTCAATGTTGAAATGGTAAAGAAAATTTTGAATAGCTTGCCTAAGTCATAAGAGGCAAAGGCAACCTCAATAGAAGAGTCTAAAGATCCAAATACCTTGTCTCTAGATGAACTTATGGGCTCTTTACTTACTCATGAAATGAAATTAAAAAGAAATGAAGAGCCTTCAAAGAAAGTAGGGGTAGCACTTAAGTCTTCCACTCATGAGGATGATAGTGATGAAAGTGGAAATAAGGAAGAAAAGGAAATGACAATGTTTGCCAAAAGATTCAATAGATTTATGAGAATGAAAGAGAGAGAGAGAGTAATAGGAGACATCAAAGGGGAGAGTCAAGTAGAAGAGAAAAGGACCCCTTAGTATGTTATGAGTGCAATGAACCGGGTCATACTAAGTTAGATTACCTCTTACTTAGGAAGGAAAAGGATAGGAAGCCTAGGAAGAAAGCATTTGTGGCTGCATGGAGCGATAGTGATAGCTCCGATGAGGAAAATGTAGATGAAGAGGTAGCCTACTCATGCTTTATGGCTATTAGTGATGATGAGGCTAATAGTAGTTCTAGTGAAGATAATGATTATACCTTTAGTGAACTACAAAATGCCTTTAATGATTTAGCAAATGAATTTCAATGCATGAAATCCAAATATAAGAAAATCATTGCTAAATTAAAAATAGAAAATGAAGCCTTGATAAATACTAAGCTAGAATTTGAAAAGAAATTAGAAGAGGCTAACTTAGAAATAAATGAGTTGAATAAAAAGAACTTAAATTTGCATAACTCATTTTCTAGGTTTTATATGGGTCAACAAAAGCTAGATCACATGTTAGAGACCCAAAGAGCTTTCTTTGACAAAGATGGGTTAAGATATAATGCAATACAAAAAGAAACTCATCTAAAGAATTTCCTTGTGAGGAAAAATACTATGCATGATCTATCTCTTACATGCTCACTATGCAATAGAATAGGACACTCTTCACAAGCATGCACATATAGAAAAACCAAATTTAGAGGAAGAGTTGTTAGAAAAATGTGGGTGCCAAAGCATGCTATGAATAATGATGATTTGAGCTTGAAATGGATCCCAAAAGGATCGTTTTTGTTTGCACTAACTCTCATGGACCCAAGAAAATTTGGGTACCAAAGCATGCATAAATTTGTTTGTTGTAGGAGTGTTAGAGCATGGGAATACAATGGAACAATGGAGTTTAAATGCTCAACACATCCTCATGGAGTTTGCTCGTGAGAAAAAGGGAGAGCTTGGAAATCCATCCTTAGCAAGGTGATAACAATTTCTCAAAGAATGGCTAATGGTGGATCCAACACATCAAGGCAAAGCACTCTCAAGCAAAGGAGCTTTGTAAGCTTAATTCCTTACTCCTTAAATTTTTTTTATTTGATTGGTTATGCCTTGATGAGAAAATTGGTTAATGATTAATGATGCATTGTGAATGAGCAAAAGGCATGTTTAGTGACTTTGAAATGATTTTTGGTTTTCTACATCTTGAGCAAGTTTGATATGTCTAGATAATATATTTAGTTGCTTAAAAGCTGTCAAATATGTCATATATGCAAAATGCCTTGTCATGAGCCTTAATGAAGAATATGCATGTTAGAAATCATGGCATGTTGTTCACAAGATGTATGTTTTAATGATATATATGCTTAAAATCTATGTGAACAAGTTTGTTTTGACATATTTATGTAATTCAATGCATTGGTTTGGTCAAAATATGCTTAAATCTCAAAATGACCTCCTTTGAGGCCAAAAATATATTTTATTGTGTAAATTCTTCCAAAATTGCAAAATCTTTTGTAAAATGGTTTTTCATTCATGCTTTTCATTCACACAAGTCCAAAATCATGTTTTACAAATGTTTAAACCCTTGGACTTAAATTACTCAAAAACGGAGTTTTGATACCTCACAAGTTCAATTTTTTGTCAAAACAACTGCAGAATCTGCAGGAAACATATGAGAAAGGGATCGATCCCCCTCCTAAAGGGATCGATCCCCCCAAGCCAAAAAGGGCTTTCCTGCATGTTTTCAATCGAAATTGAGAAAAACTTTTCATTGTTTTGATACTTTCTTTCTTCTCAACTTAAAATTCATTATTTTAACTTCTTTTTGATGATCTTTAAACTATGAAAATTCATTTTTCATTGATATCATGCCTCAACTCCATCAATTTGTAGCATTTCCAACAAATGGTATCACTTTCAACAATCAATATCATTTTTCTTAAGCTCACAAGAGCAAAATCATTTTTCTTGTTGAAAACATTCATGAATCTTGAAATAATCTTGAAATATATTTTTAATGAATGCTTAAACATAATTTTGAAGAATTATTTCAAGAATTTATGGATATATTTGAGAATTTGATGAACTTGTGCATAATTAATATTCTTCATTCCTTTTGTTCATCTTAGTCAAGCATGCTTGTAGGATTATGTTTCTTAGCTTGACTCAACTACTCCACACTAGGTTTCATGATAACTATACATCTAGTGGAAGAATAATTAAAACTTGACCTTAAGGATTGATTTCAAATGTAAATTCAACAATTAGTAATGGTCATTGGCCTATAATTTGTGATGGTAAATGAAGCATGAAACTTTATCATCCATGTACTTAAATTTTTCTTATGGACAAATTATTAAAGAACTTGGGCTTTAATGAATCTTTCCTTGCTCATAATTGATTAAGGACTTGAATTGGAAAATGAGCATAGGATTTTTGTACTTGAAACCATGGAAGAAAATATGTTTGCTTGAATACCTTTATTGTTTAAATCTTCCATATGGTATAACTTTGTGAATATGAATATAGATTAATACTTTATGATAGTATGCTAATGTTTAATTAATCCATATGCATATTTGATGGTGTGTTCTTGCATTTTTAGAATGATTATTTTCTTGACATGAACACACTACACATAAATATTGGATTCATACAAAATGACTAAGTCAACCATTAGTAACAATTGGTATTAAGATTGAAATAAGAATTAGTATCATTGGTAACCATATTTTCAATAATTGGTAAGCCGAAACTAAATTGCCAATTGATATGAGCTTTAAATTGACAATTATTCTTGTGCTCTTTAGTTTGAAATGACACATAGAGAAGAATCCATTTAGGATATTTTTGCATGAAACTCTTGTGTGCTAGAATTTGTAATTAATTGCTATATGTCTTAATTCTATGCACACTCTTGCTTGAACATGAATTATGAGCTCTTGCATATGATATGTCATCTAATTTCAGCTCAGAATCATGATGTATTACCATGCACCTTAGTTGGATTTTAGAAGAACAATTGCTATTTCTAGGTGCTTGCTTAATTTCTTATCAATTGGAAACTTCTTACGAAATTATTTATAAACAATTGGTATAGGATCATAAATCCTGTTCTTTGCATGAATATTTCATACTCTTTATGAACAATTGACTTATTTATTTATGCTATGAGTCCCATGTACTAACATGTTTCTTGTTGGATGGAGCATATTCCTTTATCTCTTCTCACATAGCCATGATTTTAGGGGGAGCAATTTTTTTTGATTATTTTTCCTTCTTTTTGCTATGACAAAAAGGGGGAGAGATAAATATTAAAAGGGAGAGATATTAAGGGAGAGAAATAGTTTGAAAATTCATTTTCAAAACCCATGCTTATATTAAGGGGGAGCTTTATCAAATCCTGCTTTATTTGAGGGGGAATATTTTATCAAAGAATTTTCAAAGCAAATTTACATTAAGTTTTGTCATATCAAAAAGGGGGAGATTGTTAGCTTTAAATTGCCATATATATTTTGAAATGACAAAAACTTAAGTAAGATTTAATGTTATAATTTATATTGTAAATTTGCCTTATCACACATGATTTTCTCAATACATTTCAAGTGATCATATCAAACATTAAGACCATGATTTAATGATGCATACTCTTATTGGTCTTAATACTTTGTAAATGTTTTGAATATTTTAGAAAATCAATTGATGAATTTTTGGACCATGTTTTCATCAGAGAAAGTCAAGAAAAACTCCCACAAAATATTGGGTTGAATTAGGATCAAAGACTATATCTTTTCTAACCCAAAAGTGCAGGAAAATGCCCTCTGGAAGCATGGGATCGATCCCATAGGGAAAGGATCGATCCCTTTTTGGCAGAAGCACTCCAATGCGTGAAATGAAGGAAAGGATCGATCCCTTTGGTGAAAGGATCGATCCCTTTATGTCAGAAAGTCCCCAACGGCTAGTTTCTTTAAGACACAACGGCTAGTTTCTGTTTTGGCTCCAACTAACGTCCACAAACCATCCAAGGGACTATAAATAGAGGCTTAGAAGCTAAAGGAAGCAAGAGGAACTACTCAGCAACTCCATAACACATATTCCTCAAATCCTCAAGCCTCAAACAACAAATCAAGAGCTCCAAAGTCTTCATCTTCTATCATTCACTTATCTCTTGTATAGGCTTTTCATTGTGCCTAATTTCTGTAATCACTTGCCTACCTAGAGGCCTTTCTTTGATTACATCTCTTGTAAACACTAAAAGGGGAGGTTTCTCTTTAGCCTAAGAAAAAGAGAGAGGTTTCTCTTGAGCCTAGAAAAAGAGAGAGGTTTCTCTTGAGCCTTTAAAAAGAGGGATTGTAAAGGCAAATTCAAGTATAGTAAATTTGGGAAAATCTTTGGGAGCGTCTCAAGGTAGAGGACGTAGGCAAGTTGTCGAACCTCTATAAATCGCTTGTGTAAATCTCTTTCCTTACTCTCTTTACTTGCAATTATATTGTGCTTATTGATTTGAATTTATATTGCATGCTTGAGTAGTCTAGAGAACTTAGAAAATATCAATCTAAGCTAGAGAATTTAGAGGAACGGAAAAACGAACCTAAGGTTAGTAAAAACCGATTCACCCCCCTCTCGGTATAGCCTATAGAGCCAACACATATTAAATAAATGAATAAATGAATAAATGAATAAATATTAAGTAAATGATATTTCAAACATAATAAATTATTTTAAATGCAAAATGAATATAATAAATGAATACAAATAATGATATGAAAAATTATATTGCAAAATGAATATAATAATAAATTAATAATATTCATAATATCATTATTTGTATTTTCTCCTTTTTCTCCTTTTATTATTATTATTATTATTATTATTATTATTATTATTATTATTATTATTACATACCAAATTAATTAATGTTATACTTATCTATGTTTACAATAAATAAATATTTAAAATACAAAATGAATCATCATCATCATCATCATCAGAGCCTTTATCCCAATAGATTGGGGTAGGCTAATGAACCAATATCTAAAATCATGTTAGATCGTCCATATGTATTCTCTGCCTCCATAGATTCCTATTCAAGGCCATTTGCTCATCTAATTCTAAAACCTCCATGTCTTTCCAAACTACTTCCTTCCAAGTCTTTTTCGGTCTTCCTCTAGTCTTAACCCTTCTCTCAACATCCATAGCCTCTATTCTCCTAACTGGAGCATCTACAGGTCTACGTCTTACATGTCCAAACCAACATAAACGATTTTCACACATTTTGTCTCCGATAGGTACCACTCCAATCATCTTACGAATATGATCATTTCTCATTCTATCCTTTCTTGTGTATCCACATATCCACCGTAACATTCTCATTTCTGTTACACTCATCTTTTGTGTATGTAGCCTCTTAGTCGCCCAACATTCACTACCATATAACAATGTTGGTCTAACAACTGTCCTATAAAACTTGCCTTTCAACCATGTAGGAATTCCTTTATCGCACAACACACCTGTAGCACTTCTCCACTTACTCCATCCAGCTTGGATCCTATAGGTCACATCACCATCAATCTCTCCATCCATCTGTATTATTGATCCCAAGTATCGAAAATGATCCCGCTTAGGTATCGCCACCCCATCTAACTTCACTACATCATGCTCTTCCAGTCGGTTAGAACTGAATTTACACTCCATGTATTCAGTCTTCACTCTGCTTAGTTGAAATCCTTTTGATTCCAACGTTTGTCTCCATAATTCCAACTTTGTATTGATCTCCGCTCTAGTTTCCGCACATAGGACAATATCATCTGCAAACATCATACACCAAGGCACCTTATGTCACGCCCGATCTTTCTTAATATCTTACGGAAGCCTAAATTGCGGAATTAATTTTTTTTTCTTATATCACTATTCATTTGTAGGTGAATATGTAGGCCAATCTCAATTTCATATAACTCCCTTGATATATCTAGGCACATCTACCAACATACATAATGACAATTCAAAAAGTATATTGATCGTCATATTCCAATAATACATAATCTAGCTTACATCCCAGACTCATCACATAAGTATATATATGTACAATCAAAAGAATTCCAATACACTGTGCCATCATCCATCTCTATCTATAAAAACCGCTGGGAGCCATATACCTTAGACTGTGCAGGGAAGTCCACTCTCAAGAAGCTTCCCAAGCCAAAAAGAACAGTCGCTGTATCGATCACTCTGAAAGGGAGGGGAAAGAAGAGGGGAGTGAGTCATAAACTCAGTAAGTAACAACAATAAGCAACTAAATTATACCAAGCATCCCTCATTTATGAAAGCTAATTCAAATCACTTTCAAATAAATCAAATCAATTATGCTGCATCAAACTTAAAACACAGTATGGAACTTAATAGCAAATCATAATCGAATATGGAGTTCCATCATTAGACTAGAAGTCTTAATATCAAACCATACTTAAAGTATGCAGTGAAGTCAATAAAACAAATCATAGTACCAAGAGAGTTCACAGAGTATCAGTCGATGCTACTTAGAGCAAACAAACCCACGGTAGCTAACCGTAGCAAACTCCCATAAAGGGCGCTGCCTATGCATAGACCAATCAAACCCCGGCTCATTGCGCATATGAAACCGGGACCTGTCCAAACGTAATATACGGGACAAGCCAAACGTCTCCGAGGCTAATGCTCGAGAAACAGTGCTCTAAGTCAATCAAATGTGTCTACAAAGTTCTCAAGGTACAATGCCCTGAGGTCTTAATACCTCGGGTCTAAAACAAATATCCGGTAGTCTTAAAACAAATCTCATTCTTCCCTGACCTCATAGCGATCATTGTAGTTTATAAGGAAGTAATTTAACAAACAAGACTCACAAGGCATTTAAAAACATTAACAAGGTTACAACACAAAGTATAAAATCATATTAAGTCAGAATTTAATTTGAACCTTTAAAACATTTAAAATATTTCTTGTGTATATAATACGCGCAAACAATACATTTCTTGTGAGCCCATCACTTGTTTACAAACCATTTCTAGTAAAGCAAAATCAACAGTCAAGGGAAGACATCTCATATGCAGCATTCATTTGGTTTCAATTGCCAAATTCCAAGAGTTTATAGCATTAAGCAAATTGGATGCAAGTAGTCACTTAGGGTTACTTACAGTACTTCCTTAGCTTCTGAATCAGTTCTCCCTCGCCTACCAAGTCTTGGAGTATCGATTGATTTTGGGTCTATCTTAGTCCTTAGGACAACCCTCTACATAACAAATGGTAGATTGAATCAATCTCTATACATCCATCGATCTTAGTATTTCAAATCATAAGCTAACATTAAGCATTGTATAATTCAACAAGAAACAATACTTGGCTGTGTTTTCAGAGTTATTTCAAACGTTACTAGCACCGTTTATTGTCTTTTCGTTCATTTGAACTACTTATGACCCATTTGGTCTATTTCTGTCCTTTAAGGTTTCGGACCTTATGGTATTGTGCTAGCCTTAGGTATAAATTTCAGAACTTGGTTGTCAAACCGACATTTTTATATCACTTCTAACTCAAATCCCTATTTATACATATAAGGCTCATTTTCTAATTCATTTTGTGCCATTTCCCATAAATTTTTAGACCTTGATCCAAATCTGTCACAGTAGGCAGGAAATTTCCTGACCTGTGTACAGTAAAATGCCTACTACCAACTATAGGGATATGAGATCTTTACAAACTCAATACCATGTAAATCATGACTCATTTATCTTTCTGAACATGTAAAGTTTGCAGTCATATATGATCTGGACAATTTTCTATGAATATTTGAAGTTTACAT
This sequence comes from Heritiera fomes, assembly GCA_032173925.1. Classification (NCBI taxonomy): domain Eukaryota; kingdom Viridiplantae; phylum Streptophyta; class Magnoliopsida; order Malvales; family Malvaceae; genus Heritiera; species Heritiera fomes. Next base: position 24,648,041 of record JAPDPM010000001.1, read on the forward strand.
TAAAAATCTGTCCCCAGCAGTGAGTATCCTGCATGCATTCATACATATCTTACGCCATGAAGTTCCAAATCTGGAAATTCCAAAACTAGATGAAAGTTAACTCATTTACCTATCTAGAAGTGTAAGATTCATAATTTAATTCCTCCTACATCAATACCAGAAATTTCCCAAAGTTCAGTATGTCCAGCAGTTTCTTGACACAGTAAACACTGACCAATATGCACAAACTGTCTCATATCTGGTTATAGGAGTATCCAAATGATGCAAACCCAAAGCCATCATGTTCCTAACTTAATTATCCTTTCTAGACATGTAAGGCTTGCACCCTAATTCAATTTAGGCCATTTTCTATGATTTTCCAAAGTTTCAGTATGTACAGTAGTCTCCTGACACAGTAAACACTGACCAATATGCATAAACGGTCTCATATCTGGTTATAGGAGTATCCAAATGATGCAAACTCAGAACCATCATGCTCCTAACTTAATTACCTTTCTAGACATGTAAGGCTTGCAACCTAATTCAATTTATGCCATTTGCTATGATTTTTCCAAAGTTTCAGTATGTACAGTAGTCTCCTGACATAGTAAACACTGACCAATATGCACAAACTGTCTCATATCTGGTTATAGGAGTATCCAAATGATGCAAACTCAGAACCATCATGCTCCTAACTTAATTACCTTTCTAGACATGTAAGGCTTGCAACCTAATTCAATTTATGCCATTTGCTATGATTTTTCCAAAGTTTCAGTATGTACAGTAGTCTCCTGACATAGTAAACACTGACCAATATGCACAAACTGTCTCATATCTGGTTATAGGAGTATCCAAATGATGCAAACCCAGAACCATCATGTTCCTAACTTAATTATCCTTTCTAGACATGTGAGGCTTGCACCCTAATTCAATTTAGGCCATTTGCTATGATCTTCCAAAGTCAGGACTGTGATTCACGTTTCTGGACAGAACACCCTGCACTCATTTGGGCATAACTCAAGCTACAGAAATCCAATTCAAGAAATTCCAAAACCAGCTTTCTTGTAACTTAAAGGGACATAATTCATAATTTTTCCAGAATTTTTCTGTATGTAGAACTATTAAACTGCTCATTTTCATCTCCACTCATATAGAACAGCAAATTTCCAGATTCACATCAAGTCAGAATTTTTTTTGTTTATCTTTATCTAACAATAGCCATTTACATTTAGCTCATCACAATATCATATTCATGCATAATAATTAACCATTATAGGGTTAGAAACTTACCCCCTTAATTTGATGCACAAACAGAAACTGTTGGAGCCATTTCAGACCATTTCTCCAAGCTTGTTTGCTGTCAAACCTATACACATCAATGTCAATCCAATGAACACATTTGCATTCTATTTCCATAGATTAATTCCAACATAAGCACATCAACTCACCTCAATTTACTACCTTTCTTATTTGCCCTGAAATCCCAATCTAAATCTGCTGTAGTTTGGGTTTCAACTCCTCACTTCTTCAATCACCAATGGCAGCTCACTCTCATTCCTTCTCCATTCACTTCTCTTACCCTAATCTTGTTGAACCAAGACTCCCATTGCTCTTATGACTCAGGATTTCTTGGTCAGCTTATACTCCCATCAGCAATGCTTCCTTCATTTCATTTTTTGCTTCTTTAACCCTAGAAATCCCTAGATCAGTGATGCCTTTGGGTGAAAGGGATGAGGGTTTGAAGAGAACTTCAATCTATGGCCGGAATGAGGGAGGAGGAAGAGGAGTTCTTCTTGCTAAGGTTGTCGACAAGTGCTGGAGGAATTTTGCTCTTCTTGGTTTCGGTTTTGGGGAGGAAAACAGAAGAGAAAAACGTGACCTATATTTCCAGCCTTTAAATTATGTTTTCCAGCCTTTTTCTCCCTTATAATACCAGCCATTGATTTATTTTACTAGCCTTTGACTTGTAACATCAGCCCTTGATTCATTTGGCAGCCCTTACTCTTGTTTCCAGCCCTTACTCTTGTATTTCCAATCCTCATTTCATCAGTTTCTAATAAACCAATTTAACATAAATGGATTAATAGATAAATAACCATTGTTTCAAGCAAATAATAATGCCTTCCATTTTTCTATTGTCTTAATAATTCTAATTTCCATAACTTATATATGTGTATATATATATATATATATATATATTTTTTTTTTATACACATATATTTAATTCTCTTATAATATATCTTAATCAATTTAATTTATTTCCTACTTCATATCTTAGTACCTACATACTCACATTTACATATCCATCGCTTCTTGACCAAGATGGCCCGAATATTCTCAACTTCCATAATCTGTCCAAATTCCAAAATAACCTCAAGTCAGTCAAAATTACTCTAGTATACTTATGATAGATATCGAAATTAAGGGTTATTACACCTTATCCTGGATGGATTTTGTCAGTTCGTCCATAACTACCGCAAACAAGAATGGACTCAACGCTGACCCTTGGTGTAATCCCACCGTGATAGGAAACTCACTTGTTTGCCCCCCACCTGTCCTCACATGTGTCCTTGCGCCTCTATACATGTCCTTAATTAGTTTAATATATTTCAAAGGAACTCTTTTCTTCATTAAGGACCACCAGAGTACCTCCCTAGGCACTTTATCATATGCTTTCTCCAAATCTATAAAGACCATATGAAGATCTTTACCTATTACTCGAAAGCGCTCCATAAGTTGTCTAAGCAAATATATTGCCTCCATAGTTGATCGACCTGGCATAAAACCAAATTGATTCTCCGATATCTCTACATTCTTTCTTAATCTCCGTTCTATCACTATCTCCCATAGTTTCATCGTGTGACTCATCAATTTTATGCCTCGGTAGTTGGCGCAACTTTGAATATCTCTCTTGTTCTTATATAAAGGTACTAAGACACTCTTCCTCCATTCCTCTGGCATTTTGTTAGTGTGCCAAATCTTATTAAATAGATTTGTTAACCACCTAACTCCTACATCTCCAAGGCATTTCCAAACTTCAATTGGAATGTCATCAGGTCCAACAGCTTTTCCATTCTTCATCATCTTTAGTGCCTCTTTTACCTCTGTCTCTTGGATTCTACGCATAAAACACCGATTTAAATCCTTAAGAGGCACTGAAATATTATCCAAAACTTTATTTTGTCCGTTATTAAATAATTTGTTAAAATAATCTCGCCACCTATCCTTAATGTCATTATCTTTAACGAGAGTTCTTTGATGCTCATCCTTAATACATTTCACGACTCCTAGGTCGCGACTCTTCCTTTCTCTTGCTTGCGCCAATCTGTATATCCTTTTCTCTCCCTCCTTTGTGTTCAATTTGTCGTAAATTTCTTTCGCAACCTTCGTCTTAGCTTCTGCCACAGCCTTCTTTGCCTCCTTTCTTGCTACCTTATATTCCGAAAAACTCTCTTCTGTATTGTTCTTCTTTAAAGCCTTGTAACGCTCTCGCTTAGTCTTTATAGCATCTTTTACTACTGCAGTTCACCATGTTGCGTCCTTTCCAGTCGGCACTCTTCCGTTTGATACTCCTAATGTCTCTTTGCCTACCTCCCGGATGCATTTTGCCATCTTATTCCACATTACATTTGGGTTCTCTTCTGTTGTCCAAGCCTCTTTTTGAATCCAACTATCTCTACATATTGTATGACAATCTTCTTTTAGCTTCCACCATCGAATCCGTTCAATTCCTTTTTGTTGGTTCCTTCGATGTCGTCTATCTATCTTCATATCTAGAACTAAGAGTCTATGTTACGTGGTAACACTCTCACCTGATATAACCTTACAATCCAAACATCTATGTCTATCCCTACTCCTAGTTAAAAAGAAATCTATCTGACTTGCTCTTGGTCCACTTCTAAAGGTTATAAGATGAGAATCTCTCTTCTTAAACAATGTATTTGCTAGGATTAGGTCATAAGATAAAGCAAAATTTAAGATAGCATCTCCTCCCTCGTTTCTTACACCATAACTAAAACCCCCCATGTACTCTCTCAAAACCCTCTCTACTTGTACCAACATGTCCATTAAGATCACCGCCAATAAAAAGGTTTTCTCCTATGGGTACTTCTTGTACTACCTTATCTAAATCCTCCCAAAACTGTCGTTTACTAACCTCATCAAGTCCTATCTGGGGTGCATACACGCTAATGACATTCAACACCTCTTCTCCTAAAACTAGTTTAACCAAAATAATCATATCCCCTTGTCTCTTGATCTGTACAACATCCTTATGGTACTCTTTATCTATAATGATACCTACTCCATTTCGGTCTCTATCTTTCCCTGTGTACCAAAGCTTATATTGCCAAGGTGCTATCTCTCTAGCCTTTTCCCCAACCCATTTGGTCTCTTGGAGACACAAAATGTTAACCCTCCTCCTACTCATAACCTCACAAATCTCACCTAACTTACCACTAAGCGTACCTATATTCCAAGATCCTAACCTAAGCTTATGGTTATGGACTAACTTCTTTACCCACCCCCGTCCATTGTGGTGTGGGAACCTTTGCCTATTTAACACCACATCCAGGCGTCGATGTGGCGCGTCACTTCCGGGCGACGACCTAGCAACCCTTGCCCACTTTTCACTACACCCGGGCTCCGATGCAGCGCATCGCTGTGTAGGGGACGCCCCAACGATGTTTTGATATTGGTTCATTTCATGAGATTGGACTAGTTTTTAAGGCTGGTTGTCCAAACCTACCGCCACCCTCCTCCTTTACCCGGGCTTGGGACCGGCTGCGTTAACTCACACAGGCGGAGTTAAAATACAAAATGAATGAATATTTTAAAAACATATTAAATAAATGAATAAATATTAAGTAAATGATATTTCAAATATAATAAATTATTTTAAATGCAAAATGAATATAATAAATGAATATAAATAATGACATGTAAAATTATATTGCAAAATGAATATAATAATAAATTAATAATATTCATAATATCATTATTTGTATTTTCTCCTTCTTCTCCTTTATTATTATTATTATTATTATTATTATTATTATTACTACATACCAAATTAATTAATGTTATACTTATCTATGTTTAAAATAAATAAATATTTAAAATACAAAATGAATGAATATTTTAAAAACATATTAAATAAATGAATAAATATTAAGTAAATAATATTTCAAATATAATAAACTATTTTAAATGCAAAATGAATATAATAAATGAATATAAATAATGATATGCAAAATGATATTGCAAAATGAATATAATAATAAATTAATAATATTCATAATATCATTATTTGTATTTTGAATCAAATATCATTTTATCATAATAACTTTATTATAATATTATATTCATAATATAACTTTATTTTATTATAACAATAATTTTATTAAATAATTTTATAGTAATTTATTTTTTTATTATTGTTACATTAATTAAATAAATTATAATATAATTTTATAATAAATTATTGTTAAATTAAACTATTAACATTATTTATTATAAAAATAAATTTATTAGATTAAATTATTAAAATATATTAATATATATTAAAATAAATTAATATAAATTTTTAAGAATAAAAGTTTTAAATGTAAAAAAAAAACTGGACTGAACCGATTTAAACCGGTTTGGTTCGGTTTTTGGGCAAACCGGTCCAACGAACAGGGCTGGTTCGCCTCCTAATAACATGCGAACCAGACCAGTCCGGACCAGTTCTCTACCGATTCAGACCGATTTCATTTTCCAAGGGTCGAAACCGGTCCGGTCAAACTCGTAACCACCTCTACTACTAATACCAACTCTTTTGTGGGCCACATATAGAGGGCCAAATCTGCTTTCCAAAACATAATCGACCTTATTAGAAAATCTAAGATTAAACTCGTCTTTAGATTTCTATCAAAACTAATTATGGTAGAGTTCTATCAATTTTTTTTTTGATAAAGAGTTCTATCAAATTAAAAACAATTAACTCTCCATATTTAATTAACAATTAATGTTTAATCTAAAATCTAACAATTATTACCTCTTCTTCTTAAAAAATTAAAATAAAATTTTGATTTCTCATTCCCTCTTAAATATAAACATATATAAATTACAAATAAAAAAATATAATCAAAGCCAAACATTATATTTTAAATAAAACAAATCAATCAACAAACTATCCATTTTGAATATATAACTAAACAAATCTACTATGAAATTGAATTAAGTTCATATCAATCATCAATATAATAAAAGTTGTTGAGATTTTCCACGTCGCTCACCTGACTTCTTAGGTTTTCTATCTCTGTTTTATTTTTTGGCTTTGAATGATTCTTGCTATGTTTGTGGGTATTTAAAAATTCTACTCTTAGTTTTTGCTCTTTTTTCCATCCTTCCCGAGGTTCTATTTAGGCTTCATAATCATATGGGATGCACCAAAGCACGCTTCCAAATGCTATGTGGGTCCCGTGACTCCCCTTATGACTTTTTTTTTGTTACACCTCTTATGACTTATCTCTTTGATTTCCTTCTCCTCTTCTTTTAGTTCCTTGCGACCATGCCTAACTCTCTACCAAAAGAGTTTCTTTACCAATCGACATTTTCCCAACACGATCCCTTCTCCCATGCTTCTTTCCTCTCTATCGACCAACACATCATCGTTATTACCCATTTTCCACCCCTTCATCTCTTTTTTCTTTTTTTTTTCATTTTTATTTTCATTTTCATTTTCATTTTCATTTGCTTTTGAAATGCGAGAGATAGGAAAAGTGTGAAAGTTAGCAGAGATTTCAGCATTATATCCATGGCTGAAACCTTAGCTGGTATATGAAGAGTGTCGTAACGGCTTCGCGCTCGACAAATTTTGAAAAACATTTAAAAACAAGGAAGGAGTCGCCACCAATCTTTTTTAACTAAGTGTGATTGGCCACCTAAAAATGTTTATCTTTTTAACAAAATCTCAAACTTAATTAAGTTTTCTTAAAAAGACAATTTGGGTCTGCGAAAACAAAGTTGAGTTCGGGAGTACGGTTACGCGTGGGGAAGGATTAGCACCCCCACGACGCCCGTTAAAAAAAACGGTACCATAATAATTACGTGTTATCCTTTAGTTTTAATAAAAATGGTCTTAATTTAATATTTAAAAATAATTCTTATTTTATTACAATCAATTTTATTCTTTTTATTTTGAAACATTAAAATTTTATTTTTTGTTTGAAATAAGTGAAAATCCTTTGTATTGAAAATTATTCCGAAGTACCCCAATACTCTGGTAGCATTTCGGATAATTTCCTCACCTAGAGATTTCTTAAGAATCACTACTTGTGAGTTCTATAGAATCTCATCATCAGAAGATTCACACACGTTTCAAAAATTATTATGAATGCAAATGATGCAAACAGATAAAAAAAATAATGCATATGAAACTTAAAAGAAATTTTATTTATTTTGATTTTATTGATGAAACTCTTGATATTGAAAAATTTAGCTAAATATCCCAATACTCTGGTAACATTTAGCTAATTCTTCTCACTTAGGGATCAGTCAAGAAATCACTACTTGTGAGTCTCATGACATCCCATCCTCGGACTTCATTTAATTGAATTTCATTATTTATTTACTTAATTTTCTTTGTTTTAAAAAAAACTTGTTTTCATTTTTAATAAAAATTTAAATTATTGAAAAATCATACTGAATATCCCAATACTCTGGTAACATTTAGCTAATTCTTCTCACCTAAGGATCAGTTAAAAAATCACTACTTGTGAGTTTCATGACATCCCATCATCGGACTAAATTTCATTTAATTAAATTTAAATTTTATTATTACTTCTTTTTTCTATTTTTTTAAAAAAACTTATTTATTTTTATTTTAATAAAAATTTAAATTATTGAAAAATCATACTAAATATCCCAATACTCTGGTAACATTTAGCTAATTCTTCTCACCTAGGGATCAGTCAAAAAATCACTACTTGTGAGTTTCATGACATCCCATCATCGGACTAAATTTCATTTAATTATTTAATTATCATTTTCTAAAATGCACTATATAATAATTACTACAAAAAATATTTTTTTTATTTATTAAAACTAAATTCATGAAATTACATTAATTAAACTTAAAATTATTAATATCCTAACAAACATTTCATACCCCCCCTTTTTTTTATATAACATGAAAATATACACAACATGAATAATCAAATAAATATATAAATGCATAAAAATAAAATGAAAAGATAAGAGTGTACCAAGTGATTTGGGTTTAAAACCCAATGAAGATTTTCAATCCAGCCCAGACAAAATGACCCAAAACTTTTGTTCTACACAAATGGGCCTGCAGCAAGTCAAGCCTAATGGGCTGACATAGAAGTGGGCCGGATCCAAGGAGCAGCTGTTGGCAGGCCGGATGGTGAAGCGGGTCGGCGAGACGGGTCGGGTCGGGTCAGAATGGCTGGCACGCGAATCTTCTTCCGGCGGACGGGTCGGGCGCGCGGATCCTGGACCCGGGTTGGGTCTAGGCGCGGGTCCTCAGTTTTTTTTTAGGCTATAAAAGCCCCTCTTTTTTTTTCTTTCCTCATTTCCTTTTTTCTTTCTAACAAAAAAATTCAGAGCCTATAGAGGCTCTCGGCCGGGGCGATTCTAGGCCGCCGCCGAACGCCGCCGGTCGCCGTCACCGGTGGTTCAAAATAAAAAAGGAAGCTGTTTTCCGAAGCTTCTCCCCTTCCTCTTTTCGATTTCGACCACCGTTTTCCCAAAAAATGGTCCTAACCCTACGGATCTGAGGTTGAAACCCTCGGTTTCCTCCCTTTTTTTGTTTTTTTTATTTTGGATGTTTGAATCTGCTGGTTTTTTGTTGTTGTTGTGTTTTTGCAGGTGGTTGTGTTTGGGTTTTTCGGATTTTGGGTTTCGGTTTTTGGTTTGAGTGTGCGTGTGTTTGGGGTTTCGGTTGTAGGGTTGAGAGCTGGTGATTTCGTTGGTGATGAGTGATGACTGGTGTTGATGGTGGTTGGATGGGTAGGCTCAGGTAACTTAGTGATGGTGTCTAGGCAGTGGGGGTTTCGGTGGTGAGGTGGGTTCGAGGTTTGGCTCGGGTGGTGAAGGAAAAAAATGGTGATGGTCCGGTTCGAGGTTTGGCTCGGGTGGTGAAGGAAAAAAAATGGTGATGGTGCGGTTCCCCCCATGAGCTGAAGAGTGAGGGGGTTCTTGTAGGGGGGAAGGAGTAGGCAGAGATGAGATGGGTGGCAGAGGGGGTAGCCGGCGGTGATGGGACGGCCTGGGGAGATGGGTTGGCAGGGGGCTGATTGATAGATTAGACAAAAAACAAAATAAAATAATAATAATAATAATAATAATAATAATAATAATAATAATAATAATAATAATAATAATAATAATAATAAAATGTAATAATAATAACAAAAATAATAATAATAATATAAATAATAATAAAACAAATAATACAAATAAAACAAATACAAACATATAAAAATATATAAAAATAATAACAAAGTGGGACAAAATTAGGTATCAACAGCTGCCCCTCTTTGCTCATTGCTGAGGATCAGGAATAGAGCAAAGACAATAGACACTAATTTTGTCCGGCTTATGACCTAATCTCTTTTTCTTCTTTTTTCTTCTTTCTTTTTTTTCTTTTTCTTCTTTTGTATGCGCTCCTCTTGCAGCAGAGGCGATGAAACTTTAAATTTCTTTTTGTTTTGTTTGTTTTTTTCCTTTTTCGAGAAAGCTCCTCTTGCAGCAGAGGCAATGAAACTTTAAAAATTTTGCCCGGAGGTCTTTGATTTGTGCCCGGAGGTCTTAGAATTATGCCCGGAGGACTTAGAATTATGCCCGGAGGACTTAGAATTATACCCGGAGGACTTAAATGCTTTTTCTGGAAAGTGCTCCTCTTACAGCAGAGGCATTGAAACTTTAAAAATTTTGCCCGGAGGACTTAGAATTTGTGTCCGGAGGACTTAGAATTTGTGTCCGGAGGACTTAGAATTATGTCCGGAGGACTTAGATTCTTTTTCTGGAAAGTGCTCCTCTTACAGCAGAGGCATTGAAACTTTAAAAATTTTGCCCGGAAGACTTGAGATTTGTGCCCGGAGGACTTATGATTTGTGCCCGGAGGACTTAAATTCCTTTTCTGAAAAGTGCTCCTCTTGCAGTAGAGGCATTGAAACTTTTAAAAATTTTGCCCGGAGGACTTGAGATTTGTGCCCAGAGGACTTGAGATTTGTGCCCGGAGGACTTGAGATTTTTTTTTTGAAAAGTGCTCCTCTTGCAGCAGAGGCAATGAAACTTTAAAATTTTGCCCGGAGGACTTGAGATTTGGTGCCCGGAGGTCTTATGATTTGTGCCCGGAGGACTTGAGATTTTTTTTTCTGAAAAGTGCTCCTCTTGTAGCAGAGGCGAGGAAACTTTAAAATTTTGCCTGGAGGACTTAGAATTTGTGCTCGGAGGACTTATGATTTGTGCCCGGAGGACTTGAGATTTTTTTTTTAAAAGTGCTACTCTTGCAGCAGAGGCGATGAAACTTTAAAATTTTGCCCGGAGGACTTGAGTTTGGTGCCCGGAGGTCTTATGATTTGTGCCCGGAGGACTTATGATTTGTGCCCGGAGGACTTGAGATTTTTTTTTTGAAAAGTGCTCCTCTTGTAGCAGAGGCATGAAACTTTAGAATTTTGCCCGGAGGACTTGAAATTTTTTTTTTGAAAAATGCTCCTCTTGTAGCAGAGGCATGAAACTTTAAAATTTTGCCCGAAGGACTTCAGATTTTGCCCATAGTACTTACAATATGTGCCCGGAGGTCTTAAAATTGTGCCCGGAAGACTTAGAATTCATTTTTAAAGCTTAAAATTGATGCCCGGAGGACTTAAACTTGGTGCCCGGAGGTCTTAAAATTTTATCTGAAGAATTTAAATTTGTGCTCGGAGGACTTATAGTTTTCTGAAAAGTTCGAAATTCTTGCCCGGAGGACTTAAGATTTTTGAATTTGTGCCTGGAGGACTTGAAATTTTCTTATCTTTTGAAAATCAAACTTTAATCTTGATTAAACATGGCACTGGTAAAACTGGATTTGTAATTTTCTTTATCATGAGCAAACTTGCCCTTCTTTTTTCTCTCTTTTTTTCTTTTCTCTCTCTTCTTCTTCTTCTTTCTCTTCTTTTCTTTCTTCTCTTTTCTCTCTCTCTCTTTTTCTCTTCTCTTTTCTTTCTTTTCTCTCTTCTTTCTTTCTCTTCTTTTTTCTCTTCTTTTTCTTTCTTCTCTTCTCTCCTCTCTTTTTTTCTCTCTTTTTTCGTGGAAAAGCTTGCATAACCTTTGAAATCTTAATTGAATGGTGTTGAGTCTTCAGCTTGAGAAACATGTTTTAATCTCAAAATTTTACACAAGAACTTTCAATGTTGATGCTGTATGATATTATGTATGTATGCATGAATGCATGGCACTCAATCCTGTACATTTTCTAACTTCAAAACTCTTTCCTATCTTGCCAAAAAGGCACATCATTTGCCTTTTTTGTCTCCTTTGTCTCCAACATGATCATGAAAGCTCCTTTCTGTTTCCCATTTCTGCAGGGTTCTGGTGCTCATCATAGCCTTTTGACGAAAAGCACTGAAAATTTTCTCATAACTATTTTCCAGGAGGGAATTGAATCTAAATTTCACAAGTGATATTTGATTCTTTCAAAATATTAGTGATTAATTTTCAAGATGAATGACATAAATCCTACTCGGATCTCTTTAACTGGACAATTGAAAGTTTGATGCACCAGGTGTTTTGTTTGGGGAATATTTTGCCACTTATCCAAAAACAATGGTTTCTTTCTTGGCTCAAAATGGTTTTCTTAAAATACCATTGTTTTTCTTCCCTTCTTTTTTTTTTTGAATGAGAAAAGAAACAAATTATTCACAACTTGATTTGACAATCTCTCAAATTCTCAAATAATGACGTTCTACAAATGCCAAGATCGGGCATGAATGACTGAAGGCTTTTCTATTTTAGGAAGGGTATGTACAAGAAGCAAGGTTCGAACTTTTTCAGAAAATGTTGGGCAATCAAGTGACATCCAAATCTTTAGGCATCTCGAGGGTTTCCAGGGATTAATGGTTCTTTCGAGTGACTTCAGAATCTTTGGATACCTCGAGGGTTTCTCAAGGACTATTGGTTCTTTTTCCATGTTTTCAATTCATGTCACTGCTTGATTTGTTGCTCTAAGAGTTCATTGTTTGCTCTAGACTGCCCTTTTCGGGTTTTCACCCTAGAGTTGCACTCTTTTTTTTTGTTTTCTTCTCTTTTTTCTTTCCCTTTTTTTTGATTGATTGATTGTTCTACCATGCGTTCAAGAATTCAAATTTCATTCAAGCCAAAGAATTGGGAGAATCTTCCAAAGAAGAGCTCTTCGATACAAGCATCCATACTTGATCAAAATGGACTTTTAAGTACGTAATGTAGGCCATGGTTCAGGGTTCTGAAAGAATAGATAAATAGGCGCAAAATGTATTTGAAGGTGATCAATCCAAGGATCATTTCTTCTCACATAGATGTCTATCATTTTCACTCTTCGAAGCACCTTTCTTTTTCTAATTTTCCATGTATCTCTTCTCCTTATTCTTCTCTCTTTTTTTTTTAATCTTTTTCATTCTTTGAATCACCTTTCTTTGTGTACTTTCACATGTATCCTTCCTCCTTTCTCTTTCCTTTTTTTTTCATTTTTTTTGTTGATTCCTATCCAAGATTTCCAAAACATAGTAAATCTTATTTGATCGAAAACAAAAGCTTCATCATTTATTTTCTTTGAAAAGATACTTTCTGCACATGCCCCCCAGTGTGGAGGGTGATCCTTGGAGGAGGTTTATTTTGAAAGAAACTATCATGCTCAAAAAAGGTAGCAACAAGATAATGTTTATATTTGAGAATGGAATATGAAAGACGGCCATTCGTAATCTCAAATTAAGATACTTCTATTGAAAAACAATTCTTAGGATAAGTTTTTCCTTTGGCATTTGAAATCCTCTGAATATCATGTTTGTATGAAGTCACAATCAATTTCATTTTTTTCTTTTTCTTTTTTTCTTCCTTTTATTTTTTTGTTTTTTTTTTTTTGCTGTCTTGCTCCAAATCATGGGCGAAAGGCATCTTGGGAGTACAAGATTGAAGAGTTTGGGATTTGTACAAGAATTTAGATGGAAAGGTATTTCAAAATGATCTTGTCAAGCGTAAAATTACCAATATCAAGAATATTTAGAGATTGTCATTGATTTCCAAATTATTCTCAAAAGGTTTTGCAAATCGATTATTTCTTTGAAAATTGTTTACAATGAAACCCTATCATGATCAAAGTGAAAACAAAATAGAACTTTCAAAATCTTATGCCCCAATTTAGCTTTTTAACTCTCGACTGACTTAGATTTTATGGAGACATGATCCAAGAATGATTTAAGACATTCATCTTTGACCGTAATCACCGATTTTCTTATAATCATTTATCATTATTGTGAAGAAAAGAAACATTCTTGTCATATGCCACTGGAAAATAAATTATGCAAAAAGTTGTGCTCATACAATTGTTACCTACGCCAACGAAAATGACAAGCATTTTTTCAACAAAATACAGACTTTAAAATCTCAAAATCTTCATTTTCCTCCAGATTGATTTGCCAAAATGCCATGACTCTACACCAAAGTGGACTTCCACTGTTCCATAATTTCTTGAGTCAAGATTCCACCATTGATGAGCTCTTCAACCCTTTCCTTCAACTGTCTGCATTTTTCTGTTGAATGCCCAACTGCCCCCATGTGATAGTCGCATTTGCTATTCGGATCATAGCTCTTGGCCAATGGGTTTGGTGCTGTCTTCAAAGGTATAGGAGCCAAATATTGGTTTTTCACCAAAAAAAGGAAAAAGATCGGAGATTGGAATCGGAATTTTTCCTTGGTTGCTTCTCGATCTTTTTCTGTTATTTATTTATTGTTGAGGAGGTTGAGTTACTGGCCTGGGCATAAAGATGGGCATATGAGCAACCGTTGGAGGGTAAGAGCTTGCTTGGAATCTTGGTTGATGGACTGGTGAACAGAGATAAGGATCATAAGAGACACTGTTCAAGGTTGGATGGTACGATAAGTGAGGCAAACAGGGATGAGGTGGAGCGGTGTTTGTGGGAAATTGCCCCTCAAATGTTGCAACTTGTACCTCTTCTTCCCTTCTTTCTGACTTGTTATCAGCAATGTCATCTATCTTGATCTTGCCCCTCTTGATTGCATTCTCAATCATCTCTCCGGAGGCCACCATGTCCGCAAAATTCTTAGTAACATTCCCAATCATTCTATCATAATATGGTGCTTGGAGGGTACTAAGAAACAGAGTTGCAGTCTCTTTTTCCGTGAGGGGAGGCTGGACCTGGGTGGCAACATTCTTCCATCTCTGGGCATATTCTCTAAAGCCTCCAGTAGCTTTCTTCTCCATAGTTGGCAAAGATAAACGATTTGGGGCCGAATCCACAATATGCTTATCTTGGGCGACAAATTCCCTTGCCAAATCTTCCCATGAGTGAATATCGCCCCTGCCCAGTTGTGTATACCACCTAGTAGCAGATCCTTTAAGGCTGTCTTGGAAAACATGGATTAACAGCTTGTCGTCATGCACATGGGCTGCCATCTTTATACAGTACATAGTGATATGGGCCTTTGGACAAGTGGTCCCATCATATTTCTCAAATTCTAGAGCTTTAAACTTTAAAGGAATGACCACACCAGGTACTAAGCATAATCCAGCAGCATCTAAAGATCCATGAAAATCCATTCCTTCAACAATCCGAAGCCTTTCTTCTATAAGCTCTATCTTTTTTCGAGAATTTAAGCCTTCTTTCACTTGCGACATCCCTTGCTCATTGCGACTATTGAAATTGGCAACCTGAATTGGTTTGAGGAGGTTCATGGTGGGAGTTGCATGCCCTTGATACTGACTAGGGTCGACTGCGGACGACATATTAGGGTCTACATAACCCTCGGTGGGCATTGCTTGTGGCTCTTGAGATAATCGGGTTTCTTGTGAGCCGATGTTAACTGGACAAAAAGAATCCTCAGTATTTCGGAACCGATGCCCATCTTGGGTAGCTAGTTCTCCCATTTTTTCATTGTTCAGCTTCTCCCACAAACCTGCCATCTGTGACAATTGCGCTCTTATCTCTTGTTGAGCTTTTTCCATCCTTTCCATCCGAGTCATTTCTGTCTCTTCCATGTCCCAAAACTATCTCTGAAGCTTTTCAATGATCAAGCTATATCTACACCAAATCCTGTCACAACCTAAAATTAGATGTCATGCTTGCCATGCTAATGTGAAGCTTTTATTGTATTGAAATGGTATATTTACATGTAAAAGAAATTTCAATCTTGTTATTATTTTACAATATCACAAGTTACACACCAAAAGGAAAAATTATAAAAAAAAAAGATTTTGTTTTTTGACTGTTTATTTACTTTCTTCATTTTTTTTTGAGGAAACAGTTATTGCTAGCCTTATTATTTTCCGTCAAAATCATGTTATGCACATATGAATGAAGTGAATGTGAACTTATATAACCTTGTAACAAGATTCAAAAGTTCCTAACTAAACTCTCTACTACTCTAGTGTCCTCGACATTCAAAGTCTTTCAAAAGAAAAGTCGATTAGTCTCCACTTGCTGATGATTCAACATGTAGTTGTTCTGGAAACGATAGCGATCTTTGAAAATGAACCATTTTAGTCCCTCCAAAACTTTCAAGCATCTTCATAATCTTAACTAGCTTCTCTTTCATCTCCTGTATATCCTGTCCAAACTCCCCTCGATTATTCTCCAAAATAGTCTAGCTTTCTAATTGATCTCTCATATCTTTGACCTCTTTTATTCCAAAAAGACAAATACTCTCCTTATTATGTGATGTGAATGCATTAATGTAATGAGATATGCTATGCTAAAACTTAAGAATAAAAGAATCAAAAAAATTTTTCATTTAAATTCAATGAATTCTTTCTTTCTTTCTTTTTTCATTTTAGAATTTGATTATTTCTCCTCCCTTTTTTTTAAAAGAATAAATTTTCTTTTTTTCTCTCTTTTTTCTCCTTTTTTTAAAAAAAAAAAACTTATTTTCACACCACAATTTATTTTCTTTAATTTCCTTTTTTATTTAATCTATTTTTAAAAGAATGTGACAATGCACTTACCTTTTATTTTCTCATCAAAATTCCTCTTTCTTTTTAATGTCTATGCATTAGTTTTAAAAAAAATTATTGTTATTTTTTCAAATTGTATTAAAGAATGAAGGAATATTTTCATGTTATTTTTGACAAAGAAGAAAAACCGAATAAATCTTTGTTTTATTCTATAAAATTGTAAAAATGTGAAATTTTATTTGAAAACGAATATCTTTTATTTTTATGAGAACATGAATTAGAAAAATCAATAGAGTTATGATATAAAAAAAGTAGTAAAATGTTCCCTCATGTGTCCTAATTTCGGGATGATTTCTACAAAAATCGAACATGGCTCTAGCTAAGATCGGCTTCTTAAGGCCTTTTACATGCTGGGTTGGGTCTCTAAAAGGTCAAAAGGTTCCCAAATTATACCTTACTGTCATCCACACTGGACTAGTAAGATTTAATTTGAGTGAGAGTATTTCGATTGCCATTGCGGAGGTGATTACCTCACGAGAGCAAAGGTACTCTACTCCCTCCTAAAAAGGACAGAACTCGGGTATAGAGCTCATGTGATGCAAATGCAAGTGCAAGTGTGTGCATGAGGGAACATGTCAGACTCAAATTAAATTATTATCTCTATCCTAAATGCCTTAACAATTTATTAACAACAAGTATATACAAATATAAAACATAAAATAAATAACATAAAAAATGCAGATGCAAACAAAATCAGTTTCACAATCCAAGTGAATTAAGTTTAAATATCAATCAAGACTATTAAATTAAAACTTTGGATAACACATGATTAATGAATGGCTTGACCCTCAAAAAGCGTCCCCAGTGGAGTCGCCAAGCTGTCGTAACGGCTTCGCGCTCAACGAATTTTGAAAAACATTTAAAAACAAGGAAGGAGTCTGTGATAACCGCAAATTTTCCATTTATTGGAAATTATTAATATTAGAAATTAATATTAAAGAAAATAGATAAGAGGAAATAAATAAATTAAAGTAAATAAATAAAATTGTGAGAATCGGAATATTGTGAAAATTCCGAGAATTGAGGAAGTGATAAAATTTGGAAATTTAAGTGAAGGAAATTAAATGAGGAAAATAGGGAAATTTAATTTGGATAAATGGAAATCCAAATTAAATAAGAAAATGAGAAATGAGAATAAAATATGGTTATATAATTACAAATTATATAAATGTATTTTGATATAAATACATATGTGTTTAAATACCGTATGGTATATAGTATATATTAAAGGTACATTGGTATATATAAGAATATATATACTATTTGATAAATTTAAATAATACATATGTATTAAATATAACATTGTATGTATATATAAGTATATACATATTTGAGAAAGGCAAATATTAAACTATATTAAAGTTTGAAAAATATATATTGTAAATACAATATATATTACCTCATAACATATATATACATATACATATATATATATATATATGTAAAGATTGTTTATTTTAAGCATATAAATATATACATATATATATCTATAAATTTAATGCACAAAATATATATTTTAGATATATATTATATATATAATACTATATTATATATATGCTAATAATAAGATTTTGTGTATTAGATATATTATTATATTATGTATGTATATATATTATACAAATATATTATATAGTATAGTATATTTGATATACTAAAAATAGAAAGAAACAAAACAGAAAAATGGAAAGGAGAATCGGGGAAGCCAAACCCGATCCTCCCAGGCGAGGCCGACGGTGGCGGAGCTGCCACCGCCGGCGAGAGAGGAAGGGAGGAACGGCGCCGGCAGAGAAAGAGGGGAAGCTGGTGACCGGCGGAAGAAAGAAGCGGGAACAAAACGGGCGGAAACTGGCGAAATCGAAAGAGAAGGAGAAAATCAGATCTGGCGGTTGTCGACCAAATCGGTCGCCGCCACCACAGCCACAGCACCGGCGGAAGGAGAGGAATGGGGCGGAGGCCACCGGTGAGGCCAACAACGGCGGAGGAAGGCCGACGGAGGAGGAGAAGGAACCGAACCAAAACCGAGTAGATCCGCCGCCGTGCCGCCGATTCGGGATGAACGGAGGCCAGATCCGGCTTCGTCGTCACGCCGGCCAGCTGCTGAGCCGTTGAACCGCCGGAGAACCGGCCACCGGTGAAGAACCGGCGGTGAGGGGGAGTGGCCGGTTCGGCTGGGAAGAAAGAAAAGGAAAAAGAAAAGAGAAAAGAAAAAGAAAAAGAAAAAGAAAAGGAAAGAAAAGAGAAAAAGGAAGAAAAAGGAGAGAGAAAAAGGAGATTTCCGGACTTCGAAAATTTCGAGAATTTCGGGAAATCTCAGAAAACTCGAAAACTCGGGAATTACGGGAATCGGTAAGAAATCCCGAAAAATAGTAAATTATTTAAATAATTTATTTATTTAAATAATTGTAGAAAAATTCTAAATTTTAGAATTTAAATTCCAGAAAAATTTTCTCGATGATCGAGATGAGGAATTGGAAGAGATGGAGTACGGGCGCGACCGGTAAGAGGTAGTCGCCAACGCGAGACAGGTAAGGGAGACATGTGCCGCCTGTAAGGATATTCGGCCATGTTTTTAAATTGCATTTAATTTTATAAATGCTATTGATAACTATCGGTTTTATAGTGTGATGGTTTATCGGATGAAATTGTGATGAAACACCGGTTGAAAATATAAACTGTATTTTCGTGCAGGAGGCTAATCAAATCGGTAGCCGTTATAATGCCGAAAAATTATCGAAAAAAATTACTGAAATTTACCGAAAATCACCGAAAACCAAAATAAAAGATTTGATTTCACGTGAAACGATTTCTAACATGAAAATCGAGAAATCGATTAGTTTTCATAAAACATGAATATATTGATAATTAATTTTAAAATATTCATGTTTTGAAAATGGTGAAAAAGGAAATCACCTAAATTTATTCTGATAGGTGATATTTCACGTGAAACGAAATGAAAATGAAAAAGAGACTAAAGTGAATATTTTTACAAATATTCTTAAATATTCACTTGATTTTACAGAAAACCTTTGTGGTTTAATTATGGAAATAATTAATTATGAATAGTCCATAAAGGTTAAGAAAGGATGAATAATTATGATTTCGAGACTAAAGGTCCCTACACTTGTTTTTAAAAGAAAACATTGAGATGAGAATTTAAAGTTAGAAAATAAATATTTTATTTTCATAAAGTATAAAAATAATTTATTTGAATTCCGATAATTATAAAATCATGTTTTCAATTTAATGCATGGAAAAACGTGCATATATGTTTTATGGTGAAAAAAAGATAGTTTACCCTTTTACATGTTCAGTGATGATTTTTCAAACTGTCTTCATCGCAATTTATAAAGAAATGTTTGAGGCATGAATTTCGTTCTGAAATTAAATTCCATAGTCTTTTGATAATTAGCTAAACGAATTTATGATTTCTATGTATATTTTTCAATAATGCTATAAGTATGTTTTCCGAAAAAGGTATCGGAGTGGCACCCCCCAGGCTAACTTAGACCCTGGCACGCCCGGTCCTTACTATTTTATATCAGTTGTATGATTTAAGTATATGTTTTCCGAAAAAGGTATCGGAGTGGCAAACCCCAGGCTAACTTAGACCTTGGCACGTCCGGTCCTTACTATTTTATATCGATGGTATGTAAGTAAGTTTTGAGACTAAGGCTTTCCTATAGTTTATGTTATTGCCTGTCATGCTTGCCACATTGTGCATGTTTCCGTCCCTTGTGGCATATGTTTAGCCCACGTCGTGCATGTTCTCGCCCACATTGTGTATGTTTTCATCCTTTGTGGGTATGTTGGTCCTTCGTGGTGCATGTTCGCTGTACGACTCTGATCAGGTCTACAGCCCATACCATGGCCATAGGTATTCCGTTCCCTCTTCGGAGGAAGAAGTAAGTGTCATGACCGCATACTTGCTATATGATTTTGCCTAGTCTCCATGAATTGTATGAAAAGTTTTATTAATTATGATGTTAAGTTTCTAAAGTATGATGCATGTTTGAAACAAGTATGAATTTTAGATATATGCATTAAAGAATTCATACAATGATTTAAAGTATGAAATGCATTATTATGGCATTTGTTTTCTGCATATATCGATACTATGACTATTTTAAATGCATTTCTTATGAGGCTTTAGTACGATACGGTTATTGATTTGAAAAGAGAAATAAATGTTTATTCTAAAAGAGTAACATAAGAATTATTTCTAAGATAAAGAAAATCGAAGAAGTAATTATCCAATGATTTGATATTTGCAAATCACTGTACTGTACTGTTTTTACTGTACTGAAGAGAAGAGAAGAGAAGTAAACCATTGTTTTATTACTGAACTGTCAAGTGTTTTAAAGTATACTGAAGTGGAAAGGAACAAGTGGTTTACTCTGTGGAAAAACGAAAATTATATCGTTTTGAAACAACAAAATTGATATTCTCTACAGTTGCTTCTAGGTTCCGGGACAAGTATGGTATTCTAAAATACCTACCTTATTCTATCTGGATCCCTAGCCGACTGTAGTATCCTTCCTACATGTGTGCCTAAAGCCAGCTAGGAAGATTGTAAAGAAAGTGAAAAAAAAAAATATTTTCAGCATATAGATAGCTGAGTATCAAGTGTGACATATAACTCTCTTACTGAGCCGTGGTTTGCTCACCCCTTAATTTTAAACATTTCAGGTTTTAATGATTGTGAGATCAACTGATTGTCGATCACGGCTGTACACAAAGGACAATGTGACAGATCGACTGATTTGTATGAGGTATGATCATTTATTTTCTGTATTTAGACATATCTACAGTACTACTTATCTAATTAATTAAGATAGGGGATGTGTATAATATAAACAATGTACTGTACATTTGTTTAACAGTTAGTAAAAGTGAAGTATCACAGACAGCCCAACCGAAGGAATCGTGTAAAATAAGGTGAAAAATACGGTAACGGGATGTGACAGAGTCGCCACTAATCTTTTTTAACTAGGTGTGATTGGCCACCTAAAAATGTTTATCTTTTTATCAAAATCTCAAACTTAATTAAGTTTTATTAAAAAGACAATTTGGGTCTGCAAAAACAAAGTTGGGTTCGGGAGTACGGTTACGCGTGGGGAAGGATTAGCACCCCCACGACGCCCGTTAAAAAAACGGTACCATAATAATCACGTGTTATCCTTTAGTACCATAATAATCACGTGTTATCCTTTAGTTTTAATAAAAATGGTCTTAATTTAATATTTAAAAATAATTCTTATTTTCTTACAATCAATTTTATTCTTTTTATTTTGAAACATTAAAATTTTATTTTTTGTTTGAAATAAGTGAAAATCTTTTGTATTGAAAATTATTCCGAAGTACCCCAATACTCTGGTAGCATTTCGGATAATTTCCTCACCTAGAGATTTCTTAAGAAACACTACTTGTGAGTTCTATAGAATCTCATCATCAGAAGATTCACACTCGTTTCAAAAATTATTATGAATGCAAATGATGCAAACAGATAAAAAAATAATGCATATGAAACTTAAAAGAAATTTTATTTATTTTGATTTTATTGATGAAACTTTTGATATTGAAAAATTTAGCTAAATATCCCAATACTCTAGTAACATTTAGCTAATTCTTCTCACCTAGGGATCAGTCAAGAAATCACTACTTGTGAGTCTCATGACATCCCATCCTCGGACTTCATTTAATTGAATTTCATTATTTATTTATTTAATTTTCTTTGTTTTAAAAATAACTTGTTTTCATTTTTAATAAAAATTTAAATTATTGAAAAATCATACTAAATATCCCAATACTCTGGTAACATTTAGCTAATTCTTCTCACCTAAGGATCAGTCAAAAAATCACTACTTGTGAGTTTCATGACATCTCATCATCGGACTAAATTTCATTTAATTAAATTTAAATTTTATTATTATTTCCTTTTTCTATTTTCTTTTTTTAAAAAAACTTATTTATTTTTATTTTAATAAAAATTTAAATTATTGAAAAATCATACTAAATATCCCAATACTCTGGTAACATTTAGCTAATTCTTCTCACCTAGGGATCAGTTAAAAAATCACTACTTGTGAGTTTCATGACATCCCATCATCAGACTAAATTTCATTTAATTATTTAATTATCATTTTCTAAAATGCACTATATAATAATTACTACAAAAAATATTTTTTTATTTATTAAAACTAAATTCATGAAATTACATTAATTAAACTTAAAATTATTATTATCCTACCAAACATTTCATACCCCCCCTTTTTTTTATATAACATGAAAATATACACAACATGAATAATCAAATAAATATATAAATGCATAAAAATAAAATGAAAAGATAAGAGTGTACCAAGTGATTTGGGTTTAAAACCCAATGAAGATTTTCAATCCAGCCCAGACAAAATGACCTAAAACTTTTGTTCTACACAAATGGGCCTGCAGCAAGTCAAGCCTAATGGGCTGACATAGAAGTGGGCCGGATCCAAGGAGCAGCTGCTGGCAGGCCAGATGGTGAAGCGGGTCGGCGAGACGGGTCGGGTCGGAATGGCTGGCACGTGGATTTTCTTCCCGCGGACGGGTCGGACGTGCGGATCCTGGACCCGGGTCGGGTCCAGGCGCGGGTCCTCAGTTTCTTTTTTTTAGGCTATAAAAGCCCCTCTTTTTTTTTCTTTCCTCATTTCCTTTTTTCTTTCTAAAAAAAAAACTCAGAGCCTATAGAGGCTCTCGGCTGGGGCGATTCCCTGCCGCCGTCACCGGTGGCCCAAAATAAAAAAGGAAGCTGTTTTCCGAAGCTTCTCCCCTTCCTCTTTTTGATTTCGACCGCCGTTTTCCCAAAAAATGGTCCTAACCATACGGATCTGAGGTTGAAACCCTCGGTTTCCTCCCCTTTTTTTTGTTTTTTTATATTTTGGATGTTTGGATCTGCTGGTTTTTTGTTGTTGTTGTGTTTTTGCAGGTGGTTGTGTTTGGGTTTTTCGGATTTTGGGATTCGGTTTTGGGTTTGAGTGTGCATGTGTTTGGGGTTTCGGTTGTAGGGTTGAGAGCTGGTGATTTCGTTGGTGATGAGTGATGACTGGTGTTGATGGTGGCTGGATGGGTAGGCTCAGGTAACTTAGTGATGGTGTCTAGGCAGTGGGGGTTTCGGTGGTGAGGTGGGTTCGAGGTTTGGCTCGGGTGGTGAAGGAAAAAAATGGTGATGGTGCGGTTCGAGGTTTGGCTCGGGTGGTGAAGGAAAAAAATGGTGATGGTGCGGTTCCCCCTATGAGCTGAAGAGTGAAGGGGTTCTTGTAGGGGGAAGGAGTAGGCAGAGATGAGATGGGTGGCAGAGAGGGTGGCCGACGGTGATGGGACGGCCTAGGGAGATGGGTTGGCAGGGGGCTGATTGATAGATTAGACAAAAAACAAAATAAAATAATAATAATAATAATAATAATAATAATAAAAGGTAATAATAATAACAAAAAATAATAATAATAATATAAATAATAATAAAACAAATAATACAAATAAAACAAATACAAACATATAAAAATATATAAAAATAATAACAAAAGTGGGACAAAATTAGGTGTCAACAAAGAGCATTAATTTAGCCTTCGTCCGATGGGTGGGAATAAGTCAAGAAACGCAAGCCGGTTGCCAAGTTCCTAATGATAGGTTCTTTACTCTAAGCTTTTTGTTAAATTTTTCCACTTTCATTCATAGTTAACGCCTCATTTATATGTTATCTAGAAAGGATTTCATTTCTTCTTCTTATTATTGTTGATTAATGCAACTGTTACAGCATTCCTTAATTTTCGACATCATTTTGGATATGATGAAATGAGTCTTCTTGGCTTTCTACTTTCTATTTACTACTTTACGTGATTTTTGAGGTATTTTTGTGAAGACCGTAAGTTTTCTAAATAAATATTAAATATCCAAAAAGTTTAATTTGGATAAATTGAAATCCAAACTAAATAAGAGATGAAAAAGAGAAATAAATTGGATATTAGGAAATCCAAAATTAAATAAAATAAGAATGCGTATAAAAATATATTTATATAATTAGATTATATAAATATGTTTACACATGTTTTTTTTATTTCAAAGTGATGTGTATAGATATATATATATATATAAATAAATGGGTTATATAAATATATATAATTAAAATAAATAATTAAATATATTTTATAGTAAAAAAAAAGAAAAAAAGGGAAAACAGGATCGGGATATACCCGATCCTCGTTTCTCCTCTGTTGTAAAACAGAGGAGAAACACAAATGTAGCCAACCCTTGTCGGCTTACCGGAGAAAGGATGAGGAGGGAGGAGCGACGTCGCGGGCGAGAGAAGAAGCAAAAGATGACGGCAAGAGGCGTAAAGGAAAGAAAAACTGGGCGAAAGCCAAAGCGGGAGGAAGGAAAATCGAAAGAAAAAGGAAAAAGGGAAGGAGGCAACGCCGGCCGATCCACCAGTCGCCGCCACCTTTCGAAGCCTCGGTGAGGCTAGATCTGAGGAAGGAAGGCTCGACGGTGTAGAAAACGGCGAGAAAAGAGAGGAAGAAAAGAGAGAAGGAGCCGCAGCCGCCCATCCCAAATCTGTAACCGCCGACACTACCGATCGAGAAACGGAGGCCAGATCTGGCGTCCTTGCAACCGTGGCTAACTGTGGGAGGTTCGAACCGGCGATGATGCCGACGGGAAGTGACCGAATCGGCCAGCAGAAGCTGAACTGGCTAAACCGGCCAACCTGACCCGAACCGACCCGACCCGACCCGACCTGGTTCAGAAAAGAAAAAGAACAGAAAAAGAAAGAAAGGAAAAAGAAGAAAAGGAAAGAAAAAGAGAAAGAAGGAGAAAGAAAAAAAGAAAAAGAAGAAAGAAAAAGAAAAGGAAAAAGAAAAGAAAAGAAAGGAAAAAGAAAGAGAAGAAAAAAAAAGGAAAGAGAAGAAGAAGAAAGAGAAGAAAAGGAAGGAAAGAAAAGAAAAGAATGGTAAGGAATTTAAAAACTTTTGCAATATTCCGTAGAAATTTATGGAATTTATTTAAATTTCTTTCTAAGCGAATATATGTTTATTAAATTATGGCAGCATGGAAATGAGGCTAGTGGTGGAGTTCGACTAGGCTCAAAAACACGCTAAGTTTTGGCGAAAGGTAAGATACTTTTATAAAGCATTAGTAGCATTATATTGTATCATTTGGAATTATGATTTTTATATGATGCATCAATGAAATGATTATTAAATGCTAAGAGGACCTACAATTGGTGGTAGGGGTCTTAGTAAGAGATAAAGAAATTGTGAGAATCAACGGCTGTGGATATAAACTGTGTTTCCATGCAGGAGGTTTAGTAAAAAATTAAACCGTTATACTGCCGAAATTTTTAGAAAAATGTTTGAGGAAAAAGATTAAGTTTCTCACATAAATGGAATTTTAGAAATACTTTTTGAAAATAAACATGTGAAAGACTTTATTGTATTACCGGAAGAAGTTGATATTGGAATCGATGAGAAGATAGATTATTGAGCATGATAACGTGATGAGTTTTATTGTTTAAGCCTTATGGAATCGATAAATCAAATTTTCTTAATATCACAAAGTGGTTATCAAGCTGAGATTGAGATGAAATATATATTGGAAGACCACTGATAAGAGTAATGATGGTTATATGATATAAATTAAAAGAGAAAGATCGAAGTTATAATTTAGATGGTCGATTGACTGAATTTCGGAATTATCGATCGAGAGATGATTTCAGAAATTGATTTATTCAGATAAATGGATGTTACACACGTGATTATACGGAATTGATTATAACCTTGGGAATAGGTTTTAAAAAAAATATCCTCTCGTATTTGAGTAACTTGGAGAAATTGGAGGACATGATGAACGGTCTGTCTTAGTGATATGATTGGGACGATGATAATAAGAAAAGTAGATCGTGATGCCGTATGGACATTGATAGAACACACGTCTACACAAAAGTATATTTGTACACATCGATATTAAATAGATGTGAACTGAGACTACTACAATAACGTAGATGGTTGCAAGGCAACTTAAATGATTGAAAATGCTGTTGATAGTGGAAATTAGCAAATCCTCTTAAGTGGGTAAATTGCCAAGTAAAAATTGAATTAATGACGCCTTCATAGATAAC
Organism: Heritiera fomes; assembly: GCA_032173925.1. Classification (NCBI taxonomy): domain Eukaryota; kingdom Viridiplantae; phylum Streptophyta; class Magnoliopsida; order Malvales; family Malvaceae; genus Heritiera; species Heritiera fomes. Next base: position 24,674,383 of record JAPDPM010000001.1, read on the forward strand.
TCTAGCATGGTATTACATTATACAAGCCATATAAGAATTGAGTTGAGGATTGTGACCTGGTTCGATGATAGTGAATGAAATTGAACCTCAAGTTGGAAATTATGAAGGTGCACTAATAGATCAAATTATAGATGGATTGATAGACGACTATTGATCTTGTGATTTTATATCCTCGATGTTGACTCTGAAATAGGTCTTGAGTGATGATATCGGTAATTGCATAATTCCAGTATCTTAATGGTTATATAGAGATATGATATTTAAATATTAAGAGATACTAAGAGGACTCATACTGACAGTAGTGGTCCTAGTATTGAATGATAAAATGTACAAGTGATTTTTATAGCCGATAATTACTACGAAATGATACTGAATATCGAAGAACCACAATAAATATCGAAATTTCCTATTAGATATGATTTGATTGAAATCAAAAGGATGGAATTGAGGAGTTGGATTATAGTTAACACTATAATTAAATGATATGTTTTACAAAAATGATAGTTCATTGTTTGAAACTCATGATTGAATCTGCATCGCATTGAAGCATGCCTTCTTACATCTTGAAAAACATTATAATAATGTTTATATGAATACTGTAATGTATTGATTTGTTTTGAAATGAAAGTATATGGTAGATATATATTTTTATATATGAATCCTCATACAGAATTTTGCCATATGCTTTACATGATATTGAAAAGAAAACTAAAGATTTAAATGTTTTATGAGACTGTAGGCACCCTAAAAGAATTAAATTCAATAAAGCATAGTGGAAACCACCTAATTGGAGCTTTGCTCATTAGGCAGAGATGCTTGTCCGACAATAGTCGTGGACAGGTCTCAGTCACGCCTGATCAGTGGGGCTGAGAGAGATGAGGTCTATGGCCATAGATAGCGCCCTAGTTGGATTCCAGGGGACGATGACACGATTTTCACTACTAGCTACAGTGATTTAAGTCTTTATTGATAGAGATCATAGGGATCTAGCCTAGTCTCTAACCGATATGATATGAGGTCTAGAGTATAATTTTATTGATATGAACTCTAGACTTAACATGATTTATACAATACATGAGACATGTTTGAAATGAAATATATTTTGAAACAGTACATATTTTAAACATGTTTTTAAAAGTCCATGAGATATGATTTCGACACCTATATGATTTATATACGATTTTGTGTTGAACATGGCATGATATGCGGTCTAGAGTATAGTTTGATTTGATATGAACTCTAGATCTGATATGACTTACAGTATATGTTTTAAAAGTACATGATAAATGATTTTGACACTTATATGATTTATATACGATTTTGTGTTGAACTCGAAATGATATGCGGTTTAGAGTATAGATTGATTTGATATGAACTCTAAACCTGATATGATTTATAGTATATGAAAAATGTTTTAAAACCTCACATGTTTTAGACATGCTCCAAAAACGAATACATGATTTGAAATTGAACATGTTTTTATCATGCTGTAAAGGCAAATTCGAAATGAATTGAAAATTCATATGTTGAGCATGTTCTAAAGTATATATGATAATTATATGAAATGATAGCGGTTTGTACAGTAAAATTACATAAGTTGCATATTAAACCCTAACATGATAATATGCTTAGTACATGAGAATTCCATGAGGAATGTCATGACGCGACGTTAATGATTTTTCATCTATACAATGACATGATATGATATGATATATGAACATAAGATTGATATGAAGAGAATTCTGATCTTACTCTATCGTGATCATAAATTCTCATACGATAAGTAATATGAATTGATGTAATACGGGAATATGATTGTTAAATGTAAAGTGACTCGATAGGAAATCTCAATTAAACATGAAGAATATATGAGGAGTATCATGACTCGGTGGTAACGATATTTCATCTATATGATGTCATGATATGATATGAAACATGAATATAGAAATACACGAAGAGAATTATGACTTCTTACCACCGTGATCATAATCCACAATATGAGAATTGATAAGAGATGATAGAATACAGAAGTATAATTATGAAATGAAAAGTGAATATGAGAAGTAATAATAAAATGTTATCGATGAGAAAGAATTAACTGTAATTGCATCATTGCAAGTTATAAGCATTGAGGTTAAGACAGTATAATCCTACTCTTGTATTTATATTAGTATCTTACTGAGCCGTGGTTTTGCTCACCCCACTAAATTTCATCTCTTTCAGACTATTGAAGTTAACATCTGCCATGTGAGCTGCTAAGTGGGCATCAGAGACGGTGTATGGACTTGGTACTAGTCTTCTGAGGTATATGTTCCTTATAAAATACTTATTTACATGTAAGACTTAAAGTGATGCACCGTACATATTCTGTTTAACAAGTTGGGATGTAACTAAGAACCGTTTCATTGTTAGTTTAATATTTAAATGAAATGACTATAGGTCACCCAGATAGTATAGTAACTACACTGACACCGAATACAAATCTTAAAATGAAAAAGAAAAATTTAGTCCATAAATTTGTAGGCTAAGAAAAGTATAAGTATTAAAGGAAAGTCGCGACCTTCGGGTCGTGGCAATTTTTTTGGGGTTTTTTTGGGCTATACTAGCTATTAAGGAATGGAGCTAATATGGGTTTACTTTATCTTACCATTTATTTTAAGGGTTGTAGTGTTCATTTTTCTTTTCAAAGTAAATTATTGAGCTTTTAGATATTTCATCAAAGCAATTGATTAAGGCTTCTAATTGCGTAACAAAATTCAACTTTATGTGCTTGAATTTGACAAATCGATCTAGCATTTGAGAATATCCAAATTTCTAACTCTATAAACCAAGCTTTACATAAAGGATTGAATTTTTTACTATAAATAAAATTAAGTTTTACAATATGTATTTGTAAATTTAGATATATACTATTTAGCTTTGAGAAAATGTGTAACTTTGAACTAAATTAAAACTTAAAAGCTTTATGTTGCAAACTTTAGTTATAAGTTAGAGTGGTGGTTAATTAGAGAAGGATTCAACTATCGTGAAGCTTTATCTGTTAGATAAAGCTTTATCTGTTCTAATCCATGGTGCCTTCTTTAACCCTATAGTTAAGGTTTTGGTATTTTATATGATAATGATTTTGGATTCTCAAGAATTGTTTATTCAATGTTTTAGTTGGTGTGAAATGGCAAATGGAAGGCTTTAAGGTAATGAAAATTTGGCACCAATTAGCCTCCATATGTTTTCCAATTGTATGATTTGATTGGAGTACCTCTTGAAAGGCAGAAGATTATGGTTAAAGGTAGCTTTTTGAAGCTACTTGGATGACTGTGGATAAAATAGCTAGAAAATTGCTTGATAGAGTGTTTTAACTGTTTATTGCAAAGATTAGAGATACTTAACCACTACATATCAACTCATGGTTTTCTACTGTTCTTATTTTGAGTGTGATTTTTCAAAATTTTATTTAACTACTGTTATTTAGTTATGTTGTTTATTTTGATAGTAATGATAATAGCTCAGTTAGATTTTAGGAAACTTATTTTTATCTATTATTTTTTTACTTATTTTTAATATTTTTCTTAATAGTTACTTTATTTTAATATTTTCGATTATTATTTTACAAGTCAACAATTAAAGTCTTTTTAACATTGATTGTCTACTTTTGTTAGAGCTTTTATTATTAATATTTATTTTTTGTTATGTATTATGATTGTTAATATGTTTTAGTTTTTGCGTATATTTTGGGCCTCTTACGTCTACAAATATGTGTTTCTCTTACATTTTTATAGACAATTCCCTCCCCCCCTCCCTTTTTTTTTTTTTGTGGATGCAAGTATTTAGTTTAAAATTTTACTTATTATCTCTACTTTATACTTTTTTTCTGGGTTTATAACTTTTTATTTTTTCTTTTAAGATTTTTCTTTGATATAGAGGCTTTATCTTTTTTTTTTTGGTTTTTTATTGTCATGTAAGTTATGGTTGCCTAATTCTCTTGGAAATAGCCATATAAAACGCATCAACATTCAATGTTTAATCAAGGCACATGGGGGCATCCATAAAATAACTCTACCAATGTTATTTAAGTGCTACTTATGTTAACTTTTATTGAGCCTGTGACAATGTGTTGCTTCCTTATTATTATTATTATTATTATTATTAGAAAATCTGAATCTGACCAATGCTTACTTTTATTAGGTAATTAAGAGCAATGTTCATATGATTGGTTCAAAGAGGTCACGAATGAAGTTGCAAAACTTGATCAAAGAGAACTGATCAACTTAAAAATCTTAGAATACCTTAACTATTACTAACTTCTCACTTTGAATACTAGGGCGCCATTGAAATGTAAAACTATTTGACTAGCATGTACAAGAAAGGAGATGCACGTTCACCTCTCATCACCGTGGTCTACGCACTCATGCCAAGAGGGATTTGACATCAATTTTGGCACTATGGTAAGAATTTTTTTGGTCTGTCATTTTCATTCTTTTCTCATTTTTCACTTTGTAATTGTCTTTTAGGATTCTAAACATCACATCCAAAATCTTTGTGATACAAGGCTCTGCAATCTACCAAAATCTTTGTGATACAAGGCTCTGCAATCTATCTCGATATTCTGTTGGAGATTGTGAGTGGCTTCCATGAATTAACAACAGCACACCTATTATAAAATTTTAAACATAATAAAAACTCATCTTTGCCAGTATCAGGTGCAGATTGAAACACCTAAATTGAAGAACTTCCTATCTAAATTATGTTCTAAGCATTGCAATGCAAGGATAGGTGAGCCTAGTTCTATTTAAGCAAATGGAAACGACAATCTCTTTTCACACTGCATGTCAAAACCAAAATATAAATGTTTGTTTATTTGTTTTATAGCTTTTCCTCGACAAATAGTTGTCATTTTCTTTTGTTAAAGTTAGGAATAGGGTATGTCATGTGTTTTATGCAAATTAATAGAGCGGATTTTTATAATTGTTTTGCTTCAAGCTTTTGTTTAGGGTTCTTAAGTTTAAAACGAAGTGTTATTTCACTTGCTTTAGATGACTACTATCTAAGAATTTTGCAAGATAGATGCAAATCATATCTTGTTTCTTAATCCATAAAAACACTTTTTAAGGGAATGACCTCACTCATCCTTTGTGCCATGTGTGTTTCATGAGCTGTTTCTATAACCATGGAGTGTTGTTCTGACTTTCGTTATTGTTGTGCCTTGCATTGAGTGTGTTCCTCTTAGTTGTTGCATAAGATGTGCTTTTATTGTATTGTTTGCTTTTGTTTGACATGGAGGGTTTTCTTTTTTTCATTACCCTTGTGACACGACGCCAGTGCATATTCATTTGCACACATGTTAAGTTGAAACACACTTGAATTTCAAGATGGATATGGTATATATTTCACTAATTGTTAGTTGATTTAATAAATGGGCATTGTATGCAGTAGGCTGTTATTATGGTGTATTGAGTTTCCAAGTTTACTTCGACGTACTTATCTTGAATTCTTTCTAGACCTTTCTTTTCTCTCATTTCTCTTTTTCACTTCCACAACTGTTTACTTTTCTTACCTTTTCAATTCTTGCACTTTTTGCAAGTTTGTTTCCAGTAACAATACTTTATCTTTAATAGTCAATATTTACCTGGATTTATTTATTTATTTATTTGATGTGAATGTACTAATGGTATAGGTACAGCAAAGTGGAGAGTCGCTAAGAGTCCAATATACTACAAATGCAGGGATTATGTTCCTGGTTTTAAGGTGAGAATTAGATGGTTTGTTAAGACAATAATGGTATTATTGAGTTATAATTTATTCATTCTTTAGTGGTGTTGTGATTATTGAAAGTAAATGCTGATTTTGGTGTTTGTGGTATTTGAAGTGACAAAACATTAGATGTCATCTGATTATTGAAAAATCATGACGGTTTTGATTTTGAGTTCAAAATTTGTGTGCTTTCATATTTCACATACATCTAACTAAAAAAATCTCAATGTTATACTTATGCTTTATATATGACATATATTTTGCGGTTAATATCTAAAGGCCTACACATGTTTGTGAAATATTCCTATCCCAATGCTCATGTTGTTTAGTAATTGGCTGACTTTAAATGATATGTTAAGGATGTTTGATTTTGTTTGTTGTTTTCAGAGATTTATTAGCTATACTCTATGTATGACATATTTTGAACTTAAAATGTAAAGCCCCAGACCACAAAGCAGGGTCAACTTACTCACCCGTACTGTCCACTTTGGGTCCAGACCACCAAGCAAGACCCTTACGGATTTGTCCCAAGGGTCCTGAAGAACTCGGGATAAATTCCCTTGAGCGCGTCCGTAGTGACTCGAACACTTGACTTCCTCAAATGCCAAGTTTTTCGGAATTCGAGTATTTCAGGGTTCAGTTATTTTCGGTTTCCGGTTCGGTCCAGTCTTAACCAATCAAGTTTAGTGGGTTTAATCAAATTATTTTGAAATTTTATAAGTTATAAATGTTTTTATAATTTTGAATTTAACAATTAATTTAATTTTATATAGTTAAATAAAACTATAATAAAAATGCTAAATTAAGGTTAAAATTTAATAAATATTTATATAAATATAAATTTTTACATTTAAAATTTAATAAATATTTATATAAATATAAATTTTTTACATTTTACTGTCTTTATTACTTGACAATTATTATTTATTTTTTAATTTTTTGCGATATTTCATTTGTTATAAAATATAAAATTATTTATTAATAATTATATAAAAATGTATTTTTTAAGTGAGTCAAATAGATAGATAGATAGATATATATATATATAAATATATATATATATATATATATATATATATGAGGAGGGATCCACTTACACATGTGTAAAACAAATTTGTTTTACACACTTCTATATCTTCATATAAGATTAATATTTTTGCAAATCAACCGTTGGATTTAACAACCTACTCATATTTATTGTGTATGTGAATTTTTGAATCAATCTGCTATTTCTATCATTTTAATCGAGAATAGTATTTTTTTCAATATATATCAACGGTTGAAATTTTATTTTACGAAATATATAGTTAGACGTATTCGATTAATTTGAAATTTGGCATGCATGATCTATGTGAATAGAACATAAAATTCAACGGTCGGATTAAAAAATTATAAATCATATAAAAAGATATGAAAGTGTGTAAAACTAAATTTGTTTTACACATGTGTAAGTGGATCCTTCCTCTATATATATATATATATATATATATATATATATATATATATATATATATATATATATATATATATATATATTAAAACTAAAGGAAAGTGAAAATCCAAAAGTATTAGTTATATAAATAAATAACTAAAAAATTATAAATAAATTACTCCAAATAATTAAATATTTATATAAATAGTTTTATACTCTAAACAATAACTGATTAAGTCATTGTAATTTTTTAGGTCAACGTTGGGTCATTAGAATTTAAACACTCCTAATTCAATAAATTTCTTTTTTTTTTACTTTGTTTTACTAGCTTTTTTAAAAATTATATTATATTTTTAATAAAATTTTAAATTTTTAAGAATTTTTTTACATTTATTTTGTTTTTTAAATACCAACATAATTAATAATTAAATTAAATCTAACCGTATAACTAGTTAACTAATTGTTCAATTATAATGTTGAATAAAATTATGGTATACATTAAAAAAATACTTAATATTATGAATAATTTGTCAACTAATTATCTCAATTTTATATTTATTTTGTTTTTGGTTTTTACATAAATCATAATATTAACATTATTACATTAAATATAATCATACTCGTACACACTAATTAATCAAATATCTCATTAAAAATTTAGAACGTTGAATTCAACAAATTATATACACCAATTGGCATTATATTATAAATAATAACATTTGATATAATTATATCATATACAGTTATACATCAATTGATACTATTTTTTTTAATGTTCACATTAACATAATAATATTAGATATACACCAATTGTTCAAATATCTAATTAAAATGTTAAATAGTAGATATTATTAAATTAATTAATATAATGCTAGTTATTTAAATATAATTAATAATAGTATTAATAAAGTATAAAAAACAAATTTTATTAAAATGGCCACTTACACAATAATACTACTCTAGTGTATCATTAAATTACACTTTAATTTACTATTAGAATTATTATTTTTATCCACACTTTAATTTTATATTTAATAGATAATAAATAAATTATTTTTAATAAATACTTAATTCTATCAAAATAATACTTACACACTAAAAGATTACATAATTTATTCTTAAAAGATTATTATAATATAATATACAAATAATTATTATAAGATACCAAATTGATTTATTCATGTATAAGATTATTATAATATAATAAATAATTAATTACCACTAACTTGATTTATTAATGTCTTTTTTTAAGGCTAAAAACAAAATCACCACTAACTTGATTTATAATTTTCTCTTTCAATGGTATCCAAACTTATAAAAAAAATTGTACTTGTATTGTTTAATTTAATTATTTAACTTTTTCTAATCTTAAAAACTTGAATTTTAATTTTAAGATTAGTTTTTTTAATGTAAATTTAATATCTTTTTGTACTTAAAACTTTAAGAAAATATAGTTTAAATTTAATTTTGTTAATTATATTCTTAATGTGTTACACAAAATATCAAATTCAAAGTTTCAAACAAATATTCAAATTATATAATTTTTTTTATATATTCGATTTATTATTGTATTAAAATTAAAATTTTATTATAAAATAAAAATAATAAAATGTTAAAATGATTTTTATAATAAAATTAAATGTTAAATTAATAATATATTTATTATTATAAATACAATGAGTATAATATTAAAGATTATTTGATATAATATATTATGATGTTTTAAATTAATTTTCTTTAACAATTGAATTAAAAAGATTCAATATTTTTTTTGCTGGTAATACATAATTGATTTAATTATATAGTAAATAATAATTGTTTTCAAAATTTTAAACTTTTTAATTAAAAAAGTGCATGAATTTTTTATTTATTTTTAATAATAATCATATTATAATTCGAGTTTTTTCAAGTTATAAATTCGATTTTTTATAAGTTTTGGATCGAATCAATCTCTGTTTTCAGATCGTATCGGGTTCGGGTTATGTCGAATTTGATTGTGTCGAGTTTAGCTTTTTTCGGTTTCGAACTTTTTCGGTTTTAAATTTTTTTGATTTCGGGCCTTTGATTTTTTTGATCAATTCGAATTGATCCAAGTTCACTCTCGAATGAGTTTTCGAACTTGGGCTAACTTTTGCTACCTTTACTTAGCCCACCGTTATTGACTCGACCTACCCCAGAAATTCTGAATACAATTCTGATTTTGCTTTACCAAATACAATTTAATCTATAAAATATTTTTTTTATAATCCTCATCATTTAAAGTAATTTTATGTTTTTCCTTTCTAAAAAATCTATCCTTTTATTTCAAAAATTCCTATAATCTATTTCTTTCAATTCAAAACTTTAAACTCAAAATTTTCAAATTTACATTTTCAAACTCACTAAAGTCCGTCAAAACCATTCACTAACACACCAGACTTCTTCTCTTACAAATGTTTTAAGTTATTTTTTTATTTTTTGAAAAAAAATATATAGAATCCTAGTTGGCAATCTTTTAAACAAAATTGAAAAGAAAAAACGAAAAAATAACTAAGAAAATACCTTCATTATCTTCTTTTTTTTTCAAATTGAAAATTTGATTTTAAGGTTGTATGTGAAATTTAGAAGAAATAGATTAAGAGAAGAGAAAAAAAGATTTAGAATTTTTGTTACGAAAGTCATACATATTAAAATTTAGTAAGAAATGTATGTAAATATGACAAAAATAAAAAATATATATTTAGTGTGTCAACACGAATTTAGATTATAAAAAAATTAAAAAGATCTTGTCTATGAATATGCATGTTGAATGTTAAGAATTCAAAGTTTGAAAGCATCTTTATTATTAAACAAAGCATCATCTCTAAATTTTATTGATATTTTGTCATTGACGATAAAAATGTCTATGATTTAGATAAGATTGGACTTAATCTAAGTACATGATTTCAACACTTTACGCATGTATTCAAACGCGGTTGACTCAATAATTCAAGAATCAAATTCTAGTCAGTTACATCAATCAAAATTAATAAATGATACAGCTCAACCAAATCCATAAATGATATAGCTCAAACCTACCTAATTCATCCAATATTTAAATAATAATAATAATAAAATAAAAATTATTATTTTACTATCAGTAGAATTTTTTAATTCCGCAAATAGAATAAGATTATGATATGTGTCTTTTAAAAATATTAAAAAAAATTTAAATAAAATGAGACACATATCATCATCCTAACCCTGCTTGTGGAGTTAAAAAACTTCATTGAAAGTGTATAGGATAATTTTTCATAAAATAATCTATACATATTTATATTTTTGTCTCTAAGGCCCTCTTTTGCATGGCACGTGTCTTTTTTTTAGTAAGGGAAAATCATAATTAGCCATTGAGAATTTTTTTAAAAATTGAAATAAAATATCTCAAAATTTTGGTTTGCAAAAATTCAAATAAAATACTAATGCCAAACATCCAAAAAATTTCAAATCAAATTATAATTCCCTTTTTTATTTGTGTAATTCTTAAAATTTAAAAATTACAAAAACAATAAAAATCTAAAAATATTATAAATAATATAAAATTCAAAAAATGATAAAAAATTCCAAAGATCATTTTTTTAAAAATTAAACACAAATAAGCAAAAAATATATAAAAAAATAAATCTACAAATCAAATTCAAAAAATTTTCATTAATTATGAAAATTGAATGTTGTAAAAGAGGAAATAAAGTAATAAATATATAATTTCAACATTAAACACTTAAAAATTACGAAAAATAAAAAGAAAGAGTGGTGATGAAAGATTAGTCTATTTTGAATTATATTGATACTAGCAAATTTAGGTTACACTCAATAAAAATTAAATGTCTATTACCTTTTTTTTTAATTTTGGTTTATTTAATTTTTTAACTTTGTGTTAGAATTTTATTTTATTTTTTAAAAAATTTAAGAATAAAAAAATAAGATGTTTAATTGATAAATTAAATATTATTATTTTGATTTAAAAATTAATATTTTTAAAATAATTATCTTGACTTATTATTTTTAATAAATACTATTTATAATATTTTTTAAGAAAAAAAGGTACCCCTGCGTCGCGCAGGGGCATTATTCTAGTAATATAGTATTCTTGTCTCTCATTTTTTTATCTCCTTGGTCATACACGCATGGAAAAAGAATGCATAAACCAGCCATGAATGGCAGAGCAAGATGAAGCCAGGAAGAAATGTTATATCCGAAGAGCATCAATCTTCACCTTTATATGGATGGTTTCTAACTCAACCTTGAAATGGATTTAGAGTTCAAGATTCTAGAATTGCCTGTAAATAAAAGGTGTTTGTTATCAGTTTTAGAAGCAACTTGCAACAGAAAGTTGCAAAATACAGGTGTCTAAATCCCACATGGAGAATGTTAGCCAATCATTTTACAATTACATTTTAACACTTTTTATCTTATTATACCATGTCATTTTTAGTTTTACGTAAAAATCTATTACCAACTATTAAGGGATCGTTTGGTATCGTTTTCAATTTTATGTTTTATGTTTTCTGTTTTTGAAAATTTTGTTTTTGTTTTTTTTGTTTTGAAATTTTGAAAATAGAAAACATGTTTGGTGAGTTAATGTTGTTGTATAATTTTAAAAACTAAAAACAGGAAACCTGTTTGGTATCAAATGAGTTTTGAAACAATTTTTTTAATATTATAATTTATTAATGTCGAACATTAAAATATTTTTATTAAAATTATATAATTCAATATATGATAAAAAAAATGCTATTTTGTTCTTAATTTTGATATATTACAAAAATTATTTCATTTATTAATCAGCTCACATAATGCAAAATCCATCAAAGTCGGATAGCTAATACAAGATGACAGCAACATGGACATCTCAACCTTTAAGGAATAAACACAAACAGCTTAAAGGCAATGAAATTTAAGCCCTTATTTTGTACCTATAAAGAACATAAACACCTCATCTAGCAATCAACCAAAAAAGACACAAGCTACAAAATTCGACAAAAAACCCAGCTTACCCACTTAACCCGTTTCAAAAATACCAACACATATCCATCCCAACACAACAAAGTCACAACTAAAAACAGAGCACCCAAATAGCTATGCTCCAGCCACCATTAAACATCATCTTCCCTGTCATGAGTTGTAAACATAATGGTAGACCAAGATACGATTGTTAATCCTATTAACACCTTGTTTAGCTAATTTGCCTGCTACCTTTATTAACATCTCTTATTTCATATGAAAAAATAAAAAAAAGATGTAATGAAACTTTAATCAGGCACCCATGATATGTATCAAAATATCAATTTGTGTATATGTGCAAAACAAAATACTATTGCCCAATACTTAAAATTATCAAAAAAAAAATTGGCTAACCTTTTTTTCGTTGGTTGGTTGAGAAAATGAACAATTGATGAAAAAAGACACATGATAGGAATGAAAACTGAAGAAATTAAAAAAATAATTGAAGAATAACTGAAGATGCAAGGAGGGAAGTGAAGGAGGAGAAATGACTGGGGAGGAAAAGAATGATGAAGGATTAAGTTATAGCAGGTAAAAAAAAAAAAAGGGGGAAAATGTGCTGTTGGTAGAGCTCGAAATGGAGATCTCATTAAAGTGCACTGTTCATTCCGTGTTTTTTCAGAAAACTTGTTTTCAAAACGTTTTGGAAATAATGGGAAACAGAAAAAATGATGTTTTCTATTATTTCCAAAATTCTGTTGCCAATTTTAAAAATTGTAAAACAAAATTAATTTATCAAACACAATTTGTGTTGTCTGTTGCAAAATTTTGAAAACAAAAATACAAAACATAAAACAAAATTGATTCCAAACAGGCTCTAAGTTTTTCACTTCTCACATTGAAAATCTATTTATTTTTGTAAACCACAAGTATTTTCATTAATTTTAACTGTTTGAGACTAATCTTGCATGAGATTTAATCACAGCTAAATCTCTTCACCTCTCCTCAAAAGTGTATTTTATAGAGTAAAAATCAAACTCGAAAGCTCTTTCTACAAGTTCATTTTACGTTACTAACTAAGCTACAACTTATAAGTATTAAAAACTAATTTAAAAAATAATGTGATTCAATAAAATAAAAAGTATTAAAATGTAGCCATAAAAGCAACTATTACTACCGTTCCAAGACGTGAGAAGGCGAGGCAAGAAAGCTGCTTATTTAAAAAAAAAATTCCTTGAATGAGCAAGGCTTTACTTTTAGGCCTTTTAGGAAGAAAGCCCACTCACATAGCATTTGGCCCAAATGTTTTTCTCTTTCCTTCCTAGACTAGTAGCAGTTCTCAATTTGACATATTCGATGTTTGACGTTCAAATATCATCCTTTCAAATTAAGCTATTTATTTAGTAGGCAATACATAGACCACCAAATCTGTTCTCCAAAACTTTAATTATAATGCCAAAAAAAAATTAATTATTTAGTAGCAGGAAACACTAGATCCCTGCTTATTTTTTTATTAGAAAATCTAAAGATTAAACCCGTATTTAGATTTCTAGAAAAAACAATTAGTGTGGCTATATTTGTCCATGGGTCAATTGGTTCAAGTCAGGCCTAATTAGTGTATTACTGGACTTTATGTTAACAAAAGTCTGGCCCTGCCTGAATTGAGACAAAATATTTTGTCCAAACTAACAGCAAGAAAACTTAAGTCAGTCTAAGTTCGCTTTTTTTTTTAATTCTTTTCTTCTATTTAATGTTTATGCTGTAAAATTTTTATAATTCAGAATTCTTGCATAGCAAAGCTTAAATATATTACTGTTGGATAGCTTGTAATAAATACAAGAGAACAAGTTCCTACATTACTTGTAAAAGTGTAAAGTGATATATTTATAAAGGGAAATCAACTCTTGAGAGTAATTTGGAGTCAAAGAGAAAATAGATTTTGATCATTTGGCTTGGGCTTGAGCTGGCTTGGCTTGGGCTTGGTCTTGCTTGGCTTGGGTTTTGACTAGAGCTTGGCCTATTTTAAAAGTCAAAGATGGGCACTTGGGCTCTTGGCTCTTTGACTTAAGTCAAAGTTTTATTTTTTGACAGAATATTTTAAATTCAATTTCGAATTTAAAATTATTTTAACTGTTCCAACAGACATATTTTCGGTTATATGTCTGGAACAGTTATGTCTGAAATGAATGGTTGTTATTTAACAGAGAATCACAACCATTCATTTATGTCTCTTCATACTCTATATAAGAGTGATGATTTCCAGAAAAGACTCACTTTACATTTTCTAACTTTTCACAATATTCTGAAGGCTTTGTTGTATCCTGGGGTAACTTGCTTCTGTGTGAGGCAATGTTACACTTAAGATAGTGTAATTCTACACGCTTCAAAGCCATATACTCTGATTATTTTCCTAACAATTTGAGTGTAATATTTCATTTGATATGGCAATGGTTACCAATCCTGTGTTTATCAATCAACAAGATCCTGTCAAGTTGAACCAGTTTGATGGGACAAACTTCACCAGATGGAAGGACAAGATGAAGTTTCTATTGACAACTTTAAAGGTGTCCTATGTTCTGGATCCGAATTTGCAGCCACTGGCAGACCCTACACCAAACGACACAGATACAGTGAAGGAAGAAAGAAAGAAACGTGCATAAGATGAACTGGTGTGTCGTGGTCACATCCTCAACTCTTTTACTGACAGACTTTATGATTTATACTCCAACTATACATCATCAAGAGAGATCTGGACTGCCTTGGAAACAAAATACCAGAACGAGAAAAAAGGTACAGATAAATTCCTAGCACTAAATTATTTTGATTTCAAGATGACTGATAACATGCCAGTCATGGATCAAGTCCATGAACTACAAATACTGGTTTCCAGACTTAGAGAATTGGAAGTGATTGTTCCTGACGCTATACAAATCGGAGCAATTCTATCCAAGTTGCCTCCTTCATGGAACAATTACAGGAAAAAGGTCTTGCAGACACCAGATAGTTTCGCACTGGAACAATTCTAGACCCATCTGCAAATTGAGTGTGAAACTCGTCTCAGGGATGAGAAACTCCAGAAAGAGAAGGCAGTGAATTCAAATGGGAATTCACAAGTAAATGCCATAGGAAGCAATTCTGGAAAGTTTGCAAACAAGTCTGGAAAGAATCAGAACAACTTCAAAGTCCAGAAAATTGGTGGATTTAAGAAGTCCAACAATCATAAGAAGAACAAGGCCTGCTTTCATTGTGGAAAGAAGGGGCACTACATTAAAGAATGTAGAGTCAAAATTGCAGAAGACAAGAAGAATAAAGACAATGGTTCTAAACAATCTGCTCAAGCCAATATGGTTGTTGAAGATGACATGAACTTTGTTGCCATGGTTACTGAATTGAACATGGCAACAAGTGCAGGAACCATAGAGTGGTTTCTCGATTCTGGAGCCACAATTCATGTCTGCAACAACAGGGAATTCTTTAGCACTTACACTGAAGAAAATAGTGAAGTTTTTATGGGAAACCATGCTCCTGTCAAAGTGCTGGGAAAGGGGAGTGTGATGTTAAACTTCACTTCTGGACAGAAACTGACTCTTCTCAATGTGCACCATGTTCCTGATGTCAAGACAAACTTAGTTTCTGCGAATCTGCTTTGCAAGAAAGGCTTTAAGATTGTTTTAGAATCTGATAAGTTTGTAATATCTAAGAATAATGTGTTTGTAGGAAAGGGATATTCCCTTGATGGCATGTTCAAACTCAGTATTAATAAAATAAATGTTGCTTCTACCTATATCATTGAATCATCTACTTTGTGGCATGCTAGATTAGGACATTTAAATTATGCTATGATTAAATACATGACAAACCATGATTATATTTCTTGTAAGCATGATCACCATGATAAGTGTCAAATCTGTGTAGAAGCTAAGATTACAAGAAAGCCTTTTCCTAAAGTAGAACATGAAACAAAATTGCTGGAACTAGTTCATTCGGATATTTGTGAATTAAATGGAAAATTGACTAAAGGAGGAAATAGATATTTTATAACTTTTATAGATAATTGTTCACGTTTTACTAGTATTTATTTACTAAGAAACAAGGATGAAGCTTTTGATAAATTTAAGGAATTTAAATCTAAAGTAGAGAATCAAAAGGAAAGAAAAATTAAAATTATAAGGAGTGATAGAGGTGGTGAATATTTCTTAACTGAATTTGATAAGTTCTGTGAAGATCATGGAATAATTCACCAAAGATCAGCTCCTTTTACACCCCAACATAATGGTTTGGCGGAAAGGAAAAACAGGACCCTAGTTGATATGGTAAATGCAATGATTTTAAATGCTGGATTACCTTTCAACTTGTGGGGTGAAGCTTTGCTTACTGCCTCTTACATACATAATAGGCTTCCTTCAAAGAAGACACATATCTCACCATATGAAATCTGGAATGGAAGGAAGCCAAATTTAAGTTATTTTAAAGTGTGGGGGTGTATTGCATATTATAGACTTCCTGATTCTCAAAGGACTAAATTAGGTTCAAGATGAATTAAATCTGTTTTTGTTGGTTATGCACAAAATTCAAAGGCATATAGACTACTAGATTTAGAATCAAATGTTATAGTAGAGTCTATACATGTTGAATTTTTTGAAAATAGTTTTGTGAAAAATCAAGTTATGCATGAACCAGAAAATGATCAAAATACATCTACTGCCTATGATTCCTTAGTCAAACGTAAGGAAATAAGTGAACCATCTGAACCAAGAAGAAGTCAGAGGCCAATAAAAGAAAAACATCTTGATTCTGATTTTATTTCTCCTGATCATATTACCTTTTTAGTTGAAGGTAGTAGAGACAGAATTATGAGGAAAATGAAGATATTATTAAACATTGAAGATGAGCCCAAAACTTTGAGTGAAGCTTTGACTTCAAGAGATTCAGCTTTCTGGTAAGAAGCTGTCAATAATGAAATGGACTCTATCATGTCTAATAATACATGGATTCTGGTAGACTTACCTCCAGGATCAAAGTCTATTAAAAATAAATGGGTTTTTAAAAGAAAGTATAATTCTGATGGTACTATACAAACCTTTAAAGCAAGATTAGTTGCTAAAGGTTTTACACAAAAGAAAGGCTTGGATTATTTTGATACTTATGCTCCAGTAGCTAGAATAACTTATATTAGAATTCTTTTTGCTCTAGCTTCTATATATAAGTTGCATATTCACCAAATGGATGTTAAAACTGCATTTTTAAATAGTGATTTAAAAGAAGAAGTTTATATGGAACAACCCGAAGGGTTTGTTTTACCTGGAAATGAACATAAAGTTTGCAAGCTTGTTAAATATTTATATGGTCTTAAACAAGCTCCAAAACAATGGCATGAGAAATTTGATTCTGCTATTTTATCTTTTGGTTTTAGGCATAATACTGCTGATAAATGTATATATTCTAAATTTACTACTGATTATGGAGTGATTGTTTGTTTATATGTAGATGATATGCTTATATTTGGTACTAACATGCTTGGTATAAATGAGACTAAGGATTTTCTTTCCTCTAAATTTAAGATGAAAGATCTTAATCAAGTAGATACAATTTTAGGAATTAAAATTACAAAGAATGATAATGGATTTTCATTGAATCAAACTCATTACATAGAAAAGTTGTTAGATAAATATCAATATCTTAAAATAAAAGAATATAGTACTCCATATGATTCAAGTGTGCAACTTGTCAAGAATGATGCTAGACCAATAGAACAATTAAAGTATGCTAGTGTTATAGGAAGCTTAATGTATGCTATGCATTGTACTAGACCTGATATTGCTTACACGGTATGTAAGTTGTCAAGATTTACAAGTAATCCTAGTATAGCTCATTAGAGGGCAGTTGAAAGGGTACTTGGTTACCTTAAAAGAACTGCCAAATTAAGGTTGTGCTATACAGGATTTCCTACTGTTTTAGAGGGTTATTCAGATGCAAGTTGGATAACAAAAGCTAGTGATAATATATCAACTACAGGTTGAATATTTACACTAGCTGGTGGTGCTGAAAGTTGGGCATCTAAGAAACAAACATGTCATGCACACTCAGCACACTCAACTATGGAAGCTGAGTTTATAGCTTTAGCAGCTGCTGGTAAGGAAGCTGAGTGGCTAAGAAATATGTTGTTTGAAATTAAGTTGTGGTCATAACCAATGCCACCTCTTTCCTTACATTGTGATAGTGAGGTACTATGTCTAGTGCTTTTAATAACATTTATAATGGTAAGTCTAGACATATAAGCCTAAGGCATGACTATGTTAGAGAGTTAATCTCAAATGGTATCATTACGATCATATATGTAAAGTCTGCAGAAAATTTTGCGGATCCTCTTACTAAAGCTTTGCCAAGAGATAAAGTGTGGAGGACTGCATGTAGTATGGGACTAATACATAACTCTTGAGACACCAATAATGGTAACCCAACTTTGAATTACCAAACCGGTAATTGCTAAAGTTTAATGGGTAATAACAAGTTATTGATCAGTGTCTATTGTGGCACTTATAATAGGAGTCTCGTACTTGAATTTCAAGAGAATGCCACTGTTACATTGAGAGGTTGAGTTTAAGCTCTTAATGGAGATCGTTCTGAAAATTGTCCAAAGTAATAGGGACAATAAAAGGATCTCCACCTATGTGAATATGAAGTGGTGCCGCTTCAACAAGAGTATAAGGGTTTTACTCTTGAAATATTCACAGAAATTGGATTGCTAGCACATGGCCATTGAAATAGTGCTAGGAGCAAGTAAGAGTTTTGTGAAAAGTGACAAATTGATGTGTGTCGTACTTTCGATCCTAATAGTAAGAAGTCATGGTTTAATCTTAGGACACTATGTACTTTTATTAGCATCCTAAAGTACCTACACTAATTGAAGGTTTAAATCAATAAGATACCTTCTTGTATGCATCATATTTGTTGTATTACAAGCTAGTGGGGGATTGTTGGATAGCTTGTAATAAATACAAGGGAACAAGTTCTCACATTGCTTGTAAAAGTGTAAAGTGATATATTTATAAAGGGAAATCAACTCTTGAGAGTAATTTGGAGTCAAAGAGGAAATGAGTTTTGACCATTTGGCTTGGGCTTGAGCTTGCTTGGCTTGGCTTGGCTTGGGCTTTGGCTAGAGCTTGGTCTATTTTAAAAGTCAAAGATAGGCACTTGGGCTCTTGGCTCTTGGCTCTTTGACTTAAGTCAGTTTTATTTTTTGACAGAATATTTTAAATTCAATTTCGAATTTAAAATTATTTTAACTATTCCAACAGACATATTTTTGGTTATATGTCTAGAACTGTTATGTCTGAAGTGAACGGTTGTTATTTAACAAAGAATCACAACCATTTATTTATGTCTCTTCATACTCTATATAAGAGTGATGATTTTCAGAAAAGACTCACTTTACATTTTCTAACTTTTCACAATATTCTGAAGGCTTTGTTGTATCTTGGGATAACTTGCTTTTGTGTGAGGCAATATTACACTCAAGATAGTGTAATTCTACCCGCCTCAAAGCCATATACTCTGATTATTTTCCTAACAATTACTTGAACCAATACTCAAATTTTATGATGCTGTTTTTCATGATTAAGCTAAATATGGCTATTTTATAGAATTACAATTATGAAATTATTTATTAATAACATGTGAAATGAATCAACTTAATTATTAATTAAATTAATTTTAAGAACGTTTTCATTAATATAATTTTAGTTTTTAATTAAATATTTGAAATAAATTACTAACATCATTGGAATTTTGAAAGAATTGTGATTATATGATTTAAATTTTGAAAAATTAAAGAACGTAAACAACATAAATTTCATGTTTCTTTTGAATTATTCTAAAGTATTACCATTTTAAAAATTTGCTAACAGAGCATTCCTTAATTGTAGTTTATATTATAGTTGACATTTAATTTAATGATTTTTTTATTCATTACCATAAAAAAGTGTTCTTAAAATAGTAGTTAGCAAAAAAGGGATCAAGCCAAACTTAAGCTTTTAAAGGCAAGACTAGAGGTGGCAAATGGACGGGTGAGATCGAGTTTAAGTTGAGTCATTTTGGATCAGATCATTTTGGATTAAGTAAAAATTGAGTCATTTCGGGTTCGGATCATTTCGGGTTCGAATAAAGTCGGGTTTGGGTCAAGGAAAAATCGATTTATTTCAAGTTCGGATAAGGTCGGGTTTGGATCAATTTGGGTTCAGATTAATTCTGGTTCGGATTAGATCGGATTTGGGTCTTTGCTTTTTTAGTCAATTTGGGTCGATTGGATTTGGATTTAGGTCGATTGGACATGTTTATTAGGTTAAGCCTTGGTCATCTCGATGTGATTTATCTAATATAAAAATGAACTGAAACCATATTTCTAAGAATTACAAAACTCATGAAAATAAAATTTTCTTCTTACATGACCTATAGTACAATTGGGATTAAAATAATCAAAATATTTAATAATCTGTATGATAGTTTTCTTTATAATATATTTACCAATATTAATAAATTAATTACATTTTTTTCATTTTATTTTTATTATCTATAATAATTACTAACTTTATGAATCAAAGTGATTTACATGTCATCATCCTAACCCCGCTTGTGAAGTTAAAAAACTCCACCGACAGTGTATGAGATAATTTTCCATTTAATAATCCCTACTAAATATCATAAAACAATAATATATATATCTCTTTAATTTATCTTGATTTTTATAGAATAATTGGAGACATTAAGTATAGGTGATATAGCTTCTGTACTCTATTATAGATTAGTCATTAAATAATTATACATTAGGTTCAAATGAATGCAATATAAAGGTGAATATTTAAGTTTAACTAGATTAAAAAATATATATAACACTCATATTATTAAAAAAAATTTATATTTTTACTATATTAAAATACTTTGATAATTAATTTTAACATTTAAATATTTATTAATAATATTAAATTTAAAGTTTGAATCTTTTCAGGTTTGGGTAAATTTGGATTCGAGTCAATTTGGATTCGGGTCAATTTGGATTCGGATCAATTCGCGTTCGAGTTAATCTAAATTCGGATGAATTTAGGTTCGGATTAATTCGAGTTCAGATTTGGTCGGGTTTGGATCAAGAATTCGTATAAATTTAGTTTCGGATCAATTCAGATTCGATCGGGTTGGATTTGGGTTGTTAACTTTTTTAGTCATATCGGATCGGTCGGGTTTAGATTCGAGTTAATTGAGCGAATATTTCAAATCGAGTCAACTTTTATCACCTCTAAGCAAGACCAAAGTTTAGCTCATTTAATTGGGCCTTATTTGTTAGCTCAAAACCATGTTACGAATCTAATATTTTTGTCCATATTCACTCAAAAATCAAATAAATTTTCGGATTTAAACAAATAACTCAGACACATAAACATGTTTACTATGTAAATTACACTTGATATATAAATATCAATAAAATTAAAAACAATTTATATTTTAGAGAAATATTAATTGGTGTTTACCGTTAGTACATTGATTGAAATGGAATCTTCAAAGTATATAATTAATAATATTATTTAATTATTTTCAAATATTATATTAAATTTACTTTTCTTAGATAATATTTTTTTGAATCGAAATGTTATTTTTATTGTAATACTTTTTCTTACCTTTGTCTCCTATAATTTCTATTTCTCCCAGGAGTTTAAAGCTTTACATTATCTAGCATTTTTCGAAAATTAAAAAAATATTAATTATTTTTCAAATTTTGATATATATATATATATAATCATGTACTCATTAAAAAAATTAGGAACAGAAAATTAAAAAAAATAAAGAATTCATAGTTTGTTTTTTTCATCATCCATCATCTTAAAAGGGCACAAAACCCCGTTCGGTTAATACGCAACGGACGATGTGACCATCATCTTCAAAAAGAAGGAACCACGAGAACGTAAGCCCCGTTCAGTTAGTCTGCGCCAGACTAAGTGCGTAACTGTGTAAGTACATGTTTGGTCTAGCTTATGAAAGAATTTATTTACTTTATAAATAGAAGTCAGGTGTTTGGCTTTTAAATTTTTTAAAATTTTAGCTTATGCGGGAAGCAGATTTGAGCTTTTTGATGAAGCTATAAATTGAAACTTTTTCAAAAAGTGTTACTATTAATAATATATATTTAGTGAAATTTTTACATTTTAACTTTGTTTTTCAATAATTTACAAAATTACAAAAGATGATTCATATTATTTTACAATAATTTATTTATTTTGTTCCATTTTTATATTTATTTCATTTGTTTAATTTTAATTAACAAAAAATTTTATTTAGTTTTATTTTTTTTCACTTAAAAACTTGTGATTTAATTTAATAAAGTTTATTGTTTTATTTTTTTCATTTATCAAAAATATATAAAAATTCTAGTAAATAGTTTTCAACATTCTATAGTACTTTTATATTAAATTTATCAAACACTAATTTAATTTTTCTTAACAACACTTTAAAAAAAAATTTACTCAAACAATATTTTTTACAACACGCTAGATCATACAGACCTAATTCAACCAAATTGCTTGAGTGAAGAAGAGATCATAGGCACCACACTTGTTTTAGCCCCCCTGCCTAGAGCTGCTTAATGGGTCAGATTAGCTCGACCCAATTCGTAATCGGATCGAGCTAATCAGGCCCATAATCCGAACCGGTACAGTACCGGTTCGAAACCGGCCCAGCCTGGTATGTTATCGGGCTGGGCTGGTTTTAGATTATTAGGATCGGGCCCGCTAAGGGCCCGATCCATTAAGGCTCGGAACCGTCCGGTTTTGGTTGAACCGGTTCTGTTCAAAAAAAATAAAAAAAAAAAGAAAATGGCTGCCACTACGCAGCCTTGTTTCAGTAGGGAAGTCACAGAAGTGACTTGCCTCTTTAGCCGTTGCCCATCAATCTTTTTTTTAATTTTTTTTAAATTTTTTTATTCTAATTTTTTTCTATAAATACTTCTTCTATCTTCTATTTTTCTTTACATTTCTTCTATATTTTCTCTCAAATCTACCTACTATCTATATTCATCTACTCTTATTCTCTTCACTCACATACTCTCTCAATATTCACTCAAACTCTCTCAAATTCACTTAAATTTCCTTATTCCAAATTTATAATCTCATCATTTTCTTTCTAAATTTCATTTTTCTTTTTATTTTATAATTTTGCAAATTTTACTTTTAATTTTCAAATTCTAATATATTATATATATCTCTTATTCCAAATTTATAATCTCATCATTTTCTTTCTAATTTCATTTTTCTTTTTATTTTATAATTTTGCAAATTTTACTTTTAATTTTCAAGTTTCAATTTCCAAATTCCAATATATTATATATATCATACATTATTTTTTTTAATTCTTAACATATATTTATTTTCAAAAAAAATATAAAAATGTCAAATTTCTTTCGTCGTTCATGCTCTGTTTCTCGACCTTTTGGTTCCATTGAAATTCCTAATTTGAGTGACGAATCATTTAATGAAATCGAACCCGATATTCATCCAGAGGAGGAGCTTCCTTTGGCGGCGCCATCGGTTGGTCGTGATCGACGTGGAGGTCATGCTCAAACACAATCATCAGCTGCCACCACTGCTGCTACATCATCAAGGCCGAAGTTTAGTCGAAAAAAACGAGCAGGGTATGTGAGTATTTCGATATTGTAGCAAAAGAAGGTGAGACGAATAAATATTGTGCTATCTGTAAATTGTGCCAAGGCGTTTACTCTTATAAGTCCGATGGAGGTGCTGGCGGTACAGGTACGTATAAAAGACATTTAATTACTGTACATAAAATTAATCCTGATGCCGAAGAAAATGAAATTTTAGAAGGTAAACAATCTCAAATTAATACACGTGATGGCGGAAAAAATTTTATTTTTGATAATGTTCAAGCTAGACGTGGTTTAGTTAGATTTGTAATTAGGACTGAACAACCATTCACAATTTGTGAAAAAATAGGATATTTAGAATTTGTTTGTAACTATTTACAACCCGCATATAAATCTATTTCTAGACATACATTAAAAAGAGATTGCATGGATATGTTTAAAGAATATGGACAAGCTTTAATTGATAAACTTAGTAATATTTCATCTAGGGTTAGTTTAACTAGTGGTTATTTTTTCTTTCATTTTCCTGCATATTTCTTCTATGAGTAGCTAAATATGGGAAATTTTTATATATTTTGTTCTTATGATTTATGTCATTTGTGTCTTCTTTACTTTACCTTTGAGAAACTGAAAGAAAAAAAACCGATAATTGTTAAAAAAAATAGTCAAGATATTCTATTTAAATGTGAAGTGAGGTAAGAACCGGTTAAAAGTCAAATATAAACATCTGCATGCATTTGGCCTCTTTGGGATGTTAGTTATGTTTTGCTTGGATTCAAAAGAAGAACAAAAAAATGAAGACAAACTGTTTGACATAGTTCCTGTTTGGGGAAATTTTTTCAAAGGAAAGATTCGGCAACTTGGAATTGCTCAAGATTTTAATGATGCTTGTGTATTTTTTTTTATGCTTGTGTATTATGTATTGTCAACAAAAGAAAGTGGTGCCGATGCCATTGTCAACAAACTGAGGCTACAATGAAGTTGAGGCATCAGAGCTAGCATCTCCATTTGTCATTGATAGAGGATCTAGAAGCATTTTTCCATGGTGAAAATCTAGAAGCATTTGGGTTGTTCGAAGTCTTGTGTTCAAATTCATTTGATTTCTCACTTTTTGCTTTTACGTATTGATTCCAAGGAAAGAAAGGAATTTAGCTGAGGTTAAGTAAAAGCTTTTGACTGTTTACCAACGTAAATTCCAGTTATTAAATATTCAAATATGATAACAAGTTTTATTAATACCATAGCCTTTAGTCGTTTTGAATTTTATCTCACTTAGTTGTATTAAATAGTATTTTTCAATATTGAGATGTATCATGTATGGTCTATTTTATGAGGTAGTTGATAAAGTCTTCGCCAGAATTTTATCTCACTTAGTTGTATTAAATAGTATTTTTCAATATTAAGATGTATCATGTATGGTCTATTTTATGAGGTAGTTGATAAAGTCTTCGCCATTTACTTGGACTTGTACAACAGACGTTGCTATCGGCTTTTCGGAGCCTGAGTTGTATTTATATATTTTTTTTAGAACGGGTAATGTTCTAAACAAACTTCCTTTCCTTAGTAGGGGTTGATTATAGAGGTAAAGTGTTGCAGATATGTCATTTACCTAAATTTGCTAGCCTATTTGCAAATATATCCAATTTTCGTGAAATCTATATTTGCTTTTCCAGGTTTAAAACATTTAGGGCAAGAGATCCTGCTAGTAGCTTACTACTTGGGCTGTTTGAGTTTTCTTAACTTGTGAGTTAGACTTGAACTGATAATGCCTTAAGGTGATAGTACATAAAAATGTATTTCAGAATGGTTGCTTTCTGTTTTTTCTTTTTAAGATAGTTTAGTTAATAATTTTAGTTAATATGTTACTGTGTTTTGTCTAGCATTAGCTGATGATAATAAACTCTTTTTAGACTCAGAATTGATGCTTTCTTCTTTTATCTGCAAGTGAACTTGATTGCTAATGTAATGCTGCTCCATAATGTGTAAAAGATTGTTCTGAATTGTTTTGCATGTTAGTTAATATGTAGTTAAATTCCATTATTTGCACATGAACTACATTGTTGAAAGTGCAGTAGTATTTTTTATGTTGTTGCTGACTATTTACATTAAAAGCCATTTGAATGACTGTTAAAATTCTTGAACTTGGCTCAACTCATAGTATTTTGGGATCTTTTTCTTGGACTAACTATCTTTTTTAAATGTTATTCATTTTTTACATCCACTATGCTTAGTTTTTACTTATCAAAAAGAAGAGTTCAGTTCTATATGAATGACACATTTGGTTATGGACTTGTGCTCATGCTGTGGACAAAAGTGACGTTTGACAGTTGTGCTTTTACTATTTATATAGTTTGTATATAGGTTAATGTTTCTTATGAGAAAAATGAAAATATTGAGGAGAAATTTTCATGGTCAATGATAAAAAATTATTTTTGAACCAATCATGGGGAAAACACTTGTTGTTAAGCATCAACGTGTAGGTAGACCATAGCAGTAAAATGGTTCTTAGGTTTTATTTGTTTTGTGATTGGTCTTGAAAGTTGAAATTATAGATATTCCGACTAAATGGTCCTCACTTGTAAAGTCCATCTATGGGGTCTATGGTAATGTGCGGCATTATTTGTTTACTTGGGCAAATCCTTGTTAGATCATAGAAAGATAAATGATGTCAATGGGAAAGGGTGGAGTGTAACACCTCCTCCTTCTCCAGGCGAGTCATAGGACTCTTTCTTAGTTATACAAGAGATATATACTGGGATTTGGGAATAAAAGTAAAATATTCTTAATATTTCAATGCCTCTTTGTTTCTTCCTTTCAAGTCTTATTCAATTTCTGAAACTGAATCTGTTCAAATATGGAACTACCTTACTGTATCAACTCTTATTCAATTTCTGAAACTGAATCTGTTCATCTCTTGCACTAATTCTGATGGATTCAACTACTTTTCACCTGCAAACATTGTGTTATCACATATATTGTGACTGGTATGGTATATACTGGATTATGGCCCATGAATATACTGGTACGATTTTAGGTTACATGGAAATGTGCAATTGTATCTTTTTTATACATTAATTTAATACCCATGAATACTATTAGCAATGTGGATATTTCTGGTGCATTTGCTTATTTAACTTGAAGGACAATTGTAATTTGTTTTCTGACTAAAGAAATCAGTATGCATCAAATTGTTTATGTATTTTTCATTTGGTTGCCCTTGTCGCACTAGTAAATGGCTTGATTTGGGAACTTAAAATTTTATTCATGGCATTTACTCTTTCTGACAAAAATTGTTCAATTTGTCTCTTGGTTATAAAGTGAAATGCTCATGAAAACAGAAATTTATGAGAAATGTTTGTGAATTTTATTGTTTTTTTATTGTCTTGTGGTTGCAGAGTGAATGTTGTGGTCTTTGTTATATGGGCAACTTTTGTTAGAGAAAGAAAGGGCAACTTTTGGATGTAAAAGCTCAAGTATTCTATAACTTTAATTTTTGTTCCTTCTTTTTTCTTACATAAGTATTCTGTAAAAGCTTAGATGTTGGGAGACTCAAATGTTTAGGACAAATAAGAGACGTATTTTCTATGTAAATATGTTTTTACATTACGCTTATTTTATATTTTATATATGTACAAGTTGATCAACAGTTTATGACTTTCATATGACTAGAAGAAGTCTATTTATTTTTTTTTGCTGAAAGAAAAAGTCTTTTACATTCTTAACAGTTGACAACTCTTAATATTGAAGGCAAAAACTCATAGTTTCATCATTCTCTTCTATTCTTTTTCTAAAAATAATTAAAATGTTTTCTAAAAATATAATTAAAATTCATTAAATGTATTCAAATTGAAAAAAATATAAAATCTAATTATATAATAAAAATTATAAAAAAAGTCTAACTTAGCGGCGTTTTACAATAAAAACGCTGCCAAGTTACAAATTAGCAGCGTTTATGCAGAAAAATGCCGCTATTTTTGTGGCGTTTTGTCAAAAACGTCGCTAATTTTGCTGCGACTATAAGCACTGTTAATTGGCACAAAATCGCCGCGAACTTAATGGCATTTTTCATAAAAAAGCCGCTATTTTTCCCGACACTAGAATAGCCGGCGTTTTTTGCTAGTGCTGTGAAATTTTAACGTCATTTATAAACGCTTCTAAAAGTCCAAAAAAACACCACTAAAAGTATATTTTGCTGTAGTGTAATGAAAATTGGATTTCAAGTTTTGGTTACTAAATTCTCATGCCCTGACGACAAATGTACCATTAGCTTAAAGTCAAAGCATGTTGAGAGTATGGAAGTTATTCACATCAGATTGAAAGAGCTAAGGTAAAGCCAAAAAGCTCATATTGCAATATCTTGGTCTGTAAGATACTAAATTAAACAGTTGCTAAAGAAACAGAATCCCACCAAATGGATCTGGATCAAACGGCAGGGAACTAACCATAAGAATTTCTAATAAGCCCATCATTATCAATTCTTGGAAGGAAAAAATATAACATTGATTTTAAACTAAATTTGGCAGTCCAATATACTCATATTTTTTCAGGTAAGATTTGAGTAAATTTAACTGATCAATCTCCTAGACAGACTTCTAAACAAAACTGTCATGACATTGTCAAAACGTTGTTCCAATATCAAACATGGTGTTCAGAAAAGTTAGAAAAAAAAATTAGAGGAATCTGTCAAACAACTACTTGCCCATCCCAGCCAGCAAAGAACGGTTTAGAATGATCCTTCAGCTGGAATCTTGTCTCCTTACGACTCAAGAATACAATGGCGAATACGTATCTCTTAATTCTATTTTAAATAGCACTTACTTTTATCTTCTCTGCCAGTAGTGGCACTATATTCCTCCTTCAGACAATTTAATAATATACTTAATTTGTTTTAGGCTAAATGCTCCATTTATAATTTAACTTTTACAAAATTTTTCAATTAAGAATATAACCTTTAATTTAATACCAAACGTGTTAAAATTTTTTTTTAAAATTAATTTTAGTTTAAAGTGAAAATGCACTAGTACTTTATTATCAATAATAATTTTTTTAATCAATATTTTTCTCACTTAACAAAAATATCTCTCAAAACCTCTCTTATCTCTTTCTTCTCTGTCAATCTCTTTCTTCTCCAACCATCGCTCTTCTCTTTCTACCACCATCTCCTAGTCCAAAAAATTTTCAAAAAATACTCAAAAAACAGCTCTCCTCTCTCTCTCTCTCTCTCTCTCTCTCTCTCTCTTTATCTGATCCTAACCCATTTTCTTCAAATCTCTCTCAATATTACTAGACCTAAACGGGTAATCTCAGTTATACAACTTTAAACAGAAATTAGTTTTATATTTTTTTTTTAATTTTTGCTGTGGTTTCCTCATATGAGGAATGGGAAGAAGGAGACATTGTTTGTTTCGTGTTTTTTTTCTAGATATTGTGTGAGAAATGAGATCTGTTTGTTTTTTTGGTATTGTAGTTTGTAATTGTTGGGTGAGAACGTAAGTTTTATTTTTTTGGATATTCTAGTTGATGTGTATTTGCTAATATTATTGTTGCTTTGATTGCGGTGTTGAGTAATTTTTTTTTGAATGGTTTTGTAGTTGATTTTTCTGAATCTTATTTTAGAATTTGTTTTCAAAATCCTAATTTCCTATTTATTTCTATTTTATATTTACAAACTACTATTTTTTGAGTTTTTTATTATTTTCTATTATTTTTTCATTGGCCTCCACATTTTTTTTCCTTCCTATTCCCTCTGCAACTTCAGATTCATAATCTTCGACGAAGCCTTTAATAACTCCAACAAGTGTTTTATGAATCTCTTCAAGGGAACGAAGGTATTAAGTCAAAAAAAAAAACAAATAAAAAAATAAAATGCAATAATAAAAAAGAAAAATAACTGAATAAATAAATAAAAATGTAAGCAATAATAAATATTGGATTTGAAAATTAATTGGGCTTGGCCAAAAAAATTAGATCAGCGTATGATTATTAGTTTTGAAAAAAGAAAAGAAATAATATTTAATATTCTTTTGATAAAGTGAAAATACATTTTTATCATTTTATCAACATTTATTTTCTTTAACGAAGAGTGAAACTCATACTCGTTAAAAAATCCTACATTAAAGAGTATGTAACTCACACTCATTAAAAAATCTTATATTAAACAAATTCAAAAATATTTAATCTTTAATTGATCAAAATTAAAGATTATATCTTTAACTGAGAAACCCACAAAAGTTAAATTCTAAATTGAACATTTTGTTTTACTTTTACCTGATATGTGAGATTCTTAGTATTAGAATTTATCTGTTTTCATCGGACAACATTGACACATAATAATAGAACCTAGAACACGACTACAATTAATATCAGCTAGTTTGCAGAAAATATATAGAGCACAAAGGCTTTGTTTGGTTAATTGAAAATGATTTTCAAAAAATAATTTTTACATTTTTTAATGTTTGATGGGCAAAAAATTAATTGATCAACCAAAAATGATTAAACTCATCCTTAGAGTTTTTGTTATTAAAAAAATCTAAGATTAAACTCATCTTAAGATTCTATCAAGACTAATTATTGTCTATTTCTATTAAATTAAAAACAATCAAGTCAAAATTTAATTAATATATATAAACATATATAAATTACTAATAAAAATTATAATCATAATTAAACATTATATTTTAAATAAAACGAATCAATCAACAAACTATCCATTCAAAAACAAATCTAATACAAAATTGAAGTAAATCCATTACTAATGAGTATTGATTATTGAGATTGCAAAGTTTAAAGCTTCCTTATGATTATCAATAAGTGGTTGAAAGAAGTGAAAGTGAACTTCTTCTCCAAGCATTTAAATACGGTTCAAATCCTGAAGTCGTAATTGTTGAGAAGGTTTTACCGTTTACCATTTTCAGTCCAAATAAGATTAGTCTCAGATCATAAAATGAATGAAAATTCTTGTAATCACACCCAAAAAAGCTTCCTTATTACTAAAGAGTGCATCATTGATAAATTTTATTGATATTTTGTCATTGACAATAGAAATATCCTTGACTTGGATAGGGTTGGACCTATTTAACATCTAAGCATGATTTCAAAACTTTAATAATTTTTTATTAAGTACATGTATCCTCATTCGTTTTACGGTCTGAGATTAATCATATTCGAGCCAAGAATGGTAAACGGTAAAGCCCTCCTAACAGTGGAGACTCCAAGACTCGAACTTTGTCTAAGTACTTGGGAAAGAAGTCCACTTCCAAGTACCTAGGGAAGAAGCATGATTTCAAAACTTTAACACTTATTCAAATACATCTGATCTAGTAATTCAAGCCTCAAATTCTAGTCAGTTACATCAGCCAAAATTTATAAATGATACTGCTCAAACATACCCACACCCATCCAATATTTTTTAAATAATAATAATAATAATTATTGTTGTTGTTGTACAAAACAACAATGATGAAATGCTGACGTAAGTTACTTGATCTTTCTTCACACGTGGCACTGAAAGTTCTACAAAAAAGAGAAGTCAGAGAGACGCAGGGGGTGGTTCCCTGTATAGACACTCCGATGCTTAAGTCGGCCCAAATATTCTTGAGAGTATTTGTGAATAGAAAAGTAGTACTTAGAGAGTCATAAAATAATACTTGTGGCTTATTTATAGTGGAGTGAGCTATCGTTAATGCTGTGGTAATTACTGAAGGGTAATTTCATCTTTTCCTCAAGCCCTTGAAGAGTTTGCTCCCCTCGCGTAGCAAAGACCTTTGTACCTGTCGTTCATGACGGCGGGAGAGTACCTATCATGAAGCGAGAGGCCTCTCTCGCAAGATGAAGGTTTTTTTGGAGTTGTGGCAAGCTGTCTTATGGTCGGCGGCAGGCTGCAACAGGCCGTGGGAGGTCTCCTCACTCAAGGTGGAAGTTGTCTCCCGAAAGGCAGGAGGCTGCTACCATGTGGCGGGAGACTGTCTCTCGAGTGGCAGAAGGCACTCTCTCGCTCGGAGAGAGGCATTCTTCTGTGCCTGATGCCATGTGGCCCAATGTTACTATGCCACGTGGCAGTCTCAGGTGGCTTTTTCTGGGCCTCTTGAGTCTGGCCCACTTTGTTAGGGCTTGCCTATATCAATTGCTTCCCACTCGCTTATTGGATTTTCCAATAGGAGAGTATAAAGAGATATATATTTGGGATATTTCGGTCATTTTGTAAGTTTATTCACTTTTTGCTCTTTTACAGGTTCCAAAACACAGCTCTCCGGGAGGCGTGTCCTAATTCGCAACCTTTGGGATTCTCTGCCGTAGCTATATAAGCAGCAGGAGATGGGTAGAACGCATAAGAAATCCTCTGTAGCAACACTCTACCATACGCTCTAACCCTCCCGCACGTGCTAGCCTGTCGCAAGTCTGCACTTTGCCAACTAAAGAACAGATCCCACTTTGTAACCCTGTAGTAGACAGTAAGTCTTTTGCAACTTATACCCTATCGCCAATTTTTACTCTCCTGCATTCACACTCTCCCGCAGGCCCTAAGTCTGTCGTTCTTAACTTATCATTTTTCCTTTCTTCTTTAGTCATTAATCATGGCCTCCTTTGGTATAGACAAAACATTGAGGAAGGGTGTTTCTTCTAAGTTAAGTGTTGCAGACTTAGAAGAAATTAAAACTAGTTACCCCCTTCCTGCATGCTACCGATACAAGCTCTTAACTGATAAAGAACCTTCCTTGACTTAGTTGCCAATGCATAGCTGTATATAAGGCTTCTATCATTTTTGGTTTTCGTTTTTCACTTCCCGAACTGGGATTAGAATTTCTTAGGCATAAGGAGATCGTTCCGTGTCAACATCACCCCCACGGTTGGGCCCAGTTAGTAGGATTCTCCGTAGTGTGTCATGAGCTAGGCATCGCTCCCTCTATCCCTTTACTCAAAATGTTTTTTTAGGGTTCGTGGGTTGGCTGGGTCAACATACTCTCTTCAGAGGGTAACAAAGAAGAATTTTCATAATCAAATTTTTGCAAACCTTCCTAATAAGCTACATAAGTTCGAGAGCGAGTGGGTTGTTGTTGAGCTTCCAAGGTGTTTGAATATTCCTACTAAATGGAACTGAGATACTAACGACCACATAAAACACTCTGAGAGATTTAGTTTAGCTTTTCTATAAGAGCAATTCGGTGTGTCTATACAACGTATCTATTCTACTAGGAAGCGAAATTTGTTTTCTCTTTTAACCTTCGAGAATATCACTTTGGCTGGTTGGGGAGTAGGCAGGACTACTTCTGAAACTTCCACCATTCCTTCAAACCTACCCTTAACCTTAGGCACTCATAGCTCTGTCCCTAATAATCCACCTATGGTCCTTATAGTCGTGCCAACAAACCTCATAGATCACTTAGTAGATGACTCTTTTTCATATTTAGGGGATGAAACACTTGGGACCATAGGCACTAGCGATTCGTCCGAAGAAGACTTAGAGTGGAACTAAGGCAACGCCTTTAGGATTCCTTTCTATGATCTTCCATCGGACAAGAACTTTGCCAATATAGATGATCTTGATGAACTATTAGGTTTTCAAAACAATGATTCTTGCATTTATGCATGCAGTTGACTTCTTTGATATAATATACTAGCTCTTTTTCTTGCGTCGTGCAGGTATGAGTTTCCAAGACACCATCCGCAAGAGGAAGGCTTCAGTGTCATCTTCCAGGGTTCCTCCTGATGCTCCTCCTCTGCCAAAACAACTCCAAGCTAAAATGTCTGCTTCAGAACGTCCCTGCGCCCCTACTCTTCCTCCAGTTATGGGCGAAGCTACCTACCCTGCATAAGAAATCGAGCGGGGAAGGAGGAGGTTCATTGTTCATGATCATTCCACACCCAGCTCGGAGGGCCGTGAGAGCTCGGGGTCTCAGAAAAGTGAGTCTACTCCCTAGAAGGGTGACCCTGATCCCTCAGGAGATAAGCGTGTCGTTTGCAAGCCTCGTCAAAAGAACTGAAAGAGGCTATTTATTGAAGATGCGATGGTTGCGAGGCCAATTTTGCCGAAGATAGTACCTCTTACACTTAGGCGTTATCAAATAGATGGGGGCAGGATCGTCGATGAAGATGATTTTCAGACCTACCCCGAGGTTAATGATAATGATAGCACTGAGGAGGCCGAGGTAGCCTCTCACTTAGCTTGGAGAACTATCCTTTCGCAAGATGAGAAGAAATTTTCAAAAATCTTTCCACGGGCGAGGATAGTTCGGATTACTTCGCGATGAGGGTTAGGACTTTGACCTTTTTTTTGAGTGCCTGTATTTTATTGTTATGCTCTTTTTGTCTTTATGTTTAATCATTTTTCTTGTTTTTTCAGGCTGCACAGTAAATGGTGGCCATAAACACGCAACACAGAACCTATCGGGAGCGAATAGAAAGGGAGTTGCATCAACTTCGAGAGGATAACATAGGGCTTCAGAACGAGGTTCAACAACTTTGTTCACTCCCGACCAAAGTGGATGAGTTAAAGAGGGAGAACGAAGATCTAAGATCTCAAATAGCTTACCTTCAACTGAGGCTGAGCAATGAATAGATGAAGGCTCGCTCCTTGGAAGGATTTAAGGAGGCTTATGAGAAAGTGATGGATGATTTGCAAGTCACGAGGTCACAACGGATGAAGCTCTCGACGAAGTGCACAACTTATAAGAGCGATAGAAGTGGATTTGCACTGAAGTGGTCCGGGAGTATCGCCTTTCTCAAGATTGCTTCGAGAAGAAGCAAAAATATTCAGTGGGTTTCGTAAAGTATGGCTTCTATCTTACCCATGCATGGCTGGAAAAGGAGAGACATGGCGAGACATTCCCGAAGCTTCAATTTTCTGAAGAAATTGAATTCTATGAGCCTCCTCCCTAGACTGAGTACAAGCCAGACTAGGAGAAGCCTGAGGACTACTTGGAGAGAGGAGCTATGAATAACTTGGAAAATCTTAGCAGTGCTTGGCCTCTTCATCAGCTACATGGCCAACCAGAGCCTATCGAGGCTTTGGAGGGTCTGGACAGTGAGGACTTGCAATTCTCTGATTCAAATACTGTTGAGCTCGTGTCAGATCTTGTAGCTACGGAGATCACTGGCCTCTTGGTAATGTCCAGCCTATCAACGTTGTGGCTTATGAAGGTCCAATTGAAGGCTAAGCTTCCATACCTCCATCCGATTCTGCCACTACAGCTGGATAGTCCAGATATTTCTTTTTTTCATCTTTTTATATGATTTTTGTTTTTTTGACAGTTGTAAATCATAATTAGTTTTTAGAAATTTTACAATTGTAAATCATTTTTCCATTTTTAGTAAAAGTTAGTAATGATTTTTCTCTGCAGTTTTTCTTTTCATGCTTGCTTGTGATATTGTGATAGCTTATTAAGGCACGACTATAACGTGCATAATATGCCATCATTACAACGCAACTATAATATGTATACTATGCCCATACAATCATATATGAGAATAAACTATAACATTTTTATAGTTGCATCGTTGGGTAGCAGCTTACATATTAAATTGTTACGAAGTCAGTATATATCCACCAAAAAAATTTTAACACTTATCTAATAATAATATAATTGCAACATGCCATACAACATGCTCCCCAAATCTTCTTATGAAGTAGTATCACTTCTTCTCAAAGAAGAACTCTTACTTAAGTATTATGCCCATCTCGCGCAATTTTCGCTTAGGGATCTCTTAGTTTGCTCATCTTGTGCATTTTTCGCTTAGGGACTTTTTTATTTGCCCGTCTCACACATTTTGTCTTGGGGACTTTTTGATTTGCCCGTATCGTGCATTTTTCACTTAGGGACTTTTTTTATTTGCCCTTCCCGCATTTTTTCGCTTAGGGACATTTTGATTTGCATGTCTCGCATGCGCATTTTCGCTTAGGGACTTTTTAATTTGCCCGTCTCGCACATTTTTCGCTTAGGGACTTTTTGATTTGCCTATCTTGTGCATTTTTCAGTTAGGGACATTTTTATTTATCCGTCTCTCTCATTTTTCACTTAGGGACCATTCTATCAAGTTGAGGTTTTCTCTGAGCCCTTAGGAATTAACTTCTTGCAAATAGGGGACCATTCTAGGTGATGCTGCCCCAATTTCAACTGGAATGAGGGCTTCAGTCCCATACAACAAATTAAATTGCGTTTTTCTTGTTGACACCCGACTTGTAGTCTTGTCGACCCAAAGAACACTAGAGAGCTCGTCCAACCATGCTCCTTTTGCCTTATCTAATCTAGTTTTCAACCAACGAAGTATAGTTCGGTTGCTAACTTCAGCCTACCCATTAGCCGCGGGTAGGAAACAGATGATATCCTGAGCTGAATGTTCAACCCTTCTGCAAAATTCTTAAAAGGCATCACACTTAAATTGCTTTCCACGGTCAGCATTTAATACCCAAAGAACTCCAAATTGACAAATAATGTCCTTCCACACCATAACTTCTACTTTCTTTTCTGATATTATGGCCAAAGGTTCTGCCTCTATCCATTTGGTGAAATAATCGATGGCTACTAACAGATACTTCCTTTATCCTGTCCTCGAGGGAAAAGATCCCAAAATATCCAAGCCCCATTGCCCGAACAGCGTAGGTTGAAAGCACTTTGAAGAGCTGAGATAGGTGTTGATGCAATGGGAGCAAACTTCTGGCACTTGTCACATTTTTGCACCTTATCGGCAGCATCATCTTTCAATGTAGGCCAATAGAACCCAGCTCAAAGTATTTTTACGGCTAGTGTCCGGGCCCTTAAATGCTCTTTACAAATTCCTTCATGCACTTCAGCCATCGTATATTCAGCTTGTTCAGACCCCAAGCATTTTAACAAGGGCAAAGTAAATCCTCGCTTATACAGTTCCCCATTTATCACCGTAAATCTAGCGCTTTGCAATTTTAACCTCCTAGCTTCTTCTTTGTCAGTAGGGAGCTTTTCGTCCAGAATGTAGTCTTTGATTGGGTTCCTCCAATCATCCCCAATTTCAACATCGCAGACTTCCACTTCTTCAATACTTGGCTTAGTTAGACACTCCACTTTTACTACTCCATCTTTCAATCCTCTAGAAGAGGCTAACTTGGAAAGGGTGTCTGCATGACTGTTTTCAAACCAATTAATTTGAGTTAACTAGAAATTCTTAAAGGATTCTGCCAGTAATTGAACTTTCTGCAAGTACGGTACTAAAGTTGGTTCTCGTGCTTCATATTCACCAAGAAACTGATTTACCACCAATTGGGAATCACTGTGGGTTACCAAATTACTGACTTGGAGCTTCTCATCCAATTTCATTCCGGCTATCAAAGCTTCATATTCAGCTATATTATTGGAGCTCGGAAAATTGAAACGGAGGGAATACTCAAAAGCTTTTCCTTTGGGTGAGACTAAAACAATACCAGCTCCACTGCGATCCACATTGCAAGCTCCATCTACAAACTGTTTCCACCAAGCTAACTTCGATTCTTCTTGAGTCTCTCAACCAGGGCATTCAACAATAAAATCTGTCTATGCCTGCCTTTTTTTTGCCTGGCGAGGCTGGAAGTTTATGTCATACTCGCTGAGCTCGACTGCCCATTTAGTTAAATGCCCTGAGTGTTTTGGCTTTTGTATATCTGTCTCAAGGGCTGCTCAGTTAGGACAGTTATTGAGTGTGCTTGGAAATACGGTCGTAATTTACGATTTGCCATCACCAATGATAAAGCTACCCTTTCAACCCGTAAGTATCTCGTTTCTGCATCCAATAAGACCTTACTCACGTAATAGATTGGGTAATCCTTCTCCCCATCTTTCCTCAACAAAACCGCACTAACCGCTTTCTCACCTACTCCCAAGTACATAAAAGTTCATCCCCAGGCTAAGATCGAGATAATAGTGGTAACCCCTCAGATAGTCCTTCAACTTTTTTGAAAGCAACTTGACATTCTTTGGTTCATTTGAAATTCTTACCTCTTTTAATCGCCTTGAAGAATGGCAAACTCTTTTATGCTGATTTAGATAGGAAGCAATTCAAAGCTGCTATCTTTCCGATTAGCCTTTGTACTTCTCTTACCGTGGCGGGTGGCTTCATATCCAAGATAACTTAAATTTTCTCGGGGTCAACTTCGATTCTCGGATTGGTGATCAGGAACCCCAAGAATTTCCTCGATCTTATTCCAAGTGAACATTTGTTGGGGTTTAGCTTCATATCATACTACCATAACACCTTGAATACTTCTAACATTTTCTTGGCGTGTGACTCCCTTTTACTTCTTTTTATGATCATGCCATCTACATAAGCCTCCATGGCATTACCTAACAAATCTTTGAACACCCTGTTTACCATTTGTTGATATGTAGCACCCGCGTTCTTCAAGCTAAAAGGCATTACTCAATAGCAATATGTTCCGCTATCAATAATGAAGGAAGTTTTCTCTTCGTCATTTGGGTACATCATGATTTGGTGGTATCCTAAAAAAGCATCCAAAAAACTCATGAGTTCATAGCTGGAAGTTTCGTCTACCGGTTTATCAATGTGGGGCAGCGGATAAGAATTTTTGGGGCAACTTTGTTCAAATCAGTGAAGTCTGCACACATCATTCATTTTCCATTAGCATTCTTTAACATCACCACGTTCGCGAACCATTTAGGGTAATTGACTTCCCTTATAAATTCTGCTTGCAGTAAATTCGAAATCTCTTCATTTATAACTTGCTGCCTTTCTAGAGCAAAGTTTCTTTTCTTTTGCTTGACTGATTTGGCTCCTGGGACGACATTCAACCAGTGGTAAGCAATCTTAGGGTCAATTCCAAGCATGTCAGCAAGGGTCCATGCGAAGACATCAACATTTTCCTTCAAGTATCGAATTATCTCCTCCTTTGTTTCATCAGGCAGTTGACTTCCCACATAAACCACCTTTTCTTCATCATCCTCATCTAATCGAACTGCCTCCATCTCTTCATTAGGCTTTGGCTTAGGCACTTTTTCAATCGTGAGGGTTTCTTTCCTCTGGATCCCCTTCCATGTAGTGGATGTGATATAGCACGTCCTAGCCCTTCTTTGGTCCCCTCTTACTTGACCTACACCATGAGGTGTCAGAAACTTCATCAACAAATAGCAAGGGGAGACCACTGCTCTCATTTCATTTAGTAGTGACCACCCAAAAATCATGTTATAAGCTACTGAAGTTGACCTCACCACCATAAACAACGCTTGACGGACAACACTCCTCGGGCTCTTCCCCAACGTGACAGGTAATTGAACTGCTCCTGCTACCTTCACCTTTTCACCAGAAAATGCATATAGAGGTATGGGTACCAACTTCAATCTATCCTCTAAGATATTCATCTTTACAAAACAATTTCAGTAAATCAAGTTTACTGAACTTTCGTTGTCAACTAGGATCCAGCTAACCGGGTGTTTTGCAACATTTGCCGAGGTCACCATCGGATCATCATGGGGGGTTATTATATCTCCTCTATTAGTGAGTGTGAAGGTGATAGGCTTTTCATCCTTGTTTTCCTCCATCATTGAGTTGACTTGATAGGGCTCTCAGGCATAAGACTTTTTAGATGAGGAAGAACTACCAGCCATTGATTCCTCTCTTGATATAACATTGATTGCCGGGCTTGTAGGCTCATTGTCTTCCTCCTGATTTCTCCTATCCGTCCTCCTATTCTCGTTTCTTCTTCCATTTCTCTTATTTCTATCTCTCCTATCCCTGGGATGGTTACCCCTATTGCGTGCAGGATAGTTAGTTCTCTCACTCTTCCTCACAAATCGATCTATCTTCCCTTCCCGTGCTAGCTTCTCCAGCTAATTCATCGACTCCTTGCATTTCTTTGTGGAGTGCTTATATGCAACATAGAAATTGCAATATGAATCAACATTGCGGCCTAAACTTCCTGTTATCTTCTTTGGAAACTATATAAGGCCTGATCCTTCAATGGCTGCTAGTACCAAAGCTCTAAATTCAGGGAGCCGAGTGTAAGTGGTATATTTCAACCTGGGAGCCTTCTCGAGTTTGCTCGACTGGTTGGAAGACCTTCTGGAGGACTCTCTCCCTTACTTCTTTCCTTTCTTCTGCTCCTTAGTCGATAACATCTTCATTACTTCCTCCTAAGTAATGTATTTATTTGCTCTGGAAAATAGGTCCAAGATTATAGTTGATTGGTCTAACAATAGAGACTCCTGAAACTTCTCAGATTTAGTCCCTGGTAACATTGTTGCCACAGTAACCCCTACTTGCAAATCACATATCTCCAATGTGGCATCCCGG
Source organism: Heritiera fomes (assembly GCA_032173925.1). NCBI lineage: Eukaryota > Viridiplantae > Streptophyta > Magnoliopsida > Malvales > Malvaceae > Heritiera > Heritiera fomes. The sequence goes on from JAPDPM010000001.1 coordinate 24,714,417, forward strand.
AACCGATTTACATAACTTTTTAATGACTTCTTATTTCCTTGCTTAAGTGTGAGCAAATAAGTCAGCTCCTTCTTCCTCTTGCTATTTACCACAAACGCCTTGAGAAACTCACTCCATAACTAGTAAAAAGAAACGATGGATCCTTCGGGCAAACTATTAAACCACTTTATCACTTGCCCTATTAAAGTGAGCGAAAAAGCTCTACGTATTATCTCATCTTTCCATCCATGAATCAGCATCAATGCTTTATAGTTCTGCATATGATCATACAAGTCTGTTTTTCCTGCATACGCGGTCATTTGTGGCATTTTGAACTTCAGGGGCAGTGTTTTTTACATAATGGCCGTGCTGAATGGTACCCGTCTCTTTTAACTTTCCTCCGTCAACATCAGTTTTTTCTCCTCCAACACCTGTTCTATTATCTTTCTCATGTCAATCGCAAAAGCAGGTTGATCTCTTTCTGTTTCTACATGGGATAAATCAGGTTGATCATCAACAACCACTTCCTTCCTTTTGCCTTAAGAAGCTTCACTCCGCACCATTCGTGTATTCCAAGTGGGGTCAAATTCCGATCTGATCCACCACGTGTTTTCCCCATCATGAGTAGGCTACTTTTGTTCAATTCCCATCTTTCCAACACCTCCTACACCTCATGTCGGTCCGAACTCGGTGAGATTCAACAAGCTCCGGTGAAATGTAGAGGACCCTGTCGCAGCATCAGGATCTTGTCGCAGTACCTCTGCTGCAGGTCCTAGGCCTCTAGCTGAATGTGGATACCTTACAGTAGGCTGCTTTTCATATGGCCTACCGCCTCCTGCTGATTCTGTGACCCTGCCGCAAGCTGCGCCTCTTGTAGCCCTGCCGTAGTGCATCCCTTGCCACCCTGAGGCAGCCGGCACCTCTTGGCCCAACGATGGCCCTATCACAACATAAACATTCTGTCCCATTTAATCCTGCGACAGCCTTCCCGACTCATCTCCTCCATGAGGTTCTACACAGCTTCTGGTAAATTCAGTTGTGAAAAGACCCCTTTAAACAAATCCACCATAGCCCACAACGCCTGGGTTGTTTCCTCACTTTGTTTCTTTAGCGCCTCAAATTCAGTCACGGATACAGTCATCCTCGTCTCTTCCATGTTCACTTGAATGAGGCTGCTATTCTGGAGAACTCACAGAATTCTCGTTACTACCGTCTCTAATAACTGTCGACCTTGTTTTCAACATCTTCGAAACAACTGGCTTTTATATCATTTTTCACAGACGGTGCCACTTGTTGTTGTACAAAACAACAATGATGAAATACTGACGTAAGTTACTTGATCTTTCTTCACACGAGGCACCGAAAGTTCTGCAAAAAAGAGAAGTCAAAGAGACGGAGGGGGTGGTTCCTTGCGTAGGCACTCCGATGCTTAAGTTAGCCCAAGTATTCTTGAGAGTATTTGTGAATAGAAAAGCAGTACTTAGAGAGTCATAAAATAATACATGTGGCTTATTTATAGTGGAGTGAGTTACCGTTAATGCTGTAGTAATTACCGAAGGGTAATTTCGTCTTTTCCTCGAGCCCTTGAAGAGTTTGTTTCTCGCGCATAGCAAAGACCTTCGTACCTGCCGTTCATGGCAGCGGAAGAGTACTTATCGTGAAGCTAGAGGCCTCTCCCATAAGATGAAGGTTTTCCTTAGAGTTGCAGTAGACCTTCTTATGATTGGTGGCAGGCTGCAACAGGCCGCAAGAGGTCTCCTCGCTCGAGGCAGGAAGCTGTCTCTCGAAAGGCGGGAGGCTGTTACCACAAGGCAGGAGATTGTTTCTCGCACGGCGGGAGGCACTCTACCGCTTGGCGGGAGGCATTCTCCTACACCTGATGCCACGTGGCCCAATGTTACTATGCCACATGGCAATCCCAAGTGGCTTTTTTTGAGCCTCTTGAGTTTGGCCCACTTTTTTAAGGCTTGCCTTGTTTCCTTGTTCATTTAAGCATGGAAAAAGAATGCTTAAACCAGCCTGCAGAGTCAGATTAACCGAGGAAGATATGTTACATACGAAATAAAAGTACGGTTAATTAATCGATTAACCAAAATAATAAAATTTGTTTGAGCTATATATTGAAATTAAAATTCGACAATATGTGCTTTGCAGGTGTTGAAATATATACTAACCAAATAAGGCTTAAAATCTAAGAATAAAATTAAGAGAAAAAAAAAAGAGAAAAATTAAGATAATATATTTGATCATTAATAAATCTGTAAAGCAATATATCAACAACCAAATCATCTTGGGACCAATGCACTCTTCAAAGATAGGAATGAAGAGTGCTCGCTATCAGCTCATGGGATTGAAGACCAGGCCCAAGGCAAAGGGCTCTTGTTGAAAAAATGACAAAGAAGGTGTTATACCACATATGGCTGTGTTCGTTCCATGCCTCACCTCTTGCCTCACATTGTGAACGCATAAGTTGTACTAATATTTTTGAACATTGCATCTTCGAATCGCCCAGGCAACCACTTTAAGGCGCATTACACACTCTACGCGGTTATTCAAATCTATCCCCACTACCACAAGAGATAAAGATCCTTCATGCGATTACAGAGCTAGTCTTCAAAAAACATATAAAGTTATATGTACATAAAACCATATTTATATAATCACCAACATAATCAAGCTCTACCACCAGCGAGCTATGACTATTGATGACATACTAAAAATGCAATCAATGCTTAAAGAAAGCAAAAAATTGACAAGAGCCTAATCTCCCCAAAAATAATAGACTTTTAGTGATCTCAAAAACCGAAGCTGGTGTGCACTCCTAATCCTTGGATGCGATCTAACATTTTTAAGTCTAAAGGCAAATTCTAGTTGGCAATATCATTTTTCTGCTCCGAGTTTTCATTAAAAGGGTCTAAAAGCGATCACTCTATAATTACCTGTGTGCCTTGGATGACAATTGTTATACCATATATGGCCCAAACTTTAGGCCTAAGCCTTGAGTCCAAGATAGAAGATAAAATCCAATAGCCCAAATGAAATGAGTTATACAAAGAGGTCAAGTAAGTATCAATGTGATTTTTTTTTTCTATATCTCTTATATTATAACTTCTAAGCATCAGAAAGTGTCTCGAAACACCATCCCCAACGCTTCTCTGACCTTGTGTTCTTCACTGCATGTTTGATTATATTGAGGAACACATCAGTGGAGTACATTTTACCTAACAGAAGGTCTAAAATTAAAGCATTTAAGATAACCACCCTACTAATACTAGTATAGTAGAAAGACCTATTGCACTAATGAAAGTATCGATTTTTACAACATCCTGCTAGTACTTTTCATAATTCTAGTGATGAAACCTGAAATAAATAAATAAAATGAACACGAAAATTCAGAATGGTTAGGAAATTCCCCGTTCAAAGTAAACTTCAGAATTAAAGCGATTATAGAACGATGTGGTGTACGGCGTACCTGCATGCAGCTTTCATCCCAATCATGGCCGAAACGGAAGGCCATGAGACGCTCTTCCTCGGCCAGGACGGCCTGACCTATAGCTCATCCTGAGTGCAGAAATTTTCGAGGAACAGAGAAGAGAAGTGAAGGGAAAGGGCGGATGACAGAAGGCTCGAGTTGAGTAAACACCCTTGAGAGAGATTAAAGAAGAATGGAGAGAAATGAGGATTTGAGGGTTGAGGCTGTGACTGTGAGGCAGAAAGCGAGTAAAGAGAAAAGAGAACAGCCCGAGGGTCAGATATGAGCAAAATCAAATTTATCTAGGCATTTCTTGTTCAGACTTCATATTATCATAGAAAATGTCAATGCTCAAAATTTATAGAAGAAATTATCAGTAGGAATCAACTTAATTAAGGATATTTTGTTATTGGAAAATCCAATATTAAACTAATATTCAGATTTTCAGAAAAAATATAGATTACACTTGATCTGTAGAATTCTATCAAATTGAAAGCAATTACTCTAGCTCCTGATCTCAAAATTTAATTGATACCTATATAAATTATAATAAAAAAAATTATAATGATAATCAAATATTATATTTCAAATAAAATAAATCAATCCACAATCTATTGATTCAATATATAGCTAGACATCATCATCATCATCACCAAAACCTTTATTCCAATATATAACCACACACAAGTAATATAAAATTGGATTTAATCCATAATCATGAATCTTGAGACATCAAAATTTAAAACTTCTTTATTAATAAACAAAGCATCATTGCTCATTTTTATTGATATTTTGTCTAAACGTATCATGGATCAGACCGAATAAAAGCTGACCTAAGTATGATATCAATAGTTTACACACTTGTCCAAGTGCGAGCTTGTTCGATTATTCGGATCTCAAATTCTACTCAATCTCATTAAGATAAATAAATTGTACAAATTAAACAGTTTAAACTTGTCAAGTTTTTTAAATAATAATAAAAGAGTTTATATATGATGTACTAGTAGTATATAATTTTTATACACTATCAGTTAATCATAAGATGACATTCATTAATGAGCAAAACCTAAAAGTGTATAGGTCCTTAAAAATATTTAAAAACTTTATTAACCTGCATGCGAAGTATCATCTTATGATTGACTGATATTGTATAAAACATATACACTCTTAATACATCATATATAAACTCATAATGAAAATATAATATTTTTATACAAACAAAAAGAAAGATCGAAACATAGTGATGCTAGATGAGACGACAATTCGAGATTATTTCAGATATTTGAGATTGATCCTACAAATGGATGAAGAGCTTGATGCGATGTGACTCATAAGATCTATGTTGACTAAAGCAAGCATAGAAGGTATAGGCGTGTTGTGCGATAAATGATGGTTGTTGGACTAGCATTACTCTATAGCAATGAATGTTGGGCCACTAAAAGATTGCATATACAAAAGATAATTTAGGAAAAATGTGAATACTGCGATAGATGTACAGATATACGAGAAAAGATAGAATGAGAAATGAGGATATTCGTAAAAATATTGGAGTGGCAACTACCGAAGATAATATGAGTTTAAATCGTTTATGTTGGTTTGGACACATATAAGGCAAACGCGTGGGCACTCCAATTAGGAGAGTGAAAGATAGAATGATGAAAAAAGATCAAGGCTAGGATAAGACAAAAAAAGACTTCAAAGGAAGTTATCTAGAAAGTTATGGCTGAACGAGAAATGGAAGGATAAATTACTTTAGATAGGAATGAGTGAAGGAAGAAAATTTATGTTAATAATTAAACGTGAATTCATATATTGATTCACATAGTCTACCATAATATTAAAATAAAGGCTTTGATGATGAAGATGAATCTTTTATGCTTTTGCTTTTTTATTTTTTTTCTTTTATTAAGTTTTGAAACATGGATATATATTTTATAATGTTTAAACTGTAATACTATAAATATTTATTTTTATATAATATAAATTATATGACATTTATATAAAAATAATTCATACTTTAAACAATTTAAATTGGACCGAACTAAACCCAAATCTTAAATTTTAAAATAAAAACCTGATATGTTATTTAAATTGGCCTTTTTTTTAGCACAAACCTATTAATATATGGATTAATATCCAATACATGGTCAATGGAATTTTTTTTACTCCACAAACGAAGTTAGGACGATGACACATGTCATTTAATAATATTAAGAAAATAAAAAAATAAATAAAATAGGACATATGTTTTCATCGTAACTTCACTTGTAAAATCAAAAAATTTCACTAACAATATATTGGATAATTATCCTTAATGTATATGTATATACACACATACATCCTCTTAATCTTTGGGGTTTAGTAAGATTGTCTAGCGCTTGAATACCTTTACTTGTCAAGTGCTTTATTTTTATTTTTAATTTCACATGGAAGATTTTTTTTTTTATCGTTTTGGGAGATTTTTTAGTTAAAAATAGAAGAGCTGGTGAAATGTACAATTATGCATTTTTGATATAATTAATGATAATTATATTTGAGTACAACTAAATCCTAACTCTTAAATATGTAAATCCTTTTACACGAGAAAGTAAAAGGAGAACGCAAATATTTGAATTACAAGTTACAACATGGTAACATTTTTTATGATACTCGAGGTTACAAGATTGAATCAATATTGATTCATGATTATTGAAATTAAGAGTATAATTATCTATTAATAGACCACACAAGTTGGTTAAAAATAATTTTATATTAAACTATATTAAAATAATTTTTATTACTTTATTAGTTAATAAAAAAGTTTATGTTGGGTTAAATGATTTAATTAATCTTTAAATATATATTTAGGGTAAAATAGTTGATATTAGGTGATAATATTATCTTATAATATATAGTTATATAATAACATTAAATAATGCTTTTCACTTACATCCTTACCTTGGTAATTACGGCAGGAAGAGTATTTTAATTAGGTGAGGATAGGATAGGATATTTTTGTAATTAAGAGAAGAGAAGGTATTTCAATAATTAAGCATTAAAGGGTATATAAATTTATTTTTTTAATATATATATATATATATAGCTGACATGATCTGTTAAGTTCATAAGGATCATATACTTCGCCCATAAAATTTAGATCCAAGTCTTTTTTGATGAACGTTTTATAAGTTAAGGGATTGTTTAGTATTGTTTCTTGTTTTCTGTTTTTGAAAATTCTGTTTTTGTTTTATTTTGTTTTGTTTTCAATTTTTGAAAACAAAAAACATGTTTGTTTAATACTGTTACGTTTTGAAAACAAATATTTAAACTGATTCAAATATAATAATTCAATTCACAAAACAAAATTTTAAAAATTAAATAAAAAATAATATATTTATTAAATAATAATATGTAGATAATATTAAATAATATTATTTTATATTATTTAATACTAATATTAAAAATTTTTATTCAATCATATAAAAATTTAATATAATTTAAATAATGTTATAATTAAATAAAATATTAAATAAAATAATATTATTGAATTTAATTGTAATAATCATAAATTATATTTAATAATATTTTTATTTAATTGTAATAATAATAATATTACATTATTAAATAAAATATTTAACTAATTAATTTATAATAAATTATATAGTTATTAAAATATATTATATTTAATATAAATAATATTATTTAATGTTAAGTATTTACTTATTTAATAATATTAACTTATTTAATAGTAGTAGTGATATATTTTAAATTTAAGATAAAATATAATATTAAATAATAATATTGTTTAGTAAAATAAAAATTAATTATATTAGATAATAATATTAATTATTAACATATCAAAATTATAATAAATGATATTATTAAAAATATTTAATATATTCAATAAATTTTTATAAAAATTTAAATTAAATAATATTATAATATTATAGTTCAATTTAATATTTATTTAATTGCTTTTATGTTTTCAACTTTTCTATATTAAAATTTAATATTATTTTATTTAAAAAATTAATTAATTTTATTTATATTTTTATTATAAAATATTAATATCATATTAATATATAAACTCTGTTCACTTACTTATGAACAATAATAAAAATGAAAACATGTTTCCGAAAACAATGAAAACAAGAAATTCTTGTTTCTAACAAGTTTGAAAAATTCTTGTTTTTGTTTTCGTTTTCGTTTTTTGAAAACGGAAACATGTTGTCAAACGTGTTTTCTATTTCTGTTTCCAAAAAAACTGAAAACAAAAACAAAAAACAGGAACCAAAAACAAATGACCCCTAAATGTAGATCCTCTCTTAGATTTGTAGCATATACTGACCCTAGAACAAAGTGTAGAACAAAGTGTAGAACAAAGTAAAGTAATTTTCCCTCACCTAAGCTTTTTAACACACAAGATATGTTATATGTTCCACCAAATTATTTTTCAGTTATAATTACATGTACCATGATTCCATGGTAGATATTTTGCTTCCTTTATGGCCAAGAAATGTAAGAAGAGATTATCATAATAATTTTGATAGATGCTCTTTTAATGACACTCAATTTCATTGAAAATGACTGCACGTCTAATACTTCATGCATTACGCGGAGCTTACGCGATGAGATGAGTGTTAGAAATAAATATACTCACCAAAATCCATTATCACAATAACTAAAGGTGTAAACTAACCTAAGTCGTAGGAACCCAAACCTTGGTTGCTACAACTGCTGGAGCTGCCACCAACTACAAGAGGACGCTTCGGAGGCTGCTGTCGTGGTGCTTGGCCGGAATCTTGAGGATTCAGGTCTACCATTAGGGACATGTGTAGAGAGGGAGAAGGAGAGTGTGTGAGAGGATGAGAAACGAGAGAGAAGAGGGTGAATTGCCTTGTTCACTCTTGGACAAAATGCAACTGTGATTAATGGGCCACCCTGTTGTTTATATATATATCAAGGTCAGGAAACTCCTATATCAACAAAATCATGTGTTATAACTCATCCCATTATGGATTAATACATATATATAATATATAATTATAATATAGGTCACACCTTATACAAAATATATTACAAATTTACTATATATGATGTTAATTATACTTAACTAATCCACATTAATAGAGGTAATTCAACAATTAGAGGAGAGGAATATTGCTCAGCTCATTTCTCTTCCTATTAGCCTATTAGGGCATAAAAGATAAGTGATTCCCTTTGATATTTATTATTTGGATACTCTTTCTACTTCCCAATCTCCATCCATCATTTTGGCCATAGCTGATTCATCTAATGCTCAATTATTTGGACTTATAAGTGAAGCTTTGATGTTGTTAGTGTTGTAATATCTCTAATTGTATGGACTAATTAAGTATAATTATTATCATATAATTTATTTAGTAGTATAATTTATGTATAGTGTGACCATAATTGTATATATAATATTTCTATATTATATATGTATTTATCTTTAATGGGACAGATATAATACATGGTCTAAAAATATGGAAGGTCCCTACTGTTGGCACCACTATACAAGTGAATAATGGGCCTTCACTTATATAGTGGTGCCAGCAGTAGGGACCTCCCATATTTTTAGACCATGTATTATATCCGTCCCATTAAGGATAAATACATATATAATATAGAAATATTATATATACAATTATGGTCACACTATACATAAATTATACTACTAAATAAATTATATGATAATAATTATACTTAATTAGTCCATACAATTAGAGATATTACAACATTCTCCCACTTGGACAATTAAGTTAACTAACAAAATATCATATAATATCAATATGTATTCATAAGCCTTCTCAATACATTGTACCGAAAGGGTACAAATGTGTAGACTCATACATACTTTAACAACAAGAAGCCTTTTATAAGCTTCAAAATGCATCATACCGACAGGGTACAAATGCGTAAACTTATAAAGACTGCAACAAAAATAGTAGTATTAGTGTGAAATGGAAATGATATGAAAACAAAATCAATATCCATTTCCATTAGGTCCATGCATCCAAACTGAATGATGCAATGTTTCAACAGAAGCTCATGTGACCAATGCAGAATGTCTCATTTAACAGAATGTCATATTTACCAGAATGCGCGCAGACAGAATATGCATATATGACAAATAGGAATCCATTCACACAGTTGCAACTGATTTTTATTGCAGAGCTCCCACTAACTTAATACAGCAAATGGCTCCACATGCCTCATACAAGTGCTATGTCGTCAAAGCACTTTAGCAGCCATCAGTTAGCCAGAATGAGCTCTTTCATTATGTGCTCTACCATCCAATCAAGTAATGGATTCCATTATTTTCTCTCTAACCAACCGAATGATGATATCTGAATATTTTGAGTGTGAGGAACTCCTAGCATTTTGAGAGAGAAAGTACTTGCTGTAGCATTACCACAGTACACCTCTAGGACTTTGAAATGGCAACCACACAAAACCAGCCCTGAGATGAAATTCTACAACCTAAATGACCCATCATGTAGCTTTACAACATGCTACATATTTAGCCTCCACAATCAAGGATGTTGTAAGTGTTTGCTTTACACTTTCCAAAATACAGCTCTTTTATATCCACAAATATATAACCAAAATAATTTTCAATATCTGGAGAGCTTGCAAAATTAACATCATAATATCTGACCAAACTCAAAATGTCAGATTTATCAATATCCAAATACTCTCTTTATAGCTTCCAGTTCTCTATTACATGATCGCTCAAGTATCTCCGAAATACACATATAACATATACAATATCCAAATGTGTATAAGCTTGAGCATACAGTAATTACCCACAATAAGGCATACACAACACTCGATATGAGCTCTTTCATTATTATCTTGAGGACTTTGAGATTTTCACAATATGTCACTTTTCACTAAATGACGTCTTATTAGGAGAACAATATACAATAAACCTACTCGACACTTAATATAGGTTCCATGCGACCAATAATGTATGCCTATTGATATGTCACGAAGAATCTCAATCCTTAAAACAAAATGGAGTCTCACTTAGATTCTTCATCCTGAAGTGACATGACGACATGAAGTGTCTCATACAATAGGTCAGTGCTATAGGCTGCTATTTGACATCATCACTTAGAGCACAATAAGCACATAACTCTCACTGACCTCGCAATGGATCCAATTATCAAACAATAATGTTCTCCTCAAAGTGACAATCTCATTCTTTATATATTACAATCTTGATGCCTTTCAATGTTCGCAAATGAACTCTTTAAGTTCGCGAACTGTATGTTCCACCTTAGGAACTACAAACTTTTAGGTTGCTTTATTTAAAGCCTTGGCAAAATTTAGCTTTAAAATTTTTAGCCTAATCTTTAGGGTTTCACTTCGTCTACAATGATGTGACAACAGAAATAGATCCCATGCATCTTTGTGCAACATAGATGCTTACTCATCCTGCGTGACTAATATTCAACTCTAAGAGTTCGAATCAGTATAGTCTCCTGACAAACATCAGAATTGGAAGACACATGAATCTTATATTCATGTTCCTCTGTAAAGTCAGATGCAGGTTCAAAATATGGTATTGAGATCAATCATTTCCTTTGGTTGTGGCTTTTCATCATCAAAAGATAACGCATATATGGGAATGACACAACAAAATGTATCTTAATAATGACTTTGTGGAGTTCACAACTCCCACTCTTTAAGTCATCTACTAAATAGATTGCATTGTCAGACTCAATGATTCTACTGTCACATAATGAGAAATGAAATCTAGAATCTTTCTAGCCGATATAAAAGCCAACAGAATTGCCGCTGATAGTTTTTTTTTTCCGTCAAGTTTTCTTGACTGTGGGTTATAGCTCTTTTGACTTACCTTATAACCCTAAACACAGGAAGCGGCATAAAATCGGCTTAATGTCTGACTACAACTTGGGATGCATTTAGGAACTGGTCTTGCTTGGAGATCAACCTTGCATGTGAATTGCAGTTTCTATAATTTCACTCCATCTAAATTTCGGATATTTGAAGTGATTCAACAAAAGTCGTACCACATCAAAATGTACGAATGATTATTACTGTAATCTCATCCTTGTCGATATTCCAAGCATGCATACTAGGCGTCAATACATAATCCTACAGTGCACTTAACTCAAAAAATTAGTATAGGATTTCGCCTTGGCTTCATTATATCGAACATGATATTCATCACTACTGTCTGATCATTGCCTTAAGCAGCGCAGCGGAGTTAATCAGAATGCCTAAGGCCTCTGTAAGATCAGATCTGTTACTCCATATGACCTACATCGAAATGGTCGTTAGTAAAGTGATGAAACACTTATATCCACTAAATACAATATGTGAAAATGATTTACAAATGTCGCTATACATAAGTTCCTAATTACTTCAATATCTACTAATCATGTCCTTAATATTAGCAGCAAGATATCCCTTAATACAATCTCTTCATGTGCCTCGAAATGTCCCTAACTCTTACGCCACTACTTGATAGATTTCTTATCTATTTTACTATAATTAGAATCGATAGTCACATCATTCGCAACTGAAGGAAATTTACTCAACATTGAGGTACAAGTCTATCATATATAATCCATTACGCAAAATGCCAGAATCAGTACATATGTTGTTACTAATTAGAAATACCTTTCTGTTATCGAAATGAAAAGTATAAACTGACAGTAGTTCCAAAATTGTCTTCAAAATGTAACAACAATCTGGCTATATTTTCAATATGGATTCTAACTCTATAACCCCAATTCACAACAATTTTCCCTTATTCTATCTCCCGTTGCTTATGGCTTTATCAATAATAGCACTGGTATTCAAACACCAATAGTTAGAGGGCATATCTTCTAAATTGGATTCAAAATAAAGGTTAACGGAATATCTTTTTACACATTCCAATCTAGAGGACTCTTGCAATCTACCCTCTTGTGCCCAGGATTATTATAGAAGTGGCACACTTTGATATTTAGAGATGTTAGTGGAATCAGAATGGGAAATAGACTTGGCAAATTTCTTCTTTTAAAATGACCTTTTTATTGAGACCTCTTAATAATATTTTCTTTTGGCAGTAATATTTGGCATATGTCATCATTATGGCTAAATGAGATCTGTTAACCCGAAAGATCTCTCATTCTTGAATGACAATATCAATTTTGATATTAAAACACCATACTTCCTTCTGCATTAAATGAGATCTGTAAAACTGAAAGATCTCCAATTCTCCATCCCAGAAGGAAGTAGTACTGAATCTGCCATATTTGTAATCAAACTCCTATTGCAACCTTTATCGATCTTATGCGAACTATTTTCTAATGGCATCCATAAATAGTTGTTGGTTATCACTAATTCGGAACACTTTCTCTGATGTGCTCATTAATGGCATGCCCTATATAATCAGAGGATTTTCACTTAAGTGTTCTTGAAATTCCAAATATTTTGTCCTCAACTAGCTCATACTATTGGGTATAGTAGATAGATCAACTCTCGGGACTACTTCCTAGTTCAATATGTCCCTAACCGTAGAGAATAATTCATACTATCTATCTAATTTGATCCTGCTAGAAATTCAATATGTGATAGTTGCACGATATGGAGGCTAGTGGAATGACTCGATAAATTCCACAATACACTACCGAGGATAAGACAAAACTAGTTGAATACAACCTGAATGATCGCCCACCGACAGGGTAGGAAGACCGTGTCATATCCCAACCAGAATCCTCTCAATCCCAAGCATCTCTAAAAGTAACTAACAATCCGACAGGGAGAGACTAGCCACTTCTAGATACCTCAGTAAATTTATGCAACTGCAACTATCACTATACATTGCCTTATTATTATATCCTTAAAATTATCAAAATAAATCGTAAAAAAAAAATCTTCATGACTATTCCTGCGATAGGCAAGTACTAGTCAATCCAATTAATGATTTATAATTTTAAGAATATTCACAAAATTTATTAATCAGAATTAACTACACCAAAAATATGCAATTCCTGAAGCATATGTAGTAATTTTAAATCTAATATTAATTAATTAAATTAATTTCACTTAAATGTGAATATTCAAATAATAAGGCAATTTTCATTTCTAGAGAGTTTATTTGTTTAAATAAATTATTAACAAATGAGTAAACCATAATCCAAAATGGCCCAACAAAATACCCAAATAATTTATTTAAACATATTTAATTAGGCCAATTATCAATAATTTATGGGCAAGTGTATATTTTCAAAATTAAGTGAGTTATGAATTAAATGAGTAATCAAATTTCTAGAAATCACTCCAAAATTAATTCCTCCAAAAATTCATTTATATCACATTAATTTTAGGCTTAATAACTAATTATGGCTATTAAATATCCAAAAATTGTCCAAGAAATCAATTTACCATATGGCTCATAATTAATTAATCAAAAATTGGCCCTTAAAATCATAATCCAAAATGGCCCTTTTAATTAATTATGCAAAATAGCCATAAATTAATCTAAATTTAATAGCCAAATAAAATTAATTAATTAATATGGCCCCTAAATTAATTAAGTAAAAATGGCCCTAAAGTTAATTAGTTTTAATTGCCCAAAATTGATTTTCTACTAAATGGCCAATTATTAAAATCAAATAAATAATGCCCATAAAATAATAAAATTATTTTGACCTAATATTTAAATTATATTTATGCTATAGGCATAAAACAATTGAATAATAATTGCCCACATTAAAAGAAAAGTTAATTGGCCTAAAATAAATAAACAGTTAATGGCCCAACAAGAGTTGCCCAAAAAAATTGTCCAAGACTTAAATGAAAACAGCCCAAAAAAAATTGAACCCAACGTCCCAAAAAAAAGTAAAAGGCCCAGCAATAATAGCCCAAGAAAAAACGGGCTAAAAAAAATTTTATAATTATTTTTTTTTAATTTGCAGATGCGGGCGCGTGTATCACACGCGCCCGCCTCATCATTCACTGGCGCAAGCGGGGTCGCTTTGCATGTATCGGGCGCGTGCAACATCTTCCTCGCCCAACCGGGCAGAAACGCAGAAAACGAGTATTTTTGACCCGACTCGACGTTTTCTCTCTCAATACAGCCCCATTTTACTACATTTTAACGGCATTTTCATCAAAAATTCATCCTCAATCAATATATGGCATTATTTTGGCTTGAAAATGCAAAAATCTCATGGGTATAGCAAAAATCCGAAAATACCCAAAAAAATAAAAATCCATAAATCTAATTTTTCTTCAAAAAAAATGGCTAATGGCTTTATTGTGGACAAGCTCTGATGCCAATTGTTGGAACTAATTCGTCCACAAAGCCCATTAGCACAACAAATAGAGAGAAATCTATAATACATGGTCTAAAAATATGGGAGGTCCTTACTGCTGGCACCACTATATAAGTGAAGGCCTATTATTCACTTGTAATTAACGGAGAAGTGAACAGCAGTAGCTCACCTCTCTCTCTTCTCTCCCGATTCACCATCACTCACCATCATCATCCTCTTCTCCCACTACAATTGTGGCCACCATGCACAGCAGCTGGCGTGATGGAGCTCCGGCAGACCTCCGACAATCTCCTTCTTCCTCCAACAGTGGCATTGGCGTTGGTTATGGTGGGTATTTTGCTTACCCACAAAGGTTAGTATTTCTCTTTAATTCATTGTGCTAATGGGCTTTGTGGACGAATTGGTTCCAACAGTTAGTTGAAATACCAAATATATAGAAAAGAAAAGGATTTTGTTTTACACTCGCTAGATTTTGTCAATTGAGTGTGAGAGAAATAAAATGTAAAAAAAGAAAAAAGAATTTGCATTCTTTTCTAAATTCAATCCTTTCAAATGTGAAAACAAAATACTCATCCAATTTAAATTAATATTTATTTTTTGGTAAAATAATTTTTTGCAGTTTTATGCAAATATATATATATATATATATGTGTATATTCATCATTCATACCATAAACAACGAAAAATAAAGGACTTTATTTATACTCTGCTCCAATAGTAGATCAACAAGTTCAACAATATGAAGATACCCAAGAAGACAACACTCAAGTTGCAGTAGTGAATACAAAAAGGAACAAAAGATTCATTTTCGTTTCAGCTCTTCAATCTGCTGAAGATAAATCTGAAAAGAAGAATTCGATCTCAACTAAAAAGAGGGGTCCAAAGAATAGGAAGAAGATAAATTTCTCAAGGAAAAAAGAAAATAAAATGCTGGATTATTTGTGAGATCCCCAATTTCCATGTAATTCCTCCATGTATGTAAAGTATTCTAAGCTAATATGATTAAATGAATATGAAATTGATGTGAAGTAGATGTATGAATGATGTATGATTAATGTATAGAATATAGAAGAAACAATGAAGTTGAATGTCAATAAGTCAAATGAAGCATGTTGATATCAGAAAATTAATTAAGGTATGAGACAAGAAATAAAACCAGAATTTTGATTGGTAATTTAATGGATGAGTCATAGGAAGAAAGGAGAAGAGGAATTAATTGAGGGTCAAATAGTCTTGAGTCAAGGAGTAAGCATGGCTGAGATTGAGGATGAGATAAGAAGCAATTAATGCATCTTGCATGACTCATCACCCTCATCATCATCACCCCTACGCCAGCCCCTCTTCCAGCTCTCCCTCTCGTTTCCTCCATTCTTCCAAGTTACCATCCATAGCTACCTTGACAAACCACCTTACTCTCCCATCGATTCAACAAGTTTATTAGACGAAAATCGATCCTTGTCACTAGAATAAGAGATATCCAAGGTTTGGTGGATTGATTCCAAGTATTGGAAGAGATCTCAAAGTTTGAGATTTTGGTCTCTAGTGAAGGTAAGAGAAGAAAATGATTTAGTCAATTTCGTTCATGGATTTGAGTTGTATTGAGTTGATATGATATGTGTATGTAGTTTAAATTAAGGTTTGATGTGGTATGATGATTTTAGGTTGAAGAAGTGACAAGCTAGGGTTAACGCGCCAAGTGATCTTGCGTTCTCGAAGGATTCGAGGTAAGGAATTTATGTAACGGACGTAAGGTGGCTATGTCCGCATGTTTTATAATGTTTTTATGTGGTTTGGAAGAAGCATCAGTTGATTTTGTGCAGGAAAAGATGCATTCTCGGACTTGCCTCCTAGTACCAATTAGGCTAGGGGCAGCCGACTGCCATAAAGGGAAGTCGACTTCCCTTTATGGCAGTCGGCTGCCTAGAGACAAACAAAACGCCGTTTTCCGAAAACCGATGCAAACCAGTCGACTGCTATGTAAGCCAGTCGACTGCTATTTACCCAGAAGCATTCTGTTTCAAACTAGTTGACTGCTATATGGGACAGTCGACTGCTATTTGCCAAATTGCATTCTGTTTCAAAAACAGTCGACTGCCCTATATGACCAGTCGACTGCTATTTCTTAAGAAGCATTCTGTTTGAAAACCAGTCGACTGCTATATGGACCAGTCGACTGCCCCCATGTATTTTTCGAAATGAAAATAATTTCGAGAAATGAAGTTATGAAGCAGCAGCCGACTGCCCATGAGGCCAGTTGACTGCCATGTATGAAAAGATGTTTTCAAAGCTTAATTGATTTAAACACAAAGGTGTTTTCTGAAAAGTATATTATGAATGTTTTGAGACTATGGACTGCGTAATGATTATGCATTTCTGATGGCTGAGATACTCTGATCAAGTCCTCAGTAATATGTATGTTAAGTGAGGAACCCTAGTCTGGTCCTCAAAACCATAAGTGACACCTGACTAGTGCTCACTATGGTATTATTAAGGCAGGAGAGAATCCCTGACCTCTACATGGTATACCAATGTACTAATGCATGATTAGAGTCATATGAGTCATATGAATGGGAATGAACGGTTCATATGACGACTCAATCGCTTAAACATTGTACATAGTCTCCATCTATTTCAAAGTACAAGATGTATGTATGAAGAAGTATATGATGTATGTTTTAAAGTATGTATGAAGTATGATGTTTTAAAGAAAGAGGTTTATGATGCATGCTTTATAATGCTTTACATGACATTATAGAGCCAAGTAGGAAAAATGCATATAGAGGCATAGCACGCTCTTTTACATACTTTTCTTACTGAGCGTAAACTCACCCTTTTACGACCATTTTTCCTACGGATTACCTGAAGTGAATCCCGCTCCGACTAGAGGAGCTTGCTTTTGAAGAATCAAAGTGTACCTTCTCGATACGCTTCTCAGTTAGCATAGAAGGTATACTTATATGTTCATATGTAAAGTTAAATTGTAATTCAGCTACAGTACAGTACAAGTAGAGAATATATATATAAGATGTCGGGAATATAAGTTAAGAGGATGTATGAGATCCTGTGGAAACAGAATGATATTTATATATATCATTTTATGTTTATGGAAATTAAATAAAATTTCATGAGCTATTAAATGATTAGCTTAAGATTAAGGGAAGAACGACACTGGATAAACTAAATCTAAATAAAGAAGGAAAAAGATAAGTGATAAGATGAAGTGACGGGGACGTCACAGAGTGGTATCAGAGCAGTTTAGATTGAGGTTTGTCAGTGTCAAGAAGCTAGAAATAGAGTATATCCCCCAATTGTACTGTACTTGTCTGAATACAAATGTATAGTATAGCTATTTCTAGTTATACTAAAGAGCTCAATGATGATTATATTTACAGTATGAGCTCACGAAGAAGAGGTACAAGAAGAGGAAGAGGACGGGGTCGCACAGAAGAGCCCCCAGTTCCGTCTCCTCATCCATCTCCACCACATAGCCCGAATACGAGGCTAGCTAAAATGGAAAAGCATATGGAGAACATGGCCACGATGTTCACCCAGTTTATGTCTAATTTCCCGAATATGGTCACAAGTACCCAAGCAACTACAACTATTGTTCCTCCTACGGAAGTAACCCCACCAGTTCCAGTTACTGGAAGGCGGGATCCTAGAGCTTATTGCAGTGTGGCATTGATTAAGGAATTCAAGAAGTTGGATCCGCCCAAGTTCAAGGGGGAAAGAGATCTGCTGACCGCAGAGAATTGGATGAAAGCAATTTTAAAATCTTTCGAGTACATGCCCTGCTTCGAAAGGGAGAAAGTAGGCTTGGCTGCCTATCTGTTGATTGATGATGCTGAATATTAGTGGCAAGCCACTCGAACCGTGTTAGAGGCCCAATATGATGAAGTTACGTGGGACAGATTTGTGGAAGCTTTTAATGAACAGTATATCCCACGCACGGATCAGAATAGATTGAAGATTGAGTTCCTAAGTTTGACTCAAGGTACGATGACGGTGAATCAGTATGAATCTAAGTTCACCACCTTGAGTAGATTTGATCCAGAGGTCCGAAGAGATGAAGGGCATAAGATCTACAGATTCATCGAGGGATTGAAGTCCCCGATTAGATCTAAGTTGTATCCAATGGATATCACCACCTATGGAGAAGCTGTCCGTAAGGCTCAGCTGTGTGAGCAGGACTATGATCTACATCATGCTGACTTCCGAGCCAAGGGTAAAGGCAAGGAACCGATGAAGCGGAAGTCGAATGAGAAAGCTTCGAGCGATAGGTATCCATTTCGGAGGAGTAGACGATCTGAAGGAGTTTCTATAGGTAAGTAAAGTATAGAAAGATGATCTTTAAATTAATTTAATGGTTATATGGAATTATATTGAAGATGGAGTTATGATGATGATGATACTGATATAGGTACTCCTAGAGCTACCGGGATCAAGATAAGTGATGAGCGATCCCAAAATCAAGTTGGAAGTACCGCTAGCTCACCAAAGAGTACGATGCAAAGATGTGAGCAGTGCAGGAAGTTTCACGGATCACAGCCATGTCGCTTGGCGAGTGGCGCTTGCTTTAGATGTGGGCAAAAAGGGCATATGATTAGAGATTGCCCTCAGAGAGATCCGAGGATGCTTGATGAATCAGATAAGACCCCTAAACCGCAACCTAAAGCCACTGCTGCTGAGAAGGGAAAGAAAGCTGTGACCCAAGGACGAGTATTTGCCATCGACGAAGAGTCTGTCGATACCTCGTCCAAAGTGATTAAAGGTACAATCTACTTGTTCGACATAAGTGTTATAGCATTGTTTGATCCAGGCTCCACGCATTCATTTATGTCTCCTATGATTGCTATGAAAGTACCTGTTGAGCCTGAGTATTTAGGACAGTTATTACAAGTAAGCACACCTTTTAAGGAATCACAAATAACAGAGTTAGTATATAAAAATTGTAAGCTACGGGTTGGAGAAAGAGAATCTAAGGCTGACCTAATCCTATTGAATATGTATGGGTTTGATGTTATTTTAGGTATGGATTGGTTAGCTAATAATCATGTTTTATTAGACTGTTATGCTAAGAGCGTAACCTTCTCTTCACCCGTTAGCTATGTTGTAAATTTTGCAAGAAATTAATATGAAACCTGTTTATTTCCTGGTTTGAATTCATATAAAAATAATGAGGAGCATGTATGGTTGTATGAAGGATTTATTGCTTATGTGAAGGAACTAGATCAGAAACGTCCCGGACTCAATGATATTCCTGTAGTCCGAGATTTTCCCGAGGTGTTCCCGGATGATCTTCCAAGACTTCCTCCGGATAGGGAAGTGGAGTTCACTATCGATTTGGTGCCGGGGTCTGAGCCTATATCAAGAGCTCCTTACCGGATGGCCTTGGTAGAATTGGAAGAACTTAAGAAACAGCTTCAGGAGTTGCTAGACAAGGGATTCATACGACCTAGTGTATCCCCTTGGGGTGCTCCTGTGCTTTTTGTCAAGAAGAAGGACGGTAGTATGAGGTTATGCATCGACTACCGGCGGTTGAATAAAGTGACAATCAAGAACAAGTATCCTCTTCCCAGGATAGATGATCTCTTTGATCAGCTCAAGGGTGCACAAGTCTTTTCCAAGATAGACTTGAGATCGGGATATCATCAGTTGAAGATCCGAGATGAAGATATCCCTAAGACTGCGTTCAGGACACAGTATGGCCATTATGAATTCTTGGTGATGCCGTTTGGATTAACCAATGCACCTGCAGCCTTCATGAATCTGATGAATGATGTGTTTAAGTAGTACTTGGACCAATTTGTCATTGTCTTCATCGATGACATTTTGGTGTACTCGAGGTCACGGGAAGAGCATGAGCAGCATTTGAGGATTGTTTTGGAGACCCTCAGAGATAGAGGACTATATGCCAAGCTAAGTAAATGTGATTTCTGGTTAAACCAAATCTCCTTTTTAGGTCATGTGATCAGTAAAGATGGAGTCTCAGTTGATCCGTCAAAGATTGAAGCGGTGGTTCAATGGGAAAGACCGAAGACTGTGACGGAGATTAAGAGTTTCTTGGGTTTAGTTGGCTACTATAGGAGGTTTGTAGAGGGTTTCTCGAAGTTAGCTGCTCCATTGACGCACTTGACGCGCAAAGAAGTGAAGTATGAGTGGAATGAAGCCTGTGAAAGTAGCTTCCAAGAGTTGAAGCACAGGCTGACGACTGCACCGATCCTCACCATCCCTAGTGGTTCAGGTGGATTTGTGGTGTATAGTGATGCCTCAGGGCAAGGTTTGGGATGCGTGTTAATGCAGCATGGTAAGGTAGTAGCCTATGGTTCCAAACAGTTGAAGGACCATGAGAAGAACTACCCGACTCATGATTTGGAGTTAGCTGCAGTAGTGTTTGCCCTGAATATATGGAGACATTACTTATATGGTGAGAGATTTCAGATTTTTACGGATCACAAAAGTCTGAAATACTTGTTTTCCCAGAAGGAATTAAACATGAGGCAAAGAAGATGGCTCGAGCTACTAAAGGATTACGATTGTGAGATCTTGTACCACCCGGGGAAAGCTAATGTGGTGGCGGATGCTCTGAGCCGGAAGCATGTAAGTATGGTGTCTTATATGATGATAAAAGAGCATGAACTAATTGAGCAATTCGCAAGCCTCAACCTTAATGTTATGACTTATGAGCAAATTGGAATGATGGCTAGTTTAAGGATTGAGCCAGAGTTAATGGACAGAATCCGAAGTGCTCAAAAGGAAGATGATAGATGCATAGAGGCTATGAATCAGATGCAGTCAGGTATGACCTCAGAATTTAATGTCAGTAACGATGGAATTTTGAGGTTTAGAAGTCGTATATGTGTTCCTAATGATGACGAATTGAAGAAGTTGATCTTGATTGAAGCACATGCCACTAAGTACACGTTACATCCAGGGAATACGAAGATGTATCACAATCTTCGCAAGGTGTACTGGTGGAAGGGCATGAAGAGAGACATAGCAGATTTTGTAGCAAAATGTCTCACATGTCAACAGGTCAAGGTAGAGCACCAAAAGCCAGCAGGATTACTGCGCCCTCTGCCTATACCTATGTGGAAGTGGGAGCACATTACGATGGATTTTATTATGGGGTTGCCCAGAACCAAGAAGAATCATGATGGTATTTGGGTGATTGTCGATAGATTGACAAAATCAGCTCACTTCCTACCTATGAAGTCAACCGATACACTCAATACTTTGGCAGATATGTATGTAAAAGATGTCGTAAGACTACACGATGTTCCAGTGAGCATCACTTCCGATAGAGATTCCAGGTTTACTTCTCATTTCTGGGAGCATTTTCAAGAAGCCATGGGATCTAAGTTAAGTTTTAGCACAGCTTTTCATCCGCAGACTGATGGACAGTCCGAGCGCACGATTCAGACGCTCAAGGATATGTTGAGAGCTTGTGCTATGGACTTTAAAGGCTCCTGGGATGACCATCTGCCATTGGCTGAGTTTGCATACAATAATAGTTATCATGCAAGCATCGGGATGGCACCATATGAAGCTTTGTATGGAAGAAGGTGTCGATCTCCGATTGGGTGGGAAGAAGTGGGCGAACGTAAGTTATTGGCTCCAGATCTAGTCGAGCAAGCTTCAGAAGATGTTAAGTTGATTTGTCAGAGTCTTAAGACAGCCCAGAGTAGACAAAAGAGCTATGCGGATGCTCGACGGAGGCCACTTGAGTTCATGGTTGGAGATTTTGTATTTTTGAAAGTTTCTCCATCCAAAGGAATCATGAGGTTTGGCCGACGAGGTAAGCTGAGTCCTCGTTACATTAGTCCATTTGAGGTCTTAGATCGAATAGGTGATGTTGCCTATAGATTGGCATTGCCTCCGGAGCTATCGGGAGTACATAATGTGTTTCATGTATCGATGCTTCGGAAGTATAATCCAGATCCGTCTCATGTCATTGAGTATGAACCCTTGGAGATAAGGGAAGATATGAGCTATGTAGAGAAGCCGATTCGGATTTTGGACAGAAAAGAGAAAGTTTTAAGGTCTAAGACGATCTTGTTAGTGAAAGTTCTCTGGCAATACCATACGATGGAAGAAGCTACATGGGAGCTAGAGAGCTTAATGAAGGAAAGGTATCCAGAATTATTTACATGACAAGCTAAGGCAAATTTGGAGGACCAAATTTTCTAAGGTGGGGAGGATGTGAGATCCCCAATTTCCATGTAATTCCTCCATGTATATAAAGTATTCTAAGCTAATATGATTAAATGAATATGAAATTGATGTGAAGTAGATGTATGAATGATGTATGATTAATGTATAGAATATAGAAGAAACAATGAAGTTGAATGTTAATAAGTCAAATGAAGCATGTTGATATCAGAAAATTAATTAAGGTATGAGACAAGAAATAAAACCAGAATTTTGATTGGTGATTTAATGGATGAGTCATAGGAAGAAAGGAGAAGAGGAATTAATTGAGGGTCAAATAGTCTTGAGTCAAGGAGTAAGCATGGCTGAGATTGAGGATGAGATAAGAAGCAATTAATGCATCTTGCATGACTCATCACCCTCATCATCATCACCCCTATGCCAGCCCCTCTTCCAGCTCTCCCTCTCGTTTCCTCCATTCTTCCAAGTTACCATCCATAGCTACCTTGACAAACCACCTTACTCTCTCATAGATTCAACAAGTTTATTAGACGAAAATCGATCCTTGTCACTAGAATAAGAGATATCCAAGGTTTGGTGGATTGATTCCAAGTATTGGAAGAGATCTCAAACTTTGAGAATTTGGTCTCTAGTGAAGGTAAGAGAAGAAAATGATTTAGTCAATTTCGTTCATGGATTTGAGTTGTATTGAGTTGATATGATATGTGTATGTAGTTTAAATTAAGGTTTGATGTGGTATGATGATTTTAGGTTGAAGAAGTGACAAGCTAGGGTTAACGCGCCAAGTGATCTTGCGTTCTCGAAGGAATCGAGGTAAGAAATTTATGTAATGGACGTAAGGCGGCTATGTCCGCATGTTTTATAATGTTTTTATGTGGTTTGGAAGAAGCACCAGTTGATTTTGTGCAGGAAAAGATGCATTTTCGGACTTGTCTCCTAGTACCAATTAGGCTAGGGGCAGCCGACTGCCATAAAGGGAAGTCGACTGCCTAGAGACAAACAAAACGCCGTTTTTCGAAAACCGATGCAAACCAGTCGACGTCTATGTAAGCCAGTCGACTGCTATTTACCCAGAAGCATTCTGTTTCAAACCAGTCGACTGCTATATGGGACAGTCGACTGCTATTTGCCAAATTGCATTCTGTTTCAAAAACAGTCGACTGCCCTATATGACCAGTCGACTGCTGTTTCTTAAGAAGCATTCTGTTTGAAAACCAGTCGACTGCTATATGGACCAGTTGACTGCCCCCATGTATTTTTCGAAATGAAAATAATTTCGAGAAATGAAGTTATGAAGCAGCAGCCGACTGCCCATGAGGCCAGTCGACTGCCATGTATGAAAAGATGTTTTCAAAGCTTAATTGATTTAAACACAAAGGTGTTTTCTGAAAAGTATATTATGAATGTTTTGAGACTATGGACTGCGTAATGATTATGCATTTCTGATGGCTGAGAGACTCTGATCAAGTCCTCAGTAATATGTATGTTAAGTGAGGAACCCTAGTCCGGTCCTCAAGACCATAAGTGACACCTGACTAGTGCTCACTATGGTATTATTAAGGCAGGAGAGAATCCCTGACCTCTACATGGTATACCAATGTACTAATGCATGATTAGAGTCATATGAGTCATATGAATGGGAATGAACGGTTCATATGACGACTCAATCGCTTAAACATTGTACATAGTCTCCATCTATTTCAAAGTACAAGATGTATGTATGAAGAAGTATATGATGTATGTTTTAAAGTATGTATGAAGTATGATGCTTTAAAGAAAGAGGTTTATGATGCATGCTTTATAATGCTTTACATGACATTATAGAGCCAAGTAGGAAAAATGCATATAGAGGCATAGCACGCTCTTTTACATACTTTTCTTACTGAGCGTAAACTCACCCTTTTACGACCATTTTTCCTACAGATTACCTGAAGTGAATCCCGCTCCGACTAAAGGAGCTTGCTTTTGAAGAATCAAAGTGTACCTTCTCAATACGCTTCCCAGTTAGCATAGAAGGTATACTTATATGTTCATATGTAAAGTTAAATTGTAATTCAGCTACAGTACAGTACAAGTAGAGAATATATATATAAGATGTCGAGAATATAAGTTAAGAGGATGTATGAGATCCTGTGGAAACGGAATGATATTTATATATATCATTTTATGTTTATGGAAATTAAATAAAATTTCATGAGCTATTAAATGATTAGCTTAAGATTAAGGGAAGAACAACACTGGATAAACTAAATCTAAATAAAAAAGGAAAAAGATAAGTGATAAGATGAAGTGACGGGGACGTCACATTATTATTCCGACATACCGAGCTGCATTGAGGAGGAAATCACAGATGATGATATCAGAAATAGAAATAGGATGCTAAGAAGAGAGGCACAGGCAACCTTGGAGGTGGCTAAGCTGTTGGGCCTTTCAGCGTCAGCTGATGAAGAGGACATTATAAGAAGCTTGATGGAAGCAGAAATAGAAGATATGGCAAGAAATATCTGTCGAGATCAGTAAATGTATTGGTTGGAAGGGCTCTGTTTCTAAAGGTAAGGCTGGGTCGATGAATTAATATTTATTTTGACAGTGCAGAATAATTCATCTTTTGTCGACATAGGAACTGTTTAGATACTTGGATCTGAAGTCTGGAGATAAACAGATACTAGTATTGGTGCTGAGTTATTTATGCAACTTAGTTTTTTTTGGTCAAATCAATTAATTGTTGTTCTGGCGAAACAAGTCAAGGTGCAGTTCATACTAAGGGAGAGGAGATTGTATCCGCTTGGAGTTTCATTTGGAGCATTAGCTATTTCAACACTGAGGTCATTTTGTTCTAAATGGCGAGTACTATGGTGATAGTAGTAAAGGTAAGGCTGATGGCTTTGAAAAGTAGAGCAACGGGAAGGACGAGAAGAATGTGGGAATAGACAGCAAATAACAAGTTGGGCCCCGCCTCTATGGTCTTAGCATACCTCCTCAGCGGGCTGCGTATATATGCCTTTTGTGCTGGTGATAGAGAATATAATCCAATTGCAATTAGTTACTGATGTTGTCTCTCTGAGTCTTTGATAGGCCCATAAGCCCATTAGGCCCTTGTCCTCCAAAAGATCGATCTAGTAGAGGAGGCACCCTCCAAGCTTATAAGCCACTAGACATTTTACTGCCTAGCCGATGTGGGATTCGTATCATTGTCGTGCCCTTAAGAAGCCGACGCCCACGGCGGCTCTCACTCACCTATCAGTATTCAGGGCGCACCCCTTAATCCACCGTGCCCCTTGGCCCGGACTGACCCGATGGTAGCCCTTTCCACAGGTTCGTCTCTCAACGAAAGCACCAATGATAGGCCCATAAGCTCATTGAGCCCTTGTCCTCCAAAAGACCGGTCTAATAGAAGAGGCACCCTTCTAGCTTATAAACCACTAGACATGTTACTACCTAGCCGATGTGGGATTCGTATCATTGCCGTCCCCTTAAGAAGCCGACGCCCACGGCGACTCTCACTCACCTATCAGTATTCGGGGCGCACCCCTTAATCCACCGTGCCCCTTGGCCCGGACTGTGATAATCGCAAAATTTTCAATTATTGGAAATTATTAATATTGGAAATTAATATTTAAGAAAATAGATAAGAGGAAATAAATAAATTAAAGTAAATAAATAAAATTTATTTACGAGATGGGAATATCGTTGAAATTCCCGAAATTGATGAAGTGAAGAAGTGGAGAAAATTAAATTGGATAAAATTGAGGAAATTTAATTTGGATAAATGGAAATCCAAATTAAATAAGAAATGAAAAGGAAAATTAAATTTGGAAATAAGAAATGAAGGAGGAATTTAATTTGGATAAATGGAAATCCAAATTAAATAAGAAAAGAAAAGAAGAAAATAATTGAATATTAAGAAATCCAATTAAATGAAATAAAATGCATATATTATATATTTATATAATTAGATTATATAAATATATTTTGATATGTTTTTATATAATTACATATGCATGTATATGAATTTTAGTATATATTATAAAATGAAATATATACTATTTTGCCTTAAATAAATACATGTATATTTTTATATACAATTATGTATATAAATAAATATATATGAAATATATAAATTTTAATTAAAGTGTAAATATATATATTGTGAAAATAAAAAAAAATATATATATACTATTAGTAATATAATTATATATATAATTATAATTATAATTATAAATATAATTATATATATAATAAATAAATAAATAAAAAAGAATGTGGGAATCGGGGTAACCCGATTCCCTTGGTTATTTCTCCTCTCTTCTAAACAGAGGAGAAACAAAAAGCAAAGGCCAGCGATGCCAGCCAGTCGAGGGTGAAGGAGGAGAGGCGGACGCCGGCGAGCCGAGGAGAGGAAGAGAAGGCGCCGGCGACGTGAGGAAAGGAGGCCGGCGGTGTGACGAAATGGAAAACAGAAGCAAAGGAAATGGAGGAAACCGAAGGGGAGAAAAAGGAAAAGGAGATCGGCGGTGCCGGTCGATCCGGGCACCGCCACTCCCCCCACGAGATTGGCGGAGGTGAGGGGAAGGTGAGAGGAGCCACCGGCGAAGGAGAATCCGACGGAGGAAGGAGAAAAGAAAGGAGGAAGGGGCCGAAACCAACGGGCCCGGATTCGGCGCCGTCGCCGGTGATGGGAAGAAACGGAGATCATATCCGGCGTCATGGCCACTCCGGCAAGCTATGGGAGACCCGAACCGGCGACGATGCCGGCGGGAAGAGGCCGAACCGACCGAACCGGTGGAAGGAAAGCTGACCGGTCTGAACCGGTCCGGCCAAGGAAAGGGAAAAAGGAAAAAGAAAAAGGGAAAAAGAAAAGGAAAAAGAAAAGAAAGAAAAGAAAAAGAAAAGAAAAAAAAGAAAGAAAAAGAAAAAGAGGAAAAGGAAGAAGAAAGAGAGAAAAAGGAATTTTCGAGAATTCGAAAAATTCTCGGGAACTCGAAAATTGGTAAGAAATCCGAGAAATTATTAATGATAATTATTTAAATAATTTATTTATTTAAATAATTTGAGAAATTTCTAAATTTTCGAATTATAATTTCCAGAAATTATTCTCGACGATCGAGATGAGGAATCGGGCGAGGTGAACACGGACGCGACCTTCGAGAGGCAGTCGCCGACCCGAAAAAGGTAAGAGATGCATGTGCAGCACTGTAGGGATATTCAGTCTTCATATTTTAATTTTGAATTATTTTATGAAAAATATTTTATGAAATATTTTGATGAATGACTGGTTGGAAATCTGGGATGAAGTACCGGTTGGAATTTATAAACTGTATTTTTCGTGCAGGAAGTTAGTCAATCGACAGTCGTTATGCTGCCGAAAATTTTAGAAAAATTTCATAAAATCATATTAAATGATTTTATTTTCGAAAATCGATATTTAAGCACGGAAAACGAGAAAATTATTATTTTAATAAAACATGAATATAATAAGATTTAATTTTAAAATATTCATGTTTCTGAGAACGGTGATAATGAAATCACCGAAAATCCTCTTCGAGAATGGTGATAATGAAATCACCGAAAATTCTCTTAAAATATAAATTACACGTAATACGAGACGAAAAATAAAAAGAAGTAAAGTGAATATTTTTATGAATATTTGCATAAATATTTCTTAAATATTCACTAATTTGTTTTATAACCTTTATGATTTTAAATTATGGAATTATATATTTTATAAATTTTATAAAGGTTATTTTATGATGAAAACGTGGTTTTGAGACTAGTTGGCTCCTCTATCATGCCGACATGTGATATGTAATACGTGATATGTGATATGTAACATGTGATATGTAGTCCCGACCGACACCTGATCAGTGATCCATCGAGGACAATTATAGACTATGGCCATAGGTCTGACATGATTATTTTATACCTTCGGGTATTATTGCATGATAGGACTCGGTGGTTGCCACTGTCTCCACATATGATATGTTTTAAAATGAAAATGTTTTACATGATATGTGATATGTGAAATGTAAAGGTTTTATATGATATGTGATACGTGAAATGAAATGATTTACAACATTTTTATAAAATGCTTATTTCAGTACTGTTTTTAGTATTACGAGATGATTTTCACATGATATGTAATATGAATATGTAATATGTTTTCAAAAGGAAAAAGGAGGAAAATAAATCTAATATTCTTATTTTAATTTTAAATTGAATATTAGATTTAAATGAGTTATATGTTATACGAAAAAGGTTTAATAGCTTATTTTGCTATTTTAAAGTACTGTACTAATTATGATTGTACAGTAAAACATGAAATGAGTTTTAAAGCAAAATGACGATGATTTAACTAATATTTTTTTCAAAGAAAATATGAATATTAGTTATTTTAATTAAATGCTTTATTTCATAAAAGCATTATTTTGAAAAGAATATGAAAAGGTTATGGAATAAAAAAAGAAAAGGATTTATTAATTCAAAACGAAATGGAAATTACTCTCTACAGTTGCTTCTAGGTTCCGGGACAAGTATGGTATTCTAAAATACCTACCTTACTCCATCCGGATCCCTAGCCGACTGTAGTATCCTTCCTACATGCGAGCCTAGAGCCCATAGGAAAAATGGAAAAGATTTTCAGCATATAGGAAGCTGAATATCAAGTATGCATATAATTCCTTTACTGAGCCGTGGTTTGCTCACCCCTTAATTTTAACATTTCAGGTTTTCAAAGACCGAGAGTCTAGCAGTAAAAGGGTTTTCGACTGCGCATTCGGGGACGATGCGACAGGTCGATTTAATTAATAAGGTATAATCATTTATTTTCTGTATTTAGACATATTCACAGTACTACTTTCTTATAAAGTAAGATAGGGGATGTAATTCGTATTATAATTTAATATGAAATTGTTTATATGTAAAGGAAAAGTAAAGTATCGCAGACAGCCCAACCATATAAGATGTATAGAATAAGGTGAAAAATAGGGTCACGGGCTGTAACACGGATTGACCCGATGGTAGCCCTTTCTGCAGGTTCGTCTCTCAACAAGAGCACCAATGATAGGCCCATAAGCTCATTGAGCCCTTGTCCTCCAAAAGACCGGTTTAGTAGAGGAGGCACCCTCCTAGCTTATAAACCACTAAATATGTTACTGCCTAGCTGATGTGGGATTCGTATCAATCTTACTGTTAAACAATCATGTTGGTTGGACTCCAGAACACTGCGGTGGTTATTTCATTCACGAGGAGCCTCAAATTCAAAACCAGATGCAGACTTGACAAAATTCTTTGTAGACCAAATGTTTGTATTAATGCTCACTTTATAACTCTGCTTTTTTGTTTCGTTTAGCCTTATCCCAGGTAATTTACAATATTGTTAGCTTTTGGAGGTATTTTATTGATTTTGTAACTACTGGGATGTTAGGTGCCAAGTGAATCGCTTGGATTAAAGCTGTAAGAGCTTGGACATTTACTAGTCCAATTAAATAAAGTTTTAACTTACAAAAAAATAAAGGACTTTATTTCTTCTCCTTTCTTTTTTTTTTTAATATATTTTTTTCATTTCTCTTCATTTTTCTCTCTTTTTTTTAAATATAATGTACCATTGATCTAATTCATGTGATATGTGTGTTTGATCATGAGTGAAGACGATGCATAGTGGAATGTTCCGTGTTCGAATTCTTGTCAGGTCAAATTTTTTTAAGCCAGCTTCTGCTACGCAGCACGAACAAAATTAGTCTCATATCCAATATCATATGAGAATACTTCATAGCTGAAACAAATAAAAAAAGATAAGGTCCAACATGGAGGGCACCTGAGAGGGTGGTAGTGAGCATTGGAATATTCAGATTGTCCAAATTGAAAGATGGTGAGATGAGACAGGAACAAGATGCCCATGGAATTTAAATACTTTCTTCATCAATCCGGCTTCAGTTGCACCCACCAATTAACATGGTTTTGGAAAATGCCAAATCGATCTTCCACTTTCCTTTGCTTGGAATCACTCTGTTCCTGAAAGTGTAGTGGCTCAATTTTCGCATTCTTTATTTAATGATTTTCATCTTTTGACACGAGTCAGTTTAAGAACCACCCAATGTGGAATTTGTTCTTCAACTGGCAATCTATTTGCTTTTTACTCTCTGCTTCATGAAAGGATTTATTTGTCCAAACATAATAGATGGTAAACAAAGTTGATTTGAAGTAAAAGGTTATCTTATAGACCGACGGCAAAAAGGTACGCTCGGAAGAATGCAAGAGGGAACCAATCAAACATAGAATTGAATCTTTAATATAGTGTTGTGAGTTTGAGATTAAAGTATCAGAGTGTTTGCTGAGTAGATAGTAGATGATGGATGTCTTTGTGAGCCATGAGTATGACCCACCCACCTTAAGTCATGCATGCTACCAAACTAAAGT
The DNA here is from genome assembly GCA_032173925.1 of Heritiera fomes. NCBI lineage: Eukaryota > Viridiplantae > Streptophyta > Magnoliopsida > Malvales > Malvaceae > Heritiera > Heritiera fomes. The sequence goes on from JAPDPM010000001.1 coordinate 24,745,755, forward strand.
AATATAATAATGGATTAGCAAAGCTGCCAAGCTCTTGTTTAAACTGGACATGCCGCACCTTTGTGTGCAGGATTTGACCTTGTTTTGCACATGGATTCCTTCATTTTTAAGGAACAATAATATGATTAAGCTGCCACCATGTTGAAATACCATTGATGACAAATTAGTTGTGGAAGCAACAGCTCAGAATATTTTATACTTATAAGAAAATTCAGCCCCAGTAAAGCCAAGACAAAATTGTACAGTCCTACAGCTCATGCAGACAACAGGAATAGATGAAAAAGAATGAAGTGAACAAATTCTGATTTAATTCTCCCTACTACAGCTAAAATTGCCTCCTAAATGGAAAAAACAAAACAAATATCTTCCATCAGAGGGATATTATTCTCAAGCATTTGGATTCAACAAAACATGATATTATAACAAATAAATGAAAATGACTAAACAGAAATAAATAATCTAAGATCAAGCTTTTAGCTTGGTTTTTCATTTCTCTCCTCTTCTCTACCCCACAATTGCAAAGAAAAAGAAAAGACAAATAGATAATTCTTCTTATCCTCTGCCTGCATAATGCAGCACATTTAAAGAAGATGTTGAAGCACCAGAAGTAGCTAGGATCAGGACCCTTGAGTCATCAGGAAACTTTGAATTAGTCCAGATCAATAATTAATAACCATCCAATCAGAAAAATAGGAATAAACCACATTAACTCAATCAACTAGCTGCACCATTGAAATCATAATTCCTTCCCACAATTTAGTACATTTTCTTTTCTCATTCCATCAACAACTATGAAGACGAATATAATAAGTGGGTTTTAGTTCATAGAATGCCAAGCTACCTAGTGCATCCGTAGTTAACAGGATCCGTACATGGGCAGCATATATGATATAATCAACAATAATGGAGCTTATTCTATATTCTTATCCTTGTGGTGAGGATTGAAGAAGTGCTATCTGTGATGCTCTAACCAGCGAGAGCTTAAAATTTTCATGCAATGGGACTATGGGAGAGCCAAATCATCCCACTCATGTCTCTCAAGAAAGCTAATTAAGCATCTTTCAAAGCATTGATACAGAATAGTTATGCTGTTCTTTTAAAGTTCGACCTACTCAAATGTGTTGGGCCTGAAACGACAAATACGCAGAAGCAATGTCACAATAACAATACCCACAACAATCAACAGCAATATCTCAAGCCAATAGTAATAATAAATCAAGCTACCAAGCCACAAATAATTCGCAGGCAATAAAACGTAAATAAAACAACACCAAAGTTTAACGTGGAAAACTCTCTAGTGTAGAGAGAAAAATCACAGGGCAAACCGAATAAAAATCCACTATGAGAAATAAGCAAATTACAAAGTTTCAATACCCTAGGCTTTTTGCCCAAAGCTCAGGGTTCCAACAATTGGCCTAAAAACACTAAAGTTTACCTCTTTGGATTCACCAAGATAGTCTACCTAAAGAATACCCAATTGTTGTAAAAGCTTATCTCTCCCCTTGCTCTCTCTATGGAATAAGAAAAATATCACAAAGCCTAAAGCTTACTTTTCTCCTTTGTGTCGCCTCTCACCAAAATAGACTTCTCACTCTGTCTTAACAAATTGTTTATGCAACACTTTATATAGAGAAAAAACAAATCTCTAACTAACTCCAAGTAGGACTCTAATAATTAATGTGGGCTGGACCCCACACATTTAACAATCTCCCCCTCCAACCCGATTTGGAGGAGATCCACCATCACGACCTGTCATTTAGAGTTCACCTTGGCCAAAGTGTTCATCCCGGCCAAGTCACTATACAACTCAAGTTTATCTCTGGGAAGTGTCTTCGTTAACATATCAGCTGTATTCTTATCTATGTGAATCTTCTTCAACTGCATCTGTTGCTCGTCAATCATTGAGAGCAACCAATGGTACCGAACATCAATGTGCTTTGTCCTGGCATGGTACATGGTGTTCTTACTCAAATCCAAAGCACTCTGGCTGTCATAAAATACTACATACTCTTTTTGACTTAACCCCAATTCAAGAAGAAATCTCTTCATCCAAAGCATTTCTTTGCCTGCTTCGGTTGCTGCAATATACTCAGCCTCTGTAGTAGACAAGGCAACACACTTTTGTAGTTTGGACTGCCAAGATACAGCTCCTCCTGCAAAAGTAAATATGTACCCTGAAGTAGATTTCCTACCGTCAAGATCACCTGCCATGTCTGCATCAGTAAACCCTTCAAGAACTGGTTCTGTAATCCCAAAACTCAAACACATCTTAGAAGTACCCTTCAAATATTTGCAGATCCACTTCACCGCTTCTCAATGAGCCTTTCCTGGATTGGAAAGAAATTTGCTCACTACACCAACTGCATGAGCAATATCAGGCCGTGTGCAAACCATAAGATACATTAAAGAACCAACTGCAGAGGAGTAAGGAATAGTAGACATAGCATCCTTTTCTTCCTTAGTCACCGGACAAGACTTCTTACTTAAGTGAAAATGATTACCAAGAGGCGTGCTAACTGACTTAGCATTTTGCATGTTGAATCTTGCTAGCACCTGTTCAACATACTTTTCCTATGACAACCACAGCTTTCCAGCTTTCCTATCACGAATGATATCCATACCCAAAATTTGCTTTGCTAGACCTAAATCCTTCATGTTAAAGGACTTAGATAATGCCTCCTTCAACTTGCAAATCATACGAGCATCTTGCCCTATAATCAGCATATCATCAACATATAATAAGAGAATAATGAAATCATCATCTGAGAATTTTCTCACATACACACAAGGATCTGCTACCGTTCTTTTATAGTTTTGGCTTACCATAAAAGAATCAAACTTCTTGTACCATTGCCTAGGAGCTTGCTTCAAGCCATACAAGCTCTTCTTCAATTTGCAAACCATGTACTCCTTCCCTTTCACTTCAAAACCCTCGGGCTGATCCATATAAATCTCCTCTTGCAAATTACCATGCTAGAATGCAGTCTTCACATCAAGTTGCTCAAGCTCAAGATTCAAACTAGCTACTAATCCCAATACCACTCGAATGGAACTCATCTTCACAACAGGAGAAAAAATCTCATCAAAATCAATGCCTGGTTTTTGACCAAAGCCTTTTACCACCAATCGAGCTTTGTATCTCACTAGCTTGTCACCATCCTTTTTCAGCTTGAACACCCATTTGTTCTTCAATGGTCTTCTGCCTTTCAGAAGCTCAACAAGGTCATAAAGTGCCATTTTTCTGCAATGAATCCATTTCCTCTTTCATTACTTTTAACCAATACTCCTTATCTAGAGTATCATGCACATCTTGGAAGCTCTCTGGCTCCCCATCACTTGTGACCAAAATATATTCTGAACTAGGATACCTGCTAGATGGTCGATGCTCCCTAGAAGATCTTCTGACATGAGGCTCTACACTTCTCTGTATTGGGGCGGGCTCCCCCTGCTCAACACTCCCTGATTGAGAGGGTTGCGCCCCTGCTCAAAACCTACTACATCTGGCTGTGCAATGTCATTATCAGCATCTATCCCATCACCAACTGTGGCTGGCTCATCTGTATCCCCAAGTTCTACATCTTGTGTATTTCCACCATTTGTGGCACCTCTAGGTGGAATCCCTGCATGCGTTAAGTCATCATACTCAACCGTAACCTGTGTAGCCTTTCCATTTTTCTCAAAGTCTGTGATGAACTCATTTTCATGGAAAACCATATCCCTGCTTCTAATTGTCTTTTTCTTCTTTGGATCCCATAGCTTGTAACCATATTCTTCATCACCATATCCAACAAACACACATGGAGTAGCCTTGCTATCTAGCTTTGACCTCTGCTCCTTTGGCACATGCACGAATGCTGCACAGCCAAAGACCTTCAAATGTGAGTATGAAGCTTTCTTCCCTGTCCATACCCTTTATGGAATGTCAAAGCCCAATGGCACTGATGGTGATCTATGAAGCAAATAGCAGGCTGTATTAACTGCTTCACCCAGAATGCTTTAGGCAATTTTGCCATCCTCAGCATGCATCTGACTCTCTCTATAATGGTGCGATTCATCCTTTCAGCAACACCAATATGTTGTGGTGTCCCAGGTTCTGTCCTTTCATGCCTGATCTCATGCTTTGAACAGTGGGCTTCAAAGTCTTTTGATGTGTATTCACCACCATTATCTGTACGAATACACTTTAAGGATAATCCTGTCATCCTTTCCACCATGGCATGAAATTTCTGAAAATACTGCAATACCTGGCTTTTGTTTCTCAACATATACACCCAAGTTTTTCGTGAAGCATCATCAATAAAAGTAACAAAATATCTATTACCACCTAATGACTCTACTTCTATAGGACCACATACGTCAGAATGAATTAACTCAAGTTTATTTTTCTTTCTTTTAGAAATCTTCCTAAAAGAAACTCTACGATGCTTACCAAATAAACAATAATCACATGAGTTAAGAGAAATACCTTTGGCTGAGGGAATTAGGGACTGCCTCGCCAAAATCTTTAACCCTTTCTCAGTCATGTATGCCAGCCTCTTGTGCCACAAATTTGCTGAAGCATTATCCTTAACGGTATTTACCTGACTACCTGTCAACTTCATCCAAGTCTTGTACATAGTGCAACACAACTTTCCTTTTGCAACTATCAAAGACCCTTTGAGAAGCTTCCACCGCACATTTTTCTGCTGACTCTCATATCCTTCCTTATCAAGGACATTCACTGCAAGCAAGTTCATCCTCAGATCTGGAATGTGTCTGACATCCCTCAAAATCAATGTACAACTAGTGCTTGTTTGTACCACTATATCACCAATCCCAGCAATCCGCGACATACTCTTGTTTCCCATCTTGGTATAACCAAAATCACCTATTCTGTAGGTTGTAAACAATTCCTTATTGGGAACACAATGATATGAAGCTCCGGTGTCAACTATCCACTCTATGCCATAATCCTCTACATGATTACACTCACCATGTGTACAAACCAAAGAAACCATTTCAGTATCAGAATTCACCGTTGTAACATTTTCATCATCTGAGTTATTCTTACTTTTCTCATATTTTTGCTCTTGCTTCAATATCCTACAGTTCCGCTTTATGTGACCACGTTTGCCACAATGAAAGCATTTCACCCTATTTTTGGACTTATGTTTGTTCTTGGTAGAGTTGTAAACGAACCGAACACGAACGAACGAACTGATGTTTTTGTTCGTTCGTTTGTTTTTCAGTGTCGTTCGTGTTCGTTAAGGAGTGTGTTCGTGTTCGTTCGTTTGTTTGTTTGGTAAAGATTGTTCGTTAATGTTCGTGAACAGTTCGCGAACATGTAAACGAGCGCGTTCGCAAACACGTAAACGAACACATTCGCGAACACTTAAACGAACGCGTTCGTGAACACGTAAACGAACACGTTCGCGAACACTTAAACGAACACGTTCGCGAACACTTAAACGAACGCGTTCGCGAACACATGTTCATGAAAAAGTTGCATAAGAACAAACTAAATATTAAATATTAAAAATCTTACATAAAGATTAAATTTCACATGTAAATTGAAATCATCTAATACAAAATCTTAAATACAACTTAAGTTAACAATGTTTTATTAAAATTGATAATTACTATTTTAAATACAATTTATATTATACATATATATTAATGTATCGTATATATGTGTGTATACACAAATATGTGTAACATATATATATATATATATATATGTAAATGATTAATGGATAAGCTCATATGAATGAAATCTTAACTTATTATGAAACTTTTATTAATTTTATTTCAATACATTATGTTTAAAATTTTTAAAAAATAATTATTTTAAGTATAATTAACTAATTTAATTTTATAATTATATTATAATTATATTTTATTAATTTTTTAAACCAACAAAGTTATATTGTATAAATATATTTAAAAATTAGCTACTAATTTTTTAGGTTAATGTCTTAAAAATAGGGTATATATATTATATAACTTATATAATATAAGTAATTTTAGTATTTTAATAAATAACAAACAAACAATAAACAAATATAAACGAACGAACAATAAACGAACAACAAATGACACTTTAAACAAACGAACAATAAATGAACATAAACGAACGAACAATAAACGAACATAAACGAGCCTGTTCACGAACAAAAACGAACGAACCATACCTCTGTTCATGTTCGGTTCGTTTAACAAACGAACATTAAAATATTGTTCGTGTTTGTTCGTTAAGCTTAATAAACGAACATAAACGAACAGAAACCGAACGAGTTCACGAACGGTTCGTCGAACGTTCTGTTCGTTTACACCCCTAGTTCTTGGACTTATTACGACCTCTAGAATCCTGACCTCTGTCTTTAGTTCTGCCTCTGTTCTCTGTGACAAGAGCTTCATTCCCAGAGTTTGTCTCCTTTCGCCTTGCTTCTTCATTAAACACATCTCCAAAGTCACCGTGCCATTAGGAGCTGAATTAAGAACAGTCACAACTAGTGTCTCCCAGCTGTCTGGCAATGAGCCCAGAAGAAACAATGCTTTCATCTCATCATCCATTTGCAGTTTCATAGTGGTCATCCGATTAAACAAATCTTGAAAGTCACTCAAATGCTCAGAGATAGATCTTTTCTTCTTATACTGTAGAGTAGCAAGCTTCTTAACAAGCATAACTTTATTCAAGGTGGTCTTTCTCTCATATAGTGATGCTAATTTTTCTCAAACACGGGAAGCACTTGTCTCCTGTGCAACATGATGAAAAACACTAATATCTACCCATCTTCTAATGGTTCCCAAAGTCTTCCTATCTAACTTTTTCCATTCATCATCTTTCATATCTGTTAGCTTACTAGAATCACCTAATACTGGCTCATACAGATCTTTGCAGTATAGATGATCTTCCATCATTGGCTTCCAAATTGAATAATTTGAAGCTGTCAATTTTATCATGGATCCTATATCTCCTTCCATGATCCTGAAGCTCTAACTCGAGTTCTGATACCAGTTGTTGGGCCTCAAACGACAAATACGCGGAAGCAATGTCATAATAACAATACCCACAACAATCAACAGCAATATCCCAAGCCAATAGTAATAATAAATCAAGCTACCAAGCCACAAATAATTCACAGGCAATAAAACGTAAATAAAATGACACCAAAGTTTAACGTGGAAAACTCTCCAGTGTAGAGAGAAAAATCATGGAGCAAACCGAATAAAAATCCACTATGAGAAATAAGCAAATTACAAAGTTTTAATACCATAGGCTTTTTGCCCAAAGCTCAGGGTTCCAATAATTGGCCTAAAAACAATAAAGTTTACCTCTTTGGATTCACCAAGATAGTCTACCCAAAGAATATCCAATTGTTGTACAAGCTTATCTCTCCCCTTGCTCTCTCTATGGAACAAGAAAAATATCACAAAGCCTAAAGTTTACTTTTCTCCTTTGTGTCGCCTCTCACCAAAATAGACTTCTCATTCTGTCTTAACAAATTGTTTATGCAACATTTTATATAGAAAAAAAAACAAATCCCTAACTGACTCCAAGCAGAATTCTAATAATTAATGTGGACTGAACCCCATACATTTAACAAAATGTTGAAGGGCAATATGGATGCTTAAAATCAGCCCAAGGTTTAGCTTGTACGATGAAAATTCAACCCAAAATTTGCTTCCAAAACCCCACTAAAAGTACTTTAGAAGTGCTAAGCTAATAATGATGCCTCTATTTGCTTGAATGATTCCAGTTTTCCCTTTCAAGATCAAAGCATCGACTAAGAAATCACTTGGTTATCATTACATTTAACTGTGGCCGCTATCAGTGTATGACCCACTTTGGTTGTTGATGAGAATAAATAAACAATAATTTCACAAAATCAGAAACTCTATTTGCAATGGTGGGTGGAATAATCGCTGGACCTCATTCCTTCTTCTAAAGAAAGATTGCTGACCATCGCATAAAAACCCCATTTGTTGAAAGGAACATTACTCTTCAATGCACTCACAGAGAAGTAAAAAACCTCATGTCACATACAACTTCAAGAATCCACAGTATAGAATCGTACAAACCCATCAATGATCTTTTCATTATTTGTTGAAACTAGAATAAAATTTATGCTTTGTATTTGCATGAAATATGCATATAAATAAACCTCCCCATACAAGCTTTCCCGGACATGTTTCCTTCTGTTGCTCAAAAAGCCTTTAACTATCAAGACAGTGAAGAGCCTATACTTGAAGCGTTTTAAGTATAACTTAGGAGGAAAAAAATGATAGGGTGGGAAGATGTTTACAAGGTGGTTGTGGCTATGGTGCCTCTTTATGTTGCACTGATTTTAGGGTATGGTTCAGTCAAGTGGTGGGGAATTTTCAGCCCAGAGCAGTGTAATGCTATAAACCTCCTCGTCTGCTATTTCACTCTCCCTCTCTTTGCTGTAGAATTCACGAGCCATATCGATCCTTTTGAAATGAATTATCGTTTCATTGGAGCTGATACCATATCCAAGCTTGTTATCGTGGCGGTTCTAGGCTTTTGGGCCAACTGCAGTAGCAAAGGAAGCTATTGCTGGTCCATCACGAGTTTTTCTTTGTCGACTTTAACTAATGCTTTGGTCGTAGGGGTGCCTTTGATGAAAGCCATGTATGGCCAAACAGGGGTTGATCTTGTTGTTCAGTCATCTGTTGTTCAAGCTATTATCTGGCTGACAGTTTTGCTATTTGTTCTGGAATTCCGAAGGTCAAGAATCTCCATTTCTTCGGCTACAAAAGATGTGGAAGGAAATACAGATGCTGGGGAAAGCAGCAGGCCTTCTTTCTTGTATCTGATGAAGGTTGTGGGCATGAAACTGGCCACGAATCCTAACTCGTATGCTTGTGTTATTGGCCTTGCTTGGGCTTTTGTTGCAAACAGGTTCGCATTAGTAATTTAATATTTGGTTTCTATTAATGTTTGGGATTATTTTTTCAAATATATTACTATGTTTTAATTAATTTCAATAAAGATATAATTAACCTAAAAGTATTCTTTGCTTCATTTGAATTTCCTTTTGTAGGTGGCATTTTGAGATGCCCAGCATTATGGAGGGATCAATATTGATCATGTCAAAGGCTGGGACGGGCACTGCCATGTTTAGCATGGGTGAGACTATATAAATATAAATGATTAATATCTAATACACTATTAGTAGAGTTTTTTGACTCCACAAATAAATGAAGATGATAACACATGTACTTTAAAAATATTAAAAAAATAAAAAAATAAATAAAATATGATATGCATCATCATTTAATCTCGCTTGTAGAATAAAAAAATTTTATTGACGATGTATTGGATAATTATCTTATAATATTATATATGCATATTAATGTTTAGTACATTTAATAAGGTACTATTAAAGCCAGCAACCTATTGGACAATGGTTAGAAAAGAATTGGGATATATTGTAAGACTGAAGTTCAAACCTAAATAATTTTATCTCCTACTATAATATATATGTAATGTAAGGTATAATTAAAGGTATATAGTTTGGATGGGCGATGCATGAAAACTTCTTCTAAAGATGAGGTAGTAAGTTTATCATAAATAATTAAATAAAAATTTAATTACCTTAAAAATAAACGATTTTTTTTTAATTTAAGGTTCTTCAAAAGTAAAGAATTTTTTATATACGTTAATGGAACTACTATATTTAGTGTCTATCATTTATGTTTTTCGTGTACATATACATATGCAGGAACCTTCATGGGTCAGCAAGAAAAACTAATAGCATGCGGTACAGGTTTGACAATATTTGGGATGGTATTGAGGTTCATAGCTGGACCAGCGGCGATGGCTATAGGGGCCATTGCGGTGGGTTTGCACGGTGACGTTTTACGCGTAGCCATCATTCAGGTCATTGTTTCTTTGATTTCCTTTGCGTTTTCACTTTTACTCATGGCCCATAATTATCATAACATAAAACATAAAAAATTAATTATCATCTTTTTCTTTTGGCTACAATAATTTGCTTTGCATTTTCTCCTTTAGTTACTCATAGCCCATAATTATCATAACATATAATATATAAAAAATCATTTTCATCTTTACATTTATGTAAGGAAGTATGTAAAAGTAGAGTTAGAAATTAATCAAATTTAATTGATTGAATTGCGAATTCTTTTGCAGGCAGCACTGCCACAATCCATTACCTCCTTCATCTTCGCCAAGGAATATGGAATGCACGCAGAAGTACTTAGCACGGCGTAAGAAACTCATATACATTTCGTCTAAAATCCGTTAAACATTTAAAATTTAAATTAATATTTAATACACTGTCAATAGAATTTTTTTTTATTCTATAAACGAAATTAGAATGACAACATATGTCTTTTAAAAATATTAAAAAAATAAATAATAAAGAAAATAATACTGTGTATTCATGCTAATCCTGCTTGAAGAGTTAAAAAACTCTTTAGACGGTATATTGGATATATATATATATATATATATATATATATATATATATATATATATATATATATATATATATGGAGAGAAGAATCAAATTACACAAGCGTAAAATAAATTATTTTACTCAATTTTTATAATTTCATATAGGATTAGTATTTTATTAAACCTACCATTAGATTTAATAACGTATTCATATATGTTATATATATATATATATATATATATATATATAAAGTTTCGAGTCGATCTAGTATTTTTATCATTTCTATAAAAAAAAACATCTTCTTTAATATATATTAACCTTCTTTAATATATATTATGAAATTTTATTATTATCAAATTAATAATTAGACATTTTTGATTAACTTGAAATTAGGTATACATGTGATTGTGAGTAGTTGGACATTTACTTTGAATTTAATATGAAACTTTTGAAGATCATCTTACCTATATATGTTTTGATTTTTGTTTTGCAGAGTGATATTTGGAACCATTGTTTCTTTACCAGTGTTAGTAGCTTATTATGCAATTTTAGAGTTTATACATTAATTCCGCCCTGCCTGCACGCCTGCACCCATTTTTTTATGAATGGGGAAGAAAGGAGGGAGGATCAAAGGCTCTTTTGCATTTTTTTTTTACTTTTAATTTTTTATCGAATGTAACCCAAGTTATTAATCTATAAAAAAAAAATAATGTAGGTATGTAGTAAGGTTAGGGATGCAAAGGATGTTTTGAAATCATGTTTTCCCCGAACAAGGAGATCCAATGATACATGCTATTAATAATGATGAGCATTTGTGACTAATCGAGTCCAGTTAGTCATTTTGCAATTGTGAGACTTTATTTTTTTGTTTACAAGATAAATATTAAATAACTAAAGATGATAAGTTTACTTGGATTTGAACTCAAATTTTATGATATACCATAACTTATTCTTAATTATTCGATTAAGAGATTGCTGATCAAAAATGAAAACTTCCCGTTCAGTCCAACTTTTTTTCTTTCTATTAGATGTAAATTTCTGCCACGTTTCTTCTGAATTAGTGTTTACTACTCTGCGAATCCCTACCACCATAACAATTTTTCATAAAAAATAAATCAGGATTAAATTTGTCACTGTATGGTGGGTCAATATTAAATTTTATCATTTGTATTTCAAATTCTTTGAAATTTATCATCATTTTGTTGATCTTTAAACAAAAATAATGAAATTTCAGAAACTTTGATTGTATTAATAAAATATTTTAATTCCTTTACTTTTTTTCCAACATAAAAAACAATGACAATGAATTTTTCATTTACTTAACAACATATTTTATGAATTGCTTCAATTCTGTTATTTTAGTCAAAAAAATAAAATTAAAAATACGATGCTAATCAGAGCACTAATATTTATATTATGTACTCAACAATTTCTCTTCATAACTAATTAGTGCATAATCTTCTTATCTTGAACGCAAATATCAATGGAATATGGACCCAAAAGAAAGTAAATCGAAGATAATTGGGAATTTCATGAAATAATTTAAAAATAAAAACCAAATGATACAAAAAAATGGGACTATAAATGCTATTGTATTACTTTGCTTTGATTTACCTTTCTGTTCTTTTTTTTTTTTTAAGGATTTGTTCTTTTTCAAAGATAAAATCATTAAAAAAAACAAATGGTTTACATTTTATAACACACGCACAAAAAAAAATATATGTAAAGATAAATAGAATATATATTTGTTCGCTTACCACCACAAAATATATAAATGATAAAGAATAAAGTCCAAAAACACATAAACTGAAAGTGTAACAGCAATCAACTTCGATGAAAGTGCAACTGACAGCTGCGTAAGCCTGAAGTCTGACTGCACATTCAACACTGAACAAATTTCAAAGGTTCTGTTTCATTGTTCGATTTGTTTGTATTATAGTTTAGAATTTTTAAAGACTCCAGTTTCCTCAATTTGCGTGTGTCATTTTTGCGTAAGGACCATGCTAATTGTGCCGGGACCATGTTATTCTTGTCTATTGTTTTAATTTTTTCGATGTCCCTGAAGAGAAAGAAAGACTCCGATTTTCATTCACAGCTAATATAGCTGTTTAAGTGGTCCTTCCTTTAAATAAAGTTAGATTTTTTTTTTTGCATTTTTTTTAGAAATAATCACTTTGGTCTTTGGGCATTTTACTTTTTTTTTTGTCTCACAAGAAAATTGTTAGGAGCCTTGAATTTGTTTGATTTTTTTTTCAAATGATTTTAATTGTCCATTTTAGATTTATTTTTTTAATTAACAAATTTGAGATTGATAAGTTATTCCAAAAACAATTAGAGTGTAGATGTAAAGATTTAAATTTAGTATTATTTATTTTGAGATGAATAAACTTACCAATCGAGTAGAATTGTTCAAAGGTCAAACTATTCGTTCAAAACTAAAAGGTTTGTCTAATTTTAAGCTTGTTTGGATAAAAATATTAAACTCATTAAATGAGCCGGAGATTGTAAATCAAGGCCTAAAAAAAATATATTGGACTTAAGTTCATCATTTTAAGTCCAAACCCAGAACGGCTTGACATGATAATTATAATTTTTACTATATTTTTATACAATGGCATTTTTTAATCACTCTTGATTTTTAAATGCAATTTAGTTTGAAGACTTTAATTTAATTTTTCATGTTTCTTGTATTTTTTTATAAGAATTTATTTGAATTTTATTGTATTATATTTATTAACTATTATGTGTTTTAAATTTTTTACATTTTATTATAATTTAAAAACATCAATACTATTTGGGCGGGTTTGAACTTATTTATTATATGTAAAAATGGATTTAAGGAAAAAACTAAACTTGAAATATTGAGCCTGAATAGGCTTGGACTCCCTTAAATCTCTTAATATCTTACTTAAAACTCATCCAAACCTAACTCCACTCGGCCTATGAACACCTTTACAATTGAGCCATCTATTGTTTGTATATATTTCGTAATATTTCATGAAAATTATTTAGTTTTCAGGTGGTTAAATTAACCACTTTTTAAATGAATAAATGAAAATTATGCTTAGCAAAATACTAATTTTGGTTTTCAAAGAGGGGAAATAAATAGGGTTAGGAAACCTTAGTATGCGTTTGGTTCATGAAAACAGAGCTGTTTTCCATTTTCATTTTCATGGAAAATAGAAAATGTGAAGGAAAATATGTTTGGTTGAAGAAATAGAAAACATGTTTTTGGAAAATGAAAATGAGTCAAGTTTTGAAAACAAAAAAAACATGTTTTCATTATTTTCCAAGGAAACAGTTTGGCAAAGTAGAGAATTGGAAAACACGGGATTTATGAAAATTTTTTTAATGTATATCAAATATACAGGGTTTGAATCATTACACAAGCAAAAAGTCTTTTTTTTATTTGTTTTGTTATTAGGTTTACGTGCTAAACTTGCTTCAACGCTTATTGTGGTTCTGCTTTGGTTTTTTTTTCTCTCTCTCTTTGGCTTTTTCTTCTTCTACTTGAAGCCTAAACTCTTTCCCAAAATTGTGCTGATCACCACTGCAAATCAAATCAAGTTACTTTTTTTTCTCATTCTCATTTTCTGGTTTCTTATTATATGCTATAAGAAATTGAAGATTTTCTTTTTGTATGGTTGCTTTATTTTGCCATTGTTGCTAGTGGATCTAGTGGATGAGTTTTAGTGTGAATTTATCAGTTTGAGTGATAAATAAAACTGCAGTTGTATCTTCGAATAATAAAAATAGGTCTAATTGTCTCTTTGAACAATATTGTATAAAAAGTTAGTTGTGTTTGCCCCGTCTGGAATCCCCTTTCTAACTTGTTGTTGCTGTTCAAACTTCCTAGACCAAGCATAATTAAAGATAAGAAAAAAAACCTAAAATAGATGCTTGTACAAGACATTCTCATTATAAAATAGTAAACATGTATATATAATAAACATATTATATATATATATAAATATATATAATAAACATATTATATATATATATATATTTATATATATAACAAACGTATAGAAAAGCAACAACTTGTAGATGATATTGATTCTTAGATGCAGTTGCAACGTTAAGCTTCATCTCCTAATGTCCTCTTTGATGTACTGATATAAAGTACATTATTTTCATAAATGACAACTTCATATTTGTTGTTCAATTGTTCATTAACATATTCTTCTATTTGCTCCATAGCTATATTAATGTATCTATCTAGGCAAGCTGGAATACCTCTATAATTAACACTAGAATTCAATTTTTTTGGTACTAAAAGACATGTGTTTGTTCATTTATGATAAATAAAGAATTATTCTTATGTTTATTTCATTTACAATTTATTTTTATTATTTAGTTACATTTTACTTTTTTTCAAAAATTGTTATTTAATTTAATTTTTGAGTTATTGTTTTTCATATTTATTGGTTTGAAAATGTAGATAGCAAATGCATTTTCATAATTTTCATTTTCAAAAACAAGTTTTCATTTTCGTGTACCAAACATATTTTTTAAAATTCAGAAAACAGAAAATGAAAACTTGTTTTCAAAAAATAAAAATAAAAAAATATTATCATAAACCAAACGGATTCTAATTTCTCAACTTACTCCATTCATTGATGTCAAGATTTAAGAATAAAAGACAGACATGATATTATTCAATTAAATTGGGTCTAAGAGCAAAGCCCAATAAGCCTTAAAACTAAGACTCAGAGTCTATGATGACTAAGCATGAGGAACGTGAAATGAATGAGTACGCAACCACTCATTAACCCACTAACTCATAAATAGTACAATGAACCGGTATGACCTCTATCTCTGCAAATAATTGTTGGATAGCTTGTAATAAATACAAGGGAACAAGTTCCCACATTGCTTATAAAAGTGTAAAGTGATTTATTTATAAAGGGAAATCAACTCTTAAGAGTAATTTAGAGTCAAAGAGGAAATGGGCTTTGACCATTTGGCTTGGGCTTGAGCTTGCTTGGCTTGGGCTTGGTCTTGCTTGGCTTGGGCTTTGACTAGAGCTTGGCCTATTTTAAAAGTCAAAGATGGGCACTTGGGCACTTGGGCTCTTGGCTCTTTGATTTAATCCGAATTTTTTATTTTTGACAGAAATAATTTAAATTCTTTTTGAATTTAAAATTGTTTTAAACTGTTCCAACAGACATATTTTCAGTTATATGTCTAGAACAGTTATGTCTGAAATGAATGGTTGTTATTTAACAGAGAATCACAACCATTCATTTATGCCTCTTCATACTCTATATAAGAGTGATGATTTCCAGAAAAGAATCACTCTCTGCATTTTCTTACTTTTCACGAAATTCTAAAGGCTTTGTTGTATCCTGAGGTAACTTGCTTCTGTGTGAGGCAATATTACACTCAAGAAAGTGTAATTCTACACGCCTCAAAGCCATATACTCTGATTATTTTTCTAACAATAATTGTCCACTCATGCATTCTTTGTGCATGAGAGACACAAGCTACATACAAGACAGAATCATCTCTTATGAAAGGAGACCTTAAGTAGAAACAAATGCATGAACACTTTTAAATACTCTTACACTCTCGACTTTACACTCAAAACTCTTACAAACACTTTTATTGACTTGGTATCACAGTAAGCCTTACTAAGAACAATATTAATAGATATTTTGTTTTTAGGTTGATCAAAGAATGAAGAAGTTGATCCATAAGTAACGAGTCTGCAACCTTTTTAACATCAACAAAAAATAAATATATTGTTTCTTATCATACCGATTAATAATAATACCAGTATCTTTGGTTCAAAAAATAGTATCCATTTACATTTTATAAAAAAAAAAAAACTTTTTTTGCAGTAAAACGTAATAAAAAAAAAACCCTACTACAAAGCAAACAAATCTTCCGTTTCACAAGAAATGGAAAACCTTGTTTTCTATTGTAAAAGCTGAGAATATGATAATAATGCTTCAAACGATTTTTTTTTATTTTCTAAAATTTTAGGAAAACTTTTCATCAAAAATATAAAAACTTCGATTAATTTCCTTGCAACCTTTCTTGTTATTTAAAATGAGATTTATAAAAAAAAAAAGTCCTTTAATTAATATATTATACTTCATCAAAAGTTTGATGCCAAAAAGAATCAAGTTTTATAACCTAAACCAAAAAAAATAGATTCATCAGATTTCTTTTTCGATGAGATTTATTTTAATGCTTAAGTAAATGAATAAGGTATTTGAGAGAGATTTATCAAACATATATGCGTGTTTGAAAGTGAACTAGTCTTTATTTTGTCGTGGGCATATTTTTTTTATTGTGACCTAAGATCCTCCTTTGACATGATAGTTATCTATTATTATTTCGTGTGCTTACAAGAGTTATGTGTCCAAATTTTTATTAGTGCGATAAATTAAGATATTAATTAACTTGTGTTATAATATCATATCCAAATGCGTGTCAAGGTCCCATCAATCCATATTAATTCTTTATAATTCAAAGATAAAATCTAATTAATTTTTTTGGATGAATTGACATACCAAAAGACCATGCGAGTTCTGAGCCTCCTTGTTTAATAGTTTGGCATGTTAAGTAAACCATGAAAAATATGTTTGAGTATTTAGGCTGCCGACAAAAACAACAAAAATGTGGTGAGATGTTAAAAATACACGTGACAATTTATTTTCCAATTTTAAATCCACAACAAATCCTACAAATTCAAAAACCTACTATAAGTAGAATTGTAAAATGGGGTGGTTCATCAAAGTATTTATTTACTTAACCAATAATGCTAAATAATTAATAAAAATTAAATAATAAGAACATTTTTTAAAATTTTATAATTAGTTATAACCTCAATATTCAATGAAGTCAAAAATATATTATTATTTTATGTACATATGTGCACATAATATATGTACATTTAATCAAAATATTTTTATAAATAGCATAATATGTATGTATGTATATGAATAATAATATGAAACAATTTTTTTTAAAAAAATTATGTTTGGCAGTTTAATTTAAATATAATCTTATATCTTAAAAAATATAATTTCTGAATTCTAAATTTAAACACCCTCTTAAATAACAAATTAATTTTTTTTGGTGATTAAATAACAAATTAATAAGAAACTTTCATGAATATGTAGTATGAAATACACATTTAATAGGAAATGCATATAAAATGAACTTAATTTATATGACACCAATAGATATATTTTTCCTCTATTAAAAAAAAGGGGTTTAACTTTTTCCAATGTACATACATTGTTAACTAAATGTATGTATATATTGATCAAATTTACATATATATTATGTTTTTTACATACATTTACAGCTGTTGTGGTTTCGTATCATTATTTATTTTGACCATAAAATTAATTTTATTTTTTATTAATTTTACATACTCTATTTATTTTCCACTAAATCGACTTTTTTTTTGTAATTCTCCCAAACATTTATTGTAAATTAAAATTCCCATTATTATTTAATTTTTTTAAGATTTAATGGCAGAAGCATTTTTTTCTAAATCATTAAATTCGAGATCTTAGAATATCCATAGTTTGGTTCTCTTTTGTCGGTGATTTATTTTTTTATATATATAATAACAAAATTATATATTTAGAAAGAAAAAACGTGTAAGAGGATCTGCTATTGAATTTTTCAAAGTTTTTTTTAACAAATTTTAAATTAATTTTTTTTTTTCATTTGAGTTGACGTCTCACAAAAAAAAAAAGTGGCGTGGTCATTTTTTTACGGATATAATTCGGAACTAAATTAAAATTCCTCTTTTGACCAAAGAAATAGACAGAAATAAGTTTGATTATGTATGAGATATTGCTTGGTTGGTTCCTTCCTCTCCTTTATGTTACTTTTTAGTACGTTTGTAATTATCATTTAAATCTGTAAAATGAACTCATAAATTATGAACTGTGTTAAAAATAATAAATATTGTATTAAACCAATAATTTAAATAGCGATTTCATCCAATCTGATGTTACAATACTTTGAATTCAATACTATCGTTTTATGATGTATACAAGCATTTAGTTAAGTAATTGTTGCATCATCTTTTTATTCAGAAGGCATGATTCAATGTTTTTTTCAATAAAAAAAATCATTGAACATTATTTATAAAATTATAATAATTGTGGGATATTTTATTTTCTCCCTCTTCTTTTTTTTTTAAAAGAAAATTCCATCAATACTTAACATTCGCATTTGCATTTTGTGCCCCTGTGAACATGCACTACCGTACATTCTGGGAAGCTTTCTCAGAATCTGCTTACCTAATTAATAAACTTATTTCCTTTTTTCTCATTTGTTGACTTAGATATAATTTAACATTAAGGTTGAAAATGATTTTTTTTTTTTGCTTTCAAAAATTGTTTTTATCCAACTTCAAACTACACAGTAAAAAAAATCGGTTGTTTTTGATTCGTAAATCCAAATAAAAAATGAAATCTCGTAGAAAAAATATTTTTTAATTAACTATAATTTTTAGGAGCAAGTGATTTTTATTATGATCATATTCTTAAATTTTTATTATTTTAAGGATTTTTTTAAAACATTTTAATTCATGGCATTTTTACAATAATAAATATTTATAACTTTTAAATCAGATTTTTCTTCTAAAAAATACATCTTCTAACAACTTTAAATATATCGCCTATAAAATTTTTTATTAGATTGGTCGAGTTTTTAAATTCCACAAATAAATTAAAATAGTAACAGAAGATTATTATTCAATACATTACTCAACAAAAAGGGTTAAAAAGTAAGATAATGAGTGATCCCTTCGGACCTGGAGAACGTGTGACGTTGGGTCGAAGTTTGGTGAACCAACTGGTCACTCCTCTAGTTGAAGTATCGGGCTCCTTTTTCGTTGCTTAGGTTACACCTTCAGAATATCCCAGAATGATATATATCTCATTTCATTTATTTTTTTAATTTTTAATTTTTTTAGTATTCATTAATTGTATTTATCATAATCTTAAACTTCATTGGTAATGTAATAGATAATAATCATGCAAACATATACCTTTTAAAAAATATTAAAAAACAAAAAATAAAATAAAATATACATTACTATATTAACTTAATATTTGAAATTTAAAAATTTCATTGGAAATACATTGGATGAAAATCCGTATATACATATTCAATACAAACATTACCCCCAACATGAAATATTACATTGGTAAACAAAATCCTTATCCCTTCTTACCGTATGGCTCTGTCCATTACGAAACCCAACAGCCTAAAACATGTTTTTCTTCTTTGGATTATTACTGTCTTAAATTATTTATTTTCAAGACAAAGCTAAGAAACAACGTAAAAAGAACGTTTGTTCCACCTCCAATGCGTTGGATTGGAACTGGAAGTTCTTTCCACTTCAAATACAAGAAAACTGTTCCTTTTTATTTTCTAACTATATAATTTCTTCACTTAAAAGTCATCATAACTCTTCGCTTCTTCTACGTTTACTTATAATAAAGGTCAAGAGTACAGTTGTATTTCGAAAGAAAAAAGACTTAAAATAGTTTAGTCCGAGAAGAAGTGAATTACTAAAATAACAGAACCTTTTTTTTTTAATTATCGCTTTCTCTAAACATATATATTTTTATTTTTAATTATTATTCGATCCCACTAAACACATTTATAGAAAGGTTGAAAAGTTTTAACTGTAATTAAATGTCGAATAAATTAATCTCAGACCGTTAAAACGGATAAAAATATATACGATTTATACCAAAAAAATAAATAAAAATAATAAAAACAAAATTTTAATTAGTTAATATAATTAACAAAAGAGGTAATTTATCCAAAGGTAAAAACAACCAATCAAATCAATCGAAAAGAAAATAGAATAGAAAAAGACTACTTTATAAAGCAGGAAAATCGTGTTTTTAAGTCTTACAATTAAAAATCAAGGAAAAAGAAATATTGGAAACACGACAAAAACAGCTATACAAATCGCTTTCAAGCGTGATATAGTAACAAAAAGCTTAAACTCTTTCTCCAAATTATCATTATTTATTATTTTATATTATTATTATATAAAAAAGGCCAAACAGATTTTTATCTTTAATTTTAATAATAAAAAAAATCTAAACACAAAATTCTGCGTCTGCGAATCCGTAAAATCCCACTTTACCGTCTTCTTCAGCCTTCCCTTGTTGTTATATACAAATATAAATTTATGAAAAATAAGAAATCCAGTGGTGTAGTTTTACTTCAGCTCCGACTCTTCTTCTTTCTCTGTGTCCAACCATTGTATATAATTTCTCTCTGAAACGCCCTTTTCATGTTTTGATTTTTGTTTTAAAGAAAACTGGAAAACGCTTTTGTTTCTGAGAAAAGTACTCTCAAAAACGACAGCCTAGTTTTAGCTTAAGGGCAGAGGCAGAAAGTTCTTTCGTGTTTCATGGCTATCAAGTCAATAGATTGTGTAAGTTCTTTTTTTTTGTTTAGATTTTTTTTTCTGTGATAAAAGTTGAGAATAATTAATACCCATGTTGTCTTTCTAGTTTTTCTTGCTTTTTCTCTTTTGTGGACAATCTTTTTTGTCGTGCTTGGAGTTTTGGCGTTTGGGAGTTGGAACATTCATGTTTTACATTACTTCTGCTTTAAAACTTGCTTTCTAGCTTTCCACTTTTAATCTAAAAATTAACTTTCCTGTTTCCAGTTTACTTTAAATTTCAGATTCTCTTCAACTTTTTTAAGGCTCTGTTTTAATCTTTTTGTTTCGTTTTTTGTTTAAACTGAGTTTGTTTGGGATGCTTGCTCAAGGTCTTACTGATTGTGGGTATAATCTCAAAACGTATTAAGTGATGCTTTTGTGGCATGATGTTATGCTATGAACCTTATTGTTGAATTTGGAAAGAAACGCTGAAACGGTGAACTTCTTATTCAAACCTAACACTTCGATAAAATCTTTTTGGGCATTCAGTTATGGTTTTAATAAGTCTTTTGGTTCTTAGCATTTAATATTTCTTTAAATAATGAGACAACATGGCCATAAGAAGCAGCGTTGATGTTTATATTTGCCAATCACTAATCTTATATATCTCATAATTTGAGAGATTTTTGCCCTCCAATCTGCTTGTTGGTCTATGTCTCAAATTCTTTTGATAGTTATAGATTTGGGTTCATTAAATAGACAAATTATACAAATTTTGAACTAGCTGTGAGAATTGGGGTGGCTTTGTAGCCTACTTTTATTGTGCCTTAACCTTTGTTTTTTCTTGACAGATACCTCTGGTTACTGAACGTAAAAGTAGGAGCTCATGTCTTTGTAGCATTATTTCAGCCACTGCTCTGCTTTGTATAATTTACTTCATCGGGAGTTCATACGAGGCACCGGCAAAAAAAGATGTATATATTCCCTTTTTTATACCATATAATATGACTGTAAATGCACATATATGATTTTCTATATGTGTGCGTGTGTATGGTTTTCTTCAACTACACTGTCTAATTAATTATTTTTGCATACTTTAATTTTCTTTGCATCCCTGTTCTGTTACTTCTGTTATCAGTACAGAGTTGAAGATACTATATCAATTTCTTTTTCTATGAGTTTAACTTTGAAGTTTCTCTGGTGTTTTGATCTGCAACTGACCTAAAGTGTTGACTTTTTTGGAAGTTGGTGCAAAAAATAAAATAGAAAGCTATATATTGATTGAATATCTGGAATAACTGTTGTTCCCTTTATGCAGAAAGCTTTGACGTGGGGAGTGGCTGACATTTTGCAAACCTCAAAAGTTGAAAATTGCAAGGTTTGTTTATGAGTCTTTACAGGTTTTACTTTATCCAATTCCTTATTTCTGAGAATTTTGTTCCCATCAAACAAAATTCTGATGTTTGTTCTTATTTTTGTTTATATTTTTAGAACCAGTGCAAGCCTCCAGGAAGTGAGCCATTACCTGAAGGTATCGTCACAGATAAGTCTAACTTACAAATGCGACCTCTATGGGGCTTCCCTAAGGTAAAGCTCTATGAAATGACTGAAAGAAGTTTCAATCATTGATGGCTAGGAAGTTAATCTAGTAAACTTCTTTCTCACTTAAATTTTGGAAATAGAATTTATAAAACATGAACTTTAACATAATGTTTGAAATTGCTCTGGTAAAAGCTGCACTTTGCTGTCAAACCTTGGCTGTGTAAAGTGCATACAAGTTTAAAATAAACATACAACTTTGATGAGTTTTATGGTAAAAATAGAATTTCAGTGCATTCATGTCTCTGGATAATTCCATATAGTTTGCAATTGGCTGATTTGTTGTCTGGATTTATAATAGAAAACATTGAGTCTTTGTTTTAGTTTTTCTACATTCTTTTAATTTTTCTTTATGCATTTTTTGGGCTTTTGGCAACTGTCTGTTTTTGCTAATAGAGTAATGGATAATTCTGGAACTTCAATGTATTGTCATGAGTTAGAATCAGTTTTTGGTACATCTAAAAACCTAAAGCAATCCATGAGAAATTAAAGGCCAGAAGAAAACAGAATTAGTGGTTGCTGTGACAAATGTTTTATAATTTGACAGAATTGTCAAACGTATTTAGCTTTGTTATTGCTCCATAATGTACCAGAGGAATAAAAAAAATTGCTGCAACAGATAGATGTATAAGAGTTGACTAAAGTCAGAAAATTTTTAAGAGTATATCACTTAATATGGTATAAGAGTTTCTTGCCAATGTTGTCATGCTGCTAATTCCTTTAGGGAATTAATTTGGTTAATGTGACACATTTATTCCACTATCTAACTTTAATATTGAATTGTGTTATGCTGATGTGCATACTGTTGGGACAGAAGGACACTGCTTCCACTAGCTTATTTGCAGTTGCTGTTGGAATAAAGCAAAAAGATCTTGTACATAAAATGGTCAAAAAGGTAGATGACAATTCCTTTCATCTTTACAATATATGTTTGCTTGTATTTATTTTTGAAGTTGATTTCTCTCTTTTTGCTATTTTACAGTTTCTATCTAGTGGTTTTGTCATCATGCTTTTCCATTATGACGGTATTGTTGATGAATGGAAGAATTTTGAATGGAGTGATCATGTTATACATGTTTCTGCACAGAATCAAACTAAATGGTAAGGCAACTTGGGCTTCCAATCCCGTAACAACTTAATAGTGGGAAGTAGTATTATTCTAAATCTCTCCCTGGATTTTGTTTCTTGGTGACTAGGTGGTTTGCAAAACGTTTCTTACACCCTGATATAGTTTCAGAATATAGTTACATTTTCCTCTGGGATGAGGACCTTGGAGTTGAAGATTTCCACCCGAAAAAGTATGTTGAAAGTAATTCTCTCTGATTAGAACATAAATTATATGTCAGAAGTTTGCTGCTTACTTTGAGAAATGAAATAATTCAAGTAGAGGAATGTTGGTAATAAACAATGCTGTTTGATAATTAATGAATGCTGCAGTATAAAAGACTGTATAGATTTTAGATGTGCACAAACATGGAAGTTTATTTGCTTTTGCTGAATAATTCTTCTCCTAGCAGTGTAGAAGTGATAACCATAGGCTACTATTAGTTATACTGCTCTGAATTGAGAGTGACTGATCGGAGATCATTTGGTTAAGCTGGTGCTATTTGAGCTGTAGTTTGAAATTGCTTGACAGCTTGTATTTGGATGTCCATCCAGTCTTTTCCCTTCTAGTTGTAAGATAAATTAAGGAGTATCAAAGCATAGTATTTGAGCTGTAGTTTGAAATTGCTTGACAGCTTGTATCTGGATGTCCATCCAGTCTTTTCCCTTCTAGTTGTAAGATAAATTAAGGAGTATCAAAGTATAGTTCTATTGTGTAACCCAAAAAAAAAAGTATAGTTCTATTGTTGAAGGAACTGTGATAATTACTGCAAAGCTTATGAAATTGTTTGTTTCCCATGTCTGCTAAATTGTTTACAAGAGTGTTTTTTTTCTAAAGAACAGAGAAAGTGTTTTGTCTATAAGATACGCAAAAATGAAACTTTACAATTTAATTTGATAATGTCAGATATGTATCAATTGTTGAGCGTGAAGGGCTTGAGATATCCCAACCTGCACTTGATCGTGATAAATCAGAGGTACACCATCAAATTACTGCACGTGGAAGGAAATCAATAGTGCACAGGTTCTTGTAGTTGATATCTTCTCTTAAAGCTACTTCTGTTATACCTTGCATAATCTGAATTCACTGCTTTTGCTAAACCATGCCCCAATTTGTTTAATATGCAGTCTATCTAAATTAGTTGCTTACTTTGCATCATTTCTATGGTTTCTATTTGCAGGAGAATTTTTAAAAATGGTGCTAACAGGACTGGTTGTGATGGGCGTAGTAAAGCACCTCCATGCACAGGGTAATATTTTATGCTTGTGAAATTACTAAATATTTTTCTTTGGTTTTTAAAATTACTTATTCTTCATATAAATAATATAGTTGAGCAATTTGTTGTAGTTCTATTGTTGTAAAAGGGTATATTTTATATTTATACTCCCTAAAGAATTTATTCTTCCATCAGCTATTATTGTGCAACTGGATAAAATTAGTTTGTTTGAAAACCTGTCAACTGTTGATTTGGCTTAAGAAATCTAAGAGAATGTTACAGGTGGATAGAAATGATGGCTCCTGTTTTCTCAAGAGCTTCCTGGCGTTGTGTGTGGTACATGATTCAGGTTTGCCTTTCAGACTGCAGTATTTTACTTCCTTATTCTAGCATCTTTTCTGGGTGGAGCAGGGAGGCCAATTGCTATCATACCATTTAATGCAATATACTATATGATACTTCTATAATATAGAGCTAAATTAACTGAAACATGACTTTTAGATTAATTTAATGATTGATGAGAAGGAGCTGGCCAGGATATTTTTTTTGCGGGGTAATACCTGGGTATATGTGATATTTTCTTACGTGGCATGCAACTTTTTAATCATTGCTCTAGTTTTGCATATGGGTGAATATCTCTCAATCTCGTTATTTAGATGTTTTTTGAAATTGCCTTGTACATCTGTTTTTTTTTTGGTCAAATCCTTGGTCAGCTATTATTATTATTATTTGTTTTGATTTCCAGAATGACTTGATCCATGCATGGGGCCTAGACATGCAACTTGGTTATTGTGCACAGGCAAGCTGCTTTAAGTGGTTTTCCTCTTATTTGTTTAGCCCAAAACAATGTTGCCTAACCTGATATTTAATAGGGTGATCGAACCAAAAATATTGGTGTTGTGGATGCTGAGTACATAGTTCACCACAATCTTCCTACACTAGGAGGCCCAGCTGAGAAAAATCACTCTACGAACAAGGTTAGAAATTAACAGCTATATCACCAATATGTTAATGGTGCATTACTTTCTGTATTTAAGCAATATCGTCCTCGCATAATGGTGCTCAATTTGGAGATTACTCCATCTATGGTCCAGGTTCATAATAGTGCTTTAATGCTATTTCTCTGTGGACCATTAGTAGTTTTCTAGTTGCTTCTTGAAACTGAAATTTACCTAGTGGTATAAGTGGCCTTCCGGAGCTTTTCTAAAATCTACATGTTCAGATATTTTAAGCTTAATTTCTTTTCCCATCAAAGAATGAAAGGGAAAGTCTTACCAAGCACATAAACACTTGAGTTACTATTCTCTCTCCCACTCACTGCTATTACTGGTGATTTAGGCTTTCAAGTACTTGTATTCATATCTGAAAAGAACAAACATAATGTAGAACACATTTGTTTAGGACATGTGAACAGTCTTTGTAGGAAGGGTAGCCAAATGGTGAAATCTTTGTTGCTTGGTACTCATTTATATGTAGGATATGGTTGTGTGTTCGACACAGGCCTGACAAAGTTTTTCTTACATTGATATGCGTATTTTTTGGGTACTTCAGGAAAAAAAACATGGACCACAGCAACTTAGGATGAAACCATAAAAGGGCATTCTGAGATTCTTCTTCTTTCCTATTTCTAAACAATTTCGTTCATAGCAGAAAACATTCATATTAAAGCATACACATATGTGCCCTGGAATCAAGCTCTTAGAAAGCCTCTGGATATTAAAAACAGTAAATTGAGGCAGATAATGATTTAAATGAAATTGATTGCGGAGGTACTTGCTTGTTCAGTTTGATTTCATTTAGCTGTTCTTTATGGTTACCCTTTTAGTGCTGTTATTAGTCGTGTTGGATAATCAGTGGATTGCTTCTACCTATGTTACTCATTGAACCATATACTTAAAAAGTTTCTTGGTCATCGTTCTGGTATCTGTTAGTCCAACTTAAAATGTGTGTCGGAAACAGCAGTGCGGAGCTTGTTTGTGTGTAAGAGGGCATTTAAACTCAACACTAGCTGCAATGGATGACAAAAAGTTACCACTATTTTGAGAATGTCTTACATCTCTGCATGCGTTGCTTGCTTTAGTTTCAGCTAATTCAAACCCCTCAAAAACCAATTATCATCATAATGCCAGATGTCCTCCTTAATCTAAGTAATTTTTATCATGGACAGATGACTTTTTCTTTCTATATTCTAGTGCCTCAGGATCAATATAAGAAACCTAACCCCTGACAATTTTCTTTTAGTTAAATGTGAATTAATTATGCACTGCTGGTTAGCTTGCACGAATATGAATGGCCAGCCTTAATTGTAAAATTGAAAATTATATAAAACACATTGCCGTTGGTATTCTTTTCCGAGCCTATTACAATACTCAGTTATTTTATCTTTTCTAACTATTTCATCTGTTGCTGTGTTGCAGAAATCTTCCCATTCACATTGGAAAGATCCTAGAGTGGAAGTAAGTATCTGCATATATTGCTTTGTGTTGTACAGCTCCTTATACTGGAATTTACCTTTCTTTCTTTTTATCTTTATCCAAGTTTTTGACCCTCAAACATAAATGATTCTTAAACTTGTTCCTGGTAACTTAAAAACTTATTATATTCATCATCCTTTTCTAACTTGAGAATCATCTAGAATTTAAAAGCCACAATTATCCACCTACATTCTTTTAGGAGCCCTCCCTCGTGCAAAAGACATACACATGCTATTTTGCGGTACTTCCTTGGTCGGTGTTCCAGCCAAAGGAAAACTTGTTTGACCCCTTGTGCCTTATTTGTAGTAAATGGAAGTTGAAATATTTCAGTATTACAAGATGCCACAAAACTTAAGACAGAACACACTTTTCTTTATGTTAGGCATTGATTCCCTTGGTAGTCATCTAAGCATATGAAGACTGTAGTTTTTCTTATTTTGAGTGTGAATTTGATCCGTATAGGTAAGGAGGCAGTCCTATATTGAGTTGGATATTTTCAGAAAACGATGGAAAAAAGCTGTCAAGGACGATAGGTGCTGGATCAATCCATATCAATAGCAAATAAACAAGGGCACATGCTTAGATTTGTTGGCCCCGCCAAAGTTGTGTAAAATACATACACCATTGTGGATCATAGATGTTGCAAAACAAAAGGAAGAGACTGAGCAGGTAGCACTGTGGGTTCTCTGGCCATGAGAACCTGAATGGAGAAAATATTTATTAATCAAGATTGTTATTCCTCAGTTGTGTATATTTGATACAGATATCGAATTAAACCATTTGATATTTTTTAGTCACAATAAAGAAAATATAATGTTATAGGAATTGAGAAGGAACTGGAAGAAATAATAAAAGCCCTTTTTCTTTGCCTACTGGTTTCATGTTGTCAACTTTGTTCCTGTGTTATGTTACTTGTGTATGTGTAACTGTTCCATTGTTTTACATAATTATTGACTATTAGCTTGAAATATGAAGTTTGGTGCAACTGATGTATCTTTACTGCTTGTAATATGCAGTAGAAATGTGTCAGAAGCTAGAAATGTTTCTTCAGAAACATGGTGACTGAGATGCAATGTCCAGGAATTTTATCTAATATATCTAAGCTGCAAGTATCAAAGAAGAATCTGAAAATTTTGAGAAAGAAAATGGTAAGAAATGACATAGTAAATTACTCAGAGGATGGTACTAGTTTTTTTGATGTATCATTTCAGGTTTATTAAAATTAAAAAACAAAATGTGTTACCATCTTAACTTCAAAAATGTGTTATTATTTTAATTCCGTTTGTGAAGTTTAAAAATTTCACCGATAATATATCCATTTAATTTTTTAAGTAAATTATAAAACCTGTTGTTGCCCAAGAGATTCTGCTCAAGTAATATGTCAAAACAAAAGCCTGTTTTTCATTGAATGATCATTATTTTGTTTTATTCCCATCTTAGAAACATTTATTGTACCTGACATTATGTATGATACACCGACTGTTTATAGTCTTTATATACCTCAATTCACTTGATGTTAACATCTTAGTAATAAGCAAACTAAAAAAGTATAAAGCCCTTAAAAATAAAAACAAATAATTTTTTTTCAATTTGTTCAAAATGGTTTATTGTTGAGGTGTTAACTTTGAGAGTGTATAGTCTTTATACACTAACAATGCATTATAGATAAATCATTTCTAAATATGCTAAAATAAAATACTATTTTTGTCCCTTAAAATTGTCATTTTTTCCCTATTCTAATATCATCAACCATCTCCTCACCACATATAGTCATTTTCATCACTAAACACTAAATCCTCATCCTAAACTAAAATAAAAAAAATCTCCAAATCAATCAAATATGATTTTTATTTTTGTGTTTATTGTTTTATTAAAATTTTGAAGTGAAATAAGAAATTTGCTCTATAAATTTTATAAAACTTGCATTTATCTCGCTACCTTAGCGTAAGCTAGTTTTTTGCAGGATTGTCATGGCCCACAACACCAAGTGTCCGACAAGAGGAATCTTTGGGCATGATCCAGCACTTCTCACACACAGAGGGGTGAAAGACTAAATAGATTGCCCACACACATGATCGTAGCACCAGAAGTGGGGTGGATGGGACATACCATGTGGACAAACACATAAGATTGCTTGGCTGTTGATATAGATCTTGGACCTAGCCCAAGTCTTGAATAGCCAAGACTCTAGAGTCCCTTGGATTAGAGAGTCCATAGGAATTTAACCTCTTGTAGATAGAGTCCTATTGTATTTAAATCCTTGTAGATAGGCTAAGAGTCAACCCTATGAGGGGACTCTACTATAAATAAAGGGCCTCCTCACTCTCATTTGTATCTCATTCTTTTAGAGTTTTTCAGTAATACAGAACTTATGAGTTTTCTTTACATTTCTCTTGCTTAGCTTGCTTCTCTTGTTTTCTACTGTGCTCTTTGTAAAGTGAAAGTAGGCTAATTTAGGCTTCACAGGACGCAACTTTCAAGCCTAAGGCCACGCAATTTTCGACTAAAGATAGCAGCTTGCGACAAGTGGTATCCGAGCCAAATTTGTTTGAAGCATTAGCAAAATAGTGATGGCTTCTAAATCCGACAACCAGCCACAGGTCCAAGAGGTTCATGAGACATGGGGACGTGGCAAAAAGGCCAACTTTAGGGATGTCATCATAGTCATAAAGGCTGGATTAGTCTGGGTTGAGATTGCCATATGAGAAATGAAGGATAAGTGGGATGAGACTGATGGCTGCTTTGAGGAAATCAATTCCCTGAAAGAGGATCTCAATGGAGAGGTGCAAAGCACTCTCCACGAGGCATTGGACATGGTGACCCAGCAAAATGAGGCCTTAGAAGCTATCATTGAGGCTATGCACAAGGAGATGGAAGAGCTCAAAAGGGAGCTCATAGCTTGCAAGACGGCCATTGGAAGTAACGTGCTGGCTGCTACAGTTATTAGGCATCATGTTGAAGTTCCAAAGCCAAAGGAATTCAAGAGACCCCGGTGTGCCAAGGATGTTGATAACTTTCTTTGGGACATGGAATAGTACTTCCTAGGACTTTAATTACCAATGAGCAAAACAAGGTAAACACTTCCACTTTGTATTTGGTTGATATTGCACCCTTTTGGTAGAGATGCAGGTGTGAAAGTGGTGAGATCAAGATCTAGGATGAATTCAAAATGGAATTCAAGAAGCAATTCTATCTTGTGTATGCCAAGGATGAGGCGCATCATAGGGTGCGACGACGCACTTAGAAAAGTGAAGTATGAGAGTATGTTAGAGAATTTTCAAAGATCATGCTGCAGATTTCTGACCTTATGTGATAATCGTAAATTTTTCATTTATTGGAAATTATAAATATTGAAAATAAATATTGGAGAAAGTAAATAAGAGGAAATAAATAAAATTGTGAGAACGGGCTATTGGTGAAAATCCCGAGAATTAAGGAAGTGAAAGAATCGGGAAATTAGTGTAAAGGAAATTAAATTGGAAGTGAAAATAAAAATAATAGAGAGAGGAAAAATTAATTTGGATAAATTAAAATCCAGATTTAATAAGAAAAAATGAGAAATAAAAATAAAGTGTGTTTATATAATTACAAATTATAAAAATATATTTTATACAAATACATATGTATTTAAAATACTATATAGTATATTTTAATATACGTTGGTATATATATGAAAATATATACTATTTCATAAATTTAAATAATACATATGTATATAAACATAATATTTTATGTTTATATATATTTATATAAATACATATGTATATATTTGAAATATAGTATATATTATAAAATGAAATATATACTTTTTTGTCTTAAATAAATACATGTGTATATTTTATATACAAGTAGTATATAAATAAATATATATAATATATAAATTAAATTTATTTAAAGTGTAAATATATATTGTTAAAATAATATATAGATATATATTATTAGTAATATAATTATATATATAATTATAAATAAATAAATAATAAATAAATAAATAAATAAAATAAAGGAGAAGGGATCGGGTTACCACCCGATTCCCTCCCCCATTTTCTCATTTGTTGACAGAGAAGAAACCAGACGAAGCCGACGGCGCTGGTGGCCGACGGCGTCGGCGAAGGAAGAGGAGGAAAAGAGAAGGCTGTCGTCGGCGAGAAGAGAGGGAAGTGACCGGCGACAGCCCAAAACGGAAAAGAGAGAGGAAATCGGGAAGCGAAAACTCGAGGAGAAAAAGAGAAGCTACACGGCGGTGCCGGCCGATCCGGGCACCGCCACCGCCACCAACGCCACCGGCAAGGACCAACGAAGGAGAAGGAGGCCATCGGCGGTGAAGGAAACGGCGGAGGAAGGAAGAAACAGAGGAGAAAGAGGCCGAAACCCACGGACCCAGATCCGGCGCCGTCGCCGGTGATAGGGTGAAACGGAGGCCAGATCCGTCATTCTCGCAACGTCGGCCAACTGTGGGAGGCGTGAACCGGCGGAAAGGAGGACCGCCGGCATCCGAACTGGCCGAACCGACGGGATGAGGCACAAACCGGTCTAAACCAGTCCGGCCAGAGAAAGGAGAAAAAAAAAGAAAGAAAAAGAAAAAGAAAAAGAAAAAGAAAAAGAAAAAGAAAAGAAATAGAAAGAAAAGAAAAAGGAAAAGAAAGAAAAAGAGGAAAAAGGAGAATTTCGGGAATTCAAAAAATTCTCGAAAATTCGACAACCCGAAAATTTAAGAAAATTCGGTAAGAAATTTTCCAAAAATTTAATTTCAGAAAAATTAAATAAATTATGAAAAAATTCTAAAAATTAGAATTTTTATTTTCAGAAATTTATTTTCAGCAATCGGGATAAGGAATCGGGAGAAATGGAGTGCGGGCGCGATCGATAAGAGGAAGTCGCCGACCCGAAAAAGGTAAAGGATGCATGTGCAGCACTGTAAGGATATTCAGTCTGCATATTTTAAATTTGAAATAATTTATGGAAATATTTTATGAAAATTATTATGATGAATGATTTGCTGAAATTTTTGGGATGAAGTACTGGCTAGAAATTTTAAATTGTGTTTTTCCGTGCAGGAGGTTAGTAAATCGGTAGCCGTTATGCTGCCGAAAATTTTAGAAAAATTTCATAAAATCATATTAAATGATTTTATTTCCGAAAACCGATATTAAATCACGAAAAATAAGGAAATTACTAAACTTCATAAAACATGAATATAATAAGATGGAATTTGAAAATATTCATGTTTTCGAGAATGGTGATAATTAAATCACCGAAAATTCTCGGAATAGATAAATTACACGAAATACGAGACGAAAGATGAAGTTAAATACAGTGAATATTTTTATGAATATTTTTATAAATATTCACTAAAGGATTTTAACCCTTATGGATTTAAATTATGGAATTATGTATTTATATAAATTCCATAAAGGTTTATTTTATGATGAAAAATACGGTTTTGAAACTAGTTGACATTCCTATCATGTTGATGCATGATATGTGATATGGTTAGTCTCGGACGACACCTGATCAATGATCCACCGAAGACAATATAGATTATGGTCATAGATTTGACCAGTTTATTTCTTTATGCTCCGGGCTTTATAGTACGATAAGATTGATGTCTATCTTAGACTCCATAAATGATAGGTGACATGTTAAAAAGGAAAGTGTTTTACATGACATGAAATATGTCAAACGGAAAATGTGATATATGATGCGTGACATATGAAAAGAACATGTTTCATATAATATGAGAAGAAAATCAATTGAATTATAGCATTTTTACAAAATGCTCATTTCGGTACTGATTATAGTACTGTGAGATGATTCTCAGAAGACATGAGATACAAACATGTAATATGTTTTCAAAAAGGAAGAATTGATAAATCTAATATTCTTACCATGAATTTAAATGGAATATTAGATTATAAGTGTTACACGAGTTCTGATAAGATAGTGGAAAGTATATGGCATAAAGGCCATACCGAGTAGATACTCGATTTCTGTACCGTGTGAGCCACCTCTAGAAGACTCAAGGGATCTACGTGCTACGCGGATACTAGTTGGACCGTGGGAGCCACCTCTAGAATCCTTTGAGCACTAAGTGCTACACGAGTTTCGATGTGTTAGTAAGAAGTTTCTGTACCGTGTGAGCCACCTCTAGAGAACTCAATGGACCTAAGTGCTACATAGATTCTTTGTGAACTATGGGGAGCCACCTCTAGAATCCTTTGAGAACTAAGTGCTACACGAGTTCCGATGTATTAGAATCAGTCTAAGTCCTAAAGGCCAAAACGAGCAAAGACTCGATTTCTGTACCGTGTGAGCCACCTCTAGAGTCCTTCGGGAACTAAGTGCTACACGAGTTCCGATGTGTTAGTAATCAGTTTAAGTCCTAAAGGCCAAAACGAGTAAAGACTCGATTTCTGTACCGTGTGAGCCACCTCTAGAGTCCTTCGAGAACTAAGTGCTACACGAGTTCTGATGTGTTAGTAATCGAATTATCGACGTGTATAGTGACTAATCTACCGAAGTGCTTGCTGCTTTGCTAATGTGATAAGTGAAATATATTTTTAATATTCTTATTTTAAATTTTAATTTTTAAATTGAATAATAGATAATAAATGATTTATATTTTATACGAAAAGGAATTAATAGCTTATTTTGCTATTTAAAGTGCTGTACTAATTATGATTGTACAGTAAAATATGAAATGAGTTTAAATAAGAATGATGATGATTTAACTAATATTCTTTTCAAAGAATATATGAATATTAGTTACTTTATTTAAATGTTTTATTTCGTAAAAATATTATTTTGAAAAAAATATGGAAATGATATGAAATTAAAAAGGAAAATGATTTAAATTTCAAACGAAAAGAAATTTATCACTCTCTACAGTTGCTTCTAGGTTCCGGAACAAGATAGGTATTTCAAAATACCTACCTTACTCCATCCGGATCCCTAGCCGACTGTAGTATCCTTCCTACATACGAGCCTAGAGCCCATAGGAAAAATGAAAAAGATTTTCAGCATATAGGAAGCTGAATATCAAGCTGAATATCAAGTATGCATATAATTCCCTTACTGAGCCGTGGTTTTGCTCACCCCTTAATTTTAAACATTTCAGGTTTTGATGATTGTGAGTTCAGTTGATTGTGGATCCCAGCTGTACACGAAGGAAAATGTGACAGATCGACTGAGTTATTTGAGGTATGATCATTTATTTTCTGTATTTAGAAATGTCAACAGTACTACTTATCTGATTAATTACGATGAGGGATGTGTATAATATAAACAATGTTATGTAAAATTGTTTAACAATCAGTACAAGTGAAATATCACAGACAGCCCAATTGGTTAAGTTGTGTACAATAAAGTGAGAAATGTGGTCACAGGTCGTGACAGATTTAATGGTATCAGAACAATGGTTGGCCTGATGTCTGTGGATACTTTTGGAAGGAAAAGAGTTAAACATCCCCTGTAGTACTGTGTAGTCTGAATACATGAAGAAAACAAATGATTGCAAATTGAATTAAGTGTTTAGAAGGGAGTGAGCAATTTTGGAATAAGGAATGCTAAAAAGGGAAAATGGCTCGGGAATGTTACCTGAAATAGTGATCTTATGATTTAAATGAAGGTCGGTTCAATAAGGAACAAAAATGGATTCGGTGAGGGTTCCACCAGTACTTTTCTGTCCGAACCGAATTGAGACCTGAAAGTGATGGTATAAAGGAGGGGAATGAAATATCATCATTAAATAGAATTTAAGATCACCGATTGAGGGTAATTTGAAGAGAGAGAAAATTTTTGGCCAAAAATGACCAAAATACCCTTGCCTCTAAAAATTTTACTGGGAGTCAGAATAGACCAACAGAAGTTGGAATTGAGTAATTTGACAGAGAAATTAATGATATAAAGCTGTATTACAAGTATAATAATCCACTTATAGATTTTAGTGGACTTCTCTGTCGAAATTGAACAAGATCTTAATAGCTGATATTAGTATGAGAAATGATACTATCAGCACATAGATAATGAGATCATTGATTCAAAAGTACACTGAGGAGAAAGAAATAAATGTCGAAATGACGAAAATGCCCCTATGTTGAGCGATGTTCGGAACAGTGATAAAATCGAGCTGAATTGGAATCCATTGATAGTAATGGAATTATTAATGGCATAGAGGATGTCATATGAATATAACGATCCCTATTATTAATTCCACTAACACTTAGATTACGGACGCGAAAGAAATCCGTGAAGGGCTAAGTGCCACGTCTGTGTGACGGGGGCCACCTCTAGAACCCAGAGCGGACAGTGCAGATGGGTACAGGCGGACGGCGGACGGGCCGGGGCCTTATGTGATGCGATCCAAAGAGTGTAGTGAAATGTCATTAGATGTTTGGCCCGGTTATTGACTGTAAGGGTTGAAAAATTAAGAGTGTATTGAATGGGATCGTTGAATACTATGAAAAGTGAAATGATTACAGGAATAGACTGATAAGGTGAATAGTACAAATAATGAAATACATATTGGTGTGGTTACTTATGGTTTTATACCTTTTTACTACTTTGAGGTATCAAACAGATAATCTTATATAGAACTGACATATCTTGAAATATGTGCTACAGAATGAGGTACTGTGTGGAGTACTGTGAATTAGAGAATAATTATAAGAACAGTGAAGTGATAAAAAGAAGATCACAGCTAACTTAAGTTTTTCAGGACCCTTGAGACAGAACTGTGATGGGCGACCCAATGATGGGCGACCCGTAGTGGATCATGTGTTGTGAGATACAGGCGAACAATATTATCTCGGACTCACTAGTAAGGGTAAACTTGGGGCGAAAGGATTGCTTAGGGGATGCTCGCCGACGGTCGATTCGAACGGGTGGGACTCTTACAATAAGCTTAGTGATAACACGAGTGTAAGGAACTAGATACGTAAGGGTGCCAAGGTTCGAACCTCGTGGATAATATACTCGAGGGAATTAAGCCTGAATTCAGTAAATGGAAATGGTTTTAAAGTGAATAACTGAATTGAAACGAGTAGCTGTAAAGTGTGTTGAGAACCATTGTACTTGATACAGCTTACCAGAATGAGATTCGTAACGCTGTAAAGTATGACTAGATAATGAAATCAAGGTAGAGTATGTATTAAAATGATTTGAATATTGAATGTCTCTTCCTTAAGAATACACTGTGAAATGATGGGACACAAAGATGAAGGTCCAAAATGATAAGAGAAGTGCAGTTAAAGAAACTATCGGATGAGAATCCCGATAAATTCCAAAGTAACATAGATTGAGAAATCAGGTTAATGTTGACTCGATTGTGGATGATGAAATTCACATGTATCGATGTAAAGGATGGAAATACAAATGATATGATTTGAGGATGAATTAAATGATGTATTAAAATTTTTATTATACACTAAAGTTCTTATGAAGAACAAATAAATATCTATATGGAAGTGATGCTTTAATTATGATTTAATCGGAGATGTATAAGGAGCTTATAAGAGCAATCTTTGTAAAAGGCGTCATCAGATGAAAAGTTGAAGAACGATGGTCACAAGATGATAAGAAATGTATGATTAAAGAAAGTATCAGATTTGATTTTCGATAGAACTTCCAGAGTTATATAAATTAGAAGAATCGAGATAACATTGACTCGATTTTGAATATGAAGCTAAATTCTAAGCTTATATCGGAGAACTTAAGAAAATCCGAAAGCTTAGGAAATCTACTCTGGAAAATGAAAGAATAATGAAGTGCACGTGTATAAGGTGTGATTGATGGAAATAAAAAAAATTTGAAATTGAGAATAATGAAATTATCTGTATAAGTGTAAATGAGATAAATACAAATGATATTGAGTTGTAGATAAATTAAAAAGGATGTATTGACTTCCTATCATTACTAAATAGTAAAGTTCTTATGAAGAACAAGTATTCATCTACATGAAAATAGACGCTTTATTGATCTGATTGGAGATGTGTGAGGAGTTAATAAGACTAGCCTCAGTATAAAGAGTCCTTAGATAAAAGATTGAAGATTGGTGTCCATAAGATGATGATTTGAACTCGGAGTAAATTTTACGAGTTCCTATTGAAGTTACAAGGGTAATGAGTTGCCTTGTAAAGTATATAAGCCTAAAGAATGAGGCATCCTTACATGAGTAAATTGATGAAATACTGATAGAGTCTAAAGTATAAATGGAACATGAGCAGCATTGTGATATGATCCTTAAACTCTTAAAGACTGTGGAATTGTGCTAAGATTGGCAACTAAGAGATTTGGCTAGACAATATCTCCTCTTGAGATATATGATCTCGAAACGACAGGATGACAGTGAACCTGTCTATGATATAGAGATAATGATTGAGATACGAAAGTAATGAGTCTAGCTAGATACTACTGCCAGTCTATAAAAGAGTGATGAGACTAGCTGCTCTATAGATGAGACCTAATTAAAGAAAATAAAGTCAGAGTTACGGAAAATAAGGAAAGGAGGAACTTAATTTGGATAAATGGAAATCCAAATTAAATAGGAAATAAAAAGGAGAAATAAATTGGATACTAAGAAATCCAAAAATTTAATGAAATAAAAATGCATATATTATATATTTATATAATTAGATTATATAAATATATTTTAATAACTTTTATATAAATACATATGTATATATATGAAATATAGTATATATTATAAAATGAAATATATACTATTTTGTCTTAAATAAATACATATGTATATTTTTATATACAATTATGTATATAAATGAAACATGTATATGTATGAAATATATATTAATTAATTTAATTAAAATGTAAACATATATATTGTGAAAATAAAATATATATATATATATATATATACTATTTGTAATATAATTATATGTATAATTATAAATATAATTATAAAAAAAAGAGAAACCGACAAAAAGGATGAGAGTAAAAATACATGAAGAGATAAAAGTGGAAATATGAAAACGAAAATGAAAGTGGAATAAGGAAATAAATTGCATGGTGAGAAGGGAACATCAATATGAAACAGTTCCCAAAGGTAAGACTGAAGGTGATTTGTGTTGGTTATCACATAACTGTAGCAAGATGTAAAATCAAGCCAACTTTGAAAAGCACAATTAATGATACTCAAAGGAGTAAGATAAATGATATGTTTACTGCCAGTATATAAATAGGAAATGTTTGTACATATAACCACCTCGTCATGATAGAAATGGTGGAACTGTATAGATAATGTGATGACTAAATGGATGATTGGAGGATTCAATTGGAGAATCTAAATTATGAATAAGAGATGTAATGACCATACTACATGAAAAGAGAAATGGAGAGAAAATGAGTGTCTCATGATTTATTACTGTAAGAGATGATTAACAGTAAAATTTGCAATGAGATGCAGCCTTGATGGAATAAGTGTGAAAATGAATATTATGGACAATAAAGAGTCCAAAAGATAAATGATGATATGGAAGTGATTAAAGACTGATGATCTAAATAGAATCACTTTCCACTATCAGACTTTTAGATTCTTTAGTGCCTTAGTCGAAGTATAAGTGTTAAACGGTGTGAATGTGTATGTACAGTTCCAGTGAGCCTTACATATGATGGGAGTCTCTGAGTTGCCATATGCTAATGAGAGATAGCAAAAGGCCTTGAGATCCCAAGTGTATTGATAGCACCGCTCCATACTGATATATATATATATATATATATATATATGAGCGTGAGATGTAAACGCTCCATGATATTGAGAGAGCGTGTGCATGAGATGTGAAAGCTACTGGGACACTTACATATAATTGATTGACAGGAGTACATGATAGTACCAAATTATGTTGACTCGGCACTAAGTGAGAAGAATGGATGATGAAGAGCATAGATCAGCTGTAATATTAAAAAAATTATTATGTATGGCATTTATATGAAAAGAGTAAAAGTGAATAACTCCCGATTTTAGAAATAAACTTACAGGAGTATAGACATATATGATGAAAGACAGCATGTAGCAGTCTAAAGTACTCTTGATGTTGAAAGTGTACTGGCAGTATTACTTGGAGGATGACCTAGAGGTCAAAAGTCGTAAGTATACGGCATATACCACCTTTGGACTTAAGTTAAATTCGGAGGACCGAATTTCTTAAGGTGGGGAGGATGTGATAACCGTAAATTTTCCATTTATTGGAAATTATAAATATTGAAAATAAATATTGGAGAAAGTAAATAAGAGAAAATAAATAAAATTGCGAGAACGGGATATTGGTGAAAATCCCGAGAATTAAGGAAGTGAAAGAATCGGGAAATTGGTGTAAAGGAAATTAAATTGGAAGTGAAAATAAAAATAATAGAGAGAGGAAAAATTAATTTGGATGAATTAAAATCCAGATTTAATAAGAAAAAATGAGAAATAAAAATAAAGTGTGTTTATATAATTACAAATTATAAAAATATATTTTATACAAATACATATGTATTTAAAATACTATATAGTATATTTTAATATACGTTGGTATATATATGGAAATATATACTATTTCATAAATTTAAATAATACATATGTATATAAACATAATATTTTATGTGTATATATATTTATATAAATACATATGTATATATATGAAATATAGTATATATTATAAAATGAAATATATACTTTTTTGTCTTAAATAAATACATGTGTATATTTTATATACAAGTATGTATATAAATAAATATATATAATATATATTAAATTTATTTAAAGTGTAAATATATATTGTTAAAATAATATATAGATAGATATATATATATATATATATTATTAGTAATATAATTATATATATAATTATAAATATAATTATATATATAAATAAAAAAAATAAAAAATAAAAAAAATAAAGGAGAAGGGATTGGGTTACCACCCGATTCCCTCCCCCATTTTCTCCTCTGTTTACAACAGAGGAGAAACCAGACGAAGCCGACGGCGCTGGTGGCCGACGACGTCGGAGAAGGAAGAGGAGGAAAAGAGAAGCCTGTCGTCGGCGAGAAGAGAGGGAAGTGACTGGCGATAGCCCAAAACGGAAAAGAGAGAGGAAATCGGGAAGCGAAAACTTGAGGAGAAAAAGAGAAGCGACACGGCGGCGCCGACCGATCCGGGCACCGCCACCAACGCCACCGGCAAGGACCAACAAAGGAGAAGGAGGCCACCGGTGGTGAAGGAAACGACGGAGGAAGGAAGAAACAGAGGAGACAGAGGCCGAAACCCACTGGCCCAAATCCGACGCCGTCGCCAGTGATGGGGTGAAAAGGAGGCCAGATCCGGCATCCTCGCAACGTCGGCCAACTGTGGGAGGCGTGAACCGGCAGAAAGGAGGACCGCCAGCGGCCGAACCAGTCAAACCGGCGGGATGAGGCACAAACCGGTCTGAACCGGTCCGGCCAGAGAAAGGAGAAAAAAAAGAAGGAAAAAGAAAAAGAAAAAGAAAAGAAAGAGAAAGAAAAGAAAAAGAAAAAGTAAGAAAAAAGAAAGAAAAAGAGGAAAAAGGAGAATTTTGGGAATTCAAAAAATTCTCGAAAATTTGACAACCCGGAAATTTACGAAAATTCGGTAAGAAATTTCCCAAAAATTTAATTTCAGAAAAATTAAATAAATTATGAAAAAATTCTAAAAATTAGAATTTTTATTTTCAGAAATTTATTTTCAGCAATCGGGATAAGGAATCGGGAGAAATGGAGTGCGGGCGCGATCGATAAGAGGAAGTCGCCAACCCGAGAAAGGTAAAGTATGCATGTGCAGCACTGTAAGGATATTCAGTCTGCATATTTTAAATTTGAAATAATTTATGGAAATATTTTATGAAAATTATTATGATGCATGATTTGCTGAAATTTTTGGGATGAAGTACTGGCTGAAAATTTTAAATTGTGTTTTTCCGTGCAGGAGGTTAGTAAATCGGCGGCCGTTATGCTGCCGAAAATTTTAGAAAAATTTCATAAAATCATATTAAATGATTTTATTTCCGAAAATCGATATTAAATCACGAAAAATAAGGAAATTACTAAATTTCATAAAACATGAATATAATAAGATGGAATTTGAAAATATTCATGTTTTCGAGAATGGTGATAATGAAATCACCGAAAATTCTCGGAATAGATAAATTACACGAAATACGAGACGAAAGATGAAGTAAAATACAGTGAATATTTTTATGAATATTTTTATAAATATTCACTAAAGGATTTTAACCCTTATGGATTTAAATTATGGAATTATGTATTTATATAAATTCCATCAAGGTTTATTTTATGATGAAAAATACGGTTTTGAGACTGGTTGACATTCCTATTATGTTGATGCATGATATGTGATATGTTTAGTCTCGGACAACACCTAATCAGTGATTCACCGAGGACAATATAGATTATGGTCATAGATTTGACCGGTTTATTTCTTTACGCTCCGGGGTTTATAGTACGATAAGATTGATGTCTATCTTAGACTCCATAAATGATAGGTGACATGTTAAAAAGGAAAGTGTTTTACATGACATGAAATATGTCAAACGGAAAATGTGATATATGATGCGTGACATGTGAAAAGAACATGTTTCATATAATATGAGAAGAAAATCAATTGAATTATAGCATTTTTACAAAATGCTCATTTCGGTACTGATTATAGTACTGTGAGATGATTCTCGGAAGACATGAGATACAAACATGTAATATGTTTTCAAAAAGGAAGAATTGATAAATCTAATATTCTTACCATGAATTTAAATGGAATATTAGATTATAAGTGTTACACGAGTTCTGATAAGATAGTGGAAAGTATATGGCATAAAGGCCATACCGAGTAGATACTCGATTTCTGTACCGTGTGAGCCACCTCTAGAAGACTCAAGGGACCTACGTGCTACGCGGATACCAGTTGGACCGTGGGAGCCACCTTTAGAATCCTTTGAGCACTAAGTGCTACACGAGTTCCGATGTGTTAGTAAGAAGTTTCTGTACCGTGTGAGCCACCTCTAGAGAACTCAATGGACCTAAGTGCTACATAGATTCTTTGTGAACTGTTAGCTTTAAATTGACATATATATTTTGAAATGACAAAAACTTAAGTAAGCTTTAATGGTTTAATTCATATTGTAAATTTGCCTTATCACACATGATTTTCTCAATCAATTTTCAAGTGATCATATCAAACATTAAGACCATGATTTAATGATGCATACTCTTATTGGTCTTAATACTTTGTAAATGTTTTGAATATTTTAGAAAATCACTTGATGAATTTTTAGACCATGTTTTCATTTGAGAAAGTCAAGAAAAACTCCCACAAAAATGCCAAAATGTTTTGGGTTGGATTAGGATCAAAGACCACATCATTTCTAACTCAAAAAGTGCAGGAAATCACCTTTTGGAGAGAAGGGATCGATCCCCTAAGGGAAAGGATCGATCCCCTTTTGGCAGTAAGCTCCCAACGGCTAGAAAAGGTCCCTGAAGCCCAGAATCAAGATTCTGGACAAAAGGGATCGATCCCCTATGGAAAGGGATCGATCCCTTTGCTCGAAAATAGCCTATAACGGCTAGTTTCTGTGAGACAACGGTAATATCCGAGATTTAGCTCCACCCAACGGCTAGAATACATCCAAGAGACTATAAATAGATGCTTAGAAGCTAAAGAAAGGAAGAGAACCACTCAGCAACTCCAAATCTCATATTCCTCAAATCTACAAG
Source organism: Heritiera fomes (assembly GCA_032173925.1). Taxonomy (NCBI): domain Eukaryota; kingdom Viridiplantae; phylum Streptophyta; class Magnoliopsida; order Malvales; family Malvaceae; genus Heritiera; species Heritiera fomes. The sequence continues at coordinate 24,788,698 of JAPDPM010000001.1, forward strand.
CCTCAAACAACAAATCAAGAGCTACAAAGTTTCCATCTTCTATTATTCATCTATTTCTTGTATTGCTTAGCACAAAATCTTATATAGGTTTTTATTGTGCTTAATTTCTGTAATCACTTGCCTACTTAGAGGCCTTCTTTGATTGCACCATTTGTAAACACATTCATTCCTTGTAAAAAGGGGAGGTTTCTCTTTAGCCTTAGAAAAAGAGGGAGGTTACTCTTTAGCCTAAGAGAAAGAGGGAGGTTTCTCTTGAGCCTAGAAAAAGAGAGAGGTTACTCTTGAGCCTTGACAAGAGGGATTGTAATCACAAATTCAAGATAGTGGATTTGGAGAAAATCCTTGGGAGCGTCTCAAGGTAGAGGACGTAGGCAAAGTTGCCGAACCTCTATAAATCGATTGTGTAAATCTCTCTTTCCCTACTCTCTTTAATTACTTGCAATTATATTTGTGATTATTGGATTAAACTTGGATTGCATGCTTGCCTAGCTTAGATAACTTAGAAAATATTCAAATAGGCTAGAGAATTTAGAGAAACCGGAAAACGAGCTTAAGGTTAGATAAAAACCGATTCACCCCCCCTCTCGGTATCGCCTATAGAGCCAACATGAACTATGGGGAGCCACCTCTAGAATCCTTTGAGAACTAAGTGCTACACGAGTTCTGATGTGTTAGTAATCAGTCTAAGTCCTAAAGGCCAAAACGAGCAAAGACTCGATTTCTGTACCATGTGAGCCACCTCTAGAGTCCTTCGGGAACTAAGTGCTACACGAGTTCCGATGTGTTAGTAATCAGTCTAAGTCCTAAAGGCCAAAATGAGTAACGACTCGATTTCTGTACCGTGTGAGCCACCTCTAGAGTCCTTCGGGAATTAAGTGCTACACGAGTTTCGATGTGTTAGTAATCGAATTATCAACGTGTATAGTGACTAATCTACCGAAGTGCTTGCTGCTTTGCTAATGTGATAAGTGGAATATATTTTAATATTCTTATTTTAAATTTTAATTTTTAAATTGAATAATAGATAATAAATGATTTATATGTTATACGAAAAGGAATTAATAGCTTATTTTGCTATTTAAAGTGTTGTACTAATTATGATTGTACAGTAAAATATGAAATGAGTTTAAATAAGAATGATGAGGATTTAACTAATATTCTTTTCAAAGAATATATGAATATTAGTTACTTTATTTAAATGCTTTATTTCGTAAAAGCATTATTTTGAAAAGAATATGGAAATGATATGAAATTAAAAAGGAAAATGATTTAAATTTCAAACGAAAAGAAATTTATCACTCTCTACAGTTGCTTCTAGGTTCCGGAACAAGATAGGTATTTCAAAATACCACCTTACTCCATCCGAATCCATAGCCGACTGTAGTATCCTTCCTACATACGAGCCTAGAGCCCATAGGAAAAATGAAAAAGATTTTTAGCATATAGGAAGCTGAATATCAAGTATGCATATAATTCCCTTACTGAGCCATGGTTTTGCTCACCCCTTAATTTTAAACATTTCAGGTTTTGATGATTGTGAGTTCAGTTGATTGTGGATCCCAGCTGTACACGAAGGAAAATGTGACAGACCGGCTGAGTTATTTGAGGTATGATCATTTATTTTCTGTATTTAGACATGTCAACAGTACTACTTATCTGATTAATTACGATGAGGGATGTGTATAATATAAACAATGTTATGTAAAATTGTTTAACAGTCAGTACAAGTGAAGTATCACAGACAGCCCAACCGGTTAAGTTGTGTACAATAAAGTGAGAAATGTGATCACGGGTCGTGACACTTTAGGGATAGCAAGGGTTTGTTCCAGTTTATAAATGGTCTGAAGCCATGGGCACAATAGTAGTTGAGATAGAAGGGTGTCCAAGATTTGACCAAGATTATGACTATTGTAGAGTCATTAGTAGATTTCAAGGGAAAGCGAGATGAGTTTTAGTCTTCCAAACCCAATGGTAAGGGCAACAGTGGGGGAGACAAGAGTCGATAGTCCAAGAATGGCAATGAAAAGCCATCATGGTAGAAGTCCAGGGAGTCCAACGGGGAGGGTTCCAAGAAGGATCGTGAGCCATCCAAATGTTTCTTTTTTGAGGGCCTGCACAAGGTACAAGACTGCTCGAAAAGAAGTAAGTTATCTGTAATAGCAAAGCAGGTTGATGAGCCAGAGGGGGAAACTTTGGAGCTTGGTTCGAGTAAGCCTACATCAGTTCAGGGTCAAAAGACAGAGAAGGGATTGATGTATCTACACAGTGGTCACAGCCAAACCGATCACAACTTTGGTTGATACGAAGGCTTCAAATCTATTTTTATTTGAAGGTACAGCCAAAAATCTTGGCCTGACAATAAAGAAAGGAAACAAAACCATCAAGACAATCAACTCAAATCCAATTTCGACGATTAGAGTAGCACACGGTGTAAAGCTATCATTAGGTGATTGGAAGGGTAAAGAATCTATCGAGGTAATCCCACTTGGTGATCATGACTTTATAATTGGTTTAAATTTCCTTGACCATATTCGTGCATTTTTTGTACCTTTTGCAAACTACATAAGCATCATGGATAAACAATGCCAATATATTATCTCGATGAGATGAGGGCCAAAGAACGGAGCTAAGGTACTAATAACCATTCAGTCAGACAAGAGTGTGTAGAGTGAATGGGTCACTTGCTTAACTGTATTGAAGCCTAATGAGTCCTTAGAGATTGGGGATGACAGAGTTAGCATATTTAAGCCATCCTACATAGATACTGATGATCCAGCACGTCAAAGTCTCAGTATGCACCACTGAGAGTGGCTACCTTATATGACAGGGAGGTTAGGGGCATTCTAGCTGATTGTGTGGAATGGAGGAAGAACTATATGCCGAAGCACGAGTACCTTGTTCAGTGGAAAGGACTACTGATGGTGAGGTCAGTTAGGAACCAACTGAGGCATTGTGAGAGTTCCAAAAACATATTGAGAGGATGCGATGAGGGTGTAGCAAGAACAAGTGGGGAGAATGTCACGGGCTGCACACCAAGTGTCTGATAGGAGGAGTTCTTGGGCACGATCCAATGCTTCTTACACAAACAAAAGGGCGAGGGACTACATGGACTACACACATGCATGATCGTAGCACCATAAGTGGGTTGTACGGGACATACAATGTGGACAGACACGAAAGATTGCTCAGCTGCTAATATAGATCCTGGACCCAATCAAAGTTCTTGACAGCCAAGACTCTAGAGTCTCTTGGATTAGAGAGTCCATAGGGATTTAAACTATTGTAGATAGAGTTCTATGGTATTTAAATCCTTTTAGATAAGCTTGGAAGAGTCCAGCTATGTAAGGAGACTCCACTATAAAAAAAAGTCTCCCTACTCTCATTTGTATCTCATTCTTTTAGAGTTTTTCGATTATACAAAGCTTACGAGTTTTCTCTGCATTTGTCTTGCTTAGCTTGCTTCGATTGTTTTCTACTGTGCTCTTTGTAGAATGAAAGTAGGCCGACTTAGGCTTCACAAGACACAAGCTCCAAGCCTAAGGCCGCATGATTTTTTACTAAAGATCGCAGCCCGTGACACAGGAGATAGGCTTGCTCAGGCAACCTTGGTCACACTCTATTCAATGAATGGGCCCTTCCTTACTTCTGCTAAGACTACTCTTTAGCCATACCACCAATAAACAATTAGGACAAAAAACTTCAATTATAAAGAGGATAGATGCGACACCCAACCCAAGATCATGTCTCCAATTTTTGCTCCTTTCACGGAGATTACTAGGCTTGTCATTGTTTCTTGAAAATATAGATATGAAAGATAAATTCAACTCAGAAATTTTTTTAATTTTTAATTTTTTTTTCATGTTATCAAATTCTTCTAAGCTATCATAATAATTATTTTCATTCAAATTATCAAAATTTTTCTTTTTTTTATTTGTAGAGTTTATGAAGAATAAAAATTAAAAAAATGTAAGAGTTTAATTATAGAAAGATAAAAAAGAAAAAAAAAGAAAGGTTTTTTTTTAAGAAATTTATTGGGATCAAGATTGTCCATTGATTTAAAATTTTTTTTTATCCTCAAAATATTTGAAGTGTAAAAATTAATTATTGGGGTATATTTATCAGCTTTCATGCTCAATTGCTTTCCAACACCCTTTATTACAAGCATTTCTTTCCTTATTATTCGTTTAATATTTTAGGGAGCTTCTTTACTTTTTTTTTTGAGTAGTAGGGAGCTTCTTTACTAATTTGGGTATTTGGGCTTTGTGTTGTATATCATATACTATTCTGCATAAGGCAATCTTAGTGTTCACATATTGGTTCCAATGAGAGGATCGGGGTACTGATTCTACGCTTATTATGCCTTTTCTGGACAGTTAACTGATATCCCTCAGTCCTCCCTTGTCGCCTGCCCATTGTGTGATGAGATTTTTAAGGAGGAACATATTAACAATGACATATAGACCTGACAATCTCAGACATGATACAAATACACGACACGAATAAATGACACGAGATGACACAGAGTTAAAATTAAGTAAAATTAATATATGAATATGGTCAAAGCTAAAAATAACATTTTGAGTTTTCTGTGTCGATACGAATTTTAATACGAAATTTTCGTATTTTACACGACACGAACACGATTTTACATTATACGAAAACGAATTATGAACACGAATTGTCGGGTATACATCAAGGTGAAACTAATTATACACACAAAAGATAATATTTAACATGATTTGGTTCAATTGTTTATATACAATTATAAAAGAATTTTTATAAAAATATAAACCTAAATATTCCAAATAGCACAAGATACTAAGAAACACACACTAACCCGAAATCTCGATTATATTTCTATTATTTATTCTAAGAGAATGTTTGGTTCACTGATTTTAGGATTATTTTTAAAAATTTTATGTTTCGTAAATGTTTAATTTTGTTTGGTTGTGTAATTTTGCTCATAATCAAGAATCTTAGATTTTCAATAGTGTCAAAATAAAAAAATAATAAAGAAAGGAAAAACAATACCCTCCTCTTCCTCCTCCTCCTGAAGTATTTTTATTTTCCATTGGAATTTTTTTTTGTTCCAAGTTTATCCTTAACCTCTTTTCATTTGGGTTAACCTTACTCTTTTTTTTAGTGTAAACAACTTTACCTTTCCTATCAAAGATATTACATCCTTGATAATTGTTTATATATTAAAATAAATAAATAAATAAATTAATTAACACTTTGAATAATTAAATAAGTAATTTAAATATAATTATACAATTGGATTTGTCAAAATTACAGCTTTAAATAAAACACTTATTAAAACCCTTTTGTTTTTTTAAGCCATTAAAAACCTCTTTCTATCTTTCTTTCTTTTTTTTTTATTGGTTACAAAAAACTCTTTCTTAATTACAACATAATCGTTAATTTCATTACATCTAAATGTGATTTACAAGTTTGCAAGTATCAAAATAATATTTTTTTAACTAAATCGGTGATCAATAAATGTTATTGTCACTTTAAAAATGTCATTGTTTTTATTTTATTTTATTTTAATGAATTGACTATACATCATTTCTGCATTATGCTTAATGATTGTATCACGATAATTATTAAACCATATTTCTTGTACTATTTATTGGGATATTCAAACTAACATCTTCCATGAGGAAATTATCTTGGAATTAAATTACAGACACAAGAGCTAATATTTAATGTAGTTTGGTCAAAGTGTTTACATTCACGGACAAGAGAAAATAATTCACATTATAAACGTAAAGATTACAAAAATTGCAAAACATAAAAAAAATAGACACTAATTTCAAGCCCAAACAAATTTAGTTTCCTTGTTTTCTAGTGTTTAGACTAGAAGTATACTTATCTAATGCAGCCTGTGTTTTCTCTGATTCTTTCTCACATCGATCTCTATATGATCCATGTATCCATTATTTCTATCAAGTGAAGTCTTAATATTAACCGTGCCTGTCATGATGGATCTTAATTAGGATACATTGATGGATACTGAGAACCATTATTTAATCTAATTTTAGTGTCGTACTGAAGTGTATTGTTGTAGTTTTACTTCTCAAGGAGTCAAGTTTGAGCTGCACTACTGCATTTCCTTTACTGTAAATATTTTGAAGCCTCTGCTGTCCTCTATCAAAGTAGGTAGATGTTGACATTTACAGATGTTTGTGTCGGTAGTCAAAAACCAGTACTAGGAATGCAAGGATTTAACTAAGTTGATCCATGTTTAAGCTAATTGATTCATGCAACTTTTTCATGAAGTGATTTTTTTTGTTAAATTTGATATTTAAATTTTAATATTTATATTCTTTTCTTCTTTCTTCAAGCTACCATCTCTTTTGCACATTAAAAAAATAGTATTCCCATAGTCTCAATTATTTTAATCACATGTTGATTGGACACATAATTTTAAAAAGTCAAATTTTAACATGTCATGTCATATAAGAACATTTGAATTAATTAAATTGTCTTTAAAAAGACTTTAAACATAATTAGAAATAATGAGGTGCAAAAAAATATTAATGTTAAAATTTATTGGTTTTTTTGAAATAACATTTTGAATGGGGCAATTTTAGAACTCAAAAGTGACAATTTTACTTAGACAAAGAAAAAACTAAATTTTTTACTTTATTTTTATTCTCTTCAGAGATAGACTTGAAAGGTCAAAATCCTAATTGACACATTATTTATTTATTTATTTATTTTTTAAACGGTGCAAATGCTATTAACGGATGAGCAATGTTTTGCGTACGCAACTTGAGTTTTTGGTGTGGTCCACCGGACCCAAAGTCCTTCGGACGTTCACAATTCCACATGCTAAATAACATAACAACCATGACATAAAGATGATTATTAATTAATAATAATCTACTAATAACTTGAATTGAAAATCCAATTCTATAAAGTAAGGGTTTATATATATATATATATATATATGATATATTTGCAGTGTATTATCTCCATACAATATCTATGTACACGAGATTGATAATTCATTAATGAGCAAATTAAAAAGATGTCAAGCCCTTAAAAAAATATAAATAATTTTTTTTTTTCAATTTGCTTAGGAAGGCTTAGCATTTTTTTAGTTTACTCATTAATAAAATGTCAACCTTTGGTGTATTAATGGTTTATAAAAAATATACACTGTCAATGTATTATATAAAAACTCATAAAGCAATATAAATAAATTATTTATTCTTCTACTCGTAATCTTTTTATTAAATATACTTATAAATGCTTGGAATCTTTATTGTATAGTCACAAATTTTTACTTTATTGTAAAAAGTTAACGTAAATAAAACATGATTAAATATAAATTTAGAGTTATTAGATGTAAAATATATTAAAAGTATCATGAACATATGATAATCAATGTAAACATACATTACACCAAAACTATTATTGGCATAAGTCTATTGACATTTGACAGTAATCTTTATGATATTTTTAACGTACTTTACGTCTAATGATTCTAAATTTATACTTAATTATATATTATTTACATTGACTTTATAATAAAATCAAAATTTATGATTTTACTATAGAATTCCTCATAAATGTTTTATCAACCAAAATAACAAAAAAAAATCTTATGTTTTCAATTACTTCTTTTTTTTTGTGTGTTAGCATAAGTATTCTCATTTGTTTTATGATCTGAAATTAATTTTATTCAAATTAAGATTGATAAACGGTCATTTACTTCTTTTTATGATTGGATGAATTTACTTTAAATTAGGATTAGGATTAGAGATTGTAATCACCAAATGCGATGACAAGGTCAAAAAATAGGCCTCACCTAATTTGGGTTGTCGATAAACCATAGGATTAGAGGTTAGTAGAAACAAGTGAGAACGTGACAACTTGCATGCCTTTATGGATTCAAAAGTCCAATTGAGGTGACAAAAAAGGTGGAAGCCGAAAGTATGGACAAGGAAAGTTGTTGGGGAATGTGAAAGTGAATTTGCATAATCAAAAAAGGGTCTCAAGCACCATAATCTTTCAATTATTACCCACATTTTGTCTAGATAGATCATCCTCTACCAATCATGTTGGCATATCAATTTGGTAAGGTGATTCATTCTACACCCTTCCTTGCTTTCAGGTTAAATCAAAATAAAAAACAAACAGAATGGAGACCAAATTGCTCTTGAAGCACACAGGTTACTGGGGCCATGCCAAAACTAGTTATAAAAGTACTAAGCCAAAAGCAATTTCGTCATAAGACTGAAAAAGTGGTAGCACTATCAGGTTGGAAAAAATGAAAAGTAGACTTCTTTCACAAATATGTGGACATATTTCAAATTCTAAAATTACTACTGTTAACCATGTTTTATTGTTTATTACTCTAGGTCCAAACATAATTAATTTTTAATTGTAAAAAAAATAAAAATACATGTGGTTACATAAAAAGAAAAGTGATAGCACTAGCAACTATTTAGTAAGGAGAGAGAGTGGTTCCTGCACTTTGTTGCTTTGGTATAAATGCAACAACTGTAAAAGCAAAGATCTTTGCATAAGATTGTCTGCAACCAGAATAATCTCCACAAGAGGTGAAAGATGATTCCAATTTAGGCATGTTTTTAAGTTTGCCTTTCAAAATGTTTGCCTAATGTATGTTTCTCAATTCACACAAGCCATCTTCCTACTCATATCCTTTCTTCACCCTTGTAAAAACCCTCAACCTTAATATCAACACTTGAGCTTTACATTAGCAGACTAAGGGGATTACCCATTGCATCCAAACTTTTTCTGCACAATAAAAAATCAACCAGCATTTGATAAAGGGAGTTGAACTTGCCCAAGTTCGAATTCAGTGATACATAGAATAAGATTTACATTGCCTAGCTCAAAGTCTTTAAGTACCCAGATAAGTAAAACCACTAAATAATTTTAATTATTTTTTAAATATACTTACTGCTTTTGGTCTTTATGATGTTTATTTTGGCAGCTACATTTCTTGAGTCATATTATGGTGGATCCCATACAAATTAAAACTAATCAGCAATCACATGTGACCTAAATGAATACAGCCTAAATCAAACCTTTCACATGCAAGCTGTTCTCGTTAAATCAACCACTCATTTTTTCAAAATAAGAAAAAAATGGATAGAAAAGCAAAGCCATGACTTGCAAATAAATTAAAATAGGCGAAGAGATAACCAAACATAGCAAGTTTCAAAGTTGCAGTCTCATTAAACATGAACTCAACCAAATATTCATCTAAGTAGAAGTATTTTATAAGTTCATGCTAAACTTGCCAACCCATTTGATTGTTCACATGGGTTGTTGCATATTGTCATCATACTAAAGTCAATGAGATTCCCAAAACACTCTTCTCGAGACAACAAGTACAAAGAAAGTGGCTCTAAACCATGCTGCCATGTCTAAGTCCTCTCCTCCCTCAACAATATTGCCACTCAAAAACTACAAAATTCTAATGAGGATTTCATGCTTTATAAGAGAAAATAAAGAAATGCATTATAATCTAAGGCAACTGGCAAAATAGACATAAATTGCAGAGAAAGACATTAATAGCTCTAGAAATATTAAAAACACCACCTTACAATTGTATTGAAGTGGTAGCAAGGCGTAATTGCTTCTACTCAACTTCCACCCACCCTAATATTTCTGCTGGCTACAGCTACATGCATTAATATCTCATCTCTCTTATCCACCAGAATCACCAACATTTAAATCTCAGCTATTTAGGGCATTTGGACCTAAACAACTTCATCTTTTTAAGGTAATTGACATCTCATAACCCCCCTCTCTCTCTCCATAGATGCCCCAATATTCAAAGAATTGGGCCACCCAAACCAAAGCATGACCTGGCGGATATTGGCAAGACATTATATGCCAACCCGGATTTTATTTTCCCTGGCACCACTGGAAAAAAGAGGCAACAAACCAGAGCCACAGCCAAGTGTTAAAAATGTAATTTAAAAGTGTGGTAGGCACAACAAGCCAAACTACAAAGTTTTAGCAATTCACTTTCTCTTGAGCACCATTAGCTAGATTATTCATTTATTTATTGAACCACTCTGACTTAAGATACTGTACAAGATCAAGTGTGAAGCATAATTGAAGCAGCAGAAACATTAGCGCAACTAAAAAAAACTGGACTAAGATAAACAAACACTGTCCAAAAACAAATTGATATTAAAATAAGAGTCTCTTACATTTTTCCAAGATGCATTCTGCGTAACACCCCACTACTACATTAAACATATAAATTAAAAAAGTAAACAAACAATAGTAAAATAATAGACATCTTGAATCTTTGTCATGAGTAATACTTCCACCCTACTGAGCCTAACATTAATTTATATCCTAAAAAAGAAATAAAAATAACCTTATCATAAGACCCAGTAGCTTCATAAACAAGGGCAATGTTCCCGTAATTATCCATATCTTGTGCCCCAATGCTTACCATATCTATTTCCAAGCAATGCTACTTCCTTGAAAAACAAAAATTATAGACAAATCCCACTAGAGATGGCCAAAAAACTAACCTGGAAAAAGCAACCTCCCCATAAAATTTATAAACAAACAAATGAAGAAAACAGATATTCTCTTCCTTCCCTTTCACACTCCCATCAGAATCAATATTTTTTTTACTGCTCCTAAATTATAACAAACCAAAATTATTATATATAGATAAAAATAAAACTTTAAACTAGAGATGGCATCCAAAGCAATTACAGGTCTTGGGAGTGAAAGAGCAAAATCCAAAAGGTCTGTTTGGAATGTTGCAATTGATTGCATAGCAACAAGGAGATGGCAAGCAAACACCTTTAGCTCCACCACAGCATGTACAAACAGCACATATCTGAAAACTCCGTAACTTTCTTCTGCTTTCATTAAACACCATCATCTTCACCATCTTTTCTTCCAGCAAGGGAACCATTTCTGAAGACCCATTTACCTTAAAATCAAGAAACCAACTTTAAATCCATAAAAATAGACAAAAAGATCAAATCTTGGACATGAAAAGCAAAGAAATCTATGCATTCAAAGCAAGGTTTTTGACTTACTTTGGCCATGCTTGTAGCTTCATTGTAATTGAAGACATAAGGCGAAAAGAAGAGAAACAGGAGCAAAAGAGTGACCCCATCAACAGATTTCATGTTTCTTGAAGTGGGTTTTTGTTTTTGAGATTTGCTGAAAAGAAAAAGAGAAAAGGGATATGTAATGTATAAGAATGAGAAATGGGTATTGATTATTTTCGTTTTCGTTGGTTTTGTGAACAATGGCTAGTACTAATACTTGGTCTAAGATTGATTTGCTGTAAATCATAAATGAAAAAGAATTATCATTTTGAACAGCTTTTCTCCTGCTACCGCTAAATTGAGTGCACCTTATATAGAAACTTTTTTGTTGGGTGTGGAATTTTTGAAGAAAGAGAAAAAGAGAGAGAGGAGAGAGTTTGGGCTTTGGAGAGCACTTTTCTTCCGCACTGTGGAGAATGTGAGTTACTACTTGTGAGGAGGCAGAATATGGTCATGCCGCAGCTCCTTTTTTTTTTTTTCTTGTGAATGCTGCTCTTCCAATTTTAGTAAACCTTACAATCTTATATACGACGCAAAAATGATATAAATATAAGATCGAAAGTAACACGAGTTAAAATTAAATAAAAATTATATATAAATATGATAAAGTTAAAAATAAAATTTTATGTTTTTCATGTCAATACTAAATTTTCGTATTTTACATTACATGAATATGATTTTATATGACACAAAAATAAATTATAAATACGAATTATCAGATCTCGTTTTTACTATTTTCCTAACTACAACGAAAACAACACACCATTAGAAGATCCCTTGAATCAACGCCATGTGTCAAAGTAAAGTTTGTTGATGAAGATTGAATTGATGTATTTTGTTTTTTAAAAAAATTAGAGGGGACAAATGAACTGGTTCAAACGAGTTTGGCTTGAGTTGTCTTCGAGATCATATTATTTTGAGTTCGGATTATTTAGTTAAGATTTTTGAGTTTGAATTTTTTTGGATCCAAGTTTTTTCAAGTTTGGATACTTTTGCGTTAGAGTTTTTTTGGTTTTGAATTTTTTCAGGTTAAATTATATTCGGGTTTTGTCGGTTTTAACTAGGCTCGTTTAGTGGGCTTGGTTAACTTATTTTGAAATTTTATAAGTTATAAATATTTTTTATAAATTTGAATGTAAGAATTAATTTAATTTTTATATATCTAAATAAAAATATAATAGAAATACTAAACTAAAGTTAAAATTTAATAAATATTTATATAAATATATATTTTTACATTTTAATGTTTTTATTACTTGACAATGATTTTTTTAATTTCCTACGATATTCATTTTATTATAAAATATATAATTATATAAAAATTTATTTTATAAGTAAGCCAAAAAATTATATATATATAGTTGACATAGGTTTGGCCCAACCCAGATAAACAAGGCCATGAAACTACTATGATTTGCTACGTGGTAAACCGGCATAGCGTCGTGTGGCATCTCCGCACTTCGACACGCGGCAAGACGAAGTAACCTTCTTGCCATTGGCGAGAGGCACCTATTGCTGGTGGCGAGAGATATCTCTCGTCAGAGGAGAGAGCACTATCCTGTAGACAGGGGTGCATTCTCTCACGAGCGAGAGTATCCTCCCACCAATTACAAGACCATCGTCCCATGGGAGGGAGCACTCTCCCACCAAGTGCAAGAGCACTCTCTTGCCAATCTATCTTCTTGTGGTTGGGAATACTCTCCCACCTAGCGCGAGAGCATCCTCTTGCCAAACACGTGGAGGCCCTCACGGTTGATGCAAACCCAAAGGTTGTGAAATGATCAAATTACCCTTTTTATAATTAAACCTTATCTAATCACTCAGTAATTACTATAGTAATTGAGGTATTTGCCTACGAAAGGTCAGCTATAAATATGAGACAGGTATGTCGTTCAAGACTAAGTTTTATTTTGGCTTACTAAGACTCTGTCAAACCTTTTTCTGACTTAAGTATCGGAGTGCTTACGCAGAGAAAAAACCCTGCATCTCTCTGACTTTCTTTTCCTTACAGAGTTCTTGGCAACACATGGAGAAGAGAATTAAGCATTTTCGTCAACAACACATCATTATTATTTAACGCAACAACAATAGTAAAATTAAAGGAAAGTGAAAATCCAAAAGTATTAGCTATAAAAATAAATAATTAACAAATTATAAATAAATCACACTAAATAATTAAACATTTATATAAATGACTTTATACTCTTAACAATAACTTATTGGGTTATTGTATTTTTTTAGTCAAAGTTGAGCCATTAGAATTTAAACATTCTTAGTCTAACATTTTTTTACTTTATTTTATTAGCTTTTTTTTAACAATTATATTATATTTTTAATAAAATTTTAAATTTTTTAGAATTTTTCTTACATTTATTTTTTTTAATGCCAACATAATTAGTAATTAAATTAAATCTAACCGTATAACTATTTAACTAATTGTTCAGTTATAATGTTGAACAAAACTATAGTATACATTAAAAAAATACTTAATATTATAAATAGTCGGTCAACTAATTATCTCAATTTTATATTTATTTTGTTTTTGGTTTGTACATAAATCATAATATTAACATTATTACATTAAATATAATCATACTTGTACACACTAATTAATTAAATATCTTATTAAAAATTTAGAATGTTGAATTAAAAAAGTATATACACCAATTGACATTATATAATAATAACATTTGATATATTTATATCATATACAGTTATATAATAATTACGTACTAATTTTTTCATATTTACATTAACATAATAACATTATATATACACCAATTGATCGAATGTCTAATTAAAATGTTAAATAGTAGATATAACTAAATTAATTAATATAATGCTAGTTATTTAAATAAATTAATCATAATATTAATAAAGTATAAAAAACAAATTTTATTAAAATTATTGCTTACAAAATAATACTACTATAGTATATTATTAAATTTCACTTTATTTTACTATTAGAAATATTATTTATGTCGACACTTTAATTTTATATTTAATAGATAATAAATAGATTATTTTTAATAAATAATTAATTCTATGAAAATAATACTTACACATTAAGAGATTTCATAATTTATTTGTCGTAACGGCTTCGCGCTCGACGATTTTCGAAAAACAACATTTAAAAACAAAAAGGGAGTCGCTACCAATATTTTTTGACTGGGTGTGATTGGCCACCTAAAAATATTTATCTTTTTAACAAAATCTCAAAATTAATTAAGTTTTATTAAAAAGACAAATTTTTGGTCTGCAAAAACAAAAATTGGGTTCGGGGGTACGGTTACGTGTGGGGAAGGATTAGCACCCCCACGACGCCCGTTGAAAAACGGTACCATAATAATCATGTGTTATCCTTTTTGTTTTAATAAAATGATCTTGATTTAATATTTAAAATTAATTCCTTTTTATTCCATTTTTGAAGCATTTTATTATTTATCAAAATTATCTTTTCATTTTTAAAAAAGAAACTAAATTTTATTTTTTTGAAATTGAATGTGAACCCTTTTGTATTGAATAATTAAATCGAATACTCCAATACTTTTGGCAGCATTTGAAATAATTTTCCTCACCTAGAGATTTCTTAAGAATCACTACTTGTGACTTCTACAGAATCTCATCTTCGGAAGGGCTCACATCTTATTTCGAAAATTATTATGAATGCATATGATGCAAACAGATAAAAAATGATGCAAATGAATTTTTAATTTTTAAATTTCATTATTTATTTGTTTATTTACTTATATTTCTTTGTTTTAAAAAAAGAAACTTATTCATTTTCATTTTTATTAAAAATTTAAATTATTAAAAAATCATACTAAATATTCCAATACTTTTGGCAACATTTAGTATAACTCTTCTCACCTAGGGATCAGCTAGGAATCACTACTTGTGACTTCCGTAGCATCCCATCATCGGACAATTTTTACTTAATTTTAATTTTATTATTAATTTTAAATATTCAATTTTATTTTCAAAAATTTAAATTATTGAAAAATCATACTAAACACATCAATACTTTTGACAATATTTAGTAGATTCTTCTCACCTAGGGATCAGCTAGGAATCACTACTTGTGACTTCCGTAGCATCCCATCATCGGATGAATTTTATTTAATTAAATTTAACTTTTATTATTATTTTTCTTTGTTTTTATTTTTTATATTTTTTAATTAATAATAATCAATGAAAATACAAGTAAAAAAATTTAATTTCTTATTTTGCAACATGCACTAATAATAATAATAAAAAAAAAACATACTAATAACAATAACATAATAATAATAATAATAACAACAATAATAAAACATAATAATAATAATAATAATAATAATAATAATAATAATAATTTTTTACTTAAGTTTTTTTTAATTTTTAATTTTTTTAGTTTTTGGTTTTTTTTAAAACAAATAAATACTAAATAAATGAATAAGTAAACAAATAAAAAATATATACCTAAATAGATTTGGGCTAGGAGCCCAAAAAACCTTCAAAAGAGACCAAAGACAGACCCAAACGTCAAAAAAAAGGGCCCAATGGACAAGGCCCAGTCTGCTGGTTGAAGTGGGCTGCGAATGGGTCGGATTAAGCCGGGTCGGGTTGAGTCTGGTGCGCGGGTCTTTCCCTCTAAAGCGAAACGGGTCGGATGCAAGTATGCGGGTCGGGTGTCGGGTCAACACGCGGATCTTCTCCAATGGCCAAAACGACGTAGTTTCGTTCTTCTATAAATAACCCTTTTATTTTTTTTTCACTTTTTCAGATTTCTCAAAAAAAATCACAAAAAACCTCTCCCCTCTCTCTGCCTTTCTTCCCGAAATCCGGCTAGAGCCGTCTCCGGCGTCGCCGTCTGCCACCGCCGTTTGCGGTTGCCGGCCACCGTTTGTCGGCGATAGAAACCAAAAAGCTTCCCCTTTTCCTAGGTTTTTTTACCTCCTCTCTTCGATTCCGATCTCAGATTCTCTTAAAAAGCCCTCTAACCTTATAGATCTGACTTAGGCCGAAGCCCTTTCCTCGATTTTTTTGGTTTATTTTTGGTTGATGGTTTGGCTGTTCTTGGTTTTGTGGGTATTAGGGGTGCTTAGATCTTAGATCTAAGCTTTGGGGCTCTCGATTTTGGGACGGCGGCGTTAGGGGTTTTTCGTGATGGTTGTGGTACTGTTGGGGGGTTCGAGTGGTGAGGATGAGGTTGTGTTTGGTGGTGATGGGGTTGAGGGTGATGCTTGGTGAGTGGAGAGAGCTTGAAGCTTCCCTCTGTGTTTGGTAAAATGGTTTCCCCCTCGGTGGTGACAGAATGGTTGGGCTTTTAGAGGGAGGTCTCGTATAGAGTTTGCTGTGATGGGATGGAGTAGGCCGGTGGCAGAGTTGGTGGCTGGCAGGGGTGAGGGTGGCTGGTAGGAACTGATGGCTGGCAATGGGAGGGGTTAGCAGTGGGTTGATTGGACAAATAATAACAATAAAAAAATGAAAATCAAAATAAAAATAAAAATAATAATCATAATAATATAAAAGTAATAATAATAATATAAATAATAATAATAATGAAACAAATAATAAAAATAAAAACAAATACAAATATATATAAAAATAAATATAAACAAATAATAATAATAATAATAGTAATAATAACAAAAAGGGACAAAATTAGGTGTCAACATTATTCTTATAAGATTATTATAATATAATATAATATAATATATAAATAATTGTTATAAGATACCAAATTAGATTTTTTTTAAGATTAAGTTTTTATTTTCAAGTAAATTTAATATTTTTCTATACTTGAAACTTTAAGAAATTATAGCTTAAATTTAATTTTGTTAATAATGTTCTTAATGTTTTGCATAAAATATAAAATTCAAAGTTTCAAACAAATATTGAAATTATATAATTTTTTTATGTATTTGATTTATTATCATATTAATATTAAAATTTTATTATGAAATAAAAATGATAAAATATTATAATGATTTTGATAATAAAATCAAATGTTAAATTAATAATATAATTATTATTATTATAAATACAATAAGGATAATATTAAAGATATTTTGATATTCATATAATATGGTGTTTTAAATTAAATTTATGTAATAATTGAATTAAAAAGATTTAATATTTATTTTGTTGATAATACATAATTGATATAATTGTATAATAAATAATAATCGTCTTCAAAATTTTAAATTTTTTAATTAAAAAAGTGCATCAATTATTTATTTATTGTTAAATAATAATCATATAATTATAATTTGGGTTTTTTCGGGTTATAAATTCGATTTTTTACAGGTTTCGGATTGGATCAATCTCTGTTTTGGATCATATTGGGTTCAAGTTATATCGGGTTCAAATTGTGTTGGGTTTGAGTTTTTTCGAGTTTAAGTTTTTTCAAGTTTGAATTTTTTTCAATTTTGGGTCCTTGACTTTTTTTGGTTAATTCAAGTTGGTCTGGATTTGGTTTCGAGTGGGTTTTCGGGCTCGGGCTAGTTTTTGTCACTTCTAAAAAAGATGTAGGATTGTTAACACTTTGGTACAATGAATCTAAGCTGTCACAAACTAAATATTTTTTTTTGGTGAAACAAATTAAATAGTTTTTTAAGAGTACAAAGAAATGTCATGAAACAATAATATTTGCTAATTTATTTATAGGTGAAAACGTATTTTTTATTTACTATAAAAGAAAATTATTAGTACTAGGGGTGTTCATTTGTGTAATTCGATTAATTTCGAATTGAATTAACCGAATTATGAAATTTTACTTTCGTTAACCAAACCGAAATATATATTTTCGAATTAACCAAACCGAAATATAATTCGGTTAATTAACCGAATTAAGCAAACTTTTCACAAATTTCTCATTTCACCAAACAAAATCACAATATAATATATAAATATATATTATATATAAATATGATATATATTATATATAAATATGATATATATTATATATAAATAAATAATTTAGTATATATATTATATATAAATAAATAATTCAGCATATATATTATATATAAATAAATAAATATATTAATATATATCATTAAATCGGTTAATTTGGTTAACCGAAATAAATTCGGTTTTCGAACCGAATTAACCGTTAACCGAATTTTTCCCAATATCATTTTCGTTAACTGATTGAATTTAATTCGGTGGCCGACCGATTAACCGAATTAAATTCGGTTGGTCGGTTAACCAAATTATTTTCATATTTTGAACACCCCTAATTAGTACTATCTAGCCTAGTAATGAATAAACACTAGCTCACTTGACCCACAATGTTAGGCCCAGTAATGGTCCAACAGGCTATAAGCCATGATGTTACATGGAGATAATGATACACGTAAGTGATTACACACTCTCACACATAATGGGACATAACTGCCCACTCCACCCCCCTCCCCCCAGACAAAGGGAGCACGATCACCCACAATAGGGCTCAACCGCCCTTGCTCCTACATGAATGAATATAACCTCCCACAATGGCCACGATCGCCCAATTCCGCATATTCATAAAGTAATGAAAATTCCACAAGAGAGTCTATAAAAGGAAGAATCAAGCATCAGAACACACTTTCTATACTTTCATACCCTTTCAAACACTTGCTAGCACTCTCACTGACTTAAGCATTAAAGAAAGTCCCATTGAGAACAACTCCAATGGTAATTTATTTGCAGGTTGATCCAAAGAAGAAGAACCTTGTCCATCATCGAAGAGCCCAATACCTTTTTGGCATCAACGAAAATAAAATTTTTGAAATTAATAAAAAGGAAATGACAATGATCATTTCACCCTTAAAGAAACATTGAGAAAAGATCCATCTCTTTCTTTCCTTTTTTTTTTCTCTTTTTATTGCAACACTTCTTATTGTTTGGCTTATACATCCAATAGCTTCTTGTTTACTTTTTTTTTCCAGCTAATATATGCATCAAAGCATGAAGAAAGAAGTTAAAAACTCATAAAAAAATGGACAAGTTGTATTGGATGAATGAGCTAGAAATTCTAAATGAACAATATCTTGAAAGTGGCACTTGATTACCTATAGGAACAAAGCTATAAAGAACATGTATATTTCTTGATATCCATATATACATCCTGGATTATATGTACAACTTGAAACAAATGCAAGCTATTCGAATACTTATTCAGACAAATTCTTGGAAAGAGAACTGAGAAAAATGAAGGTATTCAACTATCCATAAAGAGGCAATCAAATAACACTCTCTAGAATGCTATAAATTGATATATACATTTTATCCATTATTAGAAAAAGCATAGAGACTATGCTTATATAAAAATATATTAACTTTCTAGCTCATGTTTGCTTCTATTAACTTTGAACAAACATTGCTTGAAAACTTGAGTATTTGACATTGTGCTTCGGTTTAAATGCATATGTTAGAATTTTAAGCCCAATGGATTGGTTTTGGAAAGAAATAGGCATATGGCTTTAGGCATGTGCATGAATAGGTTTCCAAAAAGAAAAAAGCATTACATGGTTTCCATGATTTTGGAACTTTTGAAAAGTATGACTTTTTGAAACATGTGAACAAGTTTTAGAGATCATAGGCACCCACAAGATTGAGACTCAATAAAGCATAGAGGAATATGCCAAGTTGGAATTTACTCATGAGGTTTTTAGTCTTATCGGACAATTGTCCTGGTCAAGTCTTGGTTTGCACCTCATTAGTGGGATTGGATTTAAAGGTCTATGGCCATAGATAGCGCCCTATATTCCAGGAGACATTTTGGGCTCATTGATAGCTATAGTGAGATTAAGTTTTTATTGATAAAATATTCGGTATTTTCCTAGTCCTAGTTAGAATGACATTTTATCAAATATGGAACTCTGGAAAATAATCAGAGTATTATTATGAATTATGTTTTTAGAACTCTGGACAATAGTTAGAGTATTGATTTATGAACAATGAGAATGTTGTCTTTAAAAATCTGGGTAGTAGTCAAAGTAATGGTTTAAAACTATCAGAACATAGTTTTAAAACCTAGTGCATTGTTCAGAATATTGTTTTCAGAACTTAGAACTTTGAGTATTAGAACTTTAAAATTTGAAAAGTGCATATGCTTTAATTGATGAAACTTGCATCTTTGACATGATGTATGATTTGGGCACTTTAACTTGAAAGACCTCTATATGTTTTACATGTTTGGAAATTGTGAAATGGTTATGCATTCATGTACCCTCCATATTGTGATGCGAGAATATTTGGATCAGTTTATGTCAAATTCTGTTTAAAAGTGTCGGGGAATGGGAATAATGAGGTGCTTAAAAGCATACTCCCATTGACACCCCTATAAATCTTGACCCACTTAGAGTCTTATAGGATTGTTGTGCAAGTGTGATAAGTAGTGACAGGCTCACAATTTAGCAATAGAACTCATTCTTGCCGCATTCACGCATTTGCATTTAGAACAGTATAATCCTACTTTTGCACTTATATAAGTAACTTATTGAGCCATTGCTCACTAAATTCAATGAAATTCCCTTTTACAGATTGAGCATAAGTTGGGAGAATATTTCGAATCTATGCCGAGCATTACATGCTTGAAATAGTATCCAAACTCTCCAAGCCTCTGCTTTTGGATTCTTTGGAGTATAGATATATTTTCTTTTCTACATGATCTTATTTTCTGGCAGTTTTGAGTAGTACTATGGTATGAGATGTAAAATATGTAAATGGCCCCTTGCTGCATTTGTAGGATGCTTTTGATATTTAAATAAGTTATTTCTGTTAGATATGATTATATCGATTTATGCCTTCAGATAAATAGGATTAGTTATGATTTGTGAATGTTAAGATGAAAACTATGGAGTTCTGGGTTGATCATGTTAATTATGGAATAAGTAGGACCTCATAAAGAGTTTTAACTATATACAAGTAGTTAGACTGAAACCTTGAGCTAATAGCCTAAAACAAGTTAGGTAGTCAAACTACCTAATCGTTTAGAACTACATTACATGTTGACAAAAAAAATGTAGAAAAGGAAAAAGTTAGCTTACATTTTCATGTATCTGCAATAAATGTAAGTGATACGTCACGACCTTCGGGTCCTGATAATGAAGATTCCTACTCTCACCCTATATATAAATATACATGAAATTAGTGCATTAAGTTTCATAACTTCAGTTTTGGCGAAATCTCTCATATGCAGGCTTGAGAATAGCCACTAGGTAGCTTTCAAAGGGTATTTTAACCTAGGTAGTATCAAAATAACGGGATTGAGTTCTCACTTGCATCCAAGTTAATTTTATTGCAATTTAACAATGTATTTGTAACTTGATGAACAATATGTCAGTTTTAACATCTCAATCTCTGTGCAGGGGCAATTCATACTTTTTTTTTAATGAGGAATTCATACTTTTAAACTATGCTAAAGAAAAATTAAATTAAATTAAATATGTAATTTAAACCCTTTTAAAAAGTGTTTATAAAGCTATACGACGTAATTCATTAAGACATCGAAGAATTATAAAAAATTATCCCTAAACTTGTTAAGGATTTAGGGAGATTATTTTACAATCTAAAAATCATATGCAACCGAAGAAAAATAAGATGTAAAATTATGGATTGAATGGAGGAATGGGTTGCACTTTGTTTCTCAAGAATATTTTTGCCCTTTACCGTATTTCTAGTCATGCATGATTGTATTAGCCTTGGCGAAGAAAATAAAAAAGGAAAAATTTGTGAAAAACAAAATATGTTCTTTTTTTTATGTTTCCAAATTGAAATTTGATAAAGAGAAAGGTAAATTAAATACAAGGCAGATAATAAAGACAATAAAATAATCCTGGACTCTTCGCCACCCAAAGTTGGTGAAGGGATTTTATTCTAGTGTTTGTAATAGCATAGTAGTAATAACCTTGGACTTGGCCCATCCTAGCACTTGGGCTCAAACCATTTATTTATCAAATGCTCAGCATTCTACACATGGCTCAGTTGCTACTTGATCACTCAGCACAGCAGCGATACGTGTAAAACAGCTCCATTACTTTGGAACACTCGGGGCACATTATTTTCCCTGGAATCTGACCCATAACAGGCAGGTGAATGTTGATGCAACCATGGACATCCTGCGATATTACATCCTTGTAACTTTTCAGTCCACTAAGGAAATGAATCCCTGCTTTCTTCTCTCCCCAGGTCTGGTAGTTTGACATGATGGTCAGCGCCATTTCTCCGTTGGCTGTCACCATCGCATCCGATCCCATTGAGAACATGGCCCATGCTTCCCCTTTACCTCCATAGCCAACAACTTTGAAGGCCTCCTTCATTACCCGATCAGTTTTGCCAAGTCGGATTTTTGCGTACATTATGCTCTCCAGGCGGGACCAAAACTTCCACTGGAATTCAGATTCAATAACGTTAATGTCTCGACTCAGCTCGTTCCTTGCTAACCCTTTGCCTTTGCTCTTCCCCGCATAAATCATTTTCAAGGAAACACCGGCAGCGTGTGCATTAGATTTTACTTTCTTGACGAATTCCTGAATCCATGAAACATCGCCACCGCCAAACAAGCATACGAATTCCGTTTTCTCTATCTGATAATTAAATCAACGAAACGGAGTAGTGATTTAAGCCCAAATGTGTGTCATAACAATAATTAATGACAGAGTAGAGATTGTGAACTTACCCATGAGCGAATGTCAGGAATGATATGCTCATCAAGCAGCAGGTCAAGCGTCCAACCATTTTGCGCATCGATTTTACTCCACAGAATTTGCTCCCTTACATCAGTGAAAGGGAAGGCCGAATTGCCCCATGTCCACAACATGGGGAGAGCATTTTGGCATGTCACTTCGTCTTCTGGACTCACTGACACAGCAATTGGAGTCTTTGTAAAATGCCATTCCTTCTCAATGAACTTAATGACTTCTGGTTCAATTCTCGAGGGCTCCACCACAGTCCATTTCATCATTTGTTTCAGCTCCCTAAATCGTTTTTCATCATACGCTGACAAGTCCAGGACTGGGAGCCACACGATTTCATACTTCTGCTCATCTTTCTTTTGCTCTTTGTACAACGAATCAAGAACCTTAATCTCTTCGATGGAGATCTCAAGATCAGATATGAGAAATAACACATGCATGTTTATCACTTCTTCAGGAGCCCGGTTTTGCTTTTGTAAAAGAAAGAAAGAAATCAATCGCCAAAAATCTTATTTTAAAACCAAAATGGAAGCTGCAGTGTGATTGAACTAACCTCAATCTTCATGTAATACTTAATCTTAGAGATTGCTGTTGAAACGCTGATTTCAGAAATACGTTTGACAACATCGTCGTACTGCTTCGGTACCTTTTTTTCTGTGTCGCTTTTTGATCAGTTCAGTTGTCAAACCATTGCCAAATAACAAATATTTTATCCAACTCAAACTTATTATAAGCACACGAGTTAATGTTATATATAAATTATATAAAATTAGCACTATTATAATCTTAATTAAAACTAGGAAATTATTGATTTTGGGTTTGTTTGGATGGTAGTAAGATTAGCTCCAGTCTCATTGAAAAAAAGGTAAAATTATTTAAAATTTGTATATTATGTTTTATAATATTTATTTGGTACTTGTGAAATTAATAAATAATTAAAATTTACTCAAATTATATTATACCTAAGATTTTATTAATAAATGTCCAAAATTTAATCATAATATGTTTATACATCTTAAAATAAAAATTATTCATTATAAAATATTTATTTTTTACTTGTGATTTATTTGATAATAAGATTAATTATTTATATATTTATTATTTTAAATATTTATTTATCAATTGATTTGTTATATAAATATATAAATGGTTATTATTTATTATAATAAAATTATTTGAAAAACTCAAAAAAATAAAATAAAAAAGTAATAAAAAATAAATTAAACTGTATATGTTATTAGAAAAGCAAAAACAAAACAAAAAAAAGATTTGAGGACAAATCTACTGTGTAGACACACGCCAAAATTAAAGTTAGATAATAATACAGTTAAAGAATGTTTTTAGAATGCTTACCAGCTTCCTTTTCGTAAAATTCTAATTTCTCTTTGAGGGTTTCATTTACACGGACAAGTATTTCTTTTGCCGAGCTTATTGACCCAATATTGTCCCTGAAATCAAAGTAAGAAAAATATTTGTTTTTGAACGAAGAAAATAATATTAGAAGAACTTTTCATATTAGTTCGACCATAAATTGATTACGGATTAATAAGAGCTTAAGATAATTTTCAGATACCGAAAGATTTTCACCAAAAAAAAATCTGCTTGATATTTATTTATGTATGTATGCTATAGAAACAAGTAGGAGTTGGAGGCCTTGGCTTACCTTGTTTTACTGTTTAAAATTGTTGCAATTTCTAAAACCATGCGAAGGATCTTGTAAGTAGCGATGGAGAAAATGTCCGTGGCATCCTTGGACGCTACCTCTTTTGGGATCATGGAAACATTTAGCTTGGAGAAGCCCCAATTGGTGTTCACCACCGCCATCATGGCCTTGAAAAGGCCTAGGTTTTCAAGCTCCGTAAAATCAAGCGCGGCGGAGTGACCTTTCAGGATATCCACCGACTTCGCAATCGGGTCCGTCTTGCGGCGGTTCACCACCATCGACAACTCCCCAATGCTGGAGGCAAAGGCTGCCATGGCTAGTACCACTTTAGCATGCCATGAATAATTTTTAAGCCTTTGGAGCAAATTCATTGTGATCTTATCCACATTTCCTGTTGAGAGATTGCATGATATCTGCAATAATTATGAAAATAATTAATGATTATATTTGAATTTAATGTCACCATATATTCTTAATCCCATATTTATAGTGAAAATTTTTGAAAGTATTACATATTGTAATTATTAAAATAAATGAAAATTCACTTGTATGTTAACCACTTATCTTTTAAATTTAAATATACAATATTTATTTTCATTTTTTTTCTAGACTTAATGAACCACACTCAATTTTTATATGTAGTGATGCAAAATGTATATGAGTAATTATTTTAATTTTGCTTATGGAGTCTAAAAATTTCACTGACAGTTTATTAATAGAAATCTTATATAAATAAAACCCCTCTAAATTAATACTTTTGGGACTCATTATTTAATGTTAATTTAAAAGGGTTATTAATTTAAAGGGTTTATTTCGTAAATTATTATTTTGTCTTAAAAATTGTGTTTGTTTAATTTTCACGCTCATCGAATTCATCCAATAACTCTATAGCTTTTAATTTTCTTAAAATCTCATTTTGGTTTGTGAACTCATTAAAAATATTTTTGCAAGTATATTTTATATAATATATTCATTATTTTTCTAGTTCTTGAAATAAAAAATCTCAAACATGATAACATTTTGCAAATTAATATCTTGAAATGCTTTTCTAATTCTTGATATTATGTAATATATTTTGTATTTTTATCAAATTATTAATTTATATGGGGGTCCAGACCAAAATTTTAATGTTGATTTAAAAGTTTTAAAACGAAAATTAATTATTATGATAAATGAGTTTATTAATTTTTTATACTAGCCCTGACTTGGGATTATAGTTTTTATTAATTTAGAAGAGATTAATTTAGAGGGGTTCTACAAACACATACACACACTCCTTAAGATTAACTAAGACATTATATTTTTTTTTTTGGTACAACTAAGACATTATATATTAATTTTATTGTGATATTTTTAGATATAGAAGTTGATAGTTATTATACATGATGGATTTTAAAGCATTAAGAGAATGTTTTATTTAATATATTAACCTTAAGAAAAGTCCTTTAAAATACTAGATCTTTAGCAAAAAAAAACGAATGAATATATACACACACACAAAATTTGTGTTTGATCGGTGTAGGTGTATATTTTCAGGCAACAACCTCACAGGAGATACTTCGAATATCATCCAACGCTTGACGCATGCCATCAAAAGTCTCGAGGCTGCTGATCAAATCGTCATCAGGACCCTGCAAGAAGTAATAAAATCATTTAACAAACACTTTCAGAGAATTAATTATATTTTGATTGATTCAGCAAAGAGCAAAGCAAGGAGGAGATGTACCTTGGTAGCAGAAGCAGAAGCAGCGTTTTGGAAAATGCTCGCAATGAGCTTCACCAGATGCTGCAGATCAATTTCATGAGTTTGACGAGGATCATGGGTCCTCAGAATATCTTTCAAAAGCTCCGGCGGAATGGATAACGACGACATTGTTAGCTAGGAAGCTGAAGCTGAAGGTGAAGTTGGAGGTTTGATGAAGAGTGGGTGTTTTGAATTAGGTTTGCACAATCTCTAATGCTTATATAAAAGATAAAAGAAGGGTTAAGGCAGTAGGTATAGTACGTAGTATATACCAATAACAAGATATGCCCCAATATAGAGTGAAATACCCTAGCTACCTATAGGCATTACGGATCCTTCCTTCACTTACTAATTAATGATGTAATCGAAAAAGTGACATCATCAATTTAAAAGAAAAAAAGCTTAGTTAACTTTAATCTTCTTTACAAAAAAATAAAATTCCCATCATTTTTTAAGTAATATTTGATGAGTAAAGATTGGTGGCATCATGCATTTTCATTGCAATCAAAATTTTTGTCAGATTGTAACTGTATAGTGTTAATTAGTTTAGGCCACTACTTTTCAATAATATTGTTATTGATGTATGTATGTCCAAATTAATTGGTTCATACACTGACACAAAAACTACTAGGATTTGGCTTCACTGTTATTTTTGTTAATTTCTCTTATTATTATTCACATTAATTTTTACTTCATCTTCTAATGTTATTGTACATACTAATTAAAGCAGAAATTTAACAAAAAGTGTCAATTATATTTAATTAAAAAGGACTAAATAATAAAAGTAAAAACATTCTATCTATTAAGCTAGGAAGTTAAATTTATAATCTTCAAATTATTGATATTGCCTTTGTATCCAAACATCTATATCTATTTTTCTTACATATATTAAAGATCGAGAGAGGTTGGGATTTGTAGATGTTGAAATTTGAATCTCAAACTCAAAATAATCTTTCACTTTTAGGTGATATAAAAGTCAACTAACACAACAACATGTTGGGAAATTATTTAGTGGGCCTACATATATCAATTAATTACACATTACAGGCTATCTATTTAGTCCACTTAAAAGTGATCAAATAAAGTTTAAGTTATTGGACTTTAGGATATCTCAATTAGTATGGGCTTTGTAATGTGTAGAGACCCAATATTTTATTTTATTTTCATGATGGGCCAAAATAAAATAAAATATACTTCAAGTATAAATAAGTTATGGTCCACAGTCTAAACGTAACATAATTCTCACAACAAATCTCATCATTGAGTGAGATACAGATTCTCTCTAAAGTTTAGACGTGAAAAACTCTAACCTCAAGATATCAATTCCAATGGATTCAGATACTTTTCCGTATTAATCTTTTCTTGATGATTGAACATGAAATCCTGAATGTATTTATCTGTCTTAATTTTCCTACAAGTGGTATCAAGAGCCTATCATGTTTAATCATTGAGAATTAAAAATTATTGTGTAAAACTTTAGGGCTTTTATTCCTTATGGAATAAGGATTAAAATCATGTGAACAAGTTTTGGACTTTTGTCTCATGCTTGATGAATTTTATTTTTAAAATTCTTTAAATCCTGAAATTAAAATTTAACCAAAACAATAATATTTTATGTGTTTTAATTCAAATTGATTGATGATAATTGTTTCTTGTGACTTATATAGTTGAATCAAAGTCACAATTATGGTGTATTTTTTGTTTTGGTTGAAAGAAATCAAGAAAAGGGGTAAGAGTTTTCATTGAGCTTTCTTGAATATTTCTTGATCTGATTTATCATCATTATTTGATGTTTTTGATTTATTTTTGCATGGGTTTTGTGGAAAAAGGACTTAATTACATGATTTTAGGTTTAATTTTGGTTAAAATTGCATGAAAAGGGTTTTAAAAAAATCGAAAATAACAAGAACAGACCCGAACGGGTCTGTTCAAAGTGCATGCTGGGTCGGGTTGACCCGACTGAGAAGAGAAGACAACAAAACAGTGTGCGTGGGACTTTTACCCACGCGCGGCAGTGGCACGTTGTAATCAGGCGCCGCCTTCCCGTGGCCTTTTGGCCACCACTTTCTCCAGTCCAGGATATTTTATTGTTTTAATATTTTTAGTGATTTTTATGGAATTTTTTGAAATTATTAAATATTTATTATTTAATATTCATTGTAATTTATGTGTTTTGATATATTATGCATGTATTTTCTGAAATTTTATTTCATGATAAAATATTTCATGATATTTTGAGTTGATTGATAGTACTCAGTCTCCCTATTAATGTGAATTAATTTGTGTACTCTCAATATTTTGTATATGTGCATAATATGCTAAAAATAAATAAAGTTCAAAATAAACTAAATTAATATAAAATATCACCAAAGTGACCTCTTTTATGTTAATTTATTTATTTTGAAAATTAAAGTTGTCATTTAAGAATTTAAATGACTGTGTTTTTTAATCCTTGCGGAAAATAACCGGCCCAAAGGAAGGTTATTTTTTAGCCGGATTACAAACACAATAAGATAGTAAATATGTGATAAATTTTTTTTTACCATGCATGGAATATGTCGGCCCAAAGGAAGGCATGTTGTTGGCAAGGATTTGGTTATCAATATTTACTAATAAAGTTTAAGAGTACCGCTTACAAATTAAAAATTTCTGTCCAAAGACTAAATTTTAATGTTGTGCTTGGTATCTTACATGACCCAAAATTATTGTTTGTTAATTGTGAGCTTATTATTGTTGTTTTTCTGTTTACAGTAAATGTTTCTTCTATATCTGCCAATCTGAATAATATCCCAGTGCTTAACGGCACTAACTTCCAGAAATGGAAGGAGCATGTTACTATTGTGCTTGGGTATATGGATTTAGACTATGCGATCAAGTCTGATAAACCTCCCGCCCCTGCTGATAATAGTACAGCTACGGAAAGGGCACTTTATGAAAAATGGGAGCGTTCAAACCGCATGAGTCTGATGATCATGAAGCACTTAATTCCGGATGCCATCAGAGGCGCAATGCCTGAAGAAGAAAATGCTAAGAGTTTCCTACAACGAATTGCAGATAGGTTCACTGCAAATGAAAAAGTCGAAATAAGCACCATCTTGTCTAAGCTTGTTTCAATGCGGTATAGCGGTAAAGGAAACATAAGGGAATATATTATGGAAATGTCTAATTTGTTACAAGACTAAAGGCACTAAAGTTAGAGTTGTCTGAGGACATTCTCGTGCACTAGGTCTTAATATCTCTTCTTGCACAATTCAGTCCTTTTAAAATAAGTTATAACACTCAAAAGGAGAAATGGACTCTTAATGAGCTCATTGCTCAGTGTGTGCAAAAGGAAGAGAGGTTGAAACAAGAGAAGATAGAAAGTACTCACTTAGCATCTTCTTCCAATGACATTGCTGCCAACAAAAGGAGAAAAAGGAACACAGAAAAAGACACTGCAAATGCTGGAACTTCACAACCTAAGGGGCAACAGAAACAAGATAAGGTAATCACTTGTTTCTTTTGCCGTAAAGGTGGTCATGTGAAGAAGGATTGTTCCAAGTATGCTAAATGGCTTGCCAAAAAGGGTAAACTTCTCAACTTTGTTTGTTCTGAAGTTAATTTGGCTTTAGTACCCAATTACACTTGGTGGATAGATACAAGTGCAACTACTCACATAAGTGTGGCTATGCAGGGTTGTCTAAGGAGCAGAAAGCCAACTGATGCTGAAAGATTCATCTACGTAGGAAATGGCAAAAGAGCTCCTGTTCAGGCTGTTTGTTTATTTAGATTAAAGTTAGAATCTGGTTGCTATTTAGATTTGAAAGAGACTTTTTATGTACCGTCATTTAGACGGAATTTGATTTCTATTTCTTCTTTGGACAAATCAGGATATTCTTGTTCATTTGGAAATGGAAAATTTAGTCTCTTCCAGTATTCAAACCTTATTGGCACAGGTTCTTTAGTTGATAATTTATATAAATTGGATCTTCATGCCTCACACATTAATGAATCCTTGCATATAAATAATTGTGGTACAAAGCGCAAATTAATTATTGAGAATTCTTCCATGTTATGGCATAGGCGTTTAGCACATATTTCTGAACAAAGAATAAAGAGGCTTGTGTCAGAAGGAATTCTTGATTCCCTTGATTTTTCAGATTTCAAAATCTATGTTGAATGTATTAAGGGAAAGCAAACAAATATCAAGAAAACTGGTGCTAACAGGAGTTTAAACATCTTGGATTTAATTCATACTGATATTTGTGGTCCATTTCCTACAGCTTCTTGGAATGGTCAACAGTATTTTATTACTTTCATAAACGAGTATTCTCGTTATGGGTACCTACACTTGATTCATGAGAAGTCTCAAGCATTAGACGTTTTCAAAACCTATAAAGCTGAAATTGAAAATCAACTTGGTAGGCAAATTAAAGCTGTTAAATCTAGGTCAATATTACGGTAGATACGACAGATCAGGTGAACAACGTCTAGGTCCTTTTGCAAAGTATTTAGCAGAATATGGCATCGTTCCTCAATACACCATGCCAGGGACTCCAAGTCAAAATGGTGTAGCTGAGAGACGAAATCGGACCCTAAAGGATATGGTTAGAAGTATGATTAGTCATTCTTCTTTGCCAGACTCACTTTGGGGAGAAGCCTTAAAGACTGCAGTATACATTCTTAATCGAGTTCTAAGCAAAGCAGTAGCTAAAACCCCATATGAATTATGGACAGGAAAGAAACCTAGTATTAGGCACTTACATATTTGAGGTTATCCAACTGAGGCTAGGCCATACAAGCCTAACGAAAGGAAATTGGACTTAAGAACAATAAGCTGCTACTTTGTTGGATACTCAGAAAGATCGAGGGGTTTCAAGTTTTATAATCCCTCAAATAGATCCTTTTTCGAAATAGGGAATGCTAAGTTTATTGAGGATGTTGAATATGATGAGGGTGCCAAACTCAGGAATTTTGTCTTTGAGGAAGAACATGTTACAGTTCCTACAGTTGCAATTGAGAATGATCAGACAATTATGTCTGACATTATTCAAGATGCAAATCCTTACTATCAAGACACTCTTGGGTTACCACCTAATCATATTGAAGAGCAACAATAACCTCAATTGGAAGTTCCATTAAGGAGATCCTCGAGAGAAGGGAGATCGACAATTCCAAATGATTATATCATTTATCTCCAAGAACACGAGTTTGATATAGGACTAGAAGATGATCCAAAATCTTTTAGTGAAGCCAAACAAGGTGTTCACTCTCATAAATGGATTGAGGCAATGAAAGATGAGATGAAATCAATGGAGGATAATGACGTTTGGGATCTTGTCGAATTGCCTAAAGGAGCGAAACCGATTGGTTGTAAATGGATTTTCAAAACCAAGAGGGATTCGAAAGGCAATATAGAAAGATATAAAGCGCGTCTAGTTGCCAAAGGTTTCACTTAAAAGGAAGGCGTTGATTATAAAGAGACTTTCTCTCTAGTTTCATCGAAAGACTCTTTTAGAATCATTATGGCACTCGTAGCTCATTATGATTTAGAGCTACATCAGATAGATGTAAAGACAGCGTTTCTCAATGGTGACATTGAAGAAACAATTTATATGGAGCAACCAGAAAATTTCATGTCGGATGAATCGAAACATCTGGTATACAAATTAAAGAAATCCATCTATGGTTTAAAGCAAGCATCCCGTCAATGGTATCGAAAATTTGATCAAGTGATCACCTCTTTTGGTTTTAAAGAGAACACTGTTGATTAATGTATTTATCACAAGATCAGTGGGAGCAAGTTTATTCTTTTGGTGTTATATGTCGATGATATCTTGCTTACAAGTAGCGATATAGGCTTATTGCATGAAACCAAGAGATTTCTTTCAAATAAATTTGAGATGAAAGATCTTGGGCATGCATCTTTTGTGTTGGGCATAAAGATCCATCAAGATCGTTCTCGAGGAATACTTGGCTTATCACAAAAGGCTTATATCGATAAGGTGCTTAGCAGATTTGACATGAAAAATTGTGCATCAGGAGACATGCCCATTGCTAAGGGTGATAAATTCAGTTTGCTTCAATGCCCAAG
Organism: Heritiera fomes; assembly: GCA_032173925.1. Classification (NCBI taxonomy): domain Eukaryota; kingdom Viridiplantae; phylum Streptophyta; class Magnoliopsida; order Malvales; family Malvaceae; genus Heritiera; species Heritiera fomes. Next base: position 24,820,916 of record JAPDPM010000001.1, read on the forward strand.
AAATAATGTTGAAAAGGAAGAGATGTAGAAGATTCCTTATGCTTCAGCAGTAGGGAGTCTTATTTATGCTTAAGTTTGTACGCGTCCGGATATTGTGTACATAGTTGGAATGCTTGGCAGATATTTAAGTAACCATGGAATGGATCATTGGAAAGCAGTAAAGAGGGTTATGAGGTATTTACAGAGAACTAAAAATTACATGCTCACATATCAGAGGTCAGATTTTTTAAAGATCGTTGGGTATTCAGACTACGATTTTGCTGGTTGCCTTGATAGCAGAAGATCCACTTCTGGTTATGTTTTCATTTTAGCTGGAGGAGCTGTGTCTTGGAAGAGTCTAAAGCAGTCACTCATAGCTTCTTCTACCATGGAAGCGGAGTTTATAGCTTGCTATGAGGCATCGAACCAGGCAATATGGTTGCGGAATTTTATCACTGGGCTATGCGTTGTCGATGGCATTGACAGGCCATTGAAGATTTATTGTGATAATAAAGTCGCAGAATTATACTCTAAGAACAATAGAAGCTCGTCAAAGTCAAAGCATATTGACATCAAGTTTCTTGTTGTTAAAGAGAGAGTTCAGAGTCTTCAGATATCTATTGAATATATCAATACGAACTCCATGATTGTGGATCCACTTACTAAGGGTGTACCACCTAAGGTGTTTCATGAGCATGTAGCTCGTATGGGTGTGGTCCACTTTGATTATATGCTTGTATAGTGGGAGTTTGTTTCATTTATATTCATTTGTTATTGAGACATTTTTCTGATCAGAATAAAGTACTGTTGTTATTACTGAAACTCTAAAATAAAGTATTATTCTTTCAAATTGCAGTTGAGCATAAAGTTTTTGAAAGTAGGACCAGTTAGAAATAGGCATGTTTAAGAGATCACGTTGCATGTAATTTCCATGCTACACATCCATACTTGATCTATGTCGTTGATTATATTAATATACGTGACCATTGATGGGTCTAGTTACGGAATATATGTAACGAAGATCGCTTTGATCCTATGTTAGTATAATTGATGGACCAGATTGTTTAGAGATGTTGCCTTGTCATGATAGCAAGTTTAGAGCTCTTAAAGTTATTTTAAAATATACAATTATCAAGTGACATATATGGTCCAAGTGGGAGATTGTTGAGAAATTATTTAGTGGGCCTACATATATCAATTAATTGCACATTACAGGCTATCTATTTAATCCACTTAAAAGTGATCAAATAAAGTTTAAGTTATTAGACTTTAGGACATCTCAATTAGTATGAGCTTTGCAATGTGTAGAGACCCAATATTTTATTTTATTTTCATGATGGGCCAAAATAAAATAAAATAGACTTCAAGTATAAATAGGTTATGGTCCCCAGTTTAAACATAACATAATTCTCACAACAAATCACATCGTTGAGTGAGATACAGATTCTCTCTAAAGTTTAGACGTGGAAGACTCTAACCTCAAGATATCAATTCCAATGGATTCAGGTACATTTCCGTATTAATCTTTTCTTGATGATTGAACATGAAATCCTAGGTGTGTTTATCTATATTAAACCTCTTAATCAAGCGGTTAAGAAAGAGTTGTGACATATTATAAAGTTTGAGTTTGATTTTAAACAGTTTCAATACCCTCGCTCAATTATTAAAAAAAAAAAGAAGAAAAGTCATAACTAAAACAGTTTTGAAAATATTAGCTTTTTTTTCATTAACCCAAGAAGAATTCTATCATTATAAAACTTCACTAGGTCTCCTAATAACTTTAAAATTGTTTTTTAATTCATCAAATGATCCTTTAATTGCTTTTTAATACTTGATCCCTTAATTTCTAAATTTTTATTTTGTAATTGAAATTTCCAGACTTTTCATTGAATTTTGGAGTGTTTTATTTAGGAAAAATGCTCAAATATGTCCTCGAATTTTTCTTAAAAATGAAAATAAATATATGATATTTTACTTCTTGAAATTAAAGTTCTGAATTTTTTTTATTACAACTAAAAGAACACTGACGGTATAAAATATTGAATTATTTTATTTTATTTTTTTGCCAAATGATTTATAAATTTGTTGGAAACGTTTACTTAAATTCATTTGGATGAATTGAATGACAAATATTTGACGGAATGCTTTCTCAATTGAACATCATTCACTTATATTTAAAATTTAATTGGTATAATTACAATGAAAAAAAGTTTATATCTTTAATTTCATACAATAAAAAAAATAATGATTTGTTTGTATTTTTTAGTAAGTATATATTATATAAGGGTTTTAGATGGGTATTAAGCCTTTTATTTATCATCATCCTCAGAGTCTTTATCTCATTACTGGAACAAGCTACATGAATCAATATATGAGTTCACACTAAGTCGTCAACATGAATTCCCCCCCCCCCCCCCCCCCCCCCAAGTCATTCCTGTTTAAAGTAATATGTTCTTCAACTCTTGGTCCACTATATATTTTTGGATGACTTCACTCCAAATCTTTTTTGGTTTTCCCTTAACCTTAACTTTTTTTCATCATTCATAGCTTCCACTCTCTTAATTTGAGCATCCACAAGTCTAGGCATATGTGTACAAACTAATGTAAATGACTTCCACTCATCTCATCTTAAATAGGTGTCACTTTGACCTTTTTGCGAATGTCCATCCCTAGTTTATGTTTTAATGTTTGTTTTAAATTTTGAAAAAAAATAGTTACCACTCTTGTCTCGAACAAAATTAATCTCAGACCGTGAAATGGATGAGGATGCCTGTGCTTGCACCAAAAAAAATTTGAAAAAAAATATTTACTTACATATGTGCAAAAAATACACATCTCCTTTCACGGGCTAATATTAACTTTATATATCAATACCAAATGCTTATGACCTATATAAAAATATATATATATATATATATATATATATGAAAATCATAATAAATTCAATTAGGTGATAGAAAAATAGATAAGTGACTTTACTTGCCAAGGGTTTAACAAAGTATAATGGTCCAAGTTAAATTTAGTACGAAAAGCATATATACGTATAGATCTGATGACATGAAAAAAATAAAAAAGCTAAAGCTTATTCTTTGAGTTAATTATAAGTCAGGATGAAGAACAGCTAGCATATCATCATCATCATAATCAATTCAAACTTCCAACTTTCCTTTTGTTTTTTTACCATTAGCTATTTGCCTTTTGTCCTAATTTGCATCCTATTCTTGCTTGACTTGTCGAGTTGTTCAAGAACACCCTTTATTTTCATATATATATATATATATATATATATATATATATATATATATATATATATATATATATGTTTCTATTTATTTAACACAAACAAATTACAAGGCTTCGTCATAATTAATATTGAGTTGTTCTAATCATCATGATATGCATTATGGTTAATTCGTGTTATCTTCTCTTCTATATACATATATTAATGAATCTCACATTTCAGAAACTTATTTATATATCTTTATTAAGAATATCAAGTAGGAATATATATATATATATATATATATATATATATATATATATATATATATATATAAAAATATATATTATCGAGAAAACAAATCAGAGATGATTTATCTCCTTTTGAAATCAAATCAATCATTGGGATATGTTAATTGCTGATAAACAAGAGACAAAGAACAAGCTTCATGCATGATTCAATAATAATAAATTCCTATTTTGGCCGAGCAAAAACAAAAAAGCTTCATGCATGTTCATGTATGCTACTTTTAACACACACAAAAAAAAGAAAACAAAAACCCTTGCAATAATGGTTTTTATGTGTAAGACCTAATTCTACATTACTGTAGATCCTAATTTCATAAAATTTGAATGAAAATTAAATAAATAATGAATGTTCATTTCCACTTGGATGAAAAGCTCCTTAACTTGGGATGTGAATGGAACAATTTCTATGAAACACTCTATGGGCGAGTACTATAATGGAACGGCTCGCCCAAGGGGATGATCGCCAATGCATGATGGCGAGTTGGTTTAATTGCCTGTTCGGCGAATAGGTAAGTTCACCAAGTTATTTGGATTAAGATGATCGCCCGAATGGAGCGAGGGCTTGTGATCGCCCATATGATTAAGTAAATTATAAGAAAAGGAAATCAGCTCGTAATCGCCCAATCTTAAGTTGACATGAAGACAAAGTGGCGATGCCTAGGTGCAAGCATAGGCGAACCTAAGAATATTGGCAAATTGAATTAGAGTGGGCGAGCTGATGTCTGAAGATGAGGAAGCGAACTAGAATCAGCACTTGTGGACAAAATGAAAATAAAAGCTAACAATATGGGGAAATAAATTCAAACCATTGCAGCAAAAAATGACTTTGTATGCCACATGGCTGAAGAAAATTAAGAGAGGATATTAAAGTCAATAAAAAACTTATCCTTATTGGTTGAGGAATAAAACAAAGAAGGTAAATAAGTCAAGAAACAGTACAAAAAAGAATGGCAGGCTATTTCTTTGGCCACAGGTGTCTTCATCCATTAATGAGGGTAGAAAAATTGACCCTAATTGTCTCTTTCATCTAATTAATGCATGTTAAGACGTGAAATGATGAAAGAAGCGGAATAAAGGCCTAGTGATAGGTTCTGATTGGATTAGCATGGCTATATAAGAAGAAACACTTGAGGAAAATCGACTTAGCAAACTCCATCTTCTTCACGAAAACTATTCTACTGCAAGTTTATGTTCTGTTCCTTCCATTTCTGCCATGCTTGATCTACTAAACTTCATCCTTAAGTTGACTAAACAAGTAAACTTGCTTGCAAAACCTTTCCTCCATCGTTTGATGAGCTAAAGGAATAAGCAAAGTAAGGCCAACATGAGACAGAAAGTGTTCTGTTCTGGAAGTGTAGTTGATTAAGGTGAGATTTAACAGTTTCTTGAGATTGAATGATATATTTTTATGATTTCGAGCATGAGAAGCATGATTATAGTCTTGCTTTTGATTTATTCTTGTTAGATCATAGAAATAGAATAAAGTCATATCTTGAAGTAGATGAGGAATAAAATGAAACTGGGTTGAAATTGTAGTAGGATGATGAAAAATTATTAAAGGAAACTAGAACAAGATGTAGTCTGGAAAATAATCGAGAATGAATAAGGAAAGTAATGGAAATGGTATAAAATGATGATAAATGGGCGAGCTAAATAATATGGAGTGTGGTAGTGGTGAGGTCGCCACATGTTAGTTTAAACCATAGGCGAGCCCACCTCTGAATAAAAAGACGTGTATGGCGAACTCACATGCCTAGGCAATGGCGAGTTGAATTGTGGGCGAACTCCCACATTTAAGCCAATATATTAATGGCGAGTAATGCTGGGCGAGTTCCCACGTGTAAGCCATTTGATGAATGGCGAGCTTGGTTGGGCGAGCTAGTAAGAGCTCTGTTGGGCGAGCTAGTAGGATATCTGTGGGCGAGCTAGTTGATTTGTCTCAAGTCTCGCCCAAGTGATGGATATATATAAAAAGAAAATATTAATAGTTTTAATAAATTATTTTGCAGCTGGGAATTAAGGATTTGGTAAAAGCGATCGGGAAGGCGAGCAAGAAGCTAGGCTTCGTAATACCAGGTAAGGGAGTTGTATGTGAAGTAAAATGCATGTCATGTGGAGTAAAAATGTTATGAAAATATTGAGAAACTATTTTGGTTTATGACGTGCATTTATTTGATAAATTATTTTGATTTGGGCGAGCTACAAAGATAGCCGACCCCTATGTTGTTTTCCGGGCGAACTGGTAAAAGTGCAGGCAAGCCATAGTGGGCGAACTCTTTTATGATATTTTGGGTGGGCGAGCGACCTTATTTTAATAGAAATCTGGGCGAGCCAATGGAAGGCAACCCCTTTTATGATGTTTTGGACGGGCGACCATGTTTTAATAGAAATCCGGGAGAGCCACAGATAGGCGACCTCCTGTTTAACAAAATTGCTGGCGAGCCAAAGAAAATAAACCATGTTTTAATAAAAATGGGAGAGTTGACTATGGGCAATGCCACAATGGGCGAACTGGCCATGGGCGAGCCGCTATGGGCGAGCCAATTTAACATGTTTTTAAATTCTAAAGTTGGCAGGCAAACACTAGTTCACCGCAATGGGCGAACTGATCATAGGCAAGCCGTTATGGGCGAGCCAGTTTAACTTGTTTTTAAATGCAAAGGTTGGCGGGCGAACATTAGTTCACCGCAATGGGCAAACTGACCATGGGCGAGCCGCTATGGGCGAGCTGACCATGGGCGAGCAGGTTTTGAATATGTTTTCTCACACGAAAATTTGAGAAAATAATTGGCTGTTTTTAATTGTCTATTGTAAACAGAAAGCCTAAAAGCTTTTTAGAAAGCAAATCATTTTGAGAAAATGATGAAATTATGAAATATTCCTTAAAGGTTAGTTATGAGATATAAAGTGATTTTGAGACTTTAGGCCCCGTGTTCATGCATTAATATTCACGTAACTGAGTGACCCGCCTGGGGCGATGGCTCGGGTCGATAGACCAACGGGTGCACCCCAGGGCGTCACAAGGCTAATGGACCCGTCAAGTCATCAGAGGTCTCGAGGTCACCTGGCAAGTGGACCCGAGGACCACCTATAGATTATGGTCATAGATCTAGCCGAGATAACCGTGAGGGGCGATAGCCTACGGGTGCACCCCAAAAGCGGACGACTTGTGTTCCTGGAAAGGGGTAGGAAACGATGAGAGCATGATTTATTTATAGGGTGATGCCTAGTCTCAACTTATTGATTTCTGTTTACTGAGAGGATTTATTGAATCATATTTACTGTTTACTACATTATATTGTAAACTGTTTAGCCAGTGATTTGAATGGTGTATTGAGAGGGCTGTTTACTATATCCACCGTTTTCCTACTTGGTAAGATCTTAGGAAAAATAAATACTTTGTGGCATATAGTTTTGCTTTATAAAAAGCAGCATACGTCTCCTTTACTGAGCGTGTGATTCGCTCACCCTTTTTGTTTTAACTCTACAGATAAAAAGACACAGAGTTAGAGAATTAGCTTCCAGATGGATATAGCTACAAATAAAGTGCTGGGGCAAACTATGTCAAATATGACAGGTACAGTCACTTCTCTTTTGCATTTCAGACATATGTATACAGTACTACTTTATTGAAACAAGGACGATAGGGGATATCAGATATAAGGAATAATGAAAAGAATTTCATATTCCGTATTTGTTAAATAAATGTTTATCATTTATTATTGTCACTGTTAAATGTTATTAGCATCACAGACAGCCCAACCCGAAAAAATTGTATAGAAATAAAAGAAAAATGTAATAACAGCTAGTTACATTATGAGAAAAGAAAAGCATCCATAGAGCAGCACTGAATGGAAGTAATGCATAATTTTGGCTTTTTGCGACAATTGTTCAAGTCGTGGGCCTGTCCCAGCTCTTTAGCAACGTTCTTTTTCTTCTTTTCCAGAACTTCCCTTTAAAACTAACATTGAAACAATAACTCATCATAATATTAAATCTGCTACATGCACTATCAAGACATTAAAGTTGAGTGCACATCACTGTTGTCTGGTTCTTCTTCATCCGCAGCATAGCAGCATTATTATTATTGCAAAATCCTTTTTCAACTGCTCTCTTTCGTACATATAAAAAATTCAAATTTTGGATAGAGATCCTAAGTTATAGAGGCGTCATAGATTATTCACCAAAAAAAAAAAAAAGAGGCGTCATAGATTCCTTTCTTATCCCCAATGGCTATTGGTTCGTGAAACGCGTGTTTCCAGCAATCTACTTTTTGTTTTTATGCTTCAGGTAGAGGCTAAAATCTAGATGCCAAAAAGCTACATGGTGGTATTGCCCAACCATGATCATGCCAAATCATATGACTAAATTAGCTAATTAAAGTGTCTCAAGTTGGTTATTCTACTGTTATATTCAACAAGTCGAATCATTAATGGTTTCTGGTTCAGCTTGTTGCTTCGAAAATTCAAACTTCGTTTTCAATCCGACTTAATTTCATTTTTTAAAATTGAAATTTAATTTTCGTAAATTTGATTTAAATTTGATAAAAGTATAAATATAAATTTAACACTAAATTTATCTTTTATTCATATATACTGTCATATCATTTAAGTATGAGAAACTACACAAATTAAGAATGGTCATCAACCATTTTTTTTACTACAATCATCTATTTTATCTAAGTGTAAGTGATTACATATTCAAATTGAAGATACTCTAAACTCTCACAAAAATAATTGTCCTTAACATTTTTCTTCTTAAATAAGTTTTGTCGTAGGATTCATTGAGTGTCTTATGATAAACTCCTAATTTTTTTCTAGTTTCTACCAATCTAATCTTTAGAATTTTTATTTTCCTTTTTTCAACTTTTATTCTTTTGTCTTATTTTTAGATTAATATTAATATTTGCATTAAAATAAATATTTATTAAAATAATTTATTTAAAATTTTCCACTACTAGAAAAAAGTGCATAGGCTACAATACATTAACTACGATTATTAAAAGCGTGCACAATCTAATATTTTAATTATAGTTTTTTAAAATGTAAAAGTTTCAAGACTTTAAATATCATAAAAAATTAATTAAAAAAACATGGTTTATAAAAAAAACATAGCTTTTATAAATAAAAAGTTTTACTTAAACCTTTAAAAATTTGCATTTCAGTAAAAAATTTATTTTAAACAGACTACGTTTATGTCTTTTCACATAGTCTATTATCTAAAATAAGACATTTCGTTAAACCAAAAACTACTATTAATGTTGAATCGTAGTATATACTATATAAATCCATTAGAAGCTTTAATTGAAAGACTATAAATTTCTTAAAAAAGTAGTCTTAGTTTAGATTTATTTTCCCTCATTTTTTAGTGCACTTTTGAAACTAATCATTGTATATAGGCTATGTTTATGTCTTTAACTATCATCTATTTTTAAAAAATAAACATATATTTATACTAAAAACTACGGCTAATATTGAATCATAGTTTATACTATATATTTTCTTTAGATAAAAAAAACTAGATTTTCTTAGAAATATAGTTTTTGTTTATATTTATTTTCTTACATTTTTTCAACACGCTTTCTGATACCAGATCAATTTTATATATATATATATATATTTATATATACATACACACAGAGAGAGAGAAGGAGAGAAGGGATCCACTTACACATGTATAAAACAAATTTAGTTTTACACACTTTTATATCTTTTTATATGATTTATAATTTTTTAATCCGACCTTGCATTTTATGTTCTATTCACATAGATCATGCATGCCAAATTTCAAATTAATCGAATATGTCTAACTATTTATTTCATAAAATAAAATTTCAACCGTTGATATATATTGAAAAAAATACTATTCTCGATTAAAATGATAGAAATAGCAGATTGATTCAAAAATTTACATACATAATAAATATGAGTAGGTTATTAAATCCAACGGTTAGTTTACAAAAATATTAATCCTATATGAAGATATAAAAGTATGTAAAACAAATTTATTTTACATATGTGTAAGTGGATCCCTCCTCATATATATATATATATATATATATATATATATATATATATATATGAGGAGGGATCCAATTACACCGGTGTAAAACTAATTAGTTTTACACATTTTTTTGACCATTAAATTGATATAAACTTGTGGTTGAGATTAATTAGTTTTATAAAGAGAAGAGTGGTTTAATCTCAACCATAAGTTTATACCAATCTAATGGTTAAAAAAAGATGTAAAACTAATTAATTTTACACCGGTATAAATGGATCCACCCTATATATATATATATATACACACACACACACACACACTTCATTTATGTTTTTAATTGTCATCTATTTTTAAAAATTAGACTTTTTTATACTAAAAACTACGGTTAATGTTGAACCATAGCTTATACTCTATTTGCTTTTGATAAAAAAATCCTACATTTTTCTTAAAAATATATAATTAGTTTATATTTATTTCCCTTTGTTTTTTATTGCGCTTTCAAAAAAATATATCCATGCCTGCAATTTCACTCTTTGAGCTTGCTCTCGTGTTTGCTGGTTTAAAAACTATGGTTAGTCGTGGACTAACCCTTCCTTGCATCTTTATCGTTGCTTTCCTCAAGTTAGTGTTTGTTTTGTATAGTTATTACTTTAATTATTTGCTTTAGTTTTTATAAATATCATTGTTCTTGAACCGTATAATCATTGTATATTGAAAAATATATTTTTTAATAAAAAAAAACTATAGATAAAATTTGGTTGCAAGCTAATAGATGATTAATAGACTATAAGGAAGGGGTGAAAATATTTTTACACTTTGCCACAAAAAATGGAAAAGGCTTAATGACTTGAGTATTTAATTTTGTTCATATTTGATACTCTAGTCATGACTATTCCAACGATCGAGATCTCATTATGATTAATGACTTTGCTATCTAAGTGAGAGATTGCTGGATCATTTGATGGACTAGCAAAGTCAATTTTCACTTGGACTTAGTTTCAATTAATTTCAAATTGATGAACATTTTAGTGGTACTGATAATAATACACCCAAGTCAAGTAGTATGATTTTCATAAAATGTGATCTTAATATTGTTTATATGTATAGACCCTTAATAGGATGGGTCAATTTTGCTAACTAAGGGAGCTCGTTTATCTCATCCTCTCTCTCTCTCTCTCTCTCTATATATATATATGTGTGTGTGTGTGTGTGTGTGTGTAAAATTGGCTCATTAAGTTTCATAACTTTGGTTTTGGCAAAAGATAAATAGTTCTTTCTTTTTTCCATATGCAGGCTCGAGAATAGCCAATAGTGAGCATTTTGTTGATACTTCAACCTAGGTAGTATTAGAATAATAAGATTGAGCACTAGCCCGCATACAAATCACTTTTATTGCAATTTAACAATATGTTTGTAACTTGATAATTGTTTTAATGTCTCAATCATTATGCATAGTTAGTTCATACTTTTTCTTTATTATGAGTAATTTATACTCATAAACTATGCTACGACAAAATAAATTAAATTAAATTAAATATAGGACTATGATATAAAAAGTATTATAATATTAAAATAATTCAATTTTATTTAAAAAAATTATTTATAAAAGATTTATTTGAAAATTTATTTTTAAAAAAATATTTAAAATAATAAAAAATATTTATTTAAACAAATTCTTTGGACATCAAAGAATTAATAAATATGAGCCATAAACTTGTTATGAATTTAGGGAGCTTATTATATAATCTAAAAATCATATGCACCCAAAGAAAAATAAGATATAAACATTATGGATTAAATTGAGGAATGGATTGCACTTTGTTTCTCAAGAACTTTTTCATCTACCATTCTTCTAATCATGCATGATTGTATTAGCCTTGGGGAAGAAAATAAAAAAGAAACGTTTTGTGAAAGACAGAATCTGTTCTTTACTTTATGTTTCCAAATTGAAATTTGATAAAGAAAAAGAAAGATAAGTACAACGCAGATAATTAAAGACAAAATAAACTAATCCTGGACTCTTCACCACCCAAAGTCGGTGAAGGTGAAGGGATATTGCATGGTAACGGCATAATAGGGATATTACTCTAAGCACTTGGGGTTAAAACATTTATTTATCAAATACTCAGCACTCAGCAGTCAACAGTCAACACATGGTTCAGTTGCTACTTGATCACTCAGCACAACAGCGATACGTGTAAAACATCTCCATTACTTTGGAACACTCGGGGCACATAATTATCCCTGGAATCTGACCCATAAGAGGCAGGTGAACGTTGATGCAGCCATGGACATCAACCGATATTACACTCTTGAACTTCTTTAGTCCTTCAAGGAAACGAAGCCCCGTTGTGTCCTGTCTCCAGTTTTGGTAGTTTGACATGATGGTTAGAGCCATTTCTCCGTTGGCTGTCACCATCGCACCTGGTCCCATTGAGAACATGGCCCATGCTTCCCCTTTCCCACCATAGCCAACTACTTTCAAGGCCTCTTGCATCACCCGATCAGTTTTATAAGTAGTGACCGTCTTGCCATGTCGGATTTTTGCGTACATTATGCTCTCCAGTCGAGACCAAAATTTCCACTGAAATTCAGATTCAATAACGTTTATGTCTCGACCCAGATCGTTCCTTGCTAGAACTTTGTCTTTGTTCTTCCCAACGTAAACCAGTTTCAAGGAAACACCGGCGGCGTATGCAGCATATTTTACTTTCTCTGTGAATTCTTGGATCCATGAAATATCGCCACCACCAAACAAGCATACGAATGTCCGAGTCTCAATCTGATGATTAGATCAAAGAAACATTGTGATTTAAGCCTAAATGTATGTCAAAATAATATTTAATGATAGAGTCTAGAGATTGCGAACGTACCCATGAGCGTATGTCAGGAATGATATGCTCATCAAGCAGCAGGTCAAGCGTCCAACCACTCTGCTCATCGATTTTACTCCACAGAATTTGCTCCATTTCATCAGTGAATGGAAAGGCGGAATTACCCCATGTCCACAACATAGGGAGAGCATTTTTGCATGTCACTTCGTCTCCGGGACTCACTGACACAGCAATTGAATTCTTTGTAAAATGCCATTCCTTCTTGATGAACTCAATGACTTCCGGTTCAATTCTGGAAGGTTCCACCACAGTCCATTTCATCAATTGTTTCAGCTCCCCAAACCGTCTCGTATCATATGTTGATAAGTCCAGGACTGGGAGCCACACGATTTCATACTTCTGCTCATCATTCTTTTGGTACATTTGCTCATTGTACAGCAAGTTAAGAACCTTAATCTCTTCGATGGAGATATCAAGATCAGATATGAGAAGTAACACATGCCTGTTTATCACTTTTTCAGGAGCCTGGTTTTGATTTTGGTTTTGTAAAAGAAAGAAATCACCAAAAATCCAATTTTAAAACAAGAATCCACCAATATGCAATGGAAGCTGCAGTGTAATTGAACTAACCTCAACCTTCATGTAATATTTAATTTTAGAGATAACTGTCGAAATGCTGATTTTAGAAATACGTATGGTAACATCGTCATCCTGGTATTTTTCTGCATCGCATTTTGATCAGTTTAGTTGTTAAACCATTGCCAAGTAACAAATATTTTATCTACCTCAACTTCTTACATGCACATGAGTTAATGTTAAATATAATTTATATATCACTAACTCTATTATACTGTTAATTAAAAGTAAAAAAATTCTTGATTAAGAATTCGTTTGGATCAAAGGATTTTTTGAAAAGCAGATTTATTGATGAAGCAAAGGTCAGTACAATGACTATAATGGTAGAAACAACCAATGCCGGCTTTAGGAGCCGACATGAAGACAAACATTGCCAACAACCAAACCCATTAAAGGATCAACAACACTTTCAAAACGAGGGCTCCTAATTACACGTTTGGATGAAAGGTAGATTGGAAAAAGCGGTATAGAGGGGACAACTGGGAATGAAACCCTACACACACACACACCAACACCAAATTAAAGTCAGACAAATAATAAAGTTAAAGAATTCCTTTTGAAGGCTTACCAGCTTCGCTTCTGCAAAATTCTAATTTCTCTTGAAGGATATAATTTATACGGACAAGTATTTCTTTTGCCGATCGTATTGACCCAATCTTGTCCCTGAAATCAAAGTATAAAAATTGATCCACTTTATATTTATTTATATAAACTACAAAGAGAAGTTGGAGTCGGAGGGCTTGGCTTACTCTGTTTTACTGCTTAAAATGCTTGCAATTTGTAAAACCATGCGAAGGATCTTGTATGTAGCGCTGGAGAAACAATCCATGGCATCCTTCATCCACGCTGCCTCTTTTGCGACCATGGAAGCAGTTAGCCTGGAGAAGCCCAAATTGGTGTTCACTACATCCATCATGGCCTTGAAAAGGCCGAGGTTTTCAAGCTCCGTAAAGTCAAGCATGGCGGAGTGACCTTTCAGGATATCCACGGACTTCGCAATCGGATCCGTCCTGCGGTGCTTCACCACCATCGACAGCTCTCCAATAGTGGAGGCGAAGGCTGCCATGGCAAGTACCACTTTGGCATTCCATGAATAATTTTTCAGCCTTTGAAGCAGCTTCATTGTGATCTCGTCCAGATTTACTGCTGTCAGATTGCACGACATCTGCAATAATTGTGAAACAGTTGGTGATTATATTTGAATGAATGTCACATTTCAAATTTTGACCATGTATTCTTACTTATTATGGCCATATTTACAGTGCAAAATACAAAGTTTTTTTGAAAGTATTACACATTTTAATTATAAAAATAGATGAAATATCAGGATTAAATTTAAACATACAATATTGATTTTCTTTTCTTTTTTGGAATTTATCAATGCCACTCAATTTTTATATGTATTATGTTTTTTTTCTTGGTAATCACAGGTATTCTCTTATAGTAATCTTGTTCGGACTGGGAGTAATAAACTGTAAAACCCTCCCATAAGTAGATGTATAATGTGTTACTATGTTAAGTCTATTTATGGAGTCTAAAAACTCCACTTACATTATATTGGACTTCAATTCTCTCCATATATAAATTATATATTAGTTTTATTGTAATATTTCTAAAAACAGAAGTTGATTGTTATTAAATATGATGGATTATAAAGCATTAAGAGATGATTTTACATGATATACTAACAATAAGAGGAGTCCCTTAAAATACTAGATCTTTAGCAAATACCGAAAGAATATATAAGTATATATTTACAGGCAAGGCAACAAGGCCAACAACCTCACAGGAGATACTTCGAATATCATCCAATGCTCGACGCATGCCATCAAAAGTCTCGAGGCTGCTGATCAAATCGTTTAACTTAGCACTCTCATCAGTGCCCTGCAAGAACTAAAAAATCATTTAGCAAACATTTCTAGAGAACTGATCATTTTAATATTATCGATTGATCCATCAAAGAGCAAAAGTACCTTGGAAGCAGCAGCAGCAGCGTTGTTCTGGAAAATGCTTTCAATGAGCTTCACTAGATGGTAGAGATCAACTTGATGAGTTTGACGGGGATCATGGGTCATCAGAATTCTCTCTGACAGCTCCGACGACATGGATAAGATAGAAGTGGTACTGTACGACATTGTTAGCTAGGAAGCTGAAGGTTGATGAAGAGTAGAGTGAAGAGGCAGAGTGGGTGTTTTGAATTAGGTTTGGAGCAAAAATACTTATATAAGGACGGGGATGAGGGTAAAAGAAGGACTAAGGCAGTAGGTAGGTAAGTATGTAGCAAGAACAAGATAGATATGCCCCAACATATAGGAAATACCTCTGCTACTTATGTATATTACCGATCATTCCTTCATTTTCTAATCAATGATGTTATCAAAAAAGTGACATCATCTATTCCATCTCTAGGGTTAAGATAACATCCTCAATTCATTATTAAAATTTATGGGATATATTAGTTAAATTTATTTAGATGAACTCATTATAGTTTTTCTAAAAAGTGCATTTGTTTTTTTAAAATTAATTGGACGTCATATACTCATTTTTAAAATTTAATAGGGTATAATTACAATGAAAAAGCATTAATATCTTACAATAAAAAAATTAACTATTTGTTTTTATTTTTTTAATAACATCTATGAGAATTAAGTCTTTTATTTACATCAAAATAAATTCTAAAGTTTCTCTCTCTCTCTATATATATATATAATATATACACATACAATTATACTGTTGATACAAATACAAAGAAAGTACACTGGCCCATGCAAAATTAGTATGCAAAGAATATATGTATAGATGTGATGACATGATAAAAAAAGCCAAAGCTTATTCTTTAAGATAATTCTAAGTCAGAATGAAGAACAGCTAGCATATCATTACCCATTCAAACTTTCAACTTTCTTTTTGGTTTTTTATTATTAGCTATTTGCCATTTGTCATAACTTGCATCCTATTTTTGCTCGACTTGTCAGGTCATTTAATTGGATAATTAACACAAACAAACACGATTTCATCATAATATAATTAATATTAAATTCTTCTAATCATCATGATTTACATTATGGTTATTTCATGTTACTGTCTCTTTTATATACATATTTTAATTAATCTCACATTTCGAAAACTTATTTGTATATCTTTATTAAGAATATCAAGTTGGAAAATATATTGAGAAAACAGAAAATGAGAGATGAATTATCTCCTTTTAACTAACTCAAATCAATCATTGGGGATATATTAATTGCTGATCAACAAGAGACAAAGCACAAGCATCATCCATCTTCATCAATGCTACTTTGAACGCAGAGAAAAACAAAGGGAAAAATCGAGCAATAATGGCTATTAGGGAGAAAAAGGCATCCATTAAACAGCATGGAAGTCAGGATAATTTTGCTTTTGGCGACAATTGTTCTAGTCGTGGGCCTGTCCCAACTCTTTAGCAATACTCCCTTTAAAACTAACAGAGAAACAAGAACCCCACATTAACAATTAAATCTGCAACACGCACCATAAAGAAGTTAACCCAGTTTATTATCTTTGATATATTCTCACTTTAATTTTACAAATTAAAGTTGAGACATGAAAGTGTTCTCTGCTGTGTTTAAAAGAAAAAAAAAATCAAATCCTTTCTCCCCAATGGTTCGTGAAACGCGTGTCTCCTGAGATGTACCTTTTTTTTTAATGCTTCAGCTAGAGGCTAGCATCTAGATGCCAAAAAGCAAAGACTGCAGGCTGGTATTGCCCAATCGTGATCATGCCAAATCTGTTGTTGGTCATAAAATTATTGGTGCTACAAGCGGAAAGAACATAAAACGTTAGGAACAAAAATAATAAAATAAAGTAAAATTAAAATTACATTTATTGATTGATCATTGAATTGAAGTATAAATATCTCTATTTCTTTAAAACAATTCACACCTCTGCAAGATTATATTACTGATGTAGCAATAATTAAAAGCTGTGTTACTTCCAATTTACAGCAATCTAAACTTTATCTTCATTGTAATGTAAGAATTATTATAGTAAATTGGTATCTCATTTGAGGATTAAAACTCCTGTTTATGGGCTTAAAGAATTGTAGCTGACTTATAATAACAACGAATTTATTTCATAACTCACAAACAATATAATAATTGACCAATATTATGAGTAACAGCCAAGACGATATTTATTGGCTAACTAAAGGGAACATAAACGGCTATATTAATATTGTAACCTCCAAAGCCATTAGGTTAAAGCTTATTAACATATATCACGTTAAAGTTTACAAATAATGAAACGGTAACTTAATTCCAACATATATATAACGTTTGTATAAAAATTTATAATGTAATTTTTTTTTGTTTATAGGAAGTAAAAGGGAGAGTAGAGAATCGAACTTTGGACCTAATCTCTCTTAATGAAGGGTAACAACCACTAAACCAAACATTGATTATTAAAAAAAACTTTTAATGTTTTATAACGTTGTAATTCATTTGTTTTATTATTAAAATCAATAGTTCCAACAATTCCCTCTCTATTTTAATAATAAAATAATATTTTAAAAGTTTTAGTTTTTTTTTTAACTTGAACAAAGATGAATTATTATGCATAATCAAGGTGTGCAACTGCATTGAACCTTTACTTAGTGTAGTCGTAAATCTTGCTCCTAAGTCAATAGTGTGCTATGCGCATTGAACTTTGCAGTACACACATTATAATTTAGGTGTTTATGAGGTTCTTATTAAGCCAGCATGTTTCAGCCTTGTGCTTGATCAAGGATTTAGTGAGTAATTTAGAAACTTGCCCAACCAAGCTTCATAAGAGCGGCCCCACTCAAATACTCACATAGGTGAATTTAGGTGTTTATGAGATTCTTATTAAGCCAGTACGTTTCGACCTTGTGCTTGATTCAGGATTTGGTGATTAATTTAGAAACTTGCTTAACCAAGCTTCATAGGAACGGCCCCACTAAAATACTCATATAGGTGAAATTTATCAAAAGTGTTTCTGTAACTAATACAACTCATTCATAATAAGCTATAGATTTCATTAAAATTCTTAAAGAATCAAGCATCCAATGTTACAAGATAGATACATTTACGCCATAAGGTTGGACAAATAAGCTTTAAAGCTTCTTAGCATGTATCTTTTAGCAACCTTTCTATAATTCGTTTTTCCCATCGTACCTAATTCCCAGGATTTCTAATCATTAGGTTGGATATCCTCATAGGAGATTCCAAATTATTTGGAAAAATATTCCATCCCCCTCAATGTATACTAGATCTTTTCTCTAGAAAGAGATTTTGTTAAAAAATCACCAATATTATCATTTGATTTCACACTTATAATCTCGTTACTCATATAGGATCTCACTATAGTTTTTTTCTTTCTAATTGATCTAGATTTACTATTATAAGTATGGTTATGCACTTTACCAATTGCAACAGTGCTATCACAAATATATTTCATCGTGTGATTTAGTTTTAAGACTATCTAGCAGTCACACTGTAACATCCCGTTACCACATTTTTCATGTATTTTCATACAACTTTACCGGTTGGGCTGTATGCGATGCCATTAACATTCAACAGTAACTGTGATAAATGATAAACATTTATCTATTAATTATGGAATATGAAATTTCTTTTCATTATTCCTTACATCTGACATCCCCTATTAACCTTTATTTCACTAAGGTAGTACTGTATACATATGTCTGAAATGTAAAAGAGAAGAGACTGTACCTGTCACATTTTACGTGCCATGCCTCAGTGCTTTAAGCATAGCTATATCCATCTGAGAGCTAATTCTCTCAACTTTGTGTACTTCTTATTTGTGGAGTTAAAACAAAGGGGTGAGCGATTCATACGCTCAGTAAAGGAAACATATGCTGCTTTATGAAACCAAAACTATATACCACAAAATATTTGTTTTTCCTAAAATCACACCGAATAGGAAAACCGTGGATATAATAAACCACATCTCAATACATCATTCAAATCACTGGCAAATCAGTTTACTTTAAATTATAGTAAACAGTAAATAGGATTTTACAAATCCTTTTAATAAACAAAATCAACAAGTTGAGACTAGGCAACAAATAAATCATGCTATCATCGTTCCCCCTCCCCCTTGCGAGAATGGAATCTGCCGCTATTGGGGTGCACCCGTAGGCCATCGCCCCTCACGGCTATCTCAGATCTATGGCCATAATCTATAGTGGTCCTCGGGTCCACTTGCCAAGTGACCTCGAGATTGTTGATGACTTGGCGGGTCCATCAGCCCTGTGACGCCCCGAGGTGCACTCCTTGGATCATCGACCGAGCCACCGCCCAAGGCAGGTCACGCAACTACAATGAATAATACTGCATGAACTCAGGGCCTAAAGTCTCAAAAATCACTTTATATTTCATGAAAACCTTTAAGGGATTCTTTCACCTATATTATCATTTACTCAAATAATTTAATTCCCAAAAAGGTTTAAGCTTTTTGTTTACAAAACACCTTAAAAACATTTCAAAATCTCAATGTTCAAAACCTGCTCGCCCATGGTCAGCTCGCCCAATGCGGAGAACTTGTGTTCACCCGCCCACTTGCTTTTAAAATCTGAAAGCTAAACTGGCTCGCCCTCAGTGGCACGCCCAGAAATCAACTCGCCCAAAAGGCTTTATATTTTCTATTTTCACTTATATTTAAAATGGCTCATTTTTCCTCAAGAAAACATCATCAAAATCTATTCGCCATGGTAAGCTGGCCTATTTGGCTCGCCCATGGTCGACTCAAAAAATGAGGTGAACAAGTATTCGCCCTCCCCCCTTTGTATTTAGAACAAAATACTGGTTCGCCCCATAGCTTCCTATAAAAACAGTTCGCCCGCCCTTAAAACTAGAAACGGGTGTAAAAATTATAAAAGGGCTTGGCTCGCCCGCCAATACCAATTCGCCCAACATAAAAATACAAGGGCTCGCCCAACATAAAAACACAAAAGCTCGCCCGCCTGTATCAGTTCATCTAGAAAACAGCATAGGGGTCGGCTTTTAGCTCGCCCGAATCAAAAATAATTATCAAATAACTTCCTCAAACAATGCATGTCAGAAAACAAAACATTTAACTTAGTGTTTTCATAAAATTTACTCCACAGGACATGCATCACTTCACACACATCTCCCTTACCTGGTTTAATGAAGCTTTGCTTCGCCCTGCTTCCTGCTCGCCAATAGCCATTTCCAATTATCGGCTGCAAATCATTATAAATTCTATTAATATTTCTTTTTACATCACTTGGCGAGATTGAGATAAATCAAATGACTACTCGCCCAACAAAGCTCTAACTAGCACAACCGAGTTCGCCATTCAATTAATGTATTACACGTGGAAGATCGCCCGCCAATCAATTCACGAGGCCTTCATTGGCTTAATTGTGAGAGTTCACCCACAATCCTATTCTCCCAAAGCCTCTGCATTTGAGCTCGCCCATTAATTCACTTCACTAGAATTAGGCGTTCTCGCCTTTTTTACACAGACTTTACCTTGGCGAGTTCCTTATTATCTACTCGCCTCATTGGCAATTACTAGTTTTCCACATGGGCGATCACTGTAGTCGCCACTGTCGTCACTTATTCCATTACTTTCCTTGTTTCCATACTCTCTAAAGATCTAACTAAAACAAGGTTGTGTTCTATGTTGTAAACATATAAGTCTACCATTTGATATCAAGAACACCTCAGAAATATGAAACTCACCTCAATCAACTGCACTTCCAGAACAGATTGCTTTCCATCTCATGTTGGCCTTCCTTTGCTTATTCTTTTAGCTCATCTAACTAAGGAGGAAAGGTTTGCAAACAGATTTTCTTATTTGGCTAACTTTAAGATTTAAAATTTAGTAGATCAATCATGGCAGAGAAATAGAAGAAACAGAGGATAACTTGCAGTGGAGTGGTTTTTCGTGAAGAAGATGGAATTGGCTAACTCGGTTTTCCTCCAGCATTTCCTCTTATATAGTCATGCTAAACCAATCCAAAGCTTCCGCCTGTCCCTTATCCTGTTTCTTTCATCGTTTCCACGTCTTTCATGCATTTAAGGCATGAAGAAAACTGCAGCTCAAAGTGGCGTGGAAGTCTCCCTTTCACACACCTTTTTCTGCTTCTGTTGACTTTATTTTGTTTCTCAACCAATCAATTAAATTCCTTACTGACTTCAACCTCTTCTCCGTTAATTCTCTTCAACCGTGTGACTTATAAGTCAATTTTGGCTGCCAAATGATTTGATTCTCTTTTCATCTTGTCCATACTGATTTCAGTTCGCCTCCTAATTCTGGAAACCTCAGCTTCAACTCACCAATCTTTGAGATCGCCACTTGATGTTGATGCCAACCTAAAATTTGGCAATTAAGAAAATTTACTTTTAGCGATCACTTATCTGTTTAGCGATCACAGCTTATTGTTCTACTCGCTCACTTGCAATCATATGGGCAATCAATAGTCTTCGCCACGTTGGGCGATCATCCAAAGAAATTCAATTGGCGAACACATTAGTCAATGGGATGAATATTTATACTCACCTTCAACAATTGGCCTTTATCTTACTCGCCCTTTGGCGAACTGTGCCATATACTTGCCCATAATCACCATTGGGCGATCACCCATTATGGCTCAACTCGCCACCTTGCTCTGATTTAAGCAACACGTTGGCGAACTCACCTATTTGCCCATTGGCGAACAACCAACTCTGCTCGCCCATTGGCGAGCTTCTCTATCTACTCGCCCACACATTATTTCATCGAAATTGCTTCATTTACTACTCAATTTAAGGAGCTTTTCATTCAAGTGGAAATCAATACTCTTTATTTATTTCATTTCCATTATCATTTTTATGAAATTAGACTCTACAGTAGTGTAGAATCAGGTCTTACATTTTCTCCCAACCTTAAGAAATTTGGTCCTCCAAATTTCAACCAGATCTATCAGTGTGAAAGCTGTGTATATTTCTTACACATAAGGCATTCTAATTCTCAAGTAGCCTCATACTGCCAGAGCATCAATCAAAGAATAAATCTTAGATCACAACACTTTATCACTACACTTTATTCTTCTTATCCAAAATCTGTACCGATTTCTCAACGTAATTCCTGTCCTCTCTAATCTCTAGGACTCATTTCGAATCACGTGAGAAGTATATGAATAGTACTTTCTCATTCATGAGACATGAAATACATTATGCACTCCTGACAACTCGGGAGGTAGTGCACGTATTTCACATGATCTAAGATCTCCGAGGATCCAATGCATCGGCAACTCAATTTCCCTCTCATTATGCATCCCAATGGTAACACTTTAATATACATACCCTTTTGTATATCTCAAGAAGTCTGTTTGACAAAGTCGAGAATAATTTTCGGTCTCCCATTTC
Organism: Heritiera fomes; assembly: GCA_032173925.1. Lineage (NCBI taxonomy): Eukaryota > Viridiplantae > Streptophyta > Magnoliopsida > Malvales > Malvaceae > Heritiera > Heritiera fomes. The sequence continues at coordinate 24,843,291 of JAPDPM010000001.1, forward strand.
GCATGCTATCGTGGATTATATCGTCTGCTAAATAATTTCTTTCAAATGTTATGCCTATACTCTCTTATGGCCATTATTATCAACAAACTCTGCCAGGGTAGAGGATTATCCCAGGAGCCTATAAAATCAACCGCACACGCTCACACCATATCCTCGAGCGTCCATATCATACGCTCGGACTGTCTCTCAGTCTGCGGATAAACTGCGGTGCGAAACTCAATCGGGATCCCATAGCTTTCTGTAATCTCTCTCAACACTGAGATACGAAGCGGGACTCCCTATCAACTATAATGCTCACTAGAATACTGTAAACCTCACCATTTCCCTGACATATAATCCGGCCAAGGCTTTAATTAGCTCAACAAATTCCATAATCAAGGAATGAGCAGACTTACTCAATATATCCACAACTATACAGATAGCATTTTACTCTTTTCATTTTTTTTAGTATAGGAAGTACCTCTAATATAGGTATTTTTCTTCCTTATCACCTTCTCAACTTTTATTTATTCTCGTTTCTAATATGAGACCACGAATATCTCTTTATACTCCTTATTGTCCTTAAGAGTACTGCCCACCTCTTCTGGCCATCAATAATCATCCCTTTGGCGCTCTCCCGCGCTCTAGGATTATTCTCTCAAGTGAGTTGGTGACCACCTAGTTCGCCCACATCTCATAACATGTTATCCGATGCTGAGCGATCACCCCACTCGTGGGTCGCCCATCCCAAATTTTCTCAAGGTCCTGAAGAATCTCGGGCGTCTTCTCTCAAAACCAATTTACACTCACTTAAGTCTTTTATCATCCTTGAGAGTTAGTAACTCATCTGTACTACTTTTCACTTATCATCTCATTCAGTGCTAGTCGATTATAATTTGGTGACTATCATGTAGATAATTTTAATCATTCGTATGTAATTGTCCCAGTAGTCTCTAAAATACCACACACTCGCTCTCAATATATCCCGGAGCGTCTATACAATGCGCTCAGATATCTATATCAATCTGAGGTGGTGCTAACAGTAAAAATTTGGAATCCCAAAGCCTCTTGCTATTCTCTCAAATCATATGGCGAATCAGGGATCCCTATCACAAGTACCCACTCACTGGAACTTCACATACGTCCTCTCTGTTTCACCAATGTATATCGACTACGGCACTTATTACATCCCGAAACCTGATGATGAAGAAGTGAAATAATTTGGTTACTCAATCCATAATCACTTCTATAACATCATGGTTCTTTCGGATTCTTCACCAACTCACAGTGATTGTTTCATGATTAATCTAGGACTGCTTTTCTTTTGCAGACCTTAATATTAGCCACCGATTACGTCTCAGGTAATCATTTTCCCCTTGATCACTTCTCTTATCTCAAGTGATCATTCTATCTCTTATTCTCCTAGTACATGTAATGTCACTACTTGGAGAATATACTTTTCCTTACATCAATTTCTGAAATTTAAATTTATTATCACTCAGATTTCATCACCACTTTACTTATACAATTTCACATTCCCAATATGTACATATATACACATAAGTATATCCTTTTTCAGGATTAGCAGTACTTCTTGTATCTGCTCCTCTGAGTATGATAATTTCATCTTTTTAATTCTGGCTTGTCATTAATTCCAGCTATAACTACATAATGATCAGAGGAAATCAAATTTATTCATATACTTGGGAACTACCTCATAACATGTGTTCCCTAGTCATCATATGACATGTCTTCTCAGGACAATTTCATTCTTTTACATTCATCACCACAATTGTTTTCCCACTTAATATAGTACTTTACTATTACCATCTCGTAACCATTTCGAATACTATATCCATACATACCCATTCACATCTACTTCCTCCCAATTAAGCATTGAATCAATAAGGTAGCAAATTCCACAAACTCTTCAACAATTCATTTGTGCTATACAAGTAAAACTCATAAATTTTATACCCCAATAAGCACACTTTAACCTCACTTAAGTAGTAAAATCTTTTACTCAGACAATTTTAATGTCTGCTTAATCAATTGAGACCTCACGTCTCTAATATATATATTTCAATTGGAAACCAATGGTCACTGACTTAACAATAAGGTTTTCCATACCTTATTCAATAATATTGCTGATATCAATATACATTTTTATTCTCTTTAAAATCATCCTAGTTGGCTCTAGGCACACAAATAGGAAGGATACTACAGTCGGCTAGGGATCCAGATAGAATATGATAGGTATTTTAGAATACCATACTTGTTCCGGAACCTAGAAGCAACTGTAGAGAGTACTAATCCCATTGTTTTCAAAATAATAAAATTTTCGTTTTCACCAGTTATAACAAACCAGTTTAATTCTTTACTCATCAATCTCTCGAGTAATTTCTTAAGCTCTACTGATTCACTGGTAAGAGCTTACAAACAATTTCTATTTCAATTCACCAACCTCTAAGCTTGTCAACTAAATCTCGATGCCAACTTTATCATTTGGTAATTACAAGACATTTCATTTTCTTGACGATTACAGCTTTTGTTCTATTCGCCACATTGCTTTCATTCACATCATATCATTGGTGATCGCTCTTCTCGCCACATTGTTATGATTTACACCACAATTTGTTGATCAGATTACTCACCATACTCTTTGGGCGATCATCACTAAAATTATTTGGGCGATCAGGATCTTCGCCCACTTTAGCAATTCATGTTATATTGGCGGACTCATGTTAGTTCTCGCCATCATCTAACTCGTCCACACCTTTGGCGATCATACATTTGCACGCCCATTGGCGAGCTATCCCAATGTAGTTTTCGCCCATCGAGTATTTATCATAAATCTCATAATATCACGGTTCTATGGATATCGTAGCGGACCAGCCCAACCGGCCATGGCAATCCCCCTTTTTGGGCCCATCGACAACGATTGCTGCAACAACGCTACTCATCCATACTGTCCTCTTTGGCGATCACCTCGATGCCTGGTTCTTCCAACCGTGCTCGAGTTCGCCCATCTCAAAGTTTTCTTTCTCATCCACAGACTCAAACACTTGACTTCCTCAAATGTCAAGTAACTATTAATATCCCTTCTCATAAGGAGTATATATAACCAGTATTATCATAATCGATTTTACATCATTTCTCACACCATTCACCTTTTTAATTTCAGACCTCAAAATCCACAACAGGGCTGACTATCTCGCAACCTCTCATAGCTTGTACTCTGGGTCGCCTTACTTATCAATATATTAGTGGTGTCTACAGTAGAAATCATCCTTTATACCATCAAATACTCATACTATTTCACCATCAATTTCTATTTTAAATTCATTCAATCACTTATGACTTTGAAAGAAAACATGTCAATATAGTGGTATATTCATAAATTCTCCTTTAATTTCCTCTCTCATCAATATAACTCCAAACACGTGATCTTAGGGCTTATATGTTAATATTATCTCTTTTCATCTCAATATCATCATTTTCAGGATCTTAGTTCGATATGGACAGAGAAGTCCTGGTGGGGCCCTCACCGAGTTCCTTACTGTACCTTATCGAATAGACCCGACATTATGATTATAAGATCGCCTATTTTATGCAAATTTTCCGGATTACTATCTCTATTGTAACCCATACTTCATCAACTTTCACCATATTTCACCACTTAACTCATTTCACAGTCATTTGACTCCTTTATACATTCAGACTATATAGTACTACAGGGGATGTTAACCTTTCTCAACACTTTCTATGCTAAAGGCATCAACAGACATCAGACCAACCCAAGCTCTGATATCATTAAAGGTGTAACATCCCGTTACCACATTTTTCACGTATTTTCATACAACTTTACCGGTTGGGCTGTCTGCGATGCCATTAACATTCAACAGTAACTGTGATAAATGATAAACATTTATCTATTAATTATGGAATATGAAATTTCTTTTCATTATTCCTTACATCTGACATCCCCTATTAACCTTTATTTCACTAAGGTAGTACTGTATACATATGTCTGAAATGTAAAAGAGAAGAGACTGTACCTGTCACATTTTACGTGCCATGCCTTAGTGCTTTAAGCATAGCTATATCCATCTGAGAGCTAATTCTCTCAACTTTATGTACTTCTTATCTGTGGAGTTAAAACAAAGGGGTGAGCGATTCATACGCTCAGTAAAGGAAACATATGCTGCTTTATGAAACCAAAACTATATACCACAAAATATTTGTTTTTCCTAAAATCACACCGAATAGGAAAACCGTGGATATAATAAACCACCTCTCAATACACCATTCAAATCACTGGCAAATCAATTTACTTAAATTATAGTAAACAGTAAATAGGATTTTACAAATCCTTTTAATAAACAAAATCAACAAGTTGAGACTAGGCAACAAATAAATCATGCTATCATTGTTCCCCCTCCCCCTTGCGAGAACGAAATCTGCCGCTATTGGGGTGCACCCGTAGGCCATCGCCCCTCACGGCTATCTCAGATCTATGGCCATAATCTATAGTGGTCCTCGAGTCCACTTGCCAAGTGACCTCGAGACTGTTGATGACTTGACGGGTCCATCAGTCCTGTGACGCCCTGAGGTGCACTCCTTGGTCCATCGACCGAGCCACCGCCCGAGGTAGGTCACGCAACTACAATGAATAATACTGCATGAACTCAGTGCCTAAAGTCTCAAAAATCACTTTATATTTCATGAAAACCTTTAAGGGATTCTTTCACCTATATTATCATTTACTCAAATAATTTAATTCCCAAAAAGGTTTAAGCTTTCTATTTACAAAACACTTTAAAAACATTTCAAAATCTCAATGTTTAAAATCTGCTCGCCCATGGTCAGCTCGCCCAATGCGGAGAACTTGTGTTCGCCCGCCCACTTGCTTTTAAAATCTGAAAGCTAAACTGGCTCGCCCTCAGTGGCACACCTAGAAATCAACTCGCCCAAAAGGCTTTATATTTTCTATTTTCACTTATATTTAAAATGGCTCATTTTTCCTCAAGAAAACATCATCAAAATCTATTCGCCATGGTAAGCTGGCCTATTTGGCTCGCCCATGGTCGACTCAAAAAATGAGGTGAACAAGTATTCGCCCTCCCCCCTCTGTATTTAGAACAAAATACTGGCTCGCCCCATAGCTTCCTATAAAAACAGTTCGCCTGCCCTTAAAACTAGAAACGGGTGTAAAAATTATAAAAGGGCTTGGCTCGTCCGCCAATACCAATTCGCCCAACATAAAAATACAAGGGCTCGCCCAACATAAAAACACAAAAGCTCACCTGCCTATATCAGTTCATCCAGAAAACAGCATAGGGGTCGGCTTTTAGCTCGCCCGAATCAAAAATAATTATCAAATAACTTCCTCAAACAATGCATGTCAAAAAACAAAACATTTAACTTAGTGTTTTCATAAAATTTACTCCACAGGACATTCATCACTTCACACACATCTCCCTTACCTGGTTTAACGAAGCTTTGCTTCGCCCCGCTTCCTGCTGGCCAATAGCCATTTCCAATTATCGGCTGCAAATCATTATAAATTCTATTAATATTTCTTTTTATATCACTTGGCGAGATTGAGATAAATCAAATGACTACTCGCCCAACAGAGCTCTAACTAGGACAACCGAGTTCGCCATTCAATTAATGTATTACACGTGGAAGATCGCCCGCCAGTCAATTCACGAGGCCTTCATTGGCTTAATTGTGAGAGTTCGCCCACAATCCTATTCGCCCAAAGCCTCTGCATTTGAGCTCGCCCATTAATTCACTTCACTAGAATTGAGCGTTCTCGCCTTTTTTACACAGACTTTACCTTGGCGAGTTCCTTGATATCTACTCGCCTCATTGGCAATTACTAGTTTTCCACATGGGCGATGACTGTAGTCGCTATTGTCGTCACTTATTCCATTACATTCCTTGTTTCTATACTCTCTAAAGATCTAATTGAAACAAGGTTGTGTTCTATGTTGTAAACATATAAGTCTACCATTGAATATCAAGAACACCTCAGAAATATGAAACTCACCTCAATCAACTGCACTTCCAGAACAGATTGCTTTCCATCTCATGTTGGCCTTCCTTTGCTTATTCTTTTAGCTCATCCAACTAAGGAGGAAAGGTTTGCAAACAGATTTTCTTATTTAGCTAACTTTAAGATTTAAAATTTAGTAGATCAATCATGGCAGAGAAATAGAAGAAACAGAGGATAACTTGCAGTGGAGTGGTTTTTCGTGAAGAAGATGGAATTGGCTAACTCGGTTTTCCTCCAGCATTTCCTCTTATATAATCATGCTAAACCAATCCAAAGCTTCCGCCTGTCCCTTATCCTGTTTCTTTCATCATTTCCACGTCTTTCATGCATTTAAGGCATGAAGAAAACTGTAGCTCAAAGTGGCGTGGAAGTCTCCCTTTCACACACCTTTTTCTGATTCTGTTGACTTTGTTTTGTTTCTCAACCAATCAATTAAATTCCTTACTGACTTCAACCTCTTCTCCGTTAATTCTCTTCAACCGTGTGACTTATAAGTCAATTTTGGCTGCCAAATGGTTTGATTCTCTTTTCATCTTGTCCATACTGATTTCAATTCGCCTCCTAATTCTGGAAACCTCAGCTTCAACTCACCAATCTTTAAGATCGCCACTTGATGTTGATGCCAACCTAAAATTTGGCAATTAAGAAAATTTACTTTTAGCGATCACTTATCTGTTTGGCGATCACAGCTTATTGCTCTACTCGCCCACTTGCAATCATATGGGCAATCAATAGTCTTCGCCACGTTGGGCGATCATCCAAAGAAATTCAATTGGCTAACACATTAGTCAATGAGATGAATATTTATACTCGCCTTCAACAATTGGCCTTTATCTTACTCGCCCTTTGGCGAACTGTGCCATATACTTGCCCATAATCACCATTGGGCGATCACCCATTATGGCTCAACTCGCCACCTTGCTCTGATTTAAGCAACACGTTGGCGAACTCACCTATTCGCCCATTGGCAAACAACCAACTCTGCTCGCCCATTGGCGAGCTTCTCTATCTACTTGCCCACACATTATTTCACCGAAATTGCTCCATTTACTACTCAATTTAAGGAGCTTTTCATCAAGTGGAAATCAATACTCCTTATTTATTTCATTTTCATTATCATTTTTATGAAATTAGACTCTACAGTAGTGTAGAATCAGGTCTTACACACACAACAAATATATCCCACTTTTTTGGCACAATTATATTTATAGTAGGGCTTATAGCATTTTCATGCTCCATCATATCGAAAATATCATACTGTTAAGAATCACATTTTTTTTGGTGACCAATGTCTAATTTTATCCAATTAATAAAAGTCATACTACTAGGAATCATGTTACAAGATTGTCCACAAATGTATAAGGTCTGTCACCTGTTTCATCTCTTGGTGGATCACATTACTATGTCTTACTCATTAGTGATTCCACTCATTAGGTAAGGGTTTATTTTTTTAAAAAAAATGTTGTTTTTAATATTTTTAAGAAGTGAAAAGCTTAAGTGGAGAATGAATATGGTTTGAGGTTTGATAATGGTAGTGAGTATAGCAGTGACGAATTCAAAGATTTCTGTGCAAGAAATGAAATTCGAATGGAGAAAACTATTCCTAAAATACCAAAGCAAAACAGTACTACCAAGCGCATGAACAGAACTTTGAACGAGCATATGAGGAGCATGAGGATACATGTTGGGTTGTCAAAAACATTTTAGGCAAATGCAGTTAGCATAATAGCCTATCTGATTAACAAAGGACCATAAAACTACCTCAAGAAGCTTGGAGTGGTAAAACAGTAACTCTTTCACATCTAAGAATTTTTGGTTATGTTTCATATGTGTACATTGATTCTATTGATAAAGATAAACTTGATGCGAAGTCAAGAAAATGCTTTTTCATTCACTATGATTTTGATGATTTTGGTTATCATTTCTAGGATAATGAAAATAGAAAAATCATTAGAAGTAGGAATGTTGTGTTTAATGAAAGTGTTGTACGTAATGTTTGAGAATCTAACAATATAGGAAAACTTATCAAAAAAAATGAAGAAGTTGAACTGGAGGAAATCATTGAAAGTGATGTTTTTAAACAGGGTACGAGAAAATCTTGAAAACATTCCATCACATTCAGAATTTTCAATACCATCTCTCAATTAAGAAGGTCAAGTAGAGTACCTGAGTCTATTCAACAATACTTTCCTTTTTTACATTATTTATTATTGATAGATGGACGTGAACCAAAATGTATTGATGAAGCCATGCAAGTTGATGATTCTGTGAAGTAGGAGTTTGCTATGAAAGATGAAACAGACTCATTATAGAGAAATCATACTTGGGAGTTGATTAAATTGCCTACAAGTAAAAAGGCATTACAAAATAAGTGATTTTACCGAGTAAAGGAAGAACATGATGCTAGCAAGAGATACAAGCTAGATTAGTTGTGAAAGGCTTTCAAAAACAGCAACGTATTGATTATAATAGGATTTTCTCTCCAGTTGTCAAGATAACTACAATCAAATTAATGCTAAGTATAGTAGCCCCGAAAGATTTACATCTTTGAACAATTGGATGTAATGATAGCATTTCTTCACGGTGATCTTGAAGAAGATTATATATATGGTTTAACCAGAACATTTTTCAATTCTTGGAAAGGAAAATCTGGTGTGCAATCTTAATAAAAGTTTATATGGTTTGAAGCAAGCCTCAAGGTAGTGGTACAAGAAATTTGATTCATTCATGTGCAAAAATGATTTCAAGAGATGTGACATGGATAATTATTGCTACTTTAAAAGGATTGATAATTGTTATATTATTCTACTATTGTACGTAGATGACATGCTTATTGTAGGATCTAACAGTCAAGAGATCAATAAGCTGAAATAACAATTATTAAATGAATTTGCAATGAAGAATCTAGGAGTTGTAAAGCATATTCTTGGGATGAGGATTATTCAAGATAGAGTGGCTGGTACTTTGAAGCTTTCACAAGCTTGTTACATCGAAAAAGTGTTGAATTGATTTATGATGCAAGATGCTAAACTTGTTGGCACTCCTTTGAGTCTCTTTAGGCTTTCTAAGGAACAATCACCCAAGATAAAGGAAGAGCATGAGCTTATATCTCGAGTTCCTTATGCTTTAGCTGTTGGTAGTCTAATGTATGCTATAGTTTCTACTAGACCTGACATAGCGTATGTAGACACCCTATTTTGTCCGAAGTCTTTTAATGTTATTAAGCCTATTGGGTTTGATAATTAGAAGATGAATCTAATTTTTGTATTACTATCTTGTTTACTATTAAAAAAATTAAAAAAATGAAAAGAAAATAAAAAATAGAAAAAAATAACAAAAATAAAGTGATCAAAGAAGGGAAACTTGGAAAAAAAATCAGAATCTTAAAACAAAGGCAAAGTCAAAAATTTGAAAATTTTAGAAAGAAAATCAAAATTAATGAGTGAATCAAGTGAGAATCAATGAAGATACAAGTCAAACTCAAATTAGTGCATGAATGGAAAGAAAATAAAGTTAGTTTAATACCCGTATCAACAAAGGAAGGAAAATTAAATAAAAAAAGGGCAGGCAACACACTGAAAAGGAGGAAAAACCAAGAATAAAAAGAGACGGAGGAATTGAGGTGAGGGGGGGGGGGGGGGGGGGGGGGGGGGGGGGGGGGGGGGACAAAAAAAGAAACCCTAAAAATTTTTTCCTACTGGCTCTTAGTCACGAAAGCTGCGATCCGCCAACATCGTCCTTATTGTCTGCATCTTCTACATCTCAACCATCATCACTGCTGCATCCTGGTTCCGGTTGCAGCTGTTCAACGTTGCTGCAGTCTGTTGGTGCGTGGCATGTGTGCGAATAGGTAGAGGACACGCAGAAGAAAATCGAGACAGAAAAATAAATTTGAGAAACACAAACAGAGAATAGAGAGGAAGGGAGGATCGGTTTATGGTTTGTTTCGTGGGTCCCTGTTCTGTGTTGTTGCTTTCTATTTTGCAGAAAAAAAAAAAGAAGAACTAGGGAGGACGAGATAAAAGAGAAGAGGGTGCTGTTCTTTAAAGCAGAACAAAATCTGGTGCATGCGATTCGTGTTGTTGAAGCGTGAAAGTTAGAGCAGAGTTGAACCTGATCTTCGAAGCAGCAGAACTGGGCGAGACTTTGCTGGATTTTGGAGCAGTACCGAATCAGACTTTGAAGCACTGGAACCGTGAGCTAGAGGAGTTGAACCAAGAAATTGTTGCTGTCCACGTCAAGTCCTCTTTGTTGTCTTGTGTGGTTCCATAATTACATGTTTGAAGTGGTCAATAAGAAAGTGGAGCAAATCACGTCAAAGGCTTTCTTGATGCAATGTGGAAAGAATTAAACATCAAAAAAATGAAAAAAGTTGAAAACATGAAGGATGCTGATAGAGTTGCAAAGTTAAGGCAAAGGAAGCGGAGCAAGGCCCCGTCAAAGGTTTGAGTTTTTTTTTTACTAATATTATATTGTGCTTAGCATTTATTCTGTAAGTTCAAGTCATTATATTAGTTTAGTTTGGATTATTATTTAATTCGTTTAGTTTGTTTATGTGTTTGTTTGGCTATTAAGTTTAGGTAATGTTCTTTGTAAATCATTTAAGTAGCATTGTTTTATTTAGTATTAATTTAACTGAGTGGATTAACGGGAATTAATTAGTTTTAATCAAATTTATATTAAGTTACTTGGTAAATCAAAATTATTTATAAATTATGTAAAATTATTAAATTATAAAATCGAACGCGAATTATGCCGATGATGAAATTTCAAAAAAGTCAATTGAGACTCCTTAAAATTTCTAGGTGAGAGGATTCTCCCTTAAGTTGAGCCAAATTGATGGAATACTTTTGGGAGGATTTTCAATAAAACATAATTCATATTTATTTTAAGATTAAATAAATATAAAATAAATGAAATGAATAAAAATAAATTAGGCAAAGACTAAAATTAAATGAGCATAAACAAAAATAATAGATAAATAAAAAGGATAATAAATTAGAAATAAGAATTAGATTGAGAATTAGATTTATAGAATAAGTGTGAATTGTACTGATGATGAAATTTTAAGAAAGTCAATCGAGACTCCTTGAAATTTCTAGGTGAGAGAATTCTTCCTTAAAGTTGAGCCAAATCGATGGAATACTTTTTGGAGAATTTTCAATAAAATATAATTCATATTTATTTTAAGATTAAAATAAATATAAATAAATAAAATGAACAAAATATAAATTAGATAAAGACTACGCTTAAATAAGTATGAATAAAAATTAGATAAATAAACGAATGAATAAATAAATAAATGTGACATGAAGACAAGAGTACAATAAAAATAAAATAAAGAAATAAGTATGAATTATGCCGATGATGAAATTTCAAGAAAGTCAATTGAGACTCCTTGAAAATTTCTAGGTGAAAAGATTTCTTTTAAGCTGAGCCAAATTGATGGGACGCTTTTAAGAAAATCTTTAATAAACTATGATTGATATTTATTCTCTAAATAAATAAAATAAAAAAATAAAATATTTAGATAAATATATTATGAAATAAGATTAAAAAATATAGAGATTAATATGGAGTCGAAATTAGAGCCAAAATTAGAAAGAATAAGATTTTCATAAAATATTTTATTGATCCGACGATGGAATTCAAGAAAGTCAATTAAGACTCCTTGAATATCTTGAGGTGAGGGAAATTTCTAAGGTTGGAGCCAAATTGATGGAAAAATCTTAGAAATTTTCCCAAGACATAAGTATATTGAAATTAATATGAACTCAAAGCAAATTGTAAATATAACCTAAAACTAGTTGGCACCATTTTAGGATGGGCGTTGTAGGGGTGCTAATTCTTCCTTACACGTAACCGTACTCCCGAACCCTAGTGTCTTTGAATGTAGATCAAGCCTTATCCTTAGTTTGAATAGGTGACCAATCACACCAAGGTTAGAATGGTTGGTGGCGACTCCATGTCTTTGTGTCTAGCTATTAGGTTTTCTCAAAACTTAATACGTTATGACAGCGTATGCAATAGAAGTTGTGAGTAGGTTCATGGCTAATCATAAGAAGCAACAATGAGAGGCTGTGAAGTGGAATCTTCGGTATTTGAGAGCTACCACATCATTATAATTTTGTTTCAAAAGGAGTGGTATGACTTTGCAAGGTTTTGTTGATGCAAACTTAGGCGATGATATTGATAATAGAAGAAGCATTACTAGTTATGTCTACACTTTGTGTGGAACTGCTGTGAGTTAGGTATCTCAACTGCAAAAGGTTGTTCCTCTTTTAACCACTGAAGTAGAGTATATTATTGTGAATAAAGCAAGCAAAGAGATGATCTAGCTGAAGAATTTCCTTGAGAAACTAGGTAAGAATTAAGGAAGTAGCATGCTTTTCTGTGATAGTCAAAATGCAATTCATCTGGCAAATAATTTGGTGTTTCATGCAAGAACGAAGCACATTTAGTTGAAGTATCATTTTATTAGTGGTTTGTTGGATGATGGGATGGTGACTCTTGAGAAGATACATGGCACAGAAAATCTTACAGATATACTGACAAAAGCATTGACAATTGAGAAGCTAAAGTTATGTACAACATTAGCTGGCCTCTATGAATAATTCTTGAAAAGGCGTCTCATTGAGTGGTGGACTACAAAAGAAGCATGTTACATGAGTTGGTTGGTGAATTAGTCTCCAAGTGGGAGATTGTTAATAGCAAAGCCTAATTCTTTATTAAGAGTAATCTTGCAATTTTTCTATTAAAAAGTGTTGCCTTAATTCTCATGTTTAAAAAAGGTTACTAGCCACCTCTTGTATTGTGTAACTCTCAAACATAATAAGAACTTAATCCGATCATGGACGTAAGAGGATTTTCTCTGAACAACATAAAATCTATGTGTTCTTTTTGTTTTTGCTTTATCTTTTTATTAATTGTGTTAATTCTACGATATGTAGAAAAGGTTTGCTCTCCCTAAGATGTTGGATATGCTCACTCAAGTTGAGAAAGTAATGGGCACGGACAATACCTCTACCCATCTTGTTTCTTCAAGAAAGGAAAGAAACAAAGGAAAAAACAATTCTTTTAAAGGATAGAATGATGATAGCTCTAGTGTCAAGAGTATTAAAGTTGCTAAAGGTATGAAAAAGGAGAAGGACAAAGGGACATGTCACCAATGTGAAAAGCTTAGTCATTGGAGTTGTAATTACAAAGAGTACATTGAGACCATAAAGGTTAAGAAGCTTCTACTTCAAGTACGAAAATTGAACCTTTTTATATTTGGTACATGATACCATATTCTACCAATTGGTTTTAATATGTTTGATATATTAAAGGGACCAATCAAGAAAGTAAGTAATGAAATAGAAAGATGATGAGGCAATCAATTGCATTTATGTTTTATGAAAACATTTAAATTTTGATTTAGGGCTAGTTTGGTATCTTAGTACAGTGCATTTGGGACCAACATGGTGAGAAATTGGACTAAAAGACAAAACACTTTAAAAAGTTAAATTACCATTTTATCTCTACTTTCAATTTTTTATTATTTTATTAAAAACATATATACACACACACTCAATGGACATTTTATTTATTTCGATCTCACCACTCAACTAAATTCGCCCATAGTTTAAACATTGGCTTAATATCTAAATATGCCTTCCATGTTTGCTACAAAATGGAATTAAGCATTCAATGTTTAATTGCATGAAAATCAGTCATAAACATTTCAAAATAACAGAATTAAGTACATTTTCGTTAAATTCTTTAATTTCCATTACTCTTGCACAGTAATAAAACTTAATGGCATTAGACGGAGTTAACAGAAATATCATTAATTCTGTTATTTTAAAACGTTTAGGACTGATTTTCATGCAATTATGCAATTAAGCATTGAAAGTATAATTTTATTTTGTGGTAAATGTGGAAGGCATATTTGGGTATTAAACCATTAAACATTGGATGTTCAAAGTTTTGGCAAACGTGAGCCAAATTTTTGGATGTTTTATTGTGATCGACTCCATGGTTGAATACTATTTATGTTTTGAGCATATTGTTTAAGTTGTTCGCTTTGGATGCTTAGCCATTTATCTAGATACCTCCTTTTAATCAAAATTTAGTATGGAATGGTTTTACAACCTGACTTTATGTCCTTATATTGAAATTGCCAATTAAAATTATATAAGATAATCAAAATCATAACAATTAGTTATGTAAGTCATGAACAAGATTTTGGTGTAGATGTAACAAAAAAAAAACCACATATTGATTGGAATCAAATTTTTTTTTTTTGCCTTAAAAAATTTGATGCTTTGACATAATATGATTATGAAGCATGCTTAATTGGAAGTCACCCGTCTAGCTGGAAGATCTAAGACGAAGACCGTTTGTAGCTAAGGTCATTGTTGACTACATAAGAAGATTCATGCAAAATGAATTGTGTATACTAATACAACACGTCTCATTCAATGAAATAATCTCAACACAAACTGTAGAAGGGAATGATACTAAAATCACTGGATACATGGCTATACACGTATCAGATAGATATTTTAAAATCACTAGATACATGGCTTGAGAAGCATGCATACTCCAAGCATTGTGAGTTTCGGCCCTGAGAATTTACTTCCCAATTGTCGTAATGTATAATTTTGAAAACTCAACTTTTAGATGTAAAATTAAGAATCGCCATCAATATTTTTATCTAAGTGTGCTTAACCAGCTATTTAAATCTAACATTTTAAAAGATATCTTAAATTTAATTAAAGATCTTAATAGATTAGGTACATGTTTCGAATATATATTAATATTAATATATTATATATAAATATATATTTATATAATTACAAAATGCCTAAGTAATCGGCCACCTCATGTAGTATTAAGTTGTACAGAATTTGGCTTAAAGATAAAAATCATGAGAGATTTTACTACCACACATCAACTAAGGGTTTAGATGCAAGAACTTATCGGAGTTGATGTTACACTGAGGGTGGATATATAGTGCACGTGCAGGGAATAACGATTCAATGTTTCTTACTATTGTTGGTATTGTTTGTTAACTTCCTCATTTCATTCTTAATTACCATACTTTGATTTGTTTTCATGGGGGGGAAAGAGGAACGAAGAAAATAAGTTGCACCTTTTTGATCTTCTGGTACAAGAAGACCGAAGAAAATATGAATGAATTTACATGGATTTTATACGTTTCTTTCAAATTCAATCCTTTTAAATACCCGTTTAACTAAATTTAATGCTTCATTTATAATTTAACCCTTATCTCTTTCTCTTTCTTCTCATTTTCTATCATTCATACCAAAGACAATGAAAAAAAATTCATTTCCCAATTATTATTTCTTTCCTCAACTTTTTTCCTTTCCTCCATTTTCATCCTCTCCTTCCAAGCATACACGGTGTAAAGCTTTGCGGAAGTGGAATAAAGAGACTTGTTATACAAGTACTTAATACATCAAGCCTAAAAGGAATGGTAAGAGCGGTGGGGTATAGCTTATGTGGAGCAATTTGCCGGCATTTGCAGCCTAAATTGTTGTGATTAGAGGAGAGAAAATGGCCAAGCCACTGCTTTTTAGTGAATCAGAATGAGCAGATGGACAGAATGGAGGTTTCTTTCTTTCTTTTCTTATTATTGTTTTGAAGAATAAATGGAAGAGTGACACTAAAAACAAGATGAATGAAAATAGTTTACGTTTATTTCAATTCAGACGAGTAACCTGTTGATACTCTAGTCAAAAGAGTGAAAGCAATAAATGATGCAACAATGGTCAACGTTAGAAGAATACAAAAAAAGACTTGAAAGATAATAATCCGGAAAGATATGACATAACGGAATTTAGAAAAACACATTGCTTTAAATAGGAATGAATGAAGGAAAAAAATTCACGCTAACGATTTAATGTGAAACAATATATTTGTTCATATAACTTGCTCAATATTGAGACAAAAGCTTCAGGCTTTACATGATAGGAATGATAGAAAAAGTTAAAGATAAAAAATTTGCTAATCTATGATTAAGCTACAAAATAGAAAAATAATTATGAAATCTAAACATTAGATTATCAAGTTTTCTATCATTATCCTTTTTTATCCTTCCTATCAAGCAAAATCTTAATGATAACGATGATAATATTATTTTGAAGAAATTTATTTTAGTATATTGCAATAATCAATCCTAATTTTTTGCTTGGGGCTCAACCAATTAGTCAATATTTTTTTTTATATTAATAACCCTTAAGAGTACTTGTGGTAAAGCGAAAATATGGACCTTAGGGTACTGAACGTGGACGGAGCATTTCATTTTAAAATCCCACGAGGTCGAAATTTGGCAATAACTTGGGCTGAAAGGTAATATCCTTGTTAGATATCTAAGATTCAAAGAATATCAGACATATAGAAGGCATGGTGAACCAAATATGATAATACTGTGTTAAAGGATATGAGAATATTGCAGCAGGCATGAAAGATCAGATTTTTCCGAAACAAAAATCCGCAGGACAAACACAACAGTAATCACGAGATCAGATAAAGGAGTATGAAGAATGCAAACGTTGTCAATAGCTGTTCCTCTTGATCATAAGCTTGATGTGATGCTTTACTTGATTTCTCAACTTCTATTATAGTCATTGCTCTCTACGCAATGAGCACCCTGATATCCTTAATCTACAATCAAAATGCTTGATCTAATGTACCCAAGTAGATTAAAGAATGCATGATCCAAATTGTTATCCGGACAATGTGAAATATTTCAGAACATGCAGCACGGTCACAAATCACACCTCTGCATGATATAAAAGAAATTACCATAGCATATTCAAGCATCTCTATTTGTGAAGTAAAAAGCTTGTAACCAAAAATAGAGGCAAAAAGCTAAAATGCCTTAGTTGCAATGAAACACAAAACAAGAAACTACAACCTAAAAAAATTTGAACTTATTCAACATCATGTTGATTAACAGAAATACAAGAAAATGCAAGGTCCCAAACTCAAGGTTCTTAATTTATCCAATTCGCACCCCCCCTCTCCCCCCCGCCCCCCCCCCCCCCCCCCCCCCCCCCCCCCCTTTTTTCTCTCTCCCCATGCAGTAAGTAATGCCAAAGTTCAAAGCAAAGCAACCAAACTTTCCAGAAAGATCCAGCAGAGATTGTTATATTGAATCAGTTGGCCATGAATGCCAAGAGGCATAGAAATAAGGAATCATGAGGACTCATCTAAACTGACATTAAACAAAACTGGCAGGCCAGAAGAAGGTAAAACCTTTAAAAATATATATATATACAGAATACGGAATCTTTTATTGAGCAATATTCAGAAAATTCTCTATCATTTTCAAAAGCCTCCTGCAAGGACAAGAGTGTGATGCTTGGTAAAGATAAACTATACCCATAAAACATGAGATTCTGTTGGAGTGACTTACAAGTTCATCTTCAGTGAATCATTTATCATGAAGTAAGATCCCCAGGAGCTTTGAAGAGTTCAAAGAATTCATCTAACAAGAACATAGATAAGTACGGTTCCACTTCTTTTGCAGGAGAATGGAATGTCTACTCAGTTATACTTCTGCTTGACAATTTCTCCCACATATAATGAAGAAAAACAAATATCAATGTAAGAAACAACTTTGAGAATCACTCAAAAGATTAATAAATATAGGGAAAATAGTAACTATTACCTCAAGAAACAAGGCTGATATTAGGAAATGTCTGCAGGTGTGAGGTCCAAGAAGAAAAAGGAGTAGAGAAGGAAGAAGTATGATATGAATAGTGAAGCCATGGTGTATGACAAAGCAGGGTGGCAGAAAATTACTCAACCGATATTTGGAAACCAGGGCCTTGACTGGAAATCTTAAACAGAGCTCCTAGATGAGATCTACCAGGAAACAAGCAGAGGCTTAACACCGCAAAAGAAATGCCTCGTATAACATTGTGTGAAAGAAATATAACACAAAAATCAGTAAGAAAATAGAGCTTTGGGACAGATGTACTGTTCACATTGGGTTTTACCAAATGACATCATTTTCAGATTTATACAATGCATAAATATGAAATTCAGAAGACACAACTGTCAACTGAATAGCATATTTTTTAAAATAACAGAATCAACTAGACATGAACTCTATACATCTCCAACAATGGGAAATGAATTTACAGATTCCTCTTCCTCATTCACCAAAAGATTGTCAAATGTAATCAGCCCATATCTTGTTGCAGTGTTTATCCCTCTGTATCAATATTATCATCACTTGAAGACAATTGTCTATTATCTGACAATGAAAGTCGCCTGGGGTTCGTAGAGCCTGCTTCAGCAAGCCCCTCAGATGACAGGTTTAACCCAGCAGTTCCTGAAGAAGACCCCAAGAAACGGCGAACTGGGGCATCAGATGGAGATGATGCAGAGTAATTGTATGTGAAAATTCCCATAGGATGGTTAAACTTGCAACTTGGACCAAACTTGCAAATTCCATATCGAGAATAGAAAATGCATAGAGGTTCACCCTGTTAAAATGAAAAAGTAGCAATATCAATAATGTAAAAAATATCAAGTAACAAAAGGACAAAACTAGCAACATAATAAAAGCATGTCTGCACATAGTAGGGAACTCCTTGTAAATTAATCACATGCACCAAAAATAAATGGGAATATCGCATAGAAGAGAAAATGACAAGTACAAAAGCCAACCTCAAACCAGAATGAATATGTGAGATGGATAATGGATAAGCAAAACATAACATTCTAAGCTTGTTAAAAGTGAAAATAAGTCGCAATAGTAACATTCAACAAGTGAAGACAAATCTGAACGACATGAAAGCTTCAAAATGGGTGCCGAAGATACAGCTCTCGACCATAAGAAATCGATGTACAGTAATTAAGAATGAAAGGAGGAAGTTAACTTGAGTGAAACCTTGTAACCTAAGTTACATAGACTCAGGTATGGGTATCTGGTACAGATATGTAACCAAGGGTCTGACTCCCCTTTCTTCCTAAATTTTGGACAAATGGAGTAGTCTACGAAGAATCTGAAAATTGGATATGGATACATGGATATCTTTTACATTAATGTTATAAAAAAATAGTATACAAAAATTGAAATCCCAAAACTGACGAAATTTTCAATTTAAGAATAGGACTATAGTAGCAATATATTATATTCTATTGTATTACATATATATATATATATATATATATATATATATATATATATATATATATATATATATATTAGTAGCTTAGCATATACCATTCCAATATTCTAACTGTGTTTTTCCCTTTTTTGACATAAACTTAAAGATAATTAAAAGGGGCCACAAAAGCCAACTACATGCGCTTAAGGCTTATCTAGAATCCTTCTTGTCATTTCAATCTTCCTTCTCATTTCCTTTTTCTGATCAAACGCCAAGGTTCTGTCCAAATCAAGAATATTTGCCCCTTTTTTTCTGATCAAACAACTGAAGGCAGAAGTATGGTGCAGTGTCAGAAGAGAACTGGGGGTACAATGAAGCTAGTTTCAAATCCTTTTAGTCTTCCTTCTTATTTTTCCCTTTTATACCTCTCCATCTTCCCAGACGAGAATGCTTTCTCTTATACCTAATTTTTTTGGTTAATTTTTGGGTTGGGTTTTCATCAATTTGGTGCTCACATATCCCAGCAATAACCCATTGTCTCTGCTGTTCACTTTCTTCACTTGGTATTTGATTTGCCTCACTTTCTTAATTCGGAGTCTGAATAAACAGTGCCATCTCAGATGCATATTCTGCACCCAAATCCATGTTGTATTAACATGGGTATGGTGCCCCAAAATGCCGAATCCATGTTACAAAGCTTTCAACTCAACTAATCTATCCTCAAAAAACAGATACACAACTATTTTCACCTAAAAAAAAAATCTCAGCATCAAAATTGGTTGCACAATTAGAATTTAACATTTACAGTTCATACTATCTGATCAGAACTAAAGAAAAAAATGAGCACAACGTCAATGAATTCTTCAAAGAAAGAGTCTTAGCAATTTTCATAGGAATATTGACACCGCCCTAAACCACATTGGACACCCAAAGATTTAGGGTAAAACAAGATGAAGTTCATATGCAAGCTTTATGAGGATCCTGTGGTAAGACTTAAAGTTTATCATTACAAAGTTTATGGTTTTAAGTTGAAAGATTAAACCCTACAGTTAGTGCAAAAAAGTTCAACTATATTGGTTCTGTTATTCTATCAACAGAACTTTGCTCTCAATCATTTATTATGTCAACTCGAAGCTAACAGCAATATTCTTGTCATGATTACCACAAATTTTTGGACTACTTTTTTACCCTGGAGATGGCTAATGGTTGGATCTATTGAAAAGTCCTGAGGAATTTTAACATGGTTCAAGTTATTAACCTGATACAGGATGAAAGGAGGACGGGAAGAGAGAAAAGATAGGAGGGGGAAAGAGAGAAAAGAGTAGAAGGGAAACTGGAGAGAGAATCTAATATCTATATCAAAGCATTCAAAACTTGCCGCAAATTAGCACAGTGAAACACACATAACTAACCCTAAATTTGAGTTTAGAAATACCAAAAAACAAAACTTATATCAAAATAGAAATAACATAATTTCTTCCTCCAATGCTTTGTCCTCCATTAACTCATCGTCACTGCAACATAAAAATTTTATTCATAATAGCTTTAACATGTTAAGATTTTATTTTATTTATTCTACATGAATCAAGACCAATTTCTCATGGTGCTGTCGTAACTCTCCGCAGAACTAGAATCATATTGCTATTCTTCTAAACAATGAAATCCTCATTCAACCACCTTAGTCATCCTAGAATATTGGTACAAGCACCTCATATCTTCAATGTGACATATACACGCTATTAGTACAGTAGCTGCAATAAATTGCAGCGACCTAGTTCTTGATTCCAGTAATTCACTCAAAACTCAACCATTGCCTAATAGCCTTAGACCTTTTAATCGACAAACATAACCCCTAAAATCCTTATTTGCAAAACCCAAATATACATGCAAGGAGATCATTCCTTGTCCCATGTCAATACGTAACAACTTATTTTTTATGCCAATTCCTTCTAATGTAATTTAAAATTTTTTATGGCAACCACAGAATGACCAATTGCCAAGCAATAGAATCAAGGAAAATATCCATTTTTTAACATAAAAAAGTTTATTAGCTTGGGTTTAAAACCCAACAATTAGGAAACCAAACTTTTCAAGAGAATTAAAAGGTCATGTAGGTTGAGGTAATAGGTAGGGAATGGCATATTTTTATGTATCATGAAGACTAGGCTTAAAAAGCCATAATACTTTGAACAGATCAATATTCGAAAGTAAATTGAAAAACAGAATTACCACTAAATACATAACTCACCGGACGTAAAGGAAGGCCTATAGGACTCAACAGACAATCAGGGGCAGGAAGAACTCTCTCTCTCGGGTGATGAAACCTACAAACTGCACCAAATTTACAATCTCCTGTCTTCATGTAAAACTGGCACTCTGGCTGACCAGGTCTCTCTGGAAATACATTTTCCCTCTGCAATGCATAAAAACCCACAGGGACAGAGCCAGCACGAAATTGAGAAAAGGATGCTTGAGATCCTGCAGTTGCTGATTCATTCTGGCGTGAGGTTCCATAGATCTGATTATTTCCATTTGTCTGCCGCAGGTTCTCTGAAGAAGAGACTGATGGCAGTTGACCCTGGAAAAATGAGGAGTATTAGAATGGTAGCACTTCTCTCTCTTTTTTTGGATGGTAAATGGTAACACTTCTCAGAGATCACAACTTACATGCTGCATCGATGCTTGCTAGTCAAAGTGAAAATCAACTTACCGAATCAAATTCTGTATAACTAAATATATACAAAAAAAAATAAAAGAGCAGATGTATGCTCTCAGGCATTCTGACACAGTTACAAAGCTAGAAATGACATCAAGCCATTTGGACCAAGCCAAAAAAAAAACCCTCAGCTCTAGAGATAGCCCCAACTGTAACATTACCATAAAACATTTGCTCTTCAATGAAAACACATTCATGAACAGGTTGTGGTTTATAGCATACAGTTGATAATGTATTCACAAGGAGATAGACTAGCAATTTTTGTAGAAACAGGCAGCTAATCAAATATGTTAAAGTTAAGCTACAAATTTCCGATTCAATTTCACTCTCATTTCTAAATTGTCAAGTAACTTAACAATCACTGATATAGTTTTAAAAGAAACTTCAGCACTTTATGTTTACTTTTACCAAAGAACAAACTGGTGCAACCAGCATATGAACTTATTCTGATTAAGAGTTAATTTCCAATCCAACTCACCTGCTGATAAGAGTTGACCCAGAGTTTGACATACTTATTTAATTCTAAACCATAAAACCTACTAATAACTAATAAGCATGATAAGAAATAAATGGCTTAGGCCTAAATGAATATCAACCAAATCTGCAGTGAATCATACTTGTATGAGCACATCATCAGCCAGCCACAAGTGTCTCCAACAACAAAAAGCAATACAATTCCACTAACACTGGAAACAGCACCAATACTGTCTCTTGTGATCCCCAAGGCTTTATCCAACTTCCATCAGACTTAATTCTAGGCTCCCTTAGGGCAACCAAATTGCCACTAATTTCATGTTAATCACAAGTATCAGAAAACAACCGTTTCTGTGGCTTCTGAAAATTAGCTCCAACAAATAATGCTCATCAAATATTAGCATTGCGCAACCGTAACCAAGCTAAAAACAAGATTCTTCTTAAGAGGAAAAAAAATGTCATTGGTTGAAATTGCACCATTACAGCCTGCTGCAAATGCATTTTATTCAGGCCCAGGAAAAGATAAAAGGTGATCTACCATAAAACAAACCTTTAGAGAAGAAAGTGGATAAAGCTTCTTTGAAAATATTAGGGCACCTCTTGACTCAAGAGACAAATATTATTATTTTCCAAACACAAAACATTAGCACATCAACAACTATAATTCTAAAAAGTTGCCTGACTTGTCACCTTTAATGTTGTCCAAACCCATGTATACACTAAACTGGCATGCTTAATGAAGAAAGCATTATTAATGAGCTAAGGAAAAGCTTACACTGTAAGCATTCCACCCTGGAACTGATACCATCCCTTGGGGTAAAATCAAAGGTGCATAACTTGAAGGACCTTGCCAACGGGGGCTGGGAATGAAAGATGCCCTTGACCAATCTGTAATCCCTCCTGGATATGACTGCTGACCAGGAGTGGTTGGAGAGGGGACAGTTGGATAAATAGGAGAGCCACGCAATGAAACCATCATATTAGTTGGCTGAGGATGGTGGAATTTACAAGTGCTCCCAAACTTGCATTGTCCAGTTCTTAGATAATAAGCACACTCAGTCTCATTCTATTTGAAAGAAAAGCAAAAGGAAAACAAGTTACATTAGGCCTATGAAACACTGATAACCAAAAACCACATTTTAGAAACCAATCATTGAAGAAATACAGCTTGCCTTAACAGGTCCAAACTTATACAACAATTCAACCTCAATGTTGAGGCCAACAATGGTCTTAAATTCAGCAGTATTTTTTGTTCATGGAATCCATATTTAAAGTTAAAAACCAATTCATAACTCAAAACTGAAAAGAGAAGAGGTTCTTTTTGAGTGATAGAAAGTGATAAACATTTTACTTATGATCCTTGTCTATGTGTATGTATTATTCATATCGGATCTAAATGATAAACAGATTAATATTCAGTCAATATGACTGTACAATTGGACAAGCTTAAGTGGAAGGTATCAATATCTGCCTTTTGCTAAAGTTTGTCCAATAAAAAAAATTGTAGTTTTTGTTTTGAAAAGACCAAGGAACAAACAAACATGAAACAGGATGAAACCTGGATGTTGACTTAAAATTTGTATTGTTATAAAATTGCATTGTAAGGAGTGAAAGGAAAAAAATGAAGTCCAAACCGGGCGAAGAGGAAAGCCCAAAATATTTAAAGAAACTCGCCCAGCTATCCCTGCTTTGTCTCTAGGATGATGAAACTTGCATGTAGCTCCAAATTTGCAAGTTCCTGTTTTCAGGTAGTACTGCACAGCAGTTAAGAGCAAACCATCAGTTGTCAAATCCAAACATACATGAAAATGAG
Source organism: Heritiera fomes (assembly GCA_032173925.1). Taxonomy (NCBI): domain Eukaryota; kingdom Viridiplantae; phylum Streptophyta; class Magnoliopsida; order Malvales; family Malvaceae; genus Heritiera; species Heritiera fomes. The sequence continues at coordinate 24,867,464 of JAPDPM010000001.1, forward strand.
AAACAAAAAATATTTGACATGAGGCAGTAAAACCAAAAGAATAGCTTCTGTCAAGATTGCAATTTGGCTTCCAATGCAAAAAAAAAAAAAAAACCACACACACACACACAAAACAAAACAAAACAAAAACAAAAACCACAACAACACCAACAACAACAAGGAGTCACTGCTACCTTTGCCTTTCTAGAATAGAAAGAGTCAATAACGTACAAGAATAAAGAAAATATTATGAGAAGCCAATCCTCTAGTCAAGATGAGGATTTGGACTAAAGCTTGATTGCTATGTCAAACCACTAGAAAGAGAAATAAACCTTTTTCAATCCAAATTATTAGCACATTACCATTTTCTTAGTTTCTTTACTTGTTTATTTTCTTATACTAGGATCAAGACAGGACTGGATCTGTCTTTATGAATTGCCCATGACAACAAACAGCTTTTGAGGCAAAAGCAGGGACAAAGGAGAAAGAGACCATATATGAAGTAATAGAAACCTTTATCATCAACAATCTTTGTTGCTTACACTATTATTTTCAGGAAATTTTCCTTTCACCTACATTCAAATGAGTCTCACTCTGTTAAACATCAATCAGGATTTCTTTCTAATTCTAAAAGTAATCCTTGTTTTCATTTTGAACTTTAAAAGTAGCAAGAACAATCATTTAATTCTAGTGCATCATCCATATAGGTGTGAACAAATAATGAACCGCAACACAATGGATCCAACAGTCAAATCCATAAAAATTCACGAATAAAAGCGTATTGAATTCGTAGAGAAACATCTGCATCAATTTAGAATATTGCATTCACTAAAATATTAAAATGTTTGACCATCATTTTATGGGTGAAATCTCCACGCAACAAATAAAATAAATTTCCACTTTAGATGCATAAAGGTAGTATACTTCGTACTAATCATACATTACAAATTTAAAGCACATATATAAAAGTAGTAACAATACTGTTACATGGGAAACCAAGGAATAAGTACATGCCTGACATTCAGGTTGTCCTACTCTTTCTGGAAACTCTCCTTTCATCTTTGCAGCGGCAATAGCCTGGAATTTGATATAATCTAAATAAACATTTCAAATGACAATTGATATTCAAAATCTCAAAGGAGTAGTATGACAAAGTTAAAATGAAATGACAGTAGCAAGTGAAGTATACCCATGCAGCAAGAGTGTGTGTGTGTGTGTGTGTGCATGTACAGAACCATGCTTATCTCTTAAGCATCTAATACTCTATATTACCAACAATTGGTTGGCGTGGGTGGCAAGCGGCCCTCGTCCCTTAAGCAAGGCCAAGGTTCGAATCATGACTTGTGTATGGAGTGCCAGTGTTGGGAGGAGGACAAGCCTAACCACGCTCTGCTTCTCCCGACTCCGGAATAGGCACCGAAGGTGGATACCGGAGGGTTTCGACCAAAAAAAATCTAATACTCTATATTTTCCTACAAGTTCTGTTTTAGAGTGATTTAGTAGTAAAGAGCCATGTGCAGAAGTTTCACATGTCTACAACTTCAACTAGCAATACCATGCCAATGATTATAATAAATGGCTTCTAAAATGGATAAAATTAAGACGCTCTTTGGCATTGTACCAATTATATCTCACTCAAAAAGCATTAACTCTGAATTCATAAGAATTGTCCAAACAAGCCCAATTTTATACCAGCTTTCGGTTAGGAGGATGATTAAAACGACATGTTGCCCCAAATCTACAAAGGCCTGTCCTGATATAATAAGAACAATCTGGTTCTCCAGGGCGTTCAGGATAGGAACTAGATTCCATCGTTTCACTGGTTCTCAAGTTCATTTGCCACATAGCATCTGAAATAATATTAAAGGAGTAGGTTCAGAAAATAAATGAAAAAACGGAGTCCAAGAACTACAAAGGGTATTGAAGTTTTCAATAAGTAAACAATTTTACTGGAATATACAACACTCTAAATTTCAATCTATATTAGCTTTAAAGTATCATGTATTTATCTGTTTGCATTTAAAATAGGCTCACTTGATGTTCTAACAGTCAAAGCATCAAAATGCAAACGGTTGAGAATTTACATGAAATAATTGGTATGGGAAGAACATCTCTTTAACAAACAAGATTCTGTCAAGCAGCAGTAAGAAATTTCATTCTAATCTTTGACTTTTTGCATGCCTCTGCAGTGGCTAAATTATTCAAGGAAAATAATGCAACTCTATTTTTTCTAATGCCTCAACAAAAGACGTTTACAAAACCTTTTATGTTTTTCTACTCCTTTTCAAGATCCAAACTGGTCTCAACTAACTTAAGAATGTTTACACCAAGAAGATAAAATTTCATTTTCAAAAACTCAACATCTGAAGGAAGCATGAAGATCAACCATGCTCGTTGCAGAAAGTTTAAGAAAACAAATAAATGTAGCAATATTCTATTAAACAAAAATATACTTTATCTTAGAATATGCATCCAGTACACTTAAGACTTTGCTTAAAAGTAGCATCTTATACAAGATAACTGAAATAAAGAAAATAAAGAAAAGGTAAAAGATAAAAGACTCAGTTGAAGTAAAATCATTGAAGTGATAAATCCAGTTCAAAGAAAATACTACCAGAAACCAGAATATTAGTTTAACCAAAGAGAAATGGTAATCAGAGAAAAGAGCTTTTATTCTTCACCATTTTGGAACATGAGACTAAACTATTATGTCTAGAATAAGCTTGGTTTATATAGATTCTCCATATTAAAATCATATGTGGTTAACATAGAGAGTCCATGTTCAAGTTACATGAGCCACAATACAATTTATATCTGAAGTGATAATATGATTCTTACAATCACATGTAGCAGCTCTGATATATGAAGCGAATATGATTGGATTGAGCTGAAGGGAGATGGAGTGATGCCTCTCCCTTGTTTGGAAAAAATTTAAAAGAGAAAGAGAGATTTGAAGGGTTACTCAGAAATATCCAACTCTCCTTTTGTTTTTATTCCATCCAAGTTTGAGGGCTTTCGAGAGAAAAAAATCCTCGTTAAAAAATTTTCATTGATGAAAGAAAGTTGATCTTTTATTACCCTTTCATTTTAACATATAAATGATGTAGCTGTTAAAGAAAGATTATAAGCTATGATTTCATTTCCTTGTCACTATGGTAACCTACCAGTTCCTTTGCTTTCTATTGATTTTAAGAAATCAATTGAACACGGCGGAATAGTAAGATGAGCAGGTAGATCTAAAGAACATGGAAAATAAGACAAAAAGATAAATATTTCTTCTCTTTTATGTCTATCCAAAGCCAATACTCATTGATGAATCATGATTCGAAGTTCTGTCTCACTCTTCCTGTATGATGACCATGGTTTCATATAAATAACATATACATGCAAATAAGGCAAAATTTCAGTATATTCGATTATCAACCCCAACCTTTTGCTTCAAAAGAATAATAATAAAGAAAGACCACCTATTTACTCTGGAAAGGAATTTCAAAGAAATGACAAAAGGAAAACAGAAAATATGAAGTAAATTATTTTTTCGCCACCTAATTTCAAAGAATAATAATAAAGGCAGGCACGTACCCGGCATGATTTATGAAAAAGCATCAGCCAAAGATGCCAAATTTTGACTTGTAACTTTCACAAAAGAGAAGAGAAGAAAAGGATTATTTAGTCTAAGACCTATTTCCGCTAATGCCTAATTGCATTTCCACAAACAGTGAAGGAGAAAATGAAGAACCAACCTTAAAATTTATATAACCCCCCATCAAACAGTGATAAAAAGCTGTAAAAAGCCACCAGCTAGAACGACCATAGCCATCTAAATTGCACTTGCTGAACTGAACAGTTCATAATTTCAAATATAGAAAATTAATGCAGCTCAATGTTCAGCATTATCAAATCAAATTCATTGAAAGATACAGAGACGAGTTCTTTTTTTTCCTCAATCCAAAATTCATGATTTTTGTTACATATAAACAACTATACTTATTAGATTAAGCATAGCATTTTAGTCATTTATTAATTTTTCAACCACTATTTTGCTTTCTATTATTTGCCTTTCCGAGAGTAAAGAGTACAAAAAGACTGGCAGTAAAAGCAATAATCAAATAGAGCTTAATCCTATTAAAAAAAATAGAACTTCATCTTTTTCTACAATTAATAAAGCAATAAATGAAAAACAAAAGCAATAAGAAGAAAAAAAAAACACATAACGCAAAATTTTAAATTTCATTTTATTTCCTAGAACCTTAATTTGACTTTAAAAAATTAAGAACTCGGAATCTCAAATTAGTCCACGTCGGCAAAACAAAACTTGCAACAATTTATTCAAATTCACCGCACAATTGCACTGTTTTCTCAATAATTGAAACGCAATTAAGAATTTAAGATTAATAACTGAAATTTAAATTTTACATAATTTCTCAATTTAAAATTTAACTGAAAAATGGCTGATTTTAACAATGATCAAACCGGAATTCACCTTAGAAAATGGGCAAAAAGGACAATTCACAACAGGAAAATAACAAACAAAAACATATGAACTTGCATTTCTCTTGCGTTCCACAAAATAAAAAAAAAATAACATAAAAAAACAAAAATAAAAACAGAGTAAAGAAATTAACAAAGGCAGAGAGAGAGGCCTTGATTCAACGACGATGAAAGCGAGGTTCCTTCAGTCACGGCCACCGCCGCCGCTGCTGCTGTTCGGGACATCGGAATTCCTGCATCGAATGTGAAATCCATTCAGCAGTCATCTTCCTCCATCACCATCACCACTATTGTCACGTTAGCACCACCTCCACGCTGGAATTCTCATTCCCCCTTACAAACCACGCTGTCACTTTAGCCAAAACTCTCCCCCTCTCCTCCTTTCTAACTGAAACCGGAGAAACCAAAAAACGGTTACTTTTTTTTTTTTTCGAGAGGAGAAAGAAGAAATACTAAAAAGAGAGCTTTTGTTAACGAAAGTCTTTGTTTTCTAAAAAAACCACTTCTTTTTTATTTTTATTTTTGTGCTTTATTTTTTTTTTGGTAGAAGCCAAAGGGCGCTGTTTTCTCTTGTCCACAAAAACAAAAAAAATAAAAAATAAAAAGAGAGAATAAAAAACAACCATCCAAAGCCCACCAACTTTTTTTCTTTTCCTCTCCTTTCTTTCTTTTTTCTACTTTTTGTTCACCCGCGTTTTACACATACCGACGGTCATCGTTCTCTTCACTCGCGGGAGTATTGAATCACAACTCTACTCTCTTCTACAAGACGCCACGCGTGGCCGGATTATTTGTCATTGCTTCAGATCTTTTCTATTGGCCGTTTAAAATTCTTGCTTGACAGGTGTCATCATATAAAAGCGAGGGAACCTTTCTGCCGCTGTCCGAATAGAGTGGTGAAGGAAACCAGTTTTTCTATTGCCAGGTGGTCTTGTTTAATCTGTTTGGAGAAACTACTTTTTTTTATTGCTGGATATTTTTTGTATGATCAACTTTTCGTTTAGTCAAACAATAACAGCATCCTAAAATCGAAAACTTAAAGAGAAACAGTTGAAAATTTAGAAAAGGAAAAGAATCATTTGAACTTGTGACGTAACATTGAGTCCATTAATTGGAAAATAAAGAATTTAAATCTTTCATAATGATGTGAAATAAACTAATTAAACGCTTGAGAAATTGAAAATTTTAACGGACAAGAATTTTGTTTCTATCTTTACATTATCAACCATTTCCATCGATAAGATTTTATTAATAATTATAGGAATTGAATGTCTATTATGAACATAATTCTCCATTCAAAATTTTGTTCACATTTAAAGGAAATATTTGTAATTTTGCATTATAGAATTTATATATAACTTTTTATAAAAATATAATTATATACACAAAACTATTTTATCAATTATTATCCACGAAAGTATTAGTAATAGATAAAAGTTATAACATGCAAATTTAATAACCTAATCATTAAACGCAAAAAAAAAAAAAAACAAATCTATTTTTGTTAAAGGTGATTAGACACTTAATTACATTTATCTTTAAAAAAATCTTATGCTCCATTAAAGTTCTTAAAAATAATAAATACTAAGTTTAACTTTACCTAACAAAATAAAGTCAAAAGTCAATTACATGTGAAAAAGCGCTAATCCAAAAGATGGTACTAATTACTCTTATATTCTTAAAATGATATTAATTTAAATAATCTTCTATTTTTAATTAAATATTGTAATTTAAAAATTAAAAAGTTATTAAGATTTCTCCATCATTTTGATAAATTTTCTTAAAAAAATTTTCACCTCAATAATAATCAAGAAAACCCGTTCATTTTCATTGAAAGGCTTTGTATCAAATTTGTTAAATATTTTATGAAAAGAACATCAATTTATTTAGTTGTATTTGAAATTAATTTTTTTAATTTACTTCAAAAATTAAGCAATAATATTTTATATTTGAAAATTTTCTAAAATTTTTAATTATTTTGACGAAATTTAGAAAAATTTCTTATATAGAAATTTTTGAAGAAATTGCTTTTTGCAACTTACTAGGAGTTCCATCAATGGAAGATTCAAAATTTCATTTTTATGATGCATACAAAAAAACATGATCCTATAATTTAATTTCAATAATTTTATTTTTTGCATGCTAATTTTGTTTATTTTGTAAACTATAATTTTTTGAATATTTAAAGATAGGATAATTATCTTATATACCATCATTGGAGCTTTTAGATTTCACAAACAATGTTAGGATGATGACACATACTTTTTAAGAAATATTAAAAAAAATTCTCTTGGTCCTTTGGGTTTATGGCAATTTGATTATAACCCGAAAAGGCTTCCATAAAGCTAAGCACTTTTTTGACCAGATGAACATCTACTAGTTTTTTTTTTTTGAAAGTGGAATGATGTTTTATTAATGATAGAAAGATTCAATACATTCCTCAGTGACAATATCAGCTATAGCAGGACATTCGTCTATCCAGTGGGCATTCACACTCGTATTTAATGCAAGCCTTACCAATGTGTGGGCTGCTCTATTACAATCCCTCCTAGTATGTTCTACTTTGAAAAAATCAAAGCTCTTCTGTAGCTCCCTAGCCTCCATAATAAGATTTCCTATGCTGGACAGATTCCTTGTTGCAGATGAAATAGCCTTGATAATCTCCAGTGAGTCCCCTTCAAGAAAAACTGCATGAAATCCCAGCTCTCTCGATTTCTCTAGTGCTAGCAATGCAGCTTTAACCTCCACCACTCTTGGGTCTGTAACATGGGTAATCTGAACTGAAGAAGCTGCCAGTATATGTCCCCTGACGTCCCTTATAACCATTCCCAAGCCTCCAACTTCTTCGGTTTCCTTAAGCGCTCCATCAAAATTTGCTTTAACCCACCCATCAAGTGGGGCTTTCCATCTTGGAGTCTGGACAGTTGGTTGAAGTACCGACCTCGTTTGTGCCTCCATATACTCTTGTAGATAGCGTTTTGCAAATAGGGCAATTTGTTCTGGATTTCTCTGTTCTCCCCCCATGACTTCTGCATTTCGGTAGTGCCACAATCCAACATGCAATCATTAGCTCCTCCAGCTTTCCTGTAGCGTTCAAATTCATTAAAGTTACAAACCAGTCCCTGTTCTCCCTGCTTCCTACCTGGTCCCAACCTCCGTTTAAAGAAAGTTTCTCCCAAACAGCCTTAGATTTGTCGCAGCCACTGATCATGTGTTCTACCGTTTCCTCATGCTGTTTGCATCTTGGGCAAATCACATCTACAGCTATATTTCTCTTCTTTAAATTCCACAAAACAGGTAGACCCCCGTGCCTCAATCTCCAACAGAAAACTTTCACCTTGGTCGGGACTTGAGCTTTCCAAAGTGCCTTCCAATCTCGTGATATGTCACCAACAGTACTCTGCACACCTTCGTGGCTATCTCTTTGGCAAAGTGTTTTGTACGCACTGCGCACTGAGAAGACTCCATTATTTTCTGCCCCCCATATCATTTCATCTGGTTGTAGGAGCCGGCTAAGAGGTATGGTTTTGATCAGTCGTGCTTCCTGCCTGGTGAAAGTGGCATCAATTAATTCATCTTTCCATCGCCTGGTTCCGTTGTCAATCAAAATCTCAACCTTCGCATCCTTTGATATAGGATCTTCTCCAGTAGGTGTAGCCTGAGCCCTTGACGGCAGCCAAATGTCCTTCCAAATACGAATTTGGTTCCCCATTCCCACTCTCCAAATGATACCTTCTTGGATAACTTTCTTTGCCTTCCAAATACTTTGCCATGTCAAGGACGGATTAGAGCCCAGTTTAGACTCCAGGAATGATGTGTTTGGAAAGTATTTAGAGCTAAGTACCTTGAACACCAAAGACTCTGGATGTTTCAGCAGACGCCATCCTTGCTTTGCTAGCAGTGCTAAATTGAACTTCTCAAAATCTCTAAAGCCCAAACCCCCTTCCTCTTTGGGTAGACATAATGTTTTCCACCCAACCCAGTTAATGCCTTTCCCTTGCGATTTGGAGTTCCACCAATATTTCCTTACTATGCTACTCAATTCATTACATAAGCATTTGGGGAAGAGGAACATTGTCATAGCGTAGCTTGGTATTGCTTGGAGAACCGACTTGATAAAAACTTCCCTTCCTCCTTGTGATAGCAGTTTTTTACTCCACTGTTGCACCGCTCTCTGCATTCTCTGTGTGATTTCCCTAAACGCTTGCTTCCTTGTCCTTCCTACCAACATTGGTAGCCCGAGATACTTTTCAAGACTTGAGGTAGATTGAATACCCAGGTGCCGTTGCAATGCTTCACGAGTTGGCGTCATGACATTACCACCAAAGAATAAAGAAGATTTGTCCAGATTAATCTTTTGTCCCGAACTTTCTTCGTATTGCACTAACATGTTCCTCACCACATTGCATTCACTTTGTTTGGCTTTAAGAAAAAGCAAACTATCATCTGCAAAAAAAAGGTGAGTAATTCGGGGGCCATTGCGACTTGCTCTAGCACCTGTTATCTTTCCGTCTTTTTGTGCTTTGTGTAGAAGAGATGAGAATGCTTTTGTGCATAATAAGAACAGATATGGAGATAAAGGATCTCCTTGTCTGAGTCCTCGCTCTGGATAAAATTTATCAGTGCAAGAGCCATTAAATAAAACAGAGAAAGAAACTGTAGTCACACATTTCATAATCAATGAGATTATCCGGTCATTAAATCCTAGCTTCTTCATCACAGCTGCAAGGAAAGGCCATTCTACTCTATCATATGCTTTGCTCATGTCCAATTTGAGAGCCATATGTCCCTCTCTTCCTCTTTTTTTATTTTTGAGAGAATGCATTATTTCGTAAGCTATCAGAACATTATCAGAAATTAGTCTACCAGGTACAAATGCACTTTGATGCTCACTAATGCACTCCGGGAGAATTCGTTTGAGCCTATTAGCTATGGTCTTAGCTATAAGTTTATAAAGGACATTACAAAGGCTTATTGGTCGAAAATTGGCCATTGACTTGGGGTCTCTCAACTTAGGAATAAGCACAATATTTGTCTCATTAATATCCTGAATAGATTTATCCCCATTAAGGAAAGAAAGACAATAATTAGCGACATCGGGTCTTATTACAGACCAGAATTTTTGGAAAAACAAGGGGACATACCATCCGGGCCGGGTGCTTTATTTGGATGCATTTGGTTCAAGGCAACTGTGATCTCCTCCAGCTTAAAATCTGCAAGAAGAAACTCATTCATCTCGTTAGATACGCGTTTGTCAACTGCTTGGAGAATTTCATCAACGCCAGAGGGTCTTTGAGACTTAAAGAGCTTTGTAAAATAATCCATTATAACAGACTCTAGCATCTCTCCCTCCTCCACCCATTGCCCATCCTCGTTCTCCAGCCCCTGTATAAAATTATGTCTCCTTCTCTGTGTAGCATGGGCATGAAAGAAGGCTGTGTTTTTGTCCCCTTCCTTTAACCAGGTCACTCGTGATCTCTGACGCCAATAATCTTCCTCCTTAGCAAGTAGATTGTTAAGATCCTTACAAACCCGCTCCTCGACTTGTATCGCTTCTCGGGTTGGACTTCCTTCTCTTATGTTTTTCAGCTCCTTCGTCAACCCTTCTATTTTAGTCTGGCGTCCTCTGAAAGAGTTCCTGTTCCACTCTCGAAGTCGTTCTGTTGTATGGGCTATCTTCTCCACCACCGACCCACATCTGCTACTCTGCCAGCTGTCTTCTATAATTTTTTTACAGTCCTCCTCGTGTGTCCACAACGCCTCAAAATAAAACCGCCCTTTCGCCCTTCTTCTATTCATCCTTCGATTTCTCCTTGTGGACACCAAAATAGGTTGATGATCAGAAACTGAGCTGGTTAACGTAGTTACGCTGTAATATGGAAAAAGATCAATCCATTCCTTATTACCTACCGCTCTATCCAACCGTTCCCGAATTAAATTCTCTGTATCATTCCCTCTCTGCCATGTGAAGCAAGCTCCCTCATAACCCAAATCCTGTAGACCCAACTCCTCAAGCGCTTCTTTAAATAATAACATTTGTCCTATCGGTCTGTTCACACCACCTGATTTCTCTGTATCCCAAAGAATTTCATTGAAATCCCCCAAACACAGCCAAGGCTTTCGACTCTCTCTAGATAAGCTCTTTAACAAGGTCCAAGAAACATGTCGTAAATTGGTCCTTGGTTCTCCATAAAAACCAGTAACACGCCATTCCTTATTTTCCTCATCGGTAACCTCCATATCTATATGATTCTTTGAGTAGCTTTTCAAGCTTAGAACAACCTCTTCTTTCCACATGATAGCCAGACCTCCACTAGAACCTACAGCATCAACTCCGAAAACTGAGCTCATGTTGCATTTCCTGCGGACCACATCCAACTTACTGACTTTTAGTTTGGTCTCGCTAAGAAACACAACATCGGGACCTTCTCTCTTCAAAAGATTTTGAAGAGCTCGAACTGCTCGTGGGTTCCCAAGCCCACGGCAGTTCCATGCTATGCACTTCATTGGGATCGGCGGGATTAGATTCCAGTCTCCGCCGATACTCCAGAGAAATTTCCATCTAAATCCTCGAGACCCCTGCTTCTTTTCAGCTCACAATCTATATCCATCAAAGCAACCTCTGTCAGCTGATTGCGTTGTTTTCGCTTTCCTAATAACACCAACTCATCCTCTTCCTTCTTCTTGATTTCACGAGCCATTTTCTTCCACTTAGCACGTTGTTGACCTCTAGCCTTTTCTCCCTCTCTACCCGCATCCTCTGTGTTCTCGTTGTTGATCCCATGCTGGTGATTGAGAGGTTGGTCGAGTATTTGTGTCTTCACAATGGATTGTGTTTCCACATTGTACACTGCATGAATATTTCGATTCCCATTGGTTGCATACACATCCTCAGTCATTACCTGCTCCCCACGTGTATCACCTTTCAGTTGGTCTGCATGTAAGCACTCGGGTGGACCAACCAGATTTGACTTCCCAACATTTCCTTCATTACCCCCTGATTTTCCTACTAAATTTAAGGATCTGTGATCAGCACTTCCAATAATTCCGTTATTCTTGTCTGTTCCCTCCGAATATTGCTTTCCTTTTTCCAGGATACTTTCCAAAGCAATCTGTCTTTCCTTTAGTGAATTGACCCCCCGGTCATCTCCACCAAATCCCGATGCCACTTTACCTGAACTTTCCGATCTTGGTTGCTTCCCCGTTGCCTGGCTACTCCCATATCTTCCACCGAATTGTTTCTGTTTCTTTATAGGAGATGCTCGTAACCAGTCTCCATATTGGTAAACAGGTTCCTCAGATCCATCCTCCTTGTGTAAATCTTCACAATCAACATCACAATGTCCTAAACGTCCACACCAATAGCAGAATATAATCAGCCTTTCATATTTAATCCATCCCCTTACACCGTTTTTCCCGACTATGATCGCCCGCCGCAGAGGTTTAGTAACATCAACTGCCACTCTTATTCTTAAGAATTGAGCCCATCCACCCACATCTAGACTTGCGTCCACTTCTATCACTCTACCAATCTTTTCTCCCAGTTTCGTTGCAAAAGTTTGGTTTCTCATTCCCAGCGGAAGGTCATAGATCCGGATCCAGAATAATGCTTCAGTAAAGACATACTCCTCCGGGCGTAACTCTGCTCTATATTCTTTTAATAAAAGAATATGCTGGTCAAAAGACCAAGGGGAACCTTCAATAACACGATTTCTGTCTGCCAAGGAGGCAAACTTGAACAAAAAAAGGTTTTCCTCCAGTGCTAGTATGTTCACTTCCTTGGCTAATTTCCACACTACACGTAGAGTACCCATCATTGCTTCTTTTTTAAACTGTCTACTAGTGAAAAGTTTACCAACCATCCATCTCTGATCTTCGGATGACTGTGTTTCGATGCCTTCAACTTCCGGATCAAAACTATCCAGTTCATCCTCAGTAAGTTTCAGATTCCTCCACATATCTGCCAATCCCTCCTCCATTCTCCAGTCTAGTGACTCTGAGAAAAACTTAACTAACGGAACCACTACTAGAACACAACTCACAAAGCCTCAAAGACCATCCAGCCGAGATAATCCCAAGGCAGTAACTCACTTGCACCTAGACAAGACTAAGAGAACTTCTACAAACCCTAAGGCAGAGAAATCTATGTTTGATAGAGGAAAACTATATTTAAGGCAAGCGTTATTTAAATATGTAGGATCCATATACATTTACCACTTGCTATTGGCCTTTTTCACCATTACAATGTTAGACAACTACTCAGAGTATCTCACTTCCCAGATGGATTCTATGGCTAGGATCTTATCCACTTTCCTCCTTTAATGCTTGTATTTGCTCAAAGGTGAACCTTCTTTTCTTTTGCTTCACAAGGTGAGCTGCGAGATCTACATCCAAAGAATGCATGATTACTCTTGGGTTTAATCCAAGCATATCCGTAGCTTGACCAGGGTAATACATCAAGATGTTTCATCAACATGTTTATACACTTTAGGTATAAAAAGATAGGAATAGGCTTATTTTCATTAGTTTCTTCCCTGAGATCCAACTTGCCAACAGATAAAGCTTGGGCGAGCTGCTAGTCAATCATATTAATGTCTTGTTTGCTTGCCCGATTTTTGCTTGATTTGATTATAACCATCATCAACCAACTTTTTCTTCCATCTCTGGTTATGTCACGACTCGAAAGCCACGACAATACCCCTTTTCATGTATGAATGCATAGAAATTAGGACTACTTTTTCACTTTCTATACTTATTTTGTCTAAGTGCAGTATAGTGAAATTTATTTAAGGACATTAACTCCCTTCCCTATTTTTATCATTTTGCCCAGACTAATTACCTGCATAAAACTCATAATCTATGTACAGATAAGTAATTCCTACAGTAGTAGTTGATTTATAATCTTCAATTATTATCTTTTAATTCACCTTATCTCTTTCACTTATTAAATCTAAGATTCTCCACAACATCAGTCCATTTCTAATTATTGTATTTCATCCATCACCTCATATCTTTTTACTTAACCACTTGTTTATGCCATCATATCATATACTCATATTACTGCAAGCATTGGAAATTTCATAAGTTATCATTAACATGAGCTAGATACTACTCACTATATTATGTCACATCCCATCTTATAGTACTGAATTAAAAGCAATCTGAAATTGATATTAAATACAAAAGAATAGTGTATACTCAAAAGTACTCAAAATAATCTCCTTAGAGAGTTGGGACTATATATTAGGCTTGAACTATTTTAGATAGCTCCAAAATACTCTCCCAACTCTATGCTCAATCTGTAAAAGGTTAAACAACGTTTAATGAGCAAAGGCTCAGTAAGTCATCTATATAAGTGCAGAATTTGACTTATAATGTCCTAATGCAAATGCGTTATGTCACTTGATGTGAATTCACTATTAAATCACTCTCTTATTCACCATGTAGAATATACAAATTATATTCTCAATCTCAATATGGTGATACTACCACTTGTCATATGATGCCTAAACCATAACATCATATCATGTCTCTTTTGCATGTGATCATACATGAGATGTATGCAGTCTCAAAAAGTATAATATATATTTTCAAAACATGTTTCAAAACATGTGTGATATTAAAACATCTCGGTTTTACTTTTAAGACATGCTTTAAAGTATGCACATTTCTCATCTCATGTCACATGTAACTTTTGAAGCATATTTAAAGCAATGTACAGTATCAAAATACATGTCAGATACTATAAAACCATATCAAGTTTAAAGTTCATATCTATTTAAAACCATACTCTAAACTGCATATTATATCGTTTGAGACAAGGCTAAATCCCTAATGTTGTATCAATAAAGACTTAGATCACTATAGCTAGCGGTAAAAATCATATCATCGTCCCCTAAAAACCAACTAAGGCACTATATATTGTCATAGACCTTATGTCTCTCAGTCCTACTGATCGGGTGTGACTAAGCCCTGTCTATGACTATTGTCAAACAAGTATCTTTGCTTAATGAGTAATCTCTAATTAGGTGGCTTTTATTATGCTTTGTTGAGTTTAACTCTCCTAGGGTGCCCATAGTCTCATAAAAAATTTAAACATTTAACTTTCTTATGAAAATAGTGAAAGTATGTAACACATTTCTTGAAGATCATTTACATGTATACATACATACACGTGCACTATATATTTATTCTTTTCAAAACCATTCAAGCATCTAAAGTATTCATGTAAGTATGATATGAAAGAATCCTATCAAAATCTCGTGTATAAAAATAAGGCATGCTTGAGGGTGATACAATTAAACAAATGAAATTAACACAGTATAGTGCAATGCTCATGAAATGCATAAATGCATATCATTTAGTCTAGCGATGCCTATGGATCAATACCACATTAATTCAATTCCTCTCAACACTACACCACTATGATACCTTATCAAGTTTAACCCTATACCTGCATTTCATTTCGTTAGATCAAATCTCTAAATACTCAAAGCATTGCACCATTATATATATATATATATATATATATATATATCGACTTATACAATATAGTTCTACTCTTACGTTATATAAATGTCTTACCTAGTGCGAGCTTAGCTTGAGTGTGCACTGGGAATAGCTAAACTGTATTCGTCGTCCTCTCGTTGCGTTACACATCCACAATTAAATTCGACTTAATAATGTCAAGCTCAATTTTTATAAACTTATAAAAATTTCAAGGCCAACTTAAAAATTTTAACACTAATATAATACGAAGTCTTAAACAAAATTCTATCATCTTCATGTGTGTGTATATATATATATATATATATATATATATATATATATATATATATATTACATATACATATACATATATATATAGATATATCTATATTTATATATATACACATATAATTTTTCTATTTCTTTTCTTTTCTTTCTTGTGTATGTATGTATATACTGTCTGATCTTAGCCTTCAATTCCTTGATTTATTCTTGTTCCAATAACCAAAAATTATCCCTTTATACAAACTCCATACCCCTCTTTTTAATCCTTATTTTGGTACAATAAGATTACTTACCTTCAGCCTTAGTTTCGGCCACAATTTGAACGTACTTCTAGCTCCATTTTTCCTTTGTTCTTTTAACGCCACACAATCTTGATATTGCCACCAAGACATTGCTTGCATTGACCTCAAAAGACCCTTCAACCGCCGAGATTCTCCCCTTGTTCTATCCCTGTTTCTACGCCACTATCAACCCTTGTGATAACCACGATTTTCAACATTTGGTGAGTAAACCAATTTAATTTAAAACTTTATGATTAATGTTAAAGTGAGCTAATTGGAAGTGAATTATGAAGTTAAGGTTATGTAAATTTATTTTAAGATTAAGAAGGGATATGCTGTGGTGAGGTAATGGATCTGTTTAGGGAATTGAAGAATTTTAGCAATGTACATGGGATTAAGTCATTTAGTTTATTTTTAAAGTAGGGAAATTTTAAGTATTGTAAAAATCAAGGAGTTAATTTTGAATATACATGGTAAAAAATATAGGGGATTTAAATCGAATTGATGTATATGACATGATATATATTTTTTTAGTAGTACATTTTCATTAGAAGTTACAATCATAATCAGTATATTACATTCCATGAACAAGTAATATGAAAATCACATCACTCAAAGTAGGTAAATTAGTATATAACTATAACAAACTAAACAAACTAGTAAATAACTAGACTAACTTAAGCTCACACTTGGTGAGACTCAAACCTGAGACTTCAAAGTCTCAAAGCCTCCTCCTTGCCACTAAGCCAAAGCCTCATTAGCTGACATGATATATGTTAAATAAATAAAGGATATAAATGTGTGTTTATATATATATATATATATAAAGTAAGGACATGAAATATATATATGTTAAACCAAATTATACACATATATATAATAATAATAAACAAATAATATTAATATAAGGAAATTATATATATAAATTACTAATGATACAATATAATATAAATAGATATATTATAAGATACGATGAGACAGTGGAGTTTGGTGGGAATTTTCCCACCAAACCCAATGTCCTTGTCTGCCAAAAGTAGACTCTCGTCATGGTGTGGCCAAAATCAAAGGCCAAAATAAAAAGAAAAGAAAAAAAATATTAAGCATAGGCGAGTGAGAGGAAGAAAAACCGAGAGAAAGAACCCCTTTAGCCCACCAAAACAAAGATAACAAGAAAGAAAGGAAATGAAGCGGTAAGCGGGGAACGAGAGAGAGAGAGCCAAGAGGAAGAAGAGGCAGCTCTCATTGCTGCCTGAAGAAGCTGAATTTCGACGGGGAAAGAAGCTGCTACCAGGGGAAGTTGTTGGCTGGAAATACATGGTCTGAGGCGTGAAAACAGAGGGTTTAAAGAGGCATTTGGGTGCTGGTTTTTAAGGGCTTGAAGGTGAGTGTTTAAGAGCTCAAAGGAGGTTATTTTGGTTAAAGAAAATGACACAGTACAGGCTGGAAATGTCCTTCTTGAAGGCTGAAAGTGCAAGTTTAATTAAGAGTTGTAATAGGGGCATATAAGGTTGCTATAGTGGGGCAGAATGTGGTGCTGAGAGGGGCTGGGTTAGGTGCTGGACAGAGCACTGAATAGTGGCTGAGCAAGGGCCAACACGAGGATGATGAAGCTGATTTGTTGGTGCCGGAACAGGGGTATGCAGCAGGTGTAGGAAAACCATGAACAATGGAAACATAGATGCAAGAGGCCTCTCATGCTTGGCAGTTAGAACCCACAACAAGGACTGAAATTGTGGGTGACCACTGACCAGGGAGAGACATAAGGCTAAAGCAAGGCCAAGGTAAGGGCTTCTCTGGGCCCTGAAATAAAGCAACAGCAGGGGAGCTGCTGACCGCCTCTCTCGGCAAGGACAATGGCTGTCCACTCTTGGCTTAGGTGGAGCCAATGCAAGGGACAATAATCGACAGAGATAAAGAAGAAGTCAACAGCTGAGGTGGGTAGTAAGAGGCTAAAACCGAAAGGGTAATGGCTCTTACTATTTGGTTTATTATAAATATGCTTTAAAGATTAAGGAATAGAGGTTAAATGATTATAAAGTGGCTGCTGTTAGAGTTCTAAAACAACTTGAGAGTTAAAAGAAAACCAAAGCTGTATGTTCGATTATCATGGTATTAAAGGCATTATCGAAAAACCTTGAGGAAAGTTTGAAGTAGGAGTCAGCCAACAAGAGTGTATAGGGTAAAGATAGCTTTCCTAGCCTTGATAAAAATATATATATATATATATATATATATATATATATTTATAAAGTAAAAATAATGGATATTTGGTGTTTGATTATAGGAAAATTTAAAAAAAAAAAGGATTGTCAAATTTGACTTAAATTTAGAAAGTCATAGGTAAGTGACGTACATAAAGATAATAAATATCATATTGATTAGTTTGATAAATTATGAGTTGATTATAATGGTACATGATAAATTGAATGGGATTGAGTGTAAAATTTTGGAAAGTGATGTGCATAGATGATGATTAGTCTCATGATATGTGTATTATAGCATGAGTGTTAAAGATAAATGCTTTTGTGTATGCTATGCAACTCTGTAATGGTAATATATAAATAATATATATAGACACTCTATTTTGTCCAGGGTCTTAATTTGTATAAATAATTAATTGAGTTGGATGACATTTGTATTTTAATTTAACATTTAGAATTAGACTAGAATTAAATTAGAATTTTTAGATTTAGAATTAACATTAATTAGAAAATTAAAATTAAAATAGGATTTAGGAAAAAAAAAAGAAGAAAAGAGAGAGAAAAGATAAAAAGAAATAAAAATAAAATTAATTTTAGGATAATCAGATTTTTTAGGATAATTATATGGATTAATATTAAATTTGGTAGAATTAGATTAGGATTAACATAAGAATTAAATAGATAAAAGATAAAAATATGAGATAATTATTAGAATAAGTATAATTGTGTTAAGACTCTAATAAGTTTATGACTATAAAAAGAGATTAAAGCTCATGATTTGAGAGGACGGATCACCAAAAAACGTTTTTTTTGAAAAATCACAACTGACCACATTTGCACTTCAATAATTTGTTCAAACAGAAAATACAACCCAGCCTTCAATAATTTGTTCAAGCCTGCTGCGTTAGAATCAAGCAGCCTCCCACATCTGTATCCAGTTGCCGCTCCGTCACTGCTGCTTGATGCTGCACCGGTTTCTTCATCACTTTTTATCACACCTTGCTCAGCCTTTGCATTCGCATCTCCACCGCCTCTGCCTTTGATCCTTCATAAGTCGGCTATTGCCACAAAACAAAATAAAGAGCAAAAAGTAAGAAGTCAGCCAATTTCAGGTACGCTTTTTTTACACGTTATTGGTTAACTAATATCTTGACCAAGTTAATCCACCAATATTTAATTTGATAGGACCATAAAATGATTGACAGAAGTGTTGGTTTAAGTGCATAATAATGATTTAATGTTTATGACCGGTTGCATGAAAATAGTTTAACAACGTAACAATTTGGTTTAATAATTTGATAATTAACTTAATAATTGGTAATTAAATTAATTTAATAATTTATGTGTTAATAATTTGATTCAATAATTTGGTTAAAGAATGAACTTAAATTAACATTAATTTGTATGGTATGTTTGATTTGCATGATTATCAGTTTGAGTTATTACCTGTTTATCAAGTTTTTTTATTTTTTTTTGCGTGCTATTGAGATGTTTAACTTTAATTTGGTTTGTATGAGTAACTAGGAGATGAATTTTGTATGTGGAATAAGACTTTAGAAATTTAATGGGACTTTTTAGGAAATTACAGGAAAGCAATTATTTAGGTTATAAAAATAAAAATAAATAAATTTAAATAAAAATACAAAATTAAAGTTAAAATAATAAAATAATGATAAGATTAAGTAAATGAAAAATATTAAAGGTGGACATGATTTATTCCGATGATGAGATCCCAAGGCGGGTTACGCTTAAGTAATACTTTGGGATCTCTAGGTGAGATGATTTCCTTCATGGTCTGATCAGCTTAATGGAAGGAGCTAAAGGAAATTGTCAATAAAAAAATAATTCATGTGCATTCTAAAAATATAATAAATAATAATAAAAGATTACGATAAATAAAAATAAAAATATAATAATAATAATAAGAGTTAAATAATAATAATTCATGGAAGTAAGTATAGATCTTTCTGATGATAAGATTCCAAAAAGGGTTACGCTTAAGTAATACTTTGGAAATCTTTAGGTAAGAGAATTTCTTTTAAATTCTACCAGCTTAATGGAAGATTTTAAAGGAATTTTTGATAAAATGATTTATATGAATTTTCTAAAAAATAAAGATAATTTATAAGATAAATATAACAATAAATAATAAAAAAATATTAGTCAAGAACATAATAGAAAATAATAAATAATAAGAATAAAATAAGATAATTTGGGTAGAGGAGTCAAGTTAGGAAACTTCCATAAAATATTAAAATTCATCCGACGACGGAGCTTCTTCAAGCAAGTCGCGTAGAACTACTTGAATACTCTTGAGGTGAGAAAGATTTTTAAGTTATCCCACCAGCTTAATGGAGGATACTTAGAAATATCTTTCAATATTAAGCATATCGAAATTAAAGATTAACCTAAGCAAATTTAGAAGATAACCTAAGACTAAGTGATACCATTCTAGGATGAGCGTCGTGGGGGTGCTAATCCTTCCCCACACATAACCGTACTCCCGAGTCTAAGAATCTTTGAACGTAGACCAAGCCTTATCTTTAGACAAGAATAGGTGACCAATCACACCTTAAGTTTGAATGGTTGGTGGCGACTCTAAGAATTTAAGTTTAGCGGGTTAGGTTTTAGGACCTGGCACGTTATGACAATATAGTAAGTGACATCTTTAATTTTGGTGAGGACTATATTGTAGAGATTGTTAACAAGTGTTACACTAAAGGAATGCATTTTCATGTATATGTTGTTGCTAAGGGAAATGATAAGTATATAATGAATGATCGTGATAGGAAATAGGTGATGAAGATGAGTCATTGGTGAAGGTGGAGTTTGATATATTAAAAAGGAATAATAAGTATGTACTATAAATAGTTTAGTGCATACCATTAGTTATGTACATGAATAACTTTTGTATTTAAAAGAAAATTAATATTGTTAGGCTTAGGAATGGCTTATAAATAAGTAGATTTGCTTGTCATTAAAGACTATATATACATGTATTTATATATAATGATTTAAATTTATGGTTGATTTGAAATTAATCAAAGAAGGAATAGGTAAGTGACGTATATATAATTGTGGTGGGTGTATTGACATTATAGGGAGACTTCTAAGGAGAAGAAATACAAATAGCGAAAGGTGTCCAATAATGGTGTTGATAAACACTAGGCGTGGCACAAAAAGGTCAGGGAATATATATTTAGTTATGTTAATGCCGCTTCGCTATGTTGTATAGTTTAATTCTCACATAGCTATTTAGAGGTATGTGATTGTAAAAGTATGTCTAATTGGTATTTTACAATGAGATTGTTGATACGTTATAGAGTTGCTGGGTGTTCCTTGTGTGTTATGAACACATATGCATATATGTATGTATATATAAATACGTGAAATACTCTGGCTGTGTGATCAAAGAGTTTCGGTATTTATATATGTATATACGAAGGTATATTGCACAAAAGTAACAACTATGTGATTGTTGGACGACTGTGTGAAAGTCCAACAATTGAGTGAATGTTAGACGATTGTGTGAAAGTCTAACAGCTAAGTGAATGTTGGATGATTGTGTGAAAGTCCAATAGCTGTGTGAATGTTCGACAACCAATCAAGACAATTACTTCGGCCATGTGATGATCATTAGTACTGGGATGATTCATGATCATGGATAGGTATTTAAATTGACCTAAGTATGGTTTGCTCTCATCGGTGTTTCTTGTGATACTTACTATGTGAGTTGATTTGATATGAATTTATGTACTGCCTCATTTCTTGTAATTGATGTGCATGATAATGACTTGTGTGTTGAGCATGCATACCCCTACATATGGTATCATGAGAGCTTAACTTACTTTATATATATATATTTATATATATATATATATATATATTCTTATTGGGCTTTAACTCACCCATTCTTTCTCCTCACAGATTATTTCAACTAGGCTTGAGAGTAAGTATAATGCTTTGTGATCTCTTTTCACTTACTGCAGATACTAGCATTTTTTGAGTGGAGGTATAACCTTTTATTTTTTTTGTTTATATCCCAAGCACTTAGATTCTTTTTGTATACACTGTGTACATGGATTGGGATGTAAGTACTAGGACAGTTTCAAGAATTATATATAACTGCGCTTTGTAATGAATAGTAATTGGATAGTGTGTCTAGATGAAAATGTAATATTTTGGATGGTATCCTGAGATGATTATTGTGCCACAGGTTGAATTATTGTTACGTTATAGTGTGTGGCTGGACAATAGGTATATATGAGGGGAGGAGTTTTTCAGTTCCAATTTTGGCATGTATTACGAGGTAATTAAATGGGACTTTAGACAACTAGTTTTAAACAATTAAACGAGTAGAAATATACTTGTTAGGTGTTAGCTACACTGAGCAAGTAATAAACATAGTAAGTAAAGGAAAAGTTAGCCCAAAAATCTTAGCTTTCGAGGGCGTTACAACCTAGCCTCTCTCTTGTCACAGCAGCCCAAAACCTTCTCATACAACCACCATATGACCTCTCATTTTAGCCCTTATTATGCAATAAAATGCCACACACGAGGCCCCTTTGAAGTTAGCTTCTTGTCTGACTTGAAGTTGTGCCACTATTTCCAACTTCAACGCAACACCAAAGTACCTTGTTTTCTAGCCTTTCCTCTACCTTTCAACTCCTCCTCAGCCTTGGTGCACTACCACTCGATTTTCCTTTCCTTTTCTTTTCTTTCTGATGCAACTTTGTCCAGTGTTGGTTCAGGGCATTGAAGTGGCTATTAGAATTTTTCAATTGGTAGACTATTATTAATTGGTAATTTTGAGTTTTAATAAAACAAGTTGATATAATTTAGTTCTGGTATGAAAATATGCAAGTAAGCCTAAATAGTTAATTGTGATTAGCAAGTATGGGCTTTTGCGCATCTTATTGGGTTCGTGTGGTGCGATGATTATATAGGCTTGGAACTTAATATTCTTTGATGGGGGGACTATTAGGTTCCACTGCATATATAAGGTTAGGTCCCTTCTTCACTTTTCAACGTATTGGTATCTGTCCATTGAGAGCCACCGTAAAGAGAGAAGTAGAAGAGGAAGGTTTGTCTAATCATAATCCTAATGATTATGTTTTTTTATGCTTCCACTTTCGTTGATATCTGCCTCAAATAGGTACGCATAATTAATTGTTTAATATCTCTTGTGTTCTAATTATTGCATAAGAAAATTGAATAATTGATCTTACATGTGGTATCAAGAGTCTGTCTAATGTAGAATTAGAATTAAGAGATTTTTTTACTGTTCATAAAAAAAATTGTTTGGCAATATTTTTTTGGCAAGAAACTTTTGATCTTGCAAAAGGATTCTTTGAATCAAACCATGGGCTTTTTATTGCCCATTCAACAAGGATCAAAACCATCTTGACTATTTTCATTAATTCATTTTAGAGAAGAATAAATATGGTTACAAATTTTTGAACAAAGTTTTAATTGAAAATTTGAAGTTTAATTAAAATATTAAGTTTTAAGCATTTTTTGATCGATTCGTTGTGCAAGAACAATTCATGATTGATTAAACATATGAATAAAAGGTTTTAATTATATGAATTTTTGGTTTTGATTGAAAAATTTGAAGAAAACCCAAACGGGCTATAAGTGGGTTCTTCGAATCATTTTCTTTGATCAAATTGATCATGTTTTTTTGGTGTTTTGATGAGTTTTTCAATATGGGTTTTGTAAAATAGTGATTGAATTAGGTTTTGGTTGAATCCATTTGATGAAAAAGTCACTAAAACGCAGGAAATCTGGGTTTAAAAAGTGAAAGACCCAAACGGGTCTAGTTTTGTGTGGAAACGAGTTAGGATGACTCGACAAAGTGGAGAAGATGCTAAACAGTGGCCTTGCAACAAGGCCCATGCGTGCGTGTGGCATGTGTAGGTTTATATTTCGCCTGTTTTGGGCTCCATTTTCTCTCACCTGCTTGAATTTTTATTTTTTATTTTTCTGTTATTTTTTTGGAATTTTTGAAATCGTTAAATATTTATTATTTAATATTTATGATTATTTTGGAAATTATTATATTTTGTGCACATGTTTTCTTTTGTTTTATTTCATGACAAAAAATTTGCCACCATCTTGAACCTAAATACATGTGTACTCTCCCTAATATATTTAAAATATTTACGTACTCTCATCTTACAATTATGTACATAATTGAATAAATTTAGTAAAATTTATTTTACTTATTTTTAGTTCTCAATTTAAACGCAACATATATTTTTTTTAAAAGGAAATTTAGATTTAAACTCCATGAGAATTAGGTATACCTAATATCAAACTAGTAATTAATTTAGTGATTAAATAATTATTGAATAATTAGTTATTTGAAATAATTGAAGTTTAACATTTTGTCTGAATTGATTTTCTCATGACTGTATTGTTTATGTATCATCATTAATTTTTAAAATTTGCATTTTGATAGATGATACACAAGTATAAATTATGCATAATTAAATGTTAATTTATTAAAAAATTTCAAGACATTTGGTTTTCAATGCAATAATCGAAAGAAACATATTTGGGTTTAAGTATCTCACAAGGATATATAGAGATACATGATGGTTTATGTCTAGCAAGAAATGATCAACTTTTTAAAGACTTAATAAGAAACATCTAGGCTTTGTATCTTTGCTAAAATAGTCTATTGCATACATTGAGTTAAGTATGCATGTCAATAATTTGAGCAAATTTTAGTTTTCTAGGATTGAGAAAATTTTTTAAATGATTGATGTAAATACTTGGCTACCAAAGTGGCTCATTTATTGATATTAATAATTATTTTTTCAATCACAAGGAGTCAGGATAATTCTAGGTTACCTTATACAATTGCCTACCCAAAAGGGTTATTGTGTTTGATAATTTGGAATGCGACATGGAGCACTATGGTTGAGAATATATTAGTTTAGAAGGTATGTCTGCCCAAAAGGGATGGTTTTTTCAAAAATTAAGATATTCTCACATTAGCTTCATGTGGAGAGTACTTATTAGCATGTTACATTCTCTACCCGAAAAGGGGTTTGTGATAATGCACCTAAGTTCTTCAGTTTGACAACAAATAGCACATAATGGATCAATGCTATTTGGATTATTGCTTAAGGTTAAATGTTACGTTCTATTGTCTTGAAAATTATTGTTAAATTTTATGATAATTAAAGTATAAAAGATCAAGTAACTCTAATTGAAAAGATAAAACGATTAAGTCGTGTTTGATTTAGAGATTATTTAATCATGAGTGTTTTCTTGAACATTATCATTAAGTGTCAAATGTTTTAATTGATTATTGTTCTAGTGTTGAATGTTGCATTTTGGGATGATAAAAATTGTTAGCTTGAAAATTTTGTAAGTTCCTAAATATTGTTTAGTTATTTATATCTATGAGAAATAATTATCATATGCATGATCAATAAGATTGTTGCTATGTTGCCATAGTTTGATAATTTGATTTTAATGGTTGATTATGTGTTTACAGAATGTGAATGTGAAATTAATATTTGCTAAGTTTAAAAGCATGTTTTATGTGAGTTAAATATGTTTCACATGCTTGTAATGCAATTAATTTTATACATCACATGTTTCGATTTGAAATTTTTAGGCATTAAGTTTAAAGTCTAAAGAGGTGCATGATGTGATATATGATTTTTTGCTTAAATTCCACATTTGTCATGGACATGAAACAATATCGGTTGTTGAGGTTTAAAGAGAGCATTTAAGTTACGCTTATAGATTAAAACTGTGGCAGAGTCTTGGATTATTAAATTGGTAAAATTATGTTGTAGGAAATCTTTGGTTAATTAATTGCACTGTAAATTGCTCGCATAGATAATGATCAAGGCTTGGCCTAATGATTGTTATCCTATCTTAAGAGAAATTAGGTCAAAGGTTTGACTCTCCATTACCCCTTGTACCTTTTACGAACAAAAAAAAATTGCTTATGTAGATTGTTAAAGACTAATGTTAAGATTTTGTACTTTCTTAAAAATACTTACTAAATTTAGTATGCTCTCATAAAATGCTAAATTAATCATAGTTATGAAATTAAAATTGATAAGAGAGCTGTAGGTACAATTATTCATGAGTAAATATTTGAGATATGACTTTTGATATCATGAAGATAGGAGATATATTACAATAGAATCCTGAGCAATAAATAACAAATGAGTTATGATAGTAATACACACACACACACACACACACACACATATGAGTAAAGGTTTCAGTCTATGAGTGTATGCAAAAGGTTAGTTTTGCAGATTTAAGTTTTTAAAGTTAAAGTTTTGACTAAAATGTATTGTTGTTGGGGCTTTTAAGATTAATTTGCATTAAAGGTTTATGTCACAACTCATGTTTGGTGATATTGAAAATATTGTATTTCTTATAATATTATTTTGTACATGAGATTGCATGATACCTTAATACATTATTGTGTGCATATGATCATAATGTCATTAACTTTCATCATATGCCCTCATGTTAAGATTTATGGCATGAAGAAAAAGGAATATGTAAAATCTCATATTAGTATAAAGTATGTGCATTGATAGATGTTTATGTGGCCTATCAATTTTAGTTTTGATATTTCTTAAAGTCATGATTAAAAAGATTATGATGCCATAATGAAAATATTATTTGTTAAGTTGATTTACTTGATCATATGGCATGCTTAGAGGTTTCGTTGATTGACAAAAAGATTATAGAACATGACTTGAAAGTTTTCCAAGGTGCTTAAATTTTATATTGGGCAGTCTAAGCTGTTAAGTGATCCATATAGGTACACTGAGATCAGTAACTCTCTTGTAGTGATATAGATATAAATGAACATATGAAAATTAGTAAAACCATAATGATTATGAAATTTCTTATGTTGTAATGAGATTGTCTCTAAGTTATTACATGTGACTAATTGCCCAAAGGGATGATAATGTGTTTTTAATTTGGAGATAATCATGAATCATGATTGTAAAATAAAAAATACATATATTTAAGAAATTTATCTGCCCAAAAAGGATAAATTTTCTAAAGTCTTTGTATTCGTAATTGTTTAAAATTGAGAACACATAAAATATAACATGTTTTCAAATATTGAGTTTGCCTAATATAAATTTGTTTTTGAAACATTTTAGTTATTTTTTATAAGACTAACAAATAAATTAAGTTGATTAATGTGATGATCTAATTTGACGATTGATTAATTTTTATACTCAATCTGAGTTTATTTAAATAATTATAATCATAGTTTAGTGTTTATCATAAGTGATAAGTTCATGCATGATAGTCATTTTACTTTATCACATCTTAGGATTGACATTTTGTATGTTGTGCTTTAAAATAGCTTCCACTAAAAATATATATTTTAGATAAGATATGATATCTCCTTTTGGGAATGCTAAAGTGGCTCTCAAATGCCACTAGTACACACACTTCCAGCTCAAAAATGCCACCCTTTCTAGCCCCCAAAAATAGGGGTGTAAAACGGGCCGAAGCCCGCGGGTCGATCCACCAAACTCGCAGACTTTTAAAGGGTCGGATTTATTTTAACGGGCTGGCCCGCGCGGGCTGACAATCCGCGCAGGCCGGTTCAAAAGCCCGCGAGGGCCGGCCCCATTTAGGCCCCATTTTATTATTTTTTATATATTTTGTTTTCTAATTATATTATTAATGTATTTTTATTTCTTACAAAATAATACATACATGACATGATTTTATTATATTCTAGCAAAAAAAAAAGAAGTTGGAAAAGTTTAATGTTTAATAGAAATTTATGTTTTTTCAAGATTATAATTATTTATTTTAAAAATATTATAAGTGAATTGTAATTGTATTTAGATTGTATTTATATATGAATTTTAATGATTTTTTAAAATTGATTTTTATTATTTTTATTTAAAAATATGTGACCTGCGGACCAGCCTGATCCGCATTAAAAACGAACCGCGCATATCTAACTTGGCCCGTTTCCGTACGGCCCACCCCGCACCTGCCCCGCCCAGCCCCGCCCATTTTACACCCCTACCCAAAAAGGCCACTGAATGGCCACTGTTCTCCTTGCTTCAGGCCTATAACCGAGCCACTTTCAGCCTTCTGTTCGCACCACCATTCTGCCTAAAAGCCGAAACCACCAGCCACCATTTCTAGGCTCTCAAGCACCATGGTTGAAACTCCAAAATACCACTCAGAAGCCGGCCAAACTCCTCTTTTTCCCACCTTGATTCATGCTACTCCGATCAGCAACTGCAGAGGTAGATAGACGGAAGCAAGATGGAACTGTGCAAGGCGAGGTGAGATGAAATGAGGCGAGGGAGAGAATGAGTTAGGTAGAGAGGAGACCGGGGAGATGAAGATGGAAGAGAACTTCAAATTTTGATTTTTACATGAATTAGAAAAAGAAAGGAAATGACTCTGCCTCCCTGTCTATTGATTAAACGGGTTGGTGGGAAAAATAAATAAAATATATTTATTTATATTTTATTTATTATATATATTTATCCTTTCTTTTCTTTTCTTTTTTTATAATTTAAATATATTTTTATTTCTATAATATATATTTAACATAATATACCTATATATTAATTTAAGACATTTGTTCATAAGGTGTGTATATATATATACACCTATATCTTTAATTATATGTATGTACCCATATATATTTATACTGATTTGTATGTGCATATATTTATTCTTACGGTATAATTATAAATATATATATGCCCATACTTGTACGTATTTATTTATATGTTCATTAATTTATTATATAAATATATATATATTTACTTCACGTGATCTTTTATTTTTTGTATCCATCTATACACACACATATATATATATGTATGTATGTATGTATGTATGTGCATTTTTATGCGTGCATACAAACGTTACATGTTTTTAGTTTGGCTTACACGTGTATGTAATCATATGTAAGCATAGAATTACAACTCTTTTAGTATCCACTTAGCGTACATTACATTAACGTACATTTCACGTTACTCTCGGAGACTTTGATTTTATAAATATAAACTATGATCTTATATTTGAAATCTCAAATGTACATTATTATATCATATTTACTTAAATTACAAATTGAGTACATATTTGATGTTAATAAAATTGCAGTTCTCACAAGTTAGTTTGAAAGAACAAGATGTGACATTGTCTAGCCGTGGCTTGGTCTGTCTTCATGTAACCTATCCTGTTGGGGTAGGGAATTTGATAGTGAGGTTGTACGCTGCAGTCACCATCTTGGCCTTTCTCATAACGGCCCCCATAAATTATATTTTAGGCTGATGGTTGGTCTAGGACTAGAAAGTTTGCCATTACTATTAGTTCACATTCGCCGTCTCCCATTGTTACTGGTAGAGTGATTGAACCCTTCGCCATGTTGGTGTTAGAAAATTTCAAAATATAAAGTGAAAAGATTGATTAAAATGTTGTTTAATCAACGTACAAGTAAAACTAGTGTTTGGTATGACTCTGGGTGAAGTAAAATCATGTTAAAATGATTTTTACTAATTTTACTGGGCAGTCAACTGCCCTTGCGTAGTAAGTATTCTGTCCGAAAAATGCACTTGGGCAGTCGGATGTCCTGGAGGGCAGTCGGATGCCCCGGGATGGCAGTCAACTGTCCAAATAGGGCAGTCAACTGCCTATACAATGTGAATACTCGGATTTTAAGTTACTTTAAGGCAGTCAACTGCCATATGAAGGCAGTCGACTGCCCTCATGGAAGTTGCATACTGTTTCAAAAATACACTAGGGCATTCGGATGCTATTTTCAGGCATCCAACTTCCTTGCCTGGAAATCCAAAGGCAGTCAACTGTTCTAGTGCAAAATGAATTGTAACGACTAGTTTTCTTTGAATAGGTGCAACCTCATTCAAAGGGTAATCTTTCACTACAGAATGGTTAAAGGACATAACCATTGAATTTGAAAGGTTGTGAACAATCTGAATGATGTGTTTGTTTAAATGAAACAACACAATTGAAAGGTTGTATCATTCAAACCAAAGATCACATATCTTGAAATTATTTCTGTAAAAGAGATGACAATGTTCATTCAAGAAAAAAAAAAGAGAACAACAGAACAAAAGATAACGAAAATATTCTGAATTCTTCTTTCTCTCCCAATCTCAAAATAGAAAACAAGTCTCTTAGACATTGTTTGCTGCAGAAAACTTTGGCTAAGACATAATACTTTTGTATTTGTCTAAAGTGTTTAGTGGTTTAATATTACAAGTGCAAGGTAATATTAAACAAGTTGACTTCATTGTATCCTGAGGCTATTTCCATAATCCCTGCTGCATACCATAACTGGTGGGGGTGAAATAAGTCTTAAGGAAAGTGGCATTATAGCAGCACGCCTCGAAGTCTTTTTCTGCATTTAGTTCGTGACTGTTCGTGATCAAAGAAGTTCAATTCCAGAAGTTGAAGTCCAAGAAGAAGTTCAAGTTTTTCATCTTCATAGTCCCCCAAGTGGACAAGAGCTGTAATCTTATATTTGTTGTTTCTTGTTCAACAATCTTAAGACTTATTTTTCAGAAACCATGAAGATGGAAACATTGAAAGAATTGGCATTCAACTTCCAAAAGTTGGAGAGGTTCGATGGAGGGAACTTCCTAAGGTGGCAACAAAAGATGAAGATTTTACTTACATCCCTCAATGTGGTCTATGTACTCACAACACCAAGGCCAGAAGAAAAAAAAGATGACACAAATGAGGAAGTGCATCAAAGACAAAAGTGGGACAACGATGACTACACTTGTAGAAGATGCATCCTAAGTGGTATGTCTGATTCTTTATTTGATACTTACATCACAATCAATACATCAAAAGAGTTATGGGAAAAGCTGGATGCAAGATACATGAAGGAAAACGCAACTAGCAAAAAGTTCCTGGTAACAAGTTGGAACATTTTTAGAATGAATGATTCCAGACCTATTATGGAACAGTTTGCTGAGATTGAAGTCATCCTTAACAAGTTTAAGTAGTATTCAATGAACATGGATGAGTCAATTATAGTGTCCTCTATAATTGACAAACTTCCAGCATCATGGAAGGATATCAAGAGAACCTTGAAACACAAAAAGGAAGAAATCACTCTTGATTACCTTGCAAACTATCTTCGGATTGAAGAGCAATATCGCAAGGAGAATGACAAAGAAAAGGAGAAGGAGACTAACATCTCCAAAGTCCATGTGGTGGAAGATACTGTTTCCAACAAAAAATCCACAAAGAAGAAGAAAGAACTTTCCACCAAAGGCAAGAAAATCAAGAAGAAAGGTGCATGTTTCCATTGTGGAAAACCAGGGCACTTCAAAAGGGATTGCTATGTCTTCAAAAAGAAGAAAGAAGCATCCAATGCAACCAAGGACAACTTTGTTGCTGTGATTTCTGAAATCAATGTCATTGAAGACAAAAAAGCATGGTGGATAGATTCTGGTGCTACAAAACATGTGTGCACAAACAAGGCTATGTTCAAAACTTTCAAAGAGGAAGTAGATGGCAATGTGCTCTTGTGAGATCCTCAATTTTCATGTATTCCTCCATGTATGTAAAGTATTCTAAGTTAATATGATTAAATGAATGTGAAGTTGATGTGTAATTGATGTATGAATAATGTATGAATGATGTATGCATGATGAATGCAATATAGAAGAAATAATAGAGTTGAAGGTCAATAAGTCAAATGAAGTATGTTGATATCAGGAAATATTAAGAGTATGAGACAAGAAATTAAATCAGATTTTGATTGGAGGTTAAATGGATGAGTCATAAGGAAATTAATGGGTCAATGAGTCAAGGGGATGCTAATGGCTGAGATAGAGAAGGGATGAGCATGCATTTAATGCATGAAGCGTGACTCATCACCCTCATCATCTCATCATCAACGTCAGCCACTCTTCTCCCAGCTCTCCCTCTCGTTCATCTCCATTCTTCCAAGTTTTCCATTCCAAGTTCCTTGCTAAACCACCTTATTCCCTCATCAATTCACTAAGTTCATTAGATGAAAATCGATCCTTGTCACTAGACTAAGTGAAATCCAAAGTTTGGTGAATTGATTTCAAGTATTGGAGGAGATCTTAACAATTGAAGTTTTGGTCTCTAGTGAAGGTAAGAGAAGAGGATGATTTAGCTAACTTTGTTGATGATTTGGAGTTGTTTTAAGTTAGTATAACATGTGTATGTGGTTTAATTTAAGGTTTGATATGATGTGGTGATTTCAGATTTGAAGAAGTGAAAGCTAGGGTTACGCGCCAAGTGATTTCGCGTTCTCGAAGGAATCGAGGTAAGGAATTTATGTAACGGACGTAGGGTGACTATGTCCGCATGTTTTAATATGTTTTGATGTGGTTTGGAGAGAAGTACCAGCTGTTTCTTTGCAAGAAAATGACATTTTCGGACTTGTTTCCTAGTATCAATTAGGTTAGGAGCAGCCGACTGCCTTAAGTAGCAGCCGACTGCCTAGAGACATCAAAAACGCCGTTTTTCGAAAATCGATGCAAACCAGTCGACTGCCATGGGAGTCAGTCGACTGCCATTTTCCAGAAACCATTTTGTTTCAAACCAGTCGACTGCTAGGGGAGCCAGTCGACTGCTATTTGTCCAGAAGCATTCTGTTTCAAAACCAGCCGACTGCCAAGGGGGCCAGTCGACTGCTAATTCTCGGGAAACATTCTGTTTCAAAACCAGTCGACTGCCATTTGGGACCAGTCGACTGCCTATTTGTATTTTGAAAAATATAATAATTGAATTTCAAAAAGGGAAAGAAATTCATTAAGGCAAAACATGGGGTAGCAGTCGACTGCCATATATGACCAGTCGACTGCCTATTTGAAAGAAAGGTTTTGAGAACCTATTTTAAGAAAGAATATTCATACTTATTTAAAACCTATATGGATAAGGTTTTGGAGACTATGGATCTCTCAAAAGAGCATGCACATTATTTGTTACTTGTATTTGACTGAGGAGCTCTAGTCCAGCCTTCAGACCCGCAGTACGGCACCTGACTAGTGAAACTGTGGGATATAGACAATGGCCATGAGTCTCTTACTTGATTCGGCTTTGGGGAGGATCCCTGGCCCATACGTGGGTACGCCATTTATTTGATATCTCTCAGGATTATCCTTAATGGGATATATTTGCGGTATCCTTGTGAGATTTATCTATTGGATTATCCCTTACGGGATATATTTGCTGTATCCATTATCTCTCTGGATTATCCTTAAAGGATATATTTGCTGTATCCACGATGAGAATTACTTGGTGCATGAATCTATTGGATATAAATTGTCTCCTATCTATTTGAAAATAATTATATTTGCCTACTTGATTTCACGTGATTGGAGATCCGTGGAAATACTTGAAAGTATGATTTACTTGCTTTTGATATATTTAAAAGAAATATAAGCGCTATGCTTTATAATGATTTTACATGACATTATAGAGCCAAGCAGGAAAACTGCATATAGTGATATAGTACGCTCTTTTACATGAGTTTCTTACTGAGCGTAAACTCATCCCTTTACAATTATTTTTCATACAGATTACTTGAAGTAATTTCGCTCCGGATAGAGGAGCTCATTTCGGGATTTTTGAGATACCTTCGAGGCACGCTTCTTACTTATCCTTTGAAGGTATATTTAGTCGGCCGTTACTTCGGCTAATGTACAGTACAATACTACAGTTTTGTATATGTTGGGGATTAGGGTGTATGAATATTTGAGATCCTGGTGTATATGGCACATGTTTATAAAAAAAAAATTTTATGCATGTGAAAATGAATATTATACTTTAATAGAAATGCCTAAAGCATAAGAGTAAGGGAGATTGACATCGGATAAACTAGTCGATTTATTTGTTATTTGAGATGAAAGTTAGTTGTTATTTGGTTAGTGACGAGGACGTCACAGATTGGTATCAGAGCAGATTCGACTGAAGTTTGTCGATGTCAATAAGCTAGAATTAGAGTAATTCCCCAATGTACTGTACTAGCCTATTTTATTTAAGTAGTATAACGGCTTAAGGTTATACTAAATGATGTTATTTGATTATGATCTTAACAGAATGAGTACTCGAAGGAGGGGTACTAGACGAGGACGAGGAAGAGGACGGGGTCGCACTGAAGAGCACCCAGTTCCGTCTCCTCATCCATCTCCACCGCATAGCCCGAATACGAGGCTAGCTAAAATGGAGAAACATATGGAAAACATGTCCACAATGTTCACCCAGTTTATGGCTAAATTTCCGGACGTGGTCGCTAATGCACCGGCAGTTACCCCTACAGTACCTCTTACTTCTGTGGTACAACCCCTGCCAGTTCCAGCTAATGAGAGGCGAGATCCTACAGCTTACTGCAGTGTGGCATTAATAAAGGAGTTTAAGAAGCTGGATCCGCCAAAGTTCAAAGGGGACAGTGATCCAGTAGCCGCAGAGAACTGGATGAAAGCGGTTACTAAGTCATTCGGATACATGGCTTGTACTGAGAAAGAGAAGGTGGGATTAGCCGCTTATTTGCTAGTGGATGAGGCCGAGCCATGGTGGCAGGCTACTCAGACAGTATTAGAAGCCAAGTATCCAGAGGTGACGTGAGATAGATTTGTAGAAGCTTTTAATGAACAATATGTCCCACGTACTGCTCAGAGGAGATTACAAGTAGAGTTCTTGAACTTGACTCAAGGAAGTATGACGGTTAGCCAGTATGAGTCGAAGTTCATTACACTGAGCAGATTTGATCCTGAAGTACTGAGAAGAGAGGATCATAAGACCTATAGATTCATGGAGGGATTGAGACCTTCCATTAGGTCTAAGCTATATCCGTTGGATATCACTACTTATGGAGAGGCAGTCCGTAAGGCTCAATTGTGTGAGCAGGACTATGAGTTTCATCAGGCAGACTTCCGAGCAAGGAATAAGAGTAAAGAACCTATGAAGCGGAAGTCAGATGAGAAGGCCTCGAGTGATAGATATCCATCTAGGAGGAATAGGCCTTATGACAGAACTTCAATAGGTAAGCAAGTCAATTATAAGAAAATATATTGTCTTCATTAATGGTTATATGGAATTATAATAAATAAGGAGTTATGATGATTATGATACAGGAACTCCTAGATCCACCGGGATCAAAATAGGTGATGAAAGATCACAACATCCAGTTGGTAGTACCGCTAGCTCACCGAAGAGTACAATGCCGAGGTGTGTGCAATGCGGGAAATTTCATGGAACACAGCCTTGCCGGTTGGCAAGTGGGGCGTGCTATTGGTGTGGTGAACAGGGACATAGAATTAAAGATTGTCCCAAGATAAATCAGAGGGCACCTGAAGAGTTAGAAAAGACCCCTCAACCACAATCTAAGACCACACAACCCCAGCGTAAGGCCACAGCGGCAGAGAAAGGAAAGGCACCAGTGACTCAGGGAAGAGTATTTGCCATCGATAAAGAGTCCGCTGATGCTTCATCGAAGATGATTCATGGTAAGATTTACCTTAATGATACATATGTCCTTGCTTTATTTGATCCAGGCTCTACGCACTCTTTTATTTCCCCTATGGCTACTAGGAGATTAAATATTGAGCCTGAGCAGTTAGGAGGATTGCTACAAATAATTACTCCATTTAGGGAATCCCAAATGACGGACATAGTGTATCGTAATTGTAAGCTACGGGTAGGAGAAAGAGAGTCAATAGCTGACCTAATCTTATTAAATATGTCTGGATTTGATGTTATATTAGGAATGGATTGGTTAGCTGAAAATCACGTGATGATAGATTGTCATGCTAAGAGTGTGATTTTCTCCTCTCCCGTTAGCTATGTTGTAAATTTTGCAAATATGTAATGTAAAAGCATAATTACTTGTTTGGTTTAATTGAGATTTAATTGATAGAACATATTTGTGATGTGAAGGGTTTGTAGCACACGTGGTTGACGTAGATCAGAAAATTCCCACACTTCACGAAATTCCAGTAGTTAAGGAATTTTCCGAAGTATTTCCGGATGATCTTCCAGGACTTCCTCCGGATAGGGAAGTAGAGTTCACTATAGAATTGGTGCCGGGGACTGAACCTATATCAAGAGCTCCATACCGGATGGCTTTGGTAGAATTGGAAGAACTTAAGAAGCAGCTTCAGGAGTTGCTAGACAAGGGATTCATACGACCCAGCATATCCCCTTGGGGTGCTCCTGTGCTTTTTGTCAAGAAGAAGGACGGTAGTATGAGGTTGTGCATCGATTACCGGTGGTTGAATAATGTGACGATCAAGAACAAGTATCCTCTTCCCAGGATAGATGATCTCTTTGATCAACTAAAGGGTGCACAAGTCTTTTCCAAGATAGACTTGAGATCGGGATATCATCAGTTGAAGATCCGAAATGAAGATATCCCTAAGACTGCATTCAGGACACGGTATGGCCATTATGAATTCTTGGTGATGCCGTTTGGGTTAACCAATGCACCCGCAGCATTCATGAATTTGATGAATGATGTGTTTAAGCAATACTTGGACCAGTTTGTCATTGTCTTTATCGATGACATCTTGGTATACTCGAGGTCACGGGAAGAGCATGAGCAACATTTGAGGATTGTTTTGGAAACCCTCAGAGAAAGAGGATTGTATGCCAAGCTAAATAAGTGTGAATTCTGGTTAAACCAAATCTCCTTTTTAGGTCATGTGATTAGTAAAGATGGAGTCTCAGTTGATCCGTCGAAGATTGAAGCGGTGGTCCAATGGGAAAGACCAAAGACGGTAACGGAGATTAGGAGTTTCTTGGGTTTAGCTGGCTACTATAGAAGGTTTGTAGAGGGTTTCTCGAAGCTAGCTGCTCCATTGACAAGACTGACGCGCAAAGAGGTAAAGTATGAATGGAATGAAGCTTGTGAGCAAAGTTTCCAAGAGTTGAAGCATAGGCTAACGACTGCACCTATCCTCACCATTCCTAGTGGTTCAGGTGGATTTGCGGTGTATAGTGATGCCTCAGGGCAAGGTTTAGGATGTGTATTAATGCAGCATGATAAGGTAGTAGCCTATGGTTCCAGACAATTGAAGGACCATGAGAAGAACTACCCGACTCATGATTTGGAGTTAGCTGCAGTAGTGTTTGCCCTGAAGATATGGAGGCATTACTTGTATGGTGAGAGATTTCAGATTTTTACAGATCACAAAAGTCTGAAATATTTGTTCTCCCAGAAGGAATTGAACATGAGGCAAAGAAGGTGGCTAGAGCTTCTGAAGGATTATGATTGTGAGATCATGTACCACCCGGGGAAGGCCAATGTGGTGGCGGATGCTCTAAGCCGGAAACATGTAAGTATGATAGCATATATGATGATAAAAGAACACGAACTGATTGAGCAGTTTGCAAGCCTCAGTTTAAGTGTTACATCTCTTGAGCAATGTGGTATGATGGCTAGTTTGAGAATTGAACCCGAATTGATGGATAGAATCCGAGTTGCTCAAAGAGAGGATACTCAGTGTATTGAGGCTATGGATGAGATTCAATCAGGTATGACCTCAGAAGTTAATGTCAGTAGTGATGGAATTTTGAGGTTTAGAGGTCGTATATATGTTCCTAATGATGATGAATTGAAGAAGTTGATCTTGAGTGAAGCACATGCCACTAAGTACACGTTACACCCAGGAAATACGAAGATGTATCATAATCTTCGCAAGGTGTACTGGTGGAAGGGTATGAAGAGAGACATCGCAGATTTTGTAGCAAAATGTCTCACATGTCAACAAGTTAAGGTAGAGCACCAAAAGCTAGCAGGATTACTGCACCCTCTGCCTATACCTACATGGAAGTGGGAACACATTACGATGGATTTTATTATGGGGTTGCCCAGAACCAAGAGAAATCATGATGGTATTTGGGTGATTGTCGATAGAATGACAAAATCAGCTCACTTCCTACCTATGAAGTCTACAGATACACTTAGCGCTTTGGCAGACTTATACGTGAGAGAAGTCGTCAGACTACATGGTGTTCCAGTGAGCATCACATCGGATAGAGATTCCAGGTTTACTTCTCACTTTTGGGAACATTTCCAGGAAGCCATGGGATCTCAGCTGAATTTTAGCACAGCTTTTCATTCGTAGACTGATGGGCAGTCCGAGCGCACTATTCAGACGCTCGAGGATATGTTGAGAGCATGTGCTTTGGATTTTAAAGGCTCATGGGACGACCATCTGCCATTGGCTGAGTTTGCTTATAATAATAACTATCATGCAAGCATCGGGATGGCACCATATGAAGCTTTATATGGAAGAAGGTGTCGATCTCCGATTGGGTGGGAAGAAGTGGGCGAACGTAAGTTATTGGCTCCAGATTTAGTCGAGCAAGCCTCAGAAGATGTTAAGCTGATTTGTCAGAGGCTTAAGACAGCTCAGAGTAGACAAAAGGGCTATGCAGATGCTCGACGGAGACCACTCGAGTTCATGGTTGGAGATTTTGTGTTCTTGAAAGTTTCTCCATCCAAAGGGATCATGAGATTTGGCCGACGAGGTAAGTTGAGTCCTCGCTACATCGATCCATTTGAGGTCTTGGATCGGATAGGTGATGTTGCCTATAGATTGGCATTACCTCCGGAGCTATCGGGAGTGCATAATGTGTTTCATGTATCGATGCTTCGGAAGTATAATCCGGATCCGTCTCATGTCATTAAGTATGAACCCTTGGAGATAAGGGAAGATATGAGCTATGTAGAAAGACCGATTCGGATCTTGGATCGGAAAGATAAAGTGTTGAGATCTAAGACGATTCCGTTAGTGAAAGTTCTCTGGCAATACCATACGACGGAAGAAGCTACGTGGGAGCTAGAAAGCCTAATGAGAGAAAGGTATCCAGAGTTGTTTACATGATAAGCTAAGGCAAATTTGGAGGACCAAATTTTCTAAGGTGGGGAGGATGTGAGATCCTCAATTTTCATGTATTCCTCCATGTATGTAAAGTATTCTAAGTTAATATGATTAAATGAATGTGAAGTTGATGTGTAATTGATGTATGAATAATGTATGAATGATGTATGCATGATGAATGCAATATAGAAGAAATAATAGAGTTGAAGGTCAATAAGTCAAATGAAGTATGTTGATATCAGGAAATATTAAGAGTATGAGACAAGAAATTAAATCAGATTTTGATTGGAGGTTAAATGGATGAGTCATAAGGAAATTAATGGGTCAAATGAGTCAAGGGGATGCTAATGGCTGAGATAGAGAAGGGATGAGCATGCATTTAATGCATGAAGCGTGACTCATCACCCTCATCATCTCATCATCAACGTCAGCCACTCTTCTCCCAGCTCTCCCTCTCGTTCATCTCCATTCTTCCAAGTTTTCCATTCCAAGTTCCTTGCTAAACCACCTTATTCCCTCATCAATTCACTAAGTTCATTAGATGAAAATCGATCCTTGTCACTAGACTAAGTGAAATCCAAAGTTTGGTAAATTGATTTCAAGTATTGGAGGAGATCTTAACAATTGAAGTTTTGGTCTCTAGTGAAGGTAAGAGAAGAGGATGATTTAGCTAACTTTGTTGATGATTTGGAGTTGTTTTAAGTTAGTATAACATGTGTATGTGGTTTAATTTAAGGTTTGATATGATGTGGTGATTTCAGATTTGAAGAAGTGAAAGCTAGGGTTACGCGCCAAGTGATTTCGCGTTCTCGAAGGAATCGAGGTAAGGAATTTATGTAACGGACGTAGGGTGACTATGTCCGCATGTTTTAATATGTTTTGATGTGGTTTGGAGAGAAGTACCAGCTGTTTCTTTGCAAGAAAATGACATTTTCGGACTTGTTTCCTAGTATCAATTAGGTTAGGAGCAGCCGACTGCCTTAAGTAGCAGCCGACTGCCTAGAGACATCAAAAACGCCGTTTTTCGAAAATCGATGCAAACCAGTGACTGCCATGGGAGTCAGTCGACTGCCATTTTCCAGAAACCATTTTGTTTCAAACCAGTCGACTGCTAG
The DNA here is from genome assembly GCA_032173925.1 of Heritiera fomes. Lineage (NCBI taxonomy): Eukaryota > Viridiplantae > Streptophyta > Magnoliopsida > Malvales > Malvaceae > Heritiera > Heritiera fomes. The sequence continues at coordinate 24,907,183 of JAPDPM010000001.1, forward strand.
GGGAGCCAGTCGACTGCTATTTGTCCAGAAGCATTCTGTTTCAAAACCAGCCGACTGCCAAGGGGGCCAGTCGACTGCTAATTCTCGGGAAACATTCTGTTTCAAAACCAGTCGACTGCCTATTTGTATTTTGAAAAATATAATAATTGAATTTCAAAAAGGGAAAGAAACTCATTAAGGCAAAACATGGGGTAGCAGTCGACTGCCATATATGACCAGTCGACTGCCTATTTGAAAGAAAGGTTTTGAGAACCTATTTTAAGAAAGAATATTCATACTTATTTAAAACCTATATGGATAAGGTTTTGGAGACTATGGATCTCTCAAAAGAGCATGCACATTATTTGTTACTTGTATTTGACTGAGGAGCTCTAGTCCAGCCCTCAGACCCGCAGTACGGCACCTGACTAGTGAAACTGTGGGATATAGACAATGGCTATGAGTCTCTTACTTGATTCGGCTTTGGGGAGGATCCCTGGCCCATACGTGGGTACGCCATTTATTTGATATCTCTCAGGATTATCCCTAACGGGATATATTTGCGGTATCCTTATGAGATTTATCTATTGGATTATCCATTACGGGATATATTTGCTGTATCCATTATCTCTCTGGATTATCCTTAAAGGATATATTTGCTGTATCCATGATGAGAATTACTTGGTGCATGAATCTATTGGATATAAATTGTCTCCTATCTATTTGAAAATAATTATATTTGCCTACTTGATTTCACGTGATTGGAGATCCGTGGAAATACTTGAAAGTATGATTTACTTGCTTTTGATATATTTAAAAGAAATATAAGCGCTATGCTTTATAATGATTTTACATGACATTATAGAGCCAAGCAGGAAAACTGCATATAGTGATATAGTACGCTCTTTTACATGAGTTTCTTACTGAGCGTAAACTCATCCCTTTACAATTATTTTTCATACAGATTACTTGAAGTAATTCCGCTCCGGATAGAGGAGCTCATTTCGGGATTTTTGAGATACCTTCGAGGCACGCTTCCTACTTATCCTTTGAAGGTATATTTAGTCGGCCGTTACTTCGGCTAATGTACAGTACAATACTACAGTTTTGTATATGTTGGGGATTAGGGTGTATGAATATTTGAGATCCTAGTGTATATGGCAAATGTTTATAAAAAAAAATTTTATGCATGTGAAAATGAATATTATACTCTGATAGAAATGCCTAAAGCATAAGAGTAAGGGAGATTGACATCGGATAAACTAGTCGATTTATTTGTTATTTGAGATGAAAGTTAGTTGTTATTTGGTTAGTGACGAGGACGTCACAGCTCTACATGGGGAATTCTTCTTCAACTGAAATCAAAGGCAAGGGGACCATAGATTTAAACTTCACTTCTGGAAAAACATTGACTTTAACCAATGTTTTCTATGTTCCAGAAGTTAGGAAGAATCTAATGTCTGTTAGTTTACTCAATAAGTTTGGGTTCAAAGTTGTCTTTGAGGGGGATAAGTGTATACTATCCAAGAGTGGAACTTTTGTGGGAAAGGGATATGCCAATGAAGGCATATTTAAACTTAATGTATCTCATTTCAATATCAATAATAAGAAGAATGATTCAGCTTATATTGTGGATTCTTTTTATTTATGGCATAGTAGATTAGGACATATAAATTATGATAAAGTAATCATGATGTCTAAATCTAATCTGGTTCCATATGTAGTTAGAAGTGATGAAAAATGTATAACTTGCATGCTAACTAAAATAACATGAAACGAACTTGTATTTCTGATTTTACTATGGCTTCAGAATTTGTGGCATTAGCTTCAGCAAGTAAAGAGGTTAAGTGGTTGAGAAACTTACTCCATGAAATTCCTTTATGGCCTAAACCAATGTCACCTATATCAATACATTGTGATAGTGAAGCTACACTATCAAAGGCTTATAGCCAAGTATATAATGGGAAATCTAGACATATTGGTCTAAGGCACAACTATGTTAGACAATTGATTAAAGATGGGATGATCACCATTAACTTTGTCAAGTCAAGTGAAAACTTGGCGGATCCATTGACAAAAGGTCTCACAAGAGAGATAGTGTCTAGAACTTCCAAGGGGATGGGACTAAAACCTATTTGAATTAGTCACACATAATGGAAACTCAACTCAATGCTTAATTGGACATTAAGTCTTGAGTTCAATGAGATCAAGTACATTATCTGAATGTGGCTGCAAGTATTGTGCTGTTAAACATCCAAAGGTTATGAATACTTGAAATCATATGAAAATAAGGAGGTTGAGTTGTTACTCTTAATGAACCCATAACACGTAAGTATAAGTGTTGGAATGCTTATATGATTGCATTTCTGATGAGTTCACCTATATGAGTGGAAGTGGTGCCGCTTCTAGGAGCTTAGGGTTTAGCTCTTAAGCACTCAGGAAATGATACAAGACACATGGCCAGTATAAGTGTCGAAGTTCTACTAAATGACTTTGGACAAATTTTTGAAGTCTCATGTGAGATTTAGTCATTAGTTAATCATCATAGAACTGTTGGTTCAAGACTTAGTCCACCATACCGTTCTGATTAACTGAAAGTACTTTTTCTCTAAAGTGATGGTTCAAGACCTAGTTCACCATCATTTTATGCATGAGGATTCCTCAAGTATTAGACTTGTTCTATTTTGAAATTGGTGGGGGATTGTTAGAAAATTTCAAAATATAAAGTGAAAAGATTGATTAAAATGTTGTTTAATCAACGTACAAGTAAAACTAGTGTTTGGTATGACTCCGGGTGAAGTAAAATCATGTTAAAATGATTTTTACTAATTTTACTGGGCAGTCAACTGCCTTTGCGCAGTAAGTATTCTGTCCGAAAAATGCACTTGGGCAGTCGGATGCCTTGGGAGGGCAGTCGGATGCCCCGGGATGGCAGTCAACTGCCCAAATAGGGCAGTCAATTGCCTATACAATGTGAATACTCGGATTTTAAGTTACTTTAAGGCAGTCGACTGCCATATGAAGGCAGTCGACTGCCCTCCTGGAAGTTGCATACTGTTTCAAAAATACACTAGGGCATTCGGATGCTATTTTCGGGCATCTGACTTCCTTGCCTGGAAATCCAAAGGCAGTCAACTGCTCTAGTGCAAAATGAATTGTAACGACTTCTTTGAATAGGTGCAACCTCATTCAAAGGGTAATCTTTCACAACATAATGGTTAAAGGACATAACCATTGAATTTGAGAGGTTGTGAACAATCTGAATGATGTGTTTGTTTAAATGAAACAACACAATTGAAAGGTTGTATCATTCAAACCAAAGATCACATATCTTGAAATTATCTCTGTAAAAGAGATGACAATGTTCATTCAAGAAAAAAAAAGAGAACAACAGAACAAAAGATAACGAAAATATTCTAAATTCTTCTTTCTCTCCCAATCTCAAAATAGAAAACAAGTCTCTTAGACATTGTTTGCTGCAGAAAACTTTGGCTAAGACATAATACTTTTGTATTTGTCTAAAGTGTTTAGTGGTTTAATATTACAAGTGCAAGGTAATATTAAACAAGTTGACTTCATTGTATCCTGAGGTTATTTCCATAATCCCTGTTGCATACCATAACTGGTGGGGGTGAAATAAGTCTTAAGGAAAGTGGCATTATAGCAGCACGCCTCTAAGTCTTTTTCTGCATTTAGTTCGTGATCAAAGAAGTTCAATTCCAGAAGTTGAAGTCCAAGAAGAAGTTCAAGTTTTTCATCTTCATAGTCCCCCAAGTGGACAAGAGCTGTAATCCTATATTTGTTGTTTCTTGTTCAATAGTTGGTTGATTGGTGAAGCCATAGATAGGTGCCGCAAATTTGAGATCTTCCATTAATAGACCCATTTTTTTGAAAAACATCCCACTAGATCAAGTTAACAGCACTTCTAGTATCTAGCAATATTCTTTTTACTTCAAAATTCCCAATATGTGCTTTAACTACGATGGGGTCATTGCCATTGTCCTCCAAGACTTCAGTCTCACTGTCAAAAGTTATTCGCCCTCGCCTACATGAATAGTGCTCTAATCTAAAACAAATCTACATGATTTCATGGGAATGTCCTTAACAAGGGTTCGTGAAACATAATCTGGATGCTTAAATCAAAGTTAATCAGGGGTTATCAACCGTGGTTGGAGTTTATAAAGACAGTCAAAGAAGATGGTTGTTTGGGTTTACTAGGAAGGTGGGGCTCTTATGGTATGGGAACAAGGTTACAAGAAAGCATTATTAGAAATTGATTCTTTGCTTGCTTGCAAAAAATTCTACAGCTTATAAGTGAGAAGGATCCTTTGTTTCAGATTTTATATGTGTGTCAACCTTTGTTATAACATGATTGGAGTTGCTCATTGAAGCATGCTTATAAAGAAGCTTATACATGTGCTATTTTCTTGGCAAATTTAGCGCATGAAGGTACTTTCAAAATTAAGAAGCTTCAAAGTCCTCCAATAAGGTTGTGAAATTGTTTACAAAATGATGTTATGTGTGTAGGAGGGTCTCATGCTTGTGTTATCTAAGCAGAAACTCCTCTTGCACACACAAAGAAGAAAAAGAAGAAGAAGAAAAAGAGTAGCGTACATTTTTGGCACTCGAATCCTTAACTTGCATTTCGCACCATATTTTCCGTTCATTCTCTCATTACCTTAAACAAGTAAAAAAAATGTGCTAACTCATGACTTTTAGCATTCAAGAAGCTATGTGTAAAGCATTTTACGGTTGCTCTACAAAATTTTTGTTTTTTTAAATTTTTTTTATTTTTTTCCTTAACTCTCTTACTCTCTCTCTCAAAAACTTTTAAATAAATTACACTTATTCATCTATACATCTAATTTCTAAGGCTAAAATATAAAAAAAAAATCTTGAACTTTATTACTTTATTTAAATAAGCCATTATATTTTTATTGCATTCAGATAAGTTCCTAAAATTTTAATTTGCATTCAAGTAAGTCATTAAACTTTAATTTAAGTATTTAAATAACCTTTAACTTTTACTTTGTACATGAAGGAACCTTCAACATAAATAATTTTTTTATAGGAGTGAGCAATCAACTGATTTTTCGAATGAGTTTTAGAATCTAACTTCTTGCATAAAAAATTGATTATACATAACATATTTATAATACTTAATTATTTATATTATATATAATATATTTAAAAAAGTATCAATTAATTCATTTAGTTTGATTTGTAATTTTAGATGCTGACTTAATCAAATAAACCAACCCATGAAACTAAGTTAACTCAAAATTGACTTAACTGAACTGAATTATATGACCGAATTTTAATCGGTTAAATTAATTTAAATCGATTTTTACTCACATGTAGTCTTTTATTTGAAATAAAAACTTACTTGAATACAAATTAAAACTTAAGGATTTATATGAATTCAATAAAAGTATAATAGTTTATTTAAGTAAAGTAATAAAGTTCAATGATTTTTTTAATATTTTAAACAATTTTTAAATATACTATAACAAAATACAATTTTTACCTTTTTAAATTATTAATTTATCACCATTTTCCAACAGCGTCATCTTCATCCTAAGCCCATTTCTTAACCCTAAACTAAAATTTTAAAAATAAATCTCCAAATTTCATATATCAACCCAGTATGATTTTGATTTCTGATTTATTGTTTACTGAAATTTGAAAGTGAAAATTGTGAAATTTGTTGTAATCGTGTGGTCGTGACCGACCAAAAACTGTGCATGTACCTCACATACCGCGCAAGTTACCTTGCGTTGGGAACATGTCCTCACGATGTTATAATTTTATTGGTATCAAAATTGTATTTTGATTTAAAAATGTTTTTGTCCTCAAAATATTTGAAGTGTATTTATCAACTTTCCTCTCCTCTCTAATTAAAATCCAAATGCCTCAAAATCAGGTAATCAACAAAAATTTGCAGCATGCTCCACCATCGGTCGTTGGCCATCAGCAGCCGTCGTTGAGTCGATCTTTGGGTTTGGTTTCTATTTACTAAGGACTAGTTTGGCTCATTGGTGAGATCTAATGAACCATGGCTTGATTCACTTTGTAGTAAAAAGACAAAAAAAATGACAACAAAATTACATTTTTATCCCTAATTTTAAATTTTTTATTATTTTATTAAAAAATATATTTTTAAGTATTTTTTTTATTATTTTTAATCTCATTGAAACTAATTTAACTGTCACCAAACTAGCCCTGAGAGAGCTCGTGGCCTCTCTGATGAATTCGCAGCTTGGTCCTTTTATGTATTTTGTGCCTTTAATTTTCAAAATCTAAGAATAGCTATTGCCCATTCCTGCTCTATTCTCAATAACAAATATTAGAATCAGCAGTCTTATTGTTTGGGGAGACATACATAAGTCGTCTCGCCAGCCAATGGTTGCCATGTCATTCCACCAATCAACATAGATTATTATCTTATATACTGTTAGTAGAATTTTTTAACTTTAGAAGTGGAGTTAGAATAATGATATGTATCCTTTAAAAATATTAAAAATAAATAAATAAATAAAATGAGACACATGTCTTAATCTTAATTCTCGCTTGTGGAATTAAAAAACTCTACCAACGGTGGATAGGATAATAATCTATTTAACATTTGAAAATATAAGAATGATTCGTCCAACGTAAAAAAAAAAAATTTGTTACAAAAAAAATATTAAATAATTAGAGATGAAAGTATTTAGATTCGAACTCAACATTTGCAATATGCCACAATTTATCTTAAATTACTCGGTCAAAAGGTTGTTAGCCAAACCTTATTTCAATAGAACCCCTCTAATAACCTCTTTATATTAATAAAAAATATCATCTCAATTGAGTTTATCATAAAAAATTAATAAATTCTTCAATTATAATAATTAATAATTTTGTTTTAAAATTTAATGTAAAATGTTAGTCTCGAATGTCATATAAATCAATAATTTGATAAAAAATATAAAATATATTACATAATTTTCTAGAGTTAGAAAGTACTTTAAGATGTTAATTAGTAAAAGAATACCATATTTACGATTTTTTTTATCAAGAACTAAAAAAGTATATAATATATTACAAAAAAATATATTTGCAACAAGATTTAGCTATAAAGTTATTATAGGGGTTTAAAGAACGTGAAAATTAAACAAATATGTTTTTAAGATAATAACAATTTGCAAAGTAAAACAGTTTGCTAAGGCATTTTTTAAAGCCAATTTCATTGAAGTACTTTTTAAAGCCAATTGGTAGCAAAAAGAAGAAAGAACCAGTACAAACCAAGAAAGAAAACAAAGAGCACCCAAAATGATAACAACACAAAGACCTTAACAAGTAGATACAACGCTCAAATAATCCTAAAATGATAACAACTTTACATCATTAGAGTCATAAAAAGAGGAAACACATCTTAGATCACTACTTCCACCAGAAACATAGGAAAACATAGCTAAGGCGTTAATTGATACATATATTGCATTTAAATTAAAAAGTTGTGAAAGTATTAATCCTATACCAATGTGACGTGTCAAAGTAATTACTTTTTCGAAGTAACAAAAAATGAGGGATACAGCTAACTAATGATGGAAAGTCCATTTGCCTTATTTAATGTTTGTTTTATCTATGTTTGATTGAGTTAATGTAATGTATTATGCGATCGTAATACAATGACATAAATTATTAGATTAATGTAGTGATCTTTTAGAAAAAAAATTGAAGTGCGTTGCTAACTTTTAATGGCGACGCATAAGAGTATAATTATATTCATTTAGCATATGATGAATGGTAGTTTGAATTTGTTTCATTCTTGATTGTATGTGTTGTTGCACAAAACAACAATGAGTAATTACTGACGTAGTGTTTGTCTTTTTCCTCACGTGTCTCCTAAAAGCTTCTGCAAAATAACTAAAGTCAGAGGAACGCAAGGGGTGGTTCTTTATGTAGGCACTCCGATGCTTAAGTCAGCCAAAGATTCTTCAGTATTGGAAAACGTAAAAGCCAGAAGTAAAAAATTAGAGAATAAAATAATACATGGGGCCTATTTATAGGCGAGTAAATTATCATTATTGCAGAGTAATTACTTTGAGGGCAATTCCATCCTTTTAGAAGAGTTTGTTCCTAGTACGACGCTAACACGACTAATCGAAGGTGGCAGAGGTCTGTCACGAGGCGGGAGTAGAGGTGGTTACGGGCCGAACCGGGCCGGTTCCGGGCCGGTTTTCACCGGTTCCGGCCCTAACCAAACAAGAACCGGTCCGAACCGGTAGGGAACCGGTCCGGTTCGGACCGGTTCTATGTTATTTAAGAGGCGAACCGGCCCGGTTCGTTGGACCGGTTCTCCAAAAAACCGGACCGAACCGGTTTAAACCGGTTCGGTCCAGTTTTTCTTTTTTTACATTTAAAATTTTTATTTTTTAAAATTTATATTAATTTATTTTAATAAAAATAAATATATATTAATATATTTTTATAATTTAATCTAACAAATTTATTTTTATAATAAATAATGTTAATAGTTTAATTTAACAACAATTTATTATAAAGTTATTATAATTTATTTAATTAATGTAACAATAATGTAAAAATAAATTACTATAAAATTATATAATAAAACTATTGTTATAATAAAATAAAGTTATATTATGAATATGATATTATAATAAAATTATTATGATAAAAAAATAAAATTTAAAGAATAAAATGATAATATTATAAATTTGGAATAAGAGAATTTAAGTGAATTTGAAAGAGTTTGAGTGATTATTGAGAGAGTATAAGTGAGTATTAAAAGAATAAGAGTGGATGAGTATTTAGATTTGAGAGAAAATATGAAAGAAAATTTTTAAAAAATGAAAGAAAATAAATTAATATTTATAGAAGAAAAATAAAAATTTAAAATAATTTAAAAAATTTTAAAAAATAAATTAAAAAAAAAGGGAGGGAAATGTTCCCTCCCTTATTGAATTGTTGATGGGCAACGGCCCACATCAACATAGAGGCAGTAGCCTTTGTAGGCTACTGCCTTCGTTTTGCTTGCCACTGCGCATGCAGTGGCAGGCTGTTTTCTTTTTTTTTTTTTTAAATTTTTGTTGAACCGGACCGGTTCAACCTGAACCGGTCCGGTTCGTAACCGGGCCCGGATGTTCCGGGCCTTTAACGAACCGGGCCCTTAACGGGTCCGGTTCAGAATTACTTGAACCAGCCCAGCCCGATAAGATACCGGACCGGGCCGGTTCCGAACCGGTACTGTACCGGTTCGATTTTTGGGCCGGATTAACCCGATCCGGTTGCGAGCTGGGTCGGGCCAACCCGGCCCAATAACCACCTCTAGGCGGGAGGCCACAGATTGATGCTACACACATTCGACGGCATGTTACTACGCGGGTGGTCATTTGGAGGCTTGTCGCACGCGATAGGTCCCTTATTGCCTACTGGAGGGATCTCCCGCACATGCTCCCACAAGCCTTGCAATGTTTCCCGCCTGATGCCATGTGGCGGTCTCTGTCATTTTTGGGCCTCAGCCCAGTGGATGTGGGCTTTGCTATATCAATTGCTCCCCACTCTCTTATTAGATTTTTTTCTCATAAAGAGAGTATATAAACACTTGAATCCGAGATATTTTGGTCTTTTCCTGAATTTTTGTTGTTTTTTGGTATTTTTTGCAGGTCAAAAAGCACAATTTTGTGAGAGGTGTTCCAGGCGCGCTACACTTCGTATTCCCTACGACAGCTATATAAGCAGCAGGAGCTGAGCTGAATCGCGTAAGAAATCCTCATACCAGCACTCTGTTGCGCTACTAACTCTTTCGCGAACATTAGTCTGCCGCACATTTTAACCTCTCGCGAGCCCTTAGTCTCTCACTATTCACCAGAGCCTCTCGCTGGTCATTTGTCACAAAAAGTAAGTCTCCTTGTAATTTTGTATTTGTCACAACATTTTTCTATCTCCAGCGAAACTAGTAGTCTCCTACAAGGTACTAGCTCTCCCGCAAGGTCTAGGTTTGTCGTCTGTGTTGTCTGTTTCACTTACTCCGTTTGTCTTTAGCCATGTCGTCTCAACACCCAATTAAAACACTGAGGAAGGGCAATGTTGAGTGCAAGTTGTCAAATGCAGGCTTATAAGAAATTAAAACTCACTTCACCCTTCCTGCAGGTTACCAATATAGACTCTCAACTAATAGGGACATTCTCCTGACTTAGTTACCAGCGGCGTAGCTGTTCATAAAGCATCTATAGTCTTTGGTTTTCGTTTTCCTCTTCTCGAGTTTGGTCTAGCTTTCCTTAGGTATAATGATATAGTCCCATGCCAACTCCATCCTCATGCATGGGCTCAATTAGTAGGATTCTCAATTGTATGCCATAGTTTAGGCATCGTTCCTATCGTTCCCCTTCTGAGTGCATTTTTTAGAGTCTGGGGGTTAATCGGGTTAGTTACATTCTCTCTCCAAAGATTAAAGGTCGATGGGTTTCCCAATAAAATTTTTTCAGACCTTCCCAATGAGTTGCACAAATTCGAGAGCGAGTGGGTCATTGTTGAGATTCAAGGGATTTGAGAATCCGTACTAGATGGAACCATGATACCAGCGACCACTCAAGGTGCTTGGAAAAGTTTAGTTTAGACTCCTTAAAAGACCACTTAGGTGAGCCTATTCGGCTTATCTGTTCTACTAGGGAGTGAAATGTGTTTTCCCTTTTAACCCTTGAGAATATTACCACGGCTGGCTGGGGAGTAGGCAGAGTTATCCTCGGAACTTCTACCATCCCTTCAAACCTTCCCTCAGCCTCACAGATGCCTAGTCCCGACTCTAGTCGTTTGCCTGTGGTTCTTGTAGCCGAATCAACGAACCCCGTATGTCATCTAATAGATGAATCTTCTTCTAACTCGGGGGATGAGAACCTAGGACCACGGGTGCCAATGATTCATTCGAGGAAGATCTTGAGTGGAACCAAGGCAACGCCTTTGGGAGTCCCTTTTATGACTTCCTATCGGATGAAAATTTGGCTAACTTAGACGATTTCGGTGACCTTTTAGGTTTTTAACGACGATTCTTTTTCATTTCTTGCACATGTGTTTAACGTATTTCAACTTGGTATGCTAACTTTTTCTTCTTGTGTTGTGTAGATATGAGCTTCCTAAATGCCATGCGTTGGAGGAAAACCACTGTATCCTCCTCTAGAGTTCCTTTAGAAGCTCTCCCGCCACGAAAACAACTTTAGGTCAAGGCTTTAGTTTTGGAGCACCCTCGCGCTCCTACTCCTCCGACGACGACCACTGGCGAGCCTAGTCGCCCCATGCAAGAGGCCGAACGGGGTAAACAGAAGAGGCACCTTACTCGGGATCGCAGCTTAGAGGATCATGAGAGTTAGGATTCACAAAGAAGTGAATCTGCTCCCCAAGAAGGTGATCCTAACATTGCTGGAGATAGGCAAGCTCCTCGCAAGCCTCGTCACAAGTATTGAAAGAGGTTATTCATCGAAGATGCAATGCTTGCGAGGCTGATTTTGCCCAACATGGTGGCTCCTACAATCAGGTGCTATCAGGTGGACAGAGGGAGGATCGTCAATGGGGACGATTTTCAAACCTAGCCCAGCGTTAACTACAACAATAGTATCAAGGACCTTGGAGTAGCTTCTTGTCTAGCTTGGAGCACCATCCTGCCGCGTGATGAGAAAGAGATTTTCAAGAATTTTTTCGCGGGCAAGGACACCTCTGATTACCTTGTGATGAAGGTAAGAGCTTCAACCTTCTTTTGGAGTGCATACGTTTTATCTTGTTTAGTCCGAGTTTTTAATCATTTTCTTTTTGCTTTGCCAGGCTGCTCAACAAGTAGTGGCTGTCAACGCACAGCACCAGACTTTCAGAGAGTGAGCTGAGAAGGAACAACAGGATCTTCGTGAGAAGTATATGGCGCTTCAAGATGAGGTCAATCAACTCTGTTCATTTCCTAGCAGAGTGGACGAGTTGAAGAGAGGCAATGAGGCTTTAAGTCGACAAGTAGCGGACCTCGAGCTGAAGCTAAGAGAAGAACGAGCTAGGGCTAATTCTCTTCAGGGCTATCGAGAGGCTTACGACAAGGCCTTAGATGATTTGGAGGCCATGAGGTCACAACGGGATGAGGCCATAGACGAAGTGCACAGCTTGCTGGATCGATAAAAGATAGCCTGAGCCAAAGCTATTCGAGAATACCATCTTTCCCAGGAATGCTTCAAGAAGAAGTAAATTTATTCAATAGGCTTTGTTAAGTATGGCTTCTACCTTGCCCACGCTTGGATGGAAAAGCAAAGGCCTAATGAGACCTTCCTTGAGCTTTTGTTTACCGAAGAGGCTGAGTTCTATAACGCTCCTCCCTAGACTGAATACAAGCCTGACTCGATGGATCCCGAAGATTATTTGGAGGAAGGGGTCGTGGATCACTTGGAAAACCTCGAAGGTCTTTGGCCGCCTAGCAAGCCAAGCGGTCAATCCGAGCCCATCGAGCCACGCAATTAGCCCGAGCCTATTGAGGCCTTGTAAGGCTTAGACAGCGAAGATCTTCAACTCTATGACTCTACTATTGTTGAACCCGTACTAGACTCCGCGGCTGTCGAGATTGCAGAGCCTTCGAATGACGCTCCCTCTTCTGAAGCTGCTCTTTCAGAAGATCCTGACGCGAGTCCAGCTCTCTAGGATTCTAACGTTGACACAGCGCCTCCTTTTCCAGTTGACTCAATCCTCACAATAGACTGATTAGGATGTTTTTCTTTTTTCATTTTGATTGTAATTCACACAAACGATATACAGTCTTTCTTTTAATGAAAATTACCATTTCTTTTGCAGCTTCTTTCTTTTCTTTGTATGCTTAGGATAGAATACAAACTATTTACACGCATGTTATGTTATTACAATGCGACTTTAATTAACATATCATCATATTTATCGAAATTTTAGCATTTTATGGCCACAATGCTACGCAGTATGCTAAAATGTTACAACACAAAGACATTTTATCGATAAAATAACATAACATACTTTTCAGCATACCTTTTGTCATGTCATATTGTATTACTCCCCAAGTTTTTCTTTGAGATAGCATTACTTCCTACTCAAAAAAGAACTTTTACTCTAGCGTTGTGCCTGTCTCGTGCATTCTCCGCTTAAGGACTTGTGTATTTTTTTTCCCATCTCGCGTATTTTTCGCTTAAGGACTTGTTTGTTTTGTTTGCCAATCTCGCGCATTTTTTGCTTAGGGACTTTTTTGTTTTGCTTGCCCGTCTTGAGAATTTCTCACTTAGGGGCTTAATCTGTTCGCCCGTCTCGCACATTTTTCGCTTAGGGACTTAATTTGTTTGCCTGTCTCAAGCATTTTTCGCTTAGGGACTTATTTTGTTTTGCCCGTCTCGCTCATTTTTTGCTTAGGGACTTTGTGTTTGCCTGTCTCGTGCATTTTTCACTTAGGGACTTAATCCGTTTGCCTATCTCACGCATTTTTCGCTTAGGGACTTATTTTGTTTTGCTCGTTTCGCGCATTTTTCACTCAGGGACTTTGTGTTTGCCTATCTCGCACATTTTTTGCTTAGGGACTTTTTTATTTTGCCAGCTTTGCCTCTGTCACTTTTTTTCCTGTAATACTTTTATCAGTTAAATTGTCACTGTATAAAATATAAGATATGAATAACTGGCCTCTTATTCATAAGTTAATCAATAACATCACATGATATTTGGCAAAGTAATGCATAAAATAACGATAGGAAAATAAGAATGATAAAATAAAGAATACAATGTTCTCATTGCCAGTACAACTTAAGGTGATTGACATTCCAAAGTGTTCGAGATCTTTTTTCCTTGCAAAGTCTCCAAGGTGCACGTGCTTTGTCCAATCATCCTCCTGATTCTATAAGGTCCTTCCCAATTGGCTCGGAGTTTACCATCTTCCCTGTGAGCATTTGTAATGGCTAACTTTCTCAGCATCAAATCTCCTTCTCATAATTCCTTGCTCTTAACTCGAGCATTATAGTAAGCAGCTATCCGCTATTGGGAGGTGGCCAACTTCATTGTCGCTATATCCCTTAGTTCATCTATTAGATCAAGGTTCTCTCTAAGCCCTTGAGAGTTGATTTCTTGAACATAAGGGATTAGCCTAGGCGATCCTGCTCCAATTTCAATCGAGATGAGGGCCTCAGTCTCATATACCAGATTAAATAGTGTCTCTCCTGTTGACACCCTACTTGTTGTTCTGTAGGCCCAAAGAACACTAGGGAGCTCATCCACCCATGCTTCCTTTACTTTGTCCAATCTAGTCTTCAGCCCATGCAGTATGGCTCAGTTGCTTATTTCAGCCTGCCCATTTGCTTGCGGGTAAGATGCAGACGATATCCTTAGTTGGATACTCAGGCCTTTACAAAACTCTCGGAATGGGTCACAATCAAATTGTTTTCCATGATTACCATTCAATACTCGAGGGATTCAAATCGACAGATAATATATCTCCATACCATCGCCTCCATCTTTTTTTCAGAAATTGTAGCCAAAGGTTCTGCTTTTATTCACTTCGTAAAGTAGTTAGTGGCTACTAGTAGATATTTCCTTTACCCAGTACTTAAGGGAAAGGGTCCCAAAATGTCGATCCCCCATTACGCGAATGGTGTTGGTTAAAGGGTACTCTGGAGGGCTGAGACTGGTGCAGACACTACGGGAGCAAATCTCTGGCATTTTTCACATCTTTTCACTTTCTCAATGGCATCTCTTTTCAATGTTGGCCAATAAAACCCCGCATGTAGTACCTTTGTAGCTAATGCTCGATCCCCTAAGTGTTCGCCACATATGCCCTCGTGAACTTCAACTAATGTGTATTTAGCTTGTTCAAGCCCTAAGCATTTCAACAAGGGCATCGTCAACCCACACTTGTAAAGTTCTCCATTTACCATCGTAAGTCTGGCACTTTGCAATTTTAGCCTCTAGGCTTCGTCTCTGTCATTGGGGAGTTTTTCCTCCAAAATGTAATCTCTGATCGGGTTTCTCCAATCACTCCTAATCTCAACATCGCAGACTTCCTTTTCTTTAGTGCTCAGCTTGGCTAGACACTCCACCTTTATTAATACTCCTTTTGCTCCCCTTGAGGATGCTAACTTTGAAAGGGCATCTGCGTGAGTATTTTCAGATCGGTTTATCTAGGTTAATCGAAAATTTTTAAATGATTGTGCCAATAACTGGACTTTCTGCAAGTAAAGGACTAGAGCTGGCTTCCATGCTTCATATTCACCAGAGAACTGATTTACCACCAATTAAAAGTCACTATGAGCCATTAGGTTGCTAACTTCCAATTTCTTGGCTAGCTTCATTCCAGCTATCAAGGCTTCATATTCAGCTACATTATTGGAGCTTGGAAAGTTAAAGCACAGAAAATACTCATAGGCTTCCCCCTCAGGCGAAATCAATACAACTCCGGCTCCATTACCATCCACGCTACGAGCTCCATCTACAAACAATTTCCGCCATACTAATTCTGGTTCCTCTTAGACTTCTTGACCGGTGCATTCTACAATAAAGTCCGCCAATGCTTGCCTTTTTATCGCCTGACAAGGCTGGAAGTGTATGTTATATTCTCTAAGCTCAACCGCCCATTTAGTTAACCGTCTCGAGTGTTCTGGTTTTTGAAATATCTATCTTAAAGGCTGGTCGATTAGGATAGACATTGAGTGGGCCTGGAAGTATGGCTTTAGCTTTCGAGTTGCCATCACTAGTGATAAGGTGACCTTTTCCACTTGGGGATATCTCATCTCAGCATTTAACAAAACTTTGCTCACATAATAGATCGGGCAATCCCTATCTCCATCTTTTCTTAATAGGACTGCTCTCACTGCCTTTTCACCTACACCCATATACATAAAGAGTCAGTCTTTAGGTTGAGGCTGAGACAACAAAGGTAACTCTTTCAGGTAATCTTTTAATCTCTTTAAAGCCTCATGACATTCTTCGGTCCATTTGAAATTCTTTCCCTCTTTTATCACCTTGAAGAACGACATACTCCTTTCTACTGATTTGGACAAGAAGCAGTTTAAGGCTGCTATCCTCAAGGTTAGCCTTTGAACTTCTCTGACAGTGTTAGGTGGCTTCATTTACAAGATGGATTGAACTTTTTCGGGGTTAGCTTTAATTCCCCGATTAGTAATCATGAACCCCAAGAATTTTCCCGATCTCACTCCAGACGAAAATTTGTTGGGGTTCAACTTCATGTTATACTACCGTAACACTTTGAACACCTTCGACATTCTCAGCATGTGATTCCTCCTTACGACATTTTATGATCATATCGTCCACATACGATTCCATGGTGTTACCCAACAAGTACTTGAACACCTTGTTTACCATCTGTTGATATGTAGCTCCCGCATTCTTCAAACCGAAAGGCATTACTCGATAGCAATATGTTCCACTATCAGTAATGAAAGAAGTTTTCTCCTCATCATCTGGGTGTATCATAATTTGGTGGTACCCCAAAAAAGCATCCAAAAAACTCAAGAGTTCGTACTCGGAAGTTTTGTCTACCAGTTTATCAATGCGCATCAACAGATAAGAATCTTTGGGGCAAGCCTTGTTCAAGTCAGTGAAGTCCACGCATATTCTCCACTTCCCGTTGGCTTTCTTCACCATCACCACGTTAGCTAACCACTCAGGGTAATTAACTTCTCTGACAAACCCTGCTTGTAACAACTTATTGATTTCCTCATCTATAGCTTGCTGCCTTTTCGGAGCAAAATTTCTCTTCTTTTGCTTGACCGGTTTGGCTCTTGGGACGACATTCAACCGGTGGCAAGCAATCTCAAGGTTGATTCCAAGCATGTCGGCGGGAGTCCAAGCAAAAACATCAGCGTTCTCCTTCAGGCACCAAATTATCTCCTCTTTTGTTTTACTAGGCAGCTGACTTCTCACGTATACCACCTTTCCTTCATCTTCCTCATTTAATCGAACTGCCTCCATCTCTTCGTCAGGTTTCAGCTTAGGCGATTCTTTGATTATGAGGGTCTCTTTCCTCTGTATCCCCTTGCACATGGTGGACGCAATATTACATGTCCTGGCCTCCCTTGGTCTCCCCTCACTTGGCCTACACCATGGGGAGTTGGAAATTTCATCAGCAAATAATAAGGGTGCACCACTGCCCTCATGTCATTTAGTAGCAAAAGCCCAAAAATCATGTTGTAGGCCACTGAAGTTGACTTCACCACCATAAACAACGCCTGCCGGACTACACTCTTTGGATTCTCTCCTAGCATGACAAGTAGCTGAACTGCCCCTGCCACCTTCACCTTTTCACCAGAAAATCCTTACAAAGGCACAGCACTGGCTTCAGCCTATCATCTAAGATGTTCATTTTCTCAAAGCAATTTCAGTAAATCAAATTCACCGAACTCCTGTTATCGACTAGGATTCGACTGACTGGATGCTTTGCCATGACTGCTGAGATCACCATCAGGTCATCATGGGGAATCGTAATATCCCCTCTATCGGCTGACATAAAGGTAATAGGCTTCTCATCCTGCTTCTTTTCTATCACCGAGTTTACTTGGTAGGCCTACCGAGCATAGGACTTTCTAGACGATGAGGAACTGCCAGCCAACGATTTTCCTCCAGATATAACGTTGATTGCTGGTCCCATGGGCTCGTTATCTTCTTTTTAATTTCTCCTATTCTCTCTTCTATTATCATTTCTTGTGATAGTTTCATTTCTCCTTACATTCCTCCTATTCTCATCTCTTCTGTCCCTAAGGTAATTCCCCCTGTTATGCACGGGATAGTTGTTTCTATCACTCGTCCACACAAATCGATTTATCTTACCTTCCCATGCCAGCTTCTTCAGCTGATTCATCAACTCCCTACACTTTTTTGTTGAGTGTCCATACCCCGAATGGTAGCTACAGTATGAATCTAAGTTATGACCTAGATTCCCAAAGGTCTTCTTCGGAAGCTGTATAATACTTGCCCCTTCAATGGCTGCCAACACCGAAGCACAAGATTCATTGAGCGAGGTGTAACTGGTATATTTTAAACTAGGGACCTTTTGAGGTTTGTTCGATTAGTTGGAGGACGTCCTAGAGGTTTCTCTCCCTCGCTTCCTTCCTTCCTTCCTTCCTTCTGCTCCCCAGCCGACACCATTTTCATTACTTCCTCCTCGGTGATATACTTATTTGCTCGAGAAAATAAATCAAAGATCGTAATCGGTTGGTTTAGCGATAGGGACTCTATTGGTCTAGGGATAGGGACTCCTACAACTTCTCAGACCTGGTCCCTTGTAACATAGCTACCACAGCTACTCCTACTTGCAAATCATGCACCTCCAAAGTGGCATCCCTAAATCAATGTATGTAACTCTTCAATGATTCGTTATCTCCTTGCTTAAGGGTGAGCAAATAAGTTGGCTCCTTCTTCCTTTGACTATTCACCACAAACGCCTTAAGGAACGCATTTCGTAATTGGTCAAAAGGGGTAATGGACCCTTCGGGCAGATTGTTGAACCACTTCATCGCATGCCTCGTTAGAGTGACGGAAAAGGCCCTGCACATTATCTCATCCTCCCATCCAAGTAGTAACATCAAGGCCTCATAGTTCTGCATATGATCATAGGGATTAGTCTTTCTTGTATATGCTGTCATCTACAGCATCTTGAACTTTAGGGGCAATGGTTTCTGCATTATGGCCGTGCTAAATGGTATCCTTCTCCTCTGGCTCTCCTCCATTGACACCAACTTCTTTTCTTCCAACACCTGTTCTATCATCTATTTCATATCCACTATAGGAGCGGGTTGATCTCTATCTTTCTCAACGTGGGACAAATAAGGTTGGTCTTTAACAACTACCTCCTTCCCTTTACTTCGAGATGCATCCCCTTACAACATCTGCGTGTTCCAAGTGGGGTCAAACTCCGACCCAACCCTCCATGTGCTTTCCTCATCAACATCGATCTTTCCAGCACCTCCAACACCATGTTCTAGGTCAGTCTAGGCAAAATTTGACAAACTACGATAGTGGGCAGAAGACCCTGTTGCAGTTTCAACACCTTGTCGCCCAACATTTTGCCGCACGACCTTGGGACCCTATCACTTGATACTTGTAGCAGGTCCCACGTTTATTGCAGCCTCATACTCCTACGATGACCTTGTGGCAGGACTTTTACTCCTGATCCCTGCTGTATCTTGCTGGTTGTGAGCCTCTTCCACTGGAGGCGACTCTTGTTGCAGCGAGGGATTTGTCGCCATGTGATTAGCCTGTCGCCCTGTCGCCTGAGGAGGTACCCATTCACTCGTCTCTCCCACGAGGTTCTGTACGGCTTGCAGCAGATTCAATTGTGGGAGGACTCTTTTAAACAGATCCATCATGGCCCTTAACGCTTGGGTCGTTTCTTCTCTCTGCTGCCTCAGAGCTTTGAATTCCGCCACAGACAATATTGTTCTCTTTTCTTCCTTGTTCACCTATGTCTTGTGGCGGATCGGTTGTTCAGGAGAACTCACGGAGTTCTCATTGCTTCCATCTCTCATAGTAGTCGATCTTGTTCTCACCATCTTCAAAGTTTTGATTGGCTTTTAATTCGCTTCCCACAGACGGTGCCAATTGTTGTTGCACAAAACAACAATGAGTAATTGCTGATGTAAGTGTTTGTCTTTTTCCCCACGTATCTCCCAAAAGCTTCTGTAAAATAACCAAAGTCAGAGGAACACGGGGGGTGATTCCCTGCGTAGGCACTCTGATGCTTAAGTCAGCTAAAGGTTCTTTAGTATTGGGAAACGTAAAAGCCAAAAGTCAAAAATTAGAGAATAAAATAATACATGCGGCCTATTTATAGGCGAATAAATTACCATTATTGCAGAGTAATTACTTGGAGGGCAATTCAGTCCTTTTAAAAGAGTTTGTTCCCAATACGACGCTAATATGACTAATCGAAGGCGGCAGAGGTCTGTCACGAGGCGAGAGGCCATAGATAGATGCTACACACATTTGGTGGCAGGTTACTACGCGGGTAGTCATTTGGAGGCTTGTTGCCAGTGACAGGTCCTTTATCGCTTGAGGAAGGGATCTCCTGTACATGCTCCCACAAGCCTTGCAATGTCTCCCACCTGATGCCATGTGGCCCAATAACTTTATGCCACGTGGCAGCCTCTGTCATTTTTGGGCCTCAGCCCCGTGGATGTGGGCTTTGATATATCAGTATGGATAGAGTGCATGAGCTAAATTAGCTTGAATTTAATTATATTTGGATCACATGATATCATTTTCATTATTTAAAGTGTAACTGAAACTATTATGGATGGGCTTATTAAATTAAATTTTACTAAATAAAATAATTGTTGGTAGAAATGAATATATTCATATATCCATTGCATTAGATGTTGTAACAATATTAAAATTATACGAATGTGATTCCTTTATGTAAGAATTTCAGCTTTGAACATAACAAAATATGAATTAGAGAATTTAACCAAATAATTCTATTTGCCAAAGTACTTAAAAGTAGACCTATTTATAAGTTGAATCGAGCTTAAAGAGACCATCAAAAGTGTTATGCCTCAAACAATAAATTTACAGACGTAATGTCACAATAACAATACCCATAACAATCAATAACAATATCCCAAGCCAGTAATAATAATAATCAATCAATCAAGTACCAAGCTACAAATAAATACGCAAGCAATAAAATGCAAATAAAACGACACCAAAATTTAACATAGAAAACTTTCTAGTGTAGAGAGAAAAACCACAGGGCAAACTGAAAAATATTCATTATGAGAAATAAGCAAATTACAAAGTTTCAATACCCTAGGCTTTTTACCCAGAGCTCAAGATTCCAACAATTGGCCTAAAAACTATAAAGTTTACCTCTTTAGATTTATCAAGATAATCTATGCAAAGAATACCCAATTGCTATACAAGCTTATCTCTCCCCTTGTTCTTTTTATGGAATAAGAAAAATCACCAAAGTTCCAAGCTTTCCCATTTTTCTTTGGTTGTCGCATAGTGCATAAAAACTACTAAAACTTCTCACACCCATGAATTGATCTTTGTGGCATATATATATATAAATATATATATATATATATATATATATATATTAAGGGCAAATCCTAATCCTAGTCACATAATGCCTAAAGAAACTAAGGCATTCACGTGAGTTACTAAAGACCAATGAGTTGGACCCACATTTAACAATCTCTTCCTCCAGCCCCATTAGGAGGAGATCCATTAGCAAAACCTATCACATGAAGTTCACCTTGGCAAAAATGTCCATCCTACCCAAGTCACTACATAACTCAAGTTTATCTCTAGAAAGTGTCTTTGTCAACATATCAGTTGTATTCTTATCGTATGAATCTTCATCAATTGCATCTACTGCTCGTCAATCATTGAGCATAACCAATGGTACCGAACATCAATGTGCTTTATCCTAGCATGATACATGGTGTTCTTACTCAAATCCAAAGCACTCTGGCTCTCACAAAATACCACATACTCTTTCTGATTCAACCCCAATTCCAGAAGAATTCTTTTCATCCAAAGCATTTCTTTGTCTGCTTCAGTTGTTGCAGTAAACTAAGCCTCTGTAGTAGACAAGGTAACACACTTTTGCAACTTAAACTGCCAAGATACAACTCTCCCTACAAAAGTAAATATGTACCTTGAAGTAAATTTCCTACCATTAAGATCACTTGCCATGTTCGCATCAGTAAACTCTTCAAGAACTAGTTGTGTAGTCCTAAAAATCAAACACATCTTAAAAGTACCCCTTAATTTTCTAAAGATCCACTTCACCACTTCTTAGTGAACCTTTCCTAGATTGGAAAGAAATCTACTCACTACACCAACTACATGAGCAATATCAGGCCTTGTGCAAACCATAAGATACACCAAATAACCAACTACAGAGGAGTAAGAAATAGTAGACATATCATCTTTTTCTTTCTTAGTCTCCGTACAAGACTTTTTACTTAAGTGAAAATGGTTAGCAAGAGGCGTGCTAACTGACTTAGCATTTTGCATGTTGAATCTTGCTAGCACCCGTTCAACATACTTTTCTTGTGACAACCATAACTTTCCAGCTTTCCTATCACGGATGATATCCACCCAAAATCTACGTTACTAGACCTAAATCCTTCATGTCAAAGGACTTAAAAAATGCCTCTTTCAACCTGCAAATCATACGAGCATTTTGCCCTACAATCAGCATATCATCAACATATAATAAGAGAATAATGAAGTCACCATCTAGGAGTTTTCTCACATACACACAAGGGTCTGCTACCGTTCTTTTGTAGTTTTGGCTTACCATAAAAGAATATGTTAGCTTTAAATTGACATATGTATTTTGAAATGACAAAAACTTAAGTAATATTAAGTGTTTGGTTCTATAGTGTAAATTTGCTTTACAAATCATATGATTTTCTCAAACCACTTTAAGTATACATATCAAAGTTTAAGACCATGATTTAATTATATATTCTTATTGGTCTTAACATTTTACAAAATGATTTTGAATATCTTCATTAAGTAATTTCTCGAGAACATATTGAACACAATTTTAGAAAATTACTTAACAAGTTTTTACACTAAGTCTTTAATTGAGAAAGTCAAGAAATACTTCCACAAAATTTGAAAATGATTTGGGATGTTTTAAATCCAAAGTCTCTATCATTTCTAACCCAAAATGGCCTAGAAAATTGCAGATTTAGGTTAAGGGATTGATCCCCCTAGGATAAGGGATCCATCCCCAAGTGGCAGAATGCTCCCAGGAAGCAAATATAAGGCATGGGATTGGTTCCCTCTTGGCAGAATGCATGGGAGGCTAAAAATGAAGCAAGGGATCGATCCACTAGGGCATAGGATCGATCCCCCAACAAGTGAAAAGCCTCCAACTGCTAGTTTATGTGAAATACAACGTTAACTTTTGTTTTTGGCCCCACCCAACGGCAAGAACACATCCAAAGGACTATAAAAAGAAGCTTGGAAGCTTAAGAAAGAAAGGGGAACATCTGAGCAACAAAATTCATCATCTTCTTCATCTTCTTCAAGTCTAAACAACAATTCAAGAGCTAGAATTCAATATCTTTTATTACTCTCAATATCTTTGTATTTTATAGCACAAATACTTTAGTGTTTCTTTTTTAGAGCTTAACTTTTGTAATCATTTGCCTACCTAGAGGCCTTCTTTGATTACACTTTTTGTAAACCCAATCACATATTGTAAAGGGGAGTAAACCCTTGAGTGCTATATTGTAAGTGAGAATTGGGTAGATAAGGTTTACTCCTTGAGCCCGGAAAAAGGAGGGGATAGGTTTCTCTTAAGCCTTGAAAAAGAGAGAGGTTTCTCTTGAGTCTAGAAAAAGACGGAGGTTACTCTTGAGCCAGAAAAAAGAGGGATTGTATTACAAATTCAAGATAGTGAATTTGAAGAAAATCCTTGGGAGCGTTTCAAGGTAGAGGACGTAGGCAAGGTGGCTGAACCTCTATAAATCACTTGTGCACATTTCTCTTTCCTTTCTCTCTTTATTTACTTGCACTTATATTGTGTTTGTTGTATTGAATTTAGATTGCATGCTTGTATAGCCTATAGAACTTAGAAAACATTAATATATGCTAGTGAATTTAGAAGAACTGAAAAATAAACTTAAGATTAGCTAAAAACTGATTTACCCCTTCTCGGTTTAGTCATAGAGCCAACATAATCAAACTTCTTGTACCGCTACCTAGGAGCATGTTTTAGGCCATACAAGCTCTTCTTCAATTTGCAAACCATGTGCTCCTTTCCTTTCACTTCAGAACCCTTAGGCTGATCCATATAAATCTCCTCTTGCAAGTCACCTTGTAAGAATGCAGTATTTACATCAAGTTGCTCAAGCTCAAGCTTCAAAGTAGCCACTAATCCCAGTACCACTCGAACGGAATTCATTTTCACAACAGGAGAAAAGATCTCATCAAAATCAATGCTTGGTTGCTGACCAAAGCCTTTTACCACCAATCGAGCCTTGTATCTCACTAACTTGTCACCATCCTTTTTCAACTTGAACACCCATTTGTTTTTCAATGGTCTTTTCTTTTTCGGAAGCTCAACGAGGTAATAAGTGCCACATTTTTGCAATAAATCCATTTCCTCTTTCATTGTCTTTAACCAACACTGCTTATCTAGAGTGACATGCATATCTTAGAAGCTCTTTGGCTCCCCTTCTCGAGTGACCAAAATATATTCTAAACTATGATTCCTGGTAGATAGTCGATACTCCCTGGTAGATTTTTTAACTTGAGACTCTACACTTCTTTGTATTGGGAGCAGCTCCCTCTGCTCAACACTCCTTGGTTGAGAGGGTTGCTCCCCTTGCTCAAAACTTATTGCATCTAGCTGTGCAATGTCATTATCAACATCTATCTAATTACCAACTGTGGCTAGCTCATTTGTATCCCCAAATTCTATATCTTGTGCATTTCCACCATCTGTGGCACCCCTAGGTAGAACCATAGTAGGTGTTGAGTTATCATACTCAACCGTAACCCATGTAGTTTTCCCATTTTCTCAAAGTCTATGATAAACTCATTTTCATGGAAAACCACATCCCTGCTTCTAATTTTCTTTTTCTTCTCTGGATCCCATAGCCTGTAACCATATTCCTCATCACCATACCTAACAAATACACATGGAGTAACCTTGCTATCTAGCTTTGACCTTTGCTCCTTTGGTATAAGCATAAAAACTTTACAACTAAAGACCTTCAAATGTGAGTATGAAGCTTTTTTTCCCTATCGATACCCTTTCTGGAATGTCAGAGCCCAATAAAACTAACGATGATCTATTAATTAAATAGTAAGCTGTGTTAACTGCTTCCCCCTAGAATGCTTTTGGCAATTTTGCCATCCTTAGCATGCATTTGACTCTCTCTATAATGTTGCGATTCATCCTTTTAGTTAACCATTATGTTGTGGTGTCCCCAGTTCTGTACTCTCATGCCTTATCCCTAGCTTTGAACAATAAGCTTCAAAGTCTTTTGATGTGTATTCTCCACCATTGTCTATGTGAATACACTTTAAGGACAATACTGTCATCCTCTCTACCATAGCATGAAATTTTTGAAAATATCATAGTACCTGGCTTTTGTTTCTCAACATATACACCTAAGTTTTTTGTGAAGCATCATCAATAATAGAAACAAAATATCTATTACCACCCTATGACTCACCTCTATGGGACCACATACATCAGAATGAATCAATCAAGTCTAATTTTCTTTCTTTTGGAGTCCTCCTAAAAGAAACTCTACGATGCTTACCAAATAAACAATGATCACATGAGTTAAGAGAAATATCTTTAGGGAATAAGGGGCTGCCTCACCAAAACCTTTAACCCTTTCTCAGTCATGTGTGGTAGTCTCCTGTGCCACAAATATGCTGAAGCATCATCCTCAACGGCATTTATTTGACTGCCTGTCAACTTGTACATAGTGCAACATAACTTTCCTCTTGCAACTATCAAAGACCCTTTAAGAAGCTTCCACCACCTATTTTTCTGCTAACTTTCATATCCTTGGATCACGGTCCGGAATACCGTATATTTACTAATTTTATATATTCAATCACATACGGTTGGGCTCGTCTACATTGTCTAATTCAAAATAAAAATTTATTTCTTTAATACAAAACCCTAGGATTTGAAATTTACAGAAATTCATTTACAAAGAAATTTATATCCTAAGTTTAATATACATAAAAGTAGCATTGTACAAAAATCTGAATACATAAAATAAAATCATTATATCTCGACGAGTCTGTAAAGTCACTTGAGGAATACCAAAATCAGGTTATCCTATAAAGCAGACCCAATCTCACTGCAAGTAATTTGGGAGTGAAAAATAAAAGGGTGAGTGAACGTGTTCAGTAAGGAATATCTATATGAAAGCTGATATAACGTATCCTATATATAGATTTCATAAATAGATATTTATACGAGATCATGAATTTAAAATATGAAATAAAATAGGCCACGATCTAATAGGAAAGATACTATAGTGGGTTGGGTAACCAAATGGAATATGAGAGGTACTTTGAAGTACCTTTTGTGTTCCGGTATCCAAAGCCACTATAGGGAAGTCATTTGATTTAATTAAATAACAAATTCAAATATAATTCCAATGTTTCGAGAAATAAAACACACTAAAAACATAAATTAAACAATTTCTCCATAAACAGTATAAATCATATTTATAGCAATTTTTAATAGATAAATCAAATAAATAATTTCACAAACTCTCATATTCATATCATGGAACATAAAATTCAGATAAATCAAAATCATATATATATATCAAAACTGGGAGTGCCTGGATCTAAGTTAACAAGGGATTTACCACCCTAGTATAATTTAGTGGAGACTAGGCTACACTCAATAGACACATGCACTATAATAGACGTATGGCCATAGTCAAGGTACCACAGTGTGTAAACTAGCTAGGTAACACCTGTGGGAGCTAGAAGACTGGGCTAAAGTCAACAACAATCAAAACGGAATGAAAGTGCATGTACTCGCAGGTAGCTACGGGGCTATAGTCTCAAAACATTTTTAAATAAATATTCAGAGTTGTTTACGAAAATTAATTAAATAAAACATAGATTAAATAAAATCATAAGTCACATAAAAGTCACAAAATCATAAAATCAATTATATTATTTCACAAAACATAATATCAAAACAATATTTAACCTTGTAAATATTTAGTATAAATTCCACAATGATAGAAAATATTCCAACACAAATAAATTTATAATTAATTAGCAAATTTAAGGCATATAATGAATTTGTGATTTAATTATATAAATTCATTTCTAAGAATTTAAAATCAACCTTATAAAATCAATTTCTTATATTTCAAATTCATGCCAAAATGATAATTTTGAATAGCACAAAGTTACTTTAGAAAATTTTTGGCAATATAACAGTTTATTCAAATCTAACCCCTCCTGCATAAAAGTCCAGCTTCAAACCACAATTCACAGTTCCAAAATTCAATCCAAAACATTTATTTAAATTCCACCAATTGCAGTTTTCATCAAATCATGCAACACTACATCTCTACGTTTCATACAAATATCCCTTACCTTTTAATTTCTCGGTATTGGGTTCGCTAGCATCGGTAGCAGCTTCTGACCTCGGGGCTGCAGATCATTATTCAAACTTGATGAATTCACTATATTTTATCTAAAAGAATATTTAACTATTTAAATATGATTACATTGTCTGTAGAAATTATCTAAATGCAGCCTAATTTCTATCCGTGCAAAATTGTAACTTTTGCTACATAATTTTGATTTCGATTACGATCGCACTTATATTCTTAGAATAATTCGTACATTATTTTAAAACCTAAGTTGCATCAAAATAGGCTTGAATTCCTCCTCCCCTTCTCAAAGTGAAAAGCACTTCTCCTTTACACAAATTTAATTTTTTAAAAATTTAACTACACTATTTGTTTAATTCTTATTCTACTAAATTTCTACATTATTTCTACACAATTTATGCATGAAATGGCATCATTTTAAAACTCCCCTAGTCATGGCCGAATAGTATCACCATCCATTCTCTTGCATTTTCTTGCCTTTAAGCTTAATTAAGCTTATATCCTTACTTTCCATAACTTTCTACCTTATTTCTATAGCAATTTCCTCATCAAACACGTCACATGCATGAAGATGAGGTGTTGGCTGAAACCCTCTTAGTCATAATTTCATGGTTTTAACATGATCCAAACTAAGAGAGATATGGAAACACCCTAAACACATATAAATTAATTAGATAACCAAGAAAGATTCTAAATTCCCAAATTTCCTCACCTTGATCGAAACTATGTGAGAGCTTGGTGTCTTATTTTGGCCACTATAAGATGAGATATTGATGCCAAAAGGAAGAGCACAGAAAAATAGACAAGGTTTATTAAGAAATTTTTCGATTTTAGCTTAGTTTCTTTAAGTTTTTGAAAGGTTTTCTTTTCTTAGAAGCTCACGCTAATGGAGGTTCTCTTTTGGAGTCTAGTTCTAGAAGAAAATGACGAGGAAGCTGTTGGAAAAGGATGATAAAAATGATATTTTATGGCAAATTTACCATTTTGCCTTTATACTTAAAGAATTCTTCCATAATTGCCCATAAAGTTTTACTTTGTTGAAAATAGTCTATCCAACCTCTAAAATATTTTATTTAATCATAAATCAACTCTATTTAACTTGCTCTAATATTTGGTGAAGCTTTTGTTGAGGTTCGATTACTGGCTCGGGTGAAATTACTAAAATACCCCTAACCGTAAAATCTCACAAATTTCTGTTTTTACATCTAGTTTCCTCCATCTATCAAGATATTATAAAGCTATATTTCATGAGGAATTATTTGGTATAGACCGTGAGTCAAAAGTCCTTTTAGTTTGACCGTTATAAGCAAAAGTTCCGACGGCCTATGGCCTATGGACTAATTCATCATTTTTGAAATTGTTGCACATTTTTCAAATATGCAAAAAATAATTGATTTTGAGACTAAGATTCTTACCATCATATTTCCCAACTCCAAATATCGAATCCCTGAAGTTTTACCTTCATCCGGACCTCCGGGAATTAGTGCGACCCACTTACCGTTTAACCTTATAACCAAAGATATAATTAAAAATTTATTAACTATAATTATTCAATAATCTTAATTATATAAATAAAATTAAATAATGCTTTAAAATACGAGGTCTCATACTTCCTTATCAAGAACATTCATTGCAAGCAAGTTCATCCTCAGATCTGGAATGTGTCTGACATCCCTTAAAGTTAATGTACAACCAGTGCTCATTTCTGCCACTATATCACCAATCCTAATAATCTGAAACATACTATTGTTTCCCATCTTGGTATAACCAAAATCACCTATTCTGTAGGTTGTAAACAACTCCTTATTGGGAACACAATGATATGACACTCTGGTGTCAACTATCCACTCAATACTAGAATCCCTTACATGGTTACACTCACCATGTGTACAAATCAATGAAACTGATTCACTATCAGAATTTACCGTTGTAACATTTTCATCATCTGAGTTCTTACTTTTCTCATCTTTCCGCTCTTGCTTCAAGATCTTGCAGTTTTGCTTTATGTGACTAGGTTTGCCATAATGAAAGCACTCCACTCTATCTCTGGACTTATGTCTATTCTTGGACTTATTAAGACCTCTAGAATTCTAACATTTGTCTTTAGTTCTGCCCCTGTTCTCTGTAATAAGAGTTTCATTCCCAGAGTTTATCTCTTTTTACCTTGCTTCTTCATTAAACATATTATCTTTTACCATCTCCAAGGTCATCGTGCTGTTATGAGTTGAATTAAGAATAGTCACAACTAGTGTCTCCTAGCTGTCTGGCAATGAGCCCAGAAGACACAACGTCTTCATCTCATGATCCATTTGCAATTTCATAGTGGTCATCTGATTAAATAAATCTTGAAAGTCACTCAAATGCTCAGAGATAGATCTTCCCTTCTTA
Organism: Heritiera fomes; assembly: GCA_032173925.1. Taxonomy (NCBI): domain Eukaryota; kingdom Viridiplantae; phylum Streptophyta; class Magnoliopsida; order Malvales; family Malvaceae; genus Heritiera; species Heritiera fomes. The sequence continues at coordinate 24,936,672 of JAPDPM010000001.1, forward strand.
TATTGTAAAGTAGGAAGCTTCTTAACAAGCATAACTTTATTCTCGGCAGTCTTTCTCTCATATAGTTATGCAAATTTTTCCCAAACATGGGAAGCACTTATCTACTCCCCTACATGATGAAAAACACTAATGTTTACCCATCTTCTAATGGTTTCCAAAGTCTTCCTATCTAACTTTTTTTCATTCATCATCTTTCATATCTATTGGCTTAGTAGAATCACCTAATACTAACTCATACAGATCCCTACAGTATAGATGATCTTCCATCATTGGCTTCCAAATTCAATAATTTGAAGCTATCAATTTTATCATAGATCCTATATCTCCCTTTATGATCCCAAAGCACTAATCTAAGCTCTTGATACCAATTGTTGGGCCTCAAAAGACAAATACGCGGAAGCAATGTCACAATAACAATACCCACAACAATCAATAGTAATATCTCAAGCCAATAATAATAATAATAATAATAATAATAATAATAATAATAATAATAATAATCAATCGATCAATCAATCAATCAATTAAGCTACCAAGCCACAAATAAAAACGCAAGTAGTAAAACACAAATAAAACGACACCAAAATTTAACATGGAAAACTATCCACTGTAGAGAGAAAAACCATGAGGCAAACCGAATAAAAATACACTATGAGAAATGAGCAAATTACAAAGTTTCAATACCCTAGGTTTTTTGCCCAAAGCTCAAAGTTCCAACAATTGACCCAAAAACAATAAAGTTTACCTCTTTGGATTCACCAAGATAATCTACCGAAAGAGTATCCAATTGTTGTACAAGCTTATCTTTCCCCTTGGTCTCTCTATGGCACAAGAGAAATCACAAAAGCGTTAAGCTTTTCTACCTTTCTTTGGTTGCCGCAGAATGCTTAAAAACTACTAAAACTTCTCACACCCATCAATGGATGTTTGTGGCATATATATATATATATATATATATATATATATATATATATAACAATGGATGCTTGTGGTGGCATATATATATATATATATATATAAATATATTAGGAACAAATCCTAATCCTAGTTGCACAAAGTCTAAAGAAACTAAAGCATTCACACGAGTTATTAAAGCCTAATAGGTTGGACCCACGTGTAACAAAAAGCTTACATGTAAGCCCAAAATTGACATGGCTTAACCCGATTCTATTTTATTTTTATTGTCTATAATAAGAATCAAGGCAACTATTGAGAACAAAACTTAAGTAAAATGCTTATTCAGAGAAAAAAAAAAGCAAAAAGCAAAAAGCAAAAAGAGAGTCCGAGAAAGATAATAATAGTATTAGGTAAGTATCAAGCATGCTATTTTATTTTTATTTTTTAAAAAAACCAAGTTAAAACCAATTTATTGAACCCTTTAAAAGGGAAATGTAATTTGTGGAGAGACAAGTCAGCAGTTAATATATTTTTGCGATATTTTGCAAGGAGTACAGGACATGTTGCTTAGGGGTGTAATTGAGTCGATATAGTGAGGTGCTCGAGCTCGACTTAAAAACTCTATGCTCGATACTCGTCTTGAAATCGGTTGAGCTTTAATTTTTAAGCTTAAACTCAGTTCGAAAATAAAATCAAGCTCGCTCGATTAGACTTGATTATCCTAGCTCGATTCTCATGTTTTAACTCGAGCTCGAACTCGAATTAATTTTTATATATATGTAAAATATAATTTTTTTTAAAAATAATAATAACAATACAACTAGTAAACAAAAACAATAATGAAAATCTTAAATAAAAATTGAAGCAATTAAAGATTACACAAATCACACACAACACCATCATTTTCTGACTATCACGACCCGAAGGCCATGACATTCCCTTAACACTTACCTTATTTCATGTAGAAAATTACGAACCAAATTTTTCTTTTCTATTTACGGTTTGTATTTGGTGTTAGTGTAGTAACTAATTCCAATCTTGCCTTAATAATATTATTTCTCTAGCTATATCATACTTCTCAAAGTGATTTTTAATCGTTTTAGCCTTATTTTCACTTATCCAAAAGAAACGAGTCGAAAAGCTCTCCCTTGTATTTTATCAATTTCTCCAGTAAAATCACCTGCATTAAAGTACATTCTAAACTTCACAATACAGCCAGCTTTTATTTCCCACAATTCACACAATCATGCATCTCATATACCTCAAGATTCATTTCACTAGAATTTCCACGTTTTGCATTTTTATACATACTTCAAAATATATATCTAATCCTGGATCGTACTCAATAATCACATAGACCTACATAATAATCTAGTGCGATCCAAAGTTACATCCCATTTACTTCCTAGTACTGTGAAAATAAAGTTTGCATAATTATCAAAATGATATACCATTGTATACCTCAAAAGCACAAAAGCAAGGCTCAGAGAACATAGACGAGTACCACAGCTAGATACAGTTCCCAAGGAGCCTATATGAAGCCTGAGCTGGATATCAACCCATATAATATGTAGATGTTAAATTTAAAGAGTGAGCAAATCCACGGCTCAGTAAGTAGCTTAAATAAATACAAACTAGGCTCACATTGTAAAACATGATCATACATGCATGAACTCTATAAAATAGCATGTGTGCATTATATCTTGATTAGCTACCAATTTGTATGTACAATAGATTGCATAAGCTCATTCAAACTTTTCTTCATTCCTTTAACTCACAAAATATCATTCTTTTTATCGATATGGTTATGTATGAAGGAAAGAACCATTTCAAATAACACATGATTCTATAGCATAATATAAGTAAAATTCAACAATTACTCCCATTCTTCGTCATATTGTAATATCTATTTTATCTAATGATAGTCATCACATTCACAGATCACAATCATTTATTCATTGTCTCAATGGCATATGATTTCCCACAATTCATCAGTACACGTATAGCACTTAGCTCTCAAAGGACTTTATAGGTGGCTCCCACAATTCACGAAGAAGGCTACGTAGCACGTAGTTCCTTTGAGTTCTCTAGAGGTGGCTCACACGGTACAAAAGATTTAGTTTTACTCGGATTAGCCTCTATAGCACATTCTTTCTAATGGTTCATCGGAACTCGTGTAGCACTTAGCTCTCAAAGGACTCTAGAGGTGGCTCACACAGTTCACGAAGAAAGCTGTGTAGCACGTAGTTCCTTTGAGTTCTCTAGAGGTGGCTCACACGGTACAAAGGAATGAGTTTTACAGGGATTTGCCTCTATGGCGCATGCTTTTTAATGTTTCATCAGTATACATGCAGCACTTAGCTCTCAAAGAACTCTAGAGGTGGCTCTCGCAGTTCACGAAGAAAGCTGCGTAGCACATAGTTCCTTTGAGTTCTCTAGAGGTGGCTCACACAGTATAAAGGACTGAGTTTTACTCAGATTTGCCTCTATGGCGCATGCTTTCTGATGTTTCATCAGTACACGTGCAGCACTTAGCTCTCAAGGACTCTAGAGGTGACTCTTGCAGTTCACGAAGAAAGCTGCGTAGGACGTAGTTCCTTTGAGTTCTCTAGAGGTGGCTCACAAGGTACAAAAGGTCGAGTCTTTACTCGGGTTGGCCTCTTTCCTAGTTTTCGACAAACACGACTAGGTACTAATTGAGGTCCATGAATTCAACATTGTAAGTAGCATATATACTGCACATTATTTCAAGTATTCATTCTCAAGGTATCATAATACATTTGCATGCTCAATAAACATAAATAAACTATAGCACATAGGACGCAAGTCACAACTAAGATTTCTCTGCAAGCAACTATTATTCACGATCACATCGTGTCTAATTTATATCTTACCATACTTACTCTATTAGTCTTATCTGTAATGTCCCACCAAGCTTGATATGAATTTAAACAAATATTTAATAAGATTTCTTTCATCTCTTACGAGATGACACTAGTAAGGCTTACTTAACCCACTTACCTCAAGACTTAGTAATTATCCTCCTCGCGCTTTCGAGTCTGTACTCAAACCTCTACACCGTTCCGCTTCGCTACACATAATCCATTAACATTTAGATAAGTTTACATCATTGTGCTTAATCACGTACTTAAAATAAGGTCCTTAAACGCTATTAATTTCGAGTAACTATTAATCTAAAGCTACCTTCTTATCGTCAATTACGACGTACCCATGGTACGAGTCCTTATATACATATATATATATATATATATGTTTTAAGCATCTTTGTGTTTATATCTATATGTATATTCCAATATATATATTATAGATATATATTTGTTTATCTATGCTCATCCTATTTTTTCTTTCTTCGTACAAATATACATTATGCATGAGCATATGCATTTAGACATATATATATATATATGTATGTACTTAGACTTTAAACAAAATATTACAAAGTCTTACTTTACCTTAAAAACCCTTTAAAGCATCCTTGTTAGCTTTTTGTAAAAATTTCAGAATCTAATTGTCAAGTCGTAAATTTTACATTACTTCTAACTCAGTTCCCTATTCGGAAGTATAAGGCTTACTTCTTAATTCATCTTGTGCCATTTCCAATAATTTTCCAAACTTTGATCCAAATCTGGCATATTAGGTAGGATAGTTTCCTGACCTTTGTTCATTAAAATTTATGTTACTAATTATAAGGATATGAAACTTGTACAAACCCAAAATCATATCAATTCTGACTCATTTACCTTTCTGAAAATGTATAGTTTGAAATCTCCATTTGAATTATTTTCTATGAATTTTTGAAGTTGACACTAGGCTGTTTGTATCTTGCAGTGAGTATCCTGCATTCATATGTACATAGCTTAAGCTACATAATTCTAAATCCACAAATTCCAAAACTAGATGAAAGATAACTCATTTCCCTATCTAGAAATGTAAGGTTCATGATTTGATTCTTCCTAGATCAACATTAGCAATTTTCCAAAGTTGCACTATCTTCCAGCAGTATTCAGGCACAGTGTTACACTGACCTACTTGCACAAAATACTCCATATTTAATTATTAGCCTATCCAATTGGTGCAAACTTAAAACCATAATAATCCTGACTCCACTACCTTTCTGGAAATGTAAGGCTTGAAACCTAACTAAATTTAGGCTATTTTCTACAATTTTTCAAATTTAAGACTGGAATTCGTATTTTTTTGACAGAGTACCCTGTACTCATTTGTACATATCTCAAGTTATAGAAATCCAAATCCAGAAATTCTAAAACTGACTTTCTCTAACTTAAAAGGCTATCCACCATAATTTTTCCAGAATTTTTCTCCTTGTATAACAATTAAACTGAATGTTTTAATTGCAACCCAAAACAAAACATAGATTCCAGATTTGAACATCAAGTTGGAATTAAATCAATCCTTCATCCATAGAGTGCCCATTTGGTTCAATTTATCATAATTTCGTTTTCATACTTAATAAATAAAAATTGTAAGATTAGAAGAATATCTCATTTACCCAAAATTTCCAGCAGCTCTTCCTTTTATTTTATTTATTTTCTCACCTGGCTTGTGGTTTTTCTTTTTTGGCAGCCTTGCATGGAGACTACGGCAGCCCTTGTATACCTGCTGCAACCACCACCAATGCCGCCTAATCTAGCCTTTGAAAGCCCTTCGTTTGGGGCTGGAAACGCCCAGCTCAGCCACCACAAGCCCTTCTCCATTCAGCCTCCTTAAACCCTAACCTATCTTTCAAAAACCATAGCCTACCCCTTCTATTTTCAATTCACAACACCACTCAGCACAGCCCTCATTACTGTCCAACAGTGTGCAACACGAGGGAGAAGAGAAAGGAATACGATGGAAAGCAAGAAAATCTTAAAGAGTGAATAGAGGATACAGGTGGAGGAAAAAGAAAACAAAAGAGGCTAAGTGGTTTTTGTTCTTCTTTCTTTTCTTCTCGGTTTCACCTTTCTTTTCTTCCTTCCCTTCTCAGTTTCAATTTTTCTTTCTTCTTTTTTTTTCTGGTTCTACCCGAGCCTCCCTCCTCTGTTTACCTTCTCTTTTCTTTTGTTTAATTACAAAGCTTCTTTGAGAAGCTTGGAGTGAGATAGCCGATGGTGTTAGTGGTATTTGATGGGAGAAAGTCCCATCAAACTCCACTAACACATATTTTAATCTTTGTTTTTGTTTTTATAATTTTCAACTTTGTTTTATTTTTATATTTTTAATTTTTATTTCATTTATCTATATTCATAATAATTATAATTATCTTTATATAATAATAATATATAATTATGCATATATATATATCTAATATATGTATTCATATATATTTATTTATTTGTTATATTACTTACATGTAATATATATTTGTACTTATATTTTAAATATTAATATATATATATATATATCTACATACACACACACACACACACACATATATATATATACATATACATATTTTCACATGTTCATGTCTAATGCATTTTTAATATAGGTAAGTGTGTGTGTGTGTGTATATATATATATATATTCCTCCTTCATTTTTAAAATTTATATATATATATATATATATATATATATATGTATTCCTTTTTTTTATTTTAACTATTTTAATATCCAAGTATACTACATTTCTTTTAGTATACTTGTGTCTTTGTTTTTATCAAAACAATTATACATATGTATTTTGTGGAATACATGCATCTATTTGTTCTTATAAAATTCTTGAACTCATTATAAGATTTTTAAATTTATTTCAAGGATTATCTATTGCTAAATTTGCTAGACTTGCAACTTCATTCTCATTACTTGAATAAATGCTAATTACAAAGTGCAATCATAGTACCAAGCTTATTCTATGTCTCTTATTTTTTTTTAATATGATACAAAGTTTGTAGTTTTTACACTGACAAATTATAAAATCTTAGTCTCTTACATGAATTTGAAATTATAAAAATAAACAAAAGAAATAGTAACGTCACGACCACTTCACAAACAAAAAAGAAACATGCAGTAGCAACAACAGTGTAAATTACGTAAGAAAATTTAAACTAGACGTGAAATCATATCTATATATAGGCAAAATGAGCTATTCGTCAAAAGATTCACATATCAAATGCAATTTCCTATATAGGCAAGGCTTTTGCCTTGATGCAAATTGTGTATACTATATGCTACAAGGGCATGTTCTAGCACTAATTTAGTTTCCTACCCATTAGTGATCACTTTTCGATGTTAAAAGGAAATATCTACATTGGGGGAACTTCTTGAGCAAATTTAGCAACTTCTCTTTCAAGTTCACAGATTCTTCAATTTTGATTAGCAGAAGACTAATTATTCTAAGATTATCTTCTCTATGCTATCGCTATTTTATTCCTTAAATTCATTGCTTGCAACAAATACCCTCTATATTTATCAATCCCATCTTCTCTACTAATCTTTGCTTACAATAAACACATTTTCATTTACAGTATTTTTGGAACCATTCTGGATGCAGCATTTAGCTATTAGTGCACTAGTAATAGTAGGGTGGCATCGAATGAGCTATAGCTATAATGATAATCCTCATAAATTCATCATACAACAGACATATACAGGCATACAGCAGCCTCATAATTCACCACACAGCAGCAAACATCACATAGCAGACATATATAATTAACACATACAACAGCCTCATAAATTCATCACATTGCAGGCATATAAGCAGCCTCATAATTCATGACACAGTGGGCATATAAGCAGCCTCATAATTTATCACACAGCAAGCATATACACTTACATAGTAGCCTCATAATTCATATAGAGCAACCAAAATAACAACATATGACAATGATCAAATTGACAAAGTACTACAAAAAATCAAATACCTAGATAAAGAGTACTCCATCTCAATTGCTTTATGGGAATCTAAGCGAAATTTCAATTGGTTTATTCTCCTTCTATATAGACAAAGTAAAAGTAAAAAAAAAAAGTTGAAAGTCCAATACATTTTACGTTCCCTAACAAACAGTAAGATTGCGGGCGACAATTGCACTGATAAAAAAAAAATCAGAAGCATATTCTAGGTTAAACACATTAAATTGCACAATTTAGATAATTTAATAATGTTTGAATCATGCATTGTGAGAACTACTATTTCTATATGTATTAAATGAATATTTAACTTATTGAATTTTATTCGATAGTCAAATCATAAATTTTTAGTTTTTGGTGTAGTGAGGTGAGCTTTCGTACAAGCAGGCTTGTAGTAGGCGATTCAATATAAACAATTTTATCAACAATCTTTTGATTGAATAGTTAAAGAAGAGTCTTATCATATAAAATTTAGGTTCTAATTCATGCAATCTCATTTCTAATTTATCAATCAATTTCCTACTCCAATTTCTTTGGAGGGGATGAAATAAACTCCATGGTGGCTTGCAGGTCATTTCCCCACCTTATAGTGTAGCAAATGATCATTGGTCTTTGAAAAAAGACAAACCTATCAGATGTTTATGCACATACATAAAACATAGAAATAACAACACGACCAATAGGTAAATTTTGAAATACCCAATTTGAATTCAATTATAGTATATAATATTAAAACCTGCTTAATTATATTAATATTTTAATTTTTACTACTTGAATCGTATAGATATAATGCAAAAAATATTCATTAATTACCTAAAATAATTACCTGAAATATCTATTATTAAGTCAAAATTTGATTTTTTTAATTTAAATTTAAAATTAATTTTAATACTTATTATTAAAAAATTAAATTAACAAATTTATATTAATTTATAAAAATAAATTAATATTGTAAAAAGATAATTTTAAAAATATAATTAAAATAACTAATACATTAATTTAATTTAATATTATATTGTATTAATAATAAATCATTTATAAATATAAAAAATATATAGTAATATTTAAAATTTATTATACTAAAGGTTCATGATTAAGAGGCAGAACCCAACAAAGAAATTTCTGTTTCCAGCTTTTGATGCTATACAGACTTACCATCTTACTTTCCATTTCAGTTTCCCCATTACTTTTAAATTACTAACCCATTAAAGAGTCTCCATCAAAAACCCCGATTTTTTTGTCCTTATTCACTGTCCCCTTGCCCAAAATTTTGGCTTTCCCACGGCTACCAGGGAGGCCGAACGGAGGCAGCCATTCGATCCCTTTGCTAGCACACCACCAAAGGCCAACGGAGCCTTTCAAATGCCACTGCCACTTCCATCACCCCCCTGCCCTAAGCCCACTCCCTCCAACACCACGAAGAATTTTTTTTTGAAACTCCCCTTGCCCAAAGTGATCAGGAATCCTTTTTCTCAACACATGAAGAAAATAATAAAGAAACCGCAATATCAAAGCAAAGGAAAATCACAACCCAAAGGAGCCTCCGGGTTCATGGGTTCTTTCGAGATCTGAAGCCTTCGGGTCTAAAGAAAAGGAAGCAAGAAAGAAAGGAGCTGCCGGTGAGCAGACGGTTTGTGGCTGAAGAAGAGATGGCCGGCGATTGGAGGAATGGTGAAAGAAGTGTTGAGTGACGCCATTTGTGGAGAAGAGGAGCTGAACGGCGTCAACTTGGAGAGGCTAAAGGGTTGACACGGTTCGGCTGGAGACAAAGCAAATATGAAAGGTTTATCTTTTTTGTTTATTTATTTTGAATCCATGTTGGATTTGTCCATATTTTATTTGCTTTTGGCTTGACATGATATAGCTTTGTCAGATTTGGTTTGATTAAAATGTGTTTTGACGTCACATTAAAAAGAAAAAACTAGTAAGATCCAGTAAATATATTTTGTGATAATTTGATTTATAAAATAAATCTATAACATTAAAATCCTAATTGAAATTTGTTTTATGAAATACACAACAGACAATAAAATTTTAATTTAAAATAAAGCCCCTTCGATTATGGAATTTTTAGATTTTGTAAGTGTGCAAATTTTAAAAGATATTTACATGAGAAAATGTTTTTTTATATAAAAGATTTTTACATGAGTAATTTTTTTTAATAAATTTGACTAACACGTTGAAAAATTTGGAAGGGATAATTTCAACATCAGAGGTTTTTAAATTAAAGAAAAACGATGATAAAAAAGAAAAATTTAATAGTAAATTAAAATAATGAAAAGATTAAATTTAATTAAATCCTCAAAGAATACTTAATTAATTCGAAGATGAAATCTGTTTAAGAAAACGAGTTTGTTGTGGATTCGATTAAAACGCCGGTGACAACCTTAAGGAAAATTTTAATATTTTGTAAAATATTAAGTAAAATTTAATTAAAAATAAAAGACTACATTGTGACAACTGATATTTCACAGCATTGTGACACTTATGCATCATTGATGACTATTGTCTAGAGACTTGTTCATTGCAGCTTTAGATTTCACAAGATTGCAACACTTAGGCACCATTACAGTCATTGATAACTTTTGTATACAGACTTTTCCGTTGCATCTTTATACACAAGATTGCATACATAGGTACCATTCTAGGCCTTGATGACTATTGCCTAGAGACTTGGCAATCAAATAAATAAGGAAGCATATCTTTGGTTCCTATTAGACATGTGATTCAAGACATTCTTCCCATTCCACTACTAACAATTCACTTGTAGCTGCAGTTTCAAATACTACAGTTTTGATACATTCTTTTAGTTTTCATCTCTTGTCTTTCAATATTTACATTGCTAGAGTCATACTAAAAAAATATTTTTTTATTTTTTTATTTTTTTACTAAATGTTGCTGCATTAGTGTAAGTGAAAACTGTTTGACTTGGTATAGTTTCATTTTTTAGGTTCTTTTTTTGTTTATTTGGGGTGAAACTTCAGCACTGCCTAAGTTTGACGAATGGGTTTCTGGATTTTTTTTATTTAGAAATTTTGGTTGAATGTATGATTTCTCTATTAATTTTTTTTTCTTGTAATGCTTATAGATTTAAATCGGCATTTTTCCAAATAGATCAACAATCTAAGTCAAAGAAATGGACCCTAAATTATACAAGGTGATAATGCAGATTCTTCAGTTCTTTTTCAAGTAACAACACAGAAGGAAAACGCTCTTTAGGTTGCAAGCAAATATAATCAAGAGCAAACGGTAGAAGAGATCCTTAAAAAGTTTATAGATTGTTTCAATAGTATGAGTTAGGAAATTGAGTTGGTAGAAAGGCTTATAAGGATGATCAATATGGAAAAGGACTCTTCACTTCATCATGTTGTAAGAATGGGTTGTTTGCAGATTGTAGAATTGCTGCTTAGAGCAAATCCAGAGTTAGCTCTTTCCACAAATGATGTTGGAAAGTCTCTACTCATCATTGTGGTCGATAAAAACCGTGTGTATATTGCTAAATGTATTTTAGAACTTCCTCTTTTCTCTTATGAGAGTAGCAATAACATGAATGTTTTACATGCAATTGTTGTTCAGTTACAAGACAAAGGTAATGATTTATCTCAACCCTGTTCATTAATATGTAAAAAAATTATAGAAAAATTATATTTATCGGCTGATGAATTTGCAACAATTTTCTATATGCAAATTGATGAATTTGAATCAAATCTTTTTATATGCAATTTCATCTACTGTTAAATATAATTTTTTTACATATTAATGAACAAAGCTGATATGAATTAGTTACATTTATCTTGTGATCAGACAACAATTGCATGTAAGACATTCATGTTGTTGCTATCCCCATAAGAGAAAAGTGAAAGTTTTAAAATACATTTAGCAATATCCACAGAGTTTTTATCGACTGCAATAAAGAGTGGAGACTCTCCCACATCATTTGTGAGAAGAGCTAATTCTAAATCTGCTCTAAATAGCAACTCTGTAATCTGTAAATAACTTTTTTTTAATTGCATGATGAAGTACAGTGTCCTTTTTCATATTGATCATTCTTATAAGACTTTCTACTAACTCAATTCCCTGACTCGTACTATTGAAACGATCTATAAGTTTTTGAGCAATCTAGTAATTCTGTTTTCATGTACTTGTCTGACAAGGATGGGCCGTCTTCAAGTGATGATTCCACTTTAGATGGTAAGGAAACCACAAAGTCTAAGTATCTAGATTGGTCACCTTCACTTTGCTTTCATTGATTCTTTTATTTACTTCTAGGATGATCGAGTTGATATATGTAAAATGTCTTTTTTATGGGTAGGTAGAAGTATCACTATTCACTTACTAAAATGTATCCCAGTTTCTAGATCTTTATCCCTTCTCAAGTCTCCCTTTCTTGGACTTTCAAAAGGTTATTTTTTTTGGCTAATATTAGCTTGAAATCTCAGTTTCCGTATTTACCGGACAATGTTACTTAGTCTCTATCATTTCTTAACTCCATTATCACTTATTGAAACATTAAATCATTTTTCAAAGTTGCTTGTTGTTTTGCATCTAGTTTTAGTTATCGGTGAAAGGTTCATCTACTCTTTGCTACATTTACTTCTCATGATTATGCCCAACAAAAGTTTCACATTGGTTTTTACTCTGAGACAGAAGAAACAAAAGTATTGATTGTAGCTACAATAGTATGGGGACTACGCAAAACTTCTTGGGCTATGGCACTGTGGCTATTGTTTCTTATTGCATTAAACCCTGGCTTCATCCATGCCTTATAGTAAGTTAAGCTATTGATATTTTCTCATTTTTTGTTCAATTTTCGAATTTGTTCAGTTACTTAGTTAGCTGAAGATTCTGCAATCTTATTGGAAAAAAATATTATTTCTGTACTAACTATGATCTTTCTGCTTTACATCTCAGTGGCTTTTTTCTTGGTATTTCTATTAAGCCACACTATTGGTAGGAAAATACAGCAATACTTAATTCTTTTATGTGAGGCACATTTTACACTGTTATATCTTCAGCTTAATTTAATGATACTTAATTCCTTTATGTGAGGCACATTTCACACAGTTAAGAATAGGTGAAGTAATGATATTGGAATTGCTAGTGGATCATTTTCCGGAAAATTGGAATTTCCAAGATAACGGAGGCCAAACAATTCTTCACCTTGCTGTTGCAAGAGAAAATTTGGATGCTGCCAAGTTTATTCTTGGAAAGGCTCTTTCTCATGATGGTTTTTTAAACCAACAAGTTTAGGAAGATAACACAGTTTTGCATCTTAGTGCAATCCAAAGACATAGCAAAATCACCTGCTGATAGAAGATAAAAGGGTAGACAAGACAGTCACAAATATGAAGGGATTGACTGTTATTGACATTCTTTGGTTGAGGGACTCTGGTTACTTACCAAAGGTATGATTTGATTGCCTTTTATTTTTTATTTAGTTATATTAAGGGAAATCTAGTGAAGGAGTGAGAAAATAATTGTGAAATAATTACCCGATAGATTGAGAAAATTGAAAGAGATTAATATGGCAGGCTAAACTTTGTGAAAAAAATGTGTAGATATGGCATATAAATTAAAATATATTGTACTGAAAGCTAGAAATTTTTGTAGTAAAATAAAAAAAATTGTTATATCTTTTAACACAAGTGCAAAGTTCTTTACATCTTGAGATCATGTGACTTCAATGTATTTGAGATACTTGCAGGTTGCTAATATTGGTGGTGTATCTACCAGTGACACTCAAGTTTATGACAAATACCAGCCTTGGGTAAACACTGATTTGTTGGTAGCAACATTCATCTTCATCGTTTCTTTTGCACTAGTTTTCACTATGCTTGATGGCTACAAAACTGATGGCTCAGAGGAAGACATGACAATTCTAAGCAGGAAATTTGCTTTCAGGATATTTGTGATAGCAAATGCCTTGCACTTTTGTCTCTCCACCGCATCAATGTTTTTACATAACCTTACAGAGGCTTGGTGCCCTCTCATGCTATACACATATGACCTCAGTTTTAACATCTATGGGTATTACTGCAATGCTCATAGCTTTTGCTTCAGTGATCCATGCTACATTGACTGATTCTGATGACTTAATCTTTTTAATTGGACTTGCATTCTTTGTGCTTGTGTTTTTACGGGTGATAAATATGTAAACAAGAACTCAGCATTCTTGTAAAAACTCTTAAGCATTAGATTTTAGTTGTCTTAACCTTTTACTGCATTCTTTGTAAGAAAGTATTAGACTATAAAAACTTTTAAAAGCATTGGGCTACAAAGAATTGAACACTTGAAGGTCAACATACTTTAATTTATTCACTTTTACATACTTGATCTCAGTAGTATTAATTTAAAGATATTAATTCCATGCATTCAAATACCATAATTTGTGCTATGCCATAATAACAATGCCTTATTAGAATTCCATGCTAACATCCACCACTCTCCATTTTTGCTCAATGCCAGATTTATTTTGCAGCTAATGTTTACCGTGCATTGGATCTGTTTCTAAAGATATAATTGTCATTATTAACTAATTATTAGTATCAATTTATTACCAGTCTTATAATTGTGAAAAGCTTTTCACTCTTAACTTGATCTCCAGAACTTCAAATTAATTTTAATCTTATAGAATCTACATTCATAATCAATCCACCATTTAGTCATGATGGGTCAATAAAAGATTTATGCAACAAGTTGATTCTATTTTTATAAATTTTTTGGCTTAATAGTCAAATATGACTTTAACGTTTATTACAAAATGGAATTAAGTTTTCAACGTTTAAATGTATGAAAATTAGTTTTTAACGTTACAAAATAATTGAATTAAGGATATTTTCGTTAAATCTTTTAATTTCCGTTAAGTTTTATTATTGGTAGGAGTAACTGAAATTAAAAGATTTAACTGAAATGTTTTTAATTCAATTATTTTGTAACGTTGAAGATTGATTTCCATGCATTTAAACGATAAAAACTTAATTTCATTTTTTGGTAAACGTTGAAGTCATATTTGACTATTAAGCCTAAATTTTTTTCATCTTACAAGTTTGTGGCAATCGTCATGATGGAGCAGTCATTATTCTACAAAGAAACATTACTGCCATTATATATGATACATGATTGATGATTCATGTAGATCTGCAAGTTTTTTCTAATAATAATTTCCTCAATTAGATATTTTACATGAGACATTCACATCGGTGACAATCCAGAACAAAGCTGGCTCACATACATCTTTCACATGAATCAACCTAACGCGTTTACTTAGGTATATGGGTTAATTTTTATTATATTGTTCATGAAAATTTTAACTTTACCAGTGAAGTAAATAAAGAGTAAATATAAATAAAGTGGGGGTAAATCTTCATTTTTTTTATGCCGATTTCAAGTCCCCATGGTTAAACAGTAGATGCAAAAGCTGAAAACAATAACACTTCAAGGAAATCACGACCAGGCTTCCAGGCAGTTCGCCCCATCAACCCCTGCCTTTGCCAGTGAATCTGCTAAGCCATTTGCCTCTCTAAAATTCTTGTTCCAAGAGACTTCACACTTGTTTAAAAGGAGATCAACTTCCATAAAGAGGGATTAAAGCTTCCATGGTCTACTGTCTTTTTTCTGCACCAATGAAGGGCGATCATTGTATTAGATCAATAATCAATTTGGAACTTTTATATCAGTGAGATTTAGCAAAGATATTAAGAGCTGATAGCTTGAAGTTCCACAACGTTTGAATCAATAACACCCAACGGACCTGAGAAAATTGCAAGAATGTTTGCATTTATTTACTTTTATTTATTTTTTCAAAGTAAAAGTAATGCATCATGTCAATTGTGATTCCACTACCCTAAGAATCTCTCGAAATGTCATCCGATCCTGCAGACTTTTGATTTGCCTAGGAATGCATTTTTCTTCATAACTTGAAAGGTGTCCTAAAGCATAGACTATTAGCAACAAATGAAAATCCTTTATCAATTTGGTATCCTTATTGTTTAAAAGGGAATGCAATGCCAAAGTTTGCACTTTAAACTTGCAAAATCCTCATATCTTATAGGTGAAAAATGATCATTTGAACCAATGCTTATTCTATACCCTTCTATTCATTTCAGACCAATGTCATGCTCAAACTCGACATTGGATGCTAGACATGCTAAACAGAGATTTATTAAGTTCCGCTCCAATCTGGTCCATAACCTTATTAAAGTGGTTTTAAACATTTTAAACTAGAACCGGATAAAATCCATTGCCCAATTTTACATATAGCCGTTGCTTTTTTTTGAATCAATTCCACAGATCGGATCGTTTCTCCTCATATGATCGGGAGATTGAAATTGGAACCGATCTGGTACTTAACCGAACTGATCTGGTTACCTTAGCTACTGGGTCAGAACTGATACACAAATTGGTCCAAAATTGGTCTGGTCCAGCTCATTAGCATCCCTAGTGAATGCATTAGCTTCATGATTCATTTCAGCAATGTTTGCTGACATTTATGTTGCTTTGAAACTGATATAATCTGATCCGAAACCGATCTAGTCCGGCCCATTAGCATCCTTACTGAATGCTTTAGCTTTTTTTTGGTTGAAACTCTTTTATATCTGAAGGTTATTTTCGGTCTCCATTAATCCGGAATCAAGTTATAGTCGGATTCAATACACGGAAGCTCTCTTAATGTTGTTTTCTACATTCACAAGATTCAAACTTAAAACCTTTCTTAAAGGGTACCGAACTCCTTTCACTCGGCTCAATAGACAAAGGTTTCTGAATGCTTTAGCTTCATGATTCATTTCAGCAGTGTTTCAACAATGTTTGCTGACGCTTGAGTTGGTTCAGGTCGCTTGCAATTTGTGAGGATCTATACGCTGCAGGAGCTGAGGGTGAGCTTGAGGTGGAAGAGGTCCTTTAGTGGACACTAGTCAGCATTTACCGATCTCCTCATATGCTGTTGGAGTGCACAAAGCCCGACCAGAGATCATCAACAACTCATTTCTGTTAACCTAACATTGATATCATAATATCATTCACACCAATTAAAGAGAAATTCTAGGGCCTGGGCAATGCATTTTGGAGTTTATTTACTTGAAGCTTCATTTGTTTCGTTGTTGTTCTTCCTCAGAAATTATCTTGAAAACTCATGTTGTCCAGATACCTTAAGATAAAACGTTAAGCATTACCTCTGATGATACACGTTAACAATATTCTTAAGGATTGCGAACTTCAATTGAATTTAAGCGCGAGATGTTTAAAATTTTCACACGATGATAAATTTTAATATAATTTAAAAGTATATTTCATTCCTCCTTATGTTAAGATCATTCTTAAATCTTAATTAATCAAAGCTTAATCCATAGTGGATAATGTGAAAAAAAAAACATAATCTTAAAAAGTATATATTTTGTGTAACAAAAAAAAAAGTATATATTTTGTGATATAAGCTTAATCAAAGCTTTTAAATTGTGAAATAAGCTTGATCAAAGCTTAATCTTAATTTTAAAAAGTACATATTTTGTGAAAAAAGTCTTGCTTTTGCCTTTTTTTGAATTTTTATTGTAGTAAATTCTTAACACAAGTGCAAGTTGCACGACTAACGGCTATAATTATTCTTTATATATGAATTAATTTTTTTATATTCTGCCATCAATGCAATTTTTTATATTCATTGATAGAATTTTTATTTTATAAATAAAATTAAAATGTTATCGCATGTTTTTATTTATTATATTAGCTTTTTCAATATATTTAATAAGTAATGCGACACTTCTCTAATATTGTTGATGAAATTAGATAATTTTCTTATATATTTAATAAAACACCACATTCAATACATTATCTTAAAACAAAACATTACATACAATTAAATCGAATACTATTTGAGTTAATAATACAAGCAAATAAATCATGTCAATAGATCAAAATAAAAAGGAAGAAAGAAACAAAATAATAAACTAACAGCTTGTTTTTCTTTCCGTCTATCTTAGCAAATCTACACAACTTAGTTTCCTTTTTAAGAAAAATCAAAGCTGCTTTTGTGATCTTTCTGATTTTGAATTTGATCCAGATTAGCAAGTAAGTTTCAAAAGGACTTTTATTTTATTTTTTTTCTAATCCTATGTAAAACTAATTTATCAATCCTAATCTAACTAAAATTAATTCAATAATTCTACCCTATCTTCTTTTTTTTTTTTTATAAATCACAAGATGTTTTTATATCACATTGGGTATGAAACTAATTTCCCTTCATGTTTCGTGACATTGGTTCAAAAGTTTTTATACCCCATTGAGTATGAAACTAATTCTCATTTGGGTTTCATGGCTGACATTGGTTCGAAAATATTTGATTTGATGAAAATTTGAACAAGAGAATTCTAATTAAATTAATCTACTATTCTTGTCTTTTTTTTTTTTGAAGAAACCTGTGATCAAATTTATTTATAAAAGCTTAGTTTATCAGAAATTACAATGTCATGAATAACATTGGGACATTCCTCAACCTAGATTTGTTCTTCCTCAGTTTGTATCCCGAGCTTTGCTAAGGTATGCACTACATGGTTGCCATTCCTCCTTGCATGTGCTACTTGACAGCTTCTGAAATATTGCATTCTCCTCTTAGCATTTTCAATGATGGGCCCCATAGTAGAAAGATCATCATCTGATGAGGTAAGTCTTTTAATAACTGTCATTGAGTCACCTTCCACTAAAACCTCCTTGAAGCCCATGTCATGAGCCTATTCCAATGCTTTGTTAGCTGCGTAAGCCTCAGCTAAGAAGGGGTCAGTAGTCCAAGTTAGCCCATTGCTGTATGCTCCCAGGACCTCTCCCTCGTTATCCCAAATAATAATGCCAATTCTTAATATTCCTTTGTGGGCGTCAACTGCGGCATCGAAATTAATCTTGTAGATCCCCACCGGTGGCTGCTGCCAACCTTCTAATCTCACCGGAGTGGCACTTTCCTGTTTCTGTAAAGCTTGGTTATAATTAGCCTGGTAATTTTTAGCAAACTTAATTGAGAGTAGTGGGTCGCGTCTAGGATCCCTGTGTACCTCTCTGTTTTTGTCATTCCATATCACCCATAATGCAATAAAGAACAATTGAGTTTGCTCATTCTGTAGCTGATCCACTGCCCATGAAAACCAGCTTAGTAACTCATCTTGTCCTCCTTCATTATTTTCCCACCTAAGTCCCAACTGACACCATATCTCCTTTGCCCATTTGCAATCTTTTCAAGCGTGTCTAGTGGTCTCTTCCTCATCAGCGCAACGTGGGCAATGGATATTCTCTACTATACTTTTCTTTGCCTAGTTTGCCATTACAGGGATAATGTCATGTACTACTCTCCACATAAAAATTTTGATTTTTGTAGGGACTCGAGTAGACCAAATCTTCTTCCAAATTCTGTTATTCCCCCTTAAATTATTCCAACCTCTTGCAACCTGTTCAGAATGCATTAGCAATTTATATCCACTTCTTACTGTGTACATTCCTTTCTTCTCATAGTGCCATACCAGTTTGTCTTTAGTTCCTTCCATTCCAACCGACAGAGCCCATATCATTTATGCCTCCTCATGACTGAATCTGTTTTGCAGTGCATTCCGGTTCCGTCTCCCATTTCTGTTGTCTATGAACTCAGAGACAAATTCATTTTCATCCCATGATCCTCTGTTTGATTGGATGCAAAAATCATGAGATGATGGGATCCATCTATCGATCTATACTTTCACCCTTTTGCTGTCACCAATTCTCCATCTCAGCCCTTTTTGTAGAACAGCTTTTGTCGCCCATATACTTCGCCACGTTTGGGGAGGGTAATTTCCTACTATTCTTAAATCTATTCTAATTTAAATAATCTATCCTAAAATTATTTATAATATCTTAACCTAATATTAATTCTAATTAAAAATTAATTAAAACTACAGTAATCAATCAAATTATTCTTTTTTGTTCATAGGGGGATATAAGGAGAGAGGAAATTCAAACTTTAGATCTAATCTCTCTCAAGAAAAGATAATAATTACTAAATCAAGCCTTGATCATTAATCAAATTATTCTCTAACCTCAATTAAATTAATTATTTCTAATTAAATTTTCCTAACCTAAGACTCAAGACAAAATAAAAAATCTACACAATTTACTCAACTTTTTCACACACTTAGAATGAGTCAAGCAAAAATATTGCCATTAAGAAAGACATAATATATATATATATATATATATATATATATATATATATATATATATATATATATATAGAACTATCATTTTTAGAAGAGCAAATCAAAATACTAACAAAAAGATAAAAATAGTATTACTACAACAAAGGTATGCAAAATGTACAAATAACTTTCACACTTTTTTTTCATATTATATTATTGCATAAGAGAATAAGTATGGCTTGCACTCATTAAATGAATAAGAGAAAGTTAGTATTTCACTGAACATGAGCAATTCTATTTGCTAAGAACTTCGATAAATACAGAACAAAGAATAGATATGAATGAAAAATCAGTAATAGGCTATTTAATATAAACGGCCCCCTCAACAACTTTTTTACCAAGTAATTAAAGAAGACTTCTGTCTTGTAATATTTGAGTTTTAATCTAAGCAATCTCAAGATAATCTAGTTGCACAAGTGTAATAGTGTTAGTTTAAGGATTAATATTCAATACACCATCAGTGAAGTTTTTTAATTTCACAAGCGGGATTAATATAATAAGAGTTTGTATATGATGCACTGATAGTGTATAATTTTTATACACTGTCAATGCATCAAAGGTTGACACCTCATTAATAGGCCCTTATGAGCAAATTAAAAAAATTTATTTATATTTGCATATAAGGGCCTATTGATAAGATGTCAACATATGATGCATTGACAGTGTATAGAAACTATACACTGTCAGTGCATCATATATAAATCAATATAATAACACATATCTTATTTTATTTATTTTTTATTGTCTTAATATTCTTAGAGGACATATTGGTCTTTATAATAAAACTTATACTAATCTTTTGATATTAAATATTTATTAATCTATTTTCATTTTGGTCTAAATTTTCTGTTAAAAGTTTCTTGGTCCAAATTTTGTTGAATTCTTGATTAGAAAATGTCAATCCACATTCTTTCAAACTACTACTACGTTTTTGGTAAGTTCTTTATATGTTATACGTGTATTCTTCGTGCATTCTTCATGCATTTTTCATGTAGTTTTTTTTTTGTGTAATTCATATCTAATGGAAAAGGCTTTATTTTAAAATAAAATTTTAATCCTAGAGACTTGGCAATCTAATAAATAAGAAAGCATATCTTTGGTTCCTATCATATATGTGATTCAAGATGTTCTTTGCATTATACTGGTAGCTGCAATTTCAAATTATACAGTTTTGATACATTCTTTAAGTTTTTATCTCTTATATTTCAATATTTCCATTGTTATTAAATAGTATTTTTTATATTTTTTTACTAAATTTTGTTGCATTAGTGTTAGTGAAATCTGTTTGACTTAGTATGATTTCATTTTTTAGGTTATTTTTCTGTGTATTTGGGGTGAAACGTAGCACTGCCTAAGTATGATGAATGGTTTTCTGGATTGGTTTTTTTTTCTAGAAATTCTTGTTAAATAAATGATTTTTCTATTAGTTTTTTTTTCTTGTAATGCTTATAGATTTAAATTTGTATTATTTCAAGGAGATCAACAATCTAAGTCAAAGAAATGGAGCCTAAATTATATAAAGCTATAATTCAGATTCTTCAATTCTTATTCAAGTAACAACATAGGAGGAAAATGCTATTAATATTGTAATCATATATCATCAAGAGCAAACGTTAAAAGAGATCGTTAAAAAGTTTATAAATGGTTTCAATAGTATTAGTTAGGAAATTGAGTAAGTAGAAAGACTTATAAAGATAATTAATATGGAAAAAGACATTGCACTTCGTCATGCTATAAGAAATGGTCATTTATAGACTGCACAATTACTACTTAGGGCAAATCTAGAGTTAGTTCTTCCCACAAAAGATATTAAAGAGTTTCCACTCATCATTGCGATTGATAAAAACTATGTATATATTTATAAATGTATTTTAGAACTTTTGCTTTTATCTTACGAAAGTAGCAACAACATTAATGTTTTATATGCAATTGCTATTCGATCATAAGATAAAGATAACTAATTCATCTCAGCTTTGTTAATTAATTGTGTTCCTCGTGCGTTCTTCGTGCATTTTTCATGTGTTTTTTTGTGTTATTTGCATATTATTTGTTGAATCTAATATTATTTTAGTCAGGTTAATATCAAATTGTTAACTTGCTACCATCAGTCTAATAATTTAAAATAATTAAAAAAGTGATACTCAACTACACATTATAGCAAGCTTGTGAGTTACCAGACTGCCCAAACGCTTGTTCTAATAATATGAATTAGGAAATTGAATTATAAGAAAAACTAATAAGAATGATACATATGAAAAAAGACACTGCACTTCATCATGCTCTAAAAAAGGGTAATTTCCAGATTACAAATTTGCTACATAAAGAAGATCTAGAGTTAGCTATTCTAAAAAATGATATCGATGAGTTATAAAAAATATGTGTATATTGCTAAATCTATTTTGGAAATTCCAGATTTCTCTTATGAGAGTAGCAACAACATGAATGTCTTAAATACAATTGTTATTTCGTCTCAAGATAGAGGTAATTAATTTATCTTACTTCTATTCAACCGAATAATGAAATTTTTTATATTCGTTGCTAAAATTTTTATTTTTATAAATAAGATTAATAAAATGAAAATGTTATCAAATATTTTTATTTATTATATTAACTTATTAAACATATTTAATAAGTAATGTAACACTTTTATAATATTGTTGATGAAATTAGATAAATTTCTTATATATTTAATAAAATACCTTTTTATAAAAGTGTTTTAGAAATAAATTGTAGCCTGCTGGCATTAGCCAATTAAAAGTGTTTTAGAAATAATACCTTTTCTTAAAAGCTCTATTTTCCATCTTTTTATCTCACCAAATCAACACAACTTATTTTTATCTCACCAAATCACCACATTCGATACCTTATCTTAAAACAAAACACTACATGCAATTAAAGCGAATACTATTTGAGTTAATTGATATTAATTTAATTAATTTCAATTAACATATTATTTTTTACCAATGTGATTGACTAATTAAATTCACTATAATAGTTATCAATTTTAATTTAATTATAATATAGTACAAGCAGATAAATTATGTAAATGAATAAAAATAAAAAGGAAAAATAAAATAAAATACCAAATTGTTGAACTTAAACCTTTGTCGGACATAGTCTGGAATGATGAATGTTGACCGCTTAAGAATAATAGACCTAGCTATAGCCTAAGAATAATAGGCTAAATTGTAGCCTGCTGGCATTAGCCAATTAAAAGTGTTTTAGAAATAATACCTTTTCTTAAAAGCTCTATTTTCCATCTTTTTATCTCACCAAATCAACACAACTTATTTTCCTTTTTAAGAAAAAAAAACTAGAGCTACTTGTGATCTTTTTTTATTTGAATTTGATTTGAGTCAGTAAGTAAGTTTGAATAGGACTTTTATTTTATTTTTTAAATTTCCTGATTCACTCTTACCTAATCTAAAAAAATTCTTATTTATCAATCCTAATTTAACTAAAATTAATTCAATAATTCTATCTTAGGAGATATAAAGAAAGAGAACATTTGAACTTTGTACTTAATCCCTCCTAAAAAGTTATAACAATTGTGAAGACTTTATCGTTGATCAAATTATTCTCTAAACTCCCCACAGGAGTGCACACCTAACCAGGTATATCTGAATGATCACATATTGATATATATGGTCTCTGGTAGGACATTTGAATTCTTTTAATTACAATTACAAGTTATTTTGAAAATTATGCAACAAACTAAAAAATAACGATTTTGTCCATAGATCACCGAATCAAGTGGTCAAAATGTACTTTGTGGTTTGACTTTGGGAGTTCAATTGAGTTATGTCAGACTCTAAAGATGTCATGTCAGACATATCAAAAATTATAAAGTTAAAACTGAAAAATAGAAATAAGCAAAACTAAGTGAAAACCTTAATGAAACCATGCATGGCCAGCAACCATTGACAAAAAGTCAACAATTGCCATATAATATTATGGGACATGCTTGGAATTATAGTGAATTGTACCTACCAAAATGCATAAACCAATTAGAAGCAAGTTAAAGTGGGAAAATATGGAAATTATGAAAATTTAAAGGATAATATCTTACTAAGGCTTATGTTATAAGCTTCCACGTATATCTAATCCCTTATCATGAGCCAAGGTGCTAAAATGCATCATAAGTGAGCCAACAAAGTCGGCTTCCCCATGAAAACCATACCAAAACTATGACTTAGAGAGAAAAAGAAAAAACCATGTAGACACTCAATTTTGTCCAAATCGATAATACAATTGCTAAAAATTTTTAGATCAAATTTTTTTTGAGCCAATTAAACTTTCGAAGTCCAAATTAGGATATATGGGCTTTAAGGCCCAAAGAAAAATGGGCTGAGTTTGATTTTTATTTCATTTTTATTATTATTTATTTTTCTATTTATTATTATTACTATTTTTTCTTTCTTTTCCTTATTATTATTATTATTTTCTTTTCTCTTTTTATTATTATTATTATTATTATTATTATTATTATTATTATTATCAAATCCAATCTGTGCATTTAATTGGGTCCTCTGCTCCATACCCGTCGCCTCCCATCTCCCCTCTCCTAAGCACAACACTGCCTCCACTCAGCCCCTCTGCAGACTGCATTTTCCACTAATTCCTCATTCCTAAGCAATTACCATTGAAGACCGAAATGTAAAGACAAAATCCTAAAGATTAAACATATTGTTGGATCGAAGGGATGACCCTAATTGGAGTTAAAAGCAATGTATCTGCAAAACGATGGGGGATTTTTTTGACAACCAAGCAGAACACCTGAAGATAACCCCATCACTGTGAACCACCTAACCCAGCCACCACGCACAAAGCCAAGTACCCCGAGCACTCCGACCCTCACCACCGTAGCCACCTTCTCTTCACCGTCTTTGAACCTAAACAACCACTGCACACCACCAAAAAAAATCCACTACTACTCACCAAAACCTTGTAACCCGATCTGTCCATCACCTCTAACAACTGAACCATAATACCCGAGACCCCCAATCCCCTCCATTTTGGCCCTTGCCAACGTACCCAGCTCAACCCCTTTACCCCATACACAGCCCTAACTCCTAAACCTCAAAATAGCATTACATGCACACACACAAACCACAACCAAAACAACCAAAAACAGTAAAGCCGAAAAGGGAAAAGCCTTGGTTTTTTTTGGTTTTCTTTTTTTGAGTGACAGAGATGGCATTTTGGGGGGTGAGGCCGCAAGAATCATTTTCAGATCTAACAAGCTTTAGGTAGATTTAAAAAAAAAGGTTGGAATCGGGTAGAGGAGGTGAAAAAGCTTAGGAAAGGAAGAAGCTTTTGGCTTTTTGACCTCTGACAGCGGTGGAGGTGGCGGCACCGGCGAACTTCACGGTGGCCGGCATTTGGAAGTAAAGAAAGGCAGAGAGAGTTGAGAGAAAAACAAAGTTTTTTTTTTAGAAGAAGCTAAGGTTTGAGACAAAAAAAGAGGTTTTGGGTATTTGTAGGTAGCCTAAACGGCTGTGTTTCAGACCCAAAGAGAAAGCCATTTCAGTCTACCCGTCCGGCCTGAAGAAGTAAGATCCGACCCGCGCTCCCGTTCCGACCCGAATCCACGGCCCGAGCTCGCCCAGCTTCCGATCCGTTTCTGATCCGCGACCCGCTTCAGCCCGCCAGGCTTGGCCCGTTTGCGGCCCACTCCAACCAGCAGACTTGGACCTCCACTTTTGGGCTCATTCCTTGGGTTGTCCAATTTAGGCCCTTTGGAAGTTTTTTTTTGGGTCCAAGCCCAAATCTATTTTGGTAAAATTTTTTCTTTCTTTTCTCATTTGTTTATTATTTATTTATTTAGTATTTATTTGTTTTGTTAATTAAAAATTAAAAATTAAAAACTTAAAAATTAAAAAATTTATTATTATTATGTGTGCTTTTAATATATTTTCATGGCAATAAAAAAATAAAAAAAATAAATGTTTTTTATCTAAAAAATAAAATTTAAATTTAATTAAATGAAAAACAGTCCGATGATGAGATGTTATGAAACTCACAAGTAGTGATTTTTTAACTGATCCCTAGGTGAGAAGAGTCATACTAAATGTTACCAGAGTATTGGGATACTTAGTATGATTTTTCAATAATTTATTTTTTATTAAAAATAAAAATAAATAAGTTTTTTAAAAAAGAAAATTGAAAAAGGAAATTAATAATAAAAATTAAATTTAATTAAATATTTGTCCGATGATGGGATGTCATGAAACTCACAAGTAGTGATTTCTTAACTGATCCCTAGGTGAGAAGAGTCATACTAAATGTTACCAGAGTATTGGGATACTTAGTATGATTTTTCAATAATTTATTTTTTATTAAAAATAAAAATAAATAAGTTTTTTAAAAAGAAAAAAAGGAAATTAATAATAAAAATTAAATTTAATTAAATATTCGTCCGATGATAGGATGTCATGAAACTCACAAGTAGTGATTTCTTGACTGATCCCTAGGTGAGAAGAGTCCTACTAAATGTTACCAGAGTATTGAGATATTTAGTATGATTTTTCAATAATTTAATTTGTTTTATTAAAAATAAAAATAGATAAGTTTTTAAAGGAAAATAAAAAAAGAAATCAATAATAAAATTTAAATTTAAATGAAATTCTTCCGAGGATGGGATGTCATGAGACTCACAAGTAGTGATTTCTTGACTGATCCCTAGGTGAGAGGAATTAGCTAAATGTTACCAGAGTATTGGGATATTTGGCTAAATTTTTCAATATGAAGAGTTTCATTAATAAAATCAAAATACATAAAATTTTTTTAAGTTTCATATGCATTATTTTTTATTTGTTTGCATCATATGCATTCATAATAATTTTCGAAGCGAGTGTGAATCTTCCGATGATGAGATTCTATAGAACTCACAAGTAGTGATTCTTAAGAAATCTCTAGGTGAGGAAAATTATTCCAAATGTTACCAGAGTATTGGGATATTTGATTTAATTTTTCAATACAAAAAGGTTCACATTCACTTTTGAAAAATAAAATTTAATTTTTTAAAATAAAACAAAATAAATTACAAATAAAAAATGATTTTGCATAAAAAGAATAAAGTTGATTGTAATAAAAATAAAAATTATTTTTAAATATTTAATTCAAGACCATTTTATTAAAACCAAAGGATAACACATGATTATTATGGTACCGTTTTTTAACGAGCGTCGTGGGGGTGCTAATCCTTCCCCACGCGTAACCGTACTCCCGAACCCGATTTTTGTTTTCGCAGACCAAAAATTTGTCTTTTTAATAAAACTTAATTAATTTTGAGATTTTGTTAAAATGATAAATATTTTTAGGTGGCCAATCACACCTAGTTACAAAAGATTGGTGGCGACTCCCTTTCGTTTTTAAATGTTTTTTCAAAATCGTCGAGCGCGAAACCGTTACGACAGCTTGGCGACTCCGCTGGGGACGCTTTTTGAGGGTCAAGCCATTCATTAATCATGTGTTATCCAAAATTTTAATTTAATAGTCTTGATTGATATTTAAACTTAATTCACTTGGATTTTGAAAATAATTTTGTTTGCATATATTTTTTATGTTATTTATTTCATGTTTTATATTTGTATATACTTGTTGTTAATAAATTGTTGAGACATTTAGGATAGAGATAATAATTTCATTTGAGTTTGATGTGTTCCCTCATACACACACTTGCACTTGCATTTGCATAACATGAGCTTTATACCCGGGTTCCGTCCTTCTTAGGAGGGAGTAGAGTACCTTTACTCTCGTGAGGTAATCACTTCCGCAATGGCAATCGAAATACTCTCACTCAAATTAAATCTTACTAGTCCAGTGTGGACGACAGTAAGGTATAATTTGGGCACCTTTAGATTTGAAAACCTAGCTCAGCATATAGAAAAACCTAAGAGGCCAGCCTTAGGTAGAGCCATGTCCAATTTTTGTAGAAATTATCCTGATATTAGGACACAAGAGAGAACATTATTTGACCCCATTTCTCATATCAATAATAAAGGTACTATGGATTTTGGTTTGAATTGTCCATAATTAAAGTCTTAAAAACTTTTCTCGTTTTTCAAAAAGGATTCTTTAAAAAAATAATAATAATAAAAATAATAAAATTGTGGAAAGGGATTTTGTAAAATAAAAAGAAAGAAATCTAAGTTTTAATGAAAAAAGAAAGTGTGAGAAAAATAATAAAACAAACTTTTCTTTCAAAATAATGGGAAAAATTTTTTCTTAAAAAAAAAGAAGAGGGATTTCTTTTAAAATATGGACTAAAATAATGGGAATAAATGGAAAAATACGAAGAGAGCTGACGTTTTTCTAAATAAAGGTAAAATAGAGTTAACAAAATCTTTTATTGATTTTTCTTTTTTCCTTTTTTGAATAATTTAAAGAATAAGTTGACAAGAAAAAAAATAAATAAAGAAAAATATTTTTTATTTTTGGGTTGTATAGGAGTTTTAATGAAAATATAAAAACAATAAAATTTTTTTTTCCTTTTCTTGATTATCTCATAAAAAAAATTTGGAACAAAAAGATGTCAACAAAAAAATTGTCCTTGAAGTTGTGTGGAAAAGAATTCAAAAAAAAAATAGTTTGATTTGGAATAAAAATGAAATAAAGTTAATTTTTGAAAAAAGAATCGATAGGGGATGTGAATTTTAGGAAAAATAGAAAATAAAAAGAAAATTTTAGTGATAAAAGAAAAAGTTTAATTTGGAATAAAAATGAAATAAAATCAATTTTTGAAAAAAGAATAGAATAGGGAATGTGAATTTTATTTTTTAGAAAAAAAAATAGAAAATAAAAAATGTTTGTTTGGTGATTAAATAAAAATGATTTCTAGAAAAATGAAGAAGAATGTTTGAGGTTTAGTTAGGAATTCCATCTTTCTTGTATGTTGGATTGAGGAATAATAAGATTAGTGTCTAGGTATTGTGAATACAAATATTCGTTTTTCTCAAGCATGTTAGGGACATATATCGTTTTAACTCATTTCATCATCATTGTGTATATATATATTGATAGTCATGTCATTTGCATTTTAGAATCATGAAAGATAGGTGAAATAAAACAAAATTTGATCTTCATTACCACTGCATTGTGTATAAATTACATTTTGTATAACATCATGTCTATAAAAAAGAAGAATATGTTCTCTCATAGAAAATCAAAAAAACAAAAGAAAAAAGAAAGAAAGAGAGAAAACCATATAAAAAAGAAAAAGAAGAAGAAAAGTTGTTCCATTTCATAGATTTCTATCATACATGTCATTTGCAGACATATACAAATAACATGATTTTTATAAAATTCACATCATACACTTGTTATACTTCAGTAAATATGTTAATACTCTTTATTTTTCGAGAAAAAGAAGAAAAAATTTGTTTGTTCCAAAATTTTTTTTTGAAAGAAGTAAGATGAGGTATTTCTAATTAGAAAATTGTGGTAATAAGGTTCAAAGCCTCTCCACCATCAAAGGTTACAAAGCAGTTCGGAGGCTCTCTCTCAAGTATAGATCATGGAAGAAGGACAGGCTAGCCGAATGGAGAAAATAGAAAAGGCACAAGAAGAGATGAAAGGACAATTGGCTGCAATGATGGAGATGATGACCAAAATGAGTAGAGGAAGGGAACCAGTAGGGGAAGCAACTACTCAAGAAAGGTGGGCACAAGATGGTGAACGTTCATATCCACAAAGTCCCATTCCACCCCAAATTCGTACTTCACAGCATACGCCATTTTCGGGGCATGACATTCCAAACCCCGGTAGGAAGCCATCAGACTCGATCTCTGTCCATGATTCAGAGGATCCTAAAGAACAGGAGAAATTGAAGATGAGTGCATCAACAATGAAAGAGAACTTAAAGCCTCAAACGAAGTTAGATCTCCTTGAAGAAAGATTACGAGCTATCGAAAGGATGAATTTATATGGTTCTTTGGATGCAAGTGAGCTCTGTTTGGTACCGGGTGTAGTTATCCCACCAAAGTTCAAGGTTCCAGAATTTGAAAAGTATGATGGGACCAAATGCCCAACAACTCATATCAAGATGTACTGTCAGAAAATGGTTGCCTATGCTCAAAATGATGAATTATTGGTGCATATTTTTCAAGATAGTCTTATCGGATCAGCCGCCAGGTGGTACACCCAACTAGATCGAGCTCATATCCGCTCATGGAAAGAATTGGCTCGGGCATTCATTGCTCAATACAAGCACATTGAAGATCTGGCACCGGACCGCCTATCCTTACAAGGCATGAGGAAGAAACATGAGGAGAGCTTTAAAGAATATGCTCGAAGATGGAGGGATGTAGCTGCCCAGGTCCAGCCGCCTCTCACAGAGAAAGAAACCACCATCTTATTTGTCAACACACTTCCGACACCGTTTTATGAAATGATGGTCGGTAATGCCACCAAGAATTTTGCAGATATGGTAATTTCTGGTGAAATAATAGAGAATGCAATCAAGAGTGGCAAGCTTGTAGGAGATGATGCCATGAATGCAAGAAAAGGTGATACATCGGGGAATGGAGGAGATGTTCATGCTATGAATTATGAGGGGCAACATGTGGGAGACTTTGCTCCATATCATCCTTATCCCATGTACCAAACCCACTACCCTATCACAAATAATACCTCTCCAGGCTTGAATACCCATCAGTCAATCCCGCAGTCTAGTTGGCAAACAGGTTTCCAAACACCCATGCCTACCCAAAATAACCAAAGAGGATCTCGAAACAAACGAAGAAGGACCGACATTGATCCAGTCCCTTGGTCCTACACTGAAATATTCCAATATCTTGTCGAGAACCAACTTGTTACCCCAATCCCACTAAAGCCTTTGGAGCCTTCATATCCAGAGTGGTACAACCCTGATGCTCAATGTGAATATCATAATGGAAACTGGGGTCACTCGATAGAAAGTTGTCCTGCTTTTAAGCGTAAGGTGCAAAGTTTGATCAGAAAAGGTTTATTGAATCTTGAGATGATGGAATGATCGAATGTTAATCTCTCGCCCAACCATACCAGGGTATAACTAGAAAAGGGATCCTTTTGGTGGGTCATCCATGATGATGTGAAGTTGTTTTTGGTTAAAGTTATGGCCCAACTTTAATGGCTTTTTATGTATAGACTTTCATTTATCTTTTATCATCTTAATGAAGTAGCATATGCATTTTCGTCACATTTCTCTCTCTTCCTCGATTTAAATTTGGCTTTATCCTCTTTATATACCTCACCACATTTCCTCCATTTTTTTTATTTTTAAACGATAAATATGATATCAATGTTGATAATAATTTGGGATTGGAACTCTACCAAAGCTTTATTCGTGTTGATAATCTTGTCCAAAATCTTAGCATGAATATTGCAGTGAAAATATGATTTGTATATAGAGGTGAGAGTTGACATGCAATTTTGTAACAGATGGTTCCACAAGTTGGTGTTTACTCGGTAAATGATTCTTTGATAAAAGTTTTCACATTTGAAAGGAAGAATGGCCATCTTTCACCTACATTTCACTGTAAGAAAATTGTCCATTGCTAACCCCTTTGAGCCTAGTATGTTTGTTTTAATTTAAAAAAAAAAACCCACCAAGGATCACCCTCCACATCAGGGGGCAAAATCTTAAAAAAAAAAGAAGAGGGGAAGAGAGAAGGAAGAAAAAGAAAGAAGTTTGTTCACTTAAAATCTATGGAAGAATTTAAAGGGCAAATAAAAAAGAAAACCCCTTTACATTTTAAAGTTATTTACAAAAAAAGGGAGAAAAATAAGAAATGGAATTAGAATAAAAAGGAATGGATGAAGAATGGGGCAAAATGCCTAAATGAGCCATGCATTAGAAAAATGATCCTCTGGTTTATAACCTTTTAAAACACAAAGTTTGGGCCTACTATATCCTTTCTTTCATAACCCCTCACCTTGGCCTACATTACGTACCTTAAAAGTCCATTTTGATCAAGTGTGAAAATTTGAGTCAAAGAACCATACATTGGGCCAAGAAATTGCGTGAAGATTGTGATTCTTTAATAGTGGACCATAATGAGGATGTTGAGAATGAATAAAAAATGATGAAAAAAAAGGGGTGAAAAAATGACAAAAAAAAGAGAAGAAAAGAAGAAAAAATGAAAAAAAAAAAGAAAGAAAAAGAAAAAGAAAAATAATGACTCAAATTGAAAACCCGAAAAGGGCGGTTCGAGTCAAATAAGGATGGATGATCAAGTTAGCAAGTAAAGGATATCTCTGCCTTAAATTTTCATGGTGGAAACATTTTGTCAAGTAGGGGTTAATCTTAATACAATTAACCAAAAAAAAAGATTAAGGACATCAAGGAAATAGATTTGTTAGAGGAAGAATCCCAAATTTTCTATCAAGATTGATTGAATATTTGTTGTTTGAAAATTGTTGCCTTTTCTTTTCCTCAAGTTGGCTTGCTCTTTGACAAAATTATTCTTATGCCCTTCATCATAAATACCCCTCCTTTAATTTTTATCCCGTTGCATACCAATAAAAAGTCAAGAAAATATGATGACACAGCATTTGTTACGAAACTGAAGTGATGAAAAATAAATGAATAGTACTATTCATGAAAATTCATGCATTACCAATTTTTGGGAGGATATGGGGCAAATGAGAATTGAGACGATAATGAAGTATATTAATGCTTGAAGTCTCTGATTGGAATATACCAGAGTTGATTAGGTAGTGAAGAATAAAGGAAAACCAGTTGAGATTGTGGAGTCAGTGTTAAGAAAGAAAAGGTAAGATGATGGAAGGGATGGTCTTGTGAACCTTGTTACCATCGTTTTTGCATGATTTTTTTTAACAACCTTTGCATTGCATTCATCACATACACTTAGGAAAGAAATGAAAAAATTTTAACCTTGAGTAGGAAAATTTTCAATTTTAAGTTGAGTGGAATTTTGGGAAACATGATTTTCAAGAATTTTAAAGCAAGAATTTGGAATTTTAAGATGATGAACTTTGAATTCTATAAGAAATTAAGATAAAATAAAATATTTTAGAAAAAGAGAAAATGTTGAAATGTGAAAATTTTACTAGATTTTCGGATGGATCCCCGATATAGACTTTCGGATGAGAATTCCCGAAACAAATTTTTGGATGTGAATTCCCGAAACCAACAATCGGACGAGAAATTCCCGATATAAATTATCTAGATGAGAATTCCTAAATGTTCGGACGTGAATCCCCAAAACAAATTATCCAGATGAGAATTCCTGGACGTTTGGGTGTGAATCCCCAAGTTAGATTTTCGGATGTGAATTCCCTAAACCAACAATCGGACGAGAAATTCCCGATACAAATTATCCAGATGAGAATTCCTGGACGTTTGGGTGTGAATCCCTAAGTTATATTTTCAGATGTGAATTCTCGAAACCAACAATCGGACGAGAAATTCCCGATATAAATTATCCAGATGAGAATTCCTGGACGTTTGGGTGTGAATCCCTAAATCAAATTTTTCGGATGTGAATTCTCAAAACCAACAATCGGACGAGAAATTTCCGATACAAATTATCCAGATGAGAATTTCTGGACGTTTGGGTGTGAATCCCCAAGTTAGATTTTCGGATGTGAATTCCCGAAACCAACAATCGGACGAGAAATTCTCGATATAAATTATCCAAATGAGAATTCCTGGACGTTTGGGTGTGAATCCCTAAGTCAAATTTTTCGGATGTGAATTCTCAAAACCAACAATCGGACGAGAAATTCCTAATATAAATTATCCAAATGAGAATTCCTGAACGTGTGGGTGTGAATCCTCAAGTTAGATTTTTGGATGTGAATCTCCAAGTTAAATCTTCGGATGTGAATCCCCGAAACAGAACTTTCGGATGCGAATTCCCGAAATGAAATTTTAGACTTTTGGATGCGAACTCCCAAAATGAAATTTTCTAGAAGTGAATTCCTAGATTTTCAGATGTGAATTCCCGAAATAGAAATTTTCTAAACGAGAACCCTTAAATTATTGGAAGTGAATTCTCGATTTAAGTCTAAGTTCAAAAAAAAAAGAAAAGAAGAAAGAAAAAAAAGAAAAAGAAGAAAAAAAAAGAAGAAATAGAATTCCTGAATGTTTAAATTTGAATTGAAGCTCTTTAAACAAAGTTCTAGATAGGATTAAACATATCAATATTAGAACAAGATAAATGAGATTTTCGGATGAGAAATTCCCGATATAAATTATCTAGATGAGAATTCCT
Source organism: Heritiera fomes (assembly GCA_032173925.1). Taxonomy (NCBI): domain Eukaryota; kingdom Viridiplantae; phylum Streptophyta; class Magnoliopsida; order Malvales; family Malvaceae; genus Heritiera; species Heritiera fomes. The sequence continues at coordinate 24,970,867 of JAPDPM010000001.1, forward strand.
GGGTGTTCGGACGTGAATCCCCAAAACAAATTATCAAGACGTGAATACGTGGACTTTCACGTGTGAATCCATGAAATGAAATTTTCGGATGTGAATTCCCGAACAAATTTTTCAGATGTGAATACCTAAAATTTCGGATGTGAATTCCCGAAACAAACACTCGGATGTGAATTCCTGAGACGAAATTTCTAGATGTGAATTCCTAGATCTTTGAATGTGAAATCTTTCATTTTTAAAGTTTCAATGGCTCTGCTGTAAAAGGAGCACTTTTCAGAAAAGGAATTTAAAGTTTCATTGCCTCTGCTGCAAGAGGAGCACATTTTTAGAAAGGAATTTAAAGTTTCATCGCCTCTGCTGCAAGAGGAGCACATTTCTAAGAAAAGAATTTAAAGTTTCATCGCCTCTACTGCAAGAGGAGCACATTTCAGAAAAAAGAAATTTAAAGTTTCATTGCCTTTGCTGCAAGAGGAGCACATTAAAAAAAAACAATTTAAAGTTTCATCGCCTCTGCTGCAAGAGAAGCGTATTTTCGGAAAAGAACATTTAAAGTTTCATCGCCTCTGTTGCAAGAGGAGCATATTCCAAAAAAAAACAACAGAAAAAGAAAAAAGAAAAGAAAAAAGAGAAAAAATTTTTAAAGTTTCATTGCCTCTGCTGCAAGAGGAGTACATTTCAAAAAAAATAAAAAAAGAAAGAGAAATTAGGTCATAAGTCGGACAAAATTAGTGTCTATTGTCTTTGCTCCATTCCTGATTCTCAGCAATGAGCAAAGAGGGGCAGCTGTAGACACCCAATTTTGTCCAAATCGATAATACAATTGCTAAAGATTTTTAGATCAAATTTTTTTTGAGCCAATTAAGCTTTCGAAGTCCAAATTAGGATATATGGGCTTTAAGGCCCAAAGAAAAATGGGCTGAGTTTGATTTTTATTTCATTTTTATTATTATTATTTTTCTATTTATTATTATTACTATTTTTTCTTTCTTTTCCTTATTATTATTATTATTATTATTATTTTCTTTTCTTTATTATTATTATTATTATTATTATTATTATTATTATTATTATTATTATTATTATTATTATTATTATTATTATTATCATTATTATTATCAAATCTAATTTGTGCATTTAATTGGGTCCTCTGCTCCATACCTGTCGCCTCCCATCTCCCCTCTCCTAAGCACAACACTGCCTCCACTCAGCCCCTCTGCAGACTGCATTTTCCACTAATTCCTCATTCCTAAGCAATTACCATTGAAGACCGAAATGTAAAGACAAAATCCTAAAGATTAAACATATTGTTGGATCGAAGGGATGACCCTAATTGGAGTTAAAAGCAATGTATCTGCAAAACGATGGGGGATTTTTTTGACAACCAAGCAGAACACCTGAAGATAACCCCATCACTGTGAACCACCTAACCCAGCCACCATGCACAAAGCCAAGTACCCCGAGCACTCCGACCCTCACCACCGTAGCCACCTTCTCTTCACCGTCTTTGAACCTAAACAACCACTGCACACCACCAAAAAAATTCACTACTACTCACCAAAACCTTGTAACCCGATTTGTCCATCACCTCTAACAACTAAACCATAATACCCAAGACCCCAATCCCCTCCATTTTGGCCCTTGCCAACGTACCCAGCTCAACCCCTTTACCCCATACACAACCCTAACTCCTAAACCTCAAAATAGCATTACATGCACACACACAAACCACAACCAAAACAACCAAAAACAGTAAAGCCGAAAAGGGAAAAGCCTTGATTTTTTTTGGTTTTCTTTTTTTGAGCGACAGAGATGGCATTTTGGGGGGTGAGGCCGCAAGAATCATTTTCAGATCTAACAAGCTTTAGGTAGATTTAAAAAAAAAGGTTGGAATCGGGTAGAGGAGGTGAAGAAGCTTAGGAAAGGAAGAAGCTTTTGGCTTTTTGACTTTTGACAGCGGTGGAGGTGGCGGCACCGGCGAACTTCACGGTGGCCGGCATCTGGAAGTAAAGAAAGGCAGAGAGAGTTGAGAGAAAAACAAAGTTTTTTTTTAGAAGAAGCTAAGGTTTGAGACAAAAAAAAGAGGTTTTGGGTATTTGTAGGTAGCCTAAACGGCTATATTTTAGACCCAAAGAGAAAGCCATTTCAGTCTACCCGTCCGGCCTGAAGAAGTAAGATCCGACCCGCGCTCCCAATCCGACCCGGATCCACGGCTCGAGCTCGCCCAGCTTCCGATCTGTTTCTGATCCGCGACCCGCTTCAGCCCGCCAAGCTTGGCCCGTTTGCGGCCCACTCCAACCAGCAGACTTGGACCTCCACTTTTGGGCTCATTCCTTGGGTTGTCCAATTTAGGCCCTTTGGAAGGTTTTTTTTTGGGTCCAAGCCCAAATCCATTTTGGTAAAATTTTTTCTTTCTTTTCTCATTTGTTTATTATTTATTTATTTAGTATTTATTTGTTTTGTTAATTAAAAATTAAAAACTTAAAAATTAAAAAATTTATTATTATTATGTGTGCTTTTAATATATTTTCATGGCAATCAAAAAAAATAAAAAAAAATAAATGTTTTTTATCTAAATAATAAAATTTAAATTTAATTAAATGAAAAACAGTCCGATGATGTGATGTTATGAAACTCACAAGTAGTGATTTCTTAACTGATCCCTAGGTGAGAAGAGTCATACTAAATGTTACCAGAGTATTGGGATACTTAGTATGATTTTTCAATAATTTATTTTTTATTAAAAATAAAAATAAATAAGTTTTTTAAAAAAGAAAATTGAAAAAGGAAATTAATAATAAAAATTAAATTTAATTAAATATTTGTCCGATGATGGGATGTCATGAAACTCACAAGTAGTGATTTCTTGATTGATCTCTAGGTGAGAAAAGTCATACTAAATGTTACCAGAGTATTGGGATACTTAGTATGATTTTTCAATAATTTATTTTTTATTAAAAATAAAAATAAATAAGTTTTTTAAAAAGAAAAAAAGGAAATTAATAATAAAAATTAAATTTAATTAAATATTCGTCCGATGATGGGATGTCATGAAACTCACAAGTAGTGATTTCTTGACTGATCCCTAGGTGAGAAGAGTCCTACTAAATGTTACCAGAGTATTGGGATATTTAGTATGATTTTTCAATAATTTAATTTGTTTTATTAAAAATAAAAATAGATAAGTTTTTAAAGGAAAATAAAAAAAGAAATCAATAATAAAATTTAAATTTAAATGAAATTCTTCCGAGGATGGGATGTCATGAGACTCACAAGTAGTGATTTCTTGACTGATCCCTAGGTGAGAGGAATTAACTAAATGTTACCAGAGTATTGGGATATTTAGCTAAATTTTTCAATATCAAGAGTTTCATTAATAAAATCAAAATACATAAATTTTTTTTAAGTTTCAAATGCATTATTTTTTATCTGTTTGCATCGTATGCATTCATAATAATTTTCGAAGCAAGTGTGAATCTTCCGATGATGAGATTCTATAGAACTCACAAGTAGTGATTCTTAAGAAATCTCTAGGTGAGGAAAATTATTCCAAATGTTACCAGAGTATTGGGATATTTGATTTAATTTTTCAATACAAAATGGTTAACATTCACTTTTGAAAAATAAAATTTAATTTTTTAAAATAAAACAAAATAAATTACAAATAAAAAATGATTTTGAATAAAAAGAATAAAGTTGATTGTAATAAAAATAAAAATTATTTTTAAATATTTAATTCAAGACCATTTTATTAAAACCAAAGGATAACACGTGATTATTATGGTACCGTTTTTTAACGGGCGAATTGGGGGTGCTAATCCTTCCCCACGCGTAACCGTACTCCGGAACCCGATTTTTGTTTTCGCAGACCAAAAATTTGTCTTTTTAATAAAACTTAATTAATTTTGAGATTTTGTTAAAAAGATAAATATTTTTAGGTGTCCAATCACACCTAGTTAGAAAAGATTGGTGGAGACTCCCTTTCGTTTTTAAATGTTTTTTCAAAATCGTCGAGCGCGAAACCGTTACGACAAACCATAAGCAAACCATGAAATCGTGACTTTCCAAACCTAGACCAAAAGGATCTCAACTAGTTTTCAAGAATTTTTCATGTTATTTTAGCTTCATTCGTCTCCTAAGCTCATATCTAACATTGTTTCCTTGATTAGTAGCTAGAAAACACAAGTTTGGAGGATAGAGAGAAGCTCATGGCTTTGGCTTAGATCTCTAATGTATGAATTGTTTCATGATTCAAGGTTAACATATGTGATATAAGGGATGATTTAAGATTGTATGCGGTTTTTGTTTGAAGCAAAAAACCCTTCTTAATGATGAGGCAAGTTCAGCTAACCTTGTGATCTTAGGGGTAAGTTTGTTTCCAAGCTTCAAGATTAATATATGTGGATCCTATAGTGTTGTAGTAATAATTTGTGGTGCTAGAATTAAATGAAAGTGTGTGTACGATGGTGATATAATGTTTGGTCGTGGAGAAGGGCTTTGAGAAAATGATGTGATTTGGCCATGAAATTAAGATATGTTAGTGGTATAGTAATGTGTAATTGATTTATAGAAAAACCTTAGAGAGGATACATTTTGTCAACAACCCTAATAGTGACCTAAGAGCGAACAGAGTGAAAGTAAAGTGTAGTGATGTGTTAAATGATCTTTAGTGTGTTTATGATATGAAACTAAGTGTCTGGTGTGATATTGTAGTGATTTGAAACCATTGGCGGTATGGTAATTAATTCGGCCAAGCTTGAAAACAAGTGCTCAAGCATTGAATTTTGGTAAGTTAACTATATGGGATGCTAGTTAGCATTGTACGGTGTAAGTATGAGTGGTGGGATAATGAACAAATAGTAATTGGTTCATACACATATATATATATATATATATAAGCTGTGTGCCAATGCTACCTAATAGGGCATAGTAGCTCAATTATGGTGCATGAGAAATATGTGTGTATAAGTGATTGAATTGCGATATGAAATTGTGGATTGAGATTGAATATGCATTATGATTGCAGAGCTAGGAGTGAGGTATTATAAACCCGCTCGATTGCAGTGATCTTTAGTGAATTGAATAGTGATTATGATAGTGTGATATAGTGAACCATGCCTACATTGCATATACCATTCTTGTGCATAGCATGGTAGTTATGAGATTGTCAAGCTTGCATCGATTTATATTTACTTATATAAAAGCTTTAAAATCTCACTTATTACATGTTTTGAAAAATATTAAACATACGCTACATTACATATGTAAGTGTTTTTCGGATAAAACATACATTTGCTTTTATATCCACAATGTTATTAAATTTCAAAACATGTAAAGAAACTATTTTACAGCTTATAGTCCACAGTTTAACCTAATTGATAAAGCAAAGTGGGAAACAACCTAAGTATCATATACTTCTATATAGGCACTGTAGACACCCTATTTTGTCCGAGGTCTTAATTTGTAAAAATAATTAATTGAGTTGGGTGACATTTGTACTTTAAATAATTTAACAATTTAGAATTAGGCTAAAATTAAATTAGAATTTTTTAGATTTAGAATTAACATTAATTAGGAAATTACAATTAAAATAGGATTTAGGAATAATTAAAAAAAAAGGAGAGATAAGAAAAGAAAATAAAATTAATTTTAGTATAGGATAATTAGGATAATTAGAGTTTTTAGGATAATTATTTAAATTAATATAGTTAGATTAGGATTAACATAGGAATAAAATAGATAAAATATGAGATACTTATGAGAATAAGTTTAGTTGCATTAGGATTCTAACAAGTTTGGACTATAAAAAGGGGACTCTGGCAATCAGCCTGGGGGGGAGGAATCAAGAGAAAAAACCTAGAAAACCCTAAAAATAAAACCCTACTGTTGCACATCGTCCTGGGCTCCTGGCCGCTACCATCGTTTCTGGCCATGCATCATCATCTTCCGTAGCCTTGCCTGACTCCCTCGCTTATTGCATCCCTGCCATCCTTACTGCTTCACAGGCTTTGCTTGCTGCTGCCTGGAACCTTCCCCGCAGTTGCTGCTGCTGCGTTTCCGGCCATTTTCTGGCGTCTCTTCCTTGCCTGGAGGCGTCTCTTCCTTGCCTGGAGTCGTCCCTGCTGCCTTGCTAAGCCACAGCATTGTTTCTTTCTACTCTGTCATCTTTACTACAGCCTGCAACCACACTGTCAAACCGTTCAGCTTTACTAACACTGCATGCATGCATCAGCCCGCCTCTGCTGCATTACCATCACGTGCTACCTGCTAAGAAAGTAAGATCGAAACCCGACAGCCGTTGCTCCTTCCCATCTCTGTCCGCACCGCTTTTGCTATCCAACAGCTGCTCCAACGCCGTCGCTCGTGCTTGCCCTTGCTGTTGCTTGTGCCTGCCGATTCTCGCTCATCTTTGTTAAACAGGGGCTGCAGTTACTAAAGAATAAAAGGAGCACACGTGAAACCAACAAAAGAAGACAAGAGAGCATTCCTTATCACTTTGCTGTGTACCGTCCAAGGCTCCACCATTAAGCTGCTGCGTGGGAGAAAGAGAGAAGAAGAAAAGAAAGGAAGAGAGCGAAAAGAGAAAGAAGGCTTGGGAAGGCTACCTTGTGTGCAAACCGAGACAGAGAGCTTCCTAAGGGGACATAGAGAGCACAACACACGCATTGCACCTGTTCCATCTATCACCTGCATTAAGTTGTTGTATGGAAGTGCATGTTTAAGAAAGTAAAAGGGACACAACAGCACGTGTAAAAGAGCTATTGCAAGGTAAGTTGCTCATGCGCCTGTATCTCTTGTTATACTTATATTCATTATGAGAAAGCTATACTTTATATTTGTAATGACTACTAACATGTTTTTCAATCATATATATTCACGTTTTTATTTACTAGGTTGTTAGGAAAGTTAATTAATTGCATTTGTTAAATTAAAATTCATTTATTTAATTAACTTGTAGAACATAATTAAGTTAGGTATTAAATTTATTAGATTGGTTAATGAAATAATTTGCTTATGTCTATATGGTTTGGTATTTAGATTAAATAGTGCCAAAGATCCTATGCTTTTGAGTTTATGAATACGTGCATAAAATAAAATAAAATAATTTATAGTAATTAGTAGTGTAATTAGGTTATAATTTTATATAAAATTTAAAAATACAAGAATAAATTGAGATTTTACCGATGATGAAATTCTAAGAAAGTCAATTGGTACTCCTTGGATTTTCTAGGTGAGAGGATTCTTCTTGAGTTGAGCCAGATTGATGGAATACTTGAGGAGAATTTTCAAGAAAACATAATTCATGTTCACTTTAAAGATATAATGAAATAAAATAAAATAACGAATCGAGAATAAAGAAATATAAAATAATACCATAATAAGGTAATGGGATGATAATAAAAGAAGTAAATGTGACATATACCGATGATGAAATTCTAAGAAAGTCAATTGGTACTCCTTGGAATTTCTAGGTGAGAGGATTCTTCTTCGGTTGAGCCAGATTGATAAGATACTTAAGAAGAATTGTCAATAACCCATATGTCATGTTTATTTTTAAAAATATAAAATAATAGAATTAAAACAATACAATAAGAAGAATAAGATTAGAAAATATTTAAATATAAGAATTCCATAATATACTCAATCAATCCGACGATGGAGTTCAAGAAAGTCGATTGGTACTCCTTGAACATCTTGAGGTGAGGGGAGTTTCTAATATTTGAGCCAGATTGATGGAATAGTCTTAGAAACTTTCCCAATATTTAATTATCTAAACTAATACAAACATAAAGGCAAATTTAGACTAAACTTAAAACTAAGTGGTACCATTTTAGAATGGGCGTTGTGGGGGTGATAATCCTTCCCCACACGTAACTGTACTCCCGAACCCTAGATTCTTTGAACGTAGACCATGCCTTATCCTTAGACAAGAATAGGTGACCAATCACACCTTAGGTTTGAATGGTTGGTGGCGACTCCTTGAATTTTAAAGTCTAGCGGTTAGGTTCACGGACCTAGACGTTATGACAGTTTGGCGACTCCGCTGGGGACTTTAGAGAGTCAGGCCAAAGATTAGTTTGAAGATTAGTCTAAGTTTGCCTAGAAGTATTTGGAAAATGTATGATAAAATGTTAATTCATTCCTTCAACACACATAACACTTGCATTTGCATAAGCCCTCAACCCGGGCTCTTCCTTTTTTTGGAGGGAGTAAAGTAACTACGCTTTCGTGAGGTGATAACCTCCACATAGGCTAGCGAAATACTCCCACTCAGATTGAACCTTTCCGTTTGTAACCTATAATGGGTGAGGATTGGGTGCCTTACTAGTCTTGTGTGGATGATAGTGAGGAATAATTTGGGAACCTTTAGACCTTGAATTATCCAAACCCAGCATGTAATGAAACATAAGGCTTAGCCTTAGGGTGGAACCATACTAGATTGAAATGTAGACTCAAACCCAAGACAGGACACATGAAGGAATAAGTTTTACTTCCTCCTTTTTACATTGTTTTTCAACAAAAAAAAAATTCAAAAAATGTAGTTTTTCTTTCTTCCATTTTTTAGGAAAAAAACAAAAAAAAAGAGTTTGTTTGTATCATTGAGTCATGCATAGTTGTGTTTGATTTTGCATCACATAACATATCATTCACGTAAGTTTGCATTTGTTTTGTCATAAGAATGAATATACCATTGATTGTTAGAAGAGATTGCTAGACCTAAATGCATTCCATATACATTCATTTTTGTGCATAAACATATCATCACATGAAATATAATTTCAACTTAATTGTGGCACTCAAGGTATCAAAATTGCATCCACTAGACGATCTGCCCTCCATAGATATCATACAAGGTATCAAGCACGCATAATGGAAGAGGATCAAAATAGTAAGATAGAAAAGTTGGAAAGGGATAATGCAGAGATGAAAGGGCAATTGAGCGAAATTACTCAGTTGCTAAAAGCCATGATTAAAGGAAAGGAAAAGATGGGTAATCAAGATAAGTCTGTACAAGAGGCTCAACAAAGCATGCGAGACAACCCCATTTTTGTTCCTGAAGGAAGCACTGCCAAAGCTCCAACGCACCTACAGATACAAGTTCAAAACCCAGTAGAAGTGCCAAACTTAGATGATCCCACAGAGCTAGAAAAGTTGAAGCATAAGGAAGAATATAGTGGTACTAAAGCCCAGCTGAGCTTGATAGAGGAAAGACTAAGTGCCGTGGAAGGCGTTGACTATTTTGGACCCATTGATGCTGAAAGGTTGTGTTTGGTATCGGGTGTCGTGCTTCCACCAAAATTCAAGGTGCCTGAATTTGAAAAGTTCAACGGAACATCGTGCCCAAAAGATCATCTCACCATGTACTGTAGGAAGATGGCGGCATATGCATGGGATGACAAGCTATTAATTCATGTTTTTCAAGATAGTTTGACTGGGTCAGCCACTAAGTGGTACAACCAATTGGAAAGGAGCAAAGTTTCTTCTTGGTCTGAGTGGGCAAGAGCTTTTATAGCTCAATACAAACATGTGTCTGATGTAGCTCCTGACCGCTTATCTCTCCAAGGTATGCAAAAGAAAAAAGATGAGAGCTTCAAAGAATATGCCCAACGATGGAGAGACGTGGCATCACTAGTTCAACCTCCTTTGACTGAGAAGGAAATTACCATGTTCTTTTTGAATACTCTCAAGGCTCCTTACTATGAGCGTATGCTTAGCAGTGTGACCAAGAATTTTGCAGACATGGTGTTGACAGGCGAAGCTATTGAAAATGCCTTTAAGAGTGGTAAGATTGAAGCATCTATGAATGATAGCAAGAGGAATGGGTTTTCAAAGAAGAAGGAAGAAGATGCACAAGCTGTCTCCAATAACTCACGTCGCTCCTGTACCCCTTACCCACCTTCAGTGAATTACGCCTATCCCCCATCTTACCCACAAACTCATCCCCAAAACACATATCAACCTGTTTTCCCTCGACAAACTCCTACAGCCTCAACAAACCCCACTTTCCCACCTAATGACCAAAGGAACACCCGACTTAGCCGAAATGTTACCATAGACCCTATACCCATGACATATGCCGAGCTATTCCCAAAGTTGGTGGAAGGTCATCTTATTGCCCCTATTTATATAGAACCCTTGAAACCTCCTTACCCAAAGTGGTATGATCCTAATGCAAAGTGTGCCTATCATAATAACAATATTGGACACTCTATTGAGAATTGTATGGGCTTGAAGAGGAAAGTCCAAGCACTTGTCAATGCTGGAATTTTGAGTTTTGGGGCAAAGAATGATCCAAATGTGAATGATAATCCTCTACCAGATCACACAAAGGGTAGCGATTGATATTATGAAAGAAACTGGATGATATTGATTGATTCACTAACTTGAAGATTATGGTTGTTTCTTTGTTTCTAATTTCATTCATCTTAGGACATTTCAATTTCTTAGGTAATATAAGAGTGCCTAAGCCCAAAAGGCATTAATAATTCTTTTATGTATTGAGCCAGTTTTCATGTGTTTTCATTTTCAATAAATAATTAGTGTGATGCATATTTCTTAATTCCTCATTCCAATCTTGTTCTTTAATGCCAAACACTAATACCCATATTCTCTACATTGTTACCAAGCTTAAAAGTATCCAAATAATGAACATGATAATGATGATGGCAATGAGTATAAAATTCAGTTCTGAAAGAGTTGCTTTGGTTGGTTGAATGGGTTTCCAATTTGCCAAGATTGTTCAAGAAAGAAGAGAATAGAAGATATTTGTCTAAAATCTTCACCTATAGAATGTTACGAGTAAAGGTGAATCTCTACATGAAATTCTAATGAGTTTGTCTTTGTTCAATAGATGACCTTTAATGAGAGTACTTGTAATGAGATGAGAAATGGCCTTCTTTCACTACCTTTCAAGTGTGAGTAAAATTATCCATTGATTACCCCTTTTGAGCCTATTATATTCTTTTTTATATATAACCCACCAAGAATCACCTTCTACACTATGGGGCAAAGAGAATAGAAAATGAAGGATTAGTGGGGCAAAGTGAAAAAAAAATTTTGTGGAAAAAAAAAGAACAAAAGAATAAAGAATAAAGAAGGAAAGAGGGTTTGAATCAAGAAAGTGAAAACCCTAGTCATATTAGAATAAAAAAGGAGAGAAAAAGCAAATGGGGCAAAAGGCAAAAGGCCTAAATGATTCATGAAAAATGATTCTTGGTTTGATGAACCCTGAAACACTTATTTTGGGCCTATATTATCCTTTCTTTCAGAAACCCTCACCTGAGCCTACATTACGTGCCTTAAAAGTCCATTTTGATCAAATATGAGTACTCCTATTGAAGAATCATGTGTTGAATAAAGGCATATTTACACTATGAGATGATAATCCTTTGGATGGAAGTAGGACAAGCAGATCAAGATAAGGAAAAAGATTTCTCTAGATGGAAGAAGTGGGATTCCGAAGACTCTCATAGATCCATGTGAGCATTAAATTGGGTGAAGAAATATCTGATGTTGGGGCATGAATCAAAATGGAGAACAAATAAGAGAAGTTTCATCAAGGACAATGAAGTTGAAAATGAAGAGAAATAAATTAAAAAAAAAAAGAAAGAAAAGAAAATGAAAAAGAAGAAAAAAAAGAGAAGAAAAGAAAAAAAAGAAAAAAAAGAAAAAGAGAAAAAATGAAAAGAGGATTCAGATCGAAAACCCAAAAGGGCGGTTTGGATCAATGAAGTGCGTCTAAGTTGAAAACTTGAAAAGGCAGCTTAGATACCAAAAAGAACTGAATGTCAATGACACGAGGGCAAGAGGATATTTTAATGAACTCAACATGATCAGATAAGGTGGACCTTTGAAGGGAATTTTATATTCATTGATCAGAATTGTTTGAATTGTTATTATTTGGATACTATTACCTAATCCTAAAAATTCTCACTTTTCAGTCAAACCTACTTTCCTTTTAAGCCTGATAATTACTTGTTAAATCTTTTCAAATGTTGAATGATACCACTCTTTTCATTTCACCTATCATTTCTTTGCTATATCCTAACCTTGAGGGATTGAGAAATTGTATTGCATTGATTTTGAAATTGAAATGATAATGAATGTTTGCTTGGCAAAATATGTGAAAGACTCCTATATTATTTAGGAAAATGAAAGAAAAGGAAACTTGTGAATGAATGAAAATTGGAAATCAAGAAAAACCAATGAATAAAGAAGAGTGAATGAAGATTTTAATGAGCAAATGAATGACCAGATAGGAAGGATAGTAAAGAAGAAGAGACAAGGGATAAGATAAGCTAAAGAGGGCATGAAGATAAGAGCTTCATTGGGAGAGAAAAAATGGAAGAAGGAAAATGAGGAAAGAAATAGGAAATATAAGGACAAGATGACAAATGAAAAGAGAAGAATGAATGAGATGGACTGATACAGAAAGACCTTGTTATTGCCACAGTTAAAGTTGAAATGCTTTTTCAAAGAAAACATTGCATGAATAGAATAGATTGTGTGAATAATATTGCATGAATGGCATTACACAAATGACATTGCATAGATAGGATAGAATGCATGCGTAGTTGCATACATGATGCATTGCATGAGGAAAAATTACAGACAAGGTTCCTTGAGTACAATCTAGAAGACCTTCGGGCATGATTCATCCAAATTTTTGGACAAGAATTTTAAAGTTTGACTGCTTGCCTGTTTAGGAGGAGCTTTTTGGAAAAGATTTTTAAAGTTTGACTGCCTGCCTGTTTAGGAGGAGCTTTTAGACAAGATTTTTAAAGTTTGACTGCCTGCCTGTTTAGGAGGAGCTTTTTGGACAAGATTTTTAAAGTTTGACTGCCTGCCTGTTTAGGAGGAGCTTTTAGACAAGATTTTTAAAATTTGACTGCCTGCCTGTTTAGGAGGAGCTTTTTGGATAAGATTTTTAAAGTTTGACTGCCTGCCTGTTTAGGAGGAGCTTTTTGGATAAGATTTTTAAAGTTTGACTGCCTGCCTGTTTAGGAGGAGCTTTTAGACAAGATTTTTAAAGTTTGACTGCCTGCCTGTTTAGGAGGAGCTTTTTGGACAAGATTTTTAAAGTTTGATTGCCTGCCTGTTTAGGAGGAGCTATTGGACAAGATTTTTAAAGTTTGACTGTCTGCCTGTTTAGGAGGAGCTTTTGGACAAGATTTTTAAAGTTTGACTGCCTGCCTGTTTAGGAGGAGCTTTTGTACAAGATTTTAAAGTTTGACTGCCTGCCTGTTTAGAAGGACCTATTAGACAAGATTATAAAGTTTGACTGCCTTTCTGTTTAGAGGGAGCTTTTTGAAAAAAATAAAAAAATGAAAAAAAAAGAAGTCAGACAAAATAGGTGTCTATGTCTTTGTGCAATTACTGTTTCACAGCAAATACACAAAGAGGGGCAGCTGTAGACATCCTATTTTGTCCGAGGTCTTAATTTGTAAAAATAATTAATTGAGTTGGGTGACATTTGTATTTTAAATAATTTAACAATTTAGAATTAAGCTAAAATTAAATTAGAATTTTTTAGATTTAGAATTAACATTAATTAGGAAATTACAATTAAAATAGGATTTAGGAATAATTAAAAAAAAGGAGAGATAAGAAAAGAAAATAAAATTAATTTTAGTATAGGATAATTAGGATAATTAGAGTTTTTAGGATAATTATTTAAATTAATAGAGTTAGATTAGGATTAACATATGAATAAAATAGATAAAATATGAGATACTTATGAGAATAAGTTTAGTTGCATTAGGATTTTAACAAGTTTGGACTATAAAAAGGGGACTCTGGCAATCAGCCTGGGGGGGGGGGGGACGAATTGAGAGAAAAAACCTAGAAAACCCTAAAAATAAAACCCTGCTGTTGCACATCGTCCTGGGCTCCTGGCCGCTACCATCGTTTTTGGCCACACATCATCATCTTCCGTAGCCTTGCCTGACTCCCTCGCTTATTGCATCCCTGCCATCCTTACTGCTTCACAGGCTTTGCTTGCTGTTGCCTGGAACCTTCCCCGCAATTGCTGCTGCTGCGTTTTCGGCCATTTTCTGGCGTCTCTTCCTTGCCTGGAGGCGTCTCTTCCTTGCCTGGAGTCGTCCCTGCTGCCTTGCTAAGCCACAGCATTGTTTCTTTCTACTCTGTCATCTTTACTACAGCCTGCAACCACACTGTCAAACCGTTCAGCTTTACTAACACTGCATGCATGCATCAGCCCGCCTCTGCTGCATTACCATCACGTGCTACCTGCTAAGAAAGTAAGATCGAAACTCGACAGCCGCTGCTCCTTCCCATCTCTGTCCGCACCGCTTTTGCTATCCAACAGCTGCTCCAACGCCGTCGCTCGTGCTTGCCCTTGCTGTTGCTTGTGCCTGCCGGTTCTCGCTCATCTTTGTTAAACAGGGGCTGCAGTTACTAAAGAATAAAAGGAGCACACGTGAAACCAACAAAAGAAGACAAGAGAGCATTCCTTATCACTTTGCTGTGTACCGTCCAAGGCTCCACCATTAAGCTGCTGCGTGGGAGAAAGAGAGAAGAAGAAAAGAAAGGAAGAGAGCGAAAAGAGAAAGAAGGCTTGGGAAGGCTGCCTTGTGTGCAAACCGAGACAGAGAGCTTCCTAAGGGGACATAGAGAGCACAACACACGCATTGCACCTGTTCCATCTATCACCTGCATTAAGTTGTTGTATGGAAGTGCATGTTTAAGAAAGTAAAAGGGACACAACAGCACGTGTAAAAGAGCTATTGCAAGGTAAGTTGCTCATGCGCCTGTATCTCTTGTTATACTTATATTCATTATGAGAAAGCTATACTTTATACTTGTAATGACTACTAACATGTTTTTCAATCATATATATTCACGTTTTTCATTACTAGGTTGTTAGGAAAGTTAATTAATTGCATTTGTTAAATTAAAATTCATTTATTTAATTAACTTGTAGAACATAATTAAGTTAGGTATTAAATTTATTAGATTGGTTAATGAAATAATTTGCTTATGTCTATATGGTTTGGTATTTAGATTAAATAGTGCCAAAGATCCTATGCTTTTGAGTTTATGAATACGTGCATAAAATAAAATAAAATAATTTATAGTAATTAGTAGTGTAATTAGGTTATAATTTTATATAAAATTTAAAAATACAAGAATAAATTGAGATTTTACCGATGATGAAATTCTAAGAAAGTCAATTGGTACTCCTTGGATTTTCTAGGTGAGAGGATTCTTCTTGAGTTGAGCCAGATTGATGGAATACTTGAGGAGAATTTTCAAGAAAACATAATTCATGTTCACTTTAAAGATATAATGAAATAAAATAAAATAACGAATCGAGAATAAAGAAATATAAAATAATACCATAATAAGGTAATGGGATGATAATAAAAGAAGTAAATGTGACATATGCCGATGATGAAATTCTAAGAAAGTCAATTGGTACTCCTTGGAATTTCTAGGTGAGAGGATTCTTCTTCGGTTGAGCGAGATTGATGGGATACTTAAAAAGAATTGTCAATAACCCATATGTCATGTTTATTTTTAAAAATATAAAATAATAGAATTAAAACAATACAATAAGAAGAATAAGATTAGAAAATATTTAAAGATAAGAATTCCATAATATACTCAATCAATCCGACGATGGAGTTCAAGAAAGTCGATTGGTACTCCTTGAACATCTTGAGGTGAGGGGAGTTTCTAAGATTTGAGTCAGATTGATGGAATAGTCTTAGAAACTTTCCCAATATTTAATTATCTAAACTAATACAAACATAAAGGCAAATTTAGACTAAACTTAAAACTAAGTGGTACCATTTTAGAATGGGCGTTGTGGGGGTGCTAATCCTTCCCCACACGTAACTGTACTCCCGAACCCTAGATTCTTTGAACGTAAACCATGCCTTATCCTTAGACAAGAATAGGTGACCAATCACACCTTAGGTTTGAATGGTTGGTGGCGACTCCTTGAATTTTAAAGTCTAGCGGTTAGGTTCACGGACCTAGGCATTATGACAGGCACATAGCTTGTCCAACAAGAGTCGTTGATAGGTTCTGGTCTTACTTGATCACTAAGACTAGAGATATCAGATCTATGGCCATAGGTAACATCATAGTTTCTGAGGAAATGAGATTGGCTCAGTGATAGCTACAGTGAGATTAGTCTTTATTGGTTAAATATTGGGGAGTTTGCCTAGTTGAATTATCGAACATTGAATATCGTATTGAATATTGTTTTATCGAATATTGTTTATTGTATCAAACATTGTTTTATCGAATATCGATTATCATGTCGATTCATTGAACATTGTTTATCAAATTGACTATTGATTTATCTAACATTGTCTATCGTATTGAATATCTTTTATTGAATATTTTTTATTGTATCGAATATTATTTTATCAAAAAGTGCACCGTTTATCGTAAAAGTGTAGTGTTTATTGAAAATTTTTTTGGCTATGTTTACTATCGCTGGCTTAAACCATACAATGGCAGCAAACTTCAACCTAAGTCTAAACCCTGTGTGTTTTTTGGTTACTCAACTAATCAAAGTGTTTATAAATGCATTGATTTATCTACTAATAAGATCTTTGTTTCTATACATGTTATCTTTATTGAATATATTTTTCCTTTTACAAAACTAAACACCCATGGTCATTGAACATCAGCGGCTAATACTATTAACCCACTAGTGTATACAACTGATCTAGCTGTCACAGTCTTACCTTATTCCTTCACATCCAGTTCTAATGATACTTTTGTTGTGCAGCCAAATCTCATCGGTCAATCTCCAACGGCAAATTCATTATCAAGTATTGATTCTTCGACTCACATCAGTAATACCAATCACAATCAGTGTTACATTCTTTACCACAGATTACCTTCTCCTTTTAACCAATCACCACAAACTCCTCCTTACCTTCTCAGCCCACCAAAACCCATCCAATGACCACTAGATCACAGAACAAGCTTAAACAAAGCCTTCTTGTGTCTAAACATATCCTTCCCTTACCATTAGAACCTACCACTGTCACCCAAGCTATCCAAATACTAGAATGAAGGGAAACTATGGCAGTTGAATTCAATGCACTAGTTGCTAGTGGTACTTGAACTCTAGTTTTATACAACTCTTCTCTCAATGTAATAAGCAACTAATGGGTGTATAGAATAAAGAGAAAAGTTGATGGTTTTATTACTATATTCAAAGTAAGACTAGTGGCCAAACGTTTTCATGAAAGACTAGGCTTAGACTTTAAGGAAACATTTAGTCCAGTGATTAAGCTTGCAAAAATTAGAATTGTTCTATGTATTACTTTATCATCTAGTTGGCCTTTAAAGCAACTAGGTGTGAATAATGCTTTTTTGCAAGAAACTTTAATAAATGAGGTGTACATGGCTCAACCAACTGGTTTTGTAGACAAAGATTATCCTACACATGTTTCTAAACAAAATCAAGCTATTTATGGTTTGAAACAAGCCCTACGAGCCCAGTACAAAAAACTAAGTAATTTTCTTCTTCAATTTGGCTTGATTAACTCTACCTTAGATGCTTCTCTATTTAACTATGCTCAGAACTCTTATTTTATTTTTGGTATAGGTGGATGATCTATTATCACAGGAAATAATTGACATGCTCTTAATAGCGTTATGACTTAACTATCTTAAATATTTTCTCTTAAGGATTTAGGTGCTCTCCATTTTTCTCTCAGAATTAAATCATACCTACTTCTTTTGGGTTATTTTTATCCTAAAAAAAGTATATCAGAGATCTCGCCAAGTTTGAAATGTCTAATGCAAAAAACATTACAACTTCAATGGCCACTAATGTTCAACTCAAAAGTATCTGATGGTACTAATTTTGCCAATGCCATACACTATAGCCAGTTAATAGGCTATCTTCAAAATTTGTCTTTTACACGACCCGATGTTGCCATCTCAACCAATAAACTAGCTTAATTTATGCACTCACCATCACATCTTCATTGGACAAGTATCAAAAAGATAATTAGATACCTCAAAGGGACTGTTAATCATGGATTGGTTCTTAGTAAAGCATCTCCTTTTCATCTTACAACCTTTAGTGATGCTAATTGGGCTGGAAAATTTGTTGATAGAACTTCTACAACAGGTTAAATTTTATTCATGGGGTCAACCCTATCTCATGGAAGTTAGTAAAGCAAAAGACAATTGCCAGATTTTCAACATAAGCTGAATATAGAGCAATTGCTCACACAATTGCAGAAATTCTTTGGTTCAAAAACCTATTGCTTTAACTTCACTTTCCATCAGGCAACATTCTATGTTATTTTGTGCTACTTACCTGGGTGCAAATCCTATTTTTCACTCTAAGATGAAACATCTTGCTCTTGACTATTATTTTGTTGGACACCATATCAATTAGGGTGACTTTAAGTTTAGCTACATTTCTTGTAAGGATTAACTAGTTGATGGACTCTCAAAACCACTAGCTAGACAATGATTTCTATTTTTGAGGTCCAAGATTGGTATAGCTGATAGCTCCATAGTCTTGAGAGGGCATATTAAGACAAAGCCACATCAGTGTTCTATTCAAACTCAACTTGTACTCTATAATTATCAAATTAGCGGATAATGTACAATCAAACACAATTCTTATGTGAAGATTTAAATTCAAATATGAGATAAAAATCAAGCTTATCTTTGTCTACACTTTTGTGTATATATATCACCAACCTCATCATCAAAAAAAATTCAAAACTTTCATTCTCTACTGTCTTCGGAAAGACAAATGAAATTTCTTGGATACTCTTAAGAGAATGATAAGATTCTTAAAATTTGTTGCTAGAATGGTGGAGAATGCGTAAGGATTTGTCCAAGACCTAATAGTAAACTTAACGAGAATAAAAGACCATATAATCAAATTTTAAAAAAAAATCACAAAATTATTTGGCATTATCTAAGATTAGTGTCATGGGATGCTAATTTTTCTCCATGCGTAAATATACTTTTGAACTCATTTAAAAATATATAGACCAAAATTTGTCTTTTTCAGAAAACCTAACCTAAATTTAAGATTTGTTTAAGAAGATAAAAACAAGTTGGTGATCAATCATACCTAAATAAAAAAAAAATTGATGGCGACTCCATATATTTAATATCTAATGATCTAGGTCTAAGAACATTATAATATATATACATATAAAGGCATGTTTGTAAATTACAATAAATAATAAAATTATTATGATAATGAATATTAACATAAAAAAATAGATAATTATTACATACACTGACAGTGGAATTTTTTTACTCTACAAGCAGCGTTAGGATCATGACATGTGTCTTATAAAAATATTAAAATAAATAAAACAGGACATGTGTCACGATCTTAACGTTGCTTGTAGAGTAAAAAAACTTCACTGTCAGTGTATGTAATAATTATCTTAAAAAAATTCAATTACTCTTATAAATTATTCAATTTAAATATTAAAATATTCAAACTTAATTCATTAAATAGTTTGAATTAAATTCGATGAAATCAATTTTGAAAATTGATCGAATCAAATTTAAGAAACTTGCGAGCATCTCCTTCACGTCAACTTTTTCTTAATGATGCATGTTTTGCACCTTTCGATACAAATAAATGAAAAATAGAGTTGAGCTTCGGGATCCCCGTATATTAAAAAAGGCCGAAAGAAAATTGAGGTAAAAGAGAAGGTCTTCGCTCTTCCTGTGAAAAACTGCTGTTTCTCTCCCAGCAAAGGGTAAAAGAGAAGATCTTCTCTCTTCGCAGGATCTCTCTTTCTCTCTCAGATCTCATTGGTTCACAAATGAACCCTACCATTCCACCGGCGATTGCTTCAGATCCCAATCCCATCTCTAAGATCTCTCCTTTTTAATTCAGATCCCTTTCTTTCCCCCTTTCTTTTTAAATTCGTCTTCCGATAAAATCTTCCGATCCCTCAAGTTTTCTCTTCCTGGTTTTTCCATAATGGGTTCCACTTCCATTCGCCTTCTCTTCATTGCTTCCTTCTTCTTCGCTCTTTGTTGCATTTCGTTTGCTCAGGTATTTTTATCTTTCTTTTTTTTAAGCTTATTCTTTCAAATTTACGTAAATAGTGAAGTGGGTTTTGGCTTTTTTTCCTTATTTTGACGATTTCTTAGGAGTCTGGACTTGAAGTTGAGAAGGAGGAATCTGGTGGGTCAATTAAAGATCTCGGCCGCCGCGGCATGGTTCTACTTTTTGTTTTGTTTTGTTTTGTTTTCTGTTTGATTATTGAGATACTTAGAATTTTACTGTTCACATTCTTTGGTTAGTACTATATTGAAGAGAAATATTAATTAACTAGTTTTTATCTGGTTAGGTGTTAACCGTTTGGTATTTGGTTTTGCTTTATTTCATTTTCTTTTGCTTTTGAGTAGCTGTTTGTGAAATTCTGGTAAAACAGGCGTTAGTAAAATCACATGCAAGTCTAAGTGTTAGCTTCATTTTAAGATTTATTGTTTTAATTTGCAACTTACAACGTTATGTAACTTCTTCATGCGTGGAGTTGTGTATTTTACCTTTCCGTTAAAATTTTAATTTTGTTATGGTATTGGATTATGTTGGTGAGCGGATTTTCTGGATGCAGATTGTTTCAGAGAAGTATCAGAATGGTGCACTAGAGCAGAAGGCTAATATTGATTCCATGGATATTAGTCTTGGTTTTGATTCAGCGGGCCTTGGCATCTTCGACGCATTCTTTACAAGTTTTTCCATGATAATTATCAGCGAGGTTTTACATTCATTTTTTTTTTGTTTACAAATTTATGTTTGGCATTTTGAAATAATTATGGTTTTTCATTTCTCTTACCATCATGTACTTTAAAAGGGAGTTTATGCTAAGAATCATGTCATCTGGCTTCTCTGTCACAAACTATTTTTCTTTTAAATTTATCACATATATTATTAGTAATACCATCTCAAGAAAATGCTATATTGGTGTGTTTTGAATGTAATGATAGATTGGAGATGAGACATTTATAATAGCAGCTCTTATGGCAATGCGGCACCCAAAGTCGATTGTTTTATCTGGTGCGCTCGCTGCCCTGATTGTTATGACAGTAAGTTAGCCATTTTTTTTAATGTTTTAAGTCTTTTCGTTTTGCTCTCTCTGCCCTGATTGTTATGACAGTAAGTTAGCCATTTTTTTAATGTTTTAAGTCTTTTCTTTTTACCCATGAAACGTGTTAGGCCCCTGCCCTTTTTGTTTCATACAACACAATGCATTGCATGGAGTTAAGATGAAATGCTTTTGGCAGAACATGTACTGCCAAGAAAATTTTTGCTAAATTCGTAATGCTTTCAATGTTTACATTTTCTTTTCTTGTAAATTAGGTACTTTCCACTGGACTAGGTAGGATTGTGCCGAATTTGATATCAAGGAAGCACACCAATAGTGCAGCTACGGGTATATATAACAAATTTCTCTTTTTCATGTGCTGTTTTCCTATTCTATACCATAATTTTTCAGATTAGGTTGTTCACTTTTTTTCTACTCATCATGGATGCATTTCTTTTTATGGCTTCATTTATGGTCATTCACTTGTGGGATTTATTTTTTTGTAGTGTCTTCATTTAGTTATTGTCTTTCCACGTGCTTAGTTTTGAGTTTGTTAAAATCTATTGGACGTAGGTGTTTGACAAATAATTCTTGATTTAAATTCTGCTGTGTGCTGGTGAAATCATGTTGTTGCGTATTGCCTTTTATGCATGGTGCTAGTTTTAGGAAGTGGGAAGTGCAAATGATTGATCACATGCTACCAGCTTAATTTGATTGTTTTTGTTGCTTGAAGCCTTTAGAATGTAGATATTTGACACTTATCCCTTTAATCAGTAAATCTATCAGTTGTATAAAGTATTATATGTAAGTTTCTTTGCAAATAGATGCTACATTATCTAAATGCCTTTGGATGGTATGCATGCAGAAAGTGTGGTTAGAACTAGGATTTCAATTATCTCATTTGTAGGAATATAAACGGTGAAAATTCAGTTTGAATCATAGAAACTTTTGGAAAAGGTTTCCTGGTTACGAGTGAAATGTTCTTGGTTGCTGCTTCTGATTTAAGCATCTGAGATTGAATTGTCCCTGTGTTTCTTTGCTTTTTACCCTTTGTTATGCTTTTCTATGAAAGTTATCTAGTACGACGAAAAATTTTCTTTAGTGACAAAAATGATCATGATGTTTTGTTTTGTCCTGATATGCAGTTCTCTATGCATTTTTTGGGCTACGGCTACTTTACATTGCTTGGAGATCAGATTCAAAGGCATCTCAGAAAAAGGAAATGGAAGAAGTATATCTCTGTGGCTCTCAATTCGATTTTCATATTTGCTTTTATACATCATTTTAGCATGTTTGGTACTAGAGATGCTTCTTGCAATGTAAAAGAACTGGAATAAGCAGACAGATTTTATTTTGGGGCGGTCCATATGGTTGTACTTGAAATTTAGTGAGGTTGATTACCTAAGAGTATCCTTTCTCTGTTTTCTAAGTTGTAAAAGGTTGGAAAAGTGCCTGTTCCTTTTCAGGGAAGCTCACAATTCCTTTATAATGACCTTGAACTTTTCTTGCCCATGTGTATTGTGTGTGCATTCTTGCCTTTATTCTTGGGTGTGTAACCTATCCAGTAATAGTATCAATTTTTTATACTATATTTAGAGATAGCATTATATAGAATCTGAAGCGCTTTAATCTTTTCTTTATTGAAAAACTTTCATATCACCCTCATACTGAATTTGCTTTTGGTTGTCTCACATGCTTAGGTAGAAGAGAAACTTGAGACTGGGCAAGGGAAAACAACATATCGTCGCTTCTTCTCCAGATTTTGTACACCAATATTTTTGGAGGTTTTATTTTGTTTCTATATTACCACTCGTCTCAAAATATTTATGTGTAGTTGATTTTCACTCATTGTTTGAATCATCATTTATAACTGAAGTGTTTTTGTTCTTTTTTCTTTCCATGCAGTCATTTATTCTAACATTTCTAGCAGAATGGGGGGATAGAAGCCAGATTGCAACAATTGCTGTAAGATGATTTCTACCCTCAGCCTTATGTTATCTCTAATGTATTTGTCTCTTCGTTTGTGATTCTTGCTCATATTGTTACTTATTTAGAGGAACAGAATAGAAAATTATTTGCAATGGATACTGAGAGGAAGCAATGATTTTTATAAATGCTGGTAATTATTAATCACCATTAGGAATGAGTGTAAAACGTTTAATGATGGCCCTTAGCTGTGGTTGTAAGCAGCAGTACATGGATGCTTTTTGGTTTCCTTGAGTGTTCTCTTTACAAGTAATCCAGCCATGGAAAATAGCATTCTTACACTTTCTTATTATTTTATCAGCAGATTGTTAAGGGGAGTTTTTATGTTTGTCTCCCATCTTACCAATTGCAACCTGTATAACATGAATTTATGTGATTTTACTGTTTGCATCCACATTTGGATTTGTCTCTTTATAAGAAGTTTGGACCTTTTCCCAAGTGTGACATGGCTTTTGTAACTGACCTGTGCTTATATCAATCCTTAAAATTCTATATGTATTTGTATTGGCCTGGCATTACATTTTTTATTTTCTTTCCATTGACAAATTTGAATTATTATGATTTCATGATTGATATGCAACTGATTGAGGCTTAAACTATTAGACTATAAAACTGTAGCTGAAGAATCTTTCTATTTCTGCTAAGTCAAGTTTCAGTTTGGGCTAATAATTTTGAATCACTTGATTTTTGTCGGTGTTTTAAACCACATTTTTGCAACCCAACCACAATGCCAAATTCAGCCTTAGGTTCTAGATTACTGTTTGGTTACAAATTCAAACACCGGGTATAACTTATTGTGGAAATCCTATTTTCTAAACCATGATTTCTGATTCTACAGCTGGCAACACATAAAAATGCAGTTGGAGTGGCTGTAGGAGCCACATTAGGACACACCATCTGTACATCCTTGGCTGTGGTGGGAGGAAGCATGCTAGCAGCCAAGATCTCGCAACAAACTGTTGCTACAATTGGAGGCTTACTCTTCCTTGGTTTTTCCCTGTCTTCATATTTCTATCCTCCCCTGTGAATGTGATTGTAAGCTAACATGATTCTTTTGGAGCACAAGCACTCTTCACTTCAATTTTTCCTTTTGTTTTGCATTTTTTGTTTATACAAACACTGAAAGGGTTTTATACTAACCGGTTGAAAACCAGATAATTGTCCTATATTCCTTCGTATTCATAGCTTGTATCTTAAGTGGTTTTCCTTGGACTTCACTCGCAGATATTGTAGAATGATTTTGAAGGCTAAATTTTTTGGTTGCTCACTTTTACATTTTACTCTGTTGGCTTAATGGTTTCTCCTCCATTCTTTCTTTCACAAGTAACCAAAATTCTGCCATAAGCACCAAGGAGAAATAGACCATTGGAGTAAAGCGCAGTGACCGTTCCAAACTAGCAAAAAATATATCAACGTTAGGATTGAGAATGAAAGAAATGAAGCTGATTTTTTATTCGTTGGCCCCTCTCTAAACCAGAACTAAAATTTGCATAGCCATGTTCACTTCGTGAAATCCATTACCCTCTTTATCTTCATCTTTTCTCTTTGACCAAATATGCTACTACGCCTCTAACAAACCTCTATTCCAAGCGGCACTGCTAAAGAAAGCTTATAAATACACAACTAATACTGATCTTTAACACTTCAAGTATGTTGAAGAGAATTTTGAAATACAACTCAAATTTTAACTATACAACACAATTTTAAATAAACTTTAAAAAAAAATAAATTTGCCCCTTAAATTATAAATTTATTCCTTTTTAAAACTCGTAACTTACTTCAACAGTTTTTTCATCTTCTTCGTTAGTTTCATTTCTTCATCTCAATCCATCTCATAAACCTAAACCCAAATTACGAAAAATCCCCATATCAATCTTCATCTTTATCCCAAATATTGTGCATTTATCTTCATCTTGAAATTGAAAATTTATTAATTTCCAGTTGAATCTTTAGTTTAAGGATCAATTTTTTGTTCTTGTTCGTGTGTTCATAACTAACAATAATAAAGCATTGATTAGCAGCATTAGATGGACGAATTTTTTAACACTTTAAGCCACTTCATTGAGCGGGTCACTCAACCTTTTTGTCTGCTCTAGAGTGCACCACGTAGGGTCACCGCTCCATACGAGTTTATTGGAATGTGCCAATTGGCCACAAATCCAATTCGCGTCCGGAGAGATTCGAACCTTTGATACCATGCAAGTGTCAATCCCTTAGGTGGCTACTTACTTTTCATTGAGGTATACGAGTTTATCTTTATATGTTTAGATTATATTTGTACAACATTATTTGGTATGTAAATACTTATTTGGGATGTAAAATAAATGTAAGCATTAGATATAAATCTAAATTGATGTAGATGTTCATATAAGTTTTAAATCGAATATTTGAATCTTGGGTTATGTATGGATAGTCGAGTATGCCAAATTATGAAAGTGTAAGTGGAAATTACAGACAGCCCAACGAAATATAATTGAATGTAGATAAAGTATGTTGATGTGACTATGTGATTTTAGTAAGAGATGCGATATTAGTATTATGAGATATTAACGGAATTATATTTATATACAAGTGAACATATATGGATATTTATAATGATTTATGGACTGTGAGATAGATGTTGAAAAATTGAAAAGTTTATTAAGGTTTAAATTGTGTGGATGATATTTGGATATGAAAATATGTATTTGCTTGATATTGCAACCTCAATAAGAAAATTGCAATTGATAAACAAAAATATTTGGTTAAAAATAAGTTAATATTCTTTTATGTATGTTAAAAGTAAAATACTAATAATCACATAATATGTTGAGAGTACATTAAATTTTTAATTTCATTAATCAAAACTTAAAATTTCAACAATTTCAAGTATAAAATATATTAATAACTTTAAGATAACACGAATTACAGTTTTGACACAAAAAGTAGATTTTTTGATGCCCGTTATTGAGAACTTCCATTGTAATTCTTCTTATGTATTCAGCCAAAAGATTTTGTAAAGCTTTTTTTTTTATCATAAATAAATAAGAAATACTACAAAAAGAAGTAACTAAAGCAAGCGTTACAAGGAGCCTTTCATTCATACACTCATCATTATCAAACTACGGAAATGGGATGTTATAAGGCTGGAAATATAAAACACAATTTATTATGAGAAACTCCATACAAAAAATAATATCATCATAAACAAAACAAAAACAAAAGTTAGACCATAAATTTTCCCGAATGGTAAATTACTTTGTTAAACTACAATGCCTAACAGCAGCACTGAGGACTAAGACGATTGAAGATGAGGTCTTCTGAATATATTAACAACATCCACATATAACCATCACTCACGAGTCCGAGGCAGATGGATTAGGCCTGATCTCAATCCCCTGGACAACGATACCTCTGTTCCGGTGACCAGTTGTCTCCAAAACACGCATTTCCAATTCCCCATCAACGCATCGCTCATTGAAGAACTCACCCAGCTCAATCTCCAGCCAGCCATCTTCTCTCACATTCGGGTGCTGATCATCGCTAACATCCACAGGCGGCAGGATCAAAAAGGCAGTTCTTGTGCTACCTTTAGTGCCAACAAGTCCAACACTAACATCCACAGGCTGGATTTCAGACCAAGTTGTTGCCTTGAACACAAGGTAGGCCTTGTAGTTTGTCATGGGTGAAAGCAAGGAGATGCTAATCTTCCCTCGGATTCCAAATAAACAAACAGCAATAAGCTCCGCTACCTCTTCAAACCTGGAATCAGGTATGGAAACCCATCTCCAATTAGTTGGGTTATCACCCCGTACGAGGAAGAGGTCCCTGGCAGAGAGCATGTAACATTTCTTGCCACTCCCTTTTTCCAATGAAAAACTCTGTTTCGCCAAGATTAACATTGTTAAAAACTAAGCTACATACAAAAACATGAAAGAAACAATTAAAGTTTGATCATTACAAAAACTGAACTTAATGCTTTTGCAAAATCCCCATTCTAGACCAAAACGTTTATCATGTTTGCTAATTGATAACGTTCGGTTGAATGCTTAGAGCTATACAAAGAAAAAGCTACAACCGACAAAATTACTAGCTGTTGCTTTTACATGAGAAAAAAGAAACATATTCGGACTCAATGCAAATAATATTTTTGAAAAATTAAAATTTAAAACAATTATTTTTATAAGAAAGGATATGGAAATTTTCATGATAATAACTTTCTTAAATAAAAAATATCAAGACAGCATAAAGATTAAGAAAAAAGAGGGTGAAATTACCTTCCGGCCACCATCAAAGAGGACAGGACAAAGGCTAAGATAAAGCTGTTTCTTGGAAGAGAAACCGAGCGATGAGGGATTTAAAGCCTGGTATTCGGGCCGTAAGAAGCGTTCCCAAACCCTGTCAGATTCGGCAGCCGATTTGAAGATAGTTGAAACAAGCGACAACCTACTGGCATCTCGAGGGGTGGTAAGGGAAAGGACGGCGGTGACGCAATCTTGTGGGAGAGCATTAAGGGGGAAGGTGCCGCAGCTGATCCCTCTCTTGCCTCCTCTTCCTCCATCCATTTCAGTAACTTCGGAATTAAGGAGAATCAGTCAAAGTTGGGCAGAAAAATGAATTGGCTGAGGTGAGTGAATGGGGAAGCCGCGAGCGACCAGAGAAATGGAGTGAAATAGAAAAAGATGACTAGGGTTAAGGATTTCAGGTTTAGGAAATTGGATTTGGGTTGATAAAATCTTGATCGGATATTGATATCGGACTCGGGCAAGGTAATATTGTTTTATTATTATTTTATTAATTTTTTAATTATTAAAAAATTATTAAAAAGTGTAACTACTCTTTTAAATATATTAATATTCATATATTATTTCTGTTTAAAATAATTTCTTATAGTTATAATATAATTTAAAATAAATAGATAATTTTTAGTTATCATAGGTAATGTATACATATGATTTAAGTAATTTTATAATTTTTTATTGTTATAAATGTCATTTAGAAAGATGTATTGTTTTTAACTTCAAATGTTTATCATGTGATTTTGTCACTACTTGAAAGTCGTGATGTGCACTTATCACTCAAACTTATTCCACTTAATAAATTTACGAACTAAATTTTTCCTTTTTGTTTCACAGTTTGTATTCGATGCCAGTATAATCACTAAACAATTTTCATTCATTCCTTACTTCAAAAGTGAATTAAATTTTCCGTATTAAGTTTGTAAATAAATGAAGAAATTAAATAAACTTAGTGTGAGATATATTCTGAAAATATTATTATTGAATAATGAAACTAAAGAGGTGGTGTAGTGCATTTAACAATAAATAATTAATATCTATATAATTGGATTTATATAAATAAGTTAGAGATATAAATATTAATTCGATAAAGAAAATAATTGATACTTCTATATAGGAATAAAATGCATAAATAATTAAGTAAATGCACTTACAAAACCAAATACAGGTATGTGAGTGATTAAATAATTAAAAAGTAAAAATATATAAGTATATATATTTATTTAATTTAATAAAAGATACGTTTATATTAAATTGAATGTAGTATACATGTGAATAATACAAATAAAATATATAATTATATAAATATCTATATATATTAAGTATATTAAAATATAGGAGAATAATATATACACACACTTTTATTATATATGTATATTAGATGCCATAATGCATTAAGTTTTGGAAAACCTAATAGCTAGACACTAAAATTATGGGAGTCACCACCAACCATTCTACCTAGGTATTATTGGTCACCTATTCAAACTAAGGATAAGATTGTGTTTACGTTCAAAGACATTAGGGTTCGAGAGTATGGTTACGTGTAGGGAAGGATTAGCACCTTCACAACGCCCATCCTAAAATGGTACCAACTAGTTTTAGGTTATCTTTATAATTTACATTGTATTTATATTAATTTCAATATGCTTATATATTGGGAATATTTCTAAGATTTTTCCATCAATTTGGCTTAAATCTTAAAAATCTCCCTCACCTCAAGATTTTCAAGGAGTCTCGATTGATTTTCTTGAATTCCATCGTTGGATCAATGAAATATTTTATGAAACTCTTATTATATATATTTTAAATTTGGCTCTATATTAATTCCTATATTTTCTAAGTCTTATTTTACATTATTCTTATCTATATGTTTTATTTATTTATTTTATTTATTTAGAGAATAAATATGAATCATGGTTTATTGAAGATTTTCTTAAAGGCATCCTATCAATTTGGCTCGGCTTAAAAGAAATCTTTTCACTTAGAAAATTTCAAGGAGTCTCAATTGACTTTCTTGAAATTTCATCATTTGCATAATCCACATTTACTCCATTATCTAACTAATTTAATTTCTTATAATTTTTATTCTGAGCTATTTAGTTCATTTATTTATTTACTTATCTGATTTTATTTAAATTTCTTTAATTTTAATCTTGATCTAATTTATTTTTATTTCATTTATTTATATTTATTTAATAAACATGAATTATATTTTATTGAAAATTCTTTCAAAAGTATTCTATCAATTTGGCTCAACTTAAGAAAGAATCATCTCACCTAAAAATTTTCAAGGAGTTTCGATTGACTTTCTTAAAATTTCATCTTTGGTATAATTCATATTTATTTCTTTATTATCTAATCTTAATTACTAATTATTTTCAATCTAAGCTATTTTATTCTATTTATTTAATTTTTCATCTAATTTATTTTATCGTATTTATATTTATTTATCTATATTCATTTATATTTTACTCATATCTAATTTACTAAGAATAAACGTGGATTATAATTTATTGAAAATTCTTTCAAAAGTATTCTATCAATTTAGCTCAACTTAAGAAAGATTTTCTCACCTAGACATTTTTAAGAAATCTCAATTGACTTTCTCAAAATATCATCATCGGTAGAATTTTAATTTATCCAAAATTTTATTTAATTAATTTATTTAACAAATAATTTTAATATCTATTAATGTTATCTTTGTTAAAAATACATTGAGAATATATTCCTAATAAATCAAATTTAAGTAACGGAGATATAAATGATGAATAAACTAAATCGCAAATATATATTAAAATAATTATTTCACATCCAATTAATTAAATTAGTCCATCTCTAAATTAACCTAAGATTTAATCTCAAAAAGAAAGAAAAAGAAAAAAAAATCATAAACATAAATAACATACAGCGAATATATAAAAGAAAAGAAGACACAAGTAGAGGTGGCAAATGGGCGGGTCGGATTGGGTTTGGGTTGGATCATTTTGGATCGGATCATTTTGGGTTAAGAAAAAATCAGATCATTTCGGATTCGGATCATTTCGGGTTCGGATAAGGTCGGGTTTGGGTCAAGGAAAAATCGATCTATTTCGGATTTGGATCATTTCGGTTTTGGATAAGGTCGGGTTTGGGTCAAGGAAAAATCGATCTATTTCGGATTTGGATCATTTCGGGTTCGGATAAGGTCGGGTTTGGGTTAAGGAAAAATCGGTCTATTTTGGGTTTGAATCATTTCGGGTTCGGATAAGGTCGGGTTTGGGTCGTTGACTCTTTTAGTTAATTCGGGTTGGTCAGTTTTGGATTCGGGTCGATTGGACAGATTT
Source organism: Heritiera fomes (assembly GCA_032173925.1). Classification (NCBI taxonomy): domain Eukaryota; kingdom Viridiplantae; phylum Streptophyta; class Magnoliopsida; order Malvales; family Malvaceae; genus Heritiera; species Heritiera fomes. The sequence continues at coordinate 25,001,524 of JAPDPM010000001.1, forward strand.
ATTGGATTAAGCTTTGGTCATCTTGATGTGATTTATCGGGTTGGTCAGTTTTGGATTCGGGTCGATTGGACAGATTTATTGGATTAAGCTTTGGTCATCTTGATGTGATTTATCTAGTATGAAAATCAATTGAAATCATATTTCTAAAAATTACAAAACTCATGAAAATAAAATTTTCTTCTTATATGACCTAGAGTACAATTGGGATTGAAACAATCAAAATATTTAATAATCTGTATGATAGTTTTCTTTATAATATATTTACCAATAGTCATAAATTGATTACATTTTTTTCATTTTATTTTTATTATCTACAATAATTAATAACTTTTGAATCAAAGTGATTTAATAATCCCCATTAAATATCATAAAACAATATTATCTATCTCTTTAATATATTTTGATTTTTTGTAGAATAATTAGATACATTAGTGTAAATGATATAGCTTTTGTACTCTATTATAGATTAACCATTAAGTAATTATATATTAGGTTCAAATGAATGCAATATAAAAGTGAATATTTAAATTTAACTAGATTAAAAAAATATATAACACTCATATTATTGAAAAAAATTATATTTTTACTATATTAAAATACTTTGATATTTAATTTTAACATTTAAATATTTATTGATAATATTAAATTTAAGTTTGAATCTTTTTAGGTTTGGGTAAATTTGGATTTGGGTCAATTTGGATTCGGATCAATTTGGGTTCGGATCAATTCGGGTTCGGGTTAATCTAAATTCGGATGAATTTGGATTCGAATCAATTCGGGTTCGGATTCGGTCGGGTTTGGATCAATGTAAATTCGGATAAATTCGATTTCAGATCAATTCGTATTCGGATCGGGTTAGATTTGGGTTGTTGACTTTTTTAGTCAAATCGGATCGGTCGGGTTTGGATTCGAATTAATTGGGTGAATTTTTCGGGTCGGGTCAACTTTTGCCACCTCTAGACACAAGGTAATCAAGTTGACTTATGGAGTAAATAAACAAAGCATATTAACTATATGATGAAAGTTCACAAATAAAATAATAAACGAAATTAGTATCAAACATAATGAAACTTACAGAGGTTGGCCACCTGATTCCTTCACTTTCCTCTTTTATTTTCTATATTTTTTTCTTTCTCGGCTGTCAGATCCTTGCTGACATCTTCTCCATGTAACTCACTTCGCAGCAGCTTGCACTCAACATTAGTGGTCACTCCTTTCACATTTAGTGCTGCAACATTCTGTTTTGCCACTTTGCTTCACCAAACCTATGACCACGGCTCAACTTTCAGTTGTAGTAGCTTTCGACGATGGCTCTTTCACGCTACTGCACTTCTCCAAGCTCACGGATTCTACCTTGCTTCCACCGAAGTTTCCGGTTCTATCAACAGGTAACTTGCTTCATTACAGCTCTCAAGACACCACATTATCAGGGAGTGGCGGCAAGGAGGATGTATAGCAGGAAACAACAATAAGCTGGCTATAGCGTACTGGTGTGACGATGCAATGAGATTCTCGGCAAAGGTGACTCGATGAAGGCAAGCCTGAGCTGGTGCAGAAGTGAGGAAACCGATGCAAGTGAGCTTGAGCAGGGAATGATGGCAATCGCAGGGGTCGGTTTTGGGTGAGTGAGCAGTAGATGCAAAATAATCAGCAAGACGATCCCTCCAGGTCCTGTTGAGCCGTTCCCTTTTTAATACTGAAGCTCATAGTTTAAACCTAAATTTTTTTTTATTTTTGATAATCATTCGAGATCATGAATAAATTTTTTCAAAAAATATTATATTTCAAGAATCGTATTTTAAATATGATATTAATTTTAACTTTTTTCATTAAATTCAAATTAATTTTTCATCTTTCAATAATTTCATTTAATTTTATTTTTTTATCAAAATTAATTTCAATTTTTTTTCTTTTTATTATATTTTATAAAAATAAGAAATCAAAATAAAAATTTGAAATTTATATTTAAATTTAAATTAAAAATAAAAAATAAAATAAAAATTAATAATAAAAAAATATAAACTAATTAATTAAAAATAAAAAAACTCGAATAAAATTAGTGTCTACGACGTAAAATGTAAAAAAAAAAAAAAAAAAAGAGGAGGGAAATCAAATACCTTCCTCGTGAGAGCAGGATTTGATAAGAAAAGAAAAGCAAAGGACTCTGCTCTGCCAAAACCAAAAAAACGAAAAAAAATCAAAGAAAGGAAGTGGAAGGAGACGAGTATAGAGAGGAAGAAGAAGGCACCAGAACCCACCACTGCTTCCGACATCGAAAATTATTGACAGCGGCTAGAATAGCAAAGAGGAAGAGGAATTAAGGGGGGTTTGGCTAAAGGCCGCCGAATTGAGAAAAAGAAGAAAGAAATGGTGAGATTGGAGAACTGATAGGCGAAAGAGAGATGATAAGCTAACGAAAAAAAATGAAGAGAAAAGAAAGATAGGAGGAGAAGCCAAGAAGAGTAAAGCTTGGCGAGAATAGAGGAGATGCAAGAAAAGGGGATTCAGTCTCAGGTTTATAGGCTGAAACATGGGTTTTTCTCTCGATGAACGAGGTATCGAGTAGGGCTTGGGGCATTGGGTTTTTTTTGGGTAGTAAATAGGCTGATTGGGACGCATAAAACAAGAAAAAGAGGCTGTTCTTAGATGCTGATAGAGCACCGATCTAGATGATTTTCTTAGCTGAAAGAGAGAAGACAAAATCGGTGAAGGGGAACGAAGAAGGAGAAATAAGGAAGATGATTCCCACTGAAGTAGAACAGGGTTGTTACGGGGAGCATCTTTTTCTTGCCATCAAATAGATTGATAAAAGGGTTGTTTAGTGTGTTTAAGTAGGGGCTAAAGGCTGTTAACGTAACATTACAATTAATTGTAATATTACAGTTGATTTAGATTAATTGATTACAGTTGACTAATTGATTGAAGTTGAATAATTGATTATAATTGATTTTAGAATTTAATTATAAGGTTGATTGTATTTCTTTTATTATCGTATTCTATTGCCTATATAAAGGCCTTTAACCTTCTTGTAATCTAGACATTAGAAGTATAATTCTTTCTTTCATTTTCTCTTTTTCTTTATCTCTTTTTTTTATAATCTCTTTCTTTGCAAGGTATTAGAGCAAATTTTTTGTTCATCCCGAAGGTAAATCATCTTAGGATAACTCGTTTCTTTCTATTTTTCAATTTCATTTTTATTCTTGTTGTAGCCTGGAAATTTAGATTTTCTTATTCTTGTTACCGTGGTCTTTATAGAATTTTGCCTTTATTTTCTGCAAGTTAGCAAGGGATATGGTATGTATTTTTCATTTTGAAGTTAAGCATGGTGTTTTTTTATGGCATTCTATTCTAATTCTGTTTGGTTTTCCATTGTAATGTGCTGATGCAAAAGGGTTCGACTTGTTGGGAAACAAACTTCGGCCTATTGTAGATGTGCGTGAGGTAGCTCAGGCATTGCTTCTGGCATATGAGAAGGTAGAGGCTGAAGGAAGGTACATATGCACAACTCACTTCATTAGGGCACGTGACCTTGTTGATGAATTAAGAAGCATATTTCCTCATTACAATTACCCTAAAAGGTTTGTCTCTTACTTCAGAATATGGGTTCATGATGTAGGATCTAGCTTAACCCTTTAGGAATCTGTATGTTATGACTTGGGAATTTTCCGTGTATGATTGTCTTCTTCTTCTTAGTGATCTAAATCACTTGTCTATTGGTAGCTTCATTGAGGTAGGAAAGGATGAAATGCTTAGTTCAAAAAAATTAGGGAGGCTGGGCTGGAGTTATCGACCTTTGAAAGAAACTCTTGTGGATTCCATTGAGAGCTATAAGAAGCCTAGAATCTTGGATTAAAAGAAAAGACTATTTTGTAGTGGTTTTTGATTTTCGTTGATCAACTCTGTGTTGTGGTTTCTTCACAGTATATCCGAATGAATAAATATAATTGCCATGCATTTATGAGCTTTCTCTTATTGTGGTATCTAACAGTTTTAAGCAATCCCCCAAAAAAAAAGGAGGATAAGGAGGAGGCTGCGTTTGTGAGCATCAGCCCACCGTAATGCCAACTCCACCATGTGTCACAGACAACCAGTATAATGATCAAATTAGGAGAAGAAATACAGAGAAAAAGGAGAAGCAGAACATAATAGAAAAGAAATAGAAAGAGAAAAGAATGGAGAGAATTGTGTTCATTCCTTCATAATGCCAAAAGTTATAATTCTTTCTTTTGTATAGGCACACGCAGGAGCTGTGTACTATTGCTAACATCATAAAAGCAAAAAATAAAATAACAATAGCTTGGCACGTGATTCCCAAAACATTCTTGCCTGACCCTCACACTGCCATGGTGGTTATGTTGCCTTTTGGTCCCCCAGTGTGCTGTCGCTCCTCTCTTGGCTCTCCCTTAGCTATCAGCTCAAAACTTGCCTCTGTGTTTTTTTTTAACTCTTTACTGCCATTACAATCCTTGCTCTTTTTGTATTTTTCTATTGCTTCCATTACATTGCCCTCCCCTTCAGTTGATCCTTGTCCCCAAGGATCAAATGTTGGAAATTATGATTGCAAAACAGAAAAATCCTCTCATGTAGCATTCTCAGGGCCCAAATTCGACCATACTACCAACAATTGAGTCACAGCCTTGTTGTTCCTTTCAACCATGCGTTTATCAAGCACTGCTGCAGGGTATACTAATGGCTCACCATTATCACCTTCTTCAGGAAGAGCAATGCTAGGAACCACCTTGTTTCCAATTTTTCTTTTTAACAAACTGACATGAAAAATTGGATGAATCTTTGATTCTGGAGGCAATTTAAGTCTGTAAGCCACTGATCCAATTCTCTTTTCAACAGTATATGGACCATAGTACCTGGAAGAGAGTTTGAGATTCCTTTTGAGTGCCAATGAGGTTTGCTTATATGGTTGGAGCTTTAGGTAAACCTCATCACCCACTTGAAACACCCTGTCACTTCTTTTTTGATCAGCATAAAACTTCATCCTATTTTGAGCTTTTTCAAGCTAGTCTAGCATCAATTTGCTTAATTGTTCCCTTTCCTTCAAGAGCTTTTCAACAGTGGACACTTTAGCTGCTGCACTGACATCCTATATGAAAGTTGGGGGGCTTATAACCATATAAAGTTTGGAAAGGTGACATTCCCAAGGCAGTGTGGTGGTTGGTATTATAACACCACTCAACTAAGGAGATCCGTTTGGACCATGCCTTTGGTTTCAAAAAACACATGCCTGGCAAATATTGCTCCACACATTGATTAAGTCTTTCGGATTGTCCGTCTGTTTCAGGATGATAAGCTGTGCTTAAGTGGACAGTAGTGCCTAGTAACTTCATGAATTCTTGCCAAACTGTTGGCTCTTATAGGCAATACCGATAGGGGGGTGAATCGGTTCTTAGCTAGCCTTAAGCTCGGTTTTCGATTCTTCTAAATTCTCTAGCCTATTTGAATATTTTCTAAGTTCTCTAAGCTAGGCAAGCATGCAATTCAAGTTCAATACAATAAGCACAAATATAATTGCAAGTAATTAAAGAGAGTAGGGAGAGAGAGATTTACACAAGTGATTTATAGAGGTTCGGCAACCTTGCCTACGTCCTCTATCTTGAGATGCTCCCAAGGATTTTCCCCCAAATTTACTAACTTGAATTTGTGTTACACTCCCTCTTTTCAAGGCTCAAGAGAAACCTCTCTCTTTTTCTAGGCTCAAGAGTAACCTCCCTCTTTTTCTTAGGCTAAAGAGAAACCTCCCCTTTACAAGGAATGATTTGTTTTACAAATGATGTAATCAAGGAAAAGCCTCTAGGTAGGCAAGTGATTACAGAAATTAAGTACAATGAAAAGCCTATACAATATTTGTGCTAAACAATACAAGAGATAAGTGAATGATAGAAGATGTAGACTTTGGAGCTCTTGATTTGTTGTTTGAGGCTTGAGGAAGATGAATAAGATGATGAAAGATGTTGCTTGGTTGTTCCTCTTCCTTTCTTTAGCTTCTAAGCCTCTATTTATAGTCCCTTGGATGGTTTGTGAACGTTGGGTGGAGCCAAAATCAAATATGATCGTTGTATCTCACAAAACTAGCCGTTATAGGCTATTTTCGGGCAAAGGGATCGATCCCTTTCCATAGGGGATCGATCCCTTTTGTCCAGAATCTTGATTCTGGGCTTCAGGGACCTTGGGAAGACTTTCTGCCAAAAAGGGATCGATCCCTTTCCATAGGGAATCGATCCTTTTCTTCCAGAGGGCATTTTTCCTGCACTTTTGGGTTAGAAATGATATGACCTTTGATCTTAATTCAACCCAAAACATTTATAAGCTTTAAGGGAGTTTTTCTTGACTTTCTCAAATGAAAATATTGTCCAAGAAATCATCAAGTGATTTTCTAAAATATTCAAAACATTTATAAAGTGTTAAGACCAATAAGAGTATGCATCATTAAATCATGGTCTTAATGTTTGATATGAACACTTGAAATGTATTGAGAAAATCATGTATGATAAGGCAAATTTACAATATGAATTAAAACATTAAAGCTTACTTAAATTTTTGTCATTTCAAAATATATATGGCAATTTAAAGCTAACAATCTCCCCCTTTTTGATATGACAAAACTTAATGTAAATTTGCTTTGAAAATTCTTTGAAAAATACTCACCCTCAAATAAAGCAGGATTTTATAAAGCTCCCCCTTAATATAAGCATGGATTTTGAAAATGAATTTTCAAACTCTTTCTCACCCATTATCTCTCCCCCTTAATATCTCTCCCCTTTAATATCTATCTCTCACCCTTTTTGTCATAGCAAAAAGAAGGAAAAACAATAAAAAATATGCTCCCCCTAAAATTATGGCCATGTGAGAAGAAATATGAGAATATGCTCCATCCAACAAGAAACATGTTAGTACATGGGACTCATAGCACAAATAAATAAGTCAGTTGTTCATAAAGAGTATGAAATATTCATGCAAAGAACATGACTTATGATCCTATATCAATTTTTTATAAATAATTTTGCAAGAAGTTCACAATTGGTAAGAAATGAAGCAAGCACCTAAGTATATCAATTGTTCTCTAAGGTCCAATTAAGGTGCATGGTAATACATCATGATTATGAGCTGAAATTAGATAACATATTATATGCATGAGCTCATAAATCATTTTCAAGTAAGATTGTGCTTAGAATTAAATCATATATCAATTAACTACAAATTCTAGCACAAAAGTGTTTCATGCAAAAGTGTCTTATATGAGTTCTTCCCTATTTGTCATTTCAATCTAAGGAGCATGAGAAGAATTGTCAATTTAAAGCTCATATCAATTGGCAATTTAGTTTTGGCTTACCAATTGTTGAAAATATGGTTGCAAATAATACTAATTGTTATTTCAATCTAAATACCAATTGTTACTAATGGTTGACTTAGTCATTTTGCATGAATCCAATATTTGTGTATAGTGTGATCATATCAAGAAAATAATCATTCTAAATATGCAAGAGCACAATCACACATCATCAAATATGCATATGGATAAATTAAACATTAGCACACTATCATAAAGTATTAATCCATATTCATATTCACAACATTATACCACATGGAAGATACAAAAAGTCAAGGTATTCAAGCAAACACAGTTTCTTCCATGAAACTAAAGAATCCTATGCTCAATTTTCCATTCAAGATCTTAACCAATTATGAGCAAGGAAAAATTCAAAATTACCATTTTAATCAATTAAGAGCCATATCCCTAGTTGTTGTCATCATTTAAAGTTCTAGATGGTATATGCTATTTTAACTAAAATGGCTTCTCTTAAGTGAATCAATATTATCAGGCTAAAATATATTTTATCATTAAAATCCATAAACTATGAGTGAGGTTAAGCACATAATATCATGAAAACAACTATTCTCATCTCATAGGCATGATTATTGATTCAACTTAAGTAAACATGCATGTTCAACATCAAAACAATCAAGAGTCTATGCATGTGTATCAAATGTTGGTGTTGTCATTAAAGCTCAAGTTCCATAATAATTTGGCTATAAAGAATTAATTTCATGGATGATAAATTTTCATGTAACTCAACATTTAGGATTCATTTATCATCACCAATTATAAGCCAAGGAAAATTATGACCTTATACCAATTGTTGAATTTACATTTGAAATCAATCCTTAAGGTCAAGTTTTAATTATTCTTCCACTAGATGTATAATTATCATGAAACCTAGTGTGTAGTAGTTGAGTCAAGCTAAGAAACATAATCCTAAAAGCATGCTTGACTAAGATGAACAAAAGATATGAAAAACACTCATTATGCACAAGTTCATCAAATTCTCAAATATATCCATAAATTCTTGAAATAAATCTCAAAATTATGTTTAAGCATTCATTGAAAATATATTTCAAGATTATTTCAAGATTCATGAATGTTTTCAACAAGAAAAATGATTGTGCACTTGTGAGCTCAAGAAAAATGATATTGATTGTTGAAAATGATACCATTTGTTAGGAATGATACAAATTAATTGAGTTGAGGCATGATATCAATGAAAAATGAATTTTCATAGTTTAAAGATCATAAAAAAGAAGTTAAAATACTGGATTTTAACTTGAGAAGAAAGAAGATATCAAGAAAGTGAAAAATCCTTCTCAAATTCGGTTGAAAAAGTGCAGAAAAGCCATTTTGGCCTGGGGGGATCGATCCCTTTGGGAGGGGGATCGATCCCTTGAGTCCAGAATGTAGATTTCCTACATTCTGCTCAAGGGGGATCGATCCTGCTTGCTAAGGGATCGATCCCTCATCCTATTTCTGCAGTTTTTGACAGAAAATCCAACTTTTGAGGTGCCCAAACTTCGTTTTTGAGTAATTTAAGTCCAAGTAAAGGTTTGAACATTTGTAAAACATGATTTTGGACTTGTACGAATGAAAAATCTGAATGAAAAACCATTTTACAAAAGATTTTGCAATTTTGGAAGAATTTACACAATAAAATGCATTTTTGGCCTCAAAGGGGGTCATTTTAAGCATAATGCATATTTTGTCAAAACCAAAGCTTTGGAAACCACAAATATGCCAAAACAAACTTGTTCACATAGATTTTAAGCACATATCAAGTCATCATACTTGTGAACATTATACCATGATTTCCAACATACATATTCTTCATTAAGGCTCATGACAAGGCATTTTGCATAAATGACATATTTGACAGCTTTTAAGCAACTAAATATATTATCTAGACATATCAAACTTGCTCAAGATGTAGAAAACCAATAATCATTTCAAAATCACAATTCATGCTTTTCATTCAATGCATCAAGTACTATTCATCAAACACTCAAAAATCATTTATCATGCCTTATGTTCAATCATTCAACTCACAATGCATCAAGAATCATCAACCAACTTTCTCATCAAAGCACAAATAATCAAATAAAGTTTTAAGGAGTAAAGAATTAAACTTACAAAACTCCTTTGCTAGAGAATGCTTTGCCTTGATGTGTTGGATCCACCATTAGTCATTCTTTGAGAAATTGTTGTCACTTTGCTAAGAATGGATCTCCAAGCTCTTCCTATTGGCACAAGCAAACTCCATGAGATGTGTTGAGCATTTAAACTGCATTGTTTCATTATATTCCTATGCTCCAACACTCCTATAACAAATAAATTCAAGCATGCTTTGGTACCCAAATTTTCTTGGGTCCATGAGAGTTAGTGTTCACAATTTTAGATCCCTTAGGGATCCATTTTAAGCACAATTCATCATTATTTATTGCATGCTTTGGCATCCATATTTTTCGAACAACTCTTCTTCTAAATGTGGTTTTTCTATATGTGCATGCTTGTGAGGAGTGTCCTATTCTATTACATAGTGAGCATGTGAGAGATGTATCATGCATAGCATTTTTGCTCACAAGGAAATTCTTTAGATGAGTTTCTTTTTGTATTGCATTATATCCTAACCCATCTTTGTCAAAGAAAGCTCTTTGGGTCTCAAGCATGTGATCTAATTTTTGTTGACCCATATAGAACCTAGTAAATGAGTTATGCAAATTTGTATTCTTTTCATTTAACTCATTTATCTCTAAGTTAGCCTTTTCTAATTTCTTTTCAAATTCTAGCTTAGCATTTATCAAGGCTTCATTTTCTATTTTTAATTTAGCAATGATTTTCTTCTATTTGGAGTTCATGCATTGATATTCATTTGCTAAATCATCAAAGGCATTTTGTAGTTCACTAAAGGTATAATCATTATCTTCACTAGAACTACTACTAGCCTCATCATCACTAATAACCATAAAGCATGAGTAGGCTACCTCTTCATCTACATTTTCCTCATCGGAGCTATCACTATCGCTCCATGCAGCCACAAATGCTTTTTTCCTAGGCTTCCTATCCTTTTCCTTCCTAAGTAAGGGGCAATCTAACTTTGTATGACCCGGTTCATTGCACTTATAACATACTAAGGGGTCCTTTTCTCTTCTACTTGACTCTCCCCTTTGATGTCTCCTATTACTCTCTCTCTCTTTCATTCTCATAAATCTATTAAATCTTTTGGCAAACATTGCCATTTCTTTTTCTTCCTCATTTCCACTCTCATCACTATCATCTTCAATGACCTCATGAGTGGAAGACTTAAGTGCTACCCCTACTTTCTTTGAAGGCACTTCATTTCTTTTCATTTTCATTTCATATGTAAGTAGGGAGCCCATAAGCTCATCTAGAGACAAGGTATTTGGATCCTTAGACTCTTCTATTGCGGTTACCTTTGCCTCCCATGATTTAGGCAAGCTATTCAAAATTTTCTTTACCATTTCAACATTAGAATAAGCCTTGCCTAGAGCCTTAAGTCCATTAATTATATCATTAAACCTAGTGAACATTTCACTAATTGACTCATTTTCTTTCATCCTAAATAGCTCATAATCATGTGTGAGCATTCCTACTTTGGTCTCTTTCACTTGATTGGTCCCTTCATGTGTGATGGCTAATTTGTCCCATATTTGCTTGGCATTCTCACATAGGGAGACTCTATTATATTCATTAGGACCTAATGCACAAAAAAGAGTGTGAATAGCCTTGGCATTTAATTGTGCCACTCTCATGTCATTTGTGTCCCACTCATCCTCACTCTTAGGGACATATTTTCCATCTACTTTCTTCATTGGGACTTTGGGACCATTAACTATCACTCTCCATACTTCATAATCATTTGATTGGACAAACAACATCATTCTTGTTTTCCAATAAGAATATGTCACATCCCGTGACCACCTTTTTCACGTAAAATACACAACTTATCCGGTTGGGTTGTCTGTGATACTTCACTTTTCATATTCATTTAACTATTAAATATAAAATGTATATTAACAATTACATCCCCTATTTTGATTCTCAAGAAAGTAGTACTGAAAGTAAGTCTAAATACAGAAAATAAATGATCATACCTCATATTATAAATCAAGCTGTCGCAGTGTCTCCAAATGCGCAGCTCGAAATCCTCAGATATCAGATCCCTTAGTCCTCGAAAATCTGAAATGTTAATATTAAGGGGTGAGCAAACCACGGCTCAGTAAGAGAGTTATATGCAACACTTGATATTCAGCTACCTATATGCTGAAAATAATTTTTCACTTTCTTTAAATCTTCCTAGAGGCTCTAGGCTCATGCTCATATGTAGGAAGGATACTACAGTCGGCTAGGGATCCGGATGGAGTAAGGCAGATATTTTAGAATACCTGGCTTGTCCTGGAATCTAGAAGCAACTGTAGAGAGTAATCGTTTTCTTTTAATATTCAAATCCCGGTAAAACATTAAGTATTCACGTGATAAAACACTTAAGTAAATAAATAAGGAATTCATGTTCCTTTCACAAATACTCTTTTCCACACTTGTAAAACACCGTAAAATATTTAGTTTAACACGTAATATATCAAAAACTCAGTAGCTGTAGATAATTTAGTACCAGTAAAAGTTCAGTGAAAAGTACCATCATCAGTACAGTATCATGGAGACTAGGCAACACCCTAAATATATCATGCTATAAAATCATCCCAAATAGGGGAAACACATGAGATCTATGGCCATAGTCTATGGGGTCCTCAGTGTGCACTGATCAGGTGTCCACTGGGACGCTGATAATAGGATCAGTATCTATCAGCACTAACACGTGACACGTGAGCATGATATGGGGCCTAACAGTCTCAAAACAGTAAACACGTGATATAAACCCCATTTATTAAATCACTTTCACTGAATGTAAGTTCAATCAATCATAAATATTCATAAGGAAAATATTTTCAACTTATGAATAACAATTTATAAAATATTCATACTGGGGTCATCATTCCCGAAAATGTCTTAAACATTATAGAAAGTATAAATCACATTTTCCATACGGTGAAAACAGTTTATAAAATAATCACTGTAAAATATAAAAGATCATAACTGTCCTTTTTCACCGTAACACATATACGCACGCTTTTCCGTGCTTTCACTCGAAAACATGGTTTTCAAAGTTATCGGGATTCAAATCAATCATTTTTATGATTTATGGAAAATTAAAATATTTATTTTTCAAATCAACACTCTCGTCTCATATTTTCTCTGTAAACACATGCGGAGACTTTTTAGTCTCAAAACACTATTTTTCACCTTTAATTACCTTTATGGAATTTTCTATAAACACTTGTTCTCACCATTGAACCCATAAAGATTATTTATAAAATCAAGTGAATATTTGAAGAAAGATTAGTAAAATATTCACTTTGGTCCTTTTTCATTTTACACCTCGTTTCACGTGAAATATCACCTATCGAAATAAATTTAGGTGATTTCCTTTTTCACCATTTTCAAAACATGAATATTTTAAAATTAATTATCAATATATTCATATTTTATGAAAACTAATCCATTTCTCGATTTTCGTGTTGAAAATCGTTTCTCGTGATGAAAAATCATTTACTATGATTTTCGGTAATTTTTCCAATAATTTTCGACAGTATAACGGCTGCCGATTGGCTAGCCTCCTGCACAAAAATACAGTTTAAATCTCAACCAGTAAATCACCACAATTCCAAACCGATAAATCACCACAATTTTCAACCAATCACTATCAATTGCATTTATAAAATTTAAATGCATAATTTAAAACATGTGTGCCGATATCCTTACAGGCTGCACATGTCTCCCTTACCTGTCTCGGGTCGGCGACTGCCTCTCGTAGGTCGCGCCCGTGTTCACCTCGCCCGATTCCATCGATTCGGTCATCGAGGGAATTTTCTGGAAATTAAATTCTAAATTTTAGAATTTTTCCATAATTATTTAAATAAATAAATTATTTAAATAATTTACTATTTTTCGGGATTTCTTACCGATTCCCGTAATTCCCGAGTTTTCGAGTTTTCCGAGATTTCCCCGAAATTCTCGAAATTTTCGAAGTCCGAAAATCTCCTTTTTCTCTCTCCTTTTTCTTCCTTTTTCTCTTTTCTTTCCTTTTCTTTTTCTTTTTCTTTTTCTTTTTCTTTTTCTTTTTCTTTTTCCTTTTCTTTCTTCCCAGCCGAACCGGCCACTCCCCCTCACCACCGGTTCTTCATCGGTGGCCGGTTCTCCGGCGGTTCAACGGCTCAGCAGCTGGCCGGCGTGACGGCGAAGCTGGATCTGGCCTCCGTTCATCCCGAATCGGCGGCACGGCGGCGGATCTACTCGGTTTTGGTTCGATTCCTTCTCCTCCTCTGTCGGCCTTCCTCCGCCGTTGTTGGCCTCACCGGTGGCCTCCGTCCCATTCCTCTCCTTCCGCCGGTGCTGTGGCTGTGGTGGCAGCGACCGATTTGGCCGGCAACCGCCAGATCTGATTTTCTCCTTCTCTTTCGATTTCGCCAGTTTCCGCCTGTTTCGTTCCCGCTTCTTTCTTCCGCCGGTCACCAGCTTCCCCTCTTTCTCTGCCGGCGCCGTTCCTCCCTTCCTCTCTCGCCGGCGGTGGCAGCTCCGCCACCATCGGCCTCGCCTGGGAGGATCGGGTTTGGCTTCCCCGATTCTCCTTTCCATTTTTCTATTTTGTTTCCTTTTTGGGTTTTTGTTTTATTTCCTTGTTTAGTATATCAATTATACTATACTATATAATATATCTATATAATATATATACATACATAATATAATAATATACCTAATACACAAAAATCTATATATATAATATAGTATTATATATATAATATATATCTAAAATATATATTTTGTGCATTAAATTTATAGATATATATATATATATGTATATATTTATATGCTTAAAATAAACATTATTTACATATATATATATATATATGTATATATATGTTATGAGGTAATATATATTGTATTTACAATATATATTTTTCAAACTTTAATATAGTTTAATATTTGCCTTTCTCAAATATGTATATACTTATATATACATACAATGTTATATTTAATACATATGTATTATTTAAATTTATCAAATAGTATATATACTATATATACCTCTGTATATTAATATATACGATATAGTATATCAATACATATGTATTTGTATAAAAATACATTTATATAATTTATAATTATATAAATATATTTCTCTTTTATTTCTCATTTTCTTATTTAATTTGGATATTAATTTATCCAAATTAATTTTCCCCCTTTCCTTATTTTTCCGAATTTCTAATATTTATTTCCAATAAATGGAAAATTCACGGTTATCACAGAATAATTCTCACCATTGAAGAGTGGAGGTCTAAATAATGATTGTCCCTCTTCTACTAGGAGTGTGCCTACATTCAAGTGAGCCATTTATGATCGTTTTGCTCGATAAAAGTTAGTCTAAATCAATTCGAGCCCAAGCTCTGATACCAATTGTTGGCTCTTATAGGCAATACCGAGAGGGAGGTGAATCGGTTCTTAGCTAGCCTTAAGCCCGTTTTTCGATTCTTCTAAATTCTCTAGCCTATTTGAATATTTTCTAAGTTCTCTAAGCTAGGCAAGCATGCAATTCAAGTTCAATACAATAAGCACAAATATAATTGCAAGTAATTAAAGAGAGTAGGGAGAGAGAGATTTACACAAGTGATTTATAGAGGTTCGGTAACCTTACCTATGTCCTCTACCTTGAGACGCTCCCAAGGATTTTTCCCCAAATTTACTAACTTGAATTTGTGTTACACTCCCTCTTTTCAAGGCTCAAGAGAAACCTCTCTCTTTTTCTAGGCTCAAGAGTAACCTCCTTCTTTTTCTTAGGCTAAAGAGAAACCTCCCCTTTACAAGGAATGATTTGTTTTACAAATGATGTAATCAAGGAAAAGCCTCTAGGTAGGCAAGTGATTACACAAATTAAGCACAATGAAAAGCCTATACAATATTTGTGCTAAACAATACAAGAGATAAGTGAATGATAGAAGATGTAGACTTTGGAGCTCTTGATTTGTTGTTTGAGGCTTGAGGAAGATGAATAAGATGATGAAAGATGTTGCTTGGTTGTTCCTCTTCCTTTCTTTAGCTTCTAAGCCTCTATTTATAGTCCCTTGGATGGTTTGTGAACGTTGGGTGGAGCCAAAATCAAATATGACCGTTGTATCTCACAAAACTAGCCGTTATAGGCTATTTTCGGGCAAAGGGATCGATCCCTTTCCATAGGGGATCGATCCCTTTTGTCCAGAGTCTTGATTCTGGGCTTCAGGGACCTTGGGAAGACTTTCTGCCAAAAAGGGATCGATCCCTTTCCATAGGGGATCGATCCTTTTCTTCCAGAGGGCATTTTTCCTGCACTTTTGGGTTAGAAATGATATGACCTTTGATCCTAATTCAACCCAAAACATTTATAAGCTTTAAGGGAGTTTTTCTTGACTTTCTCAAATGAAAATATTGTCCAAGAAATCATCAAGTGATTTTCTAAAATATTCAAAACATTTATAAAGTGTTAAGACCAATAAGAGTATGCATCATTAAATCATGGTCTTAATGTTTGATATGAACACTTGAAATGTATTGAGAAAATCATGTATGATAAGGCAAATTTACAATATGAATTAAAACATTAAAATTTACTTAAATTTTTGTCATTTCAAAATATGTATGGCAATTTAAAGCTAACACAAACTAAGCTTGTGAAGATCCTGTCCCTGTCAAATATAGTAATCTTAGGAGTTCCTTGCAACTTATGAACTTGATTCAAGTAGATTTTAGCTACCTCTAATACTGTATAAGGATGAGACAATGCCATGAAGTGAACATACTTTATGAACTTATCTATAACCACTAATATGTTGTTAAATCCTTGTGAGGATGGTAGTCCATCAATAAAGTCCATGGTGACTACTTCCCAAGCTTGCTTAGGGATAGGTATGGGTTGCAACAACCCTGGATAGGCTGTCAGCTTTATTTCTGTGACAATTATCGCATTGCTGTACAAATTCTTGCACTTGCTTCTTCAAACCTGGCCAAAAGAAGTAAAGTCTCACCCTGTAGAAATGTAACATCCCAAATGCACAATATATCATAATATTTAATTATAATTCACATTTACTTACCGGTTGGGATGTCTGTGATGCTTAACAACTCTCTAAACTTTAATAAGAATTAGTGCTCTTATTCCTCGTTCTAATATGGAAATATGAATTAGTAAATTGATTTCCTTAAGATGTATATACATTCCCTTCTATTAAAAGTAGTACTGTAGAATTTTACTAAATATATAAAAGAAATACAACATACCTTCGATATTGAATCTCTGGAAGGTAATTCTCTTAGTCCTAACTCAACAAATATGTGGAGTGGAAAATAAGGAGTGAGCGACAACGTGCTCAGTAAGGAAGGTGTATGCTGCTTTATAAAGATAAATACTATATCCCCAAAACAACATAATTATCCTAACGATCAAACCCATTAGGAAAACAATGAATGTATTTAACATTAACCAGGATTCAATAGATCCTTTCAGTAAACAGAAATCATATAATTGAGACTAGGCAACAATTTAATCATGCAAGGAACACAAGTCGTTCGCTTTTGGGATGCACCCATAGGCCCTCGCCCTTCACGGCTATCTTTGCTAGATCTATGGCCATGGTCTATATTGTGACGCCCTGGAGTGCACTCGTTGGTCTATAGACCCGAGCCATCGCCCCATATGGGTCACACAAAGTATATGAATAATAATGCATGAACTCAGGGCCTAAAGTCTCAAAATCACTTTATATCTCATTAAAAACCTTTATGGAATTGTTTCATAATTTCTATCATCTTCTCAAAATGATTTGCTTTCCAAAAGGTTCATATTTTCTATTTACCAATATATTAATTAAAAACAGCCCATTTTCACCAAATTTACATATGGAAAATATGGGATTTAATTGGCTCGCCAGGGTCAGCTCGCCCAAGTGGCTCGCCCATAATCAGTTCACCCGTTGGGGTGAACTAGTATTCGCCCGCCCAACGTAGCATTTAAACCAAGCGAAACTGGCTCGCTCATGGCTAGTTTGCCTATGATCAACTCGCCTAATCTCACTCAATATTCAACTCGCCCTCCATAAAGAATTTATATTTTCTATTTTCCAATTTTCAAAATATCTGATTTTTCGTATAAGAAAAATAAACTTTAAACTTGTTCGCCATGGCTCGCCCATCACGGCTCGCCCATGGTTAACTCGACAATGCGGCGAATTAGTGTTCGCCCGCCAATCTTACCTTTTAAAACAACAAGAAAAACTGGCTCACCCTCAGTGGCTTGCCTACAACTTTCTTAACAAAGGGGTCGCCCGCCCCAAAACATTATAAAAGGGTTCGCCCAAAATGGCTCACCCGCCTTTTATTAAAACAGGGGTTGTCACATGAAAACAACACAAAAGGGTTCGTCCAACATGGATCGCCCGCCTTGTACCATTTCACAAAATCATAACATAAGGGTCGACTTTTAGCTCGCCAAGTCAAAATAACTTATCACTGAAAATGCATGTCGTAAACCAAAATAATTTCTAATATTTTCATATTATTTCTACTTCACAGGACATGTGTTTTACTTCACATACAACTTCCTTACCTCGTCTGATGAAGCCTTGCTTCCCGCTCGCCTTTCTCAATTCCCGTCTGTAAGAATTTATTAAAACTATTAATATTCCTTTTTCGAATATTATCCAAAACTATTTATATTTTCCTTCCTAATATTTGTGACATTTTGGCGAGATTGAGATCGTTGTTCGCCCACAAAGCTCGCCATCTGTTATTAGGCTTACACGTGAAAGATCGCCCAATCTTACTAGCCATTCAATTACTGGCTTATTCATGGGAGCTCGCCCCACTTCAACTCAACTCGCCATGCTCATTCTTTTCAGTTCGCCATTTGTGGCTTTTCATTCAGAGATGGGCTCACCCATGAATTGAATAACGCTTGGCGACCTCTTTGTCTCCTACTCGCCTCATTGGCGATCATTAATTCCACACATTTTGGGCGATCATAGTCCTCGCCATTCGCCCTCGCCCGTTTGGAAATTGTCTGATTATCCAATGAGTTGGCGAACATGTGTGTCGCTGCCTTATACATCTCTTGAGCTCGCCTCAACCGTTGGGCGAATACTCACCCATTTTGGCAAGCAGATTCTGTTCGCCCATTGTGTTTCCTTACTCATTCTTGGTTATTTATCCATCTAGTTTCTTATATATTCAACAATATTTAACTAAAACCAGGCTATATCTATGTTTATTATGTTGTGAAACATAGAAATCTAGCATTAAATATCAAGAGAACCATAAAAATATGGAACTCACCTTAACTGTGTTGCACTTCCAAAACAGAGTGCTTTCTTGCCTCACTTAGCTTTACTTTGCTTGTTCCTTAGCTTTTTAACAATGGAGGAAAGGTTTGGCTAACTAAGAATGAAGTTTTCCTGGCTCATGTACGTGAGGAATGGAAGAACCAAGACTTAGAGTTTGCAGTACATATGCTGGACGAGAAGCATCATAGGGTTTTTCTTGAAGAAGAATGTTGCATAATTCCCATGAATTCCTTCTTATATAACCACTCAAATCCTCTCAAAATCTACCACCTGTTCTTATCCCGTTTTCTTTCATCATTTCATGCATTAAAACCAAAGAAAACTGCAGCAAAAAGGAACGGTGGTGAAGTCCCTACTGCAAATCTATTCTTGACTAATTTCACTTGCCATTTATTGCCTAGCCCAATGTGTCAAGAGAAGCAAAGTGGCGAGAAGTCCACTATAGCCCCTTTCCTTGACTTTTCTCTTTTCTTTTCTTCTCTTCTCCACGCCACTTCCAGCCAGCTATTTTTTGACTTTTGTCTCATCCTTTCTTCATTTGTCCAACAGCATTTATTCCCCTTTTACACTTTCCATTTCGTTTCCAGCCTTAATTCTTCACATTTATTCTCATTTCATTTAATGCTTTCATACCACAAGTACTATCTTCAACCTCTTTACCCAGATTAAATCTCATCTATTTCCTGTTACAATTTGATATTTGTTTTTCTTTCTTTTGTACACCATATTGTAAATCATAACTTAAAATGAAAAGTGGAAATTCACATTCAATGATTCTTTAATTTCACTAAAAAAATTTATTTCCACTATCAATCATGTACAAATATGGTATATAGTATAATAAAATTCGAGTCTTACAAGAAAGTACCTTGTATACCAAAGTGTCCACCTTGAGGAGAATCATGTAGAGCTTGGATCACCTTATCTCTAAGTGTTCCATTACTACCAATATATACCCTTCCCTGGTATCTAAGAATACCATTACTGAATGAGAAGTTCACATCTGCAAAATGTCCAACAATTAAGGCTGTTATTTTTTCTTGGACCATAGTGTCCCCTTCATAACTTTTCTCCACTTCTTGCACCCACTCTGGTATGATAACAGTAGCATGCAAACTATTGCAATGACCATCCTCCTCATGCTGTCTAAACAGTGCATCTGCTACTAGGTTCGTTTTTCCTCTCCTATTTTGGATTGTATAGTTTAACTCCAAGAGTTTAGTTAGGCCACTCTTCTGAATTGTGGTAGTGAGCTTTTGTTCTAGCAAATATTTTAAAGCTTTATGGTCTATTTGTATGATGAATGAGCCTCCCTCCAAGTAATGCCTCCACTTGCTTACAGCCATTAAAATAGCTATATACTCCTTTTCATATATGGACAACCCTATGTGCTTAGGTCCCAAGGCTTTACTAAGGTAAGCAATGGGTCTTCCTCCTTACCCCAGAATTGAATACATTTGTCTCTAGACAAAAAGGTTGATTAAAATCTGGTAAGGCTAGGATTGGAGAAGTACTCATTGTGTGATAACCGTAAATTTTTCCATTTATTGGAAATTATTAATACTGGAGATTCAATTTTTAAATGTAAATAGATACGTTAAAGTAAATAAATAAAGTAATTATGAAAAGGGGGATATTGATGAAATTCCTGAAATTTATGAAAAGATGAATTTGAGAATTCAGAATTAAGAAATTAAATTTGGACAATGGAAATCCAAATGAAATAAGAATGAAAATGGCATATTCATTTTGGATGTTTAGAAATCCAAATTTCAAGAAATAAAAATGCGTATATTTATATATTTATATAATTAGATTATATAAATATATTTTTATATATGTTTTATGTAAGTACATATGTATATATATATATATATATGAAAAATAGTATATATATTATACATTGATATATACTATTTCATATCATTAAATACATACATATATATTATAAAAATATATATATATATTTATGTATATATATACATAAATATATATATATGTAAATATATATTATTATTTCAAATAAAAGTATATAAATATATATATATATATATACAAGAAATATATATTACTTTAGATTTATGTGTATAGATATATATATATATATATATATATATAAAGAAAGGGGTTATATAAAATATATATATATTAATATAGAAATTATATATACAATTATATAAAAATAATTATATATTTTATAAAAAAAATGTTTAAAACAGAAACAGGGAGTCGGGACCTCGTTTCTGTCAAAAAATCGAGAGGAGGCAGCCGACCCCCGTCGGCTGGCCAAGCGAGAGAGAGAGAAGGGAAGGGAGGACATTGCCGACGAAGGAGAAAGAAGAGGAAGGTGACTGGCGACCGCCCGAAACGAAAAAAGAGGAAAAAAATCGGGGGAAATTGAGAGGAAAAAGAGAAAGGAAAGGAAAGAGAGAAATGGCGATGCCGACCGATCTGGGCACCGCCACCTTAACCCCGACCCCGACGGAGGTAAAAGGAAGGAAAGGAGACCGTCGGCGGTGAAGGAGGAGGAGAAAGGAGGGAGAAAAGAGAAGAGAAAGAGGCTGAAACCTACTGCTCCAGATCTAGCGCCATCGCCGCCGATGAGGAGAAATGAAGGCCAGATCCGGCGACCTTGCAACTTCGGCCAACTGTGTGAGGCATGAACCGGCGGAAAGGAGAACCGACGATGGTCGTCGGTCAAGGATGGTTGAATCGGTCGGCCAAAGCTGAACCGGTCTGGACCGATTTAGGCCAGGAAAAGAAAAAGAAAATAAAAAGAAAAAGAAGAAAATAAAGAGAAGGAGAAGAAAAAGAAGTGGAAAAAGAAAAAAAGAAGAAAAGAAATTGGTAGGAAATTTTAAAGAATTTTTAAATTATTATTTTTTTATTCCGTAGAATAATTGATACAACTCTAAATATGGAAAATGTGACTTGTAGAATTTTACGAGAATCGAGATGGTGGAATCGAGAGAGGTGGAATACGGGCACGATGGTAGCTAAGAAGTCGCCGACCCGAAATAGATAAGGGAGGCATGTGCAGCTTGTAAAGATATTCAGTCTGCATGCTTTTAATTACAAAATATTTTATGAAAATATTGTGGTGATTCATTGGTTGGAAATTTGTGATGATTGGCTGGCTATGAGATATTAAACTGTATTTTTTGTGTAGGGAGGCTAGTCAATCGACAGTCGTTATGCTGCCGAAAAATTTTAAAAAATTTATATAAAATCATTAAAAATGGTTTTAATTCACGAGAAACAATTTCTAACCACGAAAACCAAGAAAATAATAAATTTCCTAAAGCATGAATATATTGAATTTTAATTTTAAAATATTCATGTTTTCGAGATTGGTGATAATGAAATCACTGAAAATTCTCCCGATGTGTGAACTGAACGAGATATGATTTGGAATATGAAAAGACACCGAGTGAATATTTTATTAATATTTTCTTAAATATTCACTTGATGTCTCATATAACCTTTGTGGTTCAATTATAGAAGTAATTATTTTATAACTTCCATAAAAGGTAAATCGAGGATGAAAAATAGTACTTTGAGACTAGAATGTCTCGATACGTGTTTACAGAAGAAAAATATAGTGACGAGATTATTGAACTTAGAAAATAAAATATTTTATTTTTATAAATTATAAACTATTGGAATTGATTTCCAATAACTTTGAAATACATGTTTTGGAAAGAAAGCATGGAGATACGTGCGTACACGTTTTACGGTGAAAAAGAAACAGCTATAAAACTTTATTTTTACAGTGTGACTATTTTTATAAACTGTTTTCACCGTATAAGAAAGTGTGAATTACACCTTTATAGAGCTTTTGAAAAGTTTTATGTATTTTATAAATTCCATAAATGTGATGATATTTAAAATTGCAAGCCTCATGGATAAATATGAAATATTTCAAATTACTTTGAGTAAGATCCATGAAGGCTATAGTACGGTTTTTATATTGTTTTGAGACTTAGGCCCCGAGTTTCATGCATCATATTATTACTATTACTGTCACGTGGCTGATTGACCTGCCAGTCATCAGCGTCCCGTATGTCACCTGGCAAGTGTACCCCGAGGATAATCTATAGATCATAGCCATAGATCTCATTGCATACTATTACTATGTCCATTAGTGGACGAAGATAGCATGATTTAATTGTAGGGTGATGCCTAGTCTCCAATTACTAATTTGTTTACTAAATGGATTCACTAAAATCCGGTTTTACTGTACTGTACAATGAATACTATTTACTAAACTGAACTGTACAGTGAATTACTGTTTACTGAACTGAACTGTACTGAATACTGTTTACTGAGTTAAATCGTACCAAAACACTGTTTTACTGAACCGTACTGTACTGAAAACTACTGTTTATTGAACTGGTAGCTACCGTTTTCCATTGACTGAACTGAAAGCTACAGTTTACTGTTTACTATTTACTGAACTGGTAATTTACTAATTACCGTTTACTGAATTGACAGCTACGGTTTAATGAAATAAAACCTACTGGCTTCTCTTTACTAAACTGAACTGAACTGTACAAAATACTGTTTACTGAATCAAAAAGAGAAGAAAAGTTTACAAGTCTAATATTCTTATTATGATTTTAAATTGAATATTAGACTATATGTGAAATGAATATGTAATACGTTCTCAAAGAGGAGAAAGAGGAGATTTTAAATTTAATATTCTTATTTACATTTTAATTGAATATTAGATTTAAACGATATATATGTGTTATAAGAAAATTATTAAATAGCTTATTTTGCTATTTAAAGTACTGTACTAATTATGAATCGTACGGTAAAATGTGAAAGTAATTTAAATGAGAAGGATGATGGTTTAAAGTAATATTTTTCCAAAGGAATAGATAAATATTAGTTAATTTATTTGAATGCTTTAAATACATAAAAGCATTAAAAAAAAGGAAAAGAGATGAAACGAAAAGGAAAGGAAAGAATTTTTAAATTTCAAACGAAATTTGTACTCTCTACAATTGCTTCTAGGTTCTGGGACAAGACAGATATTTCAAAATACCTGCCTTACTCCATCCGGATCCTTAGCTGACTGTAGTATCCTTCCTTCTTATGAGCTTAGCATACTTCTAGGAAAAAATGAAAAAAAAATTTTCAACATATAGATAGCTGAATATCAAGAGTTGCATATAACTCCTTTACTGAGCCGTGATTTGCTCACTCCCTCTTTTTAACATTTCAGATTTTGATGACTGTGAGATGCAAGCATCTCGACTGCGCATTTAGAGGAAAATGTGACAGCTCGACTGAAATATAAGGTACGATCATTTATTTTCTGTATTTAGACTTATCTATGATACTACTTTTTTGTGAATTAAGATAGGGGATGTAAATGATATTATAATTTCATATGAAATTTTTTAACTGTAAAAGAAAAGTAAAGTATCACAAACAGCCCAACCGTCAAAATTGTGTAATAATATGTGTATTACTGTGTTTTTTGGACCGTTACACATGGCCTGTTTAAGAGCTTCAAATGCACTTACAGCTTCAGGAGACCAATGGAACCCTTCCTTCTTTAGCATATTAGTTAGTGGTCTGCTAATCATGCCATAATTTTTTATAAACTTCCTATAATACCTAGTAAGTCCTAAAAAATCTCTCAAGGACTTCAAGTTCTTGGGAAGTTGCCATTGCTGCATTGCCTGTATCTTGGAGGGGTCAATAGCTACACTATCTACAGAAATAATATAACCAAGATACTCAACCTGCTTTTGTCTAAAGAAGCATTTGCCCCTCTTGGCATAAAGTTGATTCTGTCTCATCACTTCAAAAACAACCTTAAAATGCTCTACATGAGTATAAACATCATTGCTATAAACAAGTATATAATCAAAGAATACCAGCACAAACCTTTTTAAGAAAGGAGCAAACAAATCATTCATCAGGGCTTGGAAAGTGGCCAAGGCATTGGTGAGCCCAAATGGCATCACCTTGAATTCATAATGTCCCATGTGAGTCCTAAATGCAGTTTTAGGAATGTCCTCCTCCTTCATTCTAATTTGCCAATAGCCTGATCGAAGATCAATCTTTGAAAAGCAAATGCCACCTTTTAGTTCATCTAACAAATCTTCCACCACTGGTATTGGAAATCTGTCTTTGATGGTCATGGCATTGAGTTGCCTATAATCAATGCAAAGCCTCCAACTCTTATCCTTTTTTCTCACTAGCAAGCAAGGTGAGGCAAAAGGACTCTTGCTGTTTTGTATTATGGATGCAGATAGCATGTCTGAGATTTGTCTCTCTACTTCAACCTTTTGATGATATGGAAACCTATAAAGTCTGAGATTTACTGGTACTAAATCAAGTTTGAGGTTGATGTTGTGGTCATGTGCTCTCATAGGTGGCATTCCAATAGGCTCCCTAAAGATATCACTGTAGACATCTAGTAGTGCTTGAGGCTGGTAAGGTATGGTAGAGCATTTGTTTTCCACACTAATCATGTAAAATTCTCCCAACACTTCTGGGTCTTTATCAACTATCTTTTGCAGCCTCTCACCAAATATAATCTTCATACTAGGAATATTAGAACCACCTCTCAAAGTGATCTGCTGTCCATCCTTATGAAATGACATAGATAGGTCATTGATATCAAACACCAAGGGACTGTATTTCTTCATCCAATCCACTCCTAGGACCATGTCACTACCTCCCATAGGTAGAACCCTTAAGTCATGAGTGAATACATGTCCTTGCATTGACCATTCAAGTTGCTTACACTCGGCAATACTAAATAGCTTATCTCCATTAGCCACTGTGATTGCCAAAAGTGTTGTCTGCTTCACCTCTACACCTCCTTTAGCCTATGGTGGAGTCACAAAACTATGTGTACTGCCACTGTCTATGAGGATATTGATAGGTCTACCCTTGATGTTGCCCAATATCCTAAGAGTATTGTGTCCAGCACTGCCTATTAGTGCATTGATGGAGATCTCTAAGTTGTCTTCTGGTGATCCTTGATCCTTATTAACAAATGGTTCAGATTCTCTATCAATCCCTTCCTTTTCACCCTTTTCTTCCTCCAATTCATCTCTAGTAAGAAGGTTGAGTTGCTTGTTTTTACAAATGTGTCTAGGGTAGAATTTCTCATCATATTTGTAGCAAGGGTTCTGGAATCTTTTCTGATCTGGTATATTGTTTTTCTGGTTTGGTGTAGATAGGTTAAAAGAGTTTCTTTGATTTGAGTTCCATGGTTGGTAAGGTATTTTTGAATAGGTTTGAGTGTTTGGGAAGTTTGGTTTTGCAAGAGATCTGTGTTTCCTGTCTTCTATCTCCAAGGATAGCTCATGTAACTTTGCTAGTTTGTATGCTGCTGCCAGATTATTAGGTTCATAGCCTTCACCTTGGGTTTTAATTCTTCTTTAAGACCACTAACAAAGCTTGCTACAAAATAAGATTCACTTAAATAAGGGTTAGATTGGAGCATATAAGGCCTTAGTTCTTCAAATTTCTCCTGATATTCCTCAATACTAGCCTTTTGAACCAACTGGTTGAACTCTTCTATAATATCAGAACAAGTTTTATCACAAAACCTTTGGCATAGATCGATAGGAAAATCTTGCCAAGAAGCACTTGGTTTCAACAAAAGATAAACATCAAACCATATCTCTACCTTACCAACTAGATACATGGCTGCAACTTCCAACTTCTGATGCTTAGCAACATTAAAAATTGCAAAATATTTTTGGCATTTCCTAATCCAACCTCTAGGATTACTACCTTTAAATACAAGCAACTCAATCTTAGGTTTAGGTGAAAATGCAATCAAATTCATTCCAGAGCAGATTCATGTATTCTTTAAGAGTTTAAACTAGATTGAGTGGTAAATAGATTATTACCATTAGCATGCTTATGCAATATGCCAAGATCATCCTTCTTATAATAATGCCTACCATGTTCATCAATAACAGTAACTTCTACAGGATTCTTACCCTTTTCTCCTTGTTTGCAGCCATTGATGTGATAAAGAGCTTCCTACTTCCAGTGGTTGAGTGTCCTTTTGGGTCAAGGTTTCCAAGATTTTGCTCATAGAAGCTTGATTCTTCGCAAACTTGGTCTCGATATTAGCCTTTTATTCCTCCCACCATGGAGGAATATTACTCTCTGCTGTTCTCATAGCCTCCAACTGACTTGCAACGATTGGACCTGCTCCTATAAGGTATTGAAACGGGTTCCTTCAACTATTGCCCTGTGTCTCGGTGTCTTTCCAGCTTGTTCAGCTTGGATCTTAGAAGCTCTGATGCCAAATTTGTCACAGACAACTAGTATAATGATCAAATTAGGAGAAGAAATACAGAGAAAAAGGAGAAGCAGAACAGAATAAAAAAGAAATATAAAGAGAAAAGAATGGAGAGAATTGTGTTCATTCCTTCATAATGCCAAAAGTTACAATTCTTCCTTTTGTATAGGCACACGCAGGTGCTGTGTACTATTGCTGACATCATAAAAGCAAAAAATAAAATAACAATAGCTTGGCATGTGATTCCCAAAACATTCTTGCCTGACCCTCACACTGCCATAGTGGTTATGTTGCCTTTTGGTCCCCCTGTGTGCTATCGCTCCTCTCTTAGCTCTCCTTTAGCTATCAGCTCAAAACTTGCCTCTGAGTTTTTCTTTAACTCTTTACCGCCATTACAATCCTTGCTCTTTTTTGTATTTTTCTGTTGCCTCCATTACACCGTGTCCGTGCCAAAGATTCCAAAATCCGTTTGCACAATGCAGGAGGACAGCAATTAACTGATATTGCAGAATGAGCGGAAATGAGAAACCTGCAGCTCTTGACAAAAGTATCGTGCCTTTATCTTCATCTTGAAATTGAAATTTAATTTCCAGTTGAATCTTTAGTTTAAGGTTCAATTTTTTGTTCTTGTTTGTGTGTTCATAATTAACAATAATAAAGCATTGATTAGCAACATTATATGGATGAATTTTTTAACTGTTAAGAGAGGGCAAGGTCGCAATCTCCTAAGAAAAACTTAAAAGAAAGGCTATAATGGACACAAAGCAATAAATGAAAAAGACTAATCTTTAGCGTGTGATTTCGAAGTATAGTTGTTCATAAAGTTGGTGAGGGATCAATCTAACCCTTTTGTAAAAAAGCATGAAATTAGACTTGAAATTGTTTAACCAATCAATTGTATTATAGGAAAAGACGGAGAAGAAAAATAGGTGTTGATAAGGATAATTTTGTCTTAATATATGTTGAAGTGTGAAGATTAAAAATTATAGTGTATTTAGAAGCTCTCTATTTTGAGGAGAGAATTATCCTAAAATCAAAAGACAATTTTGACCCAATAAAATTTCTAAAGAAACTAACGTTCTTCTTCTTCTTCTTCAACTTTCATATTTCATTTCCCTAAATCCTAAATTTTTCATTATTCTTATTCTCCATTAACTTCAAATCAAGGAAAAAAAATGACAAATTTTAATAATTTCAATGAAAATAACATGAAAATAAAAGAAGATAAGGTAAGATTTAAGAGAAAATATTGGAAGAATCTAATAGCATTTATCCCACTAGTTGCACATGTTACCTTGTGTGGAAACTTTTTCCACGCAAGCTATCATGTGTGGAGAATGTTTCGTATGATAAAATTAGAATAAACCAAATAATTCTTGAACAAATTTCACAACCACAATGACAACACAATTTCAGTTCCAAATTTCAATAAATAATAAACCAAAAATCAAAATCATACCTGATTCATGAATAGTTTGGGGATTTCTTTTGATTTTACTTTAGGGTTAGGAAATAGGTTTAGGGTTTATGATAAATAAGATGGTGATATTAGAGAAATGGTGCACTAATAGAATAGGGATAAATTAATAATTTAAAGGGTAGGAATAGTATTTTTTTAGTATATTTAAAAATAAGGTATAAAGATAAATAAGTGTATTGTATTTAAAAATTCTCCCGGATAAATTTCCCACTTTTTTTGTATAAATTCGGAATGAATTTTGGAAATTCTAGATTAGGAAAGAAGTAGACTGTGAAATGAGAATTAATGTAGAGGAAAAAAGTGTTAGAAAGAGAGAGAATCAAGAAGCGAATGAGTAATTCCATTATGTCATAATTTTTTACAATTCACCACTAAACCTGTTCAATGGCCGAGTATTTGTCCAAATCCAAAGGTTCGTCTAAATTTTGAACGGGTTGGAACAAAAATATTAAACCTATTAAACGGATTTGATCTTGAAAATCAAGGTTGCTAAACATTGAATCGAAATTGGGTTCACTATTGCAAGTGCAAATTCAATCTGGCTCGATAAATATAATTTTTTTACTATTTTTATATTAATTCTTTTTTAATTTCTTTTTTTATGCATTTTAATTTGAGCTTGTATTAGTTTTTTAGACTTTAATTTAAAATTTTCATATTTCTTATAATTTTTTTAAGACTTTAATTTACTTATAATGTTATACTTGTTAACTATTATGTGTTTCTATATTTTTTATTTTATTATAATTTTTTAAAAAATAACAATATTTGGACGGACTTAGATGGTTTTGGATTTATTCATTGTATACAAAAACAGGCTTGAGCAAAAAATTAACCTTGAAGGTTGGATCGGGCTTGAACTCACTATAAATCTCTTAATACCTTATTTGAGTCCAGCCCAAACCCGACCCATCATGGCCAATGAATATCTCTACTTACCACTGACTATGTATTTTTTACTCTCATTCACTAAATGTTGACATCAACACGACAATCTTGACATTTTTTATAGCTCAACTTGATTAGATTGGCATATTAACTAACTTACACAATAATAATAAAAATGGAAATAATTATATCTTAAAACAGATAAATGACTAAATCAATCAACTTCCAATTGCCAAATATATCCAAAATGCATTTATACTACCTCATAACAGCATCATTATCCTCAAGGATGAAAATGTGGGAACTTACGTTGAAGCTCGTAAGGCTTTCGCAGGTTGAATCTTCAAAGAAAATATTGCTTCATTTGATTAAAACCTTTGTGATAGCTTTGTTACCCTTTTTACCCATCCTCCTCTCCAAAAGGTGAATTGACTCCTTAGATGTTATGCCATTTGTATCCGTTAATGGGAGTTGTGCTTGAGCTGGTGCCTTCCCAGTATGTTTCCTAAGTCGAGAGATATGGAAAATGGATAGGACATAACCTTCTCAAGGAATGCCAATTTATAGGCCAATTTTCTTATCCTTTCTACAACCTCATAAGGTGTCAAAAAAAAAACCTTACAAAGAGCTTTAATCATAATCTATTCACTATAGATTTTTTTCTATATGGTTGTAACTTCACGTATACCAAACTCCTATTGCAAACTATCTTCTTTTTTTTTTCTGCCTATTGTTTCATTTTATTCTTATCTATATGGAGATAAAATTTGATCAACTTGATTGTTGCTTCCTTAGCTTGTAAGCTTCTGCCCACTGTTGCAACCTTAGAATCACTTGGTAAACATGGCACGCAAATAGGTGCAGGCTCCATATACTACTATGTCATATGGTTTGATGTAAGTAAAGCTATGAAAAGTGGTATTATACCATCACTAAGCTAGTGACACTCATTTAGCCCATTCCTTGGCTTTCTCACTCACCGTGCATCTTAAGTAAGTTTCCAAACATTAATTGACAACCTCAATTTGACCATCTTTTTGAGGTTGATAAGACATGTTTTATTTGGTTCCCAAACATTTAAACAATTCTTTCCAAAAGAGACTATGAAGAATCTTGTCCCTATTTGACACAATAGTATTTGGAACCTTATGCAACCTATATATGTTATTCAAAAATGCTTGACTAATAGTGAAGGGGTGAGCTAAGGGGAATGAAATGAGCATATTTATTCAAACAATCAACCATAAGCATGATGATATCTTTTCCGAAAGATCTTGGCAACCCTTTAATAAAATCTATGAGTCCAAATTTTTTGAAGAGTAGGGAAAGGCTCTAGCAACCTAGGATAAGTGGCATTGTTAATTTACACTACTGACAAATAACACATTCTCTAACAAATTGCTTGACTTACATCTGTAGACCCTTCCAATAAACTACTCCATAAACCCTCCCCAGTGTAGCTTGTATTTTAGAGTAACCCTCAAGGGTTGGTCAGTTGTAAAAACTTTCAATAACTCTTTTGAGTTTAGTACCAACATCTACCACCAGCCTACCAGTTAACCTCAATTAGCCATGTTGCCATGTAAAAGAAGTATCTTTTTGTGCCTTGCTGAAGTATTAGTGTTGAGCCAACTTGGAATCTTCAGACTAGGAAAACTGAATTCTATTATACAAGTTAGTGTGCAGAATTGACATAGCCTTGAGTGCTAAAATATGAGGATTAGGTAGTGACTAGAGGTTTCTCCTTGAGCCTTGAAAAGGGAGTGTTGTAAGGGCATAATTGAATTAACACTCAAGGGATATCGATTTTTATTTGATACTAGATATACGGTTGCAGGAATTATACATTTATATTAGTGACGATATAATCCTAACTCTATTCTTATATTAGTAACTTACTGAGCTCTTGCTTATTAAACGAAATTAATTTCTTTTTTCATATTGATTTCAAGTTAAGAGGACACATTAGGATAATTTTGGTGATCAAAAAGTGTCTCAACTCCTAAAGTTATCACTTTTTAATATTTTGGTATTGTAATTTTTATGTCTATATATGCTTTTATTTTCAGATAATTTTTGTACAATACTATAGGATGGGATGTAAATTAAGATAATGAATGGTTGATATAATATTTTGTTGCTACATGATATGTATGTGATGAATAGTTGTGCATACTAGGACTGTTGAAATGATACCTATTTGATTAGTCTAATATGGACTACGGGAAAGATTGTTGTGTTGCATTGTGTTAAATGTATCTGATTTGCAGGTGGTTAATTGGGTAAAATCTGATTTTCAATTTGTAAACATGGTAAACATGGCATGCAAATAGGTGCATATTAGGACTGTTGAAATGATATCTATTTGATGAATATAATGTGGACTGTGGGAAAGACTGTTGTGTTGCATTGTGTTAAATGTATCTTATTCGCAAGTGATTAAAGAGGTATATTTTCAATCTGTTTCTAAGCATAAATAAGTTGTGGGCTAAAAATGTTCATTGCCTAATTTTGAAAGTATTTAACTCACTTATGAATTAAAGAATGAGTGAAAATTGTTCAGCGACTACACTGACGCTGCATACAAACTATAAATTGAAAAGAAAAAATTTAGTTCGTAAATTTGTAGGATAGAATTTGTGTAAGTTCGCAAGTGTACATCATGGTATTCGAGTCGTAACAAATATGAAGATAGTTAAGATTTTTTTTCTTAGTGTTTCTCCGAAATATGAGTGCTTTTCCCCGTTTCTTTTCAGAATAGATAGTGGACTCCTATGTTCTCTATTCATTATATGTGAGAGTAAAATTCCCATTAAACAAAACATCAACTTTTTTTTAACTATCAATTCTCATCGTTAAGCCTATTAATGCTTATATTATGTAACTGCTACTCTTGATACCTATATATAAGAGCTCTATTATTCTGGAAAATAGGACTAATTCTGAAAAGCTAACACTAAAAAATTCTCTCTAAATTACCCTATTCTCTAATTTTTCTTCTTTAGCTTTTTTTCATCTTGTTTCCAACCTTACTCAACCTTCTACCATCACCTACATTTCACTCTATACTTTTGGATCTACTCCAAACTTCTCCATCGTCTCTTGGCACATTTTGTTATATTGGTTTGCAACATTTCTTCTTACTCAACAAAGAACTCATTCATACCGCATTTTCTAACTTTACTTATTTTGAAAGTACTGGATAGCTCAAGCTCTACATAGTTTTAATTATTAAGAGAATTTGAGTAAGATCTTATAATTCTAGTGGGTTAATTAAATTAAAAGAACAAGACAATGTAATGAAGGACATGGGTTTGATTTGAGGGTAGAATAGGATGTTGGTCTAGCTTTTAAGGCTGTTTGGATAAGGGATTTTTAGAAGAGAATTCATTTCACTTAGGATATTTAAAATTCTTAAATCCAATTTATTTTTTTGGGAAAAAAGTTTGAAAATTTTCAAAATTTAAAAGGAATTTAAGAAGGAATTAGAGATACTCAAATTCTTTCTCGAAAATCCACGTAAAGATATGGTTACTTTAAAACTAACCTTGCTTTATTGCACATAACCCACCATTAAATACAAATATCATTTTATTTAAATATAATATATATTTTATTTTTTTCATATTATTAATAATATCTATGCACTTTTACAAATCTAATAATACTCATATCACATATTTTATTTTATATTTTTTCTTATATTTGATATCATTATTTTTATTTTTTTTTTTATTTCATTATTTTTTAATTGTCAAATTTTCTTTCAAAAGTTTATTTATCCAAACAATACAATTACAAATGCTATTGTTATGAATTTTGAAATGTTTTCATTTTAAAATTTCTTTAAATTTTCAAGACTTCTCGCCCAAACTCACCGTAATAGAGATTATTTGGGTTTAATTGGCATGTGGTTTATAATGTCTACCTACTGTTTGATCAGATATATTGAAGCCATCAAGAAAAAACATCACAACTGTATCTAATCCGTTTAAGTTCTAATTAATAATAGGTTAAAATATTAATTAAATTGTAACAAAAAAGTATTAATTAAATCTAAAAATTTTCTCATTTTTTAAATAATTTCATATTATTCTATTATATCAAAGACACCTTCATTTTATAATTTATACTCAAATAAGCTTTTGTTTAAACATATAAATATCACGTGTATCATGTATTATAAAAATTGTTAGATGCATGATCATGAGACATCTTCTATCCGGCATAAATATTTATTTTATTTGGGTATAGTAGTAAAAAAAATCAAGACTTTTTTATTAAAAGTGTGATAGTTCAGGAGGTTATTTAATTTTTTAGCCATAATAATATCATGTACTTATAAACTACTCATAATTAACTCTAATATGTTGCATGTACGAGCATAAACCTTTATTTTATTTTATTTTTATCCTTTTATAGAGACCTCAGAATTTGATATGCACATGGTCATAGGCAGTAAAGTTTTTCTGAGTATTTAAGCGTAAATTTCCAATAAAACTCTCAACAAATTAATTAATATTTTTTTTCAATTTCCAATCCCCAATCATTTAATTCTTCTTTAAAATCAAGGGAACACCCATTTGGTATCCATCACCAAGAGCTTGGTGTTTTCATCACAAAAGATCGCTTGCGATGTACTACTTCAAAGGAAGAGTCCAAATTAAGTAAAAGAAAAAAATTATGCTACTAAAATTTTAGGCTGAAAAATGAACAAATGAAAAGAAATACAGATAAGAAGAAAAAAAAGGTAGCTTATTGTATAAGAGAGGCAAGTGAAGGTAGTAGGAGCCCACTGTGGAGACTTAACACAGTTAAAAGTTTTCTAGGGAAAGTGACAGAAAGTTAGAAATAGGTTGTGATTTTGGGGTTTGTGGCATCCCTAAAAGTAGAAATTTCACCTACTTTTAGCTCAATGCATGTCAAGAAGGAAAAAATGGCTTGGCTTCGGCCTGTTTTTAGGCTTAAACTTCACAGTTCAATCCTGGTAGTATCAATTAATACACGTCGAAATATACCTATCATATCGGTTGGTTTCTTAAAACCTCTCTTTTTCTCTACCAAACTGAACTCGAATGTATGTTGACCTTTTTTATACATAAAAATTATTGTAACTTGATAACAAAGCTATAGCCACCCAATATAACAAAGCAATTACACTTCCAGTGGTTGCATTTCTTCCAACAACTGGTTTTTGGGTGTCTCACTTTTTCACTTACGGATCAAACTCACCTTTTTCAAATTTTTCCTTATTCTATTTCTTCCATTGGTTGTTTAATGAAGAAATGAGAGACAGAATGGAAAGATTGGTTATTCTTCCCTTCTCAGTCGGTTGTGTCTCTGATTCAAGTGTGGCTGTAACTGTGCAGCAGCATAGGAGATCAAAGCCAGCAGACACCAATTCAGCTGCAACAAGTGTCTTTCTTTGAACTATTTTTTTTCTTTTTCTTTTTTGTTTGGTTTCTCTTAGAGGATACTAACTTGGTTTTGTTTGTTGTACTTCATTCTTTCTAGGAGTACGAGTGGAGGAAGAAGAAAGTTTATCGACTTATAGCATCAAGTACTCATTGAAATCCCTGCCTCTTCCAAAGCCCGATATGTCAACTGGTATTCATAGGCTGTTCAAGAGTTTCAAGACTTTGTCACAACTCTTTGGTAGGTTCATAGCTAATAATGTCTGAATTACTTGTAATTGCCTTTCTTATGACCTAAAGACTAAACAAGGTGAAATATATAAACCCCTATGTTTATACTAAAAGGAAACTAACTCCTCCTAGTTTCAAAATACCAATTTTTCTCCATTTCATTATCCTTGAATTTAAAAATCATAAACACTAAATCTGAAATTCTAAATCCAAAAAACTATAAACCATAAACTATATCTCTTAAATCTAAACCCCAAACCAAGAACCCCTAAGTTTTAAATCTTAAATGTTGTTAAATGGGTAAATTTTGTATTTTAAAACTAAAGAGGATTAGTGTCCTTTTAATGTAAGTATGGGAGATCTATATATTTCACCTAGAGTAAACATGCATGTGTACGTAAAAAATTCTATACAATTATTACAAGAGGTTCAACTTTGTTCATGCTCAATGCTCAGGCTCCCGGATTGGCTTTCACCCTATTTTCAATGTGCATGGTTTAACTTCTTGTACAACAGTAAATTCCTGCTCTTGAATCTTGATTGAATTCATTTTATTGCTGTTTGGCTTTTCAGCCTACAAGGAAGAGATGGAAGGCTCGGAGAAAGACATGGAAATAGGATTCCCAACAGATGTAAAGCATGTGGCACACATAGGACTGGATGACTCTGCATCAAGCAGCCCCAGCAAGGGCAGCTGGGACAATCTTTTCTCTCCTCATCGGCTGTTCAATTTCCACTCTGTTTATCCTGGACAGTTTGAACTCCCGGTGGAACCACAGGCAGCCGATGCCTCACCCCTTATTCAAGCTTCTACTTAGAAAAAAAATCAAGAGATGCTGATTGTTATACTGGTGAAGCAGGATGTTCTTTGCCAGAAAGGATAATACTGGGTGTTGTTGATGATAATTAGGTATGGTTAAGTATCAAAGAAATGGTTTAATATTGTAATGAAATTTCTTCTCCCCTTCTTTGTTTTGTAGTTGTTATAAAGTTCTGTAGTGGCTGTATAAAGTTTATAAGTGGTCAAAGAAATTTCATGCTTTTGTAATTATATGGAATTAATATTACCAAAAAAATTATATGGTATTAATAAGAAAAAAAATATTCGGCGTTAATATTTGGAAATTATGAAATTTTTTGAATTCAACATTCAATCTCTAGGAATTGTCAAAGTTTTTTATAATTACATGTATCTTCATTTTTTTTACGATTTAAGATTAATTCTGTTTAAGTCGGGAGTAATAAACGATAAAATCATTCCAAGAGTTATGATTATAAGTTTCCAATCATGTCCTAATATTTAGAAAAGAAATTCACTTTTATTTCTTTCAACCACCCTTTGATGGAATTGTCAAATTTTGTGTTAAAAGAAATTGTTGATTTTAATTGCATCATAATCATCATCATCATCAGCGAATTATTAAGAAATTAAAAGGGATAATTTATAGAATGGCTAGCTCC
This sequence comes from Heritiera fomes, assembly GCA_032173925.1. Taxonomy (NCBI): domain Eukaryota; kingdom Viridiplantae; phylum Streptophyta; class Magnoliopsida; order Malvales; family Malvaceae; genus Heritiera; species Heritiera fomes. The sequence continues at coordinate 25,038,068 of JAPDPM010000001.1, forward strand.
CTCGTACCCTCTGATTTGCTTCAAGAGATATAAAATGATTTATTAATCAAGCAAAAATGGTGTAAGCAAGATAGCACATCATATATTATCTTAGAATCCTAATTTGACACAAAATCTGACTTTTTTTTTATAAATCTTGTGACTTGATTTTTTCATTTTTTTAAAGAGAATTTCAAATTATAAATTATGGTAACAGCTCGTACTGTAACTATTAATTACTAACCTCTTGTATGTATAATTATAAAAATTAATACAATAATAACAAATTGCGTTGAGGTACAAATAACGTTACAGGTGAAGAAAATTTGTCAAAATTGCAAGTTAAATGAGCTCTCGTACTGTAACTATTAATTACTAACCTCTTGTATGTATAATTATAAAAATTAATACAATAATAACAAATTGCGTTGAGGTACAAATAACGTTACAGGTGAAGAAAATTTGTCAAAATTGCAAGTTAAATGAGCATAAAAAAGAATAATTAATTGGAAAAAACTAAGATTTTTGTCAATTGTCATCAGATTATCACATCAGAATCCTAACCAAAAACAAACAATAGATATACAGCTTCAAGCTTTGACGCTATCACTAAGATTGTGTTTTACTCAAACTCTACCTTTAATTACAAAATTCAATGAAATATAGGTTAATAAAACTAAAAATTACGGTATAAATATAGTCATGAAATAACAGCAGTCACTTATATTCAAAGAAAACATAACTGATGTTATTCTTAACCATATATTCACAGTCCTAAGGCAACTCAAATCGACAAATTGGACAAAACCTACTCTTCCGAAGCCAATTAACAATGCAATGGGCATGGAATAAATATGCGCAAGGTATCCGTTTGGCTTCAGAACCAGTGGATAGATCATCCAAGCAGATTGCGCAGCCAATGGGATTTTCAACAGTCACTTTCTCTAACCCTTCGATGGCTGCCTTACTTGCAGGGATCATTGCTGGGTTCCCATCGACAATAGGAAATGGCAATTGAGCAACCATAACATCAATGTTTACACGCATTCTCAAAACCTTTCGATTCTTGTAGTAATCGTCCTTTGACATGCGACCGGCGCAGGCTGATATTTCATCTATCATGAAATCCTCCACCGGAACGTGCATGGAAACAAGCATGTCATAAATGGCGGATTTAGGATCTCTATTCATGTATTCAAGTTGCACTTCGTGAGTCCTTCTTCGAGTTACACTCTCGTAGGACACGAGGTCTAGTTCTTCATCCTCGTCGCGATCCGAATATGTGAAGGAAGCGTGAACATCAATGGAGAAAATGCGACTCTCCAGCAATTCATCTTCAATTTTTTCCTCGTCTTCTTCCCATACATTACATTAATTATCGCAGATGTCGTTTGACAAACTTGACAACAAATTAAAAATCTAGACAAAAAAAAAAACCACCGAGAACACAAGAGAAAATGGAGAAAAGGAAAGATATAATAGGAGAGAAAAAAAGTGAAACTATCTCTATCAACTTCGTTTAAATAGGACTTTGGAGAGTATCCCATTAATACCTCACTTAGTTTCAAAATTTTTGAATACTTCCCATTTAAATTTTATTTCCCACCCTCTTATATTTTTAATTAATCCCCTTCCTAATATGAATTTTTTCCTCAGTGGTCTACTTTTTTATTTTTGGAAAGGAATCAAATTTGAATCTAACTCAATTTTATTTTTAATTTGATTGTCAAAATCCAGATTTAAAGAAAATAAATTAAAAGCAATCTATTTCAATTAAAAATGCAAATTGAATTTTTTTTTAATTTGAAATTGACCGATTGATATATGCTACTATGAACAAACTCATAGTAGCATATACATTTTTTCTTATATAATTATATTATGTATACGATATACTTGCTAAAGCTTAAAATGTTTGTAATAAAAAAAATCTTTAAGTTGCTCTCAAAAAAAAATCTTTACTTGGTATTTGGAATCTTGGGGCTTGACTAAAATGGCTCATGTAATCACTCTTAAAAAGAAAAATCTAATAGGTAGATTTGTCCATGAATCAAGCGATCCAATTAAGCCTAAAGGTTGGTCCAAATTTTAGAAGGCTTTGGACAAAAATATTAAATAAATGATCAGACTTAGACAGAAAATATGACCCAATCAAAATTCAAACCGAACCTAAATTTTGTTTTTTGAAACCTAATCCAAACCAGCCCCAATTTATTAAAGCAATAGGCAAAGAATCAAGTTATATCTACCAAACAAAATTACTACACAACTCCTTGCTATTATATTGAAAAAGGAGTTAAGATGCAAAGTTAAAGAGTTTTGTGAACTTTCATCTATCACGAGCGTTAATCTAGAAATGTATATAGTTTTCTATGATTTTTTGTTGGAAATAAAAAAGAAGTAAACAAAAAGTGAAGCGAGACAAAGAAAAAGAAAATAGTAGTCTTTAAATAAATATCAACCACTTGAGATTCGAAATTGTTTAAGTATATTTTATTTCTATTTTTTAAAAATGTTTTTATGTTTTTTTAAATAGATTTAATTTTATATCTTCTTCAAAATTTGTAAATATTAGATAAATAAATTTAATGAAATAAAAATGAAGAAAGAAATAAGATTAGAGAATGGACCAAGAATTATTACTTTATCTTTTCTTTTTTTGGTTTATTATTACTTTATCATATAATGGGTAAATATATTAACTAGAAAGAAATTAAAATTTTAATGTCACATCCTGTATACAGCGTATTACATACTTTTCCACACATTTTATATGATTAGGCTGTCTGTGATGCCTTACTTATCTCTTTTCCTTTATTCGATAACTATTTAAAATTTAAATTTATAATTAATTGATAATTTATTTATCGTTTACATCCCCTGTTAAATTTACAACAAAATAGTACTGTAAAAATATGTTTGAACATATAAAATAAATAATTATACTTCCAAGATAAAATCTCGCTGCCTCGGGACACTAAATGCGCAGCCAATAATCCCAGAATGCAATTCACGCAGTCACTAGAAGTACTCTGTAGATGTTAAAATAAAAGGGTGAGCAAATCACGCTCAGTAAGAGAATTGTATGCAAAACTAGATATCCCGAAATCTACATGCATAAAATCTTTATTTTCCTACAGGTGCTCCAAGGACTACTATAGGAAAGATACTATAGTCGGCTAGAGATTCGGATGGAGTAAGGAAGGTATTTTGAAATACGTGTCTTGTCCCGAAACCTAAAAGCGACTATAGGGAGTAATTATTTTTGTTGAGATCAATCCCTTTTCCATATCATTTCTTATTCCTTTCAAAATAATGTTTTTATAAAATAAAGCATTTAAACAAATAAACTGTCATAACGTCTCAAGGTCCGTGAACCTAACCGCTAGACTTTAAGATTCTAGGAGTCGCCACCAACCATTCAAACTTGAGGTGTGATTGGTCACCTATTCAAACTAGGACAAGGTTTGGTCTACGTTCAAAGAATCTAGGGTTCGGGAGTACGGTTATGCGTAGGGAAGGATTAGCACCCCCACAACGCCCATCCTAAAATGGTACCAACTAATTTTGTGATATCTTTAATAATTTTCAACTAAATGGTTTTTAATCTTGTTAAATTCAAATATTTAAATATTGGACAATTTCTAAGAAACTCTCCATCATGCTGGCGGAATTTCTTAAATTTCATTCTCACCTCAAGAGCATCCAAGAAATCTCATTCGTCTTTCTCAGAGAGGCTCCGTCGTCGGATTTGTTAAATCGTTTATGAGATATCTTAATTTTATTTTCCATCTTTTATTCTTATTTTTATCTTCTTTTTATTTCCTTTTTAATTATCCTTTATTTTTTATTTTATTTTTTAATATTATTTATCTTTTGAAAATAAATGTCGATTATTCTTCTTGAAAATTTTCTTTAAATCTTCCATCATGCTGGCGAAATTTAAAGAAAACTTCTCACCTAAGAATTTTAAAATGTCAGCCATTCGTGACACCTTATAATTCCATCATCGGGATAACCTCAACTTATTCTCAATTTATTATTATTATATTTTTATTTTTTTAAATCATTATTCCCTAATTTCTTACTAATATTTATGTTTATTATATTTTTAATAGAGATTGATTATTAATATATATTTATGTTTTTTAGAAATAAATATCGATTATTAATATTGAACATTTACCTTAAATCTTCCATCATGCTGGCAAAATTTAAGGCAAATATTCTCACGTAGGAATTTCCAAAATGGCAACCATTCGTGACACTCAAAATTCCATCCTCGGAATAATCTCAATCTATCTCTATATTTTATAATTTATTGAATTATTTTATTACTTATTATTTATAATTCTAACTATATTTCTCTAAAGGATCTTATTTTTTAAATTCAAATCCCATTATTTAACTAAATTCTAATTACACATGCAAACTAAATTAACACATTATAATATCATCACGCAAGCAAATCATATCATACAAAATTACATACCATGCCAAATTATTTTAATAGATTATTAATATTATCACATAAATTTATATTACTTGAATTAAATTAAATTATTAAATCGTTAAAACATTAAATTGGCATGCAAGTCAAATTGATCAACATACCAATTATTACTAATCCAAATTGGAAGGATGACCTGGAGCCGGGTAATCGATGCAGTGGTGTAGTTGCGGCTGGAGCGTTGGACGATGGCTCAAGGACGATCACAACAGCAGGGGATCCGTTTTGGGGACAACTTTGGAGCAATAACAGTGGCTGCAGCGAGGAAAGTGGCTCGGGCGTGCGGCAACGTCAAACAAATCTGGCGTGAATGACGCAGTAGCAAGCAGGCTATGGGACAGAGCAGTGATGAGAATTTGGAATAGTGAGAGACTTTCGCACCTTACGGCAGAAACGATAACCTGAAGGTACTACAACCGTGGCGAGATGAACCAGCAGTGATCAGCAGTTGCGTTGGGGCAGGCAGGCGATAATGCAGCGATGCAGTAGAGGACCGAATTGTTATAGTAGAAACCGAAAGAAATGGAAAAGGCGGTGATGGCGTGCTAATGATGAAGACAGAAGCGATGGAGATGATGATGGCTATGGTGATCAAACACAATTTCGTTAGAGATGTTTTCCTTTCTATGATTGTGTATCTTTTTATTGTCTATCCCCCCTCAAATCATGAGCCTTGATCCCTTTTTATAGTCCAAAAACTTGTTAGAGTCTTAATATAACTATACTTATTCTAATAATTATCTCCTATTTTATCTATTTTATTCTTATGTTAATCTTAATCTAACTCTATTAATCTAAATAATTATCCTAATAATTTAATTATCCTAATTATCCTATCCTAAAATTAATTTTATTTTCTTTTCTTATCTCTCTTCTTTTATTTTTTTAATTATACCTAAATCCTATTTTAATTTTAATTTCCTAATTAATGTTAATTCTAAATCTAAAAAATTCTAATTTAATTCTAGCCTAATTCTATATTGTTAAATTAAAATATAATGTCACCCAATCCAATTAATTATTTTTACAAATTAAGATCTCGGACAAAATAAGGTTTCTACAGCTGCCCCTCTTTGTGCATTTGCTGTGAAACAGTAGTTGCACAAAGACATAGACACCTATTTTGTCTGACTTCTTCTTTTTTTTTTCTTTTTTTATTTCTTTTTTATTTTTTTTGAACAAGCTCCCTCTAAACAGAAAGGCAGTTAAACTCTAAAAATCTTGTCCAAAAGCTCCCCCTAAACAGGCAGGCAGTCAAACTTTAAAATCTTGTCCAAAAGCTCCCCCTAAACAGGCAGGCAGTCAAACTATAAAATCTTGTCCAAAAGCTCCCCCTAAACAAGCAGGCAGTCAAACTTTAAAATCTTGCTCAAAAGCTCCTCCTAAACAGGCAGGCAGACAAACTTTAAAAATCTTGTCCAAAAAGCTCCCCTTAAACAGGTAAGCAATCAAACTTTAAAAATCTTGTCTAAAAGCTCCTCCTAAACAGGCAGGTAGTCAAACTTTAAAATCTTGTCCAAAAAGCTCCTCCTAAACAGGCAAGCAGTTAAACTTAAAAAATCTTGTCCAAAAAGCTCCCCCTAAACAGGTGGGCAGTCAAACTTTAAAAATCTTGTCTAAAAGCTCCTCCTAAACAGGCAGGCAGTCAAACTTTAAAATTTTGTCAAAAAATTTGGAGGAATCATGCCCGAAGGTCTTATAGACTGTACTCAAGGAACCTTGTCTATAATTTTTTTCTCATGCAATGCATCATGTAGGCAACTACGCATGCCTTCTATCCTATCTATGCAATGTCATTTGTGTAATGACATTCATGCAATATTATTCACACAATCTATTCTATTCATGCAATATTTTCTTTGAAAAGTATTTCAACTTTAACTGTGGCAATAACAAGGCTTTTCTGTATCAGTCCATCTCATTCATTCTTCTCTTTTCATTTGTCATCCTGTCCTTATATTTCCTATTTCTCTTCTCATTTTCTTCTTCCAGTTTTCTTTCCCAATGAAGCTCTTGTCTTCATGCCCTCTTTACCTTATCTTCTCCCTTGTTTCTTCCTTTTTAGTATCCTCCCTATCTGGTCATTCATTTGCTCACTAAAATCTTCATTCACTCTTCCTTATTCATTGGTTTTTCTTGATTTCCAATTTCCATTCATTCATAGGTTTCCTTTTCTTTCATTTTCCTAAATAATATAGGAGTCTTTCACATATTTTACCAAGCAAACATTCATTATCATTTCAATTTCAAGATTAATGCAACACAATTTCTCAATCCCTCAAGTTAAGGATATAGCAAAGAAATGATAGGTGAAAAGAAAAGAGTGGTATTATTCAAATTTTGGACAGATTTAACAAGAAATTGCCAGGCTTAAAAGGAAAGTAGGCTTGAATGAAAAGCAAGAATTTTCAGGATTAAGTTTCAGGTAATAGTATCCAAATAACAACAGTTTAAGCAATTCCGATCAATGAATACAAAATCCCTTTCAAAGGTCCACCTTATCTGATCGTGTTGAGTTCATTAAAATATCCTCTTGCCTCTGTATCATTGACATCTAGCTTTTCTCGTATCCAAGCTGCCTTTTCAGGTTTTCAACTTAGATGCACTCCATTGATCCAAACTGCCCTTTTTGGGTTTTCGATTTGAATCCTCCTTTCATTTTTTTCTCTTTTTTTTCTTCTTTTTTTTTCTTTTCTTCTTTTTCATTTTCATTTCTTTCTTTTTTTTATTTTTATTCATTTCTCTTCATTTTCAACTTCATTGTCCTTGATGAAACCCCTCTTGTCTCTTCTCCATTCTGATTCATGCCCCAACATCAGATATTTCTTCACCCAATTTAATGCTCACATGGATCCAAGAAAGTCTTTGGAATCCCACTTCTTCCATCTAGACGAAATCTTTTTGCTTATCTTGATTTGCTCGTCCTAATTCCATCCAAAGGATCATCATCTCATAGTGTAAGTATGCCTTTATTCCACACATGATTCTTCAATAGGAGTACTCATATTTTATCAAAATGGACTTTTAAGGCACGTAATGTAGGCTCAGGTGAGGATTCATGAAAGAAAGGATAATATAGGCCTAAAATAAGTGTTTCAGGGTTCATCAAACCAAGAATCATTTTTCATGAATCAATTAGGCATTTTGACTTTTGCCCCATTCTAATTTGCTTTCCCTCTCCTTTTTTATTCAAATGTGACTAGGGTTTTCACTTTCTTGATTCAAACCCTCTTTCCTTCTTCATTCTCTTTTTCTTTTCTGTTCTCTTTTTTTTTTCACAAAAGGGTTTTTTCTTTGCCCCACTGATCTTTCATCTTCTATTCTCTTTGCCCCCCAGTGTGGAGGGTGATTCTTGGTAGGTTATATCAAAAAGAATATAATAGGCTCAAAGGGGGTAATCAATGGATAATTTTACTCACGCTTGAAAGGTAATGAAAGAAGGTCTTTTCTCATCTCAATACAAGTACTCTCATTAAAGGTCATCTTTTGAACAAAGACAAACTCATTAGAATTTCATGTAGAGATTCACCTTTACTCGTAACATTCTATAGGTGAAGATTTTAGACAAATATCTTCTATTCTCTTCTTGCTTGAACAATCTTGGCAAACTAGAAATCCATCCAACTAAACAAAGTGGTTCTTTTATAATTGAATTTTACACTCATTGCCATTATCATTATCATGTTCATTATTTGTATACTTTCAAGCTTGGTAACATGTAAAGAATATGGGTATTGGTGTTTTACATAAAAGAACAAGATTGGAACGAGGAATTGAGAAAAATGAATTGTACTGATCTTTTATTGAAATGAAAGCAAATGAAAACTGGCCCAATACATAAAAGAATTCTTAATGCCTTTTGGGCTTAGGCACTCCTACATTACTTAAAAACTGAAAGATTCTAAGAAAACCTAAGACAAATGAAAATGAAAAGGAAAAATCCATTACTCTTGGGTGGCATAAACAATTGGCATCTCATAAACAATCGAATTTCCTAGCTTTGCATCTGAAGGGTACACGAATTGATCAATATCAAACCCTCAATTCCCTTTTTCGTCAACCACATTCACCATTCCCCCAGCATGATCGGGCAATGGGTTACATTGACATCTGGCTCGCCTTTCTTCCCAAAACTTAAAAGTCCAGCTTTGACAAGTGATTGGACTTTCACCTTCAAACCCATGCAATTCTCAATAGAATGACCAATATTGCCGTTATGATAGGCACATTTTGCATTAGGATCATACCACTTTGGGTAAGGAGGTTTCAAGGGCTCTATATAAATAGGGGCAATGAGATGACCCTCTACGAACTTTGGGAATAGCTCGGCGTATGTCATGGGTATAGGGTCTATGGTAACATTTTGGCTAGGTCGGGTGTACCTTTGGTCATTAGGTGGGAAAGTGTGGTTTGTTGAGGTTGTAGGAGATTGTCGAGGGAAGACAAGTTGATATGTGTTATGGGGATGAGTTTGTGGGTAAGATTGAGAATAGGTGTAATTCACTGAGGCTGAGTAAGGGTTATAAGGGTGAGGTGAATTGTTTGAGATAGCTTCTGCATCTCCTTCCTTCTTCAAGAATCCACCCTTCCTACTATCATTCATTGGTGCTTCGATCTTACCACTCTTGATGGCATTCTCAATGGCTTCACCAATTAACACCATGTCTGCAAAGTTCTTAGTTACACTGCTAAGCATACGCTCATAGTAAGGCGCCTTGAGAGTATTCAAAAAGAACATGGTGACTTCCTTTTCAATTAAAAGAGGTTGAACTTGCAACACCACATCTCTCCACCGTTGGGCATATTCTTTGAAGCTCTTGTCCTTCTTTGTAACATCCCAAAACTACTGTATAACATGTTACTTACTCATAAATTATACTTAATTACCGGTTGGGCTGTCTGTGATGCTTAACAACTTCTACTACATTATTATGTAGATATAAATTATTAAAGTCTCTTCCTTAAGATGCAAATACATTCCCTTCTATTTAAAGTAGTACTGTACAACTTTGCTGAATATATAAAAGAATATAACATACCTTCTTATATCCAATCTCAGGAAGGTAAGTCTCTTAGTTCCAATCAGTTATCTGTGGAGTGGAAAAATAAGGAGTGAGCGACAATGTGCTCAGTAAGAAAGGTGTATGTTGCTTTAAAAAAAACAAAACTATATATCACAACTCGTTTATTCTTTTCTTAACAATAACCCAGTAGAAAAGACAGTGGATATATAGTAAACAACTCTCTTACAACACCATTCAAAACACCGACTAATAGTTTACTTTAAAATGTAGTAAACACTATCTAGGATTTCAACAAATCCTCACAATAAACAAAAATTGGTAAGTTGAGACTAGGCAACAATTTAAATCATGCAAAGAACACAAGTCATCCGCTTTTGGGGTGCACCCGTAGGCCATCGCCCCTCACGGCTATCTCATCTAGATGTATGGCCATAATCTGTAGGTGGTCCTCGGGTCCACTTGCCAAGTGACCTCGAGACCGCTGAAGACTTGGCAGGTCCATCAGCCCTGTGACGCCCTAGGGTGCACTCGCTGGTCTATTTGACCCGAGCCATCGCCCTAGTTAGGTCACGCAAAGTACATGAGTGATAATGCATGAACTCATGGCCTAATGTCTCAAAATCAAGTTATCATTTCCATAAAATGATTTAGTTTCCAAAAGGGTTTATAACTAGTAAAACAACCCTCCATTTTCAACAATTTTTATGAAAGAAAGGCACGTTGGGAGCCGGTTCACCCATGGCTAGTTCGCCCAGGGTCAGCTCGCCCATTAGCCAATTCGCCCAAGGGACTACTCGCCCGAGAGTCGATTCGCCCAAGGGACTATTCGCCCGAGAGTCGATTCGCCCAAGGGACTACTCGCCCGAAAATTTGATATTTTCTATTTTCAAAAATAATTAAAATACTTCATTTTTCATTTACGAAATTCCATTTTAAAACCGTTCGCCAGAGCCTACTCGCCCTTAGCAGCTCGCCCTGACTACTCGACAAGACGGAGAATAATACTCGCCCGCCTCATAGTTTTCAAAACACAAGTACGGCTGGCTGATAACAGTTCGCCCGCCTTTTACTTAAAACAAGGTTCGTCCGCCCAAACACTTTAAAAAGGGTTCGCCCGACTATGGCTTACCGGATTTCTCTTTAAAACAAAGGCACTCGCCCAGATCTCAAAGAAAGAGCTCGCCATTGGCTCGCCCGAGTTTGTCTAATACAAAACTACTCGCCCGCCTTAGTGAGTTCGACCAACCAAAGAACTTATGGCGGCTCCTAGCTCGCCCGAAACCAAAACAATTTATCAAACGATGCATGTCAGAAAATAAAATAAATTCCGATATTTTCTTAACGTTTTTACTCCACAGGACATGCATTTGCATCACATACAACTTCCTTACCTCGTCTGATACAGCTTAGCTTCTCGCTCGCCTTGCTCAATTCCCGTCTGCAAAGCATTTATTCACTTTATTAATATTTTCCAACAAGGATTTATATTTATCCTAAAAATATGGCACTTTTGGCGAATTAAGTTCGCCATTCGCCCATCATAGCTCGCTGTCCATTAGCGGCTTATTCGTGCGAGTTCGCCCTTGTAATGGAATACGTTGGCGACTTCTTTTTCTCCAACTCGCCCTACTGGCGATCATCAACTTTACATGGCGACTTCTTATCGCCATTCTCGCCTATTGGCAATCATTTGTTCTCGCCCGCCTGACCACATACTGGCGGACTCATATAAACATTTTCCTAACCTCGTCCCATCCTTTGGGCGAGTACTCACCCATTTTTACTAGCAACTTTCTACTCGCCCGTCGTGTTTCCTTACTCATTCTGGGTTATTTTTCCATCTATTTTCTTATATTGTTCAACAATATTCAACTACAACCAGGCTATGTCTATAATTAAATATCAAGAGAACTGCAAAACTATGAAACTGACCTTTACCAAGTTGCTCCTCCAATAACAGAATGCTTTCTTATCTCTCTTAGCTTTAGTTTGCTTGTTCCTTAGCTCTTCAACATTGGAGGGAAGGTTTGGCTAACTAATAAGGAAGTTTTCATGGCTTGCATTTAAGAAAAACTGAAGGACTACAGTTGAACTTGTAGTGGAACAGAATGGGCGAGACGGATTCTGGAGAGGATGGAGTTCATTTCAATCCATTTCTTCTCTTGAAGCCTCTTTATATAGACATGTTAGTCCAACCAGGACTCATCATCTGTTCCTTATCCCTTCCTTCATCATTACCTCGTCTGGTAGTGCATTAATTCATGAAGAAAATTGCATCAAGAGAACATCTGAACGGCATTAAAACGGGTAGAAAAAGTGCAGCAAAAGACGTCATGTTATTGACTAAATTTTCTCTTCTTCTCGCCAACTTCTTCCAGCCGCCCACGTTGATTGGCTCTCCTTTCTCTCTTTTCTCCATTCGTCTGACAGCCCATTAAATGTTGAAGAATTTCCAGCCAAAGGAACGGCTTGCAGTCAAAAAGGGAACAGGCGACAAAGTCTCTGCACGTTTTTGACTAAAATTTCTCCTTTTATTCTTCTTCTTTCCCACGCCAATGTCAACCACAATTATTAACTTTGTCTTACCTCCATTAATGCTTTCATTCTTAGCATTAATTTCATGGAGACTTTTGTAGTAAAAGATTTCAATTAGAATTCTTTTCTTCTCACACGTTGTTGACTGTGTTTTGTCATGCTTTCCCACAAACTTTTACTTTTATTCAACTTTTAATTTTTCTCAATCCATCTGGGCGATCAACGACCTCGCCAGATTGGGCGAACTGTTATACTCGCCCTAACCAGCAACTTTGGCGTTCTGTTCGCCAACTAAGCTCACCCATTGGCGAACAGCCTTCCTTGCTCGCCCATTGTCGAGCTGTTCGAGGTCCTTGCCCATACATTATCACACATTCTTCCATGCACATCTCAAGTTAAAAAGCATTTCATCCAATGTGAAAATCAATATGCAATATTTACTTTATTTACATTATGAAATTTCGGTTTACAGTAGTATAAAATCGGATTTTACATTCTTCTTTTCCATACCTTGGAGAGATAAGCGGTCAGGAGCCATATTAGACACATGTTTGTATTGAGCTATAAAAGCTCTCGCCAACTCAAACCAAGAGGAAACTCTTCTCCTTTCCAATTGGTTATACCACTTAGCAGCTGACCCAGTCAAGCTGTCTTGAAAAACATGAATTAATAGCTTATCATCCTCTGCATATGCCGCCATCTTCCTACAGTACATGGTGAGATGATCTTATGGGCACGATGTTCCGTTGAACTTTTCAAATTCAGGCACCTTGAATTTTGGTGGAAGCACAACGCCAGGTACCAAACACAATCCTTCAGCATCAACAGGCCCAAAATAGTCAACGCCTTCCACGGCACTTAGTCTTTCCTCTATCAAGCTCAGCTGAGCTTTAGTACCATTATATTCTTCTTTATGCTTCAACTTTTCTAACTCTGTGAGATCATCTAAATTTGGCACCGCCGCTGGGTTTTGAACTTGCATCTGTAAAGGCGTTTTAACAGTACTTCCTTCAGGAACAAAAATAGGGTTGTCTCGCATGCTTTGTTGAGCTTCTTGGATAGACTCCTCTTGATTACCCATATTCTCCTTTCCTTTAATCATGGCTTTTAGCAACTGGGTAATTTCACTCAATTGCCACCTTATCTCTGTATTTTCCCTTTCCAACTTTTCTATCCTAATATTTTGATCCTCTTCCATTATGCGTGCTTGATACCTTGTATGATATCTGTGGAGGGCAGATCGTCTAGTGGATGCAATTTTGATGCCTTGTGCCACAATTTAGTTGAAATTATTTTCAATGTGATGATATGTTTATGCACAAAAATGAATGCATATGGAATGCATTTAGGTCTAGCAATCTCTTCTACATTTTTTGAAGTTTCTTTTTTTTTTTGAAAAACAATGTAAAAAGGAGGAAGTAAAACTTATTCCTTCATGTGTCCTATCTTGGGTTTGAGTCTACATTTCAATCTAGTATGGTTCCACCCTAAGGCTAGGTCTTATGTTTTATTACATGCTAGGCTTGGATAATTCAAGGTCTAAAGGTTCCCAAATTGTTCCTCACTGTTGTCGACACAAGACTAGTAAGGCACCCAATCCTCACCCATCACAGGCTACAAATGGAAAGGTTCAATTTGAGTGGAAGTATTTCGCTAGCCATTGCGGAGGTTACCACCTCACGAGAGCGTAGTTACTATACTTCCTCCTAAAAAGGATGGTGCCCGGGTAGAAGGCTCATGCATGCTAATGCAAGTGATGTGTGTGTGTGAAGGAACAAGACTCCATTTTAAATGCCCCTCAATAAAGATAGCATAACATAGCAAGGAAAAAAACCATTTAATCAAAAATTCAAGATAATCACAAAATTTTCTATTGGCCTGACTCTCTAAAAGTCCCCAGTGGAGTCGCCAAATTGTCATAACGTCTAGGTCCGTGAACCTAACCGCTAGACTTTAAAATTTTAGGAGTCGCCACCAACCATTCAAACCTGAGGTGTGATTAGTCACATATTCAAACTAGGACAAGGTTTGGTCTACGTTCAAAGAATCTAGGGTTCGGGAGTACGGTTACGTGTAGGGAAGGATTAGCACCCCCACAACGCCCATCCTAAAATGGTACCAACTAATTTTGTGATATCTTTAATAATTTTCAACTAAATGGTTTTTAATCTTGTTAAATTCAAATATTTAAATATTGGACAATTTCTAAGAAACTCTCCATCATGCTGGCGGAATTTCTTAAATTTCATTCTCACCTCAAGAGCATCCAAGAAATCCCATTCGTCTTTCTCAGAGAGGCTCCGTCGTCGGATTTGTTAAATCGTTTATGAGATATCTTAATTTTATTTTCCATCTTTTATTCTTATTTTTATCTTCTTTTTATTTCCTTTTTAATTATCCTTTATTTTTTATTTTATTTTTTAATATTATTTATCTTTTGAAAATAAATGTCGATTATTCTTCTTGAAAATTTTCTTTAAATCTTCCATCATGCTGACGAAATTTAAAGAAAACTTCTCACCTAAGAATTTTAAAATGTCAGCCATTCGTGACACCTTATAATTCCATCATCGGGATAACCTCAACTTATTCTCAATTTATTATTATTATATTTTTATTTTTTTAAATCATTATTCCCTAATTTCTTACTAATATTTATGTTTATTTTATTTTTTAATAGAGATTGATTATTAATATATATTTATGTTTTTTAGAAATAAATATCGATTATTAATATTGAACATTTACCTTAAATCTTCCATCATGCTGGCAAAATTTAAGGCAAATATCCTCACGTAGGAATTTCCAAAATGGCAATCATTCGTGACACTCAGAATTCCATCCTCGGAATAATCTCAATCTATCTCTATATTTTATAATTTATTGAATTATTTTATTACTTATTATTTATAATTCTAACTATATGTCTCTAAAGGATCTTATTTTTTAAATTCAAATCCCATTATTTAACTAAATTCTAATTACGCATGCAAACTAAATTAACACATTATAATATCATCACGCAAGCAAATCATATCATACAAAATTACATACCATGCCAAATTATTTTAATAGATTATTAATATTATCACATAAATTTATATTACTTGAATTAAATTAAATTATTAAATCGTTAAAACATTAAATTGGCATGCAAGTCAAATTGATCAACATACCAATTATTACTAATCCAAATTGGAAGGATGACCTGGAGCCGGGTAATCGATGCAGTGGTGTAGTTGCGGCTGGAGCGTTGGACGATGGCTCAAGGACGATCACAACAACAGGGGATCCGTTTTGGGGACAACTTTGGAGCAATAACAGTGGCTGCAGCGAGGAAAGTGGCTCGGGCGTGGGGCAACGTCAAACAGATCTGGCGTGAACTGCGCAGCAGCAAGCAGGTTATGGGACAGAGCAGTGATGAGAATTTGGAACAGTGAGAGACTTTCGCACCTTGCGGCAGAAACGATAACCTGAAAGTACTGCAACCGTGGCGAGATGAACCAGCAGTGATCAGCAGTTGCGTTGGGGCAGGCAGGCGATAATGCAGCGATGCAGTAGAGGACCGAATTGTTATAGTAGAAACCGAAAGAAATGGAAAAGGCGGTGATGGCGTGCTAATGATGAAGACAGAAGCGATGGAGATGATGATGGCTATGGTGATCAAACACAATTTCGTTAGAGATGTTTTCCTTTCTATGATTGTGTATCTTTTTATTGTCTATCCCCCCTCAAATCATGAGCCTTGATCCCTTTTTATAGTCCAAAAACTTGTTAGAGTCCTAATATAACTATACTTATTCTAATAATTATCTCCTATTTTATCTATTTTATTCTTATGTTAATCTTAATCTAACTCTATTAATCTAAATAATTATCCTAATAATTTAATTATCCTAATTATCCTATCCTAAAATTAATTTTATTTTCTTTTCTTATCTCTCTTCTTTTATTTTTTTAATTATTCCTAAATCCTATTTTAATTTTAATTTCTTAATTAATGTTAATTCTAAATCTAAAAAATTCTAATTTAATTCTAGCCTAATTCTAAATTGTTAAATTAAAATATAATGTCACCCAATCCAATTAATTATTTTTACAAATTAAGATCTCGGACAAAATAAAGTGTCTACATAAACTAATATTCATATATTCTTTAAAAAAAGAATATTAGTTTAAATAAATCATAATTCTCATTTAAGCCATTTCACATGTCACTGTCTCAATCATAACAGCAAACTACTCCATGCAGCATAGTAAACTGTTAGAAATCATATTTCTTTTCATATAAATACATATTCATATACTTTTTCATTTAAACACATCTTCCATGTCACATATCATTTCATATTTCATAAAAGTGGAGACTAAGGCATCACCCAGAATATATCATGCTAGAGAGAAAGTACCCCGTAGGGCAATAATAATCATGCCAGATCTATGGCCATAGTCTAGGGTAGTTCGCAGTCAAACACTGATCAGGTGTCAACTGAGACTAAATACATATCACATGTCACATATCACATATCACATATCGACATGATATGAGGCATAGCAGTCTCAAAACAATATTTTCATAGTCATATCACCTTTATGGAAATAGTTAAAATCAGTAAATCTTCAATCAGTCTATAAAAGATTTTTGTAAATTCATATAGTAAATATTTATTGAAAATAATTTATAAAATATTCGCTTTCCATCTTTTCATCTCATGAACCATATCATATGATGTAAAACATGTAGGAAGAATATTCTATATTCTTACTTTCAGTAAAATTGGTAACATGAATATTTAATTAATATTTTTTGGTATATTCATGTTTTATGAAAAATAATAAATTTTTCATTTCCAAGGCTAGGAAATCAGCAAACCATGTTGTTAAATATTTTTAGAAAATATTTTAGAAATTTTCAGCAGCATAACGACTGCTATTACCCTAGCCCTCTTGCAAATTAAACATAGTTCCATATACAGCAAACAGCCTCAATTTCACAGATTCTAATGCATTCCATTCCAAAAATATTCTTATTAAATTATATGCATAATAAATATGCATTCGAAATATCACTACAACTTACATACGCATCCCTTACCTATATAGTAAAATCAAGCTCTTTGAATGCACCACACGAAATCCGTTATTCCCGGGCTGCAAACAATTCCATCAAAATTATTAACTACTTAAATACTTATTTTTTAAGCTATTGTTTAAATCTAAATGCAGCATCTTTAAACACTGCAAATATTTTTGCAGTATAATTTCTACTGGTAATATAACATAACTTCCTCGTTTTGTGTCGAAATTTAAATCTGAGGATACCAGCAGACTCCTTGCAGTTTCCACAGTCTAAATTTACCCTCAAACTATTAGAAACAGCCACAAATTCCACCCTCTATCATGACTGAATATGGTAGGTGGTGATTGTGTGGGATTTTCAACAATCTAATGGCTAAATCATGTTCTATTAGCTCATTCATCATTTTGGCATGCATTTCATGCATGAAAGCTCAAGAATTCCCTATGTTCCATTAATGGCCTAAACCCCCTTCACATGGCATCATCTTATTTAGCTCAATTTAATTGATTCTAATGGCATAATCATGCTTAGCACACTTAAAACTATATAAATCTACCGTTGGTTTTAAAGAAATCACAAGGAATGGTAAGCTTACCTCCTTTGGCTAAAACTTTGAGGGTGTATATCTCCTTGTATGATGGCTTATAAGATGAGATTTTGGTGTAGAAATGTAGTGGAGAGAAAGAGGATCAATTTTGGTATATAAATTGTATCAAAATTTCAAGTAGTTTAAGAGATCTAAACTCGGAAATTTTCTTTCTTTCTTTTTTGCTTGGAAAATGGTGTGGGCTGTTGGAGGAAGAAGGTAAACAGTGGCCTTCAGCTGCTGACTGGGCTTTAAAGAAAATTCTGTGATTTTACAAATTACCAAAATACCCCTAATTATACAAAATTGGACAATTTTGCCCTTACGGTCCCGTTGACGTAAAAACCGTGTAAACGTGCTCCAAATTTTCAGATTTCAGCTCCAATTAGTCATATTAATCATATCTTGATTATTGCAAGTGGTTTTGTTAACCCGCAGTGCATGGATAGTGACAAATTACGGTTTTACCCCTACGACCCGCTAGAGAATTTTCTGTTTTTATGACTGTTTCGAAGAATCCTTTGACACTATGTTGAAGTACTTTTCATGTAGAATAACATGATATTTTTACTTTGTCCCAATTCCTTTTAGTTTGAGAGAAATTTACAAAAATACCCTTGAGATGTATTCGTCATTTTCGAATTTGTTTGCCAACAACTTCAAACACTGAAAGTAACATAATTTCGAATCTCTAAAATTTTCTCATTATAGTCATTCCATCATTTGTACATTGTTTACACATTCGTACTTTCATCTAGGTATGAAAATTTCAAGTGGGGGCCCACATCCTTTTATATTTCCAATTTATAAATCTTTAGAAATAAATCATTTATTAATAAATAAATAAATAATTGTATATGTACAGTACAAAATAACTGGGTCTCACATTTAATTATTATGAAGAAATGTAAAGTATTATTATTTTTTTATTTTAAGCTGAATTTTAAAATTAGAAGTAAAAATGATGCTTTTGTTTCCTTTTTTCAAAAATATTATTTCCTTTTTCAACAAATACATTTTGGTATAATAGTATTGAGTAATAATTTTGGATTTATTATATTAATTTTTTAATTTCTTTTAATTTTATACAAATTTTGATGGAGGATCATATTCTCACCATTTTAAAAGTCAGATTATCATAGAACAATTTAAATATTAAGGATTAAAATGAAACTCTTGAAATATCTCCTAGAGTTTATAAATTTTCAAAGTTCTTTATCAAACAAAGGAATTGATTTTAAATTATTAAATATATTGATTGAAGTGAATTTTTCTCTTAAAATACTTCGTTAAATCAAACTCTAAGGATTAAATCTTACATTAAAAATTGATATTCAATTTGCATAAAATAGAGGGTATCTTATTATAATGAAGATTTAAAAGTAAAAAATATTTTTAATATTTTCCATTCACACACATCTTAATTTTTTATTGTACTTGAAAATCTTTAAAAAAAAAACACTTCCTAAACATTTTGACTGAAATGATATTAACCCAACGTTTAATTGGTAATATACATAGTTAATGGCATGAGATTTAGTTGCTCATAAACTCTTAATTATTGTTATACGCATTTGATAAATTAACCTATTAAGAGTTTTCTAAATAATCATTATTCAAAAAATTATTAATAAATATACGTGAGCATATATATATATATATATATATATATATATATATATATATATATATATATATTATTATTATTAATTTCTAAGTTGATCCAAATTGATTAAAAAAAAAGATTGCAATTTGATTAAAATGATGTTGAAAGCAAAGTTTACCCATATATATAATATGGTATTATGACATCTAATTACTCATGAACTCTAATTAATTTTACCTTTATTTGATAAATTAATTCACTTAGAGTTAACTAAAGACTCGTTATCCAAAAAATTACATTCTATGACAATATTTTAATACAATTAAAACTCTTTTTCTTTTTATAAAATTAATCATTAAAAATTTTAAAATTATAATGAATAAAAATATTTTAAAATAAAAATTTAATAAACAAAAATTGGATTTATGTATGATGCACTAACAGTATATAGTTTCATACACCGTCAATGCATCAGAGATTGACACCTCGTCAAAAGTTCTTATGAGCAAATTAAAAAAATTTATTTATATTTACTTTTAAGAGCTTGGCATATTTTTTAATTTACCAATTGATAAGGTGTCAACTTTTGATGCATTGACAGTGTATAAAAACTATACACTGACAGTACATCATATACAAACCCAAAATATTATTATTCAAAAGTTTAAATTGTGCTTTTTTATATAAGTATATAATTTATTAAATTACAGATATAGTCATATTGGTAAAGAGTTCTAATAATGCCTGAATTGTCATAAATGGCCTATTATAAGTCAATAAGATTTTGACTTAGTGGTAAGAATGAGGTCTTGAGACCATTAATGAGTAAGGTTCAAATTTTACTAAATATGTGAGTTATATGTTAAATACCGTTTATGATAATATATATATATATATATATATATATATATATATATATATAAAGGAAAATTTTAGTTGAAACACATAATATCAAATGCAGATATCCTTTTTCAGTTATCTTTACATACAATAACATAATTAAGGATGATGAGCAAAAAAAAAATAATATAATTAAGGTAGAGAACTAAAAAATGAAAATCTACTTGAAGTAGTAAGGAAGGTTTAGGACATAAAGGAGGAAGTAGGCCCAAATGACACCAGAAATTCCTCCAAAGAAAAATCCGCCGGTGAAACTAGCCCATCCATCAGCCGTCTGCAGCTGATCCGGCTCCTTCTTCCGCCCTGTCAAGGTTAAAGAAGGCGCCGTGGATGGCTCTCCTTCCTTAAAGGATGCAACGCCATAAATCGTCAAGCAAATGCTTAATATAACCACGAGGCCGGCGGCTGCCAGACTTCCTGCTCCTCCGGCCACCGGGGTGTTCCTCAAAGGCCCCGCTTTTACAAATGGTCCTACGAGGAGGAACCCATGAGCCAGGCCTACTTCAATGCCCCTTAGAAGTGGGCTCACTGCTGTCCTGTAAGCCGGAAGGTTGGACAGATACCAAGCAATCAATGGGCTAGAAGTGACTGGGGTTTCTAGGCTTCCGATAAACGGGTCACCATTGATGGGCTGAATCACTTGGTAAGTTGGCTGCAAAATTTATACCAACCCACGTTAGTCCAACAATAAATTTTATAACCGGATATATGGGATTTGTTGTTTGTGTGTTGTAATTCATTCTTAATCATCCTATATGGAGGTTAGTCCAATAAGATTTCTTCTTTTTTTGAATAGTACATATATAAAGTTATAACTATAATCAGTGTATTATATTTCATTAATTAAAAATTTAATAAATTGATAAATACAAATAATAACAACAAACTAAATAAATAATTAATAAATCAAACTCAATCTCATATTTAATGAAATTCGAACATAAAATCTCAAATAAAAAAGCTAAAATATATTTAATAAACATGGCCTTCCAAGTAGAGAAATATTAACTATTAAACTTGAGCATGAACCTTTACTTTTCCAAAAGGACAAACATCATTTTCAAGAAATAAAAAAAAAGTGGTCAAAATTCACCTCTTCAGTTAATAAGTCATATATATAAATAAATAAATATATATATATAGTAATGAGAGAGAGAGAGAGAGTGAGTGGTGTGCGGTGTATGGTGTATGGTGGGTATGTAGTGAAGTGATTAGTGAAATATAAAAGAATAAAGCTGCTTGGCAACTTCAATGGCCAGTGGCCACCCACAAGCTGAATGCTTGTACACTTAGCTTGACTTTCACTTTCCAGCACATTTTTGGCCAAACAAATGAAATCTGGATGCTGCCCACGTTCTGCCCTCTTGCTTTTTGAAGTTATCTCTATCAATTATTAGTTATTACCCTTTATTCACCAAATCAAATACTCGCCATAAAGATTGCATAATCAACCCATTTTCCACTTCCCCTTTTAAATAAGGCTAAATTCCTGTGTTTCAAAAAAGTTACACTTCTGCAACCAAAAAAAGGTTACACTTCAGCTTGCATGCATGTGACAATATTGACTTCTTGGCAGTTGGAAGGGTTCTATGGCTTCTGATAACACCAATTAGGTCATGTTTAATATGCATATTAAACGTTATTTCATTTCATTATAATTACATTTTTTTCTTGTAAAATGTAATTTCCTCAGGAAAAAAAAGCGACCTACTGAAATTCTAGATTTTAAAGAAGAGCAAAAGAGAAAGAATAATTGCGTTTGCACGGAGGAAACAACAAAAAAGAAAATGAAGTAATAAAATCCAAAAAAGAAAAGAACAATACATTTTTTTTTTTAATTTGAAAAGTGATTAGTCTGAAATCAGGGAATGATGACTCGAGCATTTGCAATTTTATGGGGACTTTTTTTTTGGTACATAATTTTATAGGGACTTAACCAATATTGAAGAGGTACCTTTTCAGATTGGACGGCTCTGACGAGGCTGAAGGAAGATTGCCTCCTCGAAGGCAAAATTCTAAGTGGAGAGGCTGATGGGAGACCCGTGGTGGGTGAGACCAACGACCTTGAAATTGGTGAAGTGAAGCTTGACTTGAGGTGGCTGGCCATGGGGGAAGCAGCTGCCATGGCTATATATGCTATTCAATAAGGGAAACAATACCAGCAGTAAATGCAGGTTTTTGAGAGGCCAAGTGCAGTCCATGCATGAGTCTGTGTTTAAAGGCTGTGGCATGTGGCTCTTGATGCACAATCTTTTTCTTTGGACTGAAATGTACTAACATCTTATCTCTTATCCGAACTTTTGTTTGGTTTGAGTGTTCTCTATTTTACTTGTATAATTGCAAAAATGAATTAATTTTTTTCTTTGAATCCAATTATAAATCTACTAAGAGATGAAAGGTTGTGCATTTCATTATACCAACCACATCTATCTCGGAAAATTATTTTGGTTTTTTTGTCTCTAGATGAAAAAAAAAGGAAAAATTGGATTTTAATAGGTATGAAAGTAAATAATTCTTTTCAAGGATTATATAGAAAACATGCAACTGATTTAGATAATAAAAATATAGCATGGGAAATTCTATATTAAGGTCAAAATTTTTTACATTACTATAAGGTTAACATAAAGCACATCCCAAATGACAAAATTCATTTCTTTACTCAATTATTTTGTTTATTTATATTTTTTTTATCAAACATTATAAACTTTTTTATGATTGTAGTTAATTAATTAATTAATTTATTTAATATTTAATATTTTTATATGGATTATTATTCAATATATTGTCAGTTAAGTTTTAAGACTTCACAAGCAAATGTAGAATGTGACACATATCCCACTTTATTTATAATTTATTTTTTTAATATTCTCTAAAAGATATGTATCGGTATCTTAACCCCGCTTATGGAGTCTAAAAACTCTATTAACAGCGTAACAGTGTATCGGATAATAATTCTCATTGAATTTAATTTTTTTTATAATTTTTTAATTAGTATTTGATTTTAAATTATTTTTAATTGTGTATTCTACGTATGCATCAAAATTTTTAATACATTGTTCAATATGTATTTCAAAAATATTTTTATAATTTTATTCTATTTTTAAAATTATTATAAATTAAAATTGTTACTGTGCATTGTAGTTTAAATCTAATTTAATATAAGACTGGTTTTACACATGATGCATGAAAATACATTAATAAATCAATAAATTTATATATAACATATTTTTATTTGAAACTTTATAATATAAGTTATTAAGTTTATGAAAAAGCCAACATTAAAATCTTTATTTTTTTAATTTTAATGGCTTAATACCCAACTATACTCTCAACATTTACCACAAAATAGAATTAAACCTTCAACATTTAATTGTATAAAAATTAGTCCATTAAGTTTTATTTTAAACAATTAAGACCCAAACGTTTCAAAGTAATACAATTAAGTACATTTTCATTAAATTCCTCTGATTGCCGTTAAATTTTAATTGTTATGCAGGGTAACGGTAGTTAAAGAATTTAACATAAAAATACTTAATTCTGTTAGTGTGAAATGTTTTGATTTTAATTGCTTAAAATAAAACTTAATGGACTAATTTTCATGTAATTAAACTTGAGTGCTTAATTCCATTTTGTGGTAAATGTTGAGGGCATATGTAAGTATTAAGCCATTTTAATTTGTATATTTCAATACAGTAAAATAAAATAAAGTATGTATTAGATAATAATCTTATATTAGATACAGTTATTTAATTTTTGTAAAAATTAAATAAAAATAATTTTATATAAAAAGTTCATATCATATCAAATTTTAAAGCTAAAATCATTAATTTTGATTAATTATGAATAAAGAATTATTGTCTCATATATCAATAATATGTAGAAAATTTTAAGTTTCTAGATTGAAAATCTTAATTCAAACCTAAAAATTATTGAAGGGTGAAATATTTAGATTTTAAAAAATGAAATAGATAATTTATTTAAAGAGATAATTGATATTTTTTTAATTTTAATATATATAGATGTCTATCTTTTAAAAATTTGAAAAAAGATAATTGAATTTTTTAATATATTTTAAGATAATACACTTATCAAAAGTTTGAATTATCATGTAGCATATTATATTTTGGATGAAAAATTTTAGATTTTATACATTTATATAAAATAAGATTGAATCAAATTTGCACAGATAAGATTTGAAATTGTTCATTTTGACCAGTAAATCAAACTTTCATATGATAATATTTAATTAATAATTAAAAATAAATAAAAAAAAGATCTAGAACATTTACTTGTCCCCTTTATGAAAATGACGTTCTTGATTTTCTTCCCCTTTCGCATGAAAAACAATTTAGCCTTACATCTTAATTTTCCGGAAGAACACCACCTATAGTGTTTAGTAGAGAAGTCTAATGGAGAAAGCCCAAACCTGTTCTTGACCAATCGTTCTCTCATGATAGTGACGATTATACCATTGACTTATTAGTCTTTAATTTGTACAATAGTAGATTAGTAGTTTTAACTTTTGGATTCTACGTACCTATAGCTACTATTCTGGAACACTTTTGAAGATTAATTAAAATAATGTATTAAATGTTATAATTAATGTAATAAATTTTAATATATTAAAAATAAATTGTTTGTTTTAATTTTTTATTGAATTTGTTATAATTATTTGACTTAATATCCAATTATATCATTAACATTTATTACAAGATAAAATTAAGTCATCATCGTTTAATTAAAGTGAAACCAATTCATTAATTGCTAAAAAAAAGTGAAATCAATCCATTAAATTTATTTTAAGCAAATAGGCTTAATACTCAATTATACCTTCCATGTTTACCATAAAATGGAATTATATTTAATTGTATGAAAATCAATCCTAAACGTTTCAAAATAATAGAATTAAGGATATTGAGTTAACTTCCTGTAATATCATTAAGTTTTATTATTGTGCAAGGATAATGGAAATAAAAAAAATAGAAATGTACTTAATTATGTTATTTTAAAACGTTTAGGACTAATCTTCATGTAATTTAATGTTAAGGGCTTGATTTCATTTTGTGGCAAATGTGAATAGTATATTTCGATATTAAACCTAAACAATTAAAACTCAAATGCTTCAAAATAACAAAATCAAGTACATTTTCATTATATCTCTCGAACCATTTAACGAAAATATATTTAATTCTGTTATTTTGAAGCGTTTGGGTTTAATTGCTTAAAATAAAATGTAATAAACTGATTTCCATGCAATTATACGTTGAGATCTTAATTTCATTTTATGATAAATGTTAAAGGCATATATAGGTATTAAGCCAATTTTTTTTTAAAAAAACTCTATTTATTTTGAAAGAAAAATTTCATGTAAACTTCATTTTAATTTTCACGTAATCACAAATATCTTCATCTATTTTATCGTATGAGATTAATCATGTTTTTTTTACATTTATTTAAAGTTTTTTTTTGTAAAAAAAGATTGGTAAATTCAAAAAATAACATCAGTATAATTAATCTAATGTTATTAAGTAACGCCCATACATTTTCAAATGGAAGTAACAAAACAAAATAAGTTGGCCTTGGTATTTTCTTCAATTACACCTAAATTTTTTATTGAAAAAAGTATACCTTATATATAAATATATTATTTTGTTTTATTTTATTCCAATACCACGTGTGAGAATGAAAGGAATCAAAGAACATTCGCAAATTCCAAAATTGACTGACGGAGTCCAAACTGGAGACTATTTCCTATTTCATTCAAATCTCATTATCTTTTCACTTCATCTTTAAGCCGCCATCGTTTTTCCACTTTTACCCCTCTATTTTATAAAAAAAGAAAATAAAAGAATTGTTTTCCGTTTAACCCTTTGATCAATTTATTAATTAAAAAAACAAAATACAAAATTAATCAAAGCCTGATCAATGATGATCATCTCCCTCTCGGAAAAGAAATTTCGTTAGGGAAGTATCAGAATCCTAACTGACAACAACACGGTGTCGTTTTCAGTCTTTTAGTGGACATAGCGAGACCGTCTATTTAAAACCAACCATAAGCTGTTTCTCGTTTTCATTGTAGTTTCTGATCGTTGCATTGTTGTTGGTTTTTCTTTGTGTTCTTGTATTCTTTTTAAAGACTCGAAGCACGAAACGCAAAAAGAGAGAGAGAGGGAGAGGAGGACTGGAGCAGACATGGGGTTAATTGTAGAAGGAGAAGAAGGAAACGACGTCGTAATGGTGCCGCCGTGTAATTTTTCTATGGTGGAAGAAGGCATTTACAGATCTAGTTTACCTCAACGCTCCAATTTCGCCTTCTTAGAAACCCTAAATCTTCGATCCATCATGTAAGTTTGTTTTTTTTTTTTACTTTTTATTTTTGTAAAAAAATTCTATTTCGGTTTTGGTTGCATGAATGAAGCGATTTTTTTTTATGTCGCATTGATAATGGTTTTTTTTCTATTGTTTTTCACTTTTTGGAGCTTTAATTTTCGTATTACAGCCATCGGTTATCCGAGGAATTAAGAGGAATCTTTTTTTTCAAAAGTAAATTCTTGGCTCTTTTTTCCTGCTTGGTTGTTGAGAAAATTAATAGAAAAAGAAAGGTTGAAAGGAATATATAACTAAAAGTTTTGACATGATGTTATATTTTATGTGTTCTGAAAAATAGAAATAAATTAATTTGACGAGTGACCAGTGAATATGCCTTCTTGAAGTTGGGGAAAATAACTTTTTTTTTCTTTTTTAATTGGAACAGATATTTGTGTCCAGAGCCCTATCCCGAGGAAAATTTGGAGTTTCTTCGATCTCATAATATCCGGCTTTTCCAATTCGGGATTGAAGGGAAAACGGTATTTTTCCCTACGTTTTCTTCTCTGCTTTTACGGCTATTTACAGAGTTTTTCATATACTGATCAACGTTAACATGTACTTATTGAATTTGTGTAATTTGCGTCTTTGAATATATGAAGTTGAATCTTTTGCCTATCTAATAAAATTTCTTGAGAGTTTTGGGTCACTGATTAGTGAAGTATTCAAGTTCAGAGTCAAACTAGCCATATTGAAACTTGGTCAATTTGTTTACTTCTTTGACTTGTTAGGTGATAGCAATTTCGGCTAAGAATGTTGAATGTGCAATATGGGTAAATCATAATTGATTCAAGAAAGTCAACAATATCTTATCTTAATCTTTATGATATGATATTTCTGTCGCTGATGCTACTTCTGATTCCAAATAGCTGACTTGGGTTTTTTTTTTTGTTGCTTATTATATTGTTTACTATTCCTTTTACAGGAGCCTTCTGTTGATACTCTCAAGGATGCCATCAGGAGGGCTCTCGAGATCTTAATTGGTACTCAATTCATAAACCATAGAATTGGCCCATTTAGTGTCATTTTTTTCTTTTACCGGCATGTTTGACCTTATGGATTTTGAGATACATTTTACTGTTTGTTCACAGATGTCAGAAATCATCCTGTTTTGATCCATTGCAAACGTGGAAAGGTAATTTGTGTTTCTGATAAGTTTGAATTCAATGGAAGTTAACAACTCTATGGCTTTTTGTGTGCAGTGTTCAGTTATTTGTGAATGATTTCGCTAATTAACATTATGATGACCTTTGCATTTTTCACTCTATGCAGCATCGCACGGGTAGCCTTGTTGGTTGCTTGAGAAAACTACAGAATTGGTGCTTGTCATCTGTCTTCGAGGAGTATCAACGTTTTGCTGGCATCAAATCCAGGACTACTGATTTGAGATTTATAGAGACATTCGATATCGCACGCCTGAGGCAATGTCTCCACAGCCTCATTTATCAGTACCAAGGATATGGTTCGAAAAAGAGGCGGTTGCTATACAAGGAAGTGACTGTACAGAAGTCCCAAATAACTTCGCTTTAGAATATCCACACATTGGTTAAACTCTTCACAGTTAAAGATGGGTTTTTTCACAGTCAATTCATTACTTAAAAATGGGTCTTTCAATTGGCTTATACAGCTTTTAAAACGTAAAGTACCTTTTGGTTCGTTTGTTTACTTCTCTTTCCAATTTAGTTCTTAGACATGGGAGCAGTTTGGCAAATCCTAATTGAATTTTCCAGGTTGTGTAGTTCTTTTGGCATTTATTAAAATTTTTACAGGGAAAGATCAGTGAAGAATTTGATCTCCCTTTATATATATGAATCCATGTCTTATTGTTCACAGATTTGTTTCAAGAAAAGGTGGAGGGCCGTATCTGCCTTGTCAAATGTTCAGTCATTAAATGTTTTAATGTGGGCCTTCTTAGGCACTTTTTATTATTTATTTATCCGCTAGTACTTTTTTTATTTTATGAAAATTTGATTATATTAGAATTGAGGGGCGGCGCGTAAGCATAAGTTGGGCTTTCAGATATTCTCACGCATGTATGCGTGGGTGGCGCGTAAGCATAATCAAGCCCCCAAAACTTTTAAATATCTTTATGTAAAAAAAAATGAAGATTAAAATTATGGATTATTAACCTATCCACTGTCAGTGGAGTTTTTTAACTTCACAAGCGGGATTAGAATGATGACATGTGTCTTTTAAAAATATTAAGAAAATAAAAAACAAATAAAATGAGACACATGTCATCATCCTAACTCTGTTTGTGGAGTTAAAAAATTTCACTGACAGTGTATAGGATAATTTTCCTAAAAGTATTTATTTATTTATTTATTTTACCTATCAATCATTATTCACTAACACTTAAAATCAATTTTTCACAAACATTAAAGTCATAATTATAAAAACTAAAAAATAGCTTTCTATTATGCAAGAGAAAAATAGCTTTCTAAACTCTTAAAATCATTTGGTTTGTTACAACTATAAAAATTTTGTTTCTTTCAAAAAATTGTCTCTCATAATTTTACAAAATGATTATTTATCTGATGTATTTTGTTTCCTTAAACATTTGTTTATGAATTGATAAAAGTTATAAATTTATAATTTTCTTGTTTTTTATTAGCATATTAATTGCATATATATTTTATGTTTATAAAAGCATAAAAGATGATACCAAATAAGTCTTGTAATTTTACTCAAAAAACAGATATAAGTCTCTAATCTTTTATTCAATAAAATTAAAGTTATAAACTTTTATTTGTTGTAATTATAATCTTAACGGTATAAAATATTCCATTGAAAATTATTCACTCAATTTTAAGATTTAATATATATAATTAAGTTCATAACTTTAATTTCATGCAATAAAAGATTGGGAATTAATTTGTATTTTTAAAGTAAAATCTGAGAATTTATCTGGATATTAAACTCAAAACATAATGAAATAACTCAAAACAAAATATATAATTTTAAATTTTTAATTAACCTCTTCAAAATCAAACATCAAGATCTGCTACTCTATTTGTATTTGTTGTTTTTTTTTTTGGATAAAAAAGGAACGTTAAAGAAGACAATTACAGCATAAAACCACGAGGAAACACAATTCCTCTCATATCAGCTTCCAGTAAACTACACAATTCAGGAGGAGGAATAGTAAGCTTTTCAAACTCTATTTCCAGATCGCATGCCATCTTTGCAAGTTTGTCAGCAGCAAAGTTGCCTTCCCTAAAGGTGTGTCTAAGCTTTACTTTCCAAGCTCTCCCAAGAAGCTCACGAATGTCAGCAACCAAGCAACCCAGAGGATGAGTATCAATTTCTGAGGAGTTGATCAGGTCAATAGCAATTCTAGCGTCAAGTTCTCTAATAACCAACCGAAATCCTTCCTCCCAAGCAAGAATTAGACCCATTTTGAGGGCTTGCAGTTCAGCTGCCATGTTAGAGCAGATTCCCAAATATGCTTGAAACCCAATTAACCAATGACTATTGATGGAACGAATAAGACCCCCTGCCCCCTGCCCCTGCAACACCTGGATTCCCTCTGGCCGCCCCATCTGTATTCAATTTAACAAACCCAGTCGGTGGGGGGACCCAACTTATAAAGATTTGTGATTCATTTTTAGATATAGTTTTAACCAAACTGCTCTGTACTTCTACCGCAGTTCTGCAAGTGTCCAAAACAAATCGATCCACATTTGCTGCATGCGTGGAAGTAGAATCAAAAACTATAGAGCATCTCTTGGTCCAAATTCTCCAACCTATTGTAATAAAGAAACAGCGCCAGTCCTTTGTTGCATCAAGTTCAACAGTTCTCCCTGTAAGGTTCTCTAAAAGCCAATCTTCTATTGGAACAGAGAAGAAATTCTGCCAATACGAACAAGGAATAACCGCTTTCCAAACTGCAGAAGTAAATGAGCAATCTCGAAGAACATGTAAGATGGATTCTTCAGCACTCCCACAAAGAGAGCACTCTGTTGTATTCGACAAACCCCATTGAAATCTCTACTTATTTGTTAAAATCCTGCCCTTCATAACCAACCAGATAAAACATAACCACCTAGGAGGGGCTGGTAGTTTCCATAACCAGCTCCAATTAATTTCTTCATATGAATGTTCCCTCTGACAGATTTTTAAATATGCAGATTTAGAATTGAATTGACCATCTAAACAAAATCTCCAAATCCACTTGTCATCCACAAACGTCACTTTAGAAGTGGGAACACCCATAACCTGACAAGCTATATCTGGAGGAAGGTAATCAAATAAAAAATCTATATTCCAGTCCCTATTGTCCTTCAGGAAGTCCCTAACCATAGCATCCTGATTACTTGAGGGAATATCAATGCTAGAAATATCAATTAAAGGTTTATCCAGCCAACAATCCTTCCAGAAGAAAGTAGAAGCACCATTACCTATCCTCCATTTTAATCCCTTAAACAACATCTCAAAACCGTGCAACAATGCCTTCCAAGTATAAGAAGAATTACTCATCTTAAAATTTCTGGATTTAAGGAATCTCACCGCAACACCTTCCACCCCATATTTAGCTTTTAAGATCCTAACCCAAAGACTTCCAGGCTCCATTAAAAATCTCCAGGCTATCTTCTGAATGAGTGCAAGATTATTGTTTTCCATTTTTCTCAAACCCAAACCACCAATTTTCCTTGGGACACAAACATCATCCCAACTCACCAAAGCAAGACCACGTTTATCGTCCTTACTTCCCCATAAGAATCCTCTGTTCATTTTGTCCAAGGCACCAAGAACAGACTTCGGTAAAATAGTGCTCATCATGTAATAAGAAGGCACTGTAGCAGTGACCGAACTGATCAATGTAACTCGCCCAGCCATGCTCAACAGCTTCGATTGCCATCCCTTTAGCTTCCCACAAACTTTATCTACAACCTCCTGATAAGTTTTCTTTGTGACTCGCCCATGAATAAGAGGTACCCCAAGATACTTTCCTGGATCTCTTGACACTCCAATATGAAGGATTCTACTCACAGCCTTAACGTTCCTGGATCGGGCTTTTGGCGAAACAAATATCTTCGATTTATCTAAGCTTACTCTTGCTCCAGAAGCTTCACAGAATTTTTCAATTACAGATTTAATAACTTCCGCTTGAGTTACAGAGGCTGTAGCAAATAGAAAAATAACATTAGCAAAAAATAAATGAGATATACTAGGGCCATTTCTTCTAACCATAGTTGGTTTCCAACTGCCAGAGTTAACCTCATGTTGAATAAGACTCCCTAGTCTCTCCATGCACAACACAAATAGATAAGGTGAGATTGGGTCCCCTTGTCTAAGACCACGCTGAGCAGAGAAAATTTTTGTCATTTCACTATTCCATAGGACTGACATTCTAGCCCCAGAGACACAATTCATAATAAGATTAACCCAATTCATCGAAAATCCAAAAACAATCAGAGTATCCTTCAAAAAGTCCCATCGGATTCGATCATATGCCTTCTTTAAATCAATATTAATAGCCATTAATCCATCTTTCCCCTTCGATCTACGAATAGTATGAATTAATTCCTGGGCTATCAAAACATTATCTGAAGCTTGTCTACCCGAAATAAAGCTAGTTTGAACTGGAGCAATTAGATCATCCATAAAGGGCCTCAATCTATTCATTAAAACTTTGGTTATTAAATTATACACAACACAACATAAAGATATTGGCCGAAATTGTGTAACCAATTCAGGGGAACTGACCTTAGGGATGAGAGTAAGCAAGGTAGCGTTCAATTGACTAGGGAAGTATCCAGACTCCAAAGCTTGACACACTAGCTCTGTCAAATCTTTTTTAAATAACTTCCAATAATTCTGAAAGAAGCCTGCTTGGAAGCCATCAATTCCCGGAGCTGCCCATGGTTTCATTTGGAAAAGAGCCTCATGAACCTCTGTTTCATCAATCAATGCACTCAAAGTCTTAACTTGGCCAACATTTAGCCTTGGTTCATTTAGTTGAGGAAGTTGATGGACCCCCATATCCTCCAAAGTGAACAGATCTTTATAAAAGTTCCGAACCAAACTTTTAAGCTCATCCTGATCAACTATCCACTCCCCAGAAGCATTCTTCAACATTGAAATCCTGTTACCAGTTCTTCTACAAATAGTTAAAAGATGAAAAAACCTGGTATTCCGCTCCCCTTCTTGGATCCACTTGACTCGAGATTTCTGCTGCCAAAGTAAATGCTCTTGCCAAAGGATAACATTGTACTCCCTTCTCAGCTGGTTTTCGAGGATGAATAATTGGTGAGACCAATTCCTGGACAAAGCTTTTTGCACTCCAGATAAACGTGCCAACACTTTCCGTTTGCTATCAAACAAATTTCCAAACTTATTTTGGTTCCATGAACGTATCTTCTCAATCAATTCTACAGTTTTTGAACAGAGGGTACCCGTGGCATTCTTCCACACAGATTCAATCAAACAATCTATTGAAGGATTAGAAAGCCACAACATATAAAACCGAAAAGGCTAGTTTGAAGGATTAAACTTTATCACCTTTTCTCCTTGTAAAAAAATCGGGCAGTGGTCTAAATATGAGTTAGGAAGATGTAGGATATTCGCTTCAGGAAACAAAAGCTTCCACTCCTCATTAGCCAAGGCTCTATCTAATCTCGCCATGATCCTAGCTCTCCCTGGCCGCCTATTGCACCATGTGAATGCCGGACCTTGGAAACCTAGATCCAACAAATTACATGAATTAATCATTCTGTTAAAAAGAAAGCACCTGTACGTAGACACACCATTTCCACCCGCTTTCTCCGAACCCTCATGAACGTCATTGAAGTCATCGAGCAGCAGCCAAGGAATGTTAACTGTAGTAGAGAATTCCTCCAACGCCGCCCATAGAGTTTTCCTGACTTCCAAAGTAGGACTGGCGTAAATTGTCGAAAATAACCAACTCGGGCCTCCTTGATAGCTAACAGTCATATGAATAACTTGGTTAGAGGCATGCAGAAGTTGAATATTTAACAGCTGACTTCCAACAAACCCAAATACCTCCAGCAAACCCCATAGGATCAACTATAAAACTATTACGAAACCCCACTCTTTTTATCACCTTATTTGCTTTCCTACGCCCAACTCAAGTCTCTACCAATACTACAATACTCGGTTTATGTCTTCTAATCAACTCTTTGGCATTAAATAAAAAGGTGCTATTACCTGCACCCCTAGTATTCCATAGAAGGAGATTCATGATTGTCATCAGTTAAGTTACCTAGAATCGCCAACTCTCTAGGTTGAGTATCCATAACCAAATCCTCAGAAGCTAAACAACATTGAGGCAAAGCTCGATTATCACGATTCGGGCAAGAAGTGAACTGTGTTTCAGCAACCCGAGAGTCCGGAGGATCTCTGTCTCGATGATCAGAATCCATGCTGTTTTGAATCATAAGCTCTTGTGACGTTACTAGTTCCTGCACTTTCCTTTGGCCTTGTTGAGACTCATCAGCAAATAAGTTCCATTGGACTCCCATCCCTGTCAACCATCTGTAGAGAAAGATATGAGTTTTTATGGATAATCAGATTATCAACTATCTTAGGGTTTACTGGGCCCTTAGAGACCAAGGGCAAGTGGCTTGTAGATCCGACATGGACCTCAGTCTGGACTTGATCAATACTTGGATTCTTTTGTCGGCCGAACTTTGGTCTATCAACAGTTAAAACTTGGCGAGAAGCATCTTGCATGGGAAGGATATTTAGGCTTTGCATGGGAGCACTTTTTTGGGGATCCAACTGATTCACAACTTGTTCCTCCATGACTCCCACGTTCTCCTCTTCTAACATTTGGAACCTTGAACCACTATTTTGCAACTGCCCAGGATAACGGAATTACCAACATTAGCTTTCCTCCTCCTTCTCGGTTGAGCAATCATCCATGGACCGAAATCACCTGGGTTCGTTTCAACCGTGACATATTGCTCCTCCCGGTCAACTCTAGCTATCCCAGAGTGATAGTCCTCCTTAGCTCCAGCCGCTGTATTTCTGCCATTAACCTTAAACGGACATTCTGATTTATGACCCATTCTTCCACAGTCAAAACAGATCATGTTAAGACCCTCATACTCTACACGCTGCCAATGACCATCTAATTGAATCTTAGGAATTAAGGGCTTGTTCAAGTTCACTTCCACACAAACACGAGCAAATTTCCCCTGGTTGCATATTGTGTGTTACGATCCACCTTGACCGTGGCACCAATTGTATTACCCATTGCAATCAAGATTCTCTCGTCATAATACTCGATTGGCAAACCAGGAAACCTAACCCAAATAGCCGTAGAATCAATGGAAGCATCACAGGGGCGGAACTCCGGTTGCCATCTTCAGATGGTCAAGTAATGGCCAAAAATTAACCAAGGTCCTTCCTCAACAGCAAACTTCAAGTCAGCAAGAGATGCAAACTTAACCAGAAAAAAGCCCTCTCCAAGATCAATAAGCTCATATTCTCCTTTACGATTCCACAACTTCTTTAACCTGTCATCTAAAGTTTTGAATCCAATTGCACGCCCTAGTAATTTAATGACTAAGCAATCTTTCCAAGGCTTGCGAATGTAATCCTTATACTGATCAGAGATAGATAAACTAGGCCATGACTCCTTTTCCGAAATTGAGATGAAATTGTTATCAAAGGACACATCTTCCAGATCAATATTCCTTTGCCATCCTTGATAATCTTGATTTCCCAGTAGCTTGTCCTTGAATGAAGGCCTCTGTTCACCTGCTTTAATCTTTTTAGTAGAACGGGAAAGTATATCTTCCTCCTCGTTCGACCTGACGTGATGAGAACCCAAAGCATCCATTCGAAAAGCCCACTGCTCCAGGTGCTTGTTGTTTTGCCCCTTAGAGTCAAAAGAATTTTTCACTACAAGACAAACTCCTACTTTTTAATCATTATTTGTATTTGTTGTTAATGTTATGTGTCACATACAATTTTTTAATTTATTTTTGTATACAAATCATATAGGCTAAAAGGTCAAAAAAAACCTCAAAAAAATGGGTTTAGCATTTGAACCCTTAATTTTTCTCACAATCAATTAAATCCTTATATTTCAATTTTCACTCAATTGAATTATTTTGTAGACGAAAACTATTAAATTCGTATGGAAACTGTTAAATCCATGCAATACATGTGGTAAAAAACATAACAAATCTAACGGTTTTTATCTACGAAAGGGTTCAATAAAGTGAAAATTAAAATATAAAAGTTTAATTGATTGCAAAAAAAAAGAAAAAAATATTAAAAGCTCAATTGCTAAAACCTTTTTTTCGATGATCTTTTTGATCCTTTAGCCAATCACATATTACGGATAGAATTGTATATTGCAAAAAAATTAAAAATTGAATAAGTGTTTTTTGAAAATAATTTTGTTCGAAATAAACAGAGCCTAATATATGCTTATTTCTATTGATTGAACCTGTGATTGATTTTATTTAATCTTCCTTTATAATTATACCCCATCGAATCCCAATTTCTGCAATTTACATACATAGAAAAAGTAAGGTGTTTTAAACAGCTAGATGCTCCTCCAATTTGGTTTGCATAAACAAATAATGCGACGCTGTATTAATCAGTTGTCATGTCAGACAGAGACATACACAGCATGTTTCAAGGCTTGAAGCCGAGCGTAACACTATTACTTCCTCTGCTGAAAACATGTTTTGCTTGAAATTTGAACGCCACTTTGGTTGAAATTTAGGTTTCTAACATCTAGCCAGGATTGTATAACAATTAACATAGAACAGTTCAGAATGCCAGTTTAGAAATTAACTTATTAACTTTAATTTGTTACATGTTCGAGTAGGAGTTTTACAGTTCTAACATTTTCGGTTCAGATCTTTTTGGATTCAAAACCTTTTGAGTTTGGGCTGGATTCCATTTCAGGTTAATTAAATCACATTTTAGATTTTATGAAAGATGTAAATATTTTTTTACGTTTTGAGAGATATGTAGAGCAAAAATGGTTCCCATAACCATTACATATTTTATCATACATATCTTCTTTCTTTACAGTAGCAAAAGGAGGTGACAGAAGTAACCCTATAACCAGTGAATTGAATTTTATGTCTAAAATGGGTTCATAAAAGCAAAAATTAAAGATCTTCACATCCAAATATATTATGCAATCCTTAATCCATTTAGTTTGGATCAGATTTAAGTGAGATTTTTTCTATGAAATTCATCCAGCTAATTCTTAAAAGATTAAATGTGATAAATTTGCTATTAGTGCTGAGTTGACATCATTAATTGGGTGAAATATATAAACCCTTATGTTTATACCAAAAGAACACTAAATCCCCCTTTAATTTCAGAATACCAAATTTCTCCCATTTCGCTAATTTTCAATCCAAAAATCGTTAGATTCTAAACCTGAAATATCATAAATCATAAGTTATAACCCTTAAATTCTAAACCTCAAACAAAAAACTTTTAAATTTTAAACTTTTGTTAAAAGGGAAAATTTTGGTATTTTAAAACTAGAGGAAGTTAATGTCCGTTTAATATAGGCTGAATGCTCAAATAAGGATATAAAGTTTTCGGAAATATTCAATTCAGGATCTAAACTTTTATTTTGTTTAATTCAGGATAAAACGTTTTCGATTTTGCTCAAATAAGGATTTTTTAACGCGTGTGAGTTACACGCGCCGTTAAAGAGAGTGACTGACGATGAAAGGATAATTATTGCCACGTGTCACACTCACACTCTGCCACGTGTCACACGTACACTCCGCCACGTGTCCATTTATTTTTACATATTAAAAGAAAATAATTATAAAACCATTGCCACGTGTCCAACTCACACGTCGCCACGTGTCTCACTCACACGCTGCCACGTATCCACATATTTTTTTTACTTTTTTTTCTTTCTTTTTTTATTCAAGAAAAACTATATATTTTGATAAAATAATATTTTCTTGAATAAATTTTTTAAAATTATTTTTTGAAATAATTAAAAATTAAAAATTTTGTTTTAGAAAATAAATTCTCAAACATAAAAATTATTATAAAACTTTTTTTTAACTAGTATAATTATTATTTTTTTTTCGTTTTTACCATAAAAAAAGAAAAAAAACCATTAGCCATAAAATTATTAGAAATTATATATTTTTTAAAGAATAATTTTAAATTACTAAATTTAATTTGTATTTTTCTTCTGCCACGTGTCTCACTCACACATTGCCACGTGTCACACTAATACGCTGCCATGTGTCCACGTATTTTTTACTTGTTTTCTTTCTTTTTTTATATTCAAGAAAAACTATATATTTTGATAAAATAATATTTTCTTGAATAAATTTTTTTAAAATTATTTTTTGAAATAATTAAAATTTTTAAATTTTGTTTTAGAAAATAAATTCTCAAACATAAAAATTATTATAAAATTTTTGTAACTAGTATAATTATTATTTTTTCTTTCGTAATATTTTTTTCATTTTTACCATGAAAAAAGGAAAAAAAACTATTAGCCATAAAATTATTAGAAATTATATATTTTTTAAAGAATAAATTTTAAATTACTAAATTTAATTTGTATTTTTCTTCTTTTTTTGTTTTCTATATTTTCTTCTAATTGACAAAAAAAGAAAGAAAATAAAGAAACTATAAAAATAAAGAAAAATATGTAATGATTGTCTTTTTAGAAAAATTAATGTAATTAAAAAAAATAAACGTATTTCCTAGAAAAAATCAATTTTCTAAAAATAAATATATTTAATTTACAATAAAATATTATTTTAAATTTAAATCATATAAAAGAAATAAAAACAGAAAGGAATGAAAAGAAAAACAAAGTAAAAAAATACAGAAATATTTTTTATAAAAATTTATTTTTTAACAAATTTTTTTTGAAAATGTAATATAAATTTTTAAAAGTTATTTTTTATTAAAAAATCAACTAACAAAATTAACTACTAATTATAATATTATAAATAATATTTAAATTTTTAATTTTTTATTAATATATAACAAAAAAATTTGGCTGAATGCTCAAATAAGGATCTAACGTTTTCGAAAATATTCAATTCAAGATCTAAACTTTGCCACGTGTCCCACTAATGATTATAAGTCACTGCCACGTGTCCCACTCACACGCTGTCACGTGTCAATCTTGCCACGTGTCCCACTAATACACTGCCACATGTCCATGTATTTTTTACCTATTAAAAGAAAATTAATTATATGTCACTACCACGTGTCCCACCCTTATGCTGCCACGTGTCCACTTCTGCCACGTGGCTCAATCACATGCTGCCACGTGTCTTTTATAAACGCCGTTATTATTTTAACGGCGCGTGTAACTCACGCGCTTTAAAAAGTCTTTATTTGAGCAAAATCGAAAACGTTTTATCCTGAATTGAGCAAAATAAAAGTTTAGATCCTGAATTGAATATTTCCGAAAACTTTATATCCTTATTTGAGCATTCAGCCTTTAATATAAGTATAGAAGAGTTGATGTATTTTATCCATCATTAATGTATAACATGATTTTACTTAGAAACTTGACAGACTTCTTTTAAGAAACTCTGTATAAGGTTTTCAGGTACAAACCAAGACAAATGCATCTTCATTAAGCCAACTATATATTACTAAGATGGGATTAGAGGGACTGGCATTCACAAACAGTAAAACCCTGTTGAATCCTTGACACATTTGG
Source organism: Heritiera fomes (assembly GCA_032173925.1). Taxonomy (NCBI): domain Eukaryota; kingdom Viridiplantae; phylum Streptophyta; class Magnoliopsida; order Malvales; family Malvaceae; genus Heritiera; species Heritiera fomes. The sequence continues at coordinate 25,077,315 of JAPDPM010000001.1, forward strand.
GCACTGCCACCCAGTTCTCATCCATTTGCCGACAACTTTCTAAGTTTTGTCCTTTCACGCAAATGTAACAATCAAATAGCTATACAATGAGATCGGCATCTGGAAAATACCTCAAATAACTATGTAAAGGTGTGAACACCATCAGATCACATTCTAACATCACACAAAATTATAACAAACCCGTACATAAACAATGTAGAACACAGTAAACTTATCTAAATGAAGCTTTCATCTACCAGAAGCAAACGTAATTAACTCTTGGAATGACATTAGCTACTACTAAAGTTCACTCTCAGAAATTTGAGTACAGTGCAATAGGTGGAAAGATTAAACTTTTGATCCAATACTGTAACATTTTAACACTCGATTACTAATTCTAACTGATCTAAAGCAATAATATAACATTCATCACTCCAATTCCAATTGTATTAAAAGGAACACTTGAAGAATTTTTCAGTATCTGCATCCCACAATAAGTTAACCAAACCATACAAATCTTGGAATTAATGGATTCACCATCAGGCAAGAACATAAACAAGCCATCACAAAAACACCCTCATTTGGCCCTAACTATCAAACTCAAGCTCTTCCACTTTGTAAACACTAAGCAATCTTACTAATCTCAATCTAAAAGACCCAAGCATTTCAACATTTAAAGTTCTCATTCTTAAGCAAAGCTAAAGGAACACCTACATGCCATTAGGCAACACATGATCAACCAAGTATCAGTTAGCAATCGTAAGAATTTATTGTTCCAAGCTTAGCTACCACACGCCTCCAAAAGAAATTAGAGTCCACCAAAATTAACAAAGCAATCACAATTAAATGTTTCTAAGAAACATGTTCTTGAGCTCATAAACACACACACACACACACACAAATAAAAGAAAAAGTATATAATAATACAAGATAAGAACCATGTATTCCACAAACACTTCAGTAGGATTAAAATAAAGAAGCAACAACTTCACCACCGTCATGATCATCATCATCATAATCAAGATGGTTTAATATACATCATCATCATAATCAACGGAGGCTTTACAAAAACCAAAATCCAACCTTTTTTCAACTAAACCCCCATTTTCTCTCCCATCTCTATGACCATCACAAACAATTAAGAACCAAAAAAGATAAAAAGTAACAAACCCAGATTCGAAAACATCACCAAAGCGCCAAATCTTAACCAAAACAACGATTTTTTTCACTTTTTAAAGCTACCCCTAACACCAGGACGAGGCTTGGAAGACTCAGCCACACAACTAGTATGAAGATTCACAAGCTTTGACTCTTCGTAGGGAATCTTGGGATGCTTGGCATCATGATGAATCTGCATCGACTTCAAATCTGGAGCCGTTGTTTTGCAATGAGGACACTCGTACTTGGCATGTCCACCCTTATCCGTCCCCGAACGGTCAGCTAATCCAGCCTTGCCACCTCCTCGGTTGGTGGTGGCGGCGTCGACCTTGGAGGCGATCTCCTTGGCCGTGTGCTTCTTGGGCTTGGCTTTGCCCGTCATGATCGAGAGATGATAAAGATGAAAAAGGAAAAAGAAAAACCAAAAGCAAAAACCCTAGCCTAGGTGATTAAGGAGCTTTTGTTTTGTCGCTTTTCCTTCGGTGGCTAGGCCACTGCGGATATGCTCGAATTATTGGGGGGCAGGGGAATACGAGGCGAAATGTTTGGGGAATATAAAGAAAGGCGTAGGTTTATCTATGAAGTGGGCTGTGAGCTTGCTGGCTGCTGGGTTTCATTCCATGGACTCCATTGTTTGTAGGACTGGTACAATAGGATGAGTCCAAGAATAATTCGAATGAGATTGAGTTCGGTTTAGATTTTAAGTTTTTTTTTTTTGAATTATTTTAAAATATTATAAATTTTGTTTTAATGATAAAAAATTACAAATTTTAAATTTTAAGTTGAATTCTTATTTTTTTAAATATCGATTAGTTTTATATTAATTTTATAATTTATTTAATTTGGTTGCTGATTTTCTCTTAAATTTAATAATTATGTCTTATTGACAAGAATCTATGCCATATAATCATCAATAATATATAATGGTTATATATATATATATATATATATATATATATATTATAAATTGGATAGGATTTAGTATCAAGATATAAATTGCAATCGATCTTAGTACCTACGTTTGAATGTGAATTTCAATTAGAGATGGTTAGGGCAGCATATCATTGGCTGCTCAATTCGTATTTGAAAAAAAAAATTTAATTTGAGGTTTCAAGTTTTCCAAAAAAAGTAAAAGTTATTTTTAATTAAATTATCAATTAAACAAAAAAAAAAGGGCTTATAAATGCACATCCAAACATATTTCTACGCTTCAATAACTATAAGACAAAAATATCTTCAAATAAAATTACGAATTTAACATTGAATTAATAATTTTAATGTTTTTTATTCACCATTGTATCTTCTTTCGACCTAATTCAACCTTTTCAAAATTTTCTCCTGTAATTTTATAAAGATCAAAAAGAAAAAAAAAAGGAAAAATCTGACTGAAGAAAGCTATATGATAGTATATAAGAAGAAAGCATTAAAGAAGGGGTAAGATTTGAGGGAAAAAAATTGAGTTTATTTTCTAATACAGGGAACCCACTCTCTTGTCATTGCCATGACTATTTGCAATTATAATACCAAAGAAAGCAGAAACCCGAGAAAATTTGGCCTTTCAAACGCATTTTATCTATCTTGCACAGCGCAAGACCATTTCCAAGTTGCAGTAACATTAGATTTTACATGCAAATAACACAAAGACCCAAAAATTTTTTTAAAAAATTTATATCAGGAATTTTGCCTTTGATTTTGGCTTAAGGAACCCATATTTTTTCCTTCTCTCGGAAATATAGATAACAATACAGAAGAAAATGTGATTCTGTTAAGGATTTGAAGAAAAAAAAATTAAAAGGTTAGAGGTTGTGATTAGTTTGATGAGTTGTTATAATTTTGAGAAAGAAAAGAGTTTTTTTTTTGGAAAATTGTGATGTGTTTAGTAATAAAATGTAAAGATAATTATTTATAGTGTTTTTAAAATTTCTCTAAAACAAATTCTCCACCTACTTTACTTTATAGCCAACAGCTACAATTTTTTTTTTTTTAAATCCTACCGGTCGATTAATGTAAAATCATAAACTTCCAAAGATATCTAAAATAAAACCTAATTTGCATGGGTAAGTGCATATCACCCCATTTTTAATTTTGAGGGAAAAAAAAACAATATTTCTATTTCAAATGTTTTTTTTTTCTAGGAAAACTTCAAATTGTTTAACCTCCTTTTTTTTTTTTTGCAATGAAGCTGGTCAGATCCATAATTAATGTTTGTTGAAGTCAAAATATGGAATTGAAATAATATGATTTGGGGATTAAACTTTTCTGAAATGAGCACTTCAGCTGCTATCCTGGATGCTTTTATTTTATTCAATTAAGCCATTCCAACATTTATTGTAATCTAAATTAAGTCCAATTACCAAAATGAAGGGGAAAAAACTGGTCAAGCTACACTGCCATCAATTTCTTTGCTTGCAAAATAGTCCCTGTAAACCAGCTACAGAGCATTTGCTATCATTTACCAGGTTCTTCCTTGCCATTATTTTCTTCGGCTGAAAATTGAAGGCATGCAAAATAGATAGCCAATCCCATACCTGCTAAAAACTGGACAGAAAATTCGAAAATCCCATAAGCAATCCTTTAATCTAAGTGTAAATAGCCCTAGCATACTTGGAGACATCGCACACAGCTTCAGTAAAATAATTAAAATTGCAAATGCAAACAGATGACATTCAAGGACATAACATGGTACATTGATTATATTTAACCATACATGCACCTACTTATCAACAATCTTCACTAGCAACAGACGTAAGAATCCAGACTCAGCAGATAGATTCAAATCCATTCCGAGTTCCATACGAAAGCATTCCTGATGGCTTACCACATTCCAATGAATGGAATATACGCCACAAAACAGAGTTAGCATATGAAAGCATTCACATTAATGATAGTTAGAGCAGCAGTTGCTTCAAATAAGTCAAAGGAGTGTCAGTGCTTGGAGATTGAAATTGAGAACAGCCCAACCCTATAGGGTGGGATAGGGACATTACCTGAGATCTTAGGTTTGAGACTCAATGTTTTCCTTTCATACGTGTATAACAATTAGATATTAAAACATTACGAAACAATTTTCACACATAAGCATGAAGCATCAAGATACAACCAATTTTTAACCTGTAATATTTAATTTCTATGTATAAAATTGAAAATCATAAAGGATCACATACATATATATTCCTTAGAAATTTGTATAAGAATCAGCAAAGATGTGGAGGAGAAAAACTACATATATGATAATTCAGCAACATAGCAAGAGAAAGTACCTTTAATTCTGGAGGAACTCAGGTAGAACCCAACATCTTAAAGACTCTGCTAAGAAGCAAATAAATGCGATCTAGGATGGAAAATTTCAATTGGCCGGCTGATAGACTGATGATGATGATGATCCACTAGCATGGTCAGCAATGGGAAGGCAAGGATCATAGAAGTTGTCATCCTTTAGCTCCTTTTTAATCCCATAGAACCTTATACCATCCTCTTTTAATTGTTTCCCTGGAAGGAAAGAGTGAGTTGGACCAGTTGATTTTCCACCATTATTAATATCAAAACCAGCCAATGATAGATTTGCAGATGTCGGGAGATTCATTGGCATTGAAATTGGAAAAGTCGGAACTGTTGAGGCAGTTGAGCAAGATGAATGAGTTGCAATGCAGTTTGGGTTCAGTCCAAAAGAGCCATAAGGAATAGCTTTTTGTATGTAAGGAAATTTCATTTGGTAAACAGAAGCCAGAGAAGCTGCACCAAGGTTCATCTCATTGCTGAAATCCCCAAGAAAACTAGGCCTCACATATTCATATTTAAACTCAGTCTTTTGATCAAAAGGAGGTACAGTATCTTCGATTGGTGTTTCAGGCTTTAGAGCATGGGTATTTCTGGAAAATGCCAGGGAGGCTTGAGTGTTGGGCACGTTTGGGGGTAAATTACCACCACTTGAGTTAACATGACTGCTGCTTCTGGCTGCCGGAACTTCATGATTATGTTTTCCATCATATGTCGTGAGGACACATTTTAGATTATGTGATGCTCTTTCCACATGCTTTCTCACAGGACAACCAGGACTTGTGCATTTGTAATAGCTCCTATGAGACAGAGAACAAAAGTTTTTCAACAGGTTTTATATGTGAAAGAATGAAACTAGATCTTTTTTTGGGCAAGCTTTGAGAATAAATAACATGAATTTGACCCTCATAAAATCAGCAGAAATGTGCATGCTTTAAGCATATACATAAAGTTTACCCCAGCATCTTTAGATGATTCATTTAGTTTCACATGCAAAAGAAATGTGATGGAGCAAGAAAGCGAGACGGCTGACAAGTTTTGGTACCTAGGATTAGGGTTTCCTTTGACAACCTTCTGTCCGTACTTCCTCCAACGATAGCCATCATCGAGTATGTCCACATCACTTTCTATTTGCACAATGACTCTTGGCTCACGGAGAGCCCCAGAAGCCACATGCATCTCAGTCAAGCATCTCTCAGTCTTCCTGTGATGAAAAGTGTATAACAAAGAAAAATATGTCAGTTGAAGCTAATAGCATAGACCCTTAGATACACATTCATGGAGTTACATACATGTTAATACAGAAACTTACCTTCTTTTTGACTCAGATTCATCATCATTAGCTGCATCATCACAGAGTGATATACTTCCCTGGGTAGCCCTATCATCATTATCATCATCATGACTAGCAAGTGTTGACGAAAACTCTGGAGTTTCAGCCGATTCAAATGCACCCACAGATTTCCCTTGAGCAGTTGATAGTTTATCAGAAAGATCAGTTAGAACGGATGTTGAGGATGTTCTTTCCAGATCATCAGCTCTCCAATCAGATCCAAGCTTAATATCCTTTGAACCTGCTTGGGTATTTCTCCAAATTAAACCACCTTCAACTTTGACACCAGTTCCACTGCCTTCTGCACTCTCTGACACTTCATCAGATGTTAAAGTTGACCCAAGCAATGGCTGACGACAAGGCTGAGGCATTGGGTGATTATGGGCACCCTTGTAGATGATTTCAGTAATTTGGCCATCAAGTGAACGCTCTACCTTCTTCTTCACATGACAATTTGGATGGGTACATTTATAGTAGCTTCTTGGATATTCACTACCCTTTACCTGTTTCTGTCCATACTTCCTCCAATTATATCCATCTTCTGATGTTCTTGCCATTCCCACTGCAGTGCTTGTTCCCTTCTGATCACCTTCCGAAAGGTGTGTGCTGACTTCTTGCTCATAAAGAGGCTCTTTCTGCATAGACACTTGATAACTAGCCAACTCAGAAGGATGGAATCCCAAATTAGTGTTATCATTCACAATGTTATTTAAAACTTTGACTTCAGCAACTGAATCTGCTGTAAAACTCATTGAAGTAGCTTCTTTGGAAAATTCTGCAGGAAATTCAAAATCCAAAGGGGTATCCAAATGGACAAGAGGTTGATTATCAACCTCAGCTCTCTGAACGAGATTGAAAGAGGAAGAAACCTACACAAATAAAAGTGATCACTAACTGAAATAGTGTTTTATATTAAACACCTAAATACGCATGTGACAAGTGATAGGGACTGCATGTTTGATAATCTAATCCAGAAATTTCTCTAAATTCTACTGCCTGCCAGGATGACATCACTCCCCTTTAGGATTGCTCCTGATATTTTGATCAAGAATATCAACCATAACAAAGAACATACATAATGTTAGACATCAATTAATCTGTAGATGAACTGCAGGTTCACAAACTATCTAACAAAAATCGTTTTCCTACTAAAGCTAAAAAATGAAAGTCAGATTAATCACAACATAAACATTTGATGATAATGCATATCCACAAGCAAACTGAATTCTGAGGAGATTGACGTGATTAACAAAGCCAATAAATTTACAACCACAATGAACAAAGACAACATTCTGAACTATCTGCTTATAGTAGAGCAAGGTCAATAGAATTTAGGAATAACTTGGGTTCCATTGAACCAAAATTCTCAAAGAAGGACAGTTTTACCGGCACAATTAGCGCTTAATATTCCTATTTTAACACCCTAGGATACTGCATCTGAAGAAGTTCAGAACTGACTAACTCCCAAAACCCAAACGAACAAAGACATGTAATAATAGGGAAATTCGATCATATATAAGACAAGGGATTAATTTCATAGGGAGCTGTAGAAATCTACCCAAAAGCAAATATCAACAGTTTTGTAGTAAAATGAACATAATCCTGATCTAAACCTGGTAATTCGTGTTCATAATTCGTTTTCGTGTCATGTAAAACCGTGTTCGTGTCGTGTAAAACACGAAAATTTCGTGTCGACACGAAAAACTCAAAATGTTATTTTTAGCTTTTATCATATTCATATATTAATTTTACTTAATTTTAATCCCGTGTCATCTCGTGTCATTTATTCGTATCGTGTTCGTGTCGTGTCTGAGATTGCCAAGTCTATCTTGATCCACAAAACTGTTCTTGCATCAAAAAATAAAAATATGTCAAAAGGTAACTACAAAAGGGAATGGAGAAGAGAAGCAATGCGCAATGAAGAATACTCTATACACAAATAGGTAAAATAAAGTTGAAATGAAAGCTGTAAACAAGACATAAAAGTCATAACTATAAAAGCCAAAGTTTAGATAAAATCATTGCCTAAGCAGTTTGTATATGACACTTGAGAAGGATTAGGAATATGTTAAGTTTATAAATCTGGCAGCCATCAGCAGGGATTTAAACTTTTTGACAAAGTACTACTAGAATAGAAGGAAATCACCTGATTTTCCAAACAAGAAAAGCTAGGCTGAGAATCCATATTCGGTGGCTTGAAGGTGAAGGAAGAAACTATATTGCTGTCTCTGTCCCCATTGTTAAGATTCAGCACTTGACCATCCTGATTGAGCAGGGGTACCCGATATGTTCCAGTGGTGGGAGATGCCTATGCCAGAAACAGAAATCATCAAGAGAACATGCTACTGGAAAATCCAGTGCTATGCATGAAATAAAAAATTTGAGATATTAATTCCTCTATCAGTTAAAATGATAAAACTTTTTTTAATATGTATATTGTGATTTTCTTTAAACAGATGACAAATTAAAAAAAAAAATTCTTAACCAGAGGACTTTCATTTTTCTTTTAAATATAATTCATAAAACATAAGGCAAGAATAATATAATTCATGAAGAACACAATACTTATTAGTGCTTTCTAACATGCTTCACTTAATCTAACTGAGCTTTGTCATTGCCTCAACACCCCAAAAAACTTGGTTGAAATGCACTTGAATAAGTTGTTCAGCGTTCAGATCTAATATAACAAATCAAGATTACAAACAATAACACCAGACATTGAGAAACCCTTTTAGCATCCAGTGAGGGGTTTTAAGAGTTTGTTTCTATAATCCATGAGCTTTTGCTGATACTAGTTTCTAGTTTCCTTCAACAGCTGACTTATCACCTGACGACTAAATATTTCCTTTGGAGGCTAGATTTTGAGGCTGCCAAAGACAGAAAATAATCTATATAATTATATGCTGATGCAAACCTCAAACTATGAATGCAATAAGAAATGCCTGATTTATCTAAACCCATACACCATGATTTTCATATTATAAGTACACAATGTCTGGTGCAAAATTTAAGGCCACCATCCTTGAATCTAATAAAAATGCACGTAAAAAAGCAAAATTTACAAAAAAAACATAGCCGTCACTAGACAACTAAGGCTTTGCTTGTTAGTTACTTTTTTTTTTTTTAACTTACAAATGATTGCACTCTATAGGAAAATCACGTATTCTGTTCCCAAATTAATCAGCAAATTTAATTTTATAATTCTGGGAAAAAATTACAATTTTAATTCAAAACCTAATCGACATTTGGCTATTTGCTTCCGGAATTTTTTTTAAAGGATAAAAAGCCATCGAGCAATCATAGCCTAAAAGATGACCTTTGCCACTAAAATGAAGCATTGAAGATGAATTTGTGTCAGTCAAAATAAAATACTTCAATTTTTCCTCTGAAATTTTTTCCAGAGCATTTAAAACTTGCATCATGGAAAGAATTATTAAATGAGAAAAAATAATACACGATTAGTGAAGAAATGGTACCTGAGCGTTGGGCAACATAATAGGAGAATCCAGCAAAGCACTGGGACTAACCCCAGGAGGAATAGTAAGATAAGGCGACCGAGCCGATGGGGAGTCCAATGGGCTTGTGGAGGCCCGGAACTTCGCCGTACTTATCCTCTCCGCCTTGAACCCGCACGTTGCCGCCCTCCTCTCCGCAATGCTGCCGCCTATCCTACAACAGCTTCCGCCTCCTGTGTCGTGATCAACGGTTTTGGAATCACCATCATCGCCATTAGCGGTAACGGATCCTTCGCAGTTGGTGGAAACGGTTACAATGTGGTCCATGGAAACGTAGAAAGGAAAGACAGTGTTAAAGTTGCGCGGCTGTGATTTCAGAATTAGGCATTTGGTCTTTTGATTCCGTCTGGTTCAGCTCCAGTGATCGGGGAGCTGAAACTTTTAGAAATGTTGAAGAGAGAATGTTTATGTGAAGTTTTTTCAAGTTTTGAAACATAACTTAAATGGAAAAAACGGAACGGAGAAAATGTTGCAGCTTTTTTGTCCGGTTTGTTAAGATGAGTACGGATTTATATACCGTGAATGCACGAACGTCGTGTCATTAATAAGTTTTTATAAGGAAAAAATTATTTATTTGTATTTATTTTTAAAAATTTAATTTTTTTAAAATTTTTTTATCGATGAGGTATCAATATTTGTGCATTGTAACATAAAAAATATGTGCATTACTTTGTATAAAAATTAATGCCGTTAATATATAGAGATTATTTTTTTAGTTTGTTGTGATGTTGTCTTATTGTATTAAAAGAGATTATTATTATAGGTTCATATATGATGTGTTGACGGTCTATAATTTTTATATACTGTTACTGCTCCAAATATTATATGTAATAAATAAGCAAATTAAAAAGATTTCAAACCCCTTAAAAATAAATACAAATATTTTTTTTAATTTGCTCATAAGAGTTTATTGATGAGGTGTTAATCTTTAATGCATTGACGATGTATATATACTATACACCGTCAATGCATTATTTATAAATCCTGTTGTTATTATGGGTTTATATTTATATATATGATGTATTGACAGTGTATAATCTATATATATTGTCAATGCAGTAAAGATTTACACTTCATTAATAAGAAAACTAAAAAAATGCCAAGCTCTTAAAAATAAATAAAATAATTTTTTTCAATTTGCTCATAATAACTTATTGATGAGATGTCAATATCCGATGCATTAATAGTGTATAAAAACTATACACCATCAGTATATCATATATAAATTATATTAATTTTATTATTATTATTATTATTATTAAAAGAAACTATACTACCATACTAAAAATTGGAAAAAAATATACAACAGGTAATATTTTTAACCTTCTAAAACTTTCCTTCAAATTTTCTTTTTCTATTTTATGATTGAAAGCAAATTTAGTTCAGGTTCTTCGGCTGCTACAACCTGTGCGAGAAAGAAACAAATTCATGAGCCGTCGTTGTTTTATATTTGACACTGAAATCAATATTTGGAGAATGAAAGAGGAAACTATAATAATAATAATGAGAGAAGAATCAAGATTAAAAAAAAAAACAACAGGATAAGCTTGCGGAAGAAATGATAATTAGGTGCTCGCCAAAAAAAGAAACGGGAAAATGAAGTTGCATGGCCTCCAATATTTTTACCCAAGCTCTTTAAAAATTAGGTCGACTTTCGGACTTCAATTCAATGGACGACCCAACCCCTGGACAGCTCTACCTTCTTCGCCAATGCTCTTGCTTTCATAGCTGTAAAAGGTATTAAAAATCAAAATTAACGAAATTTAAACTACAAAGGTGAAATTACTATTTGCATTGATACAATATTTCATGAAATATTCACTATTTAACTGAAAAGGTGAAAGCAAGTCCTTTGCCTTTTTCCTTTTAATAATGGAGAAAGAACACATAGCAGTTACATATTTATTTTTGTTCATAGGAAGATATAAAGATGAAGGAAAAATTAAAACGAACCTTAGACTTAATAACTCAAGAAATAACAATCACCATAACAAATTTTAATAGTTATATTGTAGTTACATTAACTATCTATTAAGGGCTAGTTTGGATGGATAATGAAATTGACTCTAATCAAATTAGTGATGAGATTAGTTACTTTAGCAATGAAATTAGATAGTGTAACAGTGATATGTATTTGGATGCAATTGCAACGGTAGTGATAAAATTAGTGTAGTGAAAAAACAAAAATGACCATTATAGGCATTAGATTAAAATTTATAATATATATTTTATATTTATAAATCAATAAAATAATTAAAAACTCATAAAATTATTTTATATAAATTACTATTTTATTATTAAATTAATTTTTTTAAAAAAACTTTACTATTTTATAAAATAAAATATATATTTCAAAGTTATTATAAATAAATAAAAATTTACAAAAAGATAAACAAAAGTGGAAGGGTATTTCACCTTTCCACCAACCCTTCCACCCTCCTGGTCCCAATGAAAAGGGGCTTAAAAATTTCACAACCCAAGTGCTATCCAAATACACTTGTGATGTGAAAAGCTTTTGTCTTTGAAAATTTATTAATGCGTTCTAAAAATTAGTCTTCACATTCAAAAAATTTGAGACAAAAATATTCTCAGATAAAAAAACTGCTTTTAACCTTAATTAAAATATGGCCATCAACAGCATTTCTTTGTCTAAAATGGAAGCTCCAAACTTGTACTTGGGCACTCTTCCAAAGGTTAGGAAAATAGATATAATTTATGTTTTATTTTTCATGAGTTGCATGTAGACCTGCTCAAGGGCCGGGCTACCCACCCAAGCCCAAAGGCCCGTTCGAAATTTGATCGGGTTTAGATAAAAATATCTGATGAAATAACTGGGCTTGGGCAAAATTTTTAGGCCCATTTAAAAATCAGGCTGGGCCTTGGGCTTGATCTTTCAAAGCCCGGGCATAGCTCGGCCCGACCTGAATTTATAATTTTTTTATTTTTTATATTTCCTTTTTAATATTAATTAAATTTTTTATATATATTTACTAAGTATAATATAATTATATGTATATAAACATTATTGATTAATAAACATGATTATAAATATTTTGTTAGCTTTAAATTGATAAGTATTTTGAAATGACAAAACTCAAGTAAGCTTAAAAATGATTTTACTACAAAAGTAAATTTGCTTTGAATGAACTCAATGATAGAAATTATTTTAACAAAGTCTTGGATTGAGATTTTAATTGAAAAAGTCAGTAAATACTCTTAGAAAAGTGTTAGAAAGTTGTTTTAACTGACTTAGAATCATAAAAGCCATAAACTATGCAGCAAATTAAGTGCAGGATGATGTACTGGACAAAAGGGATCGATCCCTACTTTAGAGGTATCGATCCCTAAATGGCAGATTGCTTGGAAAAAGTCCGAGAAAGGTTGGAAAGCATTCTGGAGAAAAGGGATCGATCCCCCCATGAAAGGGATCGATCCCCCCATGAAAAGGATCGATCCCTTTGCTCGAAATCTGACTCCAACGGATAGTTTCTGAGGGTTTCAACGGGAAGAAATGCATTAAATGCTTCACCAATTATTCCAGTCGTTGGGTGGACTATAAATAGAGACATTTATGAAGTTTGGAGGTAGAACAAGCATTCTAAAGTATTCAAGCTTCAAGAGAGAAAACTCAAATCTGAAAATCTTCATTGTAACTCCATTTTGTGAGATTTCTTTGTGTTCTTCACCCATTCACTGAAAATTCTCTTATTCAAAGGGGTGAGCTATTTTTGTAAGGACTGATATTGTAGAGTGTGGGTAGTAATACAAGGGTAGAGGCTTAGAAGGAGATTTCTAAAGTCTTAAGAGAAATTGTAAAAGGTCTTGCCACACCTTCAAGTGGTTTGTAAGCATTCTCAAGGAAGAGCTGAATCAAAATCTTGACAAGCGGTTCAAGGAGAGAGGACGTAGGCAAGAGATTGGCTGAACCTCTATAAACTTGTGTTTGCTTCTCTTTCCCTTACTCTTTTTACTGCACTTATTTCATTGTTATTTATTTAGTTTTAATTGTGCATTAAGAGTTACGAAAATTAGAAATAAGTAGAAAAATCGATTCACCCCCCTCTTGGTAGAGCCAACAATTAGTATCAGAGCTTGGGCTCGAGATTGAGTTATATTAACATCTATCGAGTAAAACGATCACTAATGGCTCAAACTAGTTTCTCTACACCTTTGGTAGGAGAGGGACACTCTACGGTTAGACATCTACTCTTCAATGGTGAAAACTATGCCTATTGGAAGACTAGAATGATGCTATTTATTCAAGCTAATGATTATGAAGTATGGAGAATTATTGTTAAAGGTCCCCTTATCCCTATTAAGAAAGTAGATGGGTCGGATGTGCCTAAGAAAGAAGATGAGTGGGATACTAATGATATTAGAATGACACAACTTAATGCTAAAGCAATGCACACACTATTTTGTGCATTAGGACCAAATGAATATAATCGAGTTTCACAATGTGAAAATGCTAAACAAGTTTGGGATAAACTAGCTATCACACATGAGGGAACCACACAAGTCACAGAAACAAAAGTAGGTATGCTCACTCAAGACTATGAACTGTTTAGAATGAAGAATGATGAGTCAATTAGTGACATGTTTACTAGGTTTACGGACATAATAAATGGTCTTAAAGCTTTAGGGAAGACATACTCTAATGTAGAGATGGTCAAAAAGGTTCTCAATAGCTTACCTAAATCATGGGAAGCTAAACTCATTGCTATTGAGGAATCCAAGGACTCTCATACACTCTCATTAGATGAACTTATGGGATCCTTACTCACCTATGAGATGAAAATTAAGAGAAACCAAGATCCCCCAAAGAAAGTTGGAGTAGCACTAAAATCCACCACAATTGAGGAATCAAAAGATGATCATGATGTAAGTGGTGATGAAGAGGATTTAGAAATGGCCATGTTTGCTAAGAGATTCAATAAATTCATGAGGATGAGAACTAGTGGAAATTCTAGGAGACCCCCTAGGAGAGAGTTAAATAGAGGAGAAACTAGTAGGAAAGAAAAGGACCAAATTATTTGTTATGAATGCAAAAAACCTGGTCATATTAAGTTTGATTGTCCTTTGTATAGAAAGCAAAATGAGAAGAAACAAAAGAAGAAGGCAATGGTGGCTACTTGGAGTGATAGTGATTGCTCCGATGAAGAGAATGTGGAAGATGAAGTAGCTAACCTTTGTTTCATGGCTTTTGAAGATGAGAAGGTAACTTCTAACTTGTTAGATACTAATGAATACACTTTTGATGAATTGTAAGATGCATTTGATGAGTTAGCCAATGAATTTGAATGCATGAACTTGAAATATAAGAAAATGATCTCTAAGTTGAAAAAGGAAAATGAAATGCTTGTGAATGTTAAGTTAGAATGTGAGAAGAAATTAGAAAATGCTAATCTAGAAATCGAAGAATTAAATAAGAATAACACTAATTTGCAAAACTCCTTTTCTAGATTTTACATGGGTCAACAAAAACTTGATTAAATGCTAGAAACTCAAAGAGCATTCTTTGATAGAGAAGGGTTAGGCTATAATGCATCTAACAAAGAGACTCATCTTAAAAACTTCCTAGTTAAAGATAGAAAATTTGTTTTGTGCACATTGTGTAATAAACTAGGACACTTTTCACAAGCATGCACCTCTAGGAAGACCATGATTAGAGGAAAAATGGTTGTCAAGATTTGGGTACCTAAACATGTTTTAAATTCAAGTGATGAGTCATTAAAGATGAAATGGATCCCTAAAGGATCAAAAATTATTAGTATTAACTCTCAAGGACCCAAGAAAATTTGGGTACCTAAGATGAAAGCTTGATGTGTTTGTGTGTAGGAGGAAGAGTATTGCTACAAGGCTAAGTCCAAGGAGCATTGGTACCTTGATAGTGGATGCTCAAGACACATGACGGGTGACAAGAGCCAATTCAAGCTCCTAAAGCATAAAAGTGGTGGAGAAGTCACATTTGGAGACAACTCCAAAGGACAAATTGAAGGAATTGGCTCCATTGGTAACTCTTCCTCAACTATTGAGAATGTTTTGTATGTTAGAGGCTTAAAACATAATTTGCTTAGTATTAGTCAATTGTGTGATAAGGGATTTAAAGTTTTGTTTGATGACTTGTGTTGCAATGTTGTTAATGCTAAAACTAATCAAATTATTTTTATTAGACATAGACAAGGAAATATTTATTGTTGTTAATTTGAATGAGCTTAATAGCAAAAATGTATGTTTTATGGCCACTAGAGAAAATGAACCTTGGTTATGGTATAGAAGACTAGGCTATGCTAGCATGCATGTTTTGTCTAAGTTAGCCAAAAGAGACTTAGTAGTTGGCTTACCTAAACTACAATTTGAAAATGATAAAGTGTGTGAAGCATGTGTAAGAGGAAAACATAAAAGAATATCATTTAAACCTAAGAAAGGTATTACAACATCTAGATCACTTCAACCCCTCCACTTAGATCTATTTGGACCAACTCGAACCACTAGCTTAGGAGGAAAACACTATGTTTTTGTTATAGTAGATGATTACACTAGGTTTACTTGCGTGTTTTTTTTTAAGTGTGAAAAATGAAGCCTTAGAAAAATTCATTGTTTTCTCAAAACTTGTTCAAAATGAAAAGGTTACTCCATTTCTAGTATTAGGAGTGACCATGGAAAAGAATTTGAAAATATTGGTTTTGATACATTTTGCAATGAAAATGGCATTAGCCATAATTTTTCAGCTCCTAGAACTCCTCAACAAAATGGGGTAGTTTAAAGGAGAAATAGAACATTAGAAGAAATGGCTAGAACCATGCTTTGTGAAAACAACTTACCTAAATATTTTTGGGCTGAAGCAATAAATACTTCTTGTTATGTCATAAATAGAGCTATGGTAAGGCCTATTTTAAAGAAAACTCCCTATGAGCTTTATAAAGGAAAAAGGCCTAACATAAGTTATTTTCACCCATTTGGATGTAAATGTTTTGTTTTAAACAATGGTAAAGATAACCTAGGAAAATTTGATGCTAAAAGTAATGAAGGTATTTTTCTTGGTTATTCTTTAAATTCTAAGGCTTATAGAGTTTTCAATAAAAGAACACTTGTTGTAGAAGAGTCAATACATGTAATCTTTGATGAATCAAATATTTCTAGTAGAACCAATCTTGATGATGAAGTAGAGATTTTTGATGAACCTATAGTTGACCCATCTCAAGATAAGGATGTTAGGGAACAATTAGAAGATCTTACTATTAACAAAAATGAGGAGTCCATGGAACAAGAAATAATTGAGAAGGAATCTAGGTGGCCTAGAGAACTTGGATATGTGAAAGATAATGACATTGTTGGAGATCCAACCATTGGAGTTAGAACTAGGTCAAACTATAGAAACATATGTCAACACGTAGCCTTTGTGTCACAATTTGAGCCAAAGAAAGTGGATGAGGCCTTGAAAGATGAAAATTGGATTATGGCCATGCAAGAGGAATTAAATCAATTTGAGAGAAGCAAAGTGTGGACATTAGTGGAAAGACCTAAAGATTATTTCATCATTGGAACCAAATGGATATTCAAGAATAAGATGGATGAAAATAGCATTATTGTTAGAAACAAGGCTAGGTTAGTGGCTCAAGGATATAGACAAAAAGAAGGGATAGACTATGATGAAACCTATGCTCCAGTAGCTAGATTAGAAGCCATTAGGATGCTACTTGCTTTTGCATGCTATAAGGATTTTAAGTTATATCAAATGGATGTAAAAAGTGCTTTCTTAAATGGTTATATAAATGAAGAGGTTTATGTTGAGCAACCTCCCGGTTTTGAAAATCCAAAATTTCCTAACCATATTTTCAAACTTTCAAAAGCCTTATATGGATTAAAACAAGCTCCTAGAACTTGGTATGAAAGACTTTCAAAGTTTTTAATCGAAAAAGGTTTTACAAGAGGAAAGGTAGACACAATCTTGTTTATTCAATCTAAGGATCATGACTTATTAGTAGTTCAAATTTATGTAGATGATATCATTTTTGGATCTACAAATGAGTCATTGTGCAAAAATTTCTCAAAGTTAATGCAAGGTGAATTTGAAATGAGTATGATGGGAGAATTAACCTTCTTTCTAGGACTTCAAGTTAAACAATGCAAAGAAGGTATTTTCATAAATCAAGCTAAGTACACTAAAGATTTGCTCAAAAGATTTGGAATGGATGAATCTAAACCTTATTTTACACCTATGAGCACAAATATTAAACTTGATAAGGATGAAGGAGGAAAATGTGTAGACACTAAACTATATAGGTCTATGATTGGCTCATTGCTATATTTAACTGCTAGTAGACCCAATATAATGTTTAGTGTATGCTTGTGTGCTAGATTTCAGTCATCTCCAATCACACCTACAAGCAGTAAAAAGAATCCTTAGATACCTCAAAGACACTTCTTCCTTAGGACTTTGGTATCCTAAAGGTTCTACACTTGATCTCCATGCTTATTTCGATGCGGATTTTGGTGGATGCAAAGTGGATAGGAAAAGCACATCGGAAACATGTCAATTCTTAGGAAGTAGGCTTATGTCACGGTTCTCTAAGAAACAAAATAGCGTGGCTCAATCCATAACCGAGGCTGAATATATAGCTTCCGGAAGTTGCTGTGCTCAAGTTTTGTGGATATCATAACAAATGAGAAACTATGGAATAGAAATGAACCAAGTTCCCATCAAGTGTGACAACACTAGTGCTATCAATCTTACAAAAAATCCCATCCAACACTCTAGAACCAAGCACATTGAGATTAGACATCATTTTATACGAGATCATGTGTAAAAAGGGGACATTATTCTAGAGTATGTAGATACATTGCACCAATTAGCTGATATTTTCACCAAACCCTTGGACAATGAGAGATTTTGCACTCTTAGAGGTGAATTAGGTATTATGAATGCTCCTTAAATTGATTTGATGTTGAATACATGGCTTAAGTTGGTTTGTGCTAATTGCAAGACAGAAATTTGAAGAATATAATTATCACTTGCAATTCATGACCTTAACTTACCATGTTACTGTTCATGTTCTTAGCTTTTTGAGATTGAATTGTTGAATTTTGTGTGTTTTGATCATGTTAAACTCTCTTCATTAGCCAAAACCCATTTCCAATGGCTAAGACACTATCACAGCCATGGTCACCTTTCGTTTCTGCACTTTTCTGCATTTTTCTACATATTTTTTGAATTCTTCAGGACCTATCTCATGCATCCCACGCAGCATAAACCCGATTTTGCTTTTAAATCATACGAATGCATCAGTTCCAGTGTTTTCAAGTCATCTTTATGCATCACAACTGAGGCCATGGCCAAAGGGGTCAATACTTCTTCAAATTGGATTGATTCCCGGGTCATTGAGGCCTAAAATTTTGGGTTTTGGATATGAGGGATCGATCCCTTTTGCCACGAGATCGATCCGTTTATTCCCGAATGGTAAGGACCTGTCATTGCCAAAAAGGGATCGATCCATCCCTCAAAAGGATCGATCCCCTCTCTACAGATTCACGAAAATCCCTTGTTAAAATCGGGATTTCATTCTTCTTTCTCCCACTATTCATCTTCCCCATCCACAACATCCTTCTCCCTTTCATTCTCCTTCATCATAACTTCAAGATCTTCTCCATTTCTTCACCAAATTACTTCATTCCTTCACCATTCTTCATTTTTTTTCATCTCTCTCACTTCTCATCATCATTTCACACCCAAACCTCATAAATCTCGGTTTCCCCTCTTTCTTCTTGGATTTGTCACTATTCATGCCCTACATCTAATTGTAAGTGTTCTTCCCACATTTTCTTAAATTTTTCTTGCCTTTCACGTTTATTTCACCCTAGTTTGTTAACCCATTTCAAGATTATGCATAGATTTTCAATTTATCTTATTTTTCATTCCATTTACAACACCTATTTTCTATCTTCATTCTAGGGTTCACACATTCAAATCATGTGCATATTTGAACATCTTCTCTACATCAAAGTTATTGTTTGTATATTGATATGTGAATTTGTGTTGTTGGTTAGGGTCATCTTTCCCCATACTCTTATCTATCCTCACTCAAACTTGTGCCCATCACCTGTTCGACAAAACTCCTCTTAGAAATTTCCCTCATCATCCTTCCTCCACATGGTTCCTAAAGTCAAACATGCTATCTCTCGAAAAAGATCTCGTCCCTCCTCTTCCTCCTCCTCCATTCCAAACGCCTTCAATCGCTGCTTTAGAAATGCGGAAGAGAAAAAACATTACCATGCCTCCTTTGCCCATATGCGTGTGAAGCACTGTCGTCCCATTGATTTCGATTTCTTGGAATCAATTTAGTTTCCCTACTTAGCCAAATTTGATGCTTTTTCTTGGACCTATTTTCTCAAAATCAACACTCCGGCTCCTCTCAATATCATTCGAGCCTTATTTTCCAATGCCAAAGTTATCTATTCTCCAAATGATCCATGCAAGGCAGTGGGAATTCAATCTTTTGTTATGGGTCGAGATGTTGAGATCACCAAATATTCTCTCTCGCTTGCCTTTCGCATCTAGAGCATGGTCTTGTGCACAAAAATGTCAATGTCCCACTTGAGTTTAATGTGGTCAATGATCGTGCGGGTGACCTTCCCGTCTTTGCTCGCCTTCTCCACATCATCATCTCTTGGAATCTTCGCCCATTTGGCACCAAATATTCCCAACTCTGGAGACTTGATCGTTTTTGGCTTCATTACATTCACTCACCTGATGGCGATTGCCCGGATCTTCTTCATTTCATTCTCCAAGATTGGATAAAGATTGTTCTTGGCAAAGTTCACACAATTGTCTTCCCACAACCACTTGCTTTCAACCTGCTCGACCACGGCATCAACTGTTCGTGTGAGCTTGGCATCCTCCCAGAGGCAGGTAACACCATCAACCTTGCTACCTTGCATGATCTTGGCTGGTACTCTCGTCAGCAAGGTGATACCATAGTTTGGGAAAAGGCCCATGGTGCTCCAGCATCTCCCAGACATGCCTCGGAAGAAGGCGACGATGAAGGCACCGACGAAGAGGCAGCTCCTGCCGCAGCCACATCTTCAGCCCCATCCGCATCGACCTTGGTCTCTCTTGACCAGATCATGCTATCGCTTCAAAACTTGCAGACCACCGTTACTCAACGCTTCGATCATGTCGACGCTCGCCTTGACACCATGGAGGACACACAGGCTGCATTATTTGATGAAGTCCAAGACCTCCGCATGCAGCATGAGGACCTTATGGATCAGTATCATAAGACATTTCCCAGGCGTTGATTTTGTTCTTTTTGTAGGGTGTGCATTTACCTTGTTATGCTTAGATGTTTGAACCTCCGTGCTATGTTTGTTGAACATCGCTGTCGGTTTTTGTCTTTGTCTGTGTAAACTTTGTTAGATGTTTGAACCTCTATGATATGGCATGTTATGTATTTCTGGTTATTTTATCATTTTGACATGTTTTGTCTATGTTCTTCAATCTCTCTCTTTGACCTATTGCTTTAAATTGACTAACCAATTCTCCATGATCTTTATTCTTATTGAGGGGGAGTATCTCATTTTTTTTTTTGCTATGAAAAAAAGGGAGAGAATTAATGTGATAAATTAATCTTGGTACCTAATTTTGAGGGGGAGCAAATATTAAAGGGGAGCATTATTTTCAAAAATTTAAGCAATCTCATTTCCCAAGCAAATTTACCTTAAGTTTTGTCATATCAAAAAGGGGGAGATTGTTAGCTTTAAATTGATAAGTATTTTGAAATGACAAAACTCAAGTAAGCTTAAAAATGATTTTACTACAAAAGTAAATTTGCTTTGAATGAACTCAATGATAGAAATTATTTTAACAAAGTCTTTGATTGAGATTTTAATTGAAAAAGTCAGTAAATACTCTTAGAAAAGTGTTAGAAAGTTGTTTTAACTGACTTAGAATCATAAAAGCCATAAACTATGCAGCAAATTAAGTGCAGGATGATGTACTGGACAAAAGGGATCGATCCCTACTGTAGAGGGATCGATCCCTAAATGGCAGATTGCTTGGAAAAAGTCCGAGAAAGGTTGGAAAGCATTATGGAGAAAAGGGATCGATCCCCCCATGAAAGGGATCGATCCCTTTGCTCGAAATCTGACTCCAACGGCTAGTTTTTTGAGGGTTTCAACGGGAAGAAATGCATTAAATACTTCACCAACTGTTCCAGTCGTTGGGTGGACTATAAATAGAGACATTTATGAAGTTTGGAGGTAGAACAAGCATTCTAAAGTATTCAAGCTTCAGGAGAGAAAACTCAAATCTGCAAATCTTCATTGTAACTCCATTTTGTGAGATTTCTTTGTGTTCTCCACCTATTCACTGAAAATTCTCTTATTCAAAGGGGTGAGCTATTCTTGTAAGGACTGATATTGTAGAGTGTGGGTAGTAATACAAGGGTAGAGGCTTAGAAGGAGATTTCTAAAGTCTCAAGAGAAATTATAAGAGGTCTTGCCACACCTTCAAGTGGTTTGTAAGCATTCTTAAGGAAGAGCTGAATCAAAACCTTGACAAGCAGTTCAAGGAGAGAGGACGTAGGCAAGAGATTGGCCGAACCTCTATAAACTTATGTTTGCTTCTCTTTCCCTTACTCTTTTTACTGCACTTATTTCATTGTTATTTATTTAGTTTTAATTGTGCATTAAGAGTTAGGAAAATTAGAAATAAGTAGAAAAACTGATTCACCCCCTCTCTCGGTAGAGCCAACATATTTAATATGGAAATTGATATACAAATTTTAACAAATTAAATTAAATTTTAAAGGGTATAAAATAATTAAAAAAACAAATAAATAAAAATTATTTTCGGATCGGATCGAGATGGGCTCAGGCTCGAGCTTGTAGTATAAAAATGAAAATGAGCTTGGACAAAAAGTCGGCCCGAATTTTCGGGCCGAGCTGGGCTTAGGCATACATAAAACTTATTATTACCTGTCATGGGCTTGACTCGAGCCTAGCCCGACCAATGATCAAGTTTAGCTGCATTTAGGTAGATGGAAAATCTGTAAGCCTTTGTTAGTTATGCCAACTAGCTCTTTTGTTAATTTGTTGCATTCTAGCTACTGTTCCACCTTATTTAATTGTTATAGATCAAATTTAGATCAGAGAAGTATTGCCATGGTTCATTATTTACCTTACTATTCAAAGGTTATGTGACATATATTTTCTTAAATTTTTGTGTGGAATGGAAGAATTTGTCTTAGAGACCTAGTGCATGTTTGGTACATGGGATTATTTAAAGGATAGGATCCCATGTTTGTTATTCATTTATTTATAGGTAAATTACATCTGCTCAATTTTCAACAGAGTGCCTATTTTATTTTCTTGATCTATCCTTTGAACATGTTGCTCTTGAGATTGCAAACCATGTTGAAGCCTCAATACATGTGTGGCGTCGAAGATCTCACTCAAAGCCTCCAATCAATCCAACCATCTACTACAAAATCAACATGGGAAATGGTTAAAGACCTAATGGTTGATGGAGATGAGAGAATTTCTAGCAGAAAAAGTTGAAAATCATTTACTTTGCTTGAAGCAACGATTCCATGGTTTGACTTAAACAACCATGGATACCAGCAAAATTCTATGCAGCAACGTTTAATCCCTACACCAAAAATATATAGTTTTGCTTAAGGTTACTTTAATTCTCCCTCCAATTATTGTTCAATTATAACTTTTTTTTTGTCGGATGCTGGAAAGTCCTTTCTTCAAAGCTATTCAAGAGTTCTAGAAAGCCTGGCATATAACATTGTGGCCTTCATGTTCTAGTGCCCCTTACAAGCATGGCTGTGCGGGAAAGTGCTTGTTGCACAAGCATGCCTACATAGGGAACAACTCCTAGCTCAGGTTGTTGCATATATTACCAAAGATACATATTTTAAAATCATTTAGATTGCATTTGTGTTAAATAAAATGAAATTTGAAGTGTAAAAATGAGTTTGGGTCGATTGCCCTATGTACCGAAGCCTTTTGGAAATATTTTTTGTTTGGGAATTCGACTTCCTTATAGGGCAATTGACTGCCCTCAAGGGATAGCCAACTGCCCTAAGTTTAAATAGCTTTCTTTTTAAAAATACCCAAGGGAAGTTGACTCTTTTTTTTGGGTATTCAACTTCCTATTCTGGAAATTCTTAAAATGTATCAATTGGATATGTTTCTTTACTCCAAAAGTCATGGTTCGTCACCTTAAAGATGTCTAATTATGGAAAGGTGTTTCTAACACTGTTTTTGTCACATCCCGTGATCCTATTTTTTTATTCTATACATCTTATTTGGTTGGGCTGTCTGCGATACTTTACTTTTTTCTTATACATAACCAATTTCCTATAAAATAATAATATGAACTACATCCCCTATCTTACTTCATAAGGAAGCAGTACTGTGAATATGTCTAAATACAGAAAATAAATGATCGTACCTTATGTCATAAGTCGAGCTGTCGCATCGTCCCCGAATGCGTAGCCGAAATCCTTTAGATGTCAGACTCTCAGTCCTTGAAAATCTGAAATGTTAAAATTAAGGGGTGAGCAAATCACGGCTCAGTAAGAGAATTATATGCATACTTGATATTCAGCTTCCTATATGCTGAAAATCTTTTTCATTTTTCCTATAGGGGCTCTAGGCTCGCATGTAGGAAAGATACTACAGTCGGCTAGGGATCCGGATGGAGTAAGGCAAGTATTTTGAAATACCTGTCTTGTCCCGAAACCTAAAAGCAACTGTAGAGAGTAATAAATTTCATTTCATTTGAAATTTAAATCCTTTTTCTTTTTATTCCATATCATTTTCATATTCTTTTCAAAATAATGCTTTTATGAAATAAAGCATTTAAATAAGGTAACTAATATTCATATATTCTTTGAAAAGAATATTAGTTAAATTATTATCATTCAAATCATATTGCATGTAAACAGTAGATAGCAGTAATACAATAAAATCTTTTCATTTGAAATTATTACTGTCATTCACTGTAGCCCTTTTCTTTCTTTGCACTTTAGTTAAATCGATATTCAAATCATTCGGTATTCAAATCGTTTAGTATTCAAATCATTCAGAAATCAAATCATTCGGTATTCAAATCGTTTAGAAATCAATTCATTCAGTATTCAAAGTATTTGGTATTTATTGTGAGGGCCCAAAGTACCTTACGGGTCATTCATCACCTCACTCAATTCAGTATTCAAATCATTCAAATACAATTCAGTGGAGACAGTCACATCTAATATAATCATGCATAAAACAATATCGGTATCCTCGAAGGGACGATCGGTAACGAATGGCCATCGTCGGTCGGTCACAATTCGCATTGGTCAGGTGCTCGTTGTGTAAATCTGTGGGTTTGACCATAATAATCCCACAGCCGGTAATCAATATGTAGGTAACCTGCGGACTTGATCAAGGTCTCGCAGTTGGTAATAGTATGCGTGATCACTAAAGAACAACCTCTCAAAACATTTCCATAAATCATTCATTTAACAATAAAATATCAATTTCAAATAACGATTAGCAGTAAAAAATTTCATTTTTGATGGAATACATTTCATGTAAATCAATGCGGATAAATCACTTCATGTAAATCAAATCAAGTAATTCATCTCTTGTAAATCATTTCATGAATTTCAATTCATGTAAAATAATCATGTAATTTACATATCGTGAGAATTTTCAATGATTTCATTATCACTGATATCGAAAACATGAATATTTTAAAAATAAAATACTATATATTCATGTTTTATGAAAAATAATCAATTTCTTGGTTTTCGTGATTGAAAATTATTTTTCGTGAAATAAAATAATTTATTATGATTTTATGTAATTTTCTAAAATTTTTCAGCAGCATAACGATTGCTGAATGACTAACCTCCTGCACGAAAAATACAGTTTATAATTTTCAACCAGTACTTCATCCCAAATTCCAACCAATCATTCATCATAATAATTTCAAAAATATTTCCATAAAATATTTTGTAATTAAAACATGTAGACTGAATATCCTTACAGTGCTGCACATGCATCCTTAACCTGTCTCGGGTCAGCGACTGACTCTCGAAGGTCGCGCCCGTGTTCACCTCGCCCGATTTCGTTGGCTCGGTCATCGCGGGAATCTTCTGAAATTTAAATTCTAAAAATTATAATTTTTTTCATAATTATTTAAATAATTTAACACTTTCCGGGATTTCTTATCGATTCCCTTAATTCTCGAGTTGCCAAATTTTCGGGAATCTCCGAATTCCCAAATTTCTCCTTTTTCCTCTTTTTCTTCCTTTTTTCTCTTTTCTTTTCTTTCTCTTTCTTTTCTTTTTCTTTTTCTTTTCTTTTTCCTTTTTTCTTTTCTTTTTCTTTTCCTTTTTCCTCTTCCTTTTCCGGTCAGACCGGTTCAGACCAGTCTGCCTCCTTCCTCTCCGGTTCCTCGCCGGCGGCTGGTTCTCCGGCGGTTCAGGCTCCCTTTAGTTGGCCGATGGCAAGGCGAACTCGCCGGTGCCCTTCGTTTGCTCTGGATCGACGGCACGACGGCAGATCTGGCGGCGCAGGTCTCGGTTTCTCCTCATCCTTCGTTCTCCCTTCCTCCACCGTCGTTGGCCTCTCTGGTGGCCTCTTTCACCTTCCCCTCACCTCCGCCGAGGTTCGGGTGGCAGTGGCGATGCCAAGACTGGCTGGCACCGCCGTTTTCTTCTTTTCTTTTCTCTTTCTGTTTCCACTGGTTCCGCCTTCTGTTTTCTTCCTTTCTTCCGCCGTCGGCAGCTTTCTTCCTTTCCCCTTCGGCCAACGATGGCGTCTCTACCCTTCCCTTCCTTTCTCAACCGACGGTGGCAGCTCTGCCGCCGTCGTTCCCCTGTTTCGAGAAGAATCGGGATTTCTCGATTCTTCTATCCTCTTCTCTTTTTTTTAATTAATTAATTATATACATATATATAATATATTTATATAATTTAAATATCATAATATAATAATATAATAATATATATATCAAAATATCTATCTAATATATAGATATATATGTATATTTATATATTTTAAAATGTTAATAACCTTTACACATATTTATATATTGTATTTACAATATATAATTATACAACTTTTAATGAAAAATTTATATTTTACATTCTCATATATGTATATATATTTTATATATACATAAAACATTATAATTGTATACATATGTATTATTTAACTTTATGAAATAGTATATATATATATATATATATTCATATATACTAACATATATAAATACATACTATATAGCATTTACATACATATGTATTGGCATAAAAACATGTGTAAATATTTTTATATAATCTAATTATATAAATATATTTTTATACGCATTCTTATTTTATTTGGATTTTAACTTAACCAAATAATATTTGCTTCTCTTCATTATTTTTCATACTTCATTCTTATTTCAAAATTTAAATGTCTTTCACTAAATTTCCAATTTTCATCACTTCCTTAATTTCGAGAATTTCAGCGATATACCTATCTCGTAAATAAATTTTATTTATTTACTTTAATTTATTTATTTCCTCTTACCTATTTTCTTTAATATTAATTTCCAAAAATAGAAAATTTGCGATTATCACAGTTTTGAGCTTATAAATACTTCTATTTTCATTGAATCTAACATAATCAATTCATATCTTTCTCTAAAATTCTGAAATTCCTTTCTTGCACTCTTCTTCTAGTTTTGGTTCAAGTGAGTTCATAAGAGAGTCTCAAAGTGCAATTGAATCTCTTTAAAAGTGCAATTGAATCTCTCTAAAAGTAGGCATTGTATCTTGGGAACAACATTTCTTAAACCAGTTGCACCAGTGTGAGGAAAGTATTGTTCTTAAAATAGCTTCTTGGAAATGCCTTGCCTACCAAAGTTTCGTCTTCTTCAACTTGTTTGTACTAGTACACCATCCATACCAAGCAGCATTTTCATACCACAATTTAAGAACAATAATCTTTCAAGATGGCGACTCCTAAATTTAAGCCTCATGTTTATGAAGTGGAGAAATTAGAAAGGTTTAATGGCTTAAATTACAAGAGGTGGAGCATGAAGATATATTGTCAAGTCAGTTTTTTAAAGGTTGCATATGTTATTCATGAGTACTTCTGTCACATCCGGATTTTTCATTTAATCCTTACGGAAGCCTAAATTTGTGAGCTAAATTTTTCTTTTTCTTATTTCATCGTTTGTAGGTAACTGCATAGGTCACAATTCGGTTTTAAGCGATCCTTGATCACTAAGGTCCCATTTCTATCCTTTAATAGTTGAAGCATAATCATCTAGCATAATTATTATCCATCCAAATTCAAATTATCAGGTTATCATGTTTAGCTATTCTCCAACTTTAATGTCATAAGTAAACCGATTCTTGTCATTACCTTCAGTGCATCAAGAAAATTCATATCGTGCACTCTTGTCTTGCTTAAACACATGTATTTGTAATCATATATTACCATATCACTTTTATCTCAAACAAGCATAAATCCAGTATCAATTCAATAACTGTAAAACCTAGCCTACATCCCAGACTCGATGTACAATATGTATATACAACCAACTGAAACCAAAACACACTGTGCCATTAACCAACTGTGTCTATATAACTTGCTGGGTGCCATATACCTTACAATATACATGAGGATGCACTTCGAAGGAACTCCTTAACGGAGATAGTGTGACAGTAATCCTCAATCTGAAAGGGAGGGGAAAGAAAAGGGGAGTGAGTCGCAACTCAGTAAGTAACAACAATAAGCAACTAAATAATACCAAGCATCCCTCAATTATGAAAGCTCATTCAAATCACTTTCAATTATATCAAATCAATTATGCTGCATCAAACTTAAAACACAGTATGGAAACTCAATGGCAAATCATAGTCAAATATGGAATTCCATCATTAGACTAGAAGTCTCAATATCAAACCATACTTAAAGTACGCAGTGAAATCCATAAAACAAATCATAGTACCAAGAGAGTTCACAGAGTATCAAACGATGCTACTTAGAGCGAACAAACCCACGGTAGCTAATCGTAGCCAAACTCCCATAAAGGGCGCTGCCTATGCATAGACCAATCAAACCCCGGCTCATTGCGCATATGAAACCGGGACCTGTCCAAACGTAATATACGGGACAAGCCAAACGTCTCCGAGGCTAATGCTCGAGAAACAGTGCTCTAAGTCAATCAAATGTGTCTACAAAGTTCTCAAGGTACAGTGCCCTGAGGTCTCAATGCCTCGGGTCTAAAACAGATATTCGGTAGTCTTAAAACAAATTTCATTCTTCCCTGACTTCATAGCAACCCTTTGGAGTTTATAAGGAAGTAATTCAACAAACAAGGCTCACAAGGCATTTAAAAGCATTAACAAGGTTACAACACAAGGTATAAAATCATATTAAATCTGAATTTAATTTGAACCTTTAAAACAATTAAAATATTTCTTATGTAGATAAATACGCGCACACAGTACATTTCTTGCGAGCCCATCACCTGTTTACAAACCATTTCCAGTAAAGCAAACTCAACAGTCAAGGGAAGACATCTCATATGCAGCATTCATTTGGTTTCAATTGCCAAATTCAAAGAGTTTATCGCATTAAGCAAATTAGATGCAAGTAGTCGCTCAGGGTTACTTATTGTACTTCCTTAGCTTCTAAATCAGTTCTCCCTCGCCTAACAAGTCTTGGAGTATCGATTGATTTCGGGTCAAACTCAGTCCTTAGGACAACCCTCTGCATAACACATAGTAGATAGAAATCAATCTCGATACCTCCATCAATCTAAATACTTCCAATCATAAGCTAACATTAAGCATTGTATAACTCAATAAGAAACAGTACTTGGCAAAGTTTCCAGAATTATTCGAATATTACTAGCACTAACTAATGTCTTTTTGTTTACTTGAACTACTTATAACCCACTTGGTCCATTTTTGCTCTTTAAGGTTTTGGACCTTATGGTATTGTGCTAGCTTTAAGTGTAAATTCCAGAACCTAACTGTCAAACTATAATTTTTTTATATTACTTCTAACTCAAATCCCTATTTAGACATATAAGGCTCATTTCCTAATTCATTTTGTGCCATTTCCCATCAATTTTTTAGACTTTGGTCCAAATCTGTCACAGTAGGCAGGATAATTTCCTGACCTGTGTTCAGTAAAATGTATATTGCCAAATATAGGGAAATGAGATATGTATAAACCCAATACCATGTCAATCATGACTCATTTATCTTTCTGATCATGTAAGGTTTGCAGTCATATACCATCTGAGTCATTTTCCAAGAATTTTTGAAGTTTACAGTAAATTGTCTATAACTGGCAGTGAGCATCCTGCAGTCATGTATACATGGCTTAAGCTACATCATTCCAAATCCAAAATTTCCAAAGCTAGATGAAAGTTAATTCATTTCCCTATTTAGAAATGTAAAGTTCATAATTTAATTCTTCCTATATCAACACCAGAATTTTCCCAAAGTTTCAGTATGTTCAGTAAATTCCTGACACAGTATCACACTGACCAATCTGCATAAATCATCACATATCTGGTCACAGGAATATTCAAATGATGCAAACCCAGAACCATCATAATTCTACCTTAATTACCTTTCTAGGAATGTAAGGCTTGTAACCTAATTCAATTTAGGCCATTTGCTATGATTTTTCAAAGTCAGGACCATGATTCACGTTTCTGGACAGAACACCCTGCACTCATTTGTGCATAATTCAAGCTACAGAAATCCAATTCAAGAAATTCCAAAAACTGACTTTCTTCTAACTTAAAGGGCTATTTATCATAATTTTTCCAGAATTTTTCTCCACGTAGAACAATTAAACTGATCATTTTAATTTCCACTTAGAACAGAACATAAATTTCCAGATTCAACATCAAGTCAGAATTTCAGTTAATCCTTTATCTAACAATAGCCATTCAATGTAGTTCATCACAATTTCATTTTTTTCATGCATAATAATCAAGTATAATAAGGTTAGAACCTTACCCCCTTATTTGAATGTAAAACCATAATCTGTTGAACAATCTCAGACCATTCCTCACAGCTTGCTTGCTGTTACACCTAGACACATCAATGCCCATCCAATAACCATATTACATTCTATTTTCATAGCTTAATTCCAGCAGAATACATTAACTCACTCAATTTCTTACCTTTGATATCTTGGCTGGAAGTCCCCCAAGTCAGTTTGCTTCAGTCTAGGGTTTCACTTCTTCACTTTCTCAATCATCCATTGTGGAACACTCTTCTCACTTCTTCTCTTCCTCTTCCAATGCCCAAATCTTGTTGAACCAAAGCTTCCTTGCATCTATGGCTCACGATTTCCTTGGCCAGCTTATAGCATGCAACTTCCTCCATCAATTTCGTTGTTGCCTCCTTAACCACGAAATCCTTAGATCAGTTTCTGCCCTTGGGTGAAATGGAAGAGTGTTTGGAGAGGATGCTTAGCTCTTGGTCGGAAATGAGGAGGAAGGGAGAGGGGTTCTTGTGGCTGGGGTAGTTGACATTGCCTAAGGGAGTTTGGCTCTTCTCTTGGCTCGTTTGGGTGGGGGAAAAATAGAGGAACGTGGCTGTGTATTTTCTCTAGCCCCTTGACCTATTTTCCAGCCCTTTGGTCTATGTTTCCAACCCTTGATTCATTTGGCAGCCTCTTACTTTTGTTTTCAACCCTTGATTTGTTTGGCAGCCCTTCACTCTTGTATTTCCAGCCCATTTCTGTTGTATTTCCAGCCCTCATTTCATCACCTTCTAATAACCCAATTTAACATTAATGGATTAGTAAATACATAACTATTGTTTCAAGCAAATTATAATATCTCCCAGTTTTCTATTGTCTTAATAATTTTAATTTCCAAAATTCTTCATCCACCATTTAAATAATTCATGTATCATCTATTAGCATTTTACCCCAACTAATAGATTATTAATTTTTTCCTTCATGATCCTCATCTTCAAACCTCCTACCCTAATTTCCATAATCTTAATTTTCCATATTTTCTCGTAAGTTCAATTTCTTTGTCATGCTCATTATCAATTTACATTCTTAGTCATTATAGCTTCAAATTAAACTCTCAGTATACAAATTTGTCTCCAAATTAAATTGTTTAGTCCACCAAAATAAATAATTTGCAGTTGTTACAACTTCCCCAAGAAGAAAGCAACAATGGACAACTTACAATAAAACAATAAAAGTGGCTTGAAGATGATTACATTTTGCAGACTTTCAATCTTTCAAGCACTCAGCAACTCACTCTTCAATATGTTCCACAAACACAACATAGCATTGGAATTATGACGTGCAACTGAGAAGAGGTATGAGAATGATGCTGGAAACAAATCTTTTCTTGTGAAAAAGGTTTGTGAACTTTAAAATGATAGACTCTAAACTTGTCATTGATCAAGTTAATGATTTGAATGATATTGCTACTAAATGTAATGATGTTGGAGAACCAATTTTTAAAACTTCCTAGTGTCTACCATAATTAGTAAACTTCCTCCTTTTAGGAAAGATTATTAAAGTTATTTGAAACATAAGAAGTCATTTACCTTGGATGAATTGGTTAAGCATATTTAGATTGAAAGTATAGCTTGTTCGAGAGATGAAAAGGACTATAATGTGCACAATGTTAAACATCCTAATGCGAACAAAACTGAAATTGAGAACAAAACTCACCAAAACAAGAGGCAGCAGAACCCTTCAAAGAAGAAGGGAAAGTTCAACAAGTTTGACAAAAACTTCAAAAAGAAGAAAGGTCCTCACTATGTATGTGTAAAGAATGGCCACATTGCAAAAGAATGTCACCTTTAAAATGGTAAGAAAAGTGAAGCCAATCTTGTGACTGAAGATGATATGGTTGCGATAGTCATCGAAGTTCTTATGGTTGAAAACCAAGAGGATTGGTGGATTGATTCTGGGGCAACTTGTTTTTTAGAGATGTCTTCAAGACATTTAAAGAGATAAATGAGTTCAAGTCAGTCTTCATGAGGAACTTTTCAACTTGCAAAATTGTTGCAAAGGGACAATCAAACTTGCTTTAACTTCTAAAAAGGTTTGACCTTACAAGATGTGTATCACATCCCAAACCTTAGGAAGAGTTTAATTTCTATAAAGAAATTTAATGACATTGGTTTAAGGTTGTGTTTGATTCTCAAAAAGTGATTTTTTCTAAGAAAGGATTATTTGTTAGGAAGGGATATGCTAAAGACCATATGTATGTTTCCAATATCAATAAAAATTCTTTGAATTATGCTTATGTTGTTGATGTTAATGATTCTAATTGATAGAGGCATCATAGATTAAGACATATTGGCATGAATTAAGTAGATTGTTAAGTTATTTAAAGCATACTTTAGATTATGGTTTGCACTATAAATGTGAAACTTAAGTTCTGTAATATTGATGCTAATGGAGCTTTAGATAAGAGAAGTTTCAAATCAACCAGTGGCTGGTTATTCAACATAGTTGGTGCAATTATTTCTTGGTCATCTAAGAAACATACTTGTGTGTCTTTATCAACAATGGAATCTAAGTTCATTGCTGTCACGCCTGGAATATCAGATAATCACATCATTTTCTTATACTTTCACATATTTGGTTGGGTTGTCTGAGTGTCACACAAACACACTTAACAATATTTAAGATTTTATTTCACTGAATATCCCAGGAACTACACTGTATAGATTCACACATACTGAATACATATGTGAAATCTTTAACTGTTCAACATTTAATTTACATCCCAAGGTTTATTTATATACACATTGTACCGTACCTATACATAGTCTGAATATATAAAACAAAATTCTATACCTTAATAAACGGTGAAAGTTGCTTAAGGGATATCATATGGATACCTCTCGAGCAAAATAAGTATTTATTGCAGATAATCTGGAAAGGGAAAAAAAGGGGGGTGAGCTTATACCCCGTAAGAAACATATATAAAGAGTTGATACTATGCATAACTATATGTAGGTATCATAAAACATGCTTTTATTCGAAAAACAGAAATCAGAGTAACTAAAGGTACGCGAATCATAAAAGGTACTATAGTTCGTTAGGTAGTCAGGCTGAGTATAGAAGGATGTTTTAAAGCATCTCACTTGTCCCGGCATCTAATTCCAACTATAGGGAGTTCATGGAATTTAGTACCCTAATTGGATATTTGCTAGCAAATTATGCATGAATCATTAGGATAATTAATGAAATAATCATTCAGAACAGTTTAGAAGTTCAAAATCAAAACTTAACAAATGTGCTTAGAAAATAGTACGAAATCAAAGCAAAACTTATATTATACATCTTAATAAATAAGAAAAGCAATAGTCATCTGGGAGTGCCTTGATTAGCTAAGGATTTACCACCCCAATAATGGAAAATAGTAGAGAGTAAACATCACCAAATGGACTCGTTTAATATAATAAAGATTTACTGCCATAGTCAAAAGTCCACAGAGTACACTGATTAGGTGACAATTGTAAGTGCTGGTGACGTGATTAGTGTCAAACAACATCAGAATAGAACGGAACGAATGTGCATGTACCTATAGGTAGCTATGGGGACAATAGTCTCAAAACAGTTCATAAATCAGTTCAAATTCATTTTAAGAAGTCAAATCATAGCTTATATTTTCAATCAATCTATAAAGGAATCAAAACAGAATTTATTACCATCGAATTGTAAAAATTCACCAAATATTGTCAGTGTAAAATTCAAAGTTCAAAATATTTTATTTATGCACAACAAAGATACAAAAACATGCAGATATCATGAAATGAACGAAAATCAATCAAATTACTTTCAGAACTGAGTTATAAAATCAGAGTGCAGTTGAGGCATTCTTAGCAAAACATATCCAAATCTTATTCTAATTCATTTTTAGCCTTCAAAATCATATCAAACATGTGATAACCATGATATGTGACAAGTTAAATGAAAGTGATTTACAGCATTTTACATAATGCTTATTACGGTACTGATTTTAGTACTACAAGATTATTTTCATATGATATGTGATATGAACACATAATATGTTTTCAAAAGGGAAAGAGTTTATAAGTTTAATATTCTTACTATGATTTTAAATTGAATATTATACTATATGTCACACGAATATGTAATATGTTTTCAAAAAGGAAAGAGGAGGAAAATAAATATAATATTCTTATTTTAAATTTTTAAATTGAATATTAGATTTAAATGATGTATATGTTATACGAAAAGGATTTAATAGCTTATTTTGCTATTTAAAGCACTGTACTAATTATAAATTGTACAGTAAAATACGAAAGGAATTTAAAAGAGAATGATGATAGTTTAAACTAATATTTATCTAAAATAATAGACAAATATTAGTTATTTTATATAAATGCTTTAATTTCATAAAAGCATAAGATGGAAATGATATGAAATGAAAGGAAAAGGATTTAAATTTCAAATGAAATTTATTACTCTTTACAGTTGCTTCTAGGTTCCGGGACAAGACAGGGATTTCAAAATACCGGCCTTACTCCATCTAGATCCCTAGTCGACTGTAGTATCCTTCCTACATGTGAGCCTAAAGCCCTTATAGGAAAATGAAAAAGTTTTTCAGTATATAGATAGCTAAATATCAAGTGAGGCATATAATTCCCTTATTGAGCCGTGGTTTGCTCACCCCTTAATTTTAACATTTCAGGTTTTCGAGGACTAAGAGTCTGACATCTAAAGGACTTCGGCTGTGCATTTGGGGACGATGCGACAGCTTGATTTATTTAATAAGATATGATCATTTATTTTCTATATTTAGACTTATCTACAGTACTACTTCCTTATGAATTAAGATAGGGGATGTAATTCATATTATAATTTTATATGAAATTGTTATATGTAAAAGAAAAGTAAAGTATCGCAGATAGCCCAACCAAATAAAATGTATAGAAAAAGGTGAAAAAAGGGTCACGGGCTGTGACAAAACATAACTCCAAGAATTTTAAGAAATTTCGATAGCATAACGGTACTATCTACTCTAACCTTTCTACACGAAAACACAATTGGTATCCACAATCCAGTTTCATAATTTTCAACCTAAAACCTCAAATCAAATTCATTTCAACATCAAATTCATCATTTCAAATGCAGCACAGTATCCCTATGCTTTTATATACGTCCCTTACCTCCCGGATTACACAATATTGCTACTTAGCATCAGTATTTGTTTTTACCTCCCAAGCTGTAAAGCACAACACAAATGTAGTCAAATCACCACACATCAGTTACAAAGGTTACTCAACACCACTAGACCTACTACATTGCCTATTGCAGCGGCAAAACTGGTCTACTTCATACTAGTGCTAATAATGCAATACAGTTAAATCACTTCCGTTTTTCAATTCTAACTGCGCCTATAGTCTTGTATTAATTTGTATAATATTCTAAGACCTAAAACACATTGAATTGAACACTCTTTCAATGTCCACTTCACCTTGGCCGAATTCATTCTCTTTCTCTCTCTTTCTCTCTCTTACATGTCTCATTTCAACAATTCAAGCTTAAATTCATGTTCTATGATTATTCTACATCATCCTCACATCAAACAACATCACATTCATTGACATTCAAGCTTGGCTGAAACCTTAGGAGAGAGAATCTCATGGTTCTACTTCAATTCAAGCTTAAATACAAGCCTAAACATCTTAAACATATAGTGTACAATCATAAAACCATGGAAAAAACACAAGCTTCCTTTTCTCTCACCTTGGTCAAATATGAAGGGACCCCTTACACCCTGATTTTGGCCACTTTGGCACTTCATTTTGGTGCCAAAAGATAGATCACTGAAAGCTAGACATGGATGGTGAAGATTGTTTTCAGTTTGGAGGTTGTTTGACTAAGGTTTTTGAACCTTTCTCTCTCTTCAAAGTGTTAACAATGGTGGAATTGAGAAGAATTGAGAAGGAAGATGATGGCTATCTAAATTGGAGGAAGAAAGGGCTGAACATTTTTAAAATATTTATATCTTAATGTTCAAATTACCATATTACCCTTAAAACATTAAAATATGACCATTTTGCCCTTAGCTATTTGACTTCGTTGAAAACAATCAGTCTAATCTTCAAAATATTTCATTTAGTCATAAAATACATCTATTCGACATGTTCTTATGGTTGGATGAGCTTTTGTTGAAGTTTGATTGGTCAAATGGTTAAAATTACCAAAATACTCCTAACCGTCAAATCACGTAGTTTTTTACTTTTTTTTGTGTGATTTAGTCAACTTATTGACATTGCATAGAACATCTTCACATGAGAATTATCTTACATCTATCAATTGGTCAAAATTCAACTTTGTTTGATTGTTATTTACGGAAGTTCTATCGGCCTATAGATGAAATCGTCATTTTTAAATTTGTTTCACGTTTTTCAAAATATGACTAAACAGATAAGTTTGAAATGTAGATTCTTACCATCTCAGTATTTGACTCCAAATATTATATTGGTTGAGTTTCACAACCATTAGAAAACTCAAAATCCGGTGGAGTCCACCAACCGGTTCCCCGTTATGCCTACAAAACACATGACATTCGAACTATCATAAAACATCTATTGATCTTAACTTTATAAACAGTAAAGTAACAGTAATGGGAAGTGGGAATCTCACATCCTTCCCACCTTAGAAATTTTGGTCATCTAAATTTGATCACACCTATTCGACGAATAACTCTAGGGATGTAAACGGGTCGGTACCCGCTAAATTTGAGATACCCGAACCCGATTAACTTTAATAATACCCTAACCCTATTAACTACCCGATTATTTTTATTTATGCTACCTAAACCCTAACCCTATAAAATATAAAATATCCGTTTAACTACCTAAACCCGTTAAACTACCCGTTTATTAAGTCAAAGTTTGACTTTTAAATTTAAATTTAAAATCAATTTTAGAATAACTTAATTAAAACATTATATTAATAAATTTAATTTAACTCATAAAAATAAATTAAAGTTAAAAATCATAATTATAATATATAATGATTTAATTTAATTAAATAAAACATTAATAATAAATAATTTATATATAAAAATATAAATATTGTATTAATTAATTATTATTTATAATCGGGTTCAGGTAGCGGGTACCCTAAGGTCACTACCTGAACCCTACCCGAACTCGTGACGGGTAGTAATTTCACTACCTGAACCCTACCCGAACCCGATTATACATTACCCTAACCCTACTTAAACGGGTCGGGTAGCATCAGGTACCCGTTTATAGGGTACCCGTTGCCATCCCTAAATAACTCTGGATACTTATCTTTCATCAGGCTCTCTAATTCTTAGGTAACTTCTTCTACTGTGTGGTATTGCCAGAAAATTTTTACTGGATGAGTTGTCTTAAATCGTACTACTTTCTCCTTTCAATCCAAGATCCGAATTGGTTTCTCTACGTAACTCATATCTTCTCTAATCTCCAACGGTTCCTATTGTATTACATGAGACAGATTTGGATGGTACTTTTGTAACATCGACACATGGAAGATTTTATGTACGCTAGATAACTCTGGTGGTAAAGCTAACCGGTACGCCACATTTGCCACTCGGTTTAAGATCTCAAAAGGTCCAATGTATCAAGGACTCAATTTCCCTTTCTTCCGAAAAGGTCCAATGTATCAAAGACTCAATTTCCCTTTCTTCCCAAATCTCACTATGCCTTTAAATAGTGAAACTTTTAGGAATACTGAGTCTCCAACTGAAAATTCCAAGTGTCGGTGTCTGACATCTGCAAAACTCTTTTGCCAACTCTGAACAATCTTCAATCTGTCACAAATAATCTAAACATCCCTAGAAGCCTACTTAACCAAATCAGAAGCTAATATCTTTCTATCACTCACTTTTTCCCAACCAATCGGAGAATGGCATCTTCTGCCATAAAGAGCTTCATATGATGCCATACCGATACTGGAATGATAGCTGTTATTATAAGCAAATTCTGCCAGTGGTAAATGGTCATCCCAAGAGCCTTTAAAGTCTAATGCACAAGCCCTCAACATATCCTTGAGCGGCTAATCATGTGCTTGGATTGACCATCAATCTTTGGTTAGAAAGCTGTGTTGAAATTCAATCAAGATCTCATAGCATCCTGAAAATGCTCCAAAAAATGAGAGGTAAATCTGGAACTCTATAAGAAGTGATGCTCACTGAAACCCTGTGAGTTTGACAATTTCTCTGACATACAAGTCGGTTAAGGCACTCAAAGAATCAGTAGATTTAATAGCCAAGAAGTGGGCCGACTTTATCAATCTATCCACAATAACCCAGATAGCATCATGGTTCCTCCTGGTCTTCAGTAAACCTATTATGAAATCCATGATGATATGTGACGTCCTCGTCACTACATCTTATCGTCTAACTTTTTCCTTATCTTATACGACTTGATTAGACTCGTTCGTTAATGTCATTCATTCTTCTTCTTCTCAAACTTGATATTTAATAATTTAATATGAGTATGTTAATTTCAAACAAAGCAGAATAATTATATATATACATATCAGTCCTTCCTATAAGATCTTACACATCTTACATACTTAAATCCCCAGACATCTTAAAAACATTTTTATAAACTTGTATTGTACAATAGCTGAAATACCATTCACTTTACATGATTACATAAGTATACCTTTAATACTAACTTGGAAGCGTATCTCGAAGGTAACTTTCAAAGATCCACTAGTAGGCTCTTTTATTGAGAGCGAGGGATCACTTCTAGTGGTCTGTATGAAAAATATTCGTAAAATGGTGAGTTTACGCTCAGTAAGAAAAATATGTAAAAGAGCGTACTATGCCTCTATATGTAGTTTTCCTGCTTGGCTCTATAATGTCATGTAAAATCATTATAAAGCATATTCGTATACTTTCATCAAATATATAAAAGTTCTTCATAATAGCATATGCTTATAGTTCAAGTAAATCATATACTTCTTTAAAATAGCATATGCATACTTCGCATACTTTCTTGAAAACATACATCATACTTCTTTCAAATCATCGTATGAAAACGTACATCATATACTTCTTTCAAAACCTCTTATACAAGTAAATCCAATACTTTCAATTTCTTTATTCCTTTGAAATCGTATATACATATATCTTTCAAATAATATAAAGATTGTTTGCATCTTAACGAAGTTATGCACTGAATCATCAAGTGGCATACCCCGTAGGGCCAGGAATCCTCCCACAGCCGAACATATACATATGACAAATTTGGCCAATTGTCGATGGCTACAGTGAACACTAGTCAGGTGTCATTCTGTAGCGACTGAGGCCTGACTTATGGTTCCTCAGCCAACATAAATCATCTCAGGGACTTGATCAGAGCCCCTCTAACAAGTACAGAAGTGCATAATCTCAAAAAATTTGTCATATAGCTTTTTGCCATGACAATTATACTTTCTTGAAATAGGTTTTTAAAACCTCTTTTCAAACAATGCAGTCAACTGGTCCATATAGAAGTCGACTGGTTTTGTCAAATAAGCTTCAAAGTCCTCATTTTCAAAAGAAGGCAGTTGACTGGTCTTCATGGTAGTCGACTGCTAGTACATAAATCTTTTTATCGAAATTATTTTCTTTTAAAATTTCGATATTTAAAAATCGAAAGCCACATAAGGCAGTCGACTGGTCCATATAGTAGTCGACCAGTTTTGAAACAGAATACTTGTCGAGAAAAGGCAGTCGATTGGTCGTATAGCAGTCGATTGTTTTCACAAACAGAATACTTCTAAAAATAGGGCAGTCGACTGGCTTCATAGGCAGTCGGTTGGTTTTGAAACATAATGCTTTTTTTAAGTAAAAACAGTCGGCTGTCTTATATAGCAGTCGACTGGTTTGAAATAGAATGCTTTTTGGAAAATAGCAGTTGACTGGTTTGTTTCGGTTTTCAGAAATCTACGCTTTGGCTATCTCTAGGTAGTCGGCTGCTACTTAAGGCAGTCGACTGCTTCTAGCATTTTGGTAACTAGGAGTAAAACCTGAAAATCACATTTCCAAATCTTAAAACAGTTGGTACTTCTTTCCAAAGTAATTTAAAATATGTGGACATAGCCACCCTACGTCCATTACATAAATTCCTTACCTCAATTGTAGATAATCCACTAGCTTGGTTGTAATTCGACACTTTCCTTTTCAACTCTTCAAATCTGTAAACATTATCATAATTCCAAACTTTAACTTTATTTCATTTTAACATCATAAGGAGACCATACCAACTTACTAAAACTCCAAACCATGGATAGAAGTAAGTAAATCAACTTCCTCTCTTACCTTGGTTAGTCACCAATATTTCAAAATTTTCGATCTCTCCAATTACTTGGATTCAATCCACCAAACTTTAGGTATAGCTTAAGCTATTGACTATAATCGTTTTTCGTTAAGTGAGCTGGACGAATCGATGACAGGATCTTGGAGTTTGTCAAGGTAGCTATGGAATGGAAAAACTCGAAAGTTTGACAAGAACGAGAGGGAGAGCTAGGAGGTTGCTGTCGATTGGTGATGGCTGATGAAGATGATGACTCATGCAATTTGCATTAATTGCATGTTAATCCCATAATCATCTCAGCCACTACTTTGACCATTTGACAATTGACCTTTAATTATTCTTCTCTTCTTTTATTTATATCAACCACATGTCCTTTTCATTACATAAAAATTCTAATATTAATTCTTTTCATACTCTAATTATTCTCATAACATCAGAATTTATTCCTTGACTCTTTGACTATCAATTTCATTATTTCTTCCATGTTCCATACATCATTCATACATCAAACTTTAATATTTATTTGATCATTTCAACTTACAATACTTTACAATTATGGAGGAATTACAAGAAATTAGGGAATTTCACATGATATGTTCCCATTTCCACATCGGTATTGGTAGAGGTTGCAGCAATCTTGTTGGTTTTTGATGCTCTACGTTTACTTGCTGACAAGTGAGATAGCTTGCAACAAACGCGACAATGTTTCGTTTCATATTAGGTTATTAGTACACTTTATGTAAATTGTGATACATCTTGTTACTACCTGGGTGTAAAGTGTACTTCGAAATATGAGCTTAAATCAGTTCCCTTAGCTGTCTATTATCGGGAATACAAATCTGGCCTCTGAACCTTAGAATACCATCTGTGCCAATCTCATATTCTGACTGAATACCCAACTGAATTCGACTAGCAACTTCATTACAATCCATATCCTCCCTCTTAGCATCTCTGATCCTACCCATCAAATTAGACT
The DNA here is from genome assembly GCA_032173925.1 of Heritiera fomes. Taxonomy (NCBI): domain Eukaryota; kingdom Viridiplantae; phylum Streptophyta; class Magnoliopsida; order Malvales; family Malvaceae; genus Heritiera; species Heritiera fomes. The sequence goes on from JAPDPM010000001.1 coordinate 25,118,895, forward strand.
CAATTCGAAGACTAGCAGTCGGATCATACCTCTCAGAAAGAGCAACATTCAAACTGAGGCTTGCAAACTACTCTAAAAGATTGTATTCCTGAACCATCATATACAAAACCATACCCAAGCCCTTTCTGCTTAAGGCATCTGCCACCACATTTGCTTTCCCTAAGTGGTACAAGATCTCTTAATCATAATCTTTTAGCAACTCCATCCATCTACGCTACCTCATATTTAGCTCATGTTGCAAGAACAAATATTTAAGACTTTTATGGTTAGTGTAGATCTAAAAATTTTCACCATATAGGTAATGCCACCATATCTTTAAAGCAAACACCATGGTAGCTAATTCCAAGTCATGAGTAGGATAATTCTTCTCATGGTTCTTTAACTAACGAGAACCATAAGTGACCACTTTACCATTCTGCATAAGTACACATCCCAAATCCAATGAGGAGGCATCACTGTACACTAAAAATCCCCTTGAGCCACTTGGAATGGTAAGAATTGGTGCAGTGGTCAATCTGTGTTTCAATTCTTGGAAACTACGCTCACAAGCATATGTCTAGTTGAACTTGACATCCTTGCGTGTAAGACACATCAGTGGAGCAGCCAACCACAAAAAACCCTCACCAAACCAACGATAATACCTAGCTAGACTTGGAAAACTCCAAATCTCTATGATGTCTTCGATCTCTCCCATTGTACTATTGCTTCTATGTTAGATGGATCAATAGACACTCCGTCTTTAGATACCACATGTCCCAGAAATGTAATACGATTTAGCTAGAAATTACACTGACTGAAATTGGCATAAAGCTTCCAATCCCTAAGGGTTTGTAGAACAATATAGAGATACTGCTCATGTTCCCCAAAGACTTGAAATATACTAGAATGTCATCAATGAATATGATGACGAATTTGTCCAGATAAGGCTTGAACACTTCGTTCATCAGATTCATAAAGGCTGTAGGGGTGTTAGTCAAATTGAAATGCATAACCAGAAATTTATAATGGCCATACCAAGTTTTGAAGGTTGTTTTAGGGACATCTCCTTCCTAAATTTTTAATTGGTGATATCTCGACCTTAGTCAATTTTAGAGAGCACCTGAACACCCTTGAGTTGATCAAATAGATTATTGATTTTGGGTAGAGGATACTTATTCTTGATAGTAGCCTTGTTAAGCAACCGATAGTCAATGCATAGTCACAGGCTACCATACTTCTTCCGAACAAACAGTACTGGTGTACCCCAAAGAGAAACATTGGCGTATAAAACCCTTGTCCAATAACTCTTGGAGCTACTTCTTGAGCTCATCAAGCTCTACCAGTGCCATTCAATAAGGAGGCTTGGAAATAGGTTTTGTACCAGGCACCAAATCAATGGTGAATTCTATCTCTTTGTTTGGAGGGAGTCCCGGTAATTAATCCGGAAACACATCTAGGAAATCCCCAACGACAAGGATCTTGTATAACTCCAGACATTTCTTTTCAACATCCTTCACATATGAGATAAACCCTTCAATAATAAACATAATTTTGAGATTCCATATTCAGACAAATTTCAACAAAATATTTTCATTTCATTTCTAAGCAGAAAGTTTTACAATATACTTTTCAGGATAAGAGAAAGTGATATACTTAGTATAACAGTCTAAATTAACATGATTCATAGCTAACCAGTCCATTCTTAAAATGACATCAAAATTATACATATTCAACAAAATTAGGTCAGTTACTGTTTCCTTTTCTCCTATTCTTAGCTTACAGCTAGATACAAAATATCAGTTATTTGGGATTCCTTAAAGAGCATATTGATTTGCAGTGAATACCCTAGAGGTTTAGGTTCTATCGATACCTTGGTAGCACATTGTAAGAGCCTCGCCTGTCTCACCAGGCCATCGGCGAGCATCCCCTAGGCGATCACACACGCCCCGGGTTTACCCTTACATGTGAGGTTGGTGATTGCCCACACCCACTTATGTATTGTCTGCTTCGGCGGTCGCCTACCTCACGACTTTGTCTCATGGGTCCTGAAGAACTCAGGATAATTCCCTTGAGCGCGTTTTTGAGGCTTGAACCCTAGTACTCTTCAAGTACTCGAGCCTTACACTCATATTACCATTGAGACAAGTTCGAGCCTTAAAAACGCGTTAAAGGGAATTATTCTGAGTTCTTCAGAACCCTTGAGACAAAGCCGTGAGGTGGGTGATCGCCAAAGTGGACAATACGTAAGTAGGTGTGGGCGATCGCCAACCTCACGTGTAAGGGTAAACCTAAGGCATGTGTGATCGCCTAGGGGATACTTGCCGATAGCCTGGTGAGACGGGCAAGGCTCTTATGCACATGCAGGAGATATAAATGAATGCATAGAACCTGGATCAGTTAATACAACTACATTTATATCAAAAATAGAAATCTTACCCCTGATAACGTTAGATGAAGTGTTAGTAGACTCCTTATCTGTGGCATACACTCTACCCTGTGTCACAACCTTCTTTCCCTTCTTTGTAGTTATGGCTCTTTTTGGTGCAAATGGTGTAGCCGTTTTTGGTTCCTTAACTGCTGGTGCTGCTGGCATAATCGCTTTCTCATTAGGCTAGTGTTTAATCAAATTCCCCATCTGACCACATCTAAAACAAGCTCCTATAGCCTAATAACAGGGTTTGTCGCCATGCACCTCCCTCACTGTTTACACCAGGTCGTAGTACCCTTCCTGGTAGTTGTGGAGCTATCGGTGTCTATAGACTTAGCATATCCCTCTTCAGTAGCTTCTTCTTTAATCACAATCCCTTTAGTCTTCTTTACTGGTCTCTTATTTGACTTTTCTTCAAAGCCTTGTTTAGCTTTTTCTTTACCTTTACCCTTACCTTGAGACCCAAATTTTGGAAATTCAAAATCCTGTTCACATTACTGAGCTTTGCGGATGGCATTATTGTAAGTCAAAATAACAAATGGGGCTAGCCTACTTATGATAAAAGGCCTCAGACCAACCAAAAACTACTTGATCATATGCTCTTCACTTCTAACAGTATGTGGATCAAAGTGGCTCAGGGCAATAAACTTAGACTCATACTGATCAACTGTCAAACTCCCCTAATATAAATTCAGAAATTCTGACCGTAGCTTCTTTTGTGCTTTGTGGGGAATATATTGCTTATGGAAAATTTCCAAGAAAATGTCTTAAGTCACCACTGGATGTCTGGCCACCAATACTGTCTTAGTAAACTTCCACCAGTACTCCACCTTATCTATAAATAAAAAGGTAGGCAGCCCAACTTTCTCTATCTCAGAGCACCTCAACTACCTGAACAATTTCTCCAAGACTTTCACCTAATTCTCAGTTGCCATAGGATTCTTATCACACTTAAACTTAAGAGGATTTAACTTAACTGTCGTAACAGATTTACATCACACCTTACCACTAGATCCTACCTGGGCTGAACTGGAAATTGAACCTAAGGCTATGATATGAGCTATACGAGCTAAGGTTGAGGTGCTGGAGAAGCATGAACTGAAGACAGAGGAGGCTGAGCTACTTCTAGTATCGCTGCCCTGTTCTGGCTCGTTAGAAATCCTACGAACATATGCTCTAACATGGAGATGAGAGTATTGGGGCTCTCCAGTTGTGGAGGAAGAGTTGGCTTCGGCATTGGCTCTGGAGATGGTTCTAGGAAGGGTTGTATACGCCTGAATTGTCCTCGTCCTCGACCACATCAAGTACACCTTCTTTCATCACTCATTATGTCAAAACAAACACACGAACATAGTTTTCAGTCACATGTCACATTTATATATTCAAACAAATAAAGTACTACTTGGGATGTAAACCGTTCCTAATCTTCAGACACTGACAAATATCAGGTCAACTTTGCTTTGATACCAACTATACTGTCACGTTCGAAATATTAGATAATCACATCATTTTCTTATACTTTCACATAATTGGTTGGGCTGTCTGCAGTGTCACACAAACACACTTAACAATATTTAAGATTTTATTTCATTGAGTATCTTAGGAACTGTACTGTATAGATTCACACATACTGAATACATATATGAAATCTTTAACTGTTCAATATTTAATTTACATCCCAAGGTCTATTTACATACACATAATACTATACCTATATATAGTCTGAATATATAAATCAAAATTCTATACCTCAATAGATGGTTATAGTCACTTGAGGGATACCGTACAGATACCTCCTGAGCAGAATGTGTATTTAGTGCTAATAATCCGAAAAGGAGAAAAAGAGGGGTGAGCTTATGCCCAATAAGAAACATATATAAGGAGTTGATATTATGCATAACTATATGCAAGTCTCATAAAACATGCTTTTATTTGTAAAATAGAAATCAGAGTATCTAAAGGTACTTGAATCGGAAAAGATACTATAGCTAGTTAAATAGTTAGGCTAAGCACAAAAGGATGCTTTAAAGCACCTCACTTATCTTGGCATATAATTCCAACTATAGGGAGTTCATAGAATTTAGTATCTTAATGAAATAGTTGCTAGAAATTATGCATGAATCATTCGGATAACTAATGAAATAATCATTTCGGAATAGCTTAGAAGTTCAAAATCAAAACTTAACAAATGTACTAAAAAAATAGTACGAAAATCAAAGCAGAACCAATTATACATCTTAATAAATCAGAAAAGCAATAGTCATCTAGGAATACCTAGATTAGCTAGGGATTTACCACCCCAATAATGAAAAATCTTGGAGACTAAACATCAACCAATAGATTCATTCAATATAATAAAGACTTATGGCTATGTCAAAATTCCACAGAGTGCACTGATTAGGTGACAACTGTGGGTGCTAGTGACGTAATCAGTGTCAAACAACATCAGAACAAAATGGAATGGATGTGCATTTACTCGCAGGTAGCTATGGGGACAACAGTTTCAAAACAGTTCATAAATTAGTTTAGATTCATTTTAAGAAGTCAAATCATAGCTTATATCTTTAGTTAAACAGAGTTTATTACAATCGAGTTATAAAAATTCATCAAATATTCCCAATTCAGAATTCAAAGTTTAAAATATTTTATTTGCACACAACAGAGATACAAAAACATGCAGATATCATGAAAAGAGCGAACATTAATCAAATTGCCTTCAGAACTTAGTTACAAAATCAGAGTGCACTTAAGGCTTTCTTAGCAAAACATATCCAAATCTTATTCTAATTTCATATTTGACCGTCAAAATCATATCAAAACAAGAAATTTTGGTAGCATAACGGTACTATCTACTCTAGCCTCCCTGCACGAAAACATAATTTGTATCCACAATCCAATTTCATAGTTTTCAACCTAAAGCCTCAATTTCAACATCAAATTCATCATTTCAAATACAACACAGTATCCCTATGCTTTTATATACGTCCCTTACCTCCCGGATTATGCAATATTGCTACTTAGCACTAATATTTGTTTCTACCTCCCAAGATGCAAAACACAACACAAATGCAATCAAATCTCCACACTTCAGTTACAAAGGTTACTCAACATCACTAAACCTACTACATTGCCTGCTGCAGCTGTAAAATCAGTCTACTTCATACCGATGCTAATATTGTAACTACAGTCAAACCACTTTTGTTTTCAATTCTGACTGTGCCTAAAGTCTTGTATTAATTTGTACAGTATTCTAGGACCCAAGACAAATTGAATTGAACACTCTTTCAATGTCCCCTTCACCTTGGCTAAATTCATTTTCTCTTTTACATGTCTCATTTCAACAATTCAAGCTTAAATTCATGTTCTATGATTATTCTACATCATCTTCACATAAAAAAAAATCACATTAATGGACATTTAAGCTTGGTCGAAACCCTAGAATTTCATGGTTCTAGTTTAATTCAAGCTTAAATACAAGCCTAAACATCTTAAACACATAGTGTACAATCATAAAACCATGAAAAAACACAAGCTTTCTCTTTCTCTCACCTTGGCCGAATATGAAGGGACCCCATACACCTTGATTTTGGCCACTTTGGCACTTGATTTTGGTGTCAAAAGATAGAGTATTGAAAACTAGACAGGGTTGGTAGAGACTGCTTTTAGTTTGGAGGTTGTTTAACTAAGGTTTTTAAAGTTTTCTCTCTTCAAAGTGTTAACAATGGTGGAATTGAGAAGGAAGATGATGGCTACTGAAATTGGAGGAAGAAAGGGCTGGAAATTTCTAACATATTCATATCTTAATGTGTAAATTACCATTTTGCCCTTAAAACCTGAGCATTTTGCCCTTAGCGATTTGACTTCGTTGAAAACAATCAATTTAATCTTCAAAATATTTCATTTAGTCATAAAATACATATATTCAACATGTTCTTATGGTTGGATGAGCTTTTGTTGAGATTTGACTGTCAATCGATGAAATTACCAAAATACCCCTGACCATCAAATCAAGTAGTTTTCTACTTTTTTGTGTGATTCAATCAACCTATTGACATGGCATAGGACTTCTTCACACGAGAATTATCTTACATCTATCAATTTGTCAAAATTCAACTTCATTTGACTGTTATTTATAGAAGTTTTGTCGGCCTATAGACGAAACCATCATTTTTAAATTTGTTTCACATTTTTCAAAATATGACTAAACAGATGAGTTTGAGTTGCAAATTCTTACTATCTTAGTATTTGGCTCTAAATATCATATTCATCAAGTTCACCACCATTGGAACACTCGAAATCTGATGGGGCCAACCAACGAGTTCCCTGTTATGCCTACAAAACACATGGCATTCGAACTGTCGTGAAACATCCATTAATCTTAACTTCATAAATAGTAAAGTAACATTAATGGGAAGTGGGAATTTCACAATTGCGATGTCACATGCTACCAAAAATTTACTTTGGTTTAAAAGGTTTATAAGGGAAATACCTTTTATTGAGAGAACCAAAGAACCAATCACTTTGTATTGTCACAATAAAGCTACAATTTACAACACAAAGAATGATAGGTTGTTTAATAATAGCAAGCATATTGTTATAAGGTACAATCATGTCAGAAGTGTTGTAAAGAAAGGTAAGGTAAATTTAGAGTATCGACCTACTGAGCAAATACTAGTTGATCCCTTAACTAAACCCTTATCGGGTGATAAGATTGCTAACACCAAGGGAGGTATGAATTTACTACCGGCTGCTAGAGATGATCTCAATTGATTCCAACTTTATCTCATTGATGTCATTTAGGAAATTGATTCTTTAAATTTAAAGAATAATCTCCTCATTTGATTATCTTTGTGTATGAGAGTTCAAAAGGCTTTCAATCATGATTTGTTCAACGAATTCATATATGAGATATATGACATTTCCAATGCATATCTTCTTGGAATAGTAGGAGTAACTATACTAAAGACTATTCCTAATAAGATCCTATATCTAGATGCATTGTTAATCACAACAATTAGTTGGACTAAAGTCCATAATTTACTTATATCTCTTATGAGTGGAGTGTTTTTTAAAAAGGAGGGTTGTGATGCACTCTTGATAAGTCTTCTTATGCAAGTAGAGAAGTGAGAGGACGCTTCTTATGAATTTTCACTTAATCCTAAAGTACTTGCTAATATAGGATAAAAGCGAAATGTCATGATAAAAGCGAAATGTCATGACAAAAATGCACTACCTTTTAGAGGAACTCACGAACTAGTGTAAAGGGTGAATATGTCTCCTACTATCTCATATTCAATCTAAAGGTTCAAGCTTTGGCCACCTTTAGACATACACCTTACATAAGAACCAACTTGCATTTTTCTTAGGATTGCATAAATTGCATACAATTATATACTTTGGTAATAAGTGGGGGATTGTTGCATATATTACCAAATAAACATGTTTTAAAATCATTTAGATTGCATTTGTGTTAAATAAAATGGAATTGGAAGTGTTAAAATGAGTTTGGAATGAACAAAATACTTGGTTTGTCGTTTGCCTTATATACTGAAGCCTTTTGGAAATATTCTTCGAATGGGAATATAACTTACTTATAGGGTAGTTGATTGCCCTAAAGGGGCAACCAATCGCCCCAAGTTTAAATAGCTTTTACTTTAAAAATACATTAGGGAAGTCGACTCCCCTTCTCATGCATTAGACTTCCCATTCTTGAAATTCTGAAAATGTATCAGTTGGACATGTTTCTTTATTTCAAAGGTCATAGTTCTTCATCCTAAGGATGTTTAATCATGAAAGGGTGTTTCTAACACCGTTTTGAGCATATAAATATTTCTATTTTCATTAAATCTAACACAATCAATTATCTTTCTCTAAAATTTTTTAAATTTTTTTCTTACACTTTTCTTTTAGTTTTGGTTCAAGTGAGTTCTTAAGAGAGTGTCAAAGTGCAATTGAATCTCTTTAAGAGTAGACATTGCATCCTGGGAATAACTTTTCCTAAACCATTTGCACCGGTGTGAGGAAACTATTGTTTTAAAATAATTTCATGGAAGTGCCTTGCCTACTAAAGTTTCTTTTTCTTCAACTTTGCAATAATACACCCTCCATACAACACAGGCATTCTGGCGTAACTCCTAAAAATTATTTGTTGAGGTTTGGCTTTTTTCATTTAAGCATTCAATCTCGCGCATCTCCTGCATGAGACAATCACTCTTGCACAACACTTGCGTAAAGACATGTGTGAGACATTTCTCGCCAACACCAGATACAAAAAAAAAAGGAAATATCCATTCCCCAAATAGAGATGTAAAAACCAAAAAATATAAGGATTACATAGATAAAGACGAAGAACGAAGAAAGGTTTTGGCAATGGTGTTGTATTTAATTTAGGATATATTGGTAATTTTAAAGTAGTAAGTGTGAGAAGTTTTTTTCAGAAAGGATGTGGTGTTTTTAGTAATGGGGCGTATTTAAAATTTTTCTTTGTCTGTTTCTAAAAATTTCAATATTAGTGCGATGGAATCCAAACGCCTTTTAAAGAATCTAAACATAAATAATATGGTAGATGATGCAATTTGACAGTAGACACAAAATAATAGTTGTATATCTATAAATAATACAAACCTTTTTGAATCAGAATAATATGAAATTTGAATCATACCTTATGTTCCATTTGATTCACCGAATATGACTTTTGAAAAATAATTTCTAAAAAATGTTTACATTTTCTTAAAAGCTAAAAATTTTCTATTATTTGGATGAGTCACTGAAAATATATATTCTATTGTTTAGTTGCTTTTTGGTAAATATTTTTAATATGATATTAACATAACTAATAAAATATTAAAAATTATTTATTATTTATTAATTAATTTATTAATATTAAAAATAATTATATTTTGAAAATAATATCTAATATTAAAATATTATATTATTGAACATTTAAAGGAAAACTATTTATTATAACTTATATTAATATTTTTAAAAAATTTGAAGTAATATTACTAATTTTATATATACATAAAATATTAATAATATATTAATATATATTTTTTGAAATTATTAAAAATATGTACTATTAAATAATTATATTTTATATATTAAAAGTATTTATTATTAAAATCATAACAAAAGTATTATTTATTTATATTTATTATTAAAATATTAGTATAAAAATATTTGTAAATAAAATATAAAAACATTATATCTTAAATTAAAATATTAATAAATTATTAAAATAAATAATAAACATATTATTTATTTAATTAGTATTTATTTTTAAAATAATAATATAGTATTTTTTATCTTTGGAATATAAAAATATTTAAAATTAATAGTATACAAAATCAAATATTTAAACTTAAAAGATTGAAAGATTTTTAATGTTAATATTTTAATATTTAAAAATTATAATCCAATTAAATATAAAATATTTTTATTAATATAATAATATTTTATGAAGAGTTAAATTAAATAAAAATTAAAAAATTATATCCAAGGTCTAACTTGAGTAAAAGTATATTCATGAACTTATTATCTAACCTTACACATAAATAATTATTTTTTGAAAATGTCTTTTCCTTTTCACAAGTGACAAACAATTTTTAAGAAAATGGTTATTCTTTTCGTTAACTAAGAATTCATTTTTAGTTACCAATTAATTTTTTTGCAACCAAACATCAAAATGTAGAAAACATTTTTCGAAAATCATTTTTAATGAACCAAAAAGAACCATTAATAAAAAAATGTGCAACTATTGAAGCAACTTGTGAGACCCGAATTTATTACACTGTACACCATAATTGTAAATTATTTTGATTGGTGGAGATGTATGTAAAAAAAAGGGATGAAGAATAAGTCAATGGGCAGCAGAAAATTGCTGCTACACGCCACTTCTGATTTGAGAGAAAGTCGGCTGTGTTGAATGAAATGAGAAGAGAGAAATGTTAAGTCAACATGAGATGTGTTTTAATTGAACGAGGAATAAGACAAAGGTGCAAATAAGTCAAGAAAAACGGGATGGACAAAATCACTGCACGCCGTTCTTGTTGGCTGCGGTTTTCTTCGTCATTTAATGGGAGCAGAAAAATGTGCACCCCGCCACTTACCTTTCGGCTGCTATTTTCTTCACCATTTAATGAACCATCAGACAACGTAACGAAGATGAAAATGATAAGAAGCTACTAGGCTTTGATGATAGAATATATATATATATATATATATATATTACTAAGTGAAACCAAGAACTCCAGCATATTTCCTCTTCATGCCCGACGCTGTTGCTGTTAAATTCTACTTTGTTTGCCGCCTATCTCACGTTTAAGTTGCAAGATTTCACCTTCTTGCTATCAAATCACTTAACACTCCTTCATACATCTTTCCTTCACCCTCAAACCATCCAAGAAACCAAGAAATGAAGGACTGACGAGGGAGGAAACAACAACAACTTTGAGCTGTGCTGGTTCGGTTAAACAAAGGTAAAGGAATTTCTAGCCAACGTTGTATGTATTTAATCCTTGGTTTATAATGATGATATGCTAACTAGGAGATGTGTAGGTATATTACTTGGCATGAAAGTATGTAGCAAGTTAACATGGCTGAATTTCTTACTGGTTGGGGACGTTAATGGTTGAACATAAACTGCTGTGTTATGCATATGTAACGTGAGTAGATGAAACACGATGGGCAAACGTGATTATCCAACTGCTCGCCAAATAGGTGAGCAAAGAAATTAGGATACTCGCCTAAAAGATGAGGCGAGCTTAATGAAATGCATGAATTGATGATATACATGTTCGCCAACTTTTTGAAAAATCAGACTGGTCACCCTAATGGGCGAGGGCTTATGATCGCCTAAAATGTATGGACTTGATGATCCCCAAAAGAGCGAGAATAGGTGAGGGCATAGGATCGCCTAAATGGACCGAGGTATGTTCGCCCAAAAGGGCGAGAATGGCGACTATTGTGATCGCCCATGTGGAACGTTAGTGATCACCAATGAGGCGAGTAGGAAATAAAGAACATGCCAAGTTGAAAGTACTTGTCCAAGTAGGCGAGGATCTCACTTTAGAGTTATAAAGTAAGAAAGAATGGCATGAAGAATAGCCATTTTAGTTGTGGGACTTACTTATAGTTTGATATGAATCATAGCTTAAAGATACAAGGATAATTAAGCTAATGAGTTGATACAATTATTTTGCAGCTGAGAAGTACGATTTCGGTAGACGTAACCGAGAAGCACGGTTTCGTAAGACCAGGTAAGGGAGATGTGTGTGAAGTGAATGCATGTTCTGTGGAGTTAAATTTTATGAAAATTTTAAAGAAATGATTTGGTTTGAAACATGCATTGGTTTGATAAACTATTTTCACAAACCATGATTTGGGCGAGCTATAAAGCTGACCCTTATGTTGTTTCTGGGCGAGCCAAAGAAAGGCGACCCTTGTTTTAAATAAAAATCCGGGCGAGCCAAAGATAGGCGACCCCTTTTGTGATATTTCGGGCGAGCCAAAAGTGGGCGACCCATTGGTTTTGAAAGACTAGTGTTTATGGGCGATCTCTAATAATCTTATGGGCGACCCCGAACCATTGAGTTATATTTCAACCTTCGGGTGAATATTTTTATGGGTGAGCTGACCATGGGCGAGCCAGTTTAACTCATGTTTTTCTCACGCGTAAATTGGTGAGATTATGGGCTGTTTTTAATGTATTTTGTAAACAGAAAATATAATACCTTTTTGGAAAACAATCATTTTACAAAAATGATGAAATTCCTTAAAGGTTCTTCATGAGATATAAAGTGATTTTGAGACTTTAGGCCCCGAGTTTCATGCATTACTATTCATGTAGCTGAGTGACCCGCCTGGGGCAATGGCTCAGGTCGGTGGACTAGCGGGTGCACCCCAAGGCGTCACAATATAGACCATGGCCATAGATCTACTGTATCCCTGTGGGGATTATTACTATGTTTCTTTGGAAACGATGCGTTCCTTTGGGAACGATGATAGCATGATTTAATTGTAAGGTAATGCCTAGTCTCAACTTATTGATTTCTGTTTACTGAAAGGATTTACTGAATCCTATTTACTGTTTGCTATATTATATCGTAAACTGTTTAGCCAGTGATTTGAATATTAAAGATTGTTTACTATATCCACTGTTTTCCTACTGGGTATGCTGTTAGGGAAAATAAACATTCTGTGGGATATAGTTTTTATTTTATAAAGCAGCATACACCTTCCTTACTGAGCACGTCATCGCTCACCCCTTATTTTCCACTTTACAGGTTGTTGATCTTGGATTAAGAGAATTACCTTCCAGAGATTATCGACTGCTAGAATCAGCAGATTTTCGATATCGAAGGTATATGATTTTCTTTTATATATTCAGTAAATTTGTACAGTACTATTTTGAGTAGAAGGGAATGTATATATATATATATATATAAATATATATATATATATATATATATAGGTACGATGAATAAGAGTATTAATTTTACTAAAGTGATTAACGGATGGTTAAGCATCACAGACAACCCAACCGGTGAAAATGTGTGATTTTATAAGTAAAAATTATATTATACTTTGGATTCAGGATGTTACACAACTATTCTCATACATAAATATTATAAATTTCAGTATTAAAAATTTAATATCATTACCTTCTTTACCTACACACACATGCATATACATACATACATATATATATATATTCAGTTCAATTTTTCTCAATTTTTTTCTGCTCTTTAACATTTACCTTTAAAGGGATTATTGAAAATATTTTAATTTTATTAATTTTTTTGTTTAAAAATCAATGAAATTGAAACTACACTGACAAAAATACTATTTGCATTAATACAATATTTTCAGGAAATCTGATTTTTTTTTCAATTAATAAAGTTAAAATTATAATGAGAATTTAATAAAATTAAAAATTGTAATGATAAATTGAAATGAATTAAAGTATACTGTTAAAATTTAATAATAATAATAATAATAATAATAATAATAATGATAATAATAATAATAATAACAATTCCACCTCAATCATAACGTCTATATAGCGATTAGATTCTTTTAAAAATTTTCTTCTCTCATTTAGGTTCTTCTAGACTTTGTTAGTCTGTGAGTTGTTGTCACCATGCCAATGACGAAGGGTAGTAAAAATAAATGAGCGATGGAATGCACAGTCACTAACATCTGTCCCCACTCTACTTTGCCTCCACGTTTCACATCTTCTCCTGCAAAAGCAGCTTTACCAGCACAAATTTGGTCTCACTTTCTCTCACTCTCTCAACACCTGCAATGGAAATGGAGGAGCAAGAGCAAGAAGTAGAAGCCTACCAAGTTATACCAAAACCAGCCGACTGGTTCACTAGCTTAATATCTCTGCAAGCTGATATCCTTTACAACTGTTTCATCACTCTTTCTTCCCCTTTCTTCACCCTCTTCTCGTTGGCCTCAGAGTCCTACCACCGCGTTGAAGAGACAACAGCCAGCGTTGAAACGGCGGTTCAAAAGGTCCCTTCTAAGATCACCCATGGTAGCACCATTTTGTTGAAGAGAGTTGCACTGGGACTTCTGGGAGCTGCACAGGTGTTCACGCTGTTGGTGTTTCTGATGGTTTTGGCTGCTTTGGTGGGTATTGGGTTGGTGCAACTTTGGTTGGAGGAGCCTGTTATTGTTCGAGAAAAATTGTTCTTTGATTACACTGAGGTCAATCCTACGGCTGTGTTGTGTTTTAGTGGTGGTGGGTTTGATGGCAGGAGCTATATGAAGAGGCACATAGCTGTTCCAGTTGGTCATACATTTAATATTCATTTGGTCCTCTTGATGCCTGAATCCAATTTCAACAGGCATATCGGGGTGTTTCAGGTATTTCAATTTATTTATAAAATCTTTAGTTTTTGTTGAATTTATAGATCAATTCTGTTTACTCTAGTTTTTTTTTCACTCCCAACTGATACTGTTTATAACTTTCAACTAAAATTTCATATCAATGGTGAATGGAAAAAAAAAGGAGTAATTGTTTAAATGTTTAGAACAAGAGAAATTTAATGGAGATTTCAGCCATAGGATAAGAGCTTACAGGCATAGCTTTAAGAGGTTTTCTGGTGCAAAGATAAATAGTTGTTGAAACTCAACTCATACTATATTAATTTTCATTTTGTAGTCAAAACTAATGCTATGTCTTATTTCAAGGTAATCACAAGAGGTTTGGGGGCTTTCTATGAACACTTGAACAGAACATGTTTAGACTAGAACCAAAAAAAAAGGCAGTTCCCAATTATTACACTAGGCAAGCTTTGAAGTCTACAAGGAAAATCACAAATTTAAAACACAAATCTTGCATTCATCCTTATTATAGCTCCTTGCATTTCACCTTTTCCTTCATGTTTATGTTCTAAAATTGTTCATTGTTTGGACGAAACACGAAAGTTCTTAACTCATCCCAATTCCTCTAGATCTGCATCTCTTCCCACCCTTTAATGACAGTGTTTTACATGCATTGTTTTTGTCGTTCTCGTAGTTAATCTATAGATAGCAGAATTGCAAACCAAAGAAAGAAGGCTTTAGAACTTCCATTAATTCATTTCTGTGTTGTAAATGAAAGTATAATTCTCCCAAAATCACTACATCTACAATGCACATCCAAATAAGTACAAACTTTTTATAATTACAGGACTACAAAGAGATAAAAATAGCTGTAGATTACAATGGTGGGTGTTGATAACTATTGGAGTGCTCTTTCGAGATGTGACTTATCTCTATTAGTATAAACATGGTTTGATTATTGATCAGTTTCGGTGATTGTACTGTTTTTATCTAGCCACTACCCCTGCTCTAGCCTCTACTGCATGCTGAAATCTCTGTATCTATGACCATGTAAAATGGTTGTCTTCTCACAGATTTGTTTTATCAGTTGACTACAGAACTCTTATCCACCAATGGAAATGTAATTGCAAAGTCCAGCCAGCCAGTCATGTTGCACTTCAGAAGCCTACCGGTTCGACTTGCACGAACATTTCTTATGGCTATGCCTCTCTTACTTGGAATATCAAGCGAGACACAAAAGATAAAGCTTGAGATACTGAGATATAAAGAAGGACATCCAAGAAGTGAAGCTTTTAGGGTAATACTGGCTCCAAGGGCTGGGACTTCATCGCTTCCACAGCTGTACGAAGCCGAAATCTTTATGAACTCACAGTTACCTTGGACAAAACAACTGCTGCACAATTGGAAGTGGACATTGTATGTGTGGACATCTCTCCACGTATACATCTTGCTCCTCATAGTTCTCATTGGCTGCTTTAGACAACTATTGTTTCCAGTGGTAACAACAAGATTCGGCAACCGAGATGAAAGAGAAGGCGCGGTGGAGGAATTCGAAGAACCACTAATCAGCGGCAGAAGTGATCACAATGAGGTTTCTGATCTAGCAAGTAAATGGCAGCAGCGCAGACGCAAGCGGAAGGCGATCTTTCTGCACAAGCATTTCTCAGAGATTGCTGGCTCATCCGCGTCGAGCATGAGCGTAACTAGGGAAGATACGAGCGCGGTCATTGAAGAGGACGTGGGAGACTCAGAATCAGTATGTTTAGGTGGTTGAGTGAGTGATGTTCCTTAGAAAGGTCGTTGTTTGTATCATACTTATCGTATCGATTTTGTTCGAAGACTCGATCGTTCAACGATTTTAAAAATATTAAAAACAAGGAGTCGCGCACCAATTTTTTTTTGTTAGGTGTGATTGGTCACCTAAAAATATTTATCTTTTTAGCAAAATCTCAAAATTAATTAAGTTTTATTAAAAAGACAATTTTGATCCACGAAAACAAGATTTGGGTTCGGAGGTACGGTTACGTGTGATGAAGGATTAGCAACTCACAACGCCTGTTAGAAAACGGTACCATCTTAACCATGTGGTATCCTTTAATTTTAATAAAATAGTCTTGACTTAAATCTAATTTGCTTATTACAAAAAAAATTTTGTGTGTTTGCTTAAATATTACTATTATATATTTTTTTTAAAAAAATTCATTTTTTGAAAGTGAACATGAACCCTTTTTATTGAAAAATTAAATCAAATACTCAAATACTTTTGGTAATATTTGGAATAATTCTCCTCACCTAGAGATTTCTTAAGAATCACTACTTGTGACTTCTATAGAATCTCATCCTCAGCAGGGCTCATGTTATTTGTATAATTGATTAAAAATTATTATATATTTTAGAAAATCTCATTTTTGAAAATAAGCATGAACACCTTTTATTGAAAAATTAAATCAAATACTCCAATACTTTTGGTAATATTTGAAATAATTCTACTCACCTATAGATTTCTTAAGAATCACTACTTGTGATTTCTATAGAATCTCATCCTCGGTAGGACTCATGCTATTTTTATAATTGATTATGGATGATATTAATATTGATAAAAGAAGTATGATGCGTATGGATTTATAAAAATGACTTTTATATTTTGATTTTCTTAATGAAACTCTCAATATTGAAAAATTTAGCTAAATATCTCAATATTCTGGTAACATTTAGTTAATTCTTTTCACCTAAAGATATTCGAAGAATCATTACTTGTGACTTCTATGATATCTCATCATTGGAAGAATTTCATTTATTAATATTTATGCATATGATGCAAGCATATAGTACATGATGTACATGGATTTTTAAAAAGAACTTTATAGTTTGATTTTTTTTAATGAAACTCTCAATATTGAAAAATTTAGCTAAATATCTCAATACTTTGGTAACATTGAGTTAATTCTTCTCACCTAAAGATATTCAAAGAATCACTACTTGTGACTTCTACGATATCTCATCATCGGAAGAATTTCATTTCTTTTGAAATTAATATTTATGCATATGATGCAAACATATAGTATATGATGCACATGGATTTTTAATTTTTATTTAACACATTTATTATTTTTAATTTTTACTTGTTTTTTTATTTTAAGAATAAAAGCTCCTGTATTGAAAAATCACACTAAATATTCCAATACTTTTGATAACATTTAATAGACTCTTCTCACATAGGGATCAGTTAGGAATCACTACTTGTGACTTCCGTAACATCTCATCATCGGAAATTAGCTTTTATCTTTTGTGAATATATCGATTATTTCATCTTCATTCATTTTTATTTTTATTAACTTAATTTCTTTGACTATTTCTTTTTATTAAAATTCTATTATCATCTATTTAATTAATTTAATCACTATTATCTACCTTTTAAAACTTTACTATTGTCAATTCTTATTGGTTTAATTATTTTATATTTATATATTTCTAAAATCCCCTTTTTAATCAATTTCTTCTAACTATGTCCATTACCTATTTTGTTTCTATTAATCTTCGTTTAATTAATATTTTTTTTCTAAATATTCTTTACTTGTCATTATAGAATATATCAAAATATATACATATTTTAAAATAAGCATGAATTTGAATATTGAGAAAGTATATCGAATATCAAATATCTCAATACTTTTGGTAACATTCGATAAATTCCTTTCACCTAAAGTCTTTTGAAGAATCGCTACTTGCGACTTCTACGAAAACTTATCATCGGGATTTCATGCTTATTTTATTTTATTTATTTCATATTTTTTATTTTATTTTATTTTTTAAGCTTCCTAAAATACATTTTTTTAATTGTCTAATAAGAATTTTATTTTATTTCAAAAACTATATGGTTATATATGTATTTTATATATTTATTTATATATTTTATATATCTATATACATTTTAAAACTATATATATTTCCTATATTTATTTATATATTTTATTTATTTATTTATATATATCTTAAAACTATATATTTATTGTTAAAACTAATTCCATGCAATTTAAATTGATCAATCTTGAAAACCTATTTCAAGAAAGTATAAAATGTCATGGCAAAAAGCTATATGGCATATGTTTTGAGATTATGCACTTTTATGTTTATAGTAGGGGCTCTGATCAAGTCCCAAAATGATGTATGTTTGGCTGAGGAACCATAAGTCAGGCTTCAGTCGCTACAGAAGGACACCTGACTAGTGTTACTATAGCCCCCGACAGTTGGCCAAATTTGTCTATGTTTCATGTTCGGCTAAGGGAGGATTTCTGGCCCTACGGGGTACACCACATGATGATAATGATGATGATGATGATGATGATGCAGTGCATAACTCCATAAAAGTATAAATAGTTTTTATGTTATCAAAAAACTATATGTATATGCGATTTCGAAGAATAAAGAAATCGAAAGTACTTGGTTTACTTGTATAAGAAGTTTTAAAAGAAGTATATGATGTATGACTTCACGAAAGTATAAGATGTTTTAAGAGAAGTATGTATGTATGTATGTAAATGATATTTGAAAGAAGTACTTGAAGTATGTTTTGAATGAAGTATATGACGTATGTTTTCCATGATGATTTAAAAGAAGTATACGATGCGTGTTTGCATATGCTACTTTAAAGAAACACATGATTTACTTGATTTATAAGCATATGCTACTATGAACTTTCTATATTTGATGAAAGTACATGAATATGCTTTATAATGATTTTACATGACATTATAAAGCCAAGTAGGAAAAATGCATATAGAGACATAGCACGCTCTTTTACATAACTTTCTTACTGAGCGTAAACTCACCCTTTTACGACTATTTTTCCTACAGATTGCATGAAGTGAGCCTTGCTCCGATTAGAGGAGCTTAATTTTGAAAGATTGCAGTGTACCTTCTTGATACGCTTCCCGGTTAGCATAGAAGGTATACTTATATGTTTATGTATAGTTAATTGTAATTCAGCTACGGTACAGTACAAGTGGAAATTATGTATATATGATGTCAGGGATGTAAGTTAAGATAATGTGTAAGATCCTGTGGAATGGAATGATATTTATATATATCATTTGATGTTTATGGAAAGTAAATAAATTTGTATGAGCTATTAAATAATTAGCTTAAGGGTAAGGAATGATTGGCACTGATGAACTAAATCAAATGATGTCGTATAAGATAATAAGGAAAAAGTTAGGTTATGAGATGTAGTGGCGGGAATGTCACAGAAAACCACAAGGAAGCCGACCCCCCTCTGTTGAGAGAGAGAGAGAGAGAGAGAGAGAGAGAGAGAGAGAGAGAGAGAGAGAGAGAGAGAGAGAGAGACACAGTCGCCGGTCGACGAGAGGAGAAGGAAAGTTGTCGGTGACAGCAAGAAAAGAAGAGAAAAGGAGAAAGCGAATCGAAACAGAAAAGAAGGAAAAGAGAGGAAAAAGAGAAAACGGTGGTGCCGGCCGATTCAGGCACCGCCACGAAAACCTCGACGCCAGCGAAAGTAAGGAGAAAGAAAAGGATAGCTCGCAATGAAGGGGAAAAGGAAAAAGGAGGGAGAAAAAGAGAAGAAAAGAAGCCGAAACCACTACCTCTAGATCAGCCGCTGCCACCGCCGATCTGGAGAAAAAGAGGCCAGAAACGGTTTCGCCACAACCCCAGCCAGCTGTGGGAGGTCTGAATTGGTGGAGAACCGGCTGACAAGAGGCTGAACCGGCCGAATTGGTCTGAACCGATTCAGACCAGAAAAGAAAAAGGAAAAAGAAAAGAAAAAGAAAAAAGAAAAAAAGAAGGAAAACGAAGAAGAAGAAGAAGAAGAAGGAAGAAGAAAAGAGGTAGAAGAATTTATGATAATTTTATAATTATTATTTATTGGATAATTGTGTAAAATTCTAAGTTGAGTATGGGCTTGAACTTGTAGAAATTATACAAGAAAGATTGGAGCATGAACGAATTTGGGAAAGATTACATTGTCAACTTTGATACTAGGTAAGATACTTTTATAAAGCACTAGTAATATTATATTGTATAGTTAAGAGTTGTAATCTTGAGGGTGAATTATTAATGAAATGATTTTAAAATGCTAAGAGGACCTACAATTGGTAGTAGGGGTCTTAGTAATGATCATAATATTACAATAAAATGATTGTGGAATACCACTGTGTTTATTTGGAATTGTTGCAGGAGGTTTTAGTTCCTGAAATGTTATGCTGTCAAAATTTATATGAAAATGTTTGATGAAAAAGGTTAAGGTTTTCTCGTATGAATGAAACTTTGGAAAGAATTATCGAAAGATAAACTTGAAAGGACTTTATCATATTGCCGGAAAATTTGATTTTTGGAATAGTTTGAGAAGGTAAATGGTTGAGCATGATAACATGATGAATTATATTGTGTAAGCCTTATGGAATCGATAAATTGATTTATTTTAATATCACGAATTGGTTATCAAGTTGAAATTGAGGTTGAATATCGATTTAGTAGAATCATTGATAAAAGTAATGATGATTATATGATATAGCTTGGAAGAGAATATCGAAGTTGTAAATTAGATGGTTGAACAATTGAATTGTGGAATTATCGACGGAGTGATGATTTTAGAATTAATTAAATTCGATTTCTTGATTTTGGAGTAGTTTTGAACGTGATAACACGAACATTGCAAGAGGTCAATGTTGAGATGGTTTTATTATATTACATTATATTGTCAAATATACGTGAGATAATAAGCGGACCTACACTTGTGGTAGGGGTCTTACTATCAATATTGTGGTATACGATGGATAGTTGTGATATCGAGTTATAACAAATGTATGACTTGTGCATACATAATCTTATTGAAATTGAGGTTGAATTCCGATATAATCTAATCATTGATAGATTCAAATAAATGAGTGTCAAACATGTGATTATATGGTTTCGGTTATAACTTTGGAAGAGGTCTTGAATAATAAGATCGACAATTGCATAAGTTTGGTATTCTAATATAAAATGTCTTCGAACATTTTGTCATAGTGAATGAAATTGGACATCAAGTCGGAATTATGATCGAGTATCAATATGTTGAACCATAAATGGATTGGATAGGTGACTATTGATCTTGTGATTTTATATCCTTGATGTTGACTCTTGAATAGGTCCAGAGTGATGATATCGGTATTTTCATAATTTCAATGTCTTGATGGTTATATAGAAAAGTGATATTTAAATATTCGTAGATACTAAGAGGACTCATACTGACGGTGGGGGTCCTAGTATTGATGATGAAATGTACAAGTGATTGTTATAGTTGATAATCATTGAGAAATGATATTGAATATTAAGGAACTACAAAGAATATCGAATTTACCTATTAGGTATGATCCGATTGAAATCAAAAGTATGGAAATGAGGAATTGGGATTATATTTAGTGCTATACCGAATGATACTACATTGATGTATTTCATGAGCATGATAGCAAATTGTCTTTAACTCGGGTTTTAAATTACATTGCTTTTAAGCATGCTTTGTTTATAACTTGAGATTTTGAAAGGATTTATTCATGCGATACTTATATGAATAAATGTTTGAATCATTTTGAAAGGATTGAATATATAGTGTAAGTGTATGTATTACGTATGTAAATGATCTTAAAGAAATGTGTTGCATACTTTACACTATTTTCATAAGAAAGTGAAATGTTTAAATGTTTTATGAGACTATAGGCACCCTAAAAGAGTTAAATTCAATAAAGCATAGTGGAAACCACCTAATTAGAGATTACTCATTAGGCAGAGATGCTTGTCCGACAATAGTCGTGGATAGGGCTCAGTCACACCTGATCAGTGGGGCTGAGAGAGATGAGGTCTATAGCCATAGATAGTGCCCTAGTTGGTTTCCAGGGGACGATGACATGATTTCTCACTGCTAGCTACAGTGAACTAAGTCTTTATTGATAGAATATTAGGGATTCAGCCTAGTCTCAAACGTGATATGATATACTGTCTAGAGTATAGTTTTATTTTATATGAACTGTAGACTTGACATGGTTTTATAGTATATAAGAAATGTTTTGAGACTGTACATGTTTTAGACATGTTCTAAAAGTGAATATGAAATGTTTTGATATATTACATGTTTTTCATTTTAAAACATGTCTTAAAAGTGCAAGTGATATAATTTGCAAATTGTACATGCTCTAACAATGTCTTAAAAGTAAATATGAAATGAATTGAGAATTTTCATGTTTGAACATACTTTAAAAGTATATGTGATATGATTTGAAATGAAAGCCATTTCATACAATAAAACTTGCATAAGTTTTGCACGCTGTTTTATGACACAACGACATTCTATTTACATGATGTCATGATATTTCACTGTACATGAACATATGATTTATATGAAATGTATTATGACTTTACACTACCGATAATCATAATTTTTCCATATGAAAAGCGATATGATTTGATATGATACAAGAGTATAATTGTTAAACGTAAAGTAACCTGATATGATATATTGCATCTGAACATGGTGTTCACTTGAGATATGATATATTATGAGATTGATGTGAGTATGGATTAATAGTATACGATATTCAAATTATACACGATGCATTGTAGTATAAGGACAAGAAGATTGAAAGTGATTAAGTTGAATTTATTTAAAGGTCTAAGTGATAGACAGATGATAGAAATTGAGATAATGAGGTGCTTCAAATTCCCTTACATCAATACATCAAAATTCTGCTCACTTAAGGTCCTTAGGTCATGATCTTGTATAAATATGAGATGTTATCGATTGAAAAGGTGAATTGTAATGGCAAACTTGCAGGTTTTATGCATTACAGTTAAGAAAGTATAATTCTACTCTTGCATTTATATTAATATCTTACAGAGCCGTGGATTTGCTCACTCCCTTAATTTAATCTCTTTTCAGACTATTTGAGTTAAACTCTACCATCTGAGCTTTTAAGTGGGCCTCTGGATACGGTATCTAGGCTTGGTACTAGCCTTTTGAGGTATACGCTCTTTTTAAAACGCTTGTTTATATGTAAGACTTTAATTGATGCACAGTACATATTTTGTTAAATAAGTCGGGATGTAACTTAGAACCGTTTCCTTGCTAGTTTAATATTTAAGTAAAATGACTATAGTTCACCTAGATAGTTGAGTAAATACGCTCACAAATTAATGTTTAAGTTATCAAGGCTAAAGTATAAAGAAAGGATCAGTGAAATTAGTTTAGTGACTACACTGATACCGAATACAAACCATAAAATGAAAAGAAAAAATTTAGTCCATAAATTTGTAAGATGAAAAAGTATGAGTATCGAGTAAACGTCACGGCCTTCGGGTCGTGACACATAATATGGTTCAATCATAGTGTATGAGATTTATACTTTAATAGTGCATCAAATATATATAAACCCAATAATAAATTATTACTTTTGTTTAAGTTTAATTTTTTGTTTCAAATAGAAAAATGAAAGGAAAAAATAAAAAAATATATATTTTACCATTACATTATTAATGTGTAAGATAAGGTAAAAATTTAAAATCTAATATGAATAATTTTGTAAATATGGAATTCGTAGCTCACAAATTTCTCATCCTTTCTTTTTTTAATTTTTAAAATTTGAGATGATTAATTTTTTTAAATAGATATGAAAAATGATAACATGTTATGTTTTCTTTTCTCTTAATTTTTTATTAAAAAATTAAAGAAAAATATGTATTTTACCTTTTCGCCCACACCTTCCATCCTCAATTTTCTACCTTACCTCTCGAAGATGAGCAATGTGCACGCCAAGAAAGGAATGAATAGGATCAGATAGTGACATTGTGAAGGTCCCACGTTGCATGATTCACATTTTTCTAACTTGGCCTGCCAATTTTTGGTACAACCTTTTGTAAGGTTTCGTTGTCTCGGTTTATCATGTCATACACGAAAATAAGAAGCAGATTAAAAATCAACAAAACCAAAATCACCAGGATCATGCAACAAGATTAATTTCGAGATAAAATCTAACCTTTTGGTGTACTCGTGTAGGAATGTTCGACTTCTGAATATGGCAACCCATGAACAGCCCTTGATTTATCGTTAACTCGAGACTCCTAGCTGAGAGAAGCCCTCTAACGGTATCCACACGAGTAGGACGCAAAACAAGACCTTTGCATGAGACAAGATGTGATCAGAAGCAAAGGGATGAGGAAGGGAATTGTTTTATAAGAGTGCTAGCTCCAAGAGGCAGAACGGCTATAAAAATATTATGTTCTTCTTATGTCTAACTTTTAGACTTAATGTTGTTTTTATAGTGCCTCTTAACAAAATCCTAAAAAGGCCTTAGCTTTAGTCCAATTAAATTGGGTCTTTTGGGCCTTTTAAAATTACTTAATCCAAATCTAATTAATTGTAGGGCATACTCTAACAATCTCCCACTTGCACTACAACCAATTGGTTATGCATTTAGATTAATAATTTGGTCTGCCCATGAATTATTATATTAATAATTCATAATTATAATCTCATTATAATTAAAAAGACCAAAAATACCCTTTAGTAATCTCGGGCTAAAATTACTATTAATTAAATCCCGAATTGTAGTTGGAACAGGATTCTAGTCTCACTAGGAATCCTTCTTCTACTAGGATTCATCACATGAATCCAACTCCAATTACCTTGTCTTGGTCATACCCTTATTGTGTGTAACCCTTTAGGTTTCCATTACGTTGGCAGTGATTCAGAATCTCATTCATAAATCACAAGCCAAGATTGGCATCTAGCAATGCATCATGGCTACCCAAGTAATGAAAATGTCGGTGAGTTGACGACAACCTTTCAATGAGCAATTACCGTATAATTCAATCCTTTTGTCACCTAATATCTCAGTTGAACATAGAGTATGGAACGTGTCATCTCTATTAAAGTTCAACTCCATTGTTTCTCAATCTTAAGATAAATGATTTAATCAAATGAATTCAAGATCTCATCTTAAATCTCATTTGTACTGTGGCCACAGATTTTCAATCATTAATCTCTATTGAGAGTCCTTGAGATATAGACTCTTGTTACCAAGAGGGACAAATCCTATCTTGATCACTCACAACCCTCATATGATTCATGATGTACCCAAATACTGTCTTACTTGCAACCCTTATTGAGCTACGTTTACCAGCATCAAAGTACACCAATCCACACATAGGATACCATGGTGATCTCAAGTCTAAGGATCACATATACCATTGCCATTTGAGAACATCTAATGACACTCAATGTAACGATCCACATAGAGTTCTCAAGATGGGTCAATCCAGTGTATTCATTCACAATGATCACCCATGTGTTGATCTGGATATCACCATATCCATGACTTATGAGATCAGTCACCCAAAGGAATCTAACACATGTTAGTATTACCGTATCACTGATGGCCTTTCTCAGTGATACTATGACTAAGGATATTTAAGAATAGTATTCTTTGTATCATAAGGATCTCATTATCAAAGTCACTACTTTGATTCCTTTGATACGAATCCACTATTCTAGGGACTTTATCATTTGATTATGACTTGATCAAATTAAATATAGTCAATAATGATAAATAACTGCCATGTATTATTAAATAACATAAATAATCACAATGTCGTAAGTGTACTATAAGTCTAAATCTGATTGGCTTATAGCGCATACACTAACATTCTCCCACTTGCACTACAGCCAATCGATCATAGAAGGGCTTGAGTATTTGTTTGGACCATCGGTGAGACCAAGATTTCTCAACTTGTGCAATGGCTTCATTGTTGTCACAATAGAGTGCCATTGGATCAACAATGCTAGGGACTACTCCAAGTTCTGTGACGAACTTTTTGATCCAAACAGCTTCCTTAGTTGCATCTGAAGCCACTATATACTCAGCATCGATCGTAGAATTGGCCACTGTCTCTTGTTTAGAACCTTTCCAACTTAACAATGCCATCATTTAGGCAAAACACATAGTCAGATTATGACTTAAAGTCATCCTTATCTAACTAGAAACTGGCATTAGTGTAACCATTTACAATGAGCTCATTCTCTCCTCCATAGACTAAGAAAGCATCCTTAGTCCTTCTTAAGTACTTAAGGATGTTCTTAACTGCTATCCAGTGACGCTCACCTGGGTAAGCTTGATACCTACTCACCATGCTTAAAGCATGCGAGACATCAAGCCTCGTACATAACATGGCGTACATGATTAGATCTAATAGCTGAAGCATATGGAATCCCAGCCATTTTATCTCTCTCATCTTGTGTTTTGGGACACATATCCTTTGAGAGATAAATGCCATGAGACATAGGTAAAAATCCTTTCTTGGATTCTTCCATGTTGAACCTTTTCAACACTTTGTCAATATATGTACTGTGACTTAGACCTAGCAGCGTACTCAATCTATCTTTATAGATCTTTATTCCAAGGATATAGACTGCTTCTCCTAAGTCTTTCATGGAGAAGCAATTCCCTAGCCAAGTTTTGACAGATTGTAGGGCAGGAATGTCATTTCCTATGAGTAGTATGTCATCCACATATAACACTAGGAATATGACAGCACTCCCACTAACCCTTTTGTAGACACAAGGTTCATCTTCGTTCTTGATGAAGCCAAACTCTTTGACTATCTCATCAAAACAAATGTTCCAGCTCCGAGAAGCTTGCTTCTTAAGCTCTCGACGTATCCTATTAGACCTATGCGGGCCTTATGTTTCTGGAGCTATTTCCTGTTCCACAACATCTTGTGGGACTTGTTCCTGTTCCACTAAAGGTTCAATGACATTTTGTGGTTGTTGAACCTCTTCAAGCTCTATTTTCATCCCACTAGTTCTTCTAAAAAGGAAGTCCTTTTCTAGAAAAACACCGTATCGAGCCACAAACACTTTGTGCTCTGTGGGATTATAGAAATAGTATCCTTTTGTCTCTTTAAGATACCCCACAAATATGCATTTATCAGATTTGGGTCCTAATTTGTCTAGGACTTGTCTTTTGACATAAGCCTCACAACCCCAAATCTTTAGAAAAGACAGACTAGGCTTTTTTCCAGTCCATATCTCATGTGGTGTCTTTTCAACAGCTTTAGTAGGAACACGATTTAGTGTAAATGCTGCTATCTCTAAAGCATAACCCCAAAAGAAGACAAGGAGGTCAGATAGATTCATCATGGATCGAACCATGTCTAACAAGGTCCGATTCTGCCTCTCAGATACACCGTTCCATTCAGGTGTACCAGGTGGATTGAGTTGTGAAACTATTCCACACTCCTTTAGATGATCTATAAATTCTAAGCTCAAATACTCTCCACCGCGATCTGATCAGAGTGTCTTGATATTCTTGCCTAGCTGGTTTTGTACTTCATTCTTGAATTTTTTGAATTTTTTGAACTTTTCAAAGGATTCTGACTTATGTCTCATTAAATAAACATAGCCATATTTACTGTAGTCATTAGTAAATGTGATGAAGTATTGGAAGCCTCCTCTAGCCTGTGTGGTTAATAGACCACATACATCTGTATGTATGAGCTCTAATAAACCACTAGCCCTTTCACTTGTTCTTGTAAAAGGGGCTTTGGTCACTTTACCAAGCAAACAAGATTCGCATACATCATATGATTCAAAATCAAATGAATCTAAGTGTCCCTCTTTGTGGAGCCTAGATATGCGTTTCTCGTTTATGTGACCAAGTCTACAATGCCAGAGGAATGTAGGGTTAATCTCATTACCTTTTGACCTTTTGGAATCAACACTGTATATGTGATATCTAAATCTAGAACATACAATCCATTCATAATGGAAGCATTGCCATAGAAAATATCATTAAAGTAAATTGAACAACTATTGTTCATTATTTTAAAAGAAAAACCTTTCTTGTCCAAACAAGAAACAGAAATAATGTTCTGGGCAATTGCTGGAACATAATAACAATTATCAAGTTCTAGAATTAAGCCTGAAGGCAACGATAAATTAAATGTTCCTACAGCTAACGTAGCAACTGTTGCTCCATTTCTAACTCGTAGGACCACCTCGCCCTTAGCAAGTTTTCTACTCCTTGTTAAGCCATGCACATTCATGCAAATGTGAGAACCACATCTAGTATCTAATATCCAAGATGAAGAAGTAGACAAATTTATCTCAATCACATATATACCTGAGATGGAAGTCTCACTTCCTTTCTTTTTCTTCAGCTCCTCAAGGTACACAGTGCAATTTCGCTTCCAATGACCAGTCTTACTGCAATGGAAGCATTTTCCTATCTTAGCAACTCTACCAGATTGCTTGAGTTTCTTGGCCTTTTCCTTCTTGTTACCATTGGGCTTGGGCTTACCCTTAAGGTTGCCTTTGCCTTTGGATTTGGTCTTGTCAATCACCATAACAGAAGTAGGCCTTGACTTCTTCAAGTCTTGCTCAGCAGTTCTCAACATATTGAGTAATTTTGCCAGTGTCTTATCCATACTGTTCATGTTGTAGTGCAACACAAATGAACTATAGCTATCCGGTAAGGATTGGAGGATGAGATCAACTGACAACTCTTTATGCATGGTGAAGCCTAGTGCTTTTAGCCTCTCAATGTACCTAATCTATTAAGTACATGAGTGTGCATCGGAGCTCCCTCAGCCATCTTGCTCTGGAAGAGCGCCTTAGACACCTCATAACGTTCGTGTCGTGCTTGCTCTTGGAACATTTCCTTGAGATGTTCAATCATATCAAACGGTTTCATATTCTCATGTTGCTTCTGGAGTTCAGAACTCATGGAAGCTAACATCAGGAACTGTACGTCAATGGCATCATTCAAATGCTTTTGATAAGCTTGCTTATCAGTAGCGGAAGCATTCTGTCGGGGTTGAGCAGGGATCGCATGCTCTAGAACATATAACTTCTTTTCTTGCGTGAGGACTATCCTCAAATTTCTGTACTAGTCTAAGAAGTTTGCCCCAACCAACTTGTTATCCTTCTCAAGGATAGAACGAAGGGATAAATTGTTGTTTGCCATGATAATTCTACAATAATAAAATATGCAAGTAAGTAACATTGTGATTAAAATCATTAATTATGGTCTTTTAATTAAATGAATTACTCCCACTATTTTCCTCAAGCTAATAGCCCTCACTATCAACTCGGGAAGCCTTTTCGCCTAGATTTCCTAGTGGGCCAAGATCTATATTTGGTCCCATTATGACTTTAGCTGAGCTAATGCATCCAATGAGATTATTTAGGTAGAGAACTCTTGTCAATTGCATCTCATACAACTCCTGGATGGTTGGGTGAACAACTCTTATTCTAACTCATCATATGGGTTAAAGCCCAACCTATGCCTCTAAATATTATTAGGTTTGATTGAGCCAATGCCCTAATTTAATTTAGTTAAGTCTGACCCAATACACTTGGAGATAACTATTATCTCATGCAATGTGAATTCCTAAGGTAGGTATGGCCTTGACTGAGCCAAGTAGCACAATACCGAACAAAGTCTCTTTCACATGCATCGTATTGGAAGACATCTTTATTTGTTATCTTTGACTTAATATTTATTTTGAGGGATTTTTAATTTTATCGTCTCACCTAGCTTGCTTTTCTAACATATATATCAACATATATAAGTAAAAGCGTAAAATTAAACGTGACATGGTTATGACCTTTCTATTACAAAAGAACCTAGGGATACATTATTTTTCTAAATGCCTTCTCCTCGATTTCATTTCAAGCGTAACTTCGGTTCGCCTTGGCTCCGAATCATCTTGGCTCCAAATGTTGTACATTTTACAAGATAATCCTAATTTATCTATATAACTATTACATAAATAAATTACAAATAAATAAAGGCTCACAGGCTCAATTTAAATTTATTTAAATAAATTACAACTCATGTAAACCTAGGCCCATAACCATGCACCATGCAATCATTCATATCACATAAGAATCAAGCATCAAGCATACACAGTAATATCACATATTAATTTGCATGCTTCCTAATTAAAATCTAATTTTAATTAATCAAATTTTAATTAATTATGGGTATCAAGGGCTGTTTTAATTTAATTTTAATTCTCAAAATTCAATTTGGGCTTAATTGAAATTTTAATCATATTAAAATCTCGAAACCATTGGATAACTCTTATCCATTTTTAAATATTTTATTTTAAAACAAAAATTTATAAAGATAACTCCTTTTGAAATTTTAATCTCATTAAAATCTCAAAAGTATTGGATAACTCTTATCCAATTTAAGATAGAAAATATTTTATTTTAAAACAATTTTTTTAAGATAATTCCTTTTGAAATTTTAATCTCATTAAAATCTCAAAATTATTAGATAACTCTTATCCAATTTAATACAGGATATATATTTTATTTTAAAACAATTTTATCAAGATAATTTTTTTTGAAATTTTAATCTTATTAAAATCTCAAAACTATTGGATAACATTTATCCAATTTAATAAAGGATATATTTTATTTTAAAACAATTTTATCAAGATAATGTTTTGAAATTTTAATCTTATTAAAATCTCAAAACTATTGGATAACTCTTATCCAATTTAATAAAGGATATATTTTATTTAAAAGCAATATTATCAAGATAATGTTTTTGAAATTTTAATCTTATTAAAATCTCAAAAATATTGGATAACTCTTATCCAATTTAATAAAGGATATATTTTATTTTAAAACAATTTTATCAAGATAATATTTTTAAAATTTTAATCTTATTAAAATCTCAAAAATATTGGATAACTCTTATCCAATTTAATAAAGGATATATTTTATTTAAAACAATTTTATCAAGATAATGTTTTAGAAATTTTAATCTTATTAAAATCTCAAAAACCACTGGATAACTCTTATGCAATTTTATTTTTAAAAATATCTTTCTTTAAAATATATTTAATTTGAAACCCTTATTAGGATAACTTTTATCCTAATTTATTTTATATATTTTAAATAAAATAATAACAAGTAAATTTTTTTTGAATCTATAATTGTCTTACAATTATTTTAGGCTGCCCAAACGAATTTTGAAAATTAAAATCTAATCTGTAACAACTTACAATAAAACAGCATCACCACGAATCGAATTCGCTATCCCGAAAGCCGTTTGCACACTGGCTTGGATACCACTGTAAGGTTTCGTTGTCTCGGTTTATCATGTCATACATGAAAATAAGCAGCAGATTAAAAATCAACAAAACCAAAATCACCAGGATCATGCAACAAGATTAATTTCGGGATAAAATCTAACCTTTTGGTGTACTCGTGTAGGAATGTTTGACTTCTGAATATGGCAACCCACGAACAGCCCTTGATTTATCGTTAACTCGAGACTCCTAGCTGAGAGAAGCCCTCTAACGGTATCCACACGAGTAGGACGCAAAACAAGACCTTTGCCTAAGACAAGATGTGATCAGAAGCAAAGGGAGGAGGAAGGGAATTGTTTTATAAGAGTGCTAGCTCCAAGAGACAGAACGACTATAAAAATATTCTTTTCTTCTTATGTCTAACTTTTAGACTTAATGTTGCTTTTATAGTGCCTCTTAACAAAACCCTAAAAAGGCCTTAGCCTTAGTCCAACTAAATTGGGTCTTTTAGGCCTTTTAAAATTACTTAATCCAAATCCAATTAATTGTAGGGCATACTCTAACACCTTTTTTAAAACTCAAATTATTTTTCGTTTTACAAAAAGAATTAAAATAACACAGGTATTTATTATATACTATTATGCCATCTATTGACAGTATATTTTTTTTTAACTCTATAAACAAGTTTAAAAATTTGTCACACATCTTGCTTTTTTTAATTTATTTTTACATTTTTAATATTCTTTAAAATGTATGTGTTACATTGTTAACCTTATTTGTTGAGTCTAAATATTTTAATAGCATTATATCAAATAAATTTTCATATATTACATGTGATATCTAAATGATAATTTCATTTGATGAGCAATGACAATTATTAAACGTTAACACAGTTATAATTATTATTATTATTTGCCTTTGGTTTTCACTATTACAATTTAAATTATAACTTTGACTTGTTTAAATTTTAAAATGAGGATTACTTATAAACCTATCATATTACACTAAGATACCCAGATTACATTGTTTCTAGCGGTCTCTATGCATAAGTAATACTAATAAAAAGCAAGGGAGGTATATCTAAATTTTATTTATTTATTACTCTATCTTTTATTTTAATTTTAATATTAATTGCATTGCGACAGATCAGTCAAAGATGCTACGTTATATTTGTGTTTTGCTGTCCATTACTTTTCATAGGATAGACTGAAAAAAACAATTCAATTTATACTTGGAAGACAAGGAGGAATTGAGTTTGCAACTTTTCGTATTTCTAGCAACTTCCCTTAGGTTGCTTTATGGCTTATAAAATGACACCTCCATTGAATATCTTAATGTGAAATGGGCTTGATACCATTTTGATTAGCTTTTTCTTTTTAATATCCTATGGGCAATATAAGTAAGCAATTACATCATTGTTGGTATCAGCAACTATAAATAGCCAAGCCCCATTTACTAATGCCCTAAATCACCATAACCACAACTTTTGAACTAGAAGAAGCCTTTCTTATTTCTTTCACTCCAAAAACCAACCTATTGAAATGGAAGATAAAGTAGTTCTACTTGATTTTTGGCCAAGCTCTTTTGCAATGAGAGTGAAAATAGCCTTGGAAGAGAAGGGGATAAAATATGAGTGCAAGCAAGAGGACTTGTCAAACAAGAGCCCTCAACTTTTAGAAATGAATCCAATTCACAAAAAAATCCCCGTTTTGATTCATAACGGGAAACCCATTTGTGAATCTCTCATCATAGTCGAATACATTGATGAAGTCTGGAATCACAAATCACCTTTACTTCCTTCCGATCCTTATCAAAGATCGCAGGCCTTGTTTTGGGCAGATTACATTGATAAGAAAGTGAGTGTTTGTCAAGGTTATTAGATGGAAACACACCAATTGATCACATAAAATGAAAATCCTTTTTACGTATATGGTTATTTGTCTTTATGCACATTAAATTATCTGTGGGTGCAGATATATGGCATTGGGAGGAAAATATGGATGGGAAAAGAAGACCAAGAGGAGGCAAAGGAAGAGTTAATGCAGACCTTGAAGACCCTTGAAGGAGAGCTCGAAGACAAACTCTACTTCGGAGGAGAGAGCATTGGGTATGTGGATGTGGCACTTGTACCTTTCACCAGCTGGTTTTACACCTACGAGACTTGTGGGAATTTCAGCATAGAGGCATGGTGCCCCAAGCTTATCGTCTGGGCCAAAAGGTGCAAAGAAAATGAGAGCGTGTCTAAGGCACTTCCGGATCCTCTCCTGATTTATGATTATATGTTGCAGCTCAAGAAGAGACTTGGATTACAATAGGAAAAATAACATTGTTGTGTTAGCTAAAGGTTGCCACACTTTCTTATGTTACTCCAGTTCCAGTTTAAGAAATAAATTAAAGCAAGTGCTAAGTTGTGTGTGTTTGTATTATATCTTTGGATCATATATTTTCCATCTCAATTGCACCATGATCGCAACAGTGGACAAAAACTATTTGTGATTATGTTTCTTGATATTGTCTTCCCTAGTTTCACTTGAAAACCGAAGGAGATAAAAGTATTCATCTTCTAACTGATGCTCATAGTTTACACTTGCACTCTAAAAGTCAAAATTGATCATCATGTTCCTCTCATTCCATTATTTGGTGGCTGCCAGGCTGATGATATCCACTCCACAATTCACTTATCAAACACGGAAATAAAAGAAAAGTCCGATTCCATTGCTCTTTCTTTCCTTCATACAACGCGTGCGAAATTTGGAAATTGTGTAATTCGCGAAGAGAAGCACTTGGTAAAGGTGAAAAGTCTGATAGGTCATCGTCTATTAATAAATTAGGCTTTAAAAAAATTTTGATAAGTTAAATTAAATAAATAAATAAGGAGCTACATTTGTACCCAAGCGGTGTGCAGCAAAAGTTTTAAGGGTTATCTTAGGGAAATTCTATGCAATTGCAATATAATATATATGTCCATTTCTTAATTACATCTTTGGTCCAATTGTAGCTAAATTTATTGATGCTTTACCACTCGTATTGTTTGCTGCTATTTGCCTCTTTACAACAACAACAACAACAATAATAATAATAATTAATGACAACGAAATTAAAGGTTGAAGCTTTTGAGCAAGGGAAAGAGGGGAAATAAGAGTCTATGCTCTCTTCTATTATCTAACAACTACAACAAGTTTTGCTAGTCATGCACAAGAACTTCAGCGAGGTCTCAAAACTGCACTGCGTCGCCACCGCCTCCATATGCTCATCATCGAAGCTGCTGCCCTACTGTCTGCTAGCAACTGCGTGGTGAATAGAACAAACGAAGCCAGCTGCGTGAAAGAAAGAAAGAAAGAAATTAAGTAAAGAAAAAAAGGGGAAGGATAAGAAGGAAAAAAAAGAAAGATAATTGCTTTTTTCTTTTAATTTTTTTCATGTAATTTTATTTAATATAGTTTTTTTTAGATATTTAGTAAATAATGAATGAATTATGTTACCTAATAGGATTATTCTAATTAATTATTGTCTTTTGATTATTAAAATTAGTAATAGATTTTTGAAATAGAAAAATCAAATTATAAAACGTAAGGAACACATATTGAAATGTTAACTAACAAGTAGTTGGAAGAAATGAAAATGGATTTCTTCCTCAAGCATTTGGATAGAGTTCAAATCCTAGAGTCCCTACTGTTAGGAAGGTTTTATCGTTTATCACTCTCAGCCCGAATAAGAGTAATCTTAAACTGTAAAACATATGAAGATACATGTGCTTCACAAAAAAAAATATTCAAATGTTATCTTATATAATGTCTTTAAAATATTAATATGAGAGTAAATTGAGATTATTTCAATGATAAAATTATAAAGAGTCATGAATGATTGACGTTTAAAAATTTTTAAGTGAGATTATTTTTCTAATTAAATCTCGCCAAAATTATAGAAGATTTAAGGAAATTTTTCAATATTAATAATCACTATTTATTTTAACAACAACAACAACAACAATATAAAGAGTTACTAATAAATTGAAATTAAATAAAGATTATTTCAAATATGAAATTTTAAAAAGTTACAGATGATTGACATTTGAAATTTTCTATTTGAGAATATTCTTCTTAAATCTTGCCAGAGTGATAGAAGATTTAAGAAAAATTTTTAATATTAACAATCAATATTTATTTCCAAAAATAATAATAAATAAAAATTATAAAACATGAAAATAAATAAAGGCTATTCTAAGGAGAAGATTATAAAGAGTCATGAATTGTTGACATTTAAAAATTTCTAGGTAAGAAATTTTCTCTAAGTCTCATTGGAATGAGGGAAGACTTAAAAAAATTTTCAATATGCATAATCAAAGTACATTCTCAAAAAATTAAGATAAGAAATAAAAAAGAGATAAAATTAATAAAAGGAAGAAAATAAAGGAAATAAAAAATGAATAAAGATAGAATAGAAACCATTGCATAAGAGATTTAATGAATCCGACGATGAAACTTTTTCAAGCAAGTCAAATATTATTACTTGAATACTCTTGAGGTAAAGATAAATTTTCAAAAAATTCCATCAGAATGATGGAGAGTTTTTTAGAAAATTTTTCAATATTTAAATATTTGAAATAACATACAAGATATTTAGTAAAAGACCATCTCATCAAAACTATTTTAAAGATAATACAAGATGAATCATATATCATTCTAGGACGGATGTTCCGAGGGTGCTAACACTTTACTCACTCATAACCGTACCTTAAACCCTAAATTTAAGATATAGACCTATCATTGTCCTTGGATGAAAATAAGTGATCAATCACATTTTAGGTAGAATGGTGGTGGTAACTCTATTAAACCATGTGTATAGTTAAGGTGCAAAACTTAAAACATTACGACAAATAATTTTTTTAAAATTTCTTAGTAATTGGATAAAGTGAAGGGTAAAATTGGATTATGGCTAGCCTTTCCTGTAAGGATCTGCGTGGCACTTTGTTCCCGTAGGATTCAAGAGGTGCCCCTCGCAGCCTTACTCATAACCTACTGTCCACTTTAGAAGCCCCACAGGCCCCTCACGATTTTATCAGGGAATAACACCCCAATTCGCATCCACATGTCTCGAACTTTTGGACCTGTTGCAAGTGTTGAGACATGCTAACCATTATGCCTTATCGGGAATAACACCCCAATTCACTTCCACACGTCTCGAACCCTTGATCTCTTGCAAGTGTTGAGACATGCTAACCATTAGGCCGGCTTAGGCCTAATGGTTAGCATGTCTCAACACTTGCAAGAGGTCAAGGGTTCGAGACATGCGGACGCGAATTGGAGTGTTATTCCTCGATAACTGTGAGGGGCCTGTGGGGCTTCCAAACCGGACAATACGTTGTGAGTAAAGGTACGGAGGCCACCTTTTGAATCCTACAGGAAAAAAGTGCCACGCAGGTCCTTACAATAAAACACGTGTTTTTATTGTAAAGACTTGCGTGGCACTTTGTTCCCATAGGATTCAAAAGGTGGCCCCCGCAGCCTTACTCACAACGTATTGTCCGCTTTGGAAGCCCCACAAGCCCCTTACGATTTTATCGAGGAATAACACCCCAATTCACATCCACATGTCTCAAACCTTAACCTCTTACAAGTGTTGAGACATGCTCACCATTAGGCATAGGACAAATGGTTGGCGTGTTTCAACATTCCCAAGTGGTTAAGGGATCGAAACACGCGGAATGTGCTCAAAGTGTTAAATGTCCTGGGAGGTACTCTAGGCACCTTGGGACAAAGCCGTGAGAGTGGCGACTGCCTAAAGCGGACAATACGTTGAGTGAGTGGATGACCGCCTACCTCATAGGTCAAGGTAAACCTGGGCGAGGGCGCCTAGGAGATGCCAGCTGACGATAGATAAATGGGCTGAGCTTTGACATAAAAACGCACGTTTTATTGTAAGGTCAAAATTCACTCAGCAAGGTCACCTTATTTACCCGTATTGTTCGTTTTGGGTCTAGATCACTCAGCATGACCCTCACGATTTTATCGAGGAATAATACCCCAATTCGCGTCCACATGTCTAGAACCCTTGACCTCTTGCAAGTATTAAGACATGAATAACAACCAAAGCTTAGCCTAGTAGTTGTTATCCCTCATTAGGAGGGATTAGGTCCATGGTTCGATTCTTCCTATTTACCCCTAGTACCTCCTATGAACCAAAAAACATATAATTAAATATTACTTTTTAATAATTGCATTTGACAATTGTATCTAATTAAATAATAAAATATTTATATTTAAAGTATTGTTAGTATATAGATCTTATACTTTGTCAATGAATCTAACATGACCTTCAATTAGTTCATAAATTTTAAAATGAAGATTTAAAATTAAATATTATTAGATTTACTAATTATTGAAGTATCATTATATGATTCAATTACAGTAAATGAGATTTATACATTGATATAGTTCATTTTATATATATATATATATATATATATATATATATATATATATATATATATATAAACTCAAAGATAAATTATTACTTTTGTTTATGTTTAATTTTTTAAAATAGAAAAATGAAAGGAAAAAAATATATTTTACCATTACATTTTTTTTATTTGTAAGATAATATAGAAATTTAAAATCTAATATGAATAATTTTCGATCATGTTTGGAGCATGGGATAAAAATAAGATATGATAATATAATATTATGGATAGGGTAGGATTAGAAGATATTATCATATCTTATGTTTGGTGTGTATAAGGATTATTAAAAAGATAGAATAATTTTTTATGTCTTTTACCATATTTGCTATGCATAAAATTAAAAGTAGCATAAAATGATTTGTTTTGTATTACTCTTTTTAAAGTAACATAATTTAAGTTTATAATTTGTTATAATAAATACAAATTAAAAACTTAAAAAAATAAAATATTATTTACAATATTACAATTAATAGTTAAATTTATTAGTTGATTTTTTAATAAAAAATAAAATTATTTTTCAAAATGTATTTTGTTAAAAAAATTAATTTTTAGAAAAAATTCTTCGTATTTTTTCACTTTTTCCTTTTTGTTTTTATTTCTTAATATGATTTAAATTTAAAATAATTCATTTGATTGTAAGTTAAATATATTGATTTTAGAAAAACATGGTTTTCTAAGAAACAAGTTGATTTTTTAATTACATTAATTTTTCAAAAAGACAGTTCTTAAATAATTTTCTTTATTTTTATGGTTTCTTCCTCTCTCTTTTTGACAATAAGAAGGAAAAAGAAAAACAAAAAAGAAAAAGTATTAGTTAAATTTAATAATTCAAATTTTATAAACTAAAAAATATATAATTTCTAATAAGTTTATGGTTAACAGTTATATTCCTTTCCTTTCTCTAGGGCTGTAAACAAACCGAACACGAACGAACGAACTGATGTTTGTGTTCGTTCTTTTGTTTTTTAGTGTCGTTCGTGTTCGTTTGTGTTCGTTAAGGAGTGCGTTTGTGTTCGTTCGTTTTTTTGGTAGGGATTGTTCGTGTTCGTGAACAGTTCACAAACATGTAAACGAACGCGTTCGCGAACATGTAAACGAACACTTTGATGAACGTGTTCACAAACATGTAAACGAACGCCCTCGCGAATACATGTTCATGAACAAGTAACCATAAGAACAAGCTAAATATTAAATATTAAAAATCTTACATAAAGATTAAATTTCACGTGCAAATTGAAATCATCTAATACAAAATCTTGAATACAACTTAAGTTAACAATATTTTATTGAAATTGATAATTACTATTTTAAGTGCAATTTATATTATACACATATACATATATTAAAATATCATATATATGTGTGTGTATACACAAATATGTGTAACATATATATATATATATATATATATATATATATGTGTGTGTGTAAATAGTCAATGGATAAGATCATATGAATGAAATCTTAATTTATTATGAGAATTTTATTAATTTTATTTCAATACATTATGTTTAAAATTTAAAAAAATAATTATTTTAAGTATAATTAACTAACTTAATTTTATAATTATATTTTATTAATTTTTTAAACCAACAAAATTATATTGTATAAATATATTTAAAAATTAGGTACTGATTTTTTAAATTAATGTCTTAAAAATAGGGTATATATATTATATAACTTATATAATATAAATAATTTTAGTATTTTAATAAATAACAAACGAGTAATAAATGAACATAAACGAACGAATAACAAGCAATACTTTAAACGAACGAACAATAAATGAACATAAACGAACGAATAACAAACGAATGACAAATGAACAATAAATAACACTTTAAACGAACGAACAATAAACGAACATAAACGAGCCTGTTCGCGAACAAAAACGAACGAACTATATCTCTGTTCATGTTCAGTTCGTTTAACAAACGAACATTAAAATATTGTTCGTATTCGTTCATTAAGCTTAATAAACGAACATAAACGAACAGAAACCGAACGAGTTCACGAACAGTTTGTCGAACATTCTGTTCGTTTACACCCTTACCTTTCTCCCTCTTCTTTTCTTTTCCTTCAGGAAAAAAACAACTAGGAAAGAAAAAATAAAAAATAAAATTTAAACGTAATAAAAAAACTAGTTAAAAATATATTTTATAATAATGTTTATGTTTGAGGATTTATTTTTTCAAAAAATGATTTAAAAATTTTGATTATTTCCAAAAAAATAATTTTTGAAACAATGAATTGTTCAAGACAATATTATTTTATCAAAATTAAAGTTTTTCTTTATTTAAAAACAAGGAAAAAAAGGAAAAGAAAGAAAAAGAAGCAAAAAAAAAAAGAAAAAGAAGGAAAAAATAATTTGGATTAATTAACTAAACAGTGGTTGTTATTATTTATTAAATGTTTAATTTAATTTTTATATATAAAGATTTAAAGATAAAATAAATAAAATATGAGTATTCATTTCTAATCCTATGGGATTAGAAATAATCATTTCCTTTGGAAAAGGATTAAATCATCCTAAATTAGAAGGATGACTAATATTCTTTCCAATCAAATCCTCTCTTTAATGTGTGAATCAAACATAAGATAAAATGATTATCATCCTATTGTATCCATCGACTTATGCACCAAACATGATCCTCATACAGATATCTAAATGAAAATGATAATTTCTTTTGATGAAATAAGCAATGACAATTCTTAAACGATGACACATTAATAATTATTATTTTCCTTTGGTTTCCACTATTACAATTTAAAATTATAACTTTGACTTTGTTAAATTTTAAAATGAGGATTACGTTTATATTTTTTTTATTTATTCCTCTATCTTTTATCTTAAATTAATTGCATTGCTACAGATCAGTCAAAGATACAATGTTATATTTGTGTTCTCCCGTCGATTACTTTCCATAAGATAAGCTAGAAGAAAACATTTCAATTTCTACTTGGAAGACAAGGAACAAAGGAAAACATTTCAATTTCTACTTGGAAGACAAGGAACAAAGGATTTTAGCTGGCAACTTTTCGTGTTGCTAGCAACTTCCTTTATGGCAAAAAAAAAAAGACACCTCATTGTGAAATGGGCAATATAAGTAAGCAATTACATCTTTGTAGGTATCAACAACTATAAATAGCTAAGCCCCATTCACTAACGTACTAAATCACCATAACCCCAACTTTTGAACTAGAAGAAGCCTTTCTTATTTCTTTCACCCCAAAACAACATACTGAAATGGAAGATGAAGTAGTTCTACTTGATTTTTGGCCGAGCACTTTTGCAATGAGAGTGAAAATAGCCCTGGAAGAGTAAGGGATAAAATACGAGTGCAAGCAAGAGGACTTGTCAAACAAGAGCCCTCTACTTCTAGAAATGAACCCAATTCACAAAAAAGTCCCTGTTTTGATTCACAAAGGGAAACACATTTCTGAATCTCTCATCATAGTCCAATACATTGATGAAGTCTGGAATCACAAATCCCCTTTACTTCCTTCTGATCCTTATCAAAGATCACAAGCCTTGTTTTGGGCAGACTACATTGATAAGAAAGTGAGTGTTTGTCAAAATTATTAGATTAAAACACATCAATTGATCACATAAAATGAAAATCCTTTTTACATGTATGGTTATTTTTCTTTATGTACTTTAAATTATTTGTGAGTGCAGATATATGGTGGCATTGGGAGGAGAATATGGATGGGAAAAGAAGACCAAGAGGAGGCAAAGGAAGAGTTAATGCAGAGCTTGAAGACGGTTGAAGGAGAGCTTGGAGAGAAGCTCTACTTTGGAGGAGAGAGCATTGGGTATGTGGATGTGGCACTTGTATCTTTGATCAGCTGGTTTTACACTTACGAGACATGTGGAAATTTCAGCATAGAGGCAGGGTGCCCCAAGCTTGTTGCATGGGCCAAAAGGTGCAAAGCAAATGAAAGCGTGTCTGAGGCACTTGCTGATCCTCTCCAGGTTTATGGGTATGTGTTGCAGCTCAAGAAGAGACTTGGATTAGAATAGGAAAAGTAACATTGTTATGTTACAAAATAAAACCGACTATAAACTTGGCTCTATGCTCTAGTATTTGTTGTGTTAACTAAAGCTTGCCCCACTCCCCCTGTCCCACGCTTGCTTCTGTTACTTCACTTCCATTTTAAGAAATAAATTAAAGCAACTGCTAAGTTGCCTGTGTTTGTATTATATCTTTTAATCGTATATTTTCCATATCAACAGTGAACAGACACTACGGGTTTGTTTGGTATCATTTTTGTTTCTTGTTTTCTGTTTTTGTTTTCAGTGTTTTTGGAAACAGAAACAAAAAACATGTTTGGCAACATGTTTCTGTTTTCAAAAAACGAAAACGAAAACAAAAATTTCCAAAATTGTTGAAAACAAAGAATTTCTTGTTTTCATTATTTTTGGAAACATGTTTTCATTTCTATTACTGTTAATAAGTAAGTAAACAGAGTTTATATATTAATATAATATTAATATTTTTATAATAAAAATATAAATAATTTTTAAATAAAATAATATTAAATTTTAATATAAAATATTAATTAATTAATATTTTAAATTAATATATTTATTTTAATATAAAAATGTTAAAAACGTAAAAAGCAATTAAATATAAATTACATTGGACTATAATATTATAATATTATTTAATTTAAATTTTTATAATAATTTATTGAATATATTATATATTTTAAACAATATCATTTATTATAATTTTGATATGTTAATAATTAATATTATTATCTAATATAATTCATTTTTATTTTACTAAACAATATTATTATTTTACTAAACAATATTATTATTTAATATTATGTTCTATCTTAAATTTAAAATATATCACTACTACTATTAAATAATTTAATATTATTAAATAAGTAAATACTTAACATTAAACAATATTATTTATATTCAATATAATACATTTTAATAACTATATAATTTATTATAAATTAATTAGTTAAATATTTTATTTAATAATGTAATATTATTATTACAATTAAATAAAAATTTATTATTAAATATAATTTATGATTATTACAATTAAATTAAATAATATTATTTTATTTAATATTATATTTAATTAGAATATTATTTAAATTATATTAAATTTTTATATGATTAGATGAAAATATTTAATATTAGTATTAAATAATATAAAATAATATTATTTAATATCATCTACAAATTATTATTTAATAAATATATTATTTTTTATTTAATTTTTTAAATTTTATTTTGTGAATTGAATTATTATATATGAATCAATTTAAATATTTGTTTTCAAAACGTAATAGTATTAAACAAACATGTTTTCTGTTTTTAGAAATTGAAAACAAAACAAAACAAAACAAAAACAGAATTTTCAAAAATAGAAAACATAAAACAGAAAACAAGAAACGATACCAAACGACCCCTACTTGTTCCAGTTTAAGATAAAAACACTGTTCTCCGATGCTTGTTAGCGGCCTCTGTAACTCTAGGAATGAGGATGGCATCACTATTTTTTCTTAGCTAGGGCACCGAGTTTTCATCATTTACACAAACTTCAGTACCCTGGTAGCTAGAGGTGGCAAACGGGCGGGTTCGGAAGGGTTTCGGTTCGAGTTTTTTTGGTTA
This sequence comes from Heritiera fomes, assembly GCA_032173925.1. Taxonomy (NCBI): domain Eukaryota; kingdom Viridiplantae; phylum Streptophyta; class Magnoliopsida; order Malvales; family Malvaceae; genus Heritiera; species Heritiera fomes. The sequence goes on from JAPDPM010000001.1 coordinate 25,162,329, forward strand.
CGGGCTTTTTCGGTTACGGGTTTTTTCGATTGCGGGTTTTCTCGGTTGCGGGTTTTCTCGGTCTCGGGTTTTCTCGGTTGCAGGTTTTTTCGGTCTCGGGTTTTTCCGGTTGCGGGTTTTCTTGGTTTTGGGTTTTTTCGATTGCGGCTTTTTTCGATTTCGGTCCGGTTTTGGGTTCGGTCCGGTTTTAATCGGGCGGGCTTAGCGGGCTTAGTCAAATTATTTTAAAATTTTATAAATTATAAATATTTTATAATTTTGAATGTAATAATTAATTTAATTTTATATAGTTAAATAAAAATATAATAGAAATGCTAAATTAAAGTTAAAATTTAATAAATGAGAATTGTATAATATATATATATATATATTGAGAAATTTAGTTGGGATGATTTTGAAAACATTGGGAGTGGACCAATGAAGAATATAGTTATCTACAATAATAAAAGAGAACATATCATCTATAATTATTACATTATAATTAATTAATCAAAATTTAAAGTCACATGAGATCTATCAAAATAATACATAAAGTTTACACTTGTAAATAATGGACCAGTACATAATTTTTAATTATAATTGATTAATTATCGTAAAAAAAATTACAAGTAAAATACTCGAAAACGTAAAAGACATTGAAAAAGTTTTAAATCTTGCATTGCATTTGTGACGCCCCGGGTGCACCCGCTGGTCCACCGACCCGAGCCACCGCCCCAGGCGGGTCACTCATCCGTATTGTCCGCTTTGGGGTGCACCTAGTCCAATGGTTTGTCGTGACTTGACACTTACAAGTGGTAAGGAGTTCGAGTCACGGCGGACGCGAAAGAAATCCGTGAGGGGCAGTGGCCTGTGTGGTGCACCCTAAAGCGGACAATACGGATGAGTGACCCGCCTGGGGTGGTGGCTCGGGTCGGTGGAACAGTGAGTGCACCCCGGGACGTCACAATAAAACGCACGTCCAATGATTAGTCGTGACTTGACACTTACAAGTGGTAAGGGATTTGAGTCACAGCGGACGCGAAAGAAATCCGTAAGGGGCGGTGGCTTGTGTGGTGCACCCCAAAGCGGACAATACGGATGAGTGACCCGCCTGGGGCGGTGGCTCAGGTCGGTGGACCAGCGGGTGCACCCCGAGGCATCACAAAAAACGTACGTTTTTTTGTGACGCCTCGGGGTGCACCCGCTGGTCCACCGACCCGAGCCACCGCCCCAGGCGGGTCACTCATCCGTATTGTCCGCTTTGGGGTGCACCACACAAGCCACCGCCCCTCACGGATTTCTTTCGCGTCCGCCGCTACTCGAACCCTTGACATCCAAGCGATTCGAGTAACGACTAACCATTGGACTATGGTTAGTCGTTACTCGAATCGCTTAGATGTCAAGGGTTCGAGTAGCGGCGGACGCGAAAGAAATCCGTGAGGGGCGGTGGCCTGTGTGGTGCACCCTAAAGCGGACAATACGGATGAGTGACGCGCCTGGGGCGGTGGCTCGGGTTGGTGGACCAGCAGGTGCACCCCAGGGCGTCACAGCATTTGCAAGAAATGAAAGCACTTTTGCTATTGTAAACTTCTGCCTTGGAAGCATATGGATTTCTGTACTAATTAATTTTTTTGTCCACAAACTCCAACTACTAAAAATCATCTTTGAATTGTCAACAATCTCTTCGTCTAGTGGTTAAAGATGAGTTGTGACATATTGTAAGTCCTGGGTTTGAATCCAACACCCCCATTCTCAGTTATTTAATATTTCCCTTATAATAAAAAAAATCATCTTTGAATTTTGATTATAATTAAAACGATTATAATAGACATTACATTATATTAGACTTAACAATTCGTGTGTATATATATATATATATTTTGTATTCGTATTGCATCAAATATATTTGTATCATATAAAATATAAAAATTATTGTATTAAAATTTATATTGATATACCAAACACAATTTTTTTTCTAATTTTTATCAAAATTTGATCCAATGTCACGTTTATTTTTTTTAATTATCATATCTACATTGCATGACAGTATATTGAGATAAAAATATTTCAAAGTTTGCTTTTGAAGTTTTTTCATGTGATTCTCAAGGGAGGGAAAAGGCATATTCCCAAAGAATTTGAAATTTTTTTGTAATGTGGGAAAAGCTTGTTTGGAGGGAATTGAAAAATGAAAATCAAATAGATCTCTTTTCACACGAAATTCTCATAAATAAAATATTATTATTCATTATTTTTAATTTCTTTTGTTGTTTTGACTAAATTTATATAAATATAAATTTTTACATTTTAATGTTTTTATTACTTGATAATTATCATTTATTTTTTTTAATTTCTTGTGATATTTACATTTGTTATAAAATATATAATTATATATTAATAATTATATAAAAATTTATTTTTTAAATGAGCCAAATATATATAGTAAAACTAAAAGAAAGTGAAAATCCAAAAGTATTAGCTATACAAATAAATAATGAACAAATTATAAATAAATCACATTAAACAATTAAACATTTATATAAATAGCTTTATACTCTTAACAATAACTTATTGAGTCATTGTGTTTTTTTTTTGGATCAATATTGGATCATTGGAATTTAGATACTCTTAGTTCAATAAATTTGTTTTTTTTTTACTTTGTTTAATTAGCTTTTTAATAATTATATTATATTTTTAATAAAATTTTAAATTTTTAAGAATCTTTTTTACATTTATTTTGTCTTTTAAATACCAACATAATTAGTAATTAAATTAAATTTAACCGCATAACTAGTTAACTAATTCTGCTATTATACTGTTGAATAAAATTATAGTATACATTAAAAAAATAATTAATATTATGAATAATTGGTCAATTAATTATCTCAATTTTATATTTATTTTGTTTTTAGTTTGTACATAAATCAAAATATAACATTATTTTTATTAAATATAATCATACTCAAACACATTAATTAATCAAATATCTCATTAAAAATTTAGAACGTTAAATTAAACTAGTTATATACATCAATTGACATTATATTATAAATAATAACATTTGATATAATATACCAAAAAAAAACATTTGATATAATGATGTAAATGAGTAATATATAATCAGGTACCCGACACTACCTGACTCTATAATCGAATAATTATATGGTTCAGATAGTGTTCTTATTACCCGTATCAGATTCGGGTAGTACCCTTAAGGTACGCTATACCCGATTAACTTTTGATCAAGTAGTATCTGGTACCTAAACTTGTTCATCAATTATATGAAAGCAATCAAAATTATATGCTTGTACAAAGATTTGAACCATGGCCTCTTATATTTATTGTTATATGTTTAATCACGTGAGCTAGATTGAGAATTTGTTATATTTGTTGTAAATTTTATTTTTATTTTAACACAACTTGCAATTTAAAATTTAATGAAACATTGTTGGCCAAAAAAATAGTTTACTGAATAATAATAATAATAATAATTTATTCTTAAGATAATAAGATTTTAAAATTTTAGACATAAAGTACTAAAATTAAATTAATAGAAATTTCATAATATGTTAAGATACAATTCTTAAGATATTGATAATTTAACATATATGACATTTTATTATAATATAAGTCTTAATATATATATATATATATATATATATATATATATATATATATATATATATATATATAGAGTATATTATGTTTATTATTTTATTTGTAACTCATTATAATAAATTAAAAAAACACTTTTTTTGACTAAAAAAGTAGTTGAGAAGGTCAATATCAATTTAATCATCCAATATTATGATTATTAATTGATCAAGTTAAACTAAATTACATGAATACATCACAAGAGATTAAATGTTTGAAATTAAAAACAAGAGTATATTCCAAAAGCATAATAAGAAATTGGAATGAAAAATGTCTGAAATTAAAACTATAATATGCTAGGAGAGATTGTTTAATTTATTCTATATTACATGGTAAGAGATTATTATAATGTAACATACAAATCATTATGATAAGATAAACATATTAATAATCTATTTTATATAATTAAGAGCTTGTATAGTTGATTATATATCACATGATAAGATATTATTTTTAAAGTTATAATAACATACAAATCATTATGATAAGGCGTTATTTATTAACTATATTATGTATTTTATTTGCTATCAAAAAAAACTATTCCAAATTGAGTACTAATTTTTTTTCATACTCACATTAACATAATAATATTAGATTAACATAATAATATTATATATACACCAATTGATTGAATATCTAATTAAAATGTTAAATAATAGATATTACTAAATTAATTAATATAATGCTAGTTATTTAAATATAATTAATAATAATATTAATAAAGTATAAAAAATAAATTTTATTAAAATTACCACTTACATAGTAATACAACTCTAATATATTATTAAATTACACTTTAATTTACTATTAGAATTATTATTTTTATCCACACTTTAATTTTACATTTAATAGATAATAAATAAATTATTTTTAATAAATACTTAATTTTATCAAAATAATACTTACACACTAAGAGATTACGTAATTTATTCTTAAAAGATTATTATATTATAATATACAAATCATTATTATAAGATATCAAATTAGTTTATTCATGTATAAGATTATTATAATATAATAAATAATTAATTATCACTAGCTTGATTTTTTAATGTCTTTTGTTTTAAGGCTAAAAGTAAAATTACCACTATAATTTTCTCTTTTAATGATACCCAAGTATAAAAAAATTGTACTTATATTGTTTAATTTAATTACTTAACTTTTTGTAATCTTAAAAACTTTAATTTTAATTTTAAGATTAGGTTTTTTTTAATCTAAATTTAATATCTTTCTATACTTGAAACTTTAAGAAAATATAGTTTAAATTTAATTTTATTAAAAATATTTTTAATGTGTTGCACAAAATATCAAATTAAAAGTTTCAAACAAATATTGAAATTATATAATTTTTATATATTTGATTTATTATTATATTAAAATTAAAATTTTATTATAAATAAAAATAATAAAATGTTAAAATGATTTTTATAATAAAATCAAATGTCAAATTAATAATATATTTATTATTATACATGCAATAAGGATAATTTTAAAGATTATTTGATATCATATATTATATCATATATTATGATATTTTAAATTAATTTAATTTAATTAAAAAGATTCAATATATATTATGTTGGTAATATATAATTGATAAAATTGTATAATAAATAATAATTGTTTTCAAAATTTTAAACTTTTTAATTAAAAAAGTGTATCAATTATTTATTTATTTTTAAATAATAATTATATAAATATAATTCGAGTTTTCTCGGGTTATAAATTCGGTTTTTTGGGGTTTTCAGTTAGGGTCGGTCTCGGTTTCGAATCGTATCGGGCTCGGGTTATGTCGGGTTCGGGTTGTGTCGGGTTCGAGTTTTTTCGGTTTCGAGTTTTTTCGGTTCCGGACTTTTTCGATTACGGGCTTTTGACTTTTTTGATCAATTCGGACTGATCTCAGTTCGGTCTCGGACGGATTCAAGCGGGTTTTCGGGCTCGAGCCAATTTTTACCACCTCTACTGGTAGCATCCCATATTTGACCATTTGCAAGACCATTTGCATCTTTACCTTCCTCTGCATTGTATTCATATACCATGTTATTAATTCCACCATTTTCATTTCAGCTACCGATGTATCAATGTCCATAGCCTGGTTCGAGGATAATGAATTATGCTCGCTGATTTGCCTCTTAGATGTTCCGGTGATATTCTTCAGAATAAGCTATGTACTTACATGGCACCTGCCTGGAGAATAAAAAATGAATAATGTATGAAACCTCAACGGGGGCACGGTTTTCCTGATAGAAATGCTTAGAAAAGAGCTCTAGTCAATCACATCATTCCCCAGAGTCAAAGATGAGCTAACCAAAATTTTACACTCTGTTTGGATTGGGTTTAAGAGAAAGGAAAGCAAGGGAGATAGAAGAAATAATAAATAACAATTTAAAAATGATAAAAGAAATGGAAGGGTGTTGAGAATCCAACAAAAAAATAAATTGTAGAATAACATTTATATCCTTAGTTTTTTTTATTTTTAAATAATCCTTATAATTATTTGTCTCTTATAACTTATTTTTGTTTTTATTTCTACTTGTACCATAAATATGATTTCTTCATTTTATTATTATTTTATTATTTTCGAACATGGTTGCTATGTAAGTATAGTGGACCAAATTGAAGAAAAAATAAAATATTTTTCAATAAAAAATAAAATACCTTAATATATACCAAAATTTTATTTTTAATCAAATGAATAACTAATATAAATTATTATTTTATTTTATAAAAAGAATGTTATCTTTGGAAAAAATATATTATAATGAATCCTTCCTGCTCCTTTCCACTCTTTATCCAAAAAATTGTTATTAGGATTCTTTTACTTTCCTTTATTAATTTTAATGATCCAAACAAGAGGTATATGTACCCTTTCCTTTTTTTTACTTTCTTTCACTTCACTTTAATTTACTTTGTTTTACCTTATCTATCCACTCATAAAGTTAGTGAAGAACTGGGTTTATGAAGATCGAATACAACCTTTCTCTCTGACTCAAAAACATAATCTCATTGTCACAAAACTCTATCTAGATAGTAAAGCTCTACAATCTGATCAAACTTAATGCATCCACAAAAGAAAACAATCTCTGACAAACGATGACGCTGTTTACTATCTACGTACGGATCCTAGCTGACCTGATGATACTAAAGGTCATCAAGTCACTTTCTGCAGCTGAGTGGCTTTCATCGACGAGCACAAGACTACCCCTCTCTATATGACACATCCTGCACTGGATCTAATTAGAGAAAATGCTCGTAAATCCATGCTTGCAAAAAACAAAATGGACATTTATAATTAACCATAAGGTAATCAATATTAAAGAAATCAATATGATTTTTATTAAATAAATATTAAATACCTGAATCAATGTCATATAACCAACTGTCAAATGACACTAAGCTCTGCTAGCAAGGCCTAGCTGTCTATACATATAAGCAAAGCAAGCTGTACCCCACGCAATCTCACCAACTATCATAAAATCTTCTAAAATTGATAAGTACGTGACCGATACTCACATCACAAAAAGTGTGCAACCAAGAAGAAATAAGAAGAATGCACGACCCGCGTACTCAATTCTCTCAGTGCTATCAGAGTCGGTCACCCTAAAGAACGTATCTCTAAACCACTCCATCCTAACCTGTGGTCCTCTAATGGTGGTCGTCTCTTACCTTGCTTTTTTTGTACCGACCCCAAGTAGTCGCACTAGCATCTCATATGTCTTGTCAATTGAGACAGTGTCACATGATATCATCTTTCCAACCATTAGGATGCCAAGCAGCGTCTATACATCATCTAGAATGATGGTTATCTCTTCGAAAGGCATATGAAATGTGTTTGTCTCTAGATGCCACCTCTCTGTAAATGCGATAATTATAGTCTTGTTACACATTAGATAACTATGCCGCATGAGTGGAACCAACCCTGACTGTTCAACCAAAGCCAGGATGCGTGACCGACTCCTATCTCGTAGTCATGTACCAACTTTAGGACCATGATTAAGAACTTTCAACTCTCCTTGCTCCTATATGGAAACCAAACAAATTATAAGAATATTATTAAGTCTAATTTACGTTACAATAAATAAGTAATAACGTTCAAATATATCTTTTGTTGCCAAATAGTTGTAGCAACGTGCAATTGATAGTTGATCAAAATAGATGGATCAATTGGACCACCAGGATATGGTCCAGTAGTAGCTACTACAATCACTACCTGAGTAGATGTACTCGCCTACTGCCTATCCGCCACAGCTAGTGCCTCGACCTACTGCCTCTCTGTGACATCCCAAGTTGTGAAGACCGAGAATTTTCTAAATAAATAAAGGTATCCGAAAAATTTAATTTGGACAAATTGAAATCCAAATTAAATAAGAATGAAAGTGGAGAAAATAAATTTGGATATCAAGAAATCCAAAACGTAATAAGAAATAAAATATGTATTTTGAGAGATTTATATAATGATATTATGTAAACATACTTTTGATAAATATGTATATATTCATATATGGAATATATGTATATATCATATGTTAAAATATCATTTTATATCATTGAATATATATAGATGTAAATTTTTATACATTTATGTATATATGTAATATATATATATATATGAAATATATATATATATAGTATTTTAAAATATATATATATATATATAAATGGTTTATATGAAATATATACTTATATATATATAAATATATATGAAGTATATGTATAGTATTTTAAATTTTAAAGTGTATAGATTTATTCATATATATATAATTGATACAAACTTTATATATGCAAATCTATATGTATTTAATTATATGGTATAGTTATATATATATATATAAAAGATAAAGATTATAAATATTATAATTATAAATATGTTTTAAAAAAAAATTGAAAAGAAGCGGGAGTCGGGGGGAACCGACCCCCATTTCTCCTCTGTTACAAAACAGAGGAGAAAACACAGAAGTAGCCACCCCGTTGGCTTACCGGAGAAAGGAGTGACGCCGCCGGTGAGCCGAGATGGAGGAAGAGAAGCCGACGCCAACGGCGAGAAAGGAAAAGGAAACAGAGCGAAGCGAAAACGAGAGAATGGCGAGGCGAAACCGAAGAGGAGAAAAAGGAAAACGGCGGTGCCGGCCAATCCGAGCACCGTCATTCCAACGCCGACATTGGCGGAGGTAAGGGGAAGGAAAAGAGGTGGCTGGCAGTGAAGGAGGAAGAGAAAGGAGGGAGAAAGGAGAAGAGAAAGAGGTCGAAACCCACGGTCCAGATTCGCCACCGCCGGCGCCGCCGCTGGGGAAATCGATACCAGATCCGGCATCCCTGCAACCTCGACAAGCTGTGGAGTGGCTGAACCGCCGGAATGGGTGGCCGCCGGTGACTGAACCGGCCAGGTGAAGGTGAACCGGCCTGAACCGGTCCGAACCGGTTCAGGCCAGGAAAAAAAACAGAACAGAAAAGAAAAAGGAAAGAAAAAGAAAAGAAAGAAGAAAAGAAAAGAAAAGGAGAAAGAAAAGAAGGAAGAAGAAGAAGAAGGAAAGGAAAAAGAAAAAGAAGAAAAAAAATGTGGTAAGGAAAATATAGAAAATAAATTGATGGTATTTATTGAATAAATTATGGTTATATTGATGTAGTGCATTGATATTGAAATTGTAGTAAAGCGAAAATGCGACAAATGGTGGAGTTCGGCAATGCTCGAAAATCAGAAAGTACGCCAAGCTTGGCGAATAGGTAAGATACTTTTATAAAGCATTAGTAGCATTATATTGTATGTGGGATTTATGATCTTATATAATGCTCTGATGGAATGATTTTAATGAAATTATGATTTTTTTTATATGATGAATTGATTTAATTAATGTTAAAAATGCTAAGAGGGCCCACAATTGATGGTGGGGGTCTTAGTAAGAGGTAAAAATTGGTGAGAATCAACGGCTGTCAGTATAAATTGTGTTTCCTTGCAGGAGGTTTAGAGGAAATTAAGCCGTTATGCTGTCAAAATTTCCACAAAAAATGTTTAAGGAAAAAATATTAAGTTCTCATCTAGATGGAATCCTGAAAGAATTATCGAAGATAAGCTTGAAAGGATCTTACTGTGTCATAGGAAAAATTGATTTTTAAATGGTTGAGAAGGTTAATGGATGAGCACGATAATGTGAGGAATTTGGTTGTGAATCTTATAAAGTCGATAATTCGAGTTATGTAATATTTCAAGTTGACTATCGAGCAGAAATTGAGGTGGAATCTCGATAGTTGGAGTATTGATAGATGTAACGATGATTATATGATATTGCTTTGAAGAGAAGATCATAGTTGAAAAGTGATGATTATAGAATTGATAGATTCAAACAAATGGACCGTCTTAGTGGTATGATTGAGATAATGATCATAAGAAAGTAGATCGCGAAATCTTATGGACTTTTTGATGTGTTATGACCTCGAAGTTAGAGGATTGTAAGTGTGGATAATGACCTATCTGGCAATATGACAATATAATCTTAATATACCATAAGGCTGAAATTGAGAAAAAAAATAATAGCAATAAAATGAGATTTAGAGAATTTGGTACTTGATATATACTACATTATGGAATATCTTTGTCAATAGAATGGATTCGAATCAATGTTTGATTGTGGCATGTTAACTTTGTATGTGTAAGCTAATGTTGGGAATTGATTTAATTAATGTGCAAAATAATGAAAGGGAGAATGAAAGCTTGAGGTAGCTTGTGATCTTTGATGGAAAAATATACTAGAATGATCCTAATAGTCTATGGATGTTATTGAAATGTATTTGAATAAACGTGCAAATATATGTAATGTGGATTTTAGTGATGCCATTGGGGACTTGAAAGACGTGTGTAATTGTAGAATGAATGACGGATGACTTTCGTGTCATGATCATGTTTGAATAAGAAATTTAGGCTACTGAAGACACACCTTAGTCTGATGTCATAATATGCACAACAACAGATTGAATGAGTATTGAGATATATTTGGATATATTTAGAAAAATCATTCATGCATGACATATGATCTCATGTTGTTTTAAAAGAAAAAGTGATATTTTAAAAAGAGATGCATCGAAATCTTTTAAGTGAAAGTAAATATTTGAAATGATTAGACAGCCACAGACCTTGATGTTTAATATCATTTTGACATTATTCATGACATGTACAGATTGAACATGAGATTTGATTATGCATTGATTTGAGAAAAGACTCGGTTTTAAATGTTTTTTTATGAGGGCTGTCTAAATGAATTCAAAATGATATATCAAAAGATTTCGATTTTTGAGACGACAGGTACCCTATTGAATGCCTGAGTGGCATATGCCTTTGTGGCACAGAGTATGTATTTATTGTGTGGTTCTGCCTGTGTGGCATGGAACCCCTTTATACATATATGATATGTACAAGTAAATGTTGCCTGATGAGATCATTCTAGGCTGTCCGACAATAGTCGTGGACACATTCCTCAGTTTCCAGCTGATCAGTGGGACTGGGACGATCTATGATAATAGATAGAGAACCCTTCGAGGGAAACTATCCCATTGATAGCTACAATGGGTTAGAGATGATATGATAATAGAATAGGGATTCATGCCTAGTCTCTTACTAAATGTTAAAGAATGTCTAGAGTACGATTTATTATATATTAAACTCTAGACATGATATGTTTTACAGTATACATGAAATGATTGAAATTGAACGATTGAAACATGGTTTATATTATGCATTATATGATTTGAGACTTTATATGTTTTAAACCATGTTTATTTGACATGACAGATGAAATGATGTACATGTGGTTTTATACCACACATGATATGAATAGAGATTTCATATGTTTTAGAATGTGTTTTAAAACATATGTCAAATGATTCTAAATTACATGACTTTCGTACATGATTATGTACTACATGAAACATGATTTGAAATGAATGTTTTATACAGAACACAAATTTTATACGGTACATATTGAATCATGTGATGATAGCACACGGTGGTAGCGATATTTCATCTAGACATGATATGATACATGAACATAAGATTTATATGAAGAGAATTGTGAACTTACACTATTGTGATCATGATTTCTCTATATGGAAAATGATATGAGGTGATAGATTACAAGAGTACGATTATGAAACATAAAGTGAATGGATATGATGCTTCAATTGGACATGATGTACTCCGAGATAGAGGAAAATATAGACTAGTAGTATATAACATTCAATTTGGATACGACAAATTGTCGTGCGATGTACTATAGTGTAAGAACGAGAAGATTGAAAAAGTGATTATGATGATTTATTTAAAAGTATAAGTGATAGACAGATGACAAGAAATGAGATAATGATACGTTATCGATGAGAAAGGATTAACTGTAATTGCAAACTTGCAAGTTTTAAGTATTGCAGTTTAAGACAGTGTAATCCTACTCTTGTATTTATATTAGTATCTTACTGAGCCGTGGTTTTGCTCACCCTACTAAATTTCATCTCTTTCAGACTATTGAAGTTAACATCTGCCATGTGAGCTGCTAAGTGGGCATCGGAGACGGTGTATGGACGTTGTACTAGTCTTCTGAGGTATATGTTTCTTATAAAATACTTGTTTACATGTAAGACTTAAATTGATGCACAGTACATATTCTATTTAACAAGTCGGGATGTAACTAAAATCATTTCCGTGTTAGTTTAATATTTAAATGAAATGACTATAGGTCACCTAGATAGTATAGTAACTACACTGACACCGAATACAAACCTTAAAATGAAAAAGAAAAATTTAGTCCATAAATTTGTAGACTAAGAAAAGTATAAGAATGAAGTGAAAGTCGCGGTCTTCGGGTCGTGATACAAGTACACAATATTTTACACTTTTTACATGTTTTCACCACACATGAACAGGTTGGGCTGTCTGCGATATTTTAATTTTCACATTTAATTCACTAAAAACACGATTTTCGTAACTTTATATAGTGAACAAAAATAAATATTTACAAATTGCATTTTAATCAACTCTTACATCCCCTAATTTAATATAACCTGGTAGTACTGTAAATCAGAAGTCTGAACATATAAAATAAAATAAATATTCCTCTGGGATCTATAAATGCTACCTCAAGGTGCTTAGTGTGCAGCCTCTAATCCTCGGATGATATACTCAACCGGTCAATGAAAATAATCTAGAGAGATAATATATTGGAGTGAGCAAACCACGGCTCAGTAAGAGATTTGTATGCAAATCTTGATACCTCGAAGACTATATGCAGTAAAATCTTTTAGTTATAAAATTATTAAAATGTTTACTGTATATAAAATGTCATATGATTAAATAAACAATTTAGTAAATCATATGAACCACATTTGAATTCAGTTTACTTTCCACCGTTGAAATCAATCACTTCAAACACATGTAGCATTAAAATACACTGTTCACATATTTCACAAATCAGTGATAAAACATCACAATAAACAGTATAATTTCCCCATTTGTCATCAAATCCAAACATGTGGAATAATAGACCAGGCAACACCCTAATGATATCATTCTGTAAGTCTCGTAGGGAATAATAGGGTACACATGAGATCCCTGTAGGGATAGTATAATAAACGCATGAGATCTATTGCCATAGTCTATAAGTGTCCTCGGTTGTACACTGAGCGAGTGACACCGAGACCGTTGAAGACAGCTCAATGTCAACAGCACAACACATGAGAAGGTACACATGAACACGTGAGCATGATATGGGGCCTAACAGTCTCAAAACAGTATATGTGAAATCTCGTTACCTTTATGGAATTAAGTAAAATCAAAAACATCTTTAAGAAAATCCATAAAGGTATAAATTACAGTATCATACGGTAAAAACAGTTTATAAAATAATTTCACTGTGAAATAAAATTCTTATAATTGCGCCTTTTCACTGTAGTACACATATACGCATGTTTCCACACTTTCCTTTTTAAAACTTTAAATTCAAGGTTATAGGAAATCATTTCCAGTAATTTCATACTTTTTTGGGAAAATAGAAATATTTATTTTTCAAAATTAATAGTAATTTCACCAACACATTTCACGCTATAAAACATGTGTAAAGACATTTTAGTCTCAAAACAATAATTTCACAGTGTTGAAGCCTTTATGGAAATCATTACACGTGATGGAATTTATTTTATCCATAAAGGAAAACCATAAATAGAATAGTGTATATCATCCTGAAAATAATTATAAAATATTCACTATTCACCATTTCACTTCACCAATCACACCTTTCACTATAAAACACGTGGGATAAATTTTCGGTAGTGAAACCTTTACCGAAATCGATATCATAAATATTTAATCACTACTTTTCGAAAATTCCACCATTTATGAAAAAATTTAATTTATCCCTTTCGAGGATAGGAAAATATCAATAATGCACCAAAATAATTTCTAACATTTTTAGAAATATTTTGAATAAATTTTGGCAATATAACGACTGCCCGAATCCTAGCCCACTGCACTTATAAACACAGTTCACCAACCAGAAAACCACAGATTTCATGTAATTGGAGGCAAACCAATATTTCATAATTCGTATAAAAGTCATAGCACGTAAATCATGCATTCGGATATCCCTACAAATCTACACACGCATCTCTTACCTATTTATTGAGATCGTGCTATCTCGTGCACCACACGAACGTTGAACTTCCGACTGCAATGTAATTCCACCAATTTCATTAGCTTAATTATCCTTACTTTTTAAGCTATGACTTATATCAAAATTAAATATAAGAAATTTCCCATAGCTAAAGATGGTTAGTCTTCATGCCATTTTCTTTCCTTTTTCCTCTATGGCCGAATGGCCTTTATCTAATTAAATTCATTGCTTTCATTTTTAGTCAATGCATCAATTAATTGAGCTGCCCTCTCCTTTGTATATTTTCCATCATATAAGAAATAAAATGTAATATTTTATTTCTTCAATTTCATCTATAATCGGCAGCCCTCAACTTATTGATTATTTTTGTTCTTATATGATTTTTATTTTCTACTTTACTAGCCTTCATTGTCGACCACTTTCATTTGGTCAATTATTATCAATTTAGCCTCTTTATTTTTCCTCTATACACGGTACAACACCCTCTTTTCTTCCTTATTCCCACGTCCTAACAGCCCACTTATTTGACTTGTCATTCCATTAAGATCAGTCAACAACAATTCATTGATCAAATTTTCCATTCGGTTTTTCCAGCTTATATGTCCTATTCGGTCAGTCCTTTTTGTTCTGTTTTTCACACTATCAACCATCATGTTGAAGCCTCTTTAAACCTTCATGACTAACCATTCATTAAAGTCATTTCACACTAGGTAACTTTCTATTTTCTGTTTCGGTTCAAATCAGTTTTTGTTTATTTTTCTGTTTCAGTTTTTGTCAGCCTTCAGGTGGGGTTCGGTTCAGCCTCTATTTCCTGTTCTACGTCTTTAACCACTATACTTCTACATTTTCTACACCAGCTGACAGTAGGGTCCTCTGTTATATGTATATAATTTTTATTACATGTTTCTTCTTGATTTTACAGGTCAGCCATGCCACAAAACCATTTACACAGCAGAAATTCTACTTCATCCATTTATGCCATACACGCATGTAACAGCAGCGTTTTTCTCAGCCATTTACATCACCAACGATCAAGGGTTTCAACCTTAAGAAATTTCTATACACTTTCCTTCTAAGCTTTATCCTTATCTATCATTTACTTAGCCAACAACATCATAAACCAACGATCCATATGTATAAAACATGAGCTGAAGATTTGCTTACCTGTGCTAGAAACGTTACTGACTGAAACAGATCAGGTTTATTTGCTGACTTCTTGCACGTTTTGTCTGAGTTTTGGTGAGGTTTAGAAAGCCTCTTTTAAGTAGGGAACAGCTTTTATAAGAAGGCTTAACCGATTAAGTGAAAGGAGGAGGGTTTTTTTTTTTTTTGCATGGAAAAATCGAAGGAGCTCTTGGAGGATTAGAGAAATCGGGAGAATGAAAGCGAAACAGAATGCAACTTCATAAGGCGGTGTAACCAGCTGGAAACAAATAATAAAAGTTGGTTTTGTTGTTATAATTTGGTTGGCCATCATTTAATTTGAATTAATAAAATTCTAATATAATTTATTTGAAGTCTAAAATGTCCTCTAAGGTCTCCATATTTACTTATATAGCCACAACACCTTCTCTTTTCTGTTCCAGCCCACTTTCCATTTAAAATTTCATTTATTTAATTTACTTCTTAAGCCAAATTATGACTTATTTGGTCCACTTTGATCACTTCATGAGAAAACTAATTTTGCCCTTGTATAACTTCAAAATTTTCAATTCTATCACACCTTTCTTTCGACATTTATAAAGTATCAAAATTTATTTAAAATATATTATTCCGTACATGTTCAGTATAAATTAACGAGTTCTCACACTCTCAGTCTCAGCTATAGCCTTAGTATGCTACGTCTCCTCGGAAAGTGGTTCGTCATCAATAGTAGTCGCATATAGGCTCTCCTCTACCATCACTGGCTATATGTCCTCATCAAATAATGCTTCTGTTGTGTTGTGTCTCCTCCTCTCAAAGGTAGTAGGTCGCCACCTCGATGTAGCAGTGAGTAGACGGCTATGATCATGTGTACGTCTACGTGATGGCATCTGTATCAATGTACAACAAAGTCATTTTACATGTAAAAAAACAATTCTCGTGCCCTTAACCAATTCACATGCAATAAACCACTTCATCTGTACCAAACAAATCCACATCACCTTAACCAAATTCACATCAAATAACCAAATCACATATAAAAAGGACAATGTTAAGTTGCTTAAAAGTATCCAAAGTATCACTAAAATCGCAGTAAAAACTACGTCACACTAAAATAAATTGTTGCACAAATACATTTTAACATAAAATGTAATTTAACCTTAATTAAAAAACAAATACTAGTAAAAAATAAAATAGAACCTATTTTTAAGGCTCACGGCACCTAGTTTTCGCGAGCCACTTATGCCTCGTGGCACAACCATGCCACGATCCAATACATGGTCATGGCATGGGTGTGCCACGAGCCTTCTTGTAGCACACCCATGCCACGATCATCCAATGGGTCACGGCACATGTAATGGCTTACGATAAGGAGTTGCTGAGGGTATGATTCAGCAAACCCTAAACCCATCCTACCCGAATGCATACACTATCAACCATACATTTCATCACATAAATCAGCATAATAAAATGTTTAAATTAGAAAAAATCAAGAGTAAACATATTTCAATAAAGAGGTAAGCTATATTTACCTTTTAATCCTGCCAAACTTTAAAATTTGAAGAGTTTTGTAAGCTTGAAAGTTGAGAGAAATGAGAATAAAAGGTAGGGTGTGATATTTGGGTTTGAAGAAAGTATACGTAATTTAGGTATAAGATTGGAAAATTTAAGATGTTAAGTAAAATTGAAGAGATAGGAAATGAGGTTAAGTTTTTCTAACATTTAAGGTGTGTCCAACAATATGATGGGCGCAAATAGAATTTCTCTTTATATTATCTTTCATGGAAAGCTCAAATTTGAATTCATAAGCACAGCCACATTGTATTATTGCTTCTCAGTGGAGTGATGTGAGTTATTTTGTGAGGAACCCTTGATCAACATTTTTGGACATCAACTACGCAAGTGAAATAAATTGCAGGTAGATTTTCAATGTCTTACTTTAATAGGTAAATTTTACTGAAATTCTCAAAGTTTTTTTTTGTTACAAAGATTCTCAAAGTTTTATCATAATTTAACTTTAGTTCATTAATTTGAGAAACGATATTTTGGTTCAAAATTATAAATTTGACAGAACAAAATAATTGTTTTATTAAGTTAATATTAAAATATCTATTAACCTAAACATTTTTTTACTCATGAAATATCCATAACACTCTTTTTGGTATTAAAAAATAAAAATCTTACATAGAGTAATTTTTTAAAATTACCTAAAAATAATAAATAGTAATAAAATTCATTATTGATACTTAGAAATGTAATATTACTAATTCAAATTTAGTAATTAATTGATATATGTTAAAATCATTTGTGATTTTAGATCAAAGTGTCCATTTTTAAAATTAATGAACTAGAGTTGAATAATGATAAAACTTTGTGGATCTCAATGGAATTTACCCTACTTTTTAAAATTCTCTCTCTGAATTTCTGCTTTGTTATTGAAATATGGGATCTAAGATGAAAAACACTTAATTTGCATATCATTTCAACCATAAGATCATTTTCTAAGTGGCATTATGTTTTCTTTTCATAAATCAAGTTAGGCTAAAATATTAACAAAGTCTCTGAACTTTGTTACTTATTTAAATAAGTCCTTATACTATTATTGTATCCAAATAAGCTTTTGTACTTTGATTTATATTCAAATAAGTCTTTATTTCAATTAAGTCCTTATTTCAAATAAAAAAATTACATATGAATAAAAATTTATTCAAAATTATTTAACCAACCAAAATTCAATCAATTCGATTCGATTAAGTTACTTTCAGGTTTAAGTTAATTTTAATAGGTCGGTTTATTCAATTAAGTCAATATCTAAAATTACGAATTAAACTGACTAAATTAATTGATATTTTTTTAAATATACAATATAATATATATAATATAAATTAAATATTATATAATATATTCTATGTAACTAACCCTTTTTTTGTAGGCAGTTAAGTTTTAAACTCAATCAAAAAAATCTATTACTCACTTCTATAAAAGATTGATTTATGTTAATGGCTCATTTAAGTATAAATTAAAAGTTAAGTGTTTATCCGGATACAAATTAAAGTTTAAAGACTTACTTGAATTCAAGTAAAATGTTAAGGGATTATCTAAATGTAATAAATGTATAATGACTTATTTAAATAAAGTAATAAAATTTAATGACTTTTTTAATATATTAGCCATCAAGCTACATTGTCAGAGATACACCATTTAGAACTTTCTTCCTTTCATGATCAAAAGCTGGATTTTGTATATCAATTGTGGTTTATAATTAAGTTACTGTGTACAATTGTAGACCGCTTGACAATGAAATTGTGCTATGGGAACCAAAGATGAAAGATTGATGTCTTGGAGAGGTTTGAACTTTCTTATTTCTCTTGCAAAGCCCTTTGTTTTATGCTCTTCTATTCTTTTATTTAAAAATTTTGTAACAATCTTAGCAATATTACTTTTTCCATGTATAAAATGCACATAATATCATTAGTTTTGATTGTTAATAAGATAAGTGAACTTGATTGGGAGGGTATCACTTCATATTATTTAGTTCTTATCTATAGTTGTAAAGCTCCTTTATATGACAACTTTTCATTATAATTTTTTAATGAGCTATCTATAAATAATTCCAGCATCAAATTTTAAGTGAAAGAGATTGGATGAGGATACATACATGATAATTTTGATACTGATGTAGGTTAGGTTAAAGATTACTGGGCTTTCCTATAAGTCAAGTTGAAGACCATTGAGCCAAATGATAATCTAAGCTCAAGAGAAAAGAGGACTCAGAAGGCCCATAAATGATCCACTGGGCTATTATTTAAGCTGTGGGGCTTAAAGGTAATTACGCGCAAAATAACTCCTATAAATAGGTCACAGGTATCATTCTTAAAACCCTAAGCTCTATTTGCCTACCGAAACCCTGTCAAAACCCTGTCTGACTTAAGCATCAGAGTGCACGCGCAAGGAAAAACCCCTGCGCCCTCTGACTTTTCCTATTTTGCAGAACTTTTCTGGAGACACGTGAAGAAAGAAGACAATATCGACATTAGCAATGAATCATTGTTGTTTTGGGCAACAACAATTGGCGCCGTCTGTGGGAAATTGAGCAAAAAGCCAAATATAAAAATCTACGAAAGGGTGTGGAAGACCCGCGGGAGACTACTAGTTTCGCGAGAGATAAAAGAGTCTGTCGTGCACAAATAAAAAAATAATAATAAAAATAAATAAATAATATATATATATACACGCGACAGACTACTATCTCACTAAGGTTTCACGCGACAGACTACTATCTCACTAAGGTTTCACGCGACAGAGCGATTCGCTCGCCCACATGACAGGCGCTCTGTCACAAGCTAGAAGGAGGCTCACGCGAAAAAGCAATTGGGCGAAAGAGTGGCTAGCCTGTCGCACAAGTCTGTCGTCAAAAGTCTGTCGTCACAAGCCTGTCGCACAGCCTCACATAGCCTGTTGCACAAAGCCTCACATAGCCAGTCGCACAAAAGCTTGGCGAGACAAAAGTGGACTCTAGCCTGTCGCACTCTAAAACCTGGCGAAAACAACAATGGAAGCAGCCTGTCGCACAAAAGCCTAGCGAGACAAAATGGAAGCTAGCCTGTCGCACAAAAGTTTGGCGAGAGAGGCATGGAGAGAGATTGCCTCTCGCACCTGACTAATTTTGGCGAGAGAGGAATGGGCGACAGCATTTGGCGACAGAGTGTCTCTCGCGCATGACACCCTGGCTACAAGTTACGATTACAGGCGTAAAACACTTGGCAACTACAAGAAGAGAAGTTAGCTTACACAAGGTCATTAAATGCTACTGACATTGGGAATGACATCAGGACAAAATGCAAAACAAAAGCAATGCAATAAATCTTAAAAAGCATTGCCATTGGTAAATCGGGGGCATCTAAATCCATCTCCATCAGAGCATACCTGTCCAGTGAAATATACTACTGATTAAAACAGAAGTCTGAAAAGAAAATGGATAAATGGCCATGGTTGAAAGAAAGCATACTCTGCAAATCTCCTGACCCAGCCAAAACTTGGTTTGTCACACTCGCTTCGGTGGGTGTAAACTCGCCACTGTAGCATCAAAACCAAAAGCTCATGTTCCCCCCTAATCTTAAGTTAAGAATCCGAAGCTTAAGCCAAATCTGAAGCTAAAAAAGAGAGGAATAAATGATTCCATTAGCCAAGCCAATATGGGGTCTATAACCACAATAAGAATACTCGTGATCCGAGGCATTTCGCAGTTTTCAAATTTTTCATTTGTCTGTGTGAAAAGGTGAAAAGTATGTAGGATCCGATCCACCTTAAGCTATGTGGCCTGAGCCTGTTACTAAAGCATAGGCTATAGTACCAAATCCAAGGTATAAAGAAGCCTAGGCCGACGCCGAATCTGCACCTGCAGAATAAAAATAATCTTCAAAATCAGAAAATGAATAGTACGTAAAGAAGGGCTTTTTGATCCCCGATCTGAGTCTCGTCTTTCGAAGGGTCTCGTTCCATTCCCGGTTAATGCAAGAAATTTCGAGCCTGCAGATTCGGTAATGCAGGCCCTATCATTCAGTTTGTGGTTTTCATTTTTACAATTGGAAAGTTGAGGATGTTGAGAACAGTAACTCTAGCTTTGATCAAATGCCTGAAGAGGGTTTCAAGTCCATCTTCAAGATCTTTAATGCACAACTCCAATTTTTGGAGCTCATTTTGTGAGTTTTCAAAGGTGCTTGATGTTGTCAGATTTGACGTGGGAGAGGCAAGGAAGTTTAGGGAGCTGATCGGAGAGGTTTTTGAGTATGGAGGAGCAACGAATCCGATAGATTTTTTTTTATTTTTTTTATTTTAGCGTTCAAGGCACCAGCCTTGGTATGAACTAAGGGGGTGATGAGCCGAGCAGAAGCAAGGAGCTTAGCATACTGTTCGGGACTACCTTAATGAATGATTTGAACCATTCATTAGGTTTATAGAGTAGAACAAGCCAGCAAACAAGACTGCGAAGAGAAGGTTCGCTCGGTGTAGGTATAACACTGATGCGCGTAGCCTTGATCCCTTGGTCTGCTCGGGTCATTCCATTCCATTGATACACTACTCACAGGTCAATCCATTGATACGCTCATAGGGCTCATCGTTAGGAAGAGGTGGGCTGACAAGAAGAGGAATCATTCCCATCGGTGAAATGAATCTCTTCTCCCAGATCTTCTTTGTAGTCCAACTTGGTATAGTGTGACTTGGCTGCTTCCTTCGATAACTTGCTTATTTTTTTTTTCTTTTTTTACTTTATCCATAGCCTCACACTCGCCAGCTGAGTCCGTTGGCTAGTTTTGATCACCCCGAATTCGATTTCTCATGCGAGACGGAAGTAACGATATAAAGGTCAATCGTGGGTTAACTACTTACTGGATTTGAAAGACCCATTGATGGCTATTCTGCTCACTCTCAGGAGCTTGAGTAGACCGTTCGGAAACAACTCTTGAAGAGCTTTTCCTTAACGCTCGAGAAAAAGTTCATCTTTGAGCTATATGGTGTAAAGGTACGCTAAATACTGTAAAAGTAAAAGGTATTGTGCCTCAAAAAGTGGAAGATAAAAGAAGAGAAAGAAAAAGCTGAGGCGACGACCAGTCACATATTTGGCGGCAGGTAGTGATCTTTGACGGCAGAATACAAGAAGTGGGCTACAGCCCTGCCTATCGCCCAAAAGTTCCTTGGTGATTGAGTACACGGAATGGGCAGAGCCCAGCCTATCGCCTGAAAGATCTCTGGCGGCAGAGTACAAGGAATGGGCGACAACCATGTCCTCAATTCGGTGAGCACAGTCACGCACATGACAAATTTTGGGGACAAGGTTCCACATGGCAAACTCTTTTTACGAGAGGTGGCTCACATGTGCGACAGCCAAAATGGCGAGAAAGAGGGACCACTATTGAAGATCTCACAAAGATGCTAGTTGCATGCAAGACGTTATGCGACAGAACAATCTGTCGCTCGAAAGGTGCTTGCTACATTGTAAATTTGTGCGACTACAAGCATGCAACAAGCACTCTGTCCCGAGCTAGCTCAAGGCCACGCGACAGAGCAATTTGCATAACTACAGGCATGCGACACGACTCGAACACGGGCAACCTTATCTTCTTCGTTCTCACATTGAACTTCAAAGCCAAAGAATGCGACAGGCATTGTACAAGACAAGAGCTCCCGCACGCGACAAGCCTTTGGCGAGAGAGGAGCTCTCGCGCTTGACAAGCCTTGAGTGAGACATGGGCTCCCTCGCTTGACAGGCCTTGAGCGAGACATGGGCTCCCGCACGCGACAGGCCTTGAGCGAGACAATGGCTCCCGCACGCGACAGGCCTTGGGCGACAGGGTAGCTCCCACTCACAACAAGCCTTGGATGAGATAGGGCTCTCGCACACGACAAGCTCCCCACTTTGATAAAATGACAGCAAAGAAAATTAGGTGAACACAACACCCATAGGCAAGATTCCTTCGTTAGCATAATGCAAGCGAGAAAAGAACACTTGAGTCATACCTTTCGGCAATGACTAGCAACGCTGGCAAGCACAGAATCCAAACTACTGGTTCGCCCAGTAGAAACAACTTTGGCGAACACATTTAAATTTGACGATCCTAGCGCACGCGCACGTGCGGGATCTGAGCAAAATGATCTAGAATCTCCTAGACCTTGTGCGTGCACTAATCCGACAGAATTTCCAAAAGCTTCCTTCGGCCCGTCTGTCGATCGTCTGACATAGAAGTTTTCAAGAATTGCTATAGCAACCATCTAGAAATGGCTTAAGAACCACACACTTAGCATATTGACAACCATACATGTGAAAGAGGGTTTGTCTATATAAAGAGTGTGTCGGCTTCATGAGTCCTTTAAGCAAGACAAGGATGTGCCAGCTTAGTGTGTCGAGATCAAGGCTGTGTCTCCTTTGTAAACCCCTATACATAGCATTCTGGAGTATCAATACAAATGAGTGCTTGGCATAACGAAAATTGCAAACACACTCAAGCAGGGACATAAGGGTGGTAACCAGATCTGAGGTACTCTCATACGATGTTTTCAATTTTCTTGTCCACTCTAACAATTGTGATTGAATTAGGCAGGTGTCCGAGGTAGGCACTAGCCACTGTCGTGAAAGGCAGCAAGCCAGGAAAAACTTGGTTCAATCGAAAACAACTTGTGATAAGCTCATGAAGATAGATTGCTGGTACCGAGGCACGACTTAGTGCATAATCCATGGTTGACAGCAAAACATCACAGCACTCGTACTTTACAGATTTTTCAAAGACAAAGACTTGAAATGGTACTGGTGGTAAACATTTGCTATTATTGTTTTAACATTTGCTTACTTATTCCACTTAATTGAAAATACTACATCATGAAACGAAAGGCCAGTTATTTTTATCTATACTATGATAATCCTTTATGTTTGATAGACAGGCTGCAGGAATGGAAGGAGAAAAAAACAGAAGCTGGCCGAAGACGCGAAATGGGCATCAATAAGACCGTAAAACCGACAGAAATAAGTCCCTGAGCGAGAAGAATACGCGAAATGGGCACAAATAAGACAGTAAAATCGGCAGAAATAAGTCCCTGAGCGAGAAGAATACTCGAAATGGACACAAATAAGATCGTAAAATCGACAAAAATAAGTCCTTGAGCGAGAAGAATACGCGAAATGGGCACAAATAAGACCGTAAAACTGGCAGAAATAAGTCCATGAGCGAGAAGAAGACGCGAGACAGGCACAAATAAGTCCCTAAGCAAAAAATGCGCGAAACGGGCAAAAATAAGACCCTAAGCGAGACGAAGACGCGAGACGGGCACAAATAAGTCCCTAAGCGAAAAATGCGCGAGACGGGCAAAAATAAGACCCTAAGCGAGACGAAGACACGAGACGGGCACAAATAAGTCCCTAAGCGAAAAATGCGCGAGACGGGCAAAAATAAGACCCTAAGCGAGACGAAGACGCGAGACGGGCACAAATAAGTCCCTAAGCGAAAAATGCGCGAGACGGGCAAAAATAAGACCCTAAGCCTGACGAAGACGCTAGAAGGGCAAAATAAGACCCTAAGCATGACGAAGACGCTAGAAGGGCAAAATAAGACCCCAAGCTTGCAAAATAAGACCCTAAGCATGACGAAGATGCTAGAAGGGCAAAATAAGACCCCAAGCTGGCAAAATAAGACCCCAAGCGGGCAAAATAAGACCCCAAGCATGACGAAAACGCTAGAAGGGCAAAATAAGACCCCAAGCGAGCAAAATAAGACCCTAAGCATGACGAAGACGCTAGAAGGGCAAAATTAGACCCCAAGCGGGCAAAATAAGACCCTAAGCATGACAAAGACGCTAGAAGGGCAAAATAAGACCCCAAACCGGCAAAATAAGACCCTAAGCATGACGAAGACGCTAGAATGGCAAAATAAGACCCCAAGCCGGCAAAATAAGACCCTAAGCATGACGAAGACGCTAGAATGGCAAAATAAGACCCCAAGTGGGCAAAATAAGACCCTAAGCATGACGAAGACGCTAGAAGGGCAAAATAAGACCCCCAAACAGGCAAAATAAGACCCTAAGCATGACGAAGACGCTAGAAGGGCAAAATAAGACCCCAGACGGGCAAACCAAAGTCCCAAAGCGAAAAATGCGCGAGACGGGCAAACTGAAGTCCCTAAGTGCGCGAAACGGGCATACAAAAGTCCCTAAGCACAAAAGGGTGTGAGACGGGCAAAAATAAGTCTCTAAATGAGGTACGTTACAATCTTATCAGATTACATTTAACATATTATGTTGGCATAAACAATCTTATAACAAGTCCCTAAGCAGATAGTACGCAAGACATGACCAATACTCCAGTAAAAGTTCTTCTTTGGACACAAAAAGTTGCAAAGAAAAACTTGGAAAGCACAAAGTATGCAGGCCGTGAGGTATAGTACGAGGTAAGTTACCATTTTATCATTGGATATGTACTACAATTGATTGACAAAGTGCATGCAAACGTTTTATATTGGCATTCCGGATATAAAAGCGATGTTACATCCTTATCAATTCTATAAAGTCCCTAAGCACAAAACGGTGCAAGACGGGCAAATTCAAAAATCCCTAAGCGAAAAGTGTGCGAGATGGGCAAATGAAAAGTCCCTAAGCACAAAACGATGCGAGACGGGCAAATTCAAAAATCCCTAAGCGAAAAGTGTGCGAGATGGGCAAATGAAAAGTCCCTAAGCACAAAAGCGTGCAAGATGGGCAAACCAAAAGCCTGAAGCGAAAAATGTGCGATGTAGGCTACGCATTTACTTGAAGCAAAAAAGTGTGCGATGTAAGTCATGCATGACGTGCTTGAAGCAGTAATTGAGCGACATAAGCCCCATATGTAAAAGAACTTGAAGCAAAAAAGTGCACGAGGAAAGCCTGATTATTACGTGAGACTAATACAAGGTAAATGTGTAGTTGCTTCTGTAGATGAGTTTAAAAAGGGGCTGATCAGTTTAAGACTAAGCTCTTTCACAAAAAGCTGGGGAGCATTCTAGATTAACTTTTGCCTCAAAAGGAGCATTGATACTAACAGGCACCCACGCATATGCGTCCTGAGGTGCTATAATATCAAGAGCTTGATCCTTAGAAAAATTAGTCTCTGGATTATCTAAATAATCTTCGTCCAAACTTATGAGAACCTAGACCATCTCGAGTCGACAAAAAGGCTTCTAAGAGTTGGAAAGATCGGATAAATCTTTACAAGTGTCTATCCTCAGAAAAGGTTCCAAATTCTCAGCATCTGCATCAAGCTTCAACCAATCAAGAGCATGCCGTGTACAAACCACATCTGATGAAACCAGATAAGAACATATGGCACTTCTTAACGATGTGCCCTCATGGCCTTAACCCAGGTTCGGTTTTCTTCCTCTTGGCTAATAGAAGGCACTTGACAAAAGAAATGATGACACGATGTCGTTTCTGCTACAAATAATAATGAAGTTCACTAGTTGAGCCCTCAAATCAAGATGAAAAGACTCTTGTGATAATCCTAGAAAGAGGATAGCAAAAGAATTTGAAAAGCTCATTCTTTATATACTCTTTCACATGGTAAACCCTGTAAAAGAGTGGGGAGCAATTGATGTGGGTTAGGTTAAAGATTACTGGGCTTTCCTATAAGTCAAGTTGAAGACCATTGAGCCAAATGATAATCTAAGCCCAAGAGAAAAGAGGACTCAGAAGGCCCATAAATGATCCACTGGGCTATTATTTAAGCTGTGGGGCTTAAAGGTAATTACGCGCAAAATAACTCCTATAAATAGGTCACAGGTATCATTCTTAAAACCCTAAGCTCTATTTGCCTACCGAAACCCTGTCAAAACCCTGTCTGACTTAAGCATCGGAGTGCACGCGAAGGGAAAAACCTCTGCACCCTCTGACTTTTCCTATTTTGCAGAACTTTTTTGGAGACACGTGAAGAAAGAAGACAATATCGACGTTAGCAATGAATCATTGTTGTTTTGGGCAACAACAGATACCATTCAAATTGATGTTTCTCTTTAGTTATTCTATGTTAACAAAAATAGATAAAATAATTAAATTTAATTTTTTTTGTGTAATCACAGATATCCTCATCTATTTTAAAATATGAGATTAATCTTATTCGGATTGAATATGGTAAACAGTAAAACTCTCCAAACAGTAACAACTTCAAGATTTGAACTATATCCAAATGTCTGAAAAAAAAATTTAACTTCTACTTTTTCCAATCACTTATCGGTAAAAAATAAATTTAATTCTATTTATAGGTTGTGGCTCAGTTGGCAACGCAGGTTAAGTTTGTGAAAAAAGCTCTCGGGTTTGACTCCCATTAAACACATCTTTGGGGATGGGTGAAGAGCCTTAACTGTGACTAAACTTCGAGTAGAATTAGTCTCAAACTGTTGAAACAGATAAGAATACATGTGATTTACACAAAAAAATAAATAAATTTAATTCTAATCCATGGCAAACGGCTGGCAGCTCACTAGTTCTAATTTAAAATAGAAAAGTTACTGTAATCTATGCCTAGCTACAAAATCAATAGAAATGTCAGGGTGAAGGTGAACCAGTTAGGCAAGACACATGCAGCGAATCTCAATCCGGATTTTTTGGTACAGAAAAGTAAGAGAGAAATGAACAAAGACAGATATGGCAAGCAGAGGGATATTTTTGTCAATTTAAGAATCTTTTAGGGTAATATGTAATGATAAAAAGAATGCAAAGAAATTGTGGGAAAAAGACAAACAAAAAGAGTGTCTACATGGACGTTTTTTTATTACAAAGAAAATATTAAATAATTGAAGATGTGACTATTTAGATTCAAACTTAAGACTTATAATATGTCATAATTCATTCTTAACTACTCAATCAAAAGATTATTAACATGAACACTTTTTTATCAACCTTCTTTTCAACCTTAGTTTGTATAAATTTGCTTTATGTATATTGTCAATAGCATTGTCAAAATGGATCAACATGAGTAAAAAAGCCTTTTTATAAAAATAGGTTAGAAAATGTAAATCCAAATCTGACTCTAAGGGCTAATAAGCCTAAATAGACCAATCTATATTTAAAAATAAAAAATTTTATTAACAACTCATTTTTTTAGTAAATAAACAAAATAAAATTTTAAAATAAACATCACATAAATTCATATCAAATCCATAACTTCAAATCTTTAAGGTCATTTGAATATATTAATTGTCTAACAATCATAACATAAATTGTTTTAACAAACTTAGAGATTAAAAAATATAACAAGTCTTTTAATATTTAATTTCACCATTCATTTTAATTTTAATTTTATTAATAGATAAGGCCATCAGTGCATAGATACATTGACTTGGTTAATTAGCTTATGCCTTATTTTTTAACTTTATTTTTAAAATCTATTTAATTAAATGAGATTAGTTATATGTAAATAAATAAAAGTATAAATAAATTTTAAATATAATTATAAATTAAAAAGAATTACAAAAAAATGGACCAACCCATTTAGGTCCAGGCCAAATCCATGATCGAGCTCAAAGCTCGAACCTAAATGGACTGGGCTAAAAAGCCCTTTTACTTAAACAGACTACAAAAATGACGCCAAAATCCTAAAAATATGGACCGAGCTAGGTTGGTCCAACTAGCCTTGGCTCATTTTGACAGTGCTAATTGCCATATTGGTTTATCTACAAACTGGTTGCTCAAATACGAATAAGCTTAATTTTGTCCTTGATTTAATAAAATTGACTTCTTATTATTATTATTATTATTATTATTATTATTATTATTATTATTATTATTATTATTATTATTATTATTATTATTATTATAAAAATTGCTATTAGTCAAAATAAATTTCAGTTAAAATTGATTAAAACCACCCAAAAGTTTCACCTTTACATTAATAAAATTTATATTTTAACTGTGTTAATTTTGTCAAAAAAATTAACAATACAATACATCACTTGAGTCTCTTCAGAATCGCTATTCTGTAAGAGAAGTCTAAGTCTTGTCTTGTGCAAGAGTCTCCCCCTCAGGATTGTCCTTGCAATCTTTGGGGCTGCAAATAAGTTTTCTTAAAATAGTTAGTGGCAAATAAGATCCTAGACAGGCGAGGTGTTAAGCAGTGGGATTCAAGAATGGGAGAAGAGTTGGTCAGAGATTGGGAAAAGTTCAAACTTACGGCGGATGAGCAAGATTTCTTGGAACTGGAAGGTGACGGAGATCAAACTGGGTCAGAAGACGAGAGGAAATGGATGGTCACAAAACTGCTAACAAACAGAGCTTTCAACAGGGAAGCGATGGTGGGAACGATGAAGGTTATTTGGAGATTGTCAAAGGAGGTGACGGTAGCAGTATTAAACGACAATCTCTTCTTATTCAAATTTGCAACTGTTAAAGACAAGGAGCGGGTCCTAGAAGGATCTCCATGGTCCTTCGATAAAAATCTAATTGTCTTTCAAGAGTACAATGGAGAACTTCGGCCTGAAGACTATGTTTTTGACAAAGCCTCATTTTGGGTGCAGATTCAAGGGCTAACCCTAAAGTTTTTCAAACAAGAAGCAGCAGAACGGATTGGTGCAAAGATAGGACAGGTGTTGGAAGTCGATACAACAAATACCAACATAGTATGGGGAAGCTGCCTGAGAATAAGGGTGTCCTTGGATTTAAACAAACCTCTCAGAAGATTCATAATGCTAGCAGGACCCAAAAAAGGAGATAAGGTTTGTGCGACAATAAGGTATGAAAGGATGTCAAATTTTTGCTATACCTGCGGGATAATTAGGCACCTTGACACTGAATGTGATGGCGAAAAGGAGGAAGAGGAGGAACAACAATATAGGGATTGGATGAGAGCACAGCAGGTGCCAAGATTCACCACAAGAAATTCAAAATTTGGAAACCTGTTCAGTAAAGCTGACGGAGGTTGTAAAGACAAAGGCCATGAGAAGAAGAAGGAGAATAGGAACAACCAAGAAAGTGGACAGGGGACCACGTCGGAGAGTGAGGAGACCCGTGGGACAGCAACCAGGACAGACGGTGGGGATGACAGAGTGCAGAATAAGGAAAGCCCGTTAATTCAGGCGATGACCCATGAGGGAGACTTCCAAAATGGTAAGGAAATCAGGAATCAAGGGACAGCTTTATCACAGGAGAATCAAGGAATCACAGGGTCAACGATTCTTACTGGAGACTTAATAAAAGGAAACAAAGAAGAAAATGGCACAACAGGAGGAGTTACAGCTAATGGTACTGAGACGATTGAATTGGTAGGATTCGATCTGCATGGGGAAGGTGGGCAAGCGACAGTGGTGCAAGAGAACAATATTGAAACTAGCATGATACCTGCAAACAGAACTGAAGGAAATACGTTGCATGGCGAGATAAATACCGAGTACCTGGGCCCACAACTAAAAGATAGCTGCAGGAGGTTAATTGAGATTAAGCATAAATGGAAGAAAAGAGCTCGTGGGAATATTCATGTAAGTCCAATAGTAAAGGAGGATAATGGAAAACGAAAATTCGATGAAGAGATGGAGGACCCAATGGAAGTTGACCACTCTGATAAGAAAAGAAAAGAAGCTGGAGCTAAAGCAAACAACATAATAAGAACAACGGCGGAGACTGGAATCCAGTCCCGCCGATCACCATGAATTGCTTAGCTTGGAACTGCCGAGGGCTTGGGAACCCTGAAGCAGTTCGAGCTCTTTACAGATTAGTAAAGAGCAAAGATCCTCATGTAGTTTTTTTAAGCGAAACTAAACTACATGTGAAAAAGCTGGACCGAATCAGAAGGAAATGTGGATTTGAGTATTTCTTTGGAGTGGATGCAAATGGCAGCAGTGGTGGTCTTGCAATGTTTTGGAAGAACGAGTTCAGTCTTACTCTTAAAAGTTTCTCAAAACACCATATCGATATTGAGGTGGAAGAAAAGGGAGAGACAGGCAAGTGGCGAATCATGGGTTTCTATGGAGAACCTGAAACAAACAGAAGGCAAGAAGGGTGGAATTTGTTGAGGAATTTAGCTAGACAAACAGACATGGCCTGGCTGTGCATTGGAGATTTTAATGAAATCTTATGGCAACATGAGAAAACGGGAGGTAGAATCAGAACAGAAAAGCAGATGGAGGATTTTCGTGGAACTCTTCTTGATTGTGAGTTAGAGGATTTGGGTTTTATAGGTGAAATGTTCACTTGGGAACGTGGCAGGTCAGCAAACACAAGGATTAGAGAACGACTAGACCGAGGACTAGGTAACAAAAGATGGATTGATATGTTTCCAGACTACGCAGTAGTACACCTCAACGCACCTGTGTCTGACCACTGTTCAATATGGGTAAAGACAGCCAAGGACAAGGTGTTCACATGTCGAGGCAGATCAAGGAAAAGTAGGAAGTTTGAAAATATGTGGCTGAGGGAAGAAAGCTGCAAAGAGTACGTGGCAAAGTTCTGGAGGCAAAATGCAGCTAGCTCAGTAGTGGAGAGATGCTCCTGTATAGGACATTTCCTGTCAAAACACATCCTACCTGAACACAGAGGCTTCAAGAAGCACATAACAGATTTAGAAATGAAAATGGAGCTTCTACAAAAGGAGGACCAGACGGATGAGATTGCACAGGAGATGAGGAACGTCAAAAATGAATTGAACTCTTGGTTGGAAAAGGAGGAAACGTATTGGTTACAAAGATCAAGGGTGACCTGGCTTAGGGAGGGTGATCGTAACACATCATTTTTTCATGCACAAGCTAACAAAAGGAAACAGAGAAATCTCATACGAGGACTAGAGGATAGTAGTGGTACATGGAGGGAGGGAGTTGAAGATATACGTAACATTGCCACTGACTATTTTTGCAGCTTATTTAAGTCCCAAAAAACCTCAAACTTTGAGGACGTTTTGCAGGTGGTCGAGACCCATGTTACAGATGAGATGAATGAATTTCTCTTGTCAGAATTCAAAGCTGAAGAGATCAAAACCGCACTTGACCAAATGCACTCCACAAAAGCCCCTAGACCCGACGGTATGAATGCTCTATTTTTTAAAAATTTCTGGCATATAGTAGGTAATGATGTGACTACTTTTTGTTTAGATTTCCTCAACGGGAAAGGGGTGAGTCTAAACCATGTTAACCATACCTATTTAGTCCTCATTCCAAAAATTCGAGAGCCAAAGAAAATGATTAACTTTAGACCTATTAGCCTTTGCAATGTCCTTTATAAGATTATTGCCAAAACCTTAGTTAACAGGCTAAAGTTAATCCTTCCAAAGTGCATTAATGAAACACAGAGTGCATTCTTACCAGGTAGGCTAATATCAGATAATGTGATAATAGCTTACGAACTGCTCCATGCTCTCAAAAGAAATAGTGGGAGGAAGGGTTTATTTGCACTGAAACTAGATATGAGCAAGGCATATGATCGGGTAGAGTGGAATTTTCTTCAAGGTATGATGCTGAAATTGGGGTTTAATTCCCGGCGGGTGAACTTAGTAATGCAATGTGTTACCTCAATATCTTATTCACTTAACATCAATGGAGATATTACTGATTGCTTTCATCCAGAAAGAGGATTGCGACAAGGGGATCCTCTTTCCCCTTATCTTTTCTTGATTGTTTCTGAAGGTCTATCAGCACTTCTCCGTAGCAGCCAACGAGAAGGATTGCTTCAAGGTGTTCGAGCTAGCCGAATGGGGCCCCGAGTAAATCACCTATTTTTTGCAGATGATAGTTTGTTGTTCGCTAAAGCAGCAATCAACGAAATGCAAAGGGTGAAGTTCGTGCTACAGAGATATGAAGAATGCTCGGGCCAAATGATAAATTTTGATAAATCGGCGCTTTTCTGTAGTAGTGGAATGGAAGACCAAACAAGAAAGGAAGTTCAAGAATTTTTTGGAGTGGAAACATCAAGAAGCATGGAAAAGTATCTGGGGTTGCCTTCGATGATAGGGAAAGATCGGAAAAGAGCCTTTAGTCATTTGAAGGACAAAATGAACTCCACACTGAATGATTGGAGCGCACGCTTTATATCTCAAGGAGGGAAGGAGGTCCTAATAAAATCGGTTATTCAAGCTATACCGGCATATGCCATGAGTTGTTTTCTCTTACCGAAAACTCTATGTGAGCAAATGAATTCCTTAATCAGCAGATATTGGTGGAGGCATGGCGAAAAATCAAGGGGGATACATTGGATAAATTGGAAGAAACTGTGTCAACCTAAGCGGGATGGAGGTCTGGGATTTCGTGATATGGGCTCTTTCAACATAGCAATGCTAGCTAAGCAAGGGTGGCGGCTTCAGATGAATACCGAGTCCCTTCTTCATCGAGTGTTAAAA
This sequence comes from Heritiera fomes, assembly GCA_032173925.1. Lineage (NCBI taxonomy): Eukaryota > Viridiplantae > Streptophyta > Magnoliopsida > Malvales > Malvaceae > Heritiera > Heritiera fomes. The sequence continues at coordinate 25,195,578 of JAPDPM010000001.1, forward strand.
AGAAAGTATTTTCCTAACTGCACTTTTATGGACTCCAAACTAGGACGACAGCCTTCACTTGTATGGAGGAGTATATGGTCGGCAAAAGTTGTTCTCTTACAAGGCATGAGGTGGAGAGTAGGGGATGGGCACACAGTGAAAGTGTGGAAGGATAAGTGGCTACCCTTCACAGATTCTTTTAAGCCTTCGTCAACGAGAGGGAGTTGGGATGAGAATGAACTAGTGGCTGTATTAATAGATGAGAATACTGGAAGATGGAATTGGGATGCTCTTCAAAGAAGATTTAAATGGGAGGAGGCAGAGAAAATTTGGCAGATACCAGTTGGAAAACAGGGGCAGCCCGATAAACTAGTCTGGAATTATGAAAAATCAGGAGTATACACTGTGAGGAGCGGATATAAACTACTAGCCTGCAATGAAATGGCAGAACCAGATAGACAAAATGCGGAAAGAACCATTCTGTGGAAAAAGATATGGTCTGTAAACGTTCCAACCAAAATGAAGATTTTCATGTGGAGAGCACTTCACAATAGTCTCCCAGTAATGGACAATCTGGTTAAAAGGAAAATAGTGGAGGAGTCACTCTGCACGATGTGCAAGGACCGTGATGAAACTACTCTTCATGCAATAGTGATGTGCAACCAGGCAAAGGAAACGTGGAAACTCCTTGGATTTTCATGTGAACCAGACACAGGAGAGTCGACGGTCCTAATGGATTGGTTACAACGAAAAGCAGGAAAGGTGAGTGAACAACAATTCCAATTGCTCGTGATTGCAGCATGGGCAATCTGGAATGGAAGGAACAATGAGCTGCATGCTGGAAAGAGGAGAGAACCACGTGTCATGGCAGAATATGTGAGGAACTATAGAGAAGAATTCAACCAGGCGTGCATGAAACCTGAAGTGGTGGCGAACATAACAAGGCAAAGCTGGAAAGCCCCAGATGGTGATTCTGTTAAAATAAATTTCGATGCTTCAATTGACTCTACAACAAATAAATTTCGAATTGGGGTAATAGGAAGAAACCACAAAGGAGAAATATTAGGTGCTTTTTGTATTAGCCTATCCTGGACAACAGAACCGATCATGGCAGAAGCCTATGCAGCAGCCAAAGCAGTTGAATGGGCTATGGATATGGGTTTCTCTGACATCATACTGGAAGGAGACTGCTTGACTGTCATAAAGAAGCTTCAGGTGCAAACTGAAGATTTGTCCTCAATAGGCGTTATATTAGCAGATATACAGAATAAATTCAGCAGCTTTTGACGGTGCAGATATTCACACACAGTGAGGGAAGGTAACCAGGCCGCACATGCACTAGCAAAATATAGTCTTCTACACCCATGAGAACATGTATGGATTGAGGAGTAGCCTGAGTGTTTAAATACAAGTGTAATAGCTGAATGTTTATCTGAACCATAATTATCAATAAAGCACCCATTATCAAAAAAAAAAATTAACAATACAATTCATATTAAGTCATATTAGTGACAATAAATTCTTTTTTAATGACAATAAGCTGGACTTGAGATGTCTTAGGAAGTGATAACTGAGTTTTGGCTTACTGAGCACACGCACGCGTATAATAATTAACTAATAACAGGAATCATCACTCAAAAACTTGATCTCGGAATTAATACATTAAAAGAAATAATTATAAGAAAACGATTTGGTTTATACAATTCAAAGTAGAAGTAAAGGGATTATAATAATGTCTTTTTAAATTGTAACTTGTCGAGGATTATTATACATGTACCTCGTCTTTGTACGTATTTAGGGACATCTTACTTAATCGGTGGAATATATTTTATATGGTAAGTCTTTATTTATTATTATACACCTAGTCTTTCTTTATTATTCATTAACAACAAGAGTTTGACCCGCTGGTAGTGCAACAAGACAAATGGGAAAATGATAAATTGGCCTAGATTTAAATTAGGCTGAATGCTCAAATAAGGATATAAAATTTTCAGAAATATTTAATTCAGGATTTAAACTTTTATTTTGCTCAATTCAGGATAAAACGTTTTCGATTTTGCTCAAATAAGGATTTTTTAACGCGTGTGAGTTACACGCGTCATTAAAGAGAATGGCTGACGATGAAAGGATAATTATTGCCACGTGTCACACTCACACTCCGCCACGTGTCACACTCACACTCCTCCACGTGTCCATTTATTTTTACTATTAAAAGAAAATAATTAAAAAATCACTGTCACGTGTCCCACTCATATGTTGCCACGTGTCTCACTCATATGTTGCCACGTGTCTCACTCATACATCGCTACGTGTCTCACTCACACGCTGCCACGTGTCCACGTAATTTTTTTTACTTTTTTTCTTTCTTTTTTTTATTCAAGAAAAACTATATATTTTGATAAAATAATATTTTCTTGAATAAATTTTTTAAAATTATTTTTTGAAATAATTAAAAATTTTAAATTTTGTTTTAGAAAATAAATTCTCAAACATAAAAATTATTATAAAACTTTTTTTAACTAGTATAATTATTATTTTTTATTTCTTGATTTTTTTTCGTTTTTATAATAAAAAAAGGAAAAAAACTATTAGCCATAAAATTATTAGAAATTATATATTTTTTAAAGAATAAATTTTAAATTACTAAATTTAATTTGTATTTTTCTTCTTCCACGTGTCCACTCCTGTCATGTGTCATACTAATACGCTGCCACGTGCTCACGTAATTTTTTACTTTTTTTTCTTTCTTTTTTTATATTCAAGAAAAATTATATATTTTGATAAAAAAATATTTTCTTGAATAAATTTTTTAAAATTATTTTTTGAAATAATTAAAATTTTTAAATTTTGTTTTAGAAAATAAATTCTCAAACATAAAAATTATTATAAAATTTTTGTAACTAGTATAATTATTATTTTTTCTTCCTTAATTTTTTTTCGTTTTTACCATAAAAAAGGAAAAAAAACTATTAGCCATAAAATTATTAGAAATTATATATTTTTTAAAGAATAAATTTTAAATTACTAAATTTAATTTGTATTTTTCTTCTTTTTTTGTTTTCTATATTTTCTTCTAATTGATAAAAAAAGAAAGAAGATAAAGAAACTATAAAAATAAAGAAAAATATGTAAGAATTGTCTTTTTAGAAAAATTAATGTAATTAAAAAAATAAACTTATTTCCTAGAAAAACTCAATTTTCTAAAAATAAATATATTTAATTTACAATAAAAAATTATTTTAAATTTAAATCATATAAAAGAAATAAAAACAGAAAGGAATGAAAAGAAAAACAAAGTGAAAAAATATAGAAATATTTTTATAAAAATTTATTTTTTAACAAATTTTTTTTAAAATGTAATATAAATTTTTAAAAGTTATTTTTTATTAAAAAATCAACTAACAAAATTAACTACTAATTATAATATTATAAATAATATTTAAATTTTTAATTTTTTATTAATATTTATAACAAAAAAATTTGGCTGAATGCTCAAATAAGGATCTAACGTTTTCTAAAATGTTCAATTCAGGATCTAAACTTTGCCACATGTCCAACTAATGATTATAAATCACTGCCACGTGTCCCACTCAAACGCTGCCACGTGTCCCATTAATACGCTGTCACGTGTCCATGTATTTTTTACCTATTAAAAGAAAATTAATTATATGTCACTGCCATGTGGCCCACCCTTATGCTGTCACGTGTCCACTTCTGTCACGTGGCCCAATCACATGCAGCCACGTGTCTTTTATAAACGCCGTTATTATTTTAACGGCACGTGTAACTCACGTGCGTTGAAAAATCTTTGTTTGAGCAAAATCGAAAACGTTTTATCCTGAATTGAGCAAAATAAAAATTTAGATCCTGAATTGAATATTTCCGAAAACTTTATATCCTTATTTGGGCATTCAGCCTTTAAATTACGCTCGCACTTCAATATCTTTAAATTTTTTTATGTAATTACAAGTATTTTCACTTGTTTAATTGTTTGAGTTTAATCATGTTTAGATTAGGAGTGATAAACAAAAAATTTGTCTGAACAATGACAATTTCAAAATTCAAATTCTGTCTAAATACTTAAAAAAATATTTTCACTTCTTTCGACCATTTGTTAATTAATATCTTTAATTTTGGTTGTTACCTTTCACCTCATCACATTTCTCAAGAAAAAAATGTGAGCACATGTCTCTTTAACTCGTCTAGAATATACATTGGAGGTCCAAAATCATTTTTTTAATTTTTTGGAAAAAAATAAAACTTTAGGAAATTTAAAAATCTTGTTTGCTACTGTAGCTTTTTTAACTCTTACTCGCTATTTTCTTGCTCACTACTTTTTTCAAAATACGCAAAAATTAGAAACTGAAGAATCTCACTTTCCCTCAAAAGCCTTAAATCTTGCTCATGAGTTCTAGAAGTGTTCGTGGATTGGGCCGAACCGAGTTCGGGTCGAGTCCAAGCTATATATTAATAGACTAAACTATATTTAGGCTGAAGCCTGGCCTGGTCCAATTTTATTTTATTTCTTTATTTTTTACATTTTTTATTCTTCTATTCTATTTAAAATTTAATTTGGTTTGTCAAACTTTACATATTGATTTTCATGTTAAATATATATAACGTTTACTAATCATTAACATTTTATATACATATAATTACATTATATTTAATAAAATATATAAAAAAATTTTATTATTAATAACGTTTGGGCCAGGTCTAAGTCTCCAAAGGCAAAGCCCGAGCTCAATTCAAAAATTCATCGACCTTAGTTTTTTGTTCAAGCCCGTTCATTGGGCCTCTTTTTTTGTCCAAGCCCATTAAAAAATAAGGCTAAATTTTGGGCTTTAACAGGCTACCCAGCCCTTGGATAGATCTACTCGTGACCTTTTTGTTTACCAACTTTTTCAAATACGTTATCACATTTTTTTAAAATTTTTTCAAAAGAATTAGAAAAAATCTTGCTCGTTATTTAGCATGCTTAAATCCAACTCGCGACTTTCCAATTCACCAATTTTTCAAATACGAGATCACATGTTTTTAATATTTTGAAAAGAATTAGAAAATGAAAAAAATTCATTCTTTTCAACAAGTTTAAATCCTGCTTGAGACCTTCTTGCTCCCAACCTTTTGAAATACGTGATCATGTGTCTTTTTAATTTTCTGAAAAAAAGAATTAAAAATTGTTAAAAAAAATTTCAAAATAAAGTGGAAAGAATTGATTAAATTACGTTTAGTCAATGAACAAGCAAAATTAGTACTTGGCATAATTCCAGGTTGAGTAAAATCGAGTTAAAATGATTTTTACTAAGTTTAGAGGGCAGTCAATTGCCGTTGTGTAATAACTTTTCTATCCAAAAATTGTACTTGGGCAATTGGATGCCCTAGGAGGGCAATCAACTGCCCATCAAAGTGCAGTCTTAGATTTTAAATTACTTTAGGGAAGTCGACTGCTCTGCTTAGAGGTTGTTTTCTGTTTCAAAATTACACTAGAGTATTTAACTACCATTTTGAGACATTCGACTAGTTTAGTATAACAGTGAATACAACAGCTAGTTTTTGCCTAAAGAGTTATAAACTCTTCCTAAAGTTATTCTTTCACTTTGAATGGTTAAGAAACATAGCCATTGGCTTCAAAAAGTATTGATCTTGTTAAACAATTGTGTTTGTTGAATCAAACGACATAAATGAAAATTCATATCACTTGATTGAAAGATCACATCACTTGGAATTAATCTCTATAAATAGAGATATCAAGTTCAAACTTAAAAGACAACAAGTAATTCTGAATTCTTCTATCCTCTCTCAATCTCAAAGTAAAACACAAGCCTCTTAGACATTGTTTTACTACAGAAGACTTTAGCTAAGATATAATACTCTTGTATTAGTCAAAAGTGTTTAGAGATTTAATTTTACAGGTGCAATGTGTCAAGGCCCAGCCCGTTAATAGGCCGTCGGTTGGCATCCCCTTGGCCCTTTGCCCTAGATTTGCCTTGACTCACAACATACTGTCTGTTTTGGAAGCCCCACGAGTCCCTCACAGTTTTGTCGTTAGCTGCACCCTATGCACCATCGCTCACAATTCGCGTCCCCATTGAGGTTCAAACCTAGGACCCTTAGATACCTAAGCCTTACGCTTATAGTACCATTTGTTCCATGGCCCTTTGTCCCAGGTTTGCCTTAACTCACAACATACTGTCCGCTTTGGAAGCCCCACGATTCCTTCACGGTTCTGTCCTGAGCCGCGCACTATGCATCGTCGCTCACAATTCGCATCCCCATTGGGGTTCGAACCTAGGACCCTTAGGTACCTAAGGGTCTTGAGTTTGAACCCCAATGGGGACACGAATTGTGAGCAACGATGCATAGTGCACGAGTAACCATGAGTGTAAGGCTTAGGTACCTAAGGGTCCTGGGTTCGAACCCCAATGGGGATGCGAATTGTGGGCGACGGTGCATAGTGCGTGGCTCACGACAAAATTGTGAGGGGCCCGTGGGGCTTCCAAAGCGGACATTATGTTGTGAGTTAAGGCAAACCTAGGGCAAAGGGCCAAGGGGATGCCAGTCGATGGCCTATGAACATCCTAGGCTTTGACACAATGTGATATTAAATAAGGTTGTCTTCATTATATCCTAAGGCATTTTCAACAACCCTATTTGCATACTATAGCAGATGGGGATGAAATAAGTTTTAAGGAAAGTGACATTATAGTGACATGCCCTGCAGTCTGTTACTACATTATTCGTGATTGTTTATGATTCAAAGAAGTCTAATTTCTAGAAGTCCAAGATCAAATTCAAGTTGTTTCATCTTCATCAAACCCAAAAGTGACTTTATTCTTGTCCAACAAAAAATCATGCTCATCTTTTAAGAGCCTTAAATCGTACTCGCCACTTTACTAGTTGCCATATTTCTCAAATACCAGATCACATGGTTTTTTGGCTTGCTTGAAATGTTTGTTGGTAGTTGGCAACCTTTTTCTTTTCGTTTTTAAAAATTCTATAGAAAAAATTAGGAAATTAAAAATCGTGTTGGCCATTCAGCAGCCTTCAATCCCACTCGCTTCCTTCTTAGTGCAAACTTTATCAAATACGAGATCACATTTTTTTTATTTTTTTTTAAAATTGATCTTTATCAAATATGTGATCACATGTTTTTTATTTATTTTTTGAATGAAAATGAAAAATTAAAACATCCTACTCCTCCTTCAGCATACTTAAATCATACTTGCCACCTTTATCAAATACATGACCACTTGTGACAATTGAGAATTTTTCTCAAGTGATGATCAATTTTAATAAGATATTAGAAAAATGCAATTATTAAGAATTATCAAGAATTATGAGAATTGTAGGAGTGATGAATTAATGATGGAGATTAATTGGAACCAACAATTGATTGGCGTGGGTGGCAAGCGGCCCTCGTCCCTTAAGCAAGGCCAGGGTTCGAATCCTGACTTGTGTATGGAGTGCCAATGTTGGGAGGGGGACAAGCCTAATCACACTCTGTTTCTCCCGACTCCGGAATAGGCACCGAAGGTGGATACCGGAGGGTTTCGACCAAAAAAAGATGGAGATTAATTGGAGAATGATTCACTTTTATTAAATCGAATTATGGAAATTTTAGTATTATAAGGATTTAAGAGCTTAATCATTAAGCATACGTGATAAATAAATAATAGGAACATAAATCAAATAAATATATAATATATATTAATTAAATAAAGAAATAATGATATATAACAAACAAGTACATATATTATGTATATATGTATAAATTAAATAAATAAAAGAGATATATATATATATATATATATATATATATATATATATAAAACAAGTGAATGTATAAAATATGTGTGTGTGTATATATATATATATATATATATATATATATATATATATATATATATATATATATATATATATATATATATATACACACATAAAACAAATCCATATAATGTATATATATACATATTAAATAAATAAGCATCAAATAAAAAAATCGAAAAAGCTTCTAAAAGATGCATTTAATTCATTTTAAAAGAAATAACAATAGCTAAATCAAGCACTAATTGTTCCAACGAGTTATTAATTAAAGAAATATTTCATAGACATCATTCACATTCATTTTCTTAGGCTACAATATTAAAAAAGCCTCACTTTATTTAAATAAACATTTATACTTTTATTGCATTAGGATAAACTCTTAAACTTTAATTTTTATTCAAGTAAGCTTTCAAATTTTAATTTGAATATTCAAATAAGCCCTTAACCTATACTTTGTATTTGAATAAACCTTTAACAAAAAATCAATTTTTATAGGGATGAGCAATTGATTAATTTTTCGAATGGGTTTTAGAACCCAACTTCTTACATAAAAAATCAATTATATATAATACATTACATAATATTTAATTATTTATATTATATAATATATTTTAAAAATATTGATTAATTCATTTAATTTTATTCGTAATTTTAGACACCAACTTAATTAAATAAACCAACCTAAAAAATTAACCTGAACTTGAAATTGACTTAATTGAACCAAACTAACCAAATTTTAATCATTTAAATTGACTTGAATCAAATTTTTACTCATATGTAATTTTTTTTATTTGAAATAAAGATTTACTTGAATACAAATTAAAGCTTAGGGACTTATCTAAATGTAATAAAAGTATAAAAATTTATTTAAATAAAATAATAAAGGTCAATGACTATTTTAATATTTTAGCTTCTTTTTAACAACAATGGGAAAAAATTTGGCATCGCTAATACTAATAGAAACAAAATTGGAAGAACTTGATTTTTATTTTTATTTTTTAACGGATCCGGAGGACCAATTGAAATAGCAAAGAAATTATCTTGATTAAAAAGTTAATTAGTTCAAGATTTGAAATAAAACAGTCAATGTACATAAAATATTAGTGGTAGAAAATTACTCGTTCAATTAGTTATGGTTTAAGTATAGCTGTCTCCGATTAAAAAAATTATAGCTGTCAAAGTTAACGGGAATTTACTATCTGATATGACAAAGTCTACCTACGTTGGGTCAGGCCCAATAACGTCAGAGATCACCATGTGACAAAGGATCACTGGGCCACATGGCCTTCAGCGACAGAAGGCAAAGCTGCGAATGACACCTGTCGCTGGACGAAAGACTCTCGGTCTATCGCCTATAATCATAATGCGACACATGGCGTCATATTCGGCTCTTGCTGGCGACAAACCCCTGACGCCACAACGTGCCCGGGGTATATGTCTCTCATTGACGACAGGCTTCGATTTCTCTCGGTTTTCGAGGAACTTGTGTTATATCGGGACATAAACTCTCAGCAAGATAATGGTCTTATCCTCAAGTAATTAACCTAGAATATTGGCCTATAAATAGGCCTCAGGTATAATCTTACTCTCTAATTTTTGACTACTGGCTTTTACGCTTCCTAATACTGAAGAACTTTCTGCTGACTTAAGCATCGGAGTGTCTACGCAGGGAACCACTCCTGCGTCTCTCTAACTTTTCTTGTTTTACATAAGCTTCTTAGAGACACGTGGAGACTAAGTACGAACATCGACGTCAGCATACTTTTATTGTTGTTTTGTGCAACAACAATTGGCGCCGTCTGTGGGAAGCGTATAAAAAGCCAATCAAGATTTTCTAAGATGGTAAGAACGAGATCGACAAACGTGAGGACCGGCAATGAGGAAAACTCTGTGAGCTCCCCTGAACAACAGATTCACCAGAGGAACTAGGTGAACAGGGAAGAAGAAAGAATTACGGTGTCAGCAGCAGAATTCGAAGCTCTGAGGCGACAGAGTGAAGAAACTACCCAGGCGCTGAGAGCCATGGTGGATCTGTTCCAAGGAGTTCTCCCGACATTGAATCTGCCACCTGTCATGCAGAGCTTGGTAGGAGGAACAAATCGAGGGGTTTCGCCACAAGTGTTTGGGCGACAGGAAGACGCGATAGCGGCAGACCCCTCGTGTAGGCGAGAGGTTCCCCTGTAGAAGAGCATGACATTCAACGTGGTGCGGCAAGACAGGGGAGAGGGAGGCCTGTCGCAGGCACCCAGCGAGAGATTGAGGAGGCAGCAAGTTTAAACCCTGCGACAGGGGTCAGGCGATAGGCTCCACACGTAGGGCGGTAGGTGTTTGGGCGACAGGACGTTGACCATGCAACAGGGTCTACCGCCCACCACCATGACTTGTCAAATTTTGCTGGTACCAACTTGAAACATGGTGTTGGAGGTGCTGGAAAGAACGATGGGGAATATCAAAGCACTTGGGGAGCCGAGTCGGAGTTTGACCCCACTTGGTGCACGCAAATGGTACGGACAAACGCACCTCAAGCAAAGGGCAAGGAAATAGTCGAAGACCTACCTGATTCGTCTCATGCCAGAAATCATCTCGCTCCCCATGTGGACATAAAGAAGATGATAGAACAGGTACTAGAAGAGAAAAAATTAGTGTCTGCAGAAGAGAGTCAGAAAAGAACAGTACCGTTCTGCATGATCATCAGGCAAAAACCTTTGCCCCCAAAGTTCAAAATGCCGCAGATGGCCGCATACACCGGAAAGATGGACCCCTACGACCATATGCAAAACTATGAGGCCCTAATGTTGTTACATGGATGGGAAGACGAGATAATGTGCAGGGCCTTTTCCTTAACTCTATTCGGACATGCGATGAAATGGTTTAATAACCTGCCTGAAGGGTCCATTGTCTCTTTTGACCAACTACGAAGCAAGTTTCTCAAAGCGTTTGCAGTGAATAGTCAGAGAAGGAAGGAACCGACCTATTTGCTCACTACTAAGCAGGGAGCTAAGGAGTCATTGAAGAGTTATGTGGATCAGTTCAGAGATGCTACTTTAGAGGTGCGAGATCGGCAAGTCGGTATAGCCATGGCAGCCATGTTACAGGGGACAAGGTCTGAGAAATTGCAAGAATCCCTGTCGCTAGACTAGCCAACTACCATCTCAGACCTACTTTCCCACGCACATAAGTATGTAACCCAGGAGGAAGTAATGAAAATGGTAGCGATAGGAGAATCCAAGGATGGAAGGAAACGAGGAAGAGAGGTCACTGAAGCATCTTCTAGCCAACCGAAAAAGTTTGAGAAAGCTCCCGCACTAAAATACACAGCCTATACCCCACTTACTGAATCTTGGGCTTCAATGTTGGCAGCTATTGAAGGATCAGGGCTTATACAGACTCTAAAGAAAGTGTCAGGGAATCTGCGCCGTGATTTAAGGTCGTATTGCGATTACCACTCAACGCATGGGCACACGACCGAAAGTGTAGGGAGTTGATGAATCAGCTAAAAAAAGTAGCACGAAAGGGAAAAATAAATCGTTTCGTATGGAGAGGTGACAGAAACAACTATCCCGCGCGGAACAGAGGAAACCAATTTAGAGACAGAAGAGGTGAAAACAGGGGACCTGTAAGACAAAATGAAGGTGACAGGAGAGATAATGACAGAAGGACAGAAGGAAGGAATCGAGAGGAAGATAATGAGCCCACAGGGCCAGCTATCAACTTAATATCTGGAGGTGAGTCATTCGCTAGTACCTTTTCCTCATTTCGGAAATCTTACGCCCACCAGGCCCACCAAATCAACTCGGTGATGGGGGGAAAGCAGGATGAGGAACCCATTACTTTTACACCAGCCGATAGAGGGGATGTGGTGGTTCTTCATGATGACCCGATGGTAATTACAGCGGTGGTAACAAAGCACCCAGTGAGTCGGATCTTGGTCGACAATGGGAGTTAAGTGAACTTAATCTATTGGAACTGCTTCGAGATGATGAATATCACAGAGGACAGGTTGAAACCAGTACCTACACCCTTATACGGTTTCTCTGGAGAGAAGGTAAAGGTAGCAGGCGCCATTCAGCTACCTGTTACATTAGGGGAGAGCCCAAAAGATGCCATCCGACAAGCCTTGTTTATGGTGGTGAAATCTTCTTCCGTGGCTTACAATATGATCTTTGGGTGCCCATTGTTAAATGACATGAGAGCGGTGGTGCATCCCTGCTATTTGTTAATGAAGTTTTCGACTCCCCACGGTGTTGGACAAGTGAGGGGAGATCAAAGGAAAGCCAGGACGTGTAATGTCGTATCCACTACATGTAAGGGGATTCAAAGGAAGGAAACCCTTACAATTGAAGAACCGCCTAAGCCAAAACCTGAAGAGGAGATAAAGGCAATCCAGTTGGATGAAGAAGATGAAGAAAGAATAGTGTATGTGGAGAGCCAGTTGCCTGAAGAAGTAAAAGGGGAAATAATCTGATGCTTAAAAGAGAATCGTGATGTGTTCGCATGGACCCCAACTGATATGCCCGGAATTGACCCTGAAGTTGTTTGTCATCGGTTGAACGTAGTCTCGGGGGCAAGGACGATAAAATAAAAGAAGAGGAATTTTGCTCCAGAGAGGCAACAGGCAATAAACGAAGAAATTTCGAAGTTGTTGCAAGCAGAATTCATTAGAGAAGTTAACTATCCAGAGTGGTTGGCTAACATTGTGATGGTAAAGAAAGCCAATGGGAAATGGAGAATGTGCGTGGACTTCACGGATCTGAACAAAGCTTGCCCTAAGGATTCGTATCCACTACCTCGAATTGACAAGTTGGTAGATGAAACGTGTGGGTATGAATTGCTTAGTTTCTTGGATGCCTTTTCGGGGTACCACTAAATCATGATGCATTCGGATGATGAGGAGAAAACTTCGTTCATTACCGATAGCGGGACATATTGCTATCGAGTAATGCCATTTGGTTTTAAGAACGTTGGGGCAACCTACTAGCGCATGGTAAATAGGGTGTTCCAAGACTTGTTGGGCAACACCATGGAAGCTTATGTCGATGATATGATCATTAAAAGCCTGCAGGGAGAATCACATGCTGAGAAAATAGCAAAGGTATTCAATGTGTTGCGACAGTATAAGATGAAGTTGAATCCCAATAAATGCTCATTCAGGGTGAGGTCTGGAAAGTTTCTGGGATTCATGATTACTAATCGAGGGATAGAGGCTAATCCCGAGAAAGTTCAAGCTATTTTGGACATGAGGCCACCTAGAACTATAAGAGAAGTTCAAAGGCTGACAGGGAGGATAGCAGCCTTGAGTCGTTTCTTGTCCAAATCAGCTGAAGAAGTCTACCATTTTTCAAGGTGATAAAGGCAGGAAAGAACTTCAAGTGGACGGAAGAGGGCAACGACGCCTTTGAAAGTTTGAAAGACTACCTGAAAGAGTTGCCTCTTTTATCTCGGCCACAGCCCGGAGACCACCTCCTCATGTACCTCGATGTAGGAGAGAAAGATGTAAGTGCAGTCCTACTAAGGAAAGAAGGGGACAGGGATTGCCCGATCTATTATGTAAGCAAAGTCCTGCTGGATGCCGAGATAAGGTACCCATTAGTTGAAAGAATAGCTTTATCCTTGGTGATGGCAACTCGGAAGTTACGACCTTACTTCCAAGCTCACTCGGTGACTATCTTAACGGATCTACCTTTGAGGCAAATACTGCAAAAACCAGAACACTCCGGACGTCTAGTCAAATGGGCTATCGAATTGAGTGAATATGACATACACTTCCAACCTCGCCAAGCAATAAAAGGGCAAGCGTTGGCAGATTTCATTTTAGAATGCACTGGCCAAGAAGTCCGAGAACAAACAGAGGTAGTTTGGTGGAAATTATTTGTGGATGGGGCTCATAACATGGATGGCGGTGGAGCCGAAATTGTGCTAACTTCGCCTGAAGGGGAAACCTATGAGTATTCCCTACGTTTCGATTTTCCAAGTTCAAATAACACAGCCGAGTATGAGGCCTTGATAGCTGTGATGAAACTTGCTGAGAAACTAGGAGTCAGTAACTTAATTGCCCATAGCGATTCACAATTGGTGGTCAACCAGTTCTCGGGTGAGTATGAAGCACGAGAACCCACTTTAGTCCCTTATCTGTAGAAGGTGAAATTATTGGCACGATCGTTTAAGCACTTCCAGTTGACTCAGATAAACCGGTCAGAGAACAACCACGCAGATGCTCTTTCAAAGTTGGCTTCTTCAAGAGGAGTCAAAGGGAGTATGGTCAAAGTGGAATCCCTCGCTAAGCCAATTATCAAAGAAGAAGGTGTTTGCGATATCGAGATCGGAGATGATTGGAGAGTCCCGATCAAGGACTATATATTGGGGGACACACTTCCAACTAACAGAGACGAAGCTCGAAGGTTAAAATTGAAAAGTGCTAGGTTTACCGTGGTAAATGGATAACTCTATAAACGGGGATTCACAATGCCCTTGCTGAAGTGTCTAGGGCCTCAACAGGCTGAGTACACCTTAGCTGAAGTTCATGAGGGAATATGTGGTGAACACTTGGGGGCTCATGCCTTGGCCTCGAAAATATTGCGTGTGGGGTTTTTTTAGCCTACATTGAGGAAAGATGCCACAGACAAAGTGAGAAGATGCGAAAAGTGTCAGAAATTCGCTCCTATAACAACCGCGCCTACTTCGGCCCTTCAGAACACCCTTCAGCCAACTCCATTCGCACAGTGGGGACTAAATATCTTGGGACCTTTTCCACTAGGCTCAGGACAACGGAAGTACTTACTTGTGGCCATGGATTACTTCACGAAGTGGATAGAGGCGAGCCTTTGGCTACAATTTCTGAGAAGAAGGTGGAAGCGATGGTGTGGAAGGACATAATTTGCCGATTTGGGATCCCCCGTGTGATAAATGCAAACCATGGGAAGCAGTTCGACTGTGATGCTTTTTGGGATTTCTGTAAAGGCCTGAATATTCTCCTAAGAATATCTTCTGTGTCTTACCCACAAGCCAAGGGGCAGGCAGAGGTGAGTAATCGAACTATACTAAACGGTTTGAAGACCAGACTAGATAAGGCAAAGGGAGCATGGTTAAATGAGCTCCCGAGTGTCCTATGGGCCTATAGAACGACAAGCAAAGTGTCGACAGTTGAAACACCGTTCAATTTGGTGTATGGGACTAAAGCCCTCATCCCAGTAGAAGTTGGAGCTGAGTCATCTAGATTGGTCCCTTACATTGAGGAACTTAATTCTCAGGGACTAAGGGAGAATCTAGACCTAATAGTGAGCTAAGAGACTAGGCAAAAATGAGATTGGCTGCTTACCAATAGTGGGTAGCCACTTATTACAATGCACGGGTGAAGAACAGAGAATTGCAAGAAGGAGACCTGGTATTGAGAAAGTCGGCAATTACAAACGCCCATAAGGAGGATGGAAAGCTCCTCGCTAATTGGAAAGGACCATACAGAATCAGAAAGATGGTCGGACCTAGCACATGCACCTTGGAAACCTTGCAAGGAAAGAAAATCTCAAAGACTTGGAATGCCAACCATCTTAAGCTGTATTGGCAGTAAACATTGTACGTTGTTTTGATTGTTATTATTCTTGTCTTTACTTTTCCATCTATTGCTCCGTTGCTTTACAGATATTATTGTTTTGCAATTATCTGATTCATGAATAAAGGCCAGCCCATCATTTTCTATATTCTCTAACACAATATGTGAGACAGACTATGTGCTACAGGAATTGAAATGAGGCAACAGCTGGCAAACAAAAAGTCCCTAAGCGAAAAATGCGCGAGACGGGCAAACAAAAAAGTCCCTAAGCAAAAAATGCATGAGACGGGCAAACAAAAAAGTCCCTAAGCGAAAAATGCGCGAGACGGGCAAACAAAAAAGTCCCTAAGCGAAAAATGCGTGAAACGGGCAAATCTAAAAGTCCCTAAGCACAAAAGGTGCGAGACGGGCAAAGACCAGTCCTTAAACACAAAAAATGCGTGAGAAAGGCAAAACCGCGAAACCATCAAGCAACAAACAAACGCGATATCCAGGTAACACAAAAGGTACAAACTATATAGCATGTTATGAGGTACGTTGAAATTTTCTGACTAATATATTGCAATAAGTTGGCAAATTATCGTTAACACCTTGACATTTTAGTCGTTATTCAAAAAAGTCCTTAAGCGAAAAAAGCGCAAGATAGGCACAATGCTCGAGAAAAGTTCATCTTTGCACAGGAATAAAAACGTTGTCTCAAAGTAGAACTTGGAGAGCAACATGGTGTAAAGGTATACAAGGTATTATACTGAATTCACATAAGCAAAAGAAAGAGCTACTAAATGTGGTGTAAAGGTATACAAGGTATTATACTGAATTCACATAAGCAAAAGAAAGAGCTACTAAATGAAATGGTACTTTTCATTAAAAATGAATCTGTACATTAGAGTTAACAAACAAAACAAAAAATACTAAATTCTAATCTACGGCAATAACCGAGTTAGCTGGCTGAGAAGGTGTTGTATCAGCACTAGCATCTTGAAAAGCTTGAGGCTCAGGAACTGGAGGAGTCGAAGAATCAAGACCCTAGGGAGCCGAAGAAGCCATCCCGGAAGAAGGAACATCACCTCGCAAAGTCTGGCACGGGATCAACGGCTGCAGAATCAAAAATTTGGAACTCGTCGCTGTCTAACCCCAGTAGTGCCTCGATAGACTTAGGCTGATCACCTGCCTCGATAGACTCAGAAACGTCACGCGCTGCTGGAGGCTCAGATCGATCAAGTGCCTCAGAAGACTCAGGCTGACGTTGTGGCTGTCGAGGAGGCCACGGACCCTCAAGATTATCCAGTTCATCCACGGCTCCCTCCGGTAAATAGGCCTCCGAACTTTGCGAGTCGGGCTCATACTAGGTCTAAGAAGGAGCTTCGTAGTACCTAGCCTCCTCAGTAAAGAGCAATTCAAGGAAAGCCTCACTAGGTCGATGCTTCTCCAGCCAAACACGAGCCAACTAGAAACTGTACTTAATAAATCCCGTCGTGAACTCTGTTTTCTTGCCAAAGCAGTGCTGGGACAAGCGGTATTCACGAACGGCCTCGATTCGAGCTTCTCTTTAACGATCCAGTACGTTGTGCAGCTCCTCAATGGCCTCATCCCACTGCCTCTCCATAGCCCCCCGATCATTAACAACCTTATTGTAAGCTTCCTGATACCCCTAAAGGGAAGCCACCTTTGCTTGCTCTTCTTGGAGCCTCTGCTCGAGATCGGCATTCCTTTTTGCCAACTCCTCCACCTTTTTGGCGTAAGGGCGAAGCTGGCCAACCTCGTTTAAAAGCTCCATTCTTTGCTCTCGAAGCTCGCGAATGTCTTTGTCAGCTTGCTCCCGGAGAGCCCTGTGTCGAGCATTGACAGCCGCAATTTGTTGAGCCGACTGATAAAACGAAAAACAGAAGTAACTCAAAAAACTTGACGAAAAAGGTTAAAACGGGGAAATTAATTACCAAACGAGCACAAAACTCTTACCTTCATAGCGAGATAATCAAAATTATCCTCCGCTTCTGGGATGTTTGTGAAAAGCCCTGCCTCGTCATGATGAAGGATAGTGCTCCAAGCCAGTCGAGACGCTATCCCGGCATCCTCGATACTGTCATTGTCGTTTACTCCGGGATAGATCTGAAAATCTTCTCCACTAACGACGACCCCGCTATCGACTGTATAGCTCCTTAAAGTAGGATCGGCCACCTTAGGTAAGATTGGTCTTGTAGGCATTGAGGCTTCAATAATCAACATCTTCCTATATTTACGCCTAGGCTGGTAAGGAGCTGACCTACCCTCAACGACACGAGAGCCACCTTCTTGAGGGGTTGAATCACTCCTTTAAGACTCGAAGCTCTCGCGATCTCCCGAATCACGATCATGGACAAGAGGCCTCTTTCTTTTATTTCTCCCGGCCTCTTGTGTAGGACGGTTGGATTCACCAGTGACCAGAAGAGGAGTAGAAGCACGAACAGGTCCAGATAGGGCTCTAACCTGCGACTGAGGAGGAGGAGCCGCTCGAGCAACAGCACTGGCATCCCTCTTACGCAGTAAATCTCGAAAATTCATGCCTGCACAATATAAAAAGAAAGGATTAGCCGACCGAGTAAAACGCCACGCACATGCATACAAGAAGTAAAAAAGGATTGGAAACCTAGAAAACCACCAGTCCTCTAGACTATCCAAGTTTGAATTCAATGGAAAATCGACGAAAGGACTCCCAAAGGCGTCAGCTTGAGCCCACTCAAGGTTCTCCTCTATTTGGCCACTAGTACCCGCAACCTCAGGGGTCTCATCCTCCGAATGTGAAGAGGATTCATCTACAAGGTGGCCTACGGGGGTGGATGCTTTAGCTACTAGTAACGGGGATGGCTGACTAAGACCAGCAGCAGATACACATGGAGTTGTAGGGAAGTCAGATGGAGTAGCAGAAGCCCCAAGAACGGCCCTGCTCACCCCCCAACCGGCTGCGGCAATATTCTCCGGGGTTAAAAGGGAAAATAAATTACGCTCCCCAGTAGAACAAATTCGCTGAATAGGCTCACCAAATTGGTCTCTTAAAATTTCTGTTTTGAACCTTTCCGAGCGCTACGAGTGGTCAGAGGTATCACGATTCCATCTAGAGCGAATCCGCAGGTCACTTGGAATCTCAACAACGACCCACTCACTCTCAAAGCCACGCAATTTATTGGGGAGATCCGAGAAGATTTTATTGTTAGGAAACTCATCGACCTTTAACCGTTAAAGGGAGAACGTTACTAACCTTTTTAACCCACGAACTCTGAAAAAGGCACTTAAGAGAGGAACTGTCAGAACAATACCCAAGTTATGACACACTATGGAAAACTCTACCAGCTGAGCCCACGCATGGGGATGGAGGATGTCCTTATATCTAAGAAATGCTTCGCCAAACTCCGGAAGAGGGAAGCGAAAATCGAAAGACAAAGAAGCCTTATGAACGGCTACACCGTTTCTAACCAAGTCGGGCGTAACCTCCCATTGAACTGGAAGTCTATAGCTATAGCCCGAAGGAAGAGGGAAACGAGTCCTCATATCCTCTAAGTCAGCATTTGTCAAAGAACACACAAGACCACCCGTTCTAAGTGTTTTACCCAGGCGTAGCAAAGACATGGCAAAAAGGTAAAAACTACCTGGCAACAGACCCTACAGACCCGATAGGCGACAGACCCGATAGGCGACAGACCTGTTGGGCAATAGACCTGTTGGGCGACAGACCTGTTGGGTGACAGACCAATTAGGCAATAGATCTGCGAAGTAAGACACTCACGGAGACCTTAAAACTCTACGCGGAAAGACCAAAACACTTGCGGAAGACCTAAAAACTCTACGCGAAAGACTAAGCACCTGCGAGAGACCTAAATCTAGTTGCGAGAGGTGATAAATAAGGTGACAGAGGTATACTTACTGTCACTGAGGTAAGCGAGAGACTCCTGATATAAGAGCGAAAGATTCTTTTGGCGACAGACTCTTTGGCGAGAGAGCTGAAAATGGGCGACAGATGGCTTTTCAGAGGTTTTCGTGCACTCTCTCGTTGGGTCCCAATAGTTTATATAGCCGCGACAGGGAATGCCAAACGTCGCGCCTGGTCGCGTCTCTCGCGAAATAGAGCTTTTTCCACCTGGAAAAAATACCAGAAGAAATCACAAAAAAAAAAAAAACAAAGAGGACTATTCACAGTGGGCTAAGGCCCAAAAACATATTTATACTCTCTTTGTTGGAGAAATCCAACAAGAGAGTGGGGAGCAATTGATATGACAAAGTCTACCTACGTTGGGCCAGGCCAAATAGCGTCAGAGATCACCACGTGGCAAAGGATCACTGGGCCACGTAGCCTTCGGCGATAGAAGGCAAAACTGCGAATGACACCTGTCGCTAGGCGACAGACTCTCGATCTATTGCCTATAATCATAATGCGACATGTGAATGACACCTGTCGTTGGGTGACAGACTCCTCGTCTATCGCCTATAATCATAATGCGACACGTGGCGTCATATTCGACTCCCGCTGGCGACAGACCCCTGACGCCACAACATGCCCGTGGTATGTGTCTCTCACTGACGACAAGCTTCGATTTCTCTCGGTTTTCGAGGAACTTGTGTTATATCGAGACACAAACTCTCAACAAGATAATGGATTTATCTTCAAGTAATTAACCTAGAATATTGGCCTATAAATAGGCCCCAAGTACAATCTTACTCTCTAATTTTTGACTACTGGCTTTTACGCTTCCCAATACTGAAGAACTTTCTGCTAACTTTAGCATCGGAGTGTCTACGCAGGGAACCACCCCTGCGTCTCTCTGACTTTTCTTGTTTTACAGAAGCTTCTTGGAGACACGTGGAGACTAAGTACGAACATCGACGTCAGCATACTTTTATTGTTGTTTTGTGCAACAACACTATCAAAAAAATGTATGAATTTTAAAATTTTGTATAATTTTTTGAATGAAAATTTAATCCAATCTGATTTCATCTAAAAAATTCAATTTATTTTATTTGTATTGAAATTTTGAAATTAATTCGAATTTAAATGGACTAAATTTGAATAATTTAAAATATTAATTTTAAAAATGAGATAATTTTATTATTTTGACTTAAATGTCTAATAATTTGCATTCAAAATAAAAAAATCCAATGGGTCTAGTTGAAGTCAAATTCAAAAAACTCAAAACAATTCAAACCTCAAATTTCATATCCAAACTCAAAATAATTCCAATCTAAAATAATAATTTTTTCTTGAACGTCCGATGATCCAACAAAAACTCCACTCGAACAGCCATTCGCCACCCCTAGTTTTAAGTCAAAAGCAAGTTTGCAACTTCCCTCTTTTTTATTTTTTAAATAAATCATGAAATGATTTCATATTTTATTAAGTATGAAATTAATTACCTAAGAGCACGTAGATCAGCTAGTAGGAGGTTGTTCTAACTTAACTAGAGGTCTTGAGTTCAAGCCCTTAATATGCAGCTGTGATAAAACTTTTGAGAGAAAGCTTTGCCATCCTTTACACTATGTTTGGATAAACATTAGTAAAGAAAAGGAATGGAAAGGAAAAGAATGTAAATTAGAGGAAAGGAGAGGAAAGGAAAGGGTACATGTACTCCTTATTTGGATAGCTAAAATTAATAAAAGAAAGGAAAGGAAAGTAATCCTAACAACCCTTGTTTGGTTAAACAATGGAAAGGAAAGGAAATGATTTATTGTAATGTTTTTTTCCAATTATAACCCTTTTTGTTTTAAATTTTATAAGATAATAAGGTTAAATTTGACATTCTACATGTTATAATTTTTTTCAAGTTTCCTTTCCTTCCCCTTTACCCCAAATTGGGGTTTTAAAAAAATTGAGTAAGTCAAGCGAAAGCAAAGGTTGCTCACTCCCCCTCTCTTTCCTTTCCCTAGCAAAAAAATCTTCCCAAAAAAAGGAAAGGTTTACAACCTTCCTTTGTTTTACTTTGTTTTCCTTTCCTTTCCCTTTCCTACCGTCAATCCAAACATAGGCTTAAGTTCTGTCTGACTCGAATTCGGATTAATTCTATATCAGAATGGTGTAAAGACACAAAATGGTTTCAACCAAAAAAAGAATGAAATTAATTTTATCTGGCACTGCATGATTGGTGCTTACCAAAGAAATTTGACCGTTAAACATTTGAATACAAAACTTACGGTTATAAATTGTTTTCATTCAAAAATTTAATGGAAACTTAAACAACTAATCCATTTTGCTTTTCACACTCTTCGGCTATGTTCGCATCAGTACAAGTTAGGAAGAATCTATAGCTGATCTTTGAAATAAATTTATATAATTTATTGACCATATTAGTAGTCTGCAATCTGCATAAAACTTTCTTTGCATCCATGGCAATCCCATTTCACTTAAACACGTTAGTTTTCTAGAAAACAGAGAAATCTATTCCTCTGTCTTTACATTCTGTTTTCACTTTCTTATTTCCTCAAAATACTTACTGAGCATAGGAAAGAAACTATCTGGTTTCCTATGGCCTCCTAGTTCTGTTATTGTTTCTCTCGTTTGTTAGTGTTCGGCTTGCTTCACATCACATCTACTTTTGCAGAATTTCAGACAGAGAGAAATGGAAGCAGTTCTTACTTCGGTTGGCGAAAAAGCTGGCGAGTTTGCATTTGATCTCATCAAACGCGAGATAACATATGTATTAAACTACAAAAGCAACGTTGAGAATCTGGAGGTTGTCGACGATCTGAAAGCTGCAAGACAGAGTGCAGCATTCTGTTAATGCAGCTAAAAGGAAAGGGCGTCAGATTTATGAAGATGTGGGGAAGTGGTTGACTATGGTTGACGAGAAGATCTCCGTGCAGGCTGCAGCCAAACTAAAGGAGGATGAAGAGAAAGCAAAGGAAATGCGTTTGATCGGATTCTGTCCTAACTTCAAGTCTCGTTACCAGCTGAGCAAGAAGGCAGAGAAGGAGGCCGATGCCATTGGTCAGCTCTTGGTAAAAGGCCGATTCGATAGCGTTTCCTATCTTCCTGCTCCGCAAGGGATTGGTATCAGATCTGTCAATGGTTACGAGGCCATTGAATCAAGAACCAGTGCTTTGGATGCGGTCATGGAGGCATTGAAAAATGATAGCTCCAACATAATTGGAGTGTACGGAATGGGTAGAGCAGCCATGATCAGACTAGTCAAAGAGGTTGCCAGACTTGCCGAGGACGAGCAGTTGTTTGATAAGGTGGTCATGGCGGCTGTAACACAAAATCCAAACATTGAAAAAATTCAAGAGGAGATTGCGAAGAACTTAGGCCTTAAATTTGATGGGGCCAGCCTGGATGCAAGGAGAGTTCAGCTACGCGATCGACTGAAGAAGGAGAAGAGAATGTTTATTATTTTGGATGATATTTGGGTGGCATTGGATTTGGAGGTTCTTGGATTTCCTTCTAGAGGTGAGCACATGGGATGCAAGATCTTGTTGACATCGAGAAAGTTCAGTGTTTTATCCTCCATGGGTATTCAAAAACCTTCTGCAATCTGCGTTTTCGAGGTAGAAGCGTGGAATCTGATCAGAAACATGGTTAGCGACATTGTTCAAAGATATGACCCGTATTTTACAACAACTGAAGTGGCCCAAAAATGTGCAGAATTGCCAATAGCCATCACAGCAATTGCAAAGGCTTTGAAGAGTAAGAGAACTTTGTTTGAATTGAAGAATATTTTGCAAGACCTAAAAATACCCTTTTTCATGAACTTCAAAAGGAAACAGAATAATGCACATGCACCAGAGGTGGCAAAAGAGTTGGTTTGGTCAGATTCAGGTCAAGTATATTTCGCATTTGGAACACTTCGGCTGTTAATTGATTATGGATTTGGATCATTTCGAGTACGAGTTATTTCAGGTTTTAACTATCATAAGTCCGAGTTTTTTCGAATTCAAATTACTTTTGAATCAAGATTGTTTCAAGTTAGGGCCATATCTACTGCAGATCCATTTAGGTTCCACTAGTTTTGGACTGGAATCATCTTTAGGTTTTAATTTTCATGTAATCATTCTTGCGAATTAAAGTTAATGGTTTTACACTTTACTTAATTGATGCCCATGGATAAACATCAATATACCTAAAAACAAGTCTAATTATTAGTTATTAACCTTAGCTTAATATTTTTAATAATAAGAAATTATTATAATTTATCATGTCAGCTATCTTAAATTAAAATTGATGAAGGTGTCAATGTTCTTATACTTTGCTTGGTAGAGTGAAAAAAAAATGAAAATACGAAAAATTAGGAGAAAAGGGTGGAAAGATAGAAAAATATTATTTCTTTTTTTATGTGTGCTTGGTAAAAAAAATTAGAAAAGTCTACCGGCTACATATTTTTTTTTATAGCTTGATAGGGATGAAAAGTAAGAGGAAAGGAAATAAAAACAAAATGATTATGGGTAAGTATTTTTATCTAATTTACTCATATGAACCACATTTTCTTTCTTGTTTTCTTCTCATTTAGGAGAGACTGGATTTTGTGAGCAGGGGGAAAAACACTCATCTCTTCTATTTTCTTTTCTTCTTATTTTTTTTTGTACCAAGTATTCTCAAAATTCCTTTTTTTCCACTTTTACCTTCATCCCTTTCTTTCTTTCTACTTTTCGGTTGCAGCAGGAGCTTTTCTTCCACTTTTTCCAATATCACTTTCTTCTGTACTTGGTACAGTTGAAAAGTGGAAGGACAGAAGGTGATGAAGGAAAATGAAAATGAATTTAGAAAAAAAAAAGGGAGGGATAAGTATATAGTTTCCTACTTAAAAATTTAATCTCTCCAAATCAAAATGATAAAGTAGAAAATAAATGTGATTAATGTAAGAGTGAAAATACTAAATTATCCTTAATCACTTTTTTTTTTCACTTTTCAACCCTACAAGCAATATAGGAAAAAATTATTTTCCATCTTTTTTACCAAGCTACCTAAATAATAATAATACATTTTCAATCTTTTTATTTTTAGATTACATAAACAAGATCTGAATACAAATTGCCTGATAAATACTAGTGGATATGCCCAGTGGCAGAGCCCCTCCCAACATTTTTGATATTTTTTATTTGTACTGTTATACATGTACGTATTTTAAATTTTAATTTACTTTTGTCCCCTCCAAAAAAACAAAATATCTCCTCTCTTCATAAATCCCAAAAAAAAATGTCAATCTTTATAAATATAAGAGCTTAAATTTTAAGAGAAAAACCAATTCTCAGATTTTAAACAAATTTCCAAAGGGTATTAATATCATTTTATACAATGAAAAAAAATATTTGATTTTAATTTTCATGAAATTATTTTATAGATATTATTAATTTAAACTTTGTATGTTAGATATATGTAAAAAAAACAACTAGTTAAGCATTTTTTTAATTGTTACAGTCCTATAAAAAATTTAAACTTCACTTAATTATTTTTTATATCCTAAATAAATATTGTTAAACAAAACATCACTTAAAATTCGAAAGAAATAATTAATTAGTATAGTTCAAGTTTTTTTATTATTAATTTTTTAGATAAACTTGTACCTGTGAAGAGTGATTAAATTAATGTGTATTTTCTTATTGATAGATTTAATTAATCTTATATTAATGGTTTTTACAGCACCATTTTTAAAATATATATATATATATATGTTTTTAAACAATGAAAATTGTTAAAACAAGGTTCCAAAATAAAATGGAATAAAAGTTAATCTTTATTCTCTGCATTGAGATAAAATTTATTAAAACTTTCAACTCAAATAATTTTTTTCTTACCAAAAATAATCATGCACTGTTTTAAATAAAAATATCTGTCTTTCCTCCATTTTCAATAATTATATATTTTTTTCTTTTCATACTTCATTTTTTTATCTATATATGTTTATATATGGAATGTCATGTTTCACATGTATTTTTTATGTTTTTTGTTAAATAATAATATATTAGATGCTAAATAAAAAATTTAAGCTAGTAACAGATTTTATTGAATAATTAAATTTTTTTATGCAAATGGTTTGGCCCCCTAATCCGAAATCTTGGCACCGCCGCTAGATATGCCTCTTATGCATGAAAATTGCAGCTATAATTCTCCCTGCATGTTCTTCACCAATGTTTCAATTCTTTTTTCCTGCTGAGAGATTAACTAGCTACATGTCAAGTTTTACTCTTTTACTTTATATTTTATCAATACTCCTTTCTCTCTTTCCCTTGGCCTCCATAGCTTAAATGAAGTTGAGATTTTCTTCAAATTTTTGGTATAAATTTGAACAATATCTTACCAACTAAACTGTAATGTCGGCTTACAATATGATTGGAAGCCCCAACTATAAATATCTAACAGGCTTGTAATGTATTTGTAAAATCTTAAAGAGGACATTGAATAAAATAAATGTTTCCTACAAGGAACTAAAAGAAGGCTTCTTCTAACTTAGCTGAACTACCCACCACATGCTTTGTTTTCGTATGCTGTTATTAGGTTAACCAGGTTAGACTATTGAACTCAAAAGCTTATCCGACTTTGAAGGGCAAATCAAGACATACCAAAGAAGCACATGCCTAGGTTGAAAGGGAAATCAAATAAGAAACCAGAGTCAAACTGTTGCCATATATATTATGATGCTTCAAACATATTTGAAGAAACAAAGAAAGCAAGAAAAAATAGTTATGACGGAGCAGCAGAAAATTCATCCTGCGGTGGATGCTGAAGCCCCAGCCCCAAAAGCGCCATTGGTGCCTCCTGGCTCTGCTACGTCGGAAAAAGGTAGCCCAATTCAGCAGCGTCCGCAGCTGCCTCAACGTACAATTCCGGTAAATGAGAGTCACACAAGGCCACCAAAGAAGAGGAGCTGTTGTTGCAAATGCATATGTTGGACAATTAGCCTCATTGTCCTCCTCCTGATAATCCTTGGTGCCACCGTCGGCATTCTCTACCTTGCCTTCCGCCCAAAACTTCCCAAATACTCCATTGACAGCCTGAGAATAAGTGACTTGAGGCTTAACTTGGATATGACCCTGTATGCAAAATTCGACGTCAAGATCACAGCTAACAATCCCAACAAGAAAATCGGAATATACTACGAGAAAGGAGGGCAATTAAGCGTGTGGTATACAAACTCGAAGTTGTGTCAAGGGTCATTACCAAGGTTCTACCAAGGCCACCAGAACATAACCAAGTTGGATGTGGTTTTAACGGGACGGGCAGAGTCAGGAAGCACTTTGATGTCGGCCTTGCAAGAGCAGCAGCAAACAGGACAGATACCCCTGGATCTTAAGGTTGATGCCCCTGTGGCAATCAAACTTGGCAAGTTAAAGATGAGGAAGGTGAGGATCTTGGGAGAATGCAAGTTGGTGGTTGATAATTTATCAGCTAACAATATCATTAGCATTAAAGCTAGTAACTGCAAATTCAGAATGAAGCTTTAAATTCTACTCTCAAGCTTACCTTGTATGTACTTATAGTTCTTCAGTTTCCCAGTTTTCTGATGGGAAGGCCTTTTGCCCTTTTTTCTCCTTTGTTTATTTTGGGTGGATTTATTTTCACACTGTATTCATATCATTCAAGTTATTTTCAGAATACATCACTATATTTATGGGTGTTTTTATGGAAATAAAAATTTTCTTCTGAGTATCACCCTCCAGCTGGGGCTATGCATAAAAGAAAACTAAATAAAGTGGAAAATAAAAATGCCCAGAAAGATTCCTTTTCTATTGGAGTGCAGTAGGTCAACAACTTGATTTCCCTTTGACAAACTACCAGCAGAAATGGATTGGTCTGTGATGCAAACAGAAATCATAAGAACTCGGCTGGGTAAAGTTTTCCTCAGGTCAGTCAAAAGTCAATCAAAGATTCAATTCTAGCTTAGCATAGGGTTAAGTTATAATTGATCAATTGTCTTCAATTTTGGCACCCCATTCCCTGCCTTGTTCGAGTATAAAATTACTTCATTAAAGTTTATAGTTATATCCATCAATATTCAATAGTTTAATTTAACTCTTCAAACAGGAATATCCAAACAAAAAGGATACCAAATCATTACTAAAGCCCAATGAAGTGACTTATGTTTTATGTGTGTATATTTCAGGATGTATTTTGTCAATGAAAATTATAAACATTCTGAATATTTAGTAAAATATAGGAATAATTAAGTCCTCTCTCCCATCTGTTAATTACGAAATGAAAAGCCCAATACACACTGGGAAAATATGCATTCATACTACTCAAATCTATTGGCAATTTGGTAAGCAAATCAACAAATAGACACATTATTTTACAAGTTCCCACAATTTTTTTTTAACGTTGCACACCAAGCCATGGTTCTCAAATTAATTATTAACATGTAACCAACTCAAACTTGTTACTCTAACAAGCCAAGTTTCTGACAAGTCACAAACACATCTTGGAGAGTCACTTAAGTGAGAAATCATGGAATACGATAATGACTCATAAGCTTTACAAGCCAGCATGTTTTGCCAGATATCTGAAACATGTGAAACAATGGGCACGTTTGTAACTAAATAGGCATTCAAAGCTTCTTGTATGGCCAACACAATGATATGACATAATAATAATAATAAGGCTTATGTCTGTTAAGCTTATTTAAATACAGGGCTAAACCTTCAGGAAAAAAAAGTAATCTATTAAAATCTGTCTCTATCTGATGGGCAATCAAGGGTCATCTTCCTTTAAATGCTCTCTAAATATGCCTTTCATTAATTGAAACAGACAACTGATAGTGAAAATGTAAGTTAGCTCAATCATATACAAGATATAGGTAACAACTGCACACATAGCCCTCGAACACTTTAACTTATGTCTCACATGTTAGTATGCCTAGTTACCAGTTAAAGCCCGTGGTCTATGCTCAATAGTAAACAAGGACATCCCGATCTGTGTAACTGCTCTCACAAAAGCCATATTTGCTGTCAAAGTCGGAGCATGCCAGTAATCACCAGTTCCAAACACAATCTTGTTTTTCAGTGCCAGCTTTCTTGTGGTTGGCAGGCCTATCAATCGTTCTGAAGGGCTATCTTGCACAACCCTGTTAAAGTTCACACATGCAAAAATGTCGAGAAAAGTCAAATTCTATATCCAAAAAATCTGAATAGGGTCTTTGTTCAATAAATACAAATTTAGTACCTAATAACCTGGAATAGAAATTGTCACATTATAAGTTTCTTAACAGATACAAGTTTGTTTGTTTTTACTTTACCTGTTTTCCATGCTTATAAGCACCAGGGATTCCAGGAATTCAGACTTGCTGGAACTTACAGATTAAGTCCAAAAATACTAAGTTATATTTACGTGCACAGGCTTTATTATGGTTTAGGAATCATTTTAGGTACATTTTGGTGGCTATTATTCGGTTGCAGGAATAAGATTCTTAGATCTCTACAGATACAAGGTAGTAACTTATTTCATCAGACAGAAACTATGTTTTGTGATTTTCCAAAACTGCAAGTTGGGAATTGTGACTCTAAATCAATAACCTAAAATTGACTCATATGACTCCTATGCAAAACTAGGCACGAATCTTAGTATTTATCTTCTTCATTAAAATTGCTGCAGCTTTTAATTGATGACTCCAGATTTAATGCCAGTTTGATTTGCTACCACAAAACCTAAAAACTTCATGCTCAATTCCTTAGACTCACTTCAGTTCACCATCACAGCTAAGCCCTTCAATATATTAGTAATAGTTGTCAGAGAACTCACAGGAGGCACTTCAATAGCTGATCAGCTCTTTCCTTCTCATTAGCTCCTCCACACATCAATACTAGCTCCTTGAACTCTAAAAGAACACTTTCACATATTATGCCTCTTTTCCCAGATACAGCAGCACTCAGGTCGGCATGTATTGGGTTCAGAATTTCAGACATTGCCTGTCAAAAGGTACGTGCCTTAGTCCAACTGAGATCTAAGTCTAATATAAACTATCCATTAACAAGGCATAAAAACAAAGCACCAATAATGCTAACAACAACAAAGGTGAAACTCAGCATCACAAAGTAGAATAAAAACTGATGTTTATTCAAAAATAATTACAAAATCACTTTTGCCTAACAACAGCAAAGGTGAAAGTCAGCATCGTGAAGTAGAATAAAAACTGATGTTTATTCAAAAATAATTACAAAATCACTTTTGCTCTACCTTCCTTGGGGGAAGGCAGTTGTGGGGGATGTGTCAAGTAAAACCTAGACAGTAAAAAAAAAAAAAGGGAACCAAATGTACAAGGCTCCCACAATGTGGGGTCTGAGAAGAGTCATATATACGCAACATTCCCTCTACATTAACAAACGGTAATGTACTCCAAAAAAAAAAGAGTTTTATACAAAAATATATTGAAGCTTCAAGAAACATGACTTCCAACGTAAGAATTCATGCCTAGAAACCATTTTAGGCCATCTAACTTCCATTGGGTAATACAAAGACAGAAGGAAGAGATTTCAAGTTATCCATATGGATCAACTTGCATCATCAAGATTCTTAAAATTATGTGGCATGAAGCAGTAGGAAAAACATAACTTGAATGAAGATTTCACCTGGGCAATCACAAACTCGTAATTTCCCTTGAACTGATGTTGTAGTTCAACCTCTGGTTTATTCAAAAGTTCCTCTGCACAACCATTGCTGATTCCTGACACAACAGCTATTAAAGCAGTTGTATCAAAGTTTATAAAATCATCCTCACCGGAAAAGTTGTCCATCTTAGTAGATTCCACCTTTTTCATTCGTGAAAGAAGAGCAGAAAAAGAATTGCCTAAGCCGAGTTTTATATCCACATTCCCTCCTTGATGCTCAGGGGGAAAAACATTTGCAAATGAATCTTTCGTCCTATGTTCAGAACTCATGACATCATTCACGACACTATCAACCTTAATTTCAAGAACACATGCCTTCTTATACAACCTTGGAATTACATTAACCCAATCACCTTCAATTTCCTCAGCAAAATCAAAACAAGAGTCAGAGAACTCCAGTGCTAGCTTGGAGGCCCCAAATTCATCCTTAAGCTTCTGATGGATAAAGTTGGTGAGTCCATTAGAAAAGAAAAGGACAATAGAGAAAGGTTTTAAGGTGTTGGTTGACCGCGCCGCATCAAGGACTTGTTGGACTCTAGACTTAAGCCCCTTAGTTTTGTTACTTGGATGCCAGGAAATGTAGTTTGGGTTTCTATCAGAAACAATAATCCAAACAGGATTTTTGTTGAGAGTACATACAATATGGACATGGATGGGTTTGGAAGAAGAATGGCTTTTATTTTTATTCGAAAATGAAAGGGGAAGTGGCTTGCAAACACGGGAAACCGCGGTTATAAAAGGTTGTTGAAGAATGTAGACAATGGCTTCCAGGTGCCCAATGTTTACACTGCTCATTCCAAACAGATAATGAAAACTTTTGTCAATTTTGAGCTTATTATTAAGTTTATACTTAAATTTATTACTTTGCTGTCTTACTACTTGCTCTTTAGTTATTAAGATACTGTCTACTTGTGTGGTTTACCACTTCTGAAATATGCTATTTTTGAATAAATAAACAGAAAATTTTAATTTTTGTGAACAATCATATGCACAACTTCACTTTTATACAACTACTTACTCTTTTTAATCAAGTAAACTTCTACCATTTTACCTTTTTTTACATAATTACTTGAAGAAGATGATAAGATACTAGTTTTTTTTTTAATGCAAAGGCACTTTCTGTTGTTGTTGAATCTGAAAAAGACATAATCAGAGAGCTAAATATAAGCAAGATTAGAAACACTGATGGTGAAATTAAGAGAAAGAAGAACCTGAGAGATTGAGAAGAGGTCGGATCGGGGAAGCGCGAGAGGAAAGAGAGCTCGGAATGGGCCAACTTCAAGAGGGTGTGCTTGCAATTGCAATTGATGAAGATTCCCAAAGATTCTACTTTCTCTATCAATACTCGACATCTCTTCTTCGCCGCTTCCACCGCCTCGTCCATGCTCCGCCTCTCCCGATTACCTTGATAATTCATGCCACTACCCAAAAATTTTTTAAGCTTGGATCAAAACCTTATTATTGCTAGTTAATTTACTCTAAATAAATTTATAATTTACGGACGAAAAAAAGTAAAATAAAATTATACTAACTAGTATTTAGTTTTCTTTTTATTGGTCCATTGTATTAAGTCAATAAGACATTGAAATTAGGAGTTAAAACAAAGCAAGTCACGCGTTAATTATTTGAGCTACATTCAATAATTATTCGAATTTATTATTTTTAAACCAAACTCTAACTACTCAAATAAAGAGTAAAATTAAATTCAAACTTTTTAATATTCAATTCGAGTGATTTACAAGTTTTATCAAATTTTTTAATATATAATTTAAATATTTTATTATTAATTTATTATTTTATTCTCATAATATATAATAAAAATTTGATAAATTAAACATATTAAATCGAATTTGAACGATTCGAATATTTTATCCACTCCAACTGTTGATCATCAAAAATCATTCCATCAAATTCAAACCGAATTTTGAATTTCAATTTTTCTAATTGCACCGAGCATACATTTTCTATTTTCTATCTTCATTTTAACCTTATAAATTATCAAAGAAATAAGAATAATAAGTTAATAACTAAATATGAAAAATCTTGTTCTTTATTTTCTTAAAATGGTTTTACAACTTTTATGGAATATCTTTTTTTTTCAATTTTCCAAATTTATTTATCTTATTAATCATATTTATAATAAAAAATTGGATGATTAAAACATTTTCTGATCCTCCCAAAGGAGAATTAAACCATTAGATCAAGTCTAAGTTGTGCCTGTGCCACTGCCACATCTACTTTCAATAAATACACATCCATTTTGCTCAAAAAAAAATACACCTCCATTAAATCAACCAAAGTCTGCTAAACTCAATGAACGAAAACAAAAGTCTGCTAAACTCGCATCTACAATGAATAGAATGAAATTACGTACAAAGAGTAATCTGTTAAAATCAGGCAATCCCTACAACTATGAATTGTCACATACGGCTCACGAAACTGAAAACTCAATCACAGCCCCTGCCTTGGAGATCTGCTTCTGCTTTCTCAGGTTCCTTAGTTGGGCAATGGCACAAGACTCGAAGCTAAGTTAGACTAAGATTAGCAGTCGACTGATCGTGGCTTGTTATACATTTTCCATAATGCAGTGTCATGATGGCATTTCAACATCACCTCCACAAAATTTCCATGATCCATCATCTTGCCTTCTAAGAATATAGCAGATTTTATAAGTGCTGAAATCAAAATCAAAAGAGGAAACAACTTAGTCAAAAGGTTAATAGAACAGTTTCAGAGTTTAGGTTTACAGGAAAGTCTAAAGTAATACATAAAAGGACTGTTGAAGTAATAAAATACGCTAATAATGCAGTAAATGCAAGATAATACAGGAATGTAGCCAGTCGTTAGACAGATTATACTTGAGCGGCAATTTAATGCTAACGCATTGGCAGTTGACATGTAGAAATTTTCCCCAAGCAGCATCCTTTCACGCTGTGGAAATATTCTAACATATAGCTATATACAGACACATTTACAATTTGAGCTCCAAATATGCACTAAGCCAAAGTGTTTCTGCTCACCTGTAGTAATTAGGATTCTTTGGCTGAGACTCGTCAACAAGTTCTGCTGCTTCCTCTAGGAAAGCCTCAATTTCAGCCATCTCCCCCCTGTTTATATCCAATATAATGTCCGCTCGCAGAATGGTCAATTGAAGAAGAACGAATCTCCAATAACAACATCTAGCTTTTGCTGCATCAGCCAAAGCTTGCCACTGCAGACCAATTATTTGAAAAGAAAAGCCAAATGGTTTAGCTATGAAGTGTTACTTCCACATCCAGGAATAGAATCTTGACATAACATGCCAATATTTTTCCATGTAATGAATTCAGAGTTAGCGCCTTGCAAAGGTTTAGAATATGATTTTTTTAAAACTCTGAAATGGTTCAATCTTGATTTTGAATTGAGCTAAGGAAAATGAAATCAAAGAATAATTTCAGTATCTGCTTGCAGCTATTGGAAAAGACAACTAAATCACAGATAGTTAGCGATTGTCAATATTAAATATCTAAAACTCTATGTATTTTTCTGGAAGCAACATTCATATTTTCCAAATAGTACACAGGTAGCAAAATGATTTCTCATATTATACAAAGCATACACCCACTGATCAACAACTGACACTTCCTTTTCACCTTCTTATCCTCCCTTCTAGGGGGTTCTGGTGGGTTAGGCAGGAAGAAAAGGAAAGGTTCATGGATTGTCTTATTGTTAACATAACAAATGCATGAAATCAAAAAGCTGTTTAATAGATTTACCTGAATTAACATTGACTCATCAAGGGCATCAGAGAGGATATGAACCTGATGATTAGGTCCCAGAGCTTCAGCTTTAATTGCTTGCCATTGCCTGACAACAGCTTCAGCTTCTTCCACAGACATTTGCCTCTTGTCCACTGCCCCGATGGACGTTGACAGACTAGCAGGAAGGCTGGAACTTTGTGAATTCCTAGTATCTGCAGGGTTCCTGAATTGAACCTTAGCAAATTCCAAAACTTTCTTTATCCTACCGCCAATACCACTTTCCTTGATACGAGCAGAGCCTATACTGTAATCTAAAGAATGTCCTTTACAGGTAAGGGAACTTGTGTACATATGTGGTTTACTGGAGGCCCAAACTGACATTCGCCTGACCCCACTTAATCTTATTCCTGATAGCTTAAAGCTAGTGAAAACAATGCACCCTAATACAGCATAAAAAGTTACCATTTCACTCACATTCCCCTGGGACAACCAGCTCTCCCAAGCTTTATTCTGGTTTACTCCAAATTGTCTTTTCAATTGAATAGATGATGCACTCACATTGCTTCCACTGCTATTGTCACCCGTTAACAACGGGCTCTGCAAATCGCTTGGTGCTAATTGTTTAACAGCTGACACAATATGTAGAGAAGATTTCATACGAGGAAGAGGATCCTCAAAATCTCGCCTCTCTGATGCAAGAGCAGTAGATAGTGATCTATGGCCTAGATTGGGCATGGTTTGAGGGGCTCCTTTACTTTTCTTGCCCTCGTGAGCTTTTCCTTCACCACCAAAATAGTTGGCCTGCAGGCATGTACACATGTTAACACTTCCATGTTAATCCGATAGCTCAATCATTTTGCCCTTACCAAAGATGGAGAACAATCTCTTGTGTCAGGAAACAGAGAAAGCACAGCATCCTTCAGCCACATTTCCTGATTAAGTCAGCAGGCAGTTTGCCATCAGAGAATGCATCAATCTTGAAGATAAACAACAGGTTCAAATATTTGAAGGGGTTATGTATTAGTCGAATACAGTCCAACTAGCAGTACAATCACTACTATTATCAAGTACACAATCTAACAAAACTACTTGTCTTCAAATCATAAAATAAGAAAGAAACAATGAAAAGAGAACATGAGCTAACATGGTCCATGGCTCAAATTTGTTCACATTCAACAGTTTTAAGTTCATGCTCTCCACAAAAGCAAGAATCAAGCCCTTCTCTACCTCAGTGTTGTTGAAGGTGTAATGCATCCTCTGGGCACTTACATCAACCAAGGTGCAAAAAAAAAAGTTCTCACCCGAGTGAAGAGACTAATTTCTAAAAGATAATTAATATCTACAGGACAATATTAGACAGTTATGTCTAATAAGCTTATAATATATGATTTTGTTAATAAATATTAGAGCTTACCCCATTACAGTACCTAATGTGTTCCAAAGATCAAGAATTATCATAAAGTTTCAAGTTTCCTTCAGTTTCTTCAAAAGTTGTGCATCAGTTGTACTAATAATTTTTAATTCGAGTAAATAGAGCTGAAACTGTCCCTTATTAACAATTGCAAGAATGGCTAATAAAAGAAATGAATAATGTAGAATTCTAGATGAGGATTTCTCTCCTCCTTTGCTGACAGATAATCTCCCTGATTTTTAGGAGATATTCTCCCTGATTTTTAGGAGAGATAACTCTCCTGTAATTATCCTTTTCTAGTAGATATTCTCCCTGATCTTTAGGAGAATATCCCTGCAGTAATTTAGATTCCGTTTTTTGAATAACCTAGCTGTTTGAGGCATGTCTCTTCAGCTATTTATATCCTACAAAAAAGGCTGAATTTTTCATGAAGTAATATAGTAAAAATACCAAATTGTTCTTTTATTTTCTACTTGGCATCAGAGCAAGATCTGGGCAGTTTCTTCTCTCAAAAATCTTGAAATCAGCCATACCAGCCATGACCAAATACCCAAGATCAGCCATGACCAATGGCACAGCAAGTGTCACCTCTGAAACTGTGCCAAATCCTGAACCTGTTGATTGGAAACCTAGTTCTTCACAAGCCAGAGATAGCAGGGGAAATGTTGCACACAAAGGTAACTTCCTAACAGCTCTTAATGCTAGATGGGGAAATATACAATCTTGGATTGTGGACTCAGGGGCATCCGATCATATCACTGGAGATGCCACGGTGTTTCATAAATATACTGCTTGTCATGATAATACCACAGTACGAATTGCAGATGGAACATACTCTAAGGTGGCTGGTATAGGTTCAGTTGTGATATCTAAAGACATAGTACTTGATTCAGTTTTGTTTGTTCCAAATTTAGATTGCAATCTTTTGTCTATAAGCAAGTTAACCAAGGATCTCAATTGTGTTGCTAAGTTTCTTCCAAATATGTGTCAATTTCAGGTTTTGGACTCGGGGAAGACGATTGGCAATGCTAGGATGTGTGCAGGTCTCTATCTTCTGAGAGTTGATGTGCCCAAAAAGACAGCCCAAAAGATTTCTTGTGTCGCTTTTAAGGATAATGCCATAATGTTATGGCACTATCGATTAGGACATCCAAACTTTGTGTACCTAAGAAAACTTTTTCCCTCTTTATTCAATGATCATGAAAAGTCCTTTCATTGTGAAGTTTGCCAGCTATCTAAACATACCCATAATTCCTATCCAAATCAGTCCTATAAGCCTTCTCACCCTTTCTCAATGATACATAGTGACATTTGGGGACCGTCTAGGATAAATAACATCACATGTTCTAGATGGTTTGTCACCTTTATTGATGATCACACACGGATCACCTGGCTCTTTTTGATGAAAGAAAAATCTGAAGTGGGACAAATATTTCAGAATTTCAACAATATGATACAAACACAATTCCAGGCAAAAATTCAAGTTCTTAAAACAGACAATGGAAGGGAATATTTCCATTCAAAACTTGGCTCATACCTACTAGAGCAAGGCATCATACATCAGAGTTCATGTGTTGACACTTCTCAGCAAAATGGAGTGGCTGAACGAAAGAATAGGCACATCCTGGAAGTTGCCCGATCCTTGATGATGACAACACATGTTCCAAAACAGTTTGGGGAGAGGCAATTCTCACAGCCACCTATCTCATTAACCGGATGCCATCTCGTGTGTTAAACTTCCAGACACCATGCAATAAACTCCTAACCACCTATCCTAACACTCGTCTTCTATCCAACATTCCTATCAAAGTTTTTGATTGCACAGCATTTGTCCACATCCATCAACAACATCGCAGTAAGTTAGACCCAAGAGCCATAAAATGTATCTTTCTTGGTTACTCCCCACACCAAAAGGGCTACAAATGCTATTCCCCTACCACAAAGAAATTTTATAACTCCATGGATGTCACTTTCTTTGAAGATCAACCATGTTATCCCAAATCTGACATTCAGGGGGAGAACCCAATCACCAGGGAATATCATCTTTGGGATAGAACTGAGTTTCTTGAACCTGAGCCGTCCTCGTCCTTTCTCTTTCCAACACTAGTTCCCAACTTGGTTGAGCCACACCTTGAGCTAAACACCACACCACAACCTGATTCTTCAAATAACCCTAACCCTGACCCTACTACACAGGTGAAAGGAAAAGAATTACTTGTCTATTCCAGGAAACAGAAAACTCAAAGGGAGACAGAGGACCACACATTGCCATGGCAAAACCAAGAATCTGAACCGGGTCTTGAAACTCAGAATACTCACATAGGTAACACTTCTAATACTCCTACTGAATCAATTTTGGTTGAGACTACTGATGATCTTAACAAGCCAATAGCTTTGAGAAAGGGTGTAAGATCATGCACCCAACATCCTATTGGAAACTTTATCTCATATGACAGGTTTTCTCCCAACTTTAGAGCATTTGTGACCTCTCTAACAGAAATACAAATTCCCAAGAA
The DNA here is from genome assembly GCA_032173925.1 of Heritiera fomes. Classification (NCBI taxonomy): domain Eukaryota; kingdom Viridiplantae; phylum Streptophyta; class Magnoliopsida; order Malvales; family Malvaceae; genus Heritiera; species Heritiera fomes. Next base: position 25,233,153 of record JAPDPM010000001.1, read on the forward strand.
TGTGCAAGAAGCGCTTACTCAACCAAAATGGAAGGCAGCGGTCATGGAAGAAATCCTAGCCTTGGAGAAGAATTCAACTTGGGAAATTACTGATCTACCAGCAGGAAAGAAACCAGTTGGGTGCAAATGGGTCTTCTCTATTAAGCATAATGCAGATGGGAGTGTAAACAGGTTCAAGGCTAGACTTGTTGCTAAAGGATTCACCCAATCCTATGGCATTGACTATGAGGAGACATTCGCCCCTGTTGCCAAGCTAAACTCAGTTTGTGTCTTGTTATCACTTGCAGCTAATCTGGATTGGCCTCTCCATCAACTAGATGTCAAAAATTCGTTTTTGAACGGTGAGCTGGAAGAGGAAGTTTACATGGAAATTCCACCTGGTTTTGAAACTCAAGAAAATTCTGGCCGAGTGTGTAAGGCCGAGTGTGTAAGCTCCAAAAGTCCCTATATGGTGTTAAACAATCTCCTCGTGCTTGGTTCGAGAGGTTGACTAAGGTGGTGAAGAAACACGGGTTCATTCAATGTCAAACAGACCACACTATGTTTATTAAAAGCTCTCTTGATGGAAAAAGGGCCATCCTGATAGTCTATGTCGATGACATTATCTTGACCGGTGATCACACGGAAGAAATAGACCATTTAAAGAGTTTCTTGGCACAAGAATTTGAGATTAAAGATCTAGGTCAGCTTAGATACTTCCTCGGCATGGAGGTGGCTAGATCAAAAGAAGGCATTTCGATTTCTCAACGAAAGTATACTCTTGACCTCTTAAAGGAAACTGGGATGCTTGGCTGCAAACCGGCTGATACCCCCATGGATCCAACAAGAAAATCTGAGATGGAGGAAGTGAGTTCTTTGACGGACAAGGGTAGGTACCAAAGGCTAGTAGGCAAACTTATATATCTAGCTCACACTAGACCAGACATAGGGTTTGCAGTCGGATGGGTTAGCAGATTTATGAATAGTCCAACTGAAAAACATATGGAAGCTGTACTACGAATTCTTCGGTACCTCAAAAACAGTCCAAGAAAAGGATTGTACTTTAAGAAGACTACAAATAGGGGTCTTGAAATTCTTACTGATGCAGACTGGGCTGGTTCTCTAGAAGACCGAAGATCAACTATGGGATATTGCACCTATGTGTGGGGTAACCTGGTCACATGGCGAAGTAAAAAACAAACAGTGGTAGCTAGGAGCAGCGCTGAGGCTGAACTAAGAGCTATGTGTCATGGCATATGTGAGGGAATATGGCTAGAGCGAATGCTAAGAGAATTAAAGGTGCCTATGAGCAGTCCTATGGTGTTACAATGTGATAGCAAGGCAGCTATAAACATCGCAAAGAATCCAGTGCACCATGACCGGACAAAGCATGTGGAGATTGATTGCCATTTTATTCAAGAAAAGTTAGGAGGAGGTTTGATTAAGTTGGTCTACATTCCTACGAGCTACCAAACTGCAGATATTCTCACCAAGGCCCTACCAAGAAACAGTTTTGATAGTTTGAAGTCCAAGCTGGGCATGATTGACATTCACAACCCAGCTTGAGGGGGAGTGTAGAATTCTAGATGAGGATTTCTCTCCTCCTTTGCTGACAGATAATCTCCCTGATTTTTAGGAGATATTCTCCCTGATTTTTAGGAGAGATAACTCTCCTGTAATTATCCTTTTCTAGTAGATATTCTCCCTGATCTTTAGGAGAATATCCCTGCAGTAATTTAGATTCTGTTTTTTGAATAACCTAGCTGTTTGAGGCATGTCTCTTCAGCTATTTATATCCTACAAAAAAGGCTGTATTTTTCATAAAGTAATATAGTAAAAATACCAAATTGTTCTTTCATTTTCTACAAATAACTAAAAGAAACTGAAGGACACTTAAGTCAGGTATGCTTTTCTGCACCTTTAGCCAATATTGCTAGGCACAAAAGGCATGTATCTGATTAAAAGCACCTTGCCTAAACAGGTGCAAGGTGCTTTGCTTGATTGGCACTGCACCTTAGCACCTCATGGCTTGACAACATTGTTCTACCTCATGGAGTCAGCTACATGGGAACATCATTTCATATTGTCTTTTACTAAGAACCATAAATAGAGTAACGTCATTAAGCACAAAATCATTTTGGACGGTTTCCTGCTATCTCTTCATTGGCTTATCTTTCCCCCTTTTTGGAATGAACATTCTTCATTAAATCACATACTCCAACAGAAGCATTTATAGACCTCTGTCCCACATGGCCAAACCACTTAACCATGTCTCCTGTTTTATGCCGACTATTGTTTCCACCTTTTCCTGAATGCAGGTATGCATTCCTAATCCATATTGTCTTGTAAACACTTATACCTTTTGCATCGTCCTCATTTCCACTTATTTTATCTTTTGCTTAACCAACCAAAATTCAATAGCATAAAGCAACACTGGCCCTGTTGCTATCATGTAGAAATCTGACTTAAGCTTAAGAGGTATTTGCTGTCACACAAGTCAAGACCCCAGTAAATTTCTCTATTTAACCAATCAAGCTGGGGTCTTATTTTTGCGTGACTGAGCCAAGAAACTGAATCACCTCACTTTGCAATATATTTTTACACTTGCTTCATTGCCAGTCCTTGCTTTCCTGAAGCTTTCTTTTCATATACCCTTTTTGGACTTACTGAAAGCTTTTGACTTATGGTTTCCCTCCATAGCTCAAGCATTTATCATGGGACTAATCTCATCCACCATATTCATGTCATCGGCAAAAGCATACCCAATGTATAGTATCTTTTAACATGCCTAAAAAATTCATCAAGCACCAAGGCAATAGACAAGGGCTCAAAGCCGATCCTTGGTGTAAACAATTGCTATTGGGCAATGCTTTGCTCACCCCTCTATGAGTCTTTAAACAAGTCACTACTCCATTATTTGTATCCTTCATAGCATGAAATAACACAGAATTCTCCGGAAACTTCCTAAGCAAACATATAGTCAGCATTTGATAGTCAATTCAAAATAGCTAATAATGTATCAAAAAGAAACACCACTGTGAAAAGAGTAAATTAAACATACATGACCTCCCAACTGCAGAAATTTTTATTCACTAGATTCTCAGATGCATATTTTGAAGCATGAGATGATTTAAGACAAACCAATGATGAATTTGTATTAGTGGTGCCTCGTATCTCCTTTCCTGTGATAGAATTTTTGGGAGCAGGATTTGAAGTTGATTCAAGCTGTTGAAGCTTTTCAATAACCTCAGCCTCACTTCCCTGGTAGCCAACATATAAGTTTCAAAAGTATTTCAATGAAAAAATGCTCCAGCCTCCAGGTGAACAAAAATTAAATTTCTACAAGATCTTAATGCAACATTTGATAAAAGGGAGGACATGAAATCTATACCTGTCCAAGAAGGAACAAACAGAAAGCCACCTCAAGCTTTAGATCATTACCCTCAGATGTTATCAAACAGTCGCAAATAGTTTTTGCTTTGATAATCTACACAAATATAGTGAAAGGTGACAATAATAAGAAAAAACCGATAGCAAACAGTCTTCCCACCCCACCAGTCCAACACAGAACCCCCAAAACATTATTAGAGACCAAGCAGAATGAGGAAATTACCAAGTTAGTTTGCCTGCTTGAAAATCCAAGAGCAATATGAGCAACCAATGCAAGGTAGAAACTGCTAAAATCAATGACAACTCTCTGATTCTGTGATTCAATTGATTTCTTATTCTTCCTTGCAATAGCTAAATTATCCCAGGGAAGAATATCAACTACTTCTAAGGCCAACAGTTTATTAAGTGCTTGGCTCAAGAAGCCTGACCAATCTTGGACTTGGCAAGATGTTTCCACGTCAAGCCCCTGTCGAAGCAATTCACGCAGGGCTGCAATTGCTCCCCGTCGCCTGTCAGCATTTTCAGGCGATTGCGGCAAGCCTAATAATTCCAATGTGCATGCAGGTGCAAGCTCCTCCAAAGATTCTTCTATCTAAGAACCATGGTCAATAAATTAATCTAGACAGAAGGCTGCTTGAGTAACAAAGATGGCACAAAATTACTGGGTGTCTAAATGTGGCACCTTTCCTCCAATGACATTGCAGTCATCACTGTCAGCTAAGTAAAGTGTTAACCACAAGATGAATTCATTAGAAATTTTGGATTGCTTTAATTATACATACTTTTTTTATCTGTTACTAACCGTATGCTACTAACAATGATCATCGTCATCGAAACACATGAAACCAATAGACATTCTAACCAGTCCGGATTGGCTCAGAACCAGCCCAGAATCAAGCCAGGCCAATCCAGCCCATAAGCGGAACCCCCTTTACAGTTCCGCTCCAATCCAGTCTATTTCCAGATTGGAGTGGTTTTGCAAAAATGTAACTGGAACCAGATTAAATCCGGTCCGGTATAGACTCGAAATGTCAGGTTTTTCAAACCAGTTCCAATCTGATCTGGAGTGTAATCCTTTTTTCTATTTTTTTATTATTTCATTTTTTTCCTAAAAAACCCTCAATTTCTCATTTTCTCTCCACACAATCTCTCCAATTCTCTCAAAATCTCACTAAATTACTCATATAATATATTTATTATATATTATATATTTATTTACTTACAATTCTTTAAATTTCTTTCAATAATATATATTTATTTACTTTCAAATTTTTTATTTATGTAAAAATATTTGATCTCCTTTATTATTTTTGCTTATTAGATAATTGAAATTTAGAATTTGTCAAATAATAAATTAATTTAAAAAAATAAAAAATCCAGAACCAGTCTGGTCCAATTCGGAACTGGGGTTCCAAATTACCGAACTGGTGTTGGTTCCAGTGTATGACATTGGAACTGGAACCGATCAGGTATAAAACCAGACAGTTCCGGTTCCATCCCTTAATGGGCCAGAACCAGTCCAATCCAGTCTGGAACCAAACCAGTCCAACCCACTAGCATGTCTAGAAACCAAGAGGATGCCTATAACAGATTGAACCACAGCTCATCTTAGCAATCCTTTGAATAAGGTGGACACAAAAGTACAAAATAGAAATGAGAGTTACCTGAGATAACAACGTCAATTGTTGAAGAGATTTTGTACTCTTCAGAAGACATTGAGCACGAGCAAGAGCTTCAAATCCTTCAGACACCTTGTTCTTTTCAAAACCAATCTTTGCAATAGAACACTTCAAGAAAGCACCTATGATAAGAAAAGTAGGCATAGCAAAGCAGATGTTAAAACTTGTAAAAGCTGCTAAGCTCTTCTCCCATTTGCCTCACCTCAGCTAGTGCCATTGATAGAAGCAAATCATGAATATATGGCTTAGCATCTGGACGCTGAACAGCTGCCTTCCCAATTTCAAGAACAACTTCCTCTTCTCCAACCTAATTCACAATGAACCCACACCATATCAGTTATATTTTCCCAAGCTAAAGATCCATGATTTGTTAAAGGCTTTCTTGAAGGATGCTTTTGCTATTTTTTGCTTCAAAAAAAAAGGAGAGAGAGAGAGAGAGCAAATTTGGGTTCCAAAGCAAAGTGCACAAAATTACTTTGATATGCATTGATTATATTTGAATATCTGTTATACATTTTAGCCATTTTCTCATTTCTTATCAAATCATTTCCCTTTTACATCAACTTATTTTTTTTACAAAATATTTAAGAAATAAAAAGCAACTAGCAAAAAGAAAGAAAGAAAAGAAACAACAAACAACCAAACAAATTCTCAGTTTTTCATTAGTTTATTATTTCTTGCTTGTGCTTCCTCAAAAATTAAAGCAAAAGCACGTAATAAAAATTAAATTCATGCTTGATTAACAATGAGCAAATGACTAAAATGTAACGTCAATTCAAACATAATAACTAAGCATGAACAGTATTTTGTTAAATTTAAAAAGTACGAGTACTTGGTTTTACATTCAAACATTTTTTTCTTTTCCTATTTATTTTTTCTTTTTTGCTTCAAGAAGCAAACCCATAACCTTACATTACAAAAGAAAAAGCAACAAGCCAAAATTTCTCTAAAATGATTGACAATATCCCCTAAATTATTACAAATAAAAAATAGGGGAAAAAAGAAGAAACAGTAGAAATACATAAAATTTAATGCACCTCTTGAAGAAGGCAAAGAGCAGCAGGCAACCAACGCCATGGAATTCGAAGTGAAGATCTCGGTGGAATCTTTTCTTTCACATTTCCGGCGTATTCTGTTTCGAAAAGTAGCTTATCCCTCGCATCCATCAAAACTTCCTACAAAGAAGAACGAAAAAAAAAATACGAAATAACAAAAAAAAAGGCATTCAAAAATGCGGTACAAAACGACCTCTTCAACTGCCCTTTTTTACCTGGCGAGAAACGACAATATCCATAGTATAGCCATCATCGACCTCAGCGCTCTTCAAATTCATCACCGACTTCACAATCTCGTCTTTCTCAGCTTGACTCGAAACGCCGATCAGTTGGTAACAACTAACCGGGATATCGACGATGGCGTTTTTTCCGGTAACGGTTGCGGTGCGCGAGGAGGAACATGAAGAAACCGGCGCGTTCTCGACAATGCCAATGCGAGTGTCGATAGCGCCGGATCTCCAGCGGTTTCTCATAGTGGGAAAAGGACAGCCGTTAGACTTGGCTAGGGTTTCGAAGCCTAAAAGCTCACTGTAATTAGAGCTTCGAGTGAAGAAGAAACAACAAGAACACGAAGAAGGAACAATTGGGGCAAAAGTTACATTGCTCAGTGCCATTTTCTACACCATAAAGAAAAACCTAATTGTTTACATGAATAAAATTTCTCCAAACTTTTCAATATTTTGCTGTGATTTCGAGCTAAGGATCTTAGATTGGATTTGTGGTTGCGGTTATGCACCACAGACGGTTGCTTTGCTCTTTTCTCCTTTTTCCTTTTAAGAAATGTAAATAAAAAAGGATTATTATTTCATTTGCTTTAAGATTTATTTGGTAAGAAGGATGGAATAAGTAAAGATGAAAATTTTATTAATTTAATAGTTAAGCTATAAAGTAAAAAAATTGTTATAAAATCTAACTATTAGATTATCATAATTTTTATCCTTATTTTTTTTATTTTTTTTATCAAGCAAAACCTTAATGTATTTAAAAAACTTATGAGCGGATCACTTTATGCTAATATTCTTTTGATAATTTTGATTCATTAATTTTCTGTTTAAAAAGACATGTGACATATAAAAATCTTAGCTTGTGGAGTTTTTTAATTTCACTAGGGATGGATGAATAATAATCTATAAAAAAAAGTGTGAGTAATAGAAAAAATGTTCATATCCTATTAGGTGCTAAACAAACTCTAAGGTGTCGTTTGAAATTGTTGTGTGTTTTATGTTTTATGTTTTGTGTTTTTGAAAATTTTGTTTTGTTTTATTTTCATTTTGTTTTTAATTTATTAATTTTGAAAACATGTTTGGATAACAAATTTTTATTGTCAATCCTTAACAATGGACATTGATGTGGCAAAGTGGCCCATGCTTTGTTATTGAAGAAGGAGACAGATTCGAATAACGGCAAAACTAAACAAGAGGTTGTGTTTTATTTTTCAACTTTTTTTTCATGGTTACTGTAGCGGCATGGATGAACAGTATCCGTGTAACAAAATGCTTTCGAAATACTGAAAACAACAATTTTATGTTTTCAACTATTTCCAAAACATTCCAAATTTTTGCATTTTGTTTTCATTTTTAGAAAATAAAAACATACCAACCAAACACAATTCATATTTTATGTTGCAAGATTTTGGAAATAAAAACATAAAACACAAAATAAAATTGATACCAAACACACCCTAAATTAACAAACTTTTTAATTACAAAAATAATCTTAATTAAAAATACAGTTTTACCCTTATCCAGTAAAAAAAAATTTTATACTCCTGAAAGTAATAATTTACTCCTTTACTTTCGAGGAAAACATTAGCTTCGAGGAATGCAGTAGTTCCTCAGCATACCTAATAAATCTCACAATAACATGTTGCCCTAACGCACTTGTCCCATAATGCCCCATATATGGGGCGCAACTCCACAGCAACATGTTGTTGTGCAGTAGAATAAGCCCATGGCAAGGGCCTTAATTTGTCCCATATGGGGCATTGTATTTAGAACCCCACGGCAATATAATGCGGGGCTAATGGGCTTCTCAGTATAGAATTGTCCAGAATCATTTATGGCTACCAGCAATTTTATGTTAGGAGACATGATTTCAAAAAAAAAAATTTATAAATTCATGAATTTTAATCCCAAAAATTTCACAAAAATCCTTAATACAATCATTTTTAATGCAATTAAATGAAAGAAAAACAAATTTAACTAAAAATTAATGATAAATTTATCTTAAATTGTTACAAAACTCAAAAGTTTTCAAGATTTTGTAAAAAATTGTTTGAGTTTTGTTTTAAAGAAGGTGAATGAAAGAGATGAAGTGAAGAGACATTTGAGGGTATTTCAAGTATAAATTTTAGTAATTTAGGGTATGAGTAATAAAAATAAAGAGAGAGAATTAAGAAATAGGGTTTTAAGTAAATAAGATATTTCTAGTTCTAAATAAGGTATAAATAGAATTTCTCTAATAAAAAACACGTACTACAATCTTTTTTTTATTCATAGTAATTTTTTGGTTTTTTTATTTCATATTTATTTATTTATTTATTTATTTTAAAAAACTAGTGTGGGCCTCCCACTACAGTACAGATTAAATAATTTTTTATTTTAAAATATAAATTAGTATCTTAATAAAAATATAATTATGTAACTCTTTCATGATTTAGAATCGAATCATATTAATAAAAACATAAAAATTAAAAATAATGTATTTATATTTTGGAATTTATTTTAATTATTTAAATACAACATTCATTTTATAATTTTTTAATTATCTTGTCTATTTATTAAAAAATTATCGTGTTCTATTTCCTAAATCATTATATTTAACTATTTAATTCTTCAATTTTTTTAAACTTATTATTTTTAAATTAATAATTTGATAAATTTAATATATGCACAAGATTAAGAAATAAATAAATAGAAAAAGATTATGTTTAACAAATATTTTAGTTATTATAATATATTTTTTGTTACATTATAATATATTATATAATATTTTTTTTGTTCTTTCTATGTTTTTTTGGATTTTAATAGATAAAAATAAAAAAATAATAAATAAAAAATAAAAATAGATTTTATAATATTACTTTTGTGTAGTTGGACACTTGTCAATTAAAAAATCTCTTTAGGGATTCTTTTTATATAAAAGTTATAGATAAGATTCTTTTTATATAGATAAGATAACTTTTTTTTAACTTTAAAATTTGATTTATTTAATAAAGTTGAATTTTTCTTTTGAAAAATATATATTCATATTATTTATTCATCCATAAGCATTATTTCAACTGCCAGTACACTTTTATCGTATTTGGTGTATCCTTTACCTAATAACTTGCTTCATTATAATGTATGTCATAATGGACAAGAACATTAGCCACTTCATTAACAGTTCTTTTTACTAAAACAAATTGACAGGAAATAAACTTTGTAGACAATTCCTTTATATCATCAAGTAGGAGCTGAAGAGAAGATAAATCAAGATGTGTAAAGTTAAGCTTCTGAGTCACTCCTAATGAATCCCCTACCAGTAGTATAGACTGAAATCTGATTTCAATAGCAAACTTTAATGCCGAATATGCAGTGTTGGTTTTCAATATTAAAGGATCTGTTTTCCATTATACTGAGAATGCCATTGTTCCCATGACTTGACCATTACAATCTCAGACAATAGCACTCAAACCTCCTCTCCTCAAACTTGAATTAACTGATACATCATGATTGACTTTGAAATATCCAATTGAAGGGGCCTTCCATGTCATATGGGAATGGATTGAATCTATCAAAGGCATTCTCTCATTTGCAGCATTGAAGTCTTCAATATAAAAACATCGTCAAATATTTTTTATTCAAAGAGAAGAGAAAGGAAAAAATGGAATTCCCTAGTGGGGCAACAGATGATAATTATTTACTAAGTAATAATTTTGTCTAGTAAATTATTTACCAAAAGGATTTTTTTTAGCAAAAATAAATGGTATAATTATCATCTAGCACTATAACAATCAAAACTTGACTTAGCGATTGTTACTATAGCTGAGCATTTGGTTGGTTCGGCTTTTTCAGCTTGGTTTTTGAACATGTCACATACCAAATTTATATATATTATGAATTCACAAATTTCACATGTTTACAGTTGGGTTGTCTGTAGTATCTTCACTTTCACATATAAAAATATATACAAAAGCAAATCTACTAATTTATATTTATGAAAGAATTTTTAATTTACATCACATTTATAAATTTAAATATACTAGTACCATTAAAATATAGTCTGAATACGTAAAAATAATATGTATACCTCAACGGTAAATCACATCCGCCTGAGGGATTCCCAAAATAAAAGTCCTACTGAGCAGAAGCAGGAAGCTACTATAAATAATTTGGAAGGAGGGGAAAATGGGATGAGCTAATGCCCAGTAAGAAATATATATAACAGAATGATACTATGCATAACTATATGCAAGTATCTTAAAAACATGCACTTAGAATTTAAAAACGATGATTATAAAATTTCTTTGACACGAATACACAGGAAAAGATACTATAGTGGATTAGATAATCAAGCTGAGTACAGAAGGATGCTTTAAAGCACCTCACTTGTCCCGATATCCAATTCCAACTATAAGGATAAAATTAAATCAATCACAAAATCCAACGAGCATTCAGAAGATAGCTTCCATAATGCAAATCATAATTTAAAATCAAAGAATTTATTCTTCAAAGCTCTCCGCAAACAATATAAAAATTCATTTCATTAGTCCATGTCACATTATTAATTTCAAAATTCAGAAATTCATAATCATCATCGAATCTGAAAATATAAAGACAAGGCATCACCCAATAGACTCATTAAAATAGGACATATAGGCATAGTCAAAATAAAGTCCTCAATGGTACTGATCAGGCACCATTTGGGACGCTGATGATGGGATCAAGGTCAATCAGCCCACAAGTTAGTCACATGATCATACACTCATAGAAGCATGTGCCCACAGGCAGCTATAGGGCCAACGTCTCAAAATAGTTCACAAAATAATTTCTAAGGTGTTTACGGAGATCACATTAACAAATCAACCATTAGTCAGTTAATAAAATAATAAAATCACAATTTCATTATACTTTGTAACAGTCCAGTAACACAGTAATACACATAGTATTACATAATTTTGACGGTTGAGCTGTCTGCAATACTTTACTTTTCAGTCACATTTAAACAATTTCATATGAAATTATAATATGAATTACATCCCCTATCTTAATTCACAAGAAAGTAGTACTGTAGATAAGTATAAATATGGAAAATAAATGATCGTACCTCATGTAGTAAATCAAGTTGTTGCATCGTCCCAAATGTACAGCCGAAATCCTTAGATATCAGACTCTCAGTCTTAAAATTAAGGGGTAAGCAAACCACGGCTTAGTAAGAGAGTTATATGCAACACTTGATATTCAGCTACCTATATGCTGAAAAGCTTTTTCACTTTCTATAAATCTTCCTAGAAGGCTTTAGGCTCACATTTAGGAAGGATACTACAGTCGGCTAGGGATCCAGATGGAGTAAGGCAGGTATTTTGAAATACTTGTCTTATCCCGGAACCTAGAAGTAACTGTAGATAGTATTTTATACTTTGTTCTGAAAAACACTTTAATACTCATTTTTCCATAGATTAAACCATTTATTTTTTTTCACTTCAATATGGTTTAAAACACGTGACAGTTCAGTAGTAAAACATTGGTTTACTTTTGTTTCCTTCAGTACATTGATTCGTAAATATCCAAAACCGTTGGATAATTAGCTCATTTATTATTTCTACTTTAGAAATAATTTTAATGAAATCATTTCCAGTAAACAATAATTTTTGGTACCATTTAATAATTTAGTACCTTACAATTCAGTAAAACTGTATCTTATAGTTCAGTAAAACAGTATGTTGCAGTTCAGTAAAACAATATCTTGATACGGTTCAGTCAGTAAACAGTAGCTACCAATTCAGAAAATAGTATACAATAGCTTTTAGTTCGATAAACAGTAAATCATAGCTTTCAATTCAGTAAAACAGTAACTAGTTGCTACCATTTTTAGTAAACAGTCAACAATAACAGTACAATTCAGTAAAACAGTGTTTTGGTACGGTTTTGCTCAGTAAACAGAAAACAGTACAGTAGTTCAGTAGAGTAAACAGTATAGTACAGTAAACAGGATTCAGTAAATCTTTTTAGTAAACAATAAACAGTAATCACTAAGTGAGACTAGGCATCACCCTACAATTAAATCATGCTATCTTTGTCCACTAAGGGACACAGTATCAGTACTGAGATCTATGGTCATGATCTATAATATATTCTCGGTGTACACTTGCTAGGTGACATCCGAGACGCTGATGACCAGCTGGTCAATCAGCCACGTGACAGTAACAATAATAGTACGATGCATGAAACTCGAGGCCTAAGTCTCAAAAGAGTATAAAATCGTACCATAGCCTTTATGGATTTTAAACACAGTAATTTTAAATATTTCACAATTATCCATAAGGCTTACATGTATAAATCCTCACCTTTATGAAATAAATAAAATAAATAACATTTTTCAAAATATTTCATAAAGGCATAAATCATATTTTCTATACGGTGAAAACAGTTTATAAAATCATCACTGTAAAATATAAAAGGTCATAATTGTCCTTTTTCACCGTAAAACATATACGCACGTTTTTTCGTGCTTTCTATCGAAAACATGGTTTTCAAAGTTATCGGGATTCAAATCAATTATTTTTATGATTTACGAAAAATTAAAATATTTATTTTCCAAATCAACACTCCCGTCACCATGTTTTCTTTATAAACACATACGAAGACCTTCTAGTCTCAAAATACTGTTTTCTACCTTTAATTAACCTTTATGGAATTTTCGATAAATACTTATTTTCACAATTGAAACCATAAAGGTTATTTACAAAATCAAGTGAATATTTGAAGAAATATTATTAAAATATTCACTTTGTGTCTTTTCATCTTTCATTTCATATTACGTGAAATTTTACACTTTGAGTGAATTTTCGGTGGTCTTATTTTCACAATTCTCGAAAACATGAATATTTTACAATTAATCATCTATATATTCATGTTTTATGAAAATTAATCGATTTCTTGATTTTCGTGGTTGAAAACCGTTTCTCATGAAATCAAATCATTTATTATGATTTTCGATGATTTTTCGATAATTTTTCGGCAGTATAACGGCTACCGATTGGCTAGCCTCCTGCACGAAAAATACAGTTTAAATCTCAACCGGTAAATCATCACAATTTTTCAACCAATCATTATCAATAGCATTTATAAAAAATTAAATGCATAATTTAAAATATGTGTGCCAAATATCCTTACAGGCTGCACATGTCTCCCTTACTTGTCCCAGGTCAGCGACCGCCTCATTACGTCACGCCCGTGTTCACCTCGTCCGATTCCATCGTCTCGATCATCGAGGGAATTTTCTAGAAATAAATTTTAAAACTTAGAATTTTTCCATAATTTACTTAATTAAATATCAGAATTAATTTCTGTAATTCTTACCGAATTTTCGGGATTTCCTTAATTTCCAAATTCCCGAGAATTTTTGAATATTCCTTTTCTCTCTCTTTTCCTCTTTTCTTTTCTTTTTCTTTTCTTTCTCTTTTCATTTTCTTTTTTCTTTTTTCCTTTCCTAGCCGGATCGGTTCAAACCGGTCAGTCCCCTTCATCACCGATTCTTCTCCAACGGTAAGTTCTCCGGTAGTTCGGCTGCTCCTCAACTGGCCGACGTCAAGGCGAATCTACTGGTGGCCTTCGTTCAGCCTGGTTCGGTGGCATGGCGGCGGATCTATTTGGTTTAGGTTTGGTTTCTTCCCCCTCTCTTTCCTCCTTCCTCGACCGCTGTCGACCTCACCGGTGGCTTCCTACCCTTTCCTCTTCCTCCGTCGAAGCTTCGGTTGCAGTGGCGGTGGCCGAATTGATCGGCACCGCCAGTTCCTATTTTCCTTCTTCTCTTCTGGTTTCCCGTCGATTTTCCTTCGTTCCTTCTCCTTTCCCGCCGCCAGCTACCTCTTTCCTTTCTCTGGCCGGTGGCGTTTCACTCTTTTCCTTTCTCCCTTGCCGATGGTGGCAGCTCCACCGCCGTCGACCTCTGGTTGGGAAGGGGTCGAGGTTCCCGATTCCTTTCCGTTTTTGTTTTTCTATTTTCCTTTTTTTGTATATAATATACTATATATTATATATCATACATATAATATATACAATACATTATACATATAATATTATTATTCTATATATATAATATTATTATTCTATATATAGTATTGCACTATATATCTATAATATAAATATACATATATATTAGGTATTAACAAAATATATATCTAATATATATATATATATATATATATATACTTATATACTTTAAATTAAATAACATTTATATATGTTCATATAAATGTAATAATACCATATATATTGTATTTACAATATATATACCAACTTTAATGTAAATTAATATTTACATTTCTTATATATATGTATATATGTACATAAAAGGTTATATTTGTATACATATGTATTATTTAAATTTATAAAATAGTATATATATTCATATACCATAGTATAATAATATATACCATATATCACATTTAAATACATATGTATTTGTATAAAAATACATTTATATAATTTATAATTATATAAATATACATCATATTTCTTCATCATTTTCTTATTTAATTTGGATTTCAATTTATCCAAATTAAATTTCCTCTTTCATTATTTCTAAAATTCTCATCTTTTTTTTATTTCCAATTTAATATTCTTTCACTCGAATTTTCCCAATTTATTACTTCCTCAATTCACGAAATATTCACTAATATTCTAATCTCATAATTATATTTATTTATTTCCACTTATCTATTTCCATTAATATTAATTTCCAATATTAATAATTTCCAATAAATGAAAAATTTTACGATTATCACATACTTAAAGAATAAAAATTTGCCAAATATTCTCAAAATAATAACAGATGCTCAAAATACTTTATTTCCGCATGATAATGATATAGAAATATGCACGAATGAAAAAAAACATGTAAAACTAGTAACAATCCCATTGAAAATTAAATTGTAAAATTTAAACACGTAAGGTAATTTTTGGAAGCTATCAACCAACTTGCATTTTTTCTAAACTTTAAATTTTTATTCCAACCATAGTAGTGATGATTTCATGAATTCTAAGTTATTTCTAAAAATTTTCGATAGTATAACGACTAAGTATATCCTAACCTCCTTGCAAGGCAACGCGGTTTATATTCACAAAACCATTGTTCCAATTTCATCTCAAATCACAATTTCCAACCCATAAAAGGCATTTTATTATACCACATGCAACATAGCATCTCTAAGTCCATCACATATGTCTCATACCTGATGATTTCTCGCTAAGCTGCGAGTTAGCATTAGTGTCCTCCTCGGATTTCCTAGTTGCAATTTATCATACAAATATTGTCAATTCTCTACATTCCAATTATAAAAATATTTAATACTTTAGGACATAGTATATTGTCTATTGCAACCTTAATTTCAGTCTAATTTCTACCGGTGCTAACATTTAATTACCATAAAAACTTCTCCGTTTTCAGTTTCGATTTTGCCTACGATCTCGTATTAATTTGTACATTTTCCTAGGACCCAACACACATTAAATTGAGTATGAATTCTTCCTCCCCTTCACTTGGCCGAATGCTTCCTTCTATCCTACACTTGTGTTTTCTTCAAATTTAGCCTAAATTCATGTTATATAATTATTCTACATTAATTCTACATTGAATTTACATCAAACAACACCATGATCATGTCTTCCTATGCTTGGCCAAAACTCTAAGGGAGTGCATTTCATGGTTTTGATTTGATTCAAGCTTAAATAAATGTCTAAACATCTTAAACACATAGTATAAAACAATTAAAACATGAAAAATTTAGCTTTCTCTCACTTATCCTTCATGACAAGATCTAATATGGAATGATTCACCATGATTTTGGCCACTTTAGGACTTGATTTTGGTATCAGAAGATAGAGCACTAAAAACTAGGTAAGGTTGGCGAAGAGATTTTTTGGTTTCGGTGTCTTTTTCTATGGTTTCCAAGCACCTTATCTCTCCTCTTAAGCTTTCATAAATGGTGGAAATGGAAGAAGGTGAGGCTGAACGAAAATGAAGGAGATGGCCGCTGGAAAATTTTGATATTTTGACATTTTAGAGTTTAACCATTTTGCCCTTATACTTAAGAAAATCTTTCAATTTTGCCATTCGCAATTGACTTCTTTGAAAATAGTTTGTCTAACCTTCAAAATATTTTATTCTTTCATAAAACACATCCATTTAACATGTTCTAATCATTGGTTGAGCTTTTGTTGAGGTTAGACTAGACATTTGGGCAAAATTACCAAAATACTCATAACCGTTGAATCGCGTAATTTTCTTCTTTTTCCTATGATTTGATCTATCAGTCCACATGGCCTAGGACTTTATTACATGGAGAATTATCTATTATTGATAGTAAGTCCAAAGTCAATTTAGTTTGATCGTTATTCACAAAAGTTCCAATGACCTATGGACTTAATCGTCATTTCTTATTTGTTTGCACACTTTTCAAAACATGCATAAACAATTGAGTTTAGGGTGCAAATTCTTACCACCATTATATTTGACTCCAAATATTGTGTCCATCAAGTTCACTTTTACCAAGACATCAGAAGTTATATGGGGCTCGCTATGTAATTCCTTTTTACACCTACAGAATAAGCAACATTTAAACACCTATAAGACTTCCACTCTTTCTAACTTCACAAAGAATATATGAAAATGATAAAAAAAAATATGATAAAAAAATATGACTTAACTTCCCTTTCTTCTCGAATCGCATAATGCCTTTGGATGGTGAAACTTTCAAGAAAATCGAATCTTCCATAGAAAATTCTAAGGGTCGGCATTTGACGTCTGCATAGCTTTTCTGTAGACTTTGAGCAGTCCTCAGTCTATCACAAATAATTCGGATATCCTCTGAAGCTTCCTCTACAGGATCGGGAGCTAATATCTTTATGTCACCCACTTCTTCCCAAGCAATGGGAGAACGACATCTTCTGCCATACAATGCCTCATAAGGTGCCATGCCGATGCTAGAATGACAACTGTTATTATATGCAACTTCTACCAATGGAAGATGATCATATCAGGAGCCTTTAAAATCCAGTACACAAACTCTTAACATATCTTCGAGCGTTTGAATAGTGTGCTTGGACTGGCCATTAGTCCATGGATAAAAAGCTGTGCCGAAGTTTAATTAAGATCCCATAACCTCCTGAAATCTCTCCCAGAAATAAGAGGTAAACCAGTAATCTCTGTCAAAAGCAATGCTCACTGGGACTCTTTGCAGTCTAACAATCTCCCTGACATAAAGATCGGCTAAGTCATTTAAGGAATTTGTGGACTTAATAGCAAGGAAGTGGGCTGACTTTATCAAATCCATGGTGATATGCTCCCATTTCCACATCGGTATCGGTAGAGGCTGTAGTAATCCTGTCAATTTTTTATGCTCTACCTTAACCTGTTAACAAGCAAGACACCTTACAACAAACTCTACGATGTCTCTCGTCATATTGGGCCACTAGTATACTTAACGCATATTTCGATACAATTTATTACTGTCAGGATATAAAGTGTACCTCGAACTATGTGTTTTTGTCAAGATTAAGTCTCTCAACTATTTATCTCTGGGAACACAAATCCTAATCTTGAACCTTTGAATACCCTCTGTGCCAATCACATACTCTGTTTGAATCCCCAACTGTATTTGACTTGCCATCTCAACACATTCTGCATCTTCCTTTAAGCATTCCTAATCCACTCCATTAGATTAGGCTCAATTCGAAGGCTAGCCATGAGAGCGTATCTCTCAAAAGAAGTAATATTAAGACTAAGGTTTGCAAACTGCTCCAATAAATCATATTCCTAAACCATCATACACGAGACCATTGCCAAGTGGTTCCAGCTCAAAGCATCTACCACCATATTTGCCTCTACCACCACATTTGCTTTTTCGGAGTGGTACAATATCTTGCAGTCATAATCTTTTAGTAGCTCCATCCATTTGCACTGCCTCATAGTCAATTCGGGGGTTGGTTTAGTTTTAAGGTTGTCATAACGTTTCATGGGGCTAGGTCGCTAGACATTAAAAATGGAGTCGCCACCAATCTTTTTTAACCTAGGTGTGATTGGCCACCTAAATGACTCTAAGGACTGGTCTATATTTTAAAGTTTAGGGTTCGGGAGTTCGATTACGCATGAGGAAGGATTAGCACCCTCATGACGCCCGTCTTAAACGATACCAATTAGTTTTGTGATTTTTTAGAATTTTAATTTAATGGTCTTTGATTGAATTTTTTTATTTAAATATTGGGCAAATTTTTAAGTGCTCTCCATCATTCTGGCGGAACCCTTAAAAGTTTTCCCTCACTTCAAGAGTATTTAGAAATCTCATTCGTTTTTCTAAAGAGGCTCCATCGTCGGATTTATTAAATATTTTTTTATCTTTTTTAATATTATCCCTTTAATTATCTTGATTATCATAAACTTTATTATTGTATTTAATATCTTTTATTTAATTTAACTTAATTTAATTTAATTTTAATTTTAACTTTTATTATCTTGTATTGAACAACTACTTTTAGATTTTTCATCATTCTGGCGAAACCTAAAGGAATCATTCTTACCTAAGAATTTCAAAAAATGTCAACCGTTTGTGACACTTTGAATTCCATCATCGGAATAATAAATAATTATAATTTTAATAATAATTTTAGAAATATATATTTTAATAATTTTTTATATTTATATTGAACATTTTCTACGAACTTTCCATTATTCTGGTGAAACTCATAGAAAATATCCTCACCCAGGAAATTTAAAATATCAATCATTCGTGACACTTTAGAATTTCATCATCGAAATAATTTTTTATTTTATTAAGTATTTATAATTTTATAATAATTAAATTTTATATTGATTATATTTTTAAATATATATTTTAATATGTTTTAATATTGAACATTTTCCATGAGTTTTCCATCATTCTGGCAAAACTTATGGAAAAGATCCTCACTTAGGAAATCTGAAATGTCAACCATTCGTGACACCTCAGAATTCCATCATTGGAATAATTTTTATTTTAAATATTCATTGAAAAATCTGTTTAATTTAAAACCGATCTTGTATTCTTTTATTCTAGGTTTTAATTTTGTTTTAAATCTTATCTAATATTATTACTAAACTTATAATGGCTTTGTTGCTTATTATTTATTATTTATCTACAATTTTCATGGCATGCTATTTTGTATTATTTTTATTTCTCTAAAAGAAAAGACATTGGAACACACATGTATATCAAAATATTAGACACGTAAAGGAATGAAAGTGAGAATGAGTACCAATTTTGAAGACCAAATTCCAAGCCTGAATATGGAAGACAATACGTGGATTGAAATTGATGGACCAAGATTTTGGACTGAAATTAATGCTCTTGATCTACTTAGATGGCTGGACCGAAAGCAATATTTTTTTTTGCCCAATATTAGCTTTAAAAGAGAAACCAGAGCACTTGAAGCTGCCATTGAAAACAAAAAAAAAGCACTGTTGTCCGAGCTTCCCACGACCATCACCAATCGCTGATCCTTGGTTCCTTTTAGCAACCGCACGCTGTCTTGATCGAAATTTCCTTCTTCCTTGCTTGCTTTTTTTTTCTTTTTTTTTGATTGACGTTGGCTTTTTTTTTCTATGAATTTTTCTTTGAGAATTATTGTCCTCCAAGATTGATCTTTGAGCTCAATTTGTAGCCAAATTAAGATAAAGATCAAGATAGGTTTAATTTGAATCGAACTTGATCTCATCTTTTATTTAAGTTTTGTAATTATCATATTTATTATCCTTTTATTTTTCATTGGTTTATCTTTTTTTAAAATTAAATTATTATTTATCTGAAATAGAAAGGATAAAAGATTATTTATTTAAAAAAATACAAATGAGAAAAATATATAAAGATAAGATGATATTTACACAAAATAAAAAATAAAAAAAATAAATAGATAAATAAAATGAAGACATGAATAAATGGGTTAAGCTTAATGGATGGACCGAATCATGTAAAACTAGTCCAACTCTATACCTTAGTTCAAACAAATTTAATAAGGCCTTATACCAACAGTCCATTAAAGCTCAATCAAAAAAATCTAAATTTTAGTCAAACTTAATTATAACAAAATTCCAATTATAAATTAGAACCAATTATAATCCAATTTAATTAACTTAGATTAAATTGATAAACTCATTGAATGGTCCAGACAAAATATGTTGTCTACAGAGGTATTCATATTAGAAATTAAAATTAAATAATATAAAAAATATTTTATAATATATTATATTATATCGTTTTTTTCAAGGAATTCAGTTTCCCATTTTGGGCACCGAAAACCCACTAAATTAGTTGGTCAAACCACCAAGACAACCTACTAGATCAAATTACCAATCTAACCAACTCGAAAAAACAACATGGGTTGGTTTCGACCGGCTATTTCAATGTTAACCTAATTATACCCACCACTAGTTATTTCCTCCTCTTAAGAGGGATTAAGTAGAGGTGTTAAACGGGTTGAGCAGCCCATGGCGCGATACGGTTCCGCATGGTGTGGACCGTGCTTAACATGATTCATTGTTAAATAAGTGGGTTGGGTCAAGCATGACATATATACATGTGCATCGTGCCGAGCTAGAAGTTTTAAGTCATATGCATCGGTATGGCATGACCTGTTTAGGGCCAGTGTTAGTATGTGATACATGGGCTAGCATGGCACCACGTACTAGCACGACACCACGTACTAGCACAACACAACACACAAGCCTATGTGCCATGTCATATTGGCCCATAATTATTATAAATGGGACTCTGGACTCAATTTATTAGTTATTTAGATTTATTCATAATATTTTTTATGAATAAATTACATTTTTATATTTTATTGGTAATTTATAGAAATAAAATTATATATTTAATAAATCTAACCATGATATATTTGAATTATTAATATATAGATTTATAATTCTTTCATTTTGAATACAAAATATATAATATGTCATTTTATATAATATGTATATAATCTCACAAAAGATAAATTATAAAGATAAAAATAAATTTCCACTTGATTTAGTAGTAGTAATAATATTGAATATCAAAATTTTAAAATAAACTAATGATTAATAAAATTAAATTAAAATTACAAGAAAAATACAAATCCAATGCACAACTGATACCTTGAAATTCATGCACTAAATCATTTAACGTTAGGAAAAAATCATGAATTTATCCAGCAAATTATTTAATTGAATTATCAAATGAAGAGAATGAAAAATAGAATAATAATATTTGTGTCTTATAGTCTTTATGTATGTATGTGTGTGTCTTTTAATATTAGGATTGTAAATTTTGATGTTTTTATTTAGTAGATTTTTTATGTTTTCCCGTGGATGTAGGCATTTTGCTAAACCACGTAAATTATGTATCTATTTTATTTTATTTTTATTTATTTAGTATATTATTTAAATTAATAAATAAAAAAACTTTTTTAAATAATAAAAAATCTAAAAAAATTATTGATGGGCATTGATTGGCACGACATGGCACGAAAAATAGTGTCATGCCAAGCCCAGCATGACCTATTAAGGCTATGGACCATATGTCGTGTTGGGTCATGCCCTTAATTTTTCTGGCACAGCCCATTAAAAAATAATGTTGGGCCAGCAGGATCTATTATCATATGGACTAATATTTAAATTGGTCATGCCAGTCTTACATGACCCATTTGACACCTCTAGGATTAAGTTTAAGGTTTAATTCTCCCATTCTTCCTTGTATCTCTTTATGAACCAAAAAAAATTTATCATATAGCATTGTTGAATTTATATTTGTGAAGTTGATTGGTGTGAATGTCAACTAAATCCATGGTTGTAAAATTGACACGAATATCATTTATTTTTTTGGAACAAGGTTTGATATAATATATTTAGAGATGTCCAAATGGATTTGAGTATGCACGCTAATCTGTTTGTCCATCTATTTCTAGGGTTAAAACTTTTAAAATATAAGCCCATTTCAATACTAGTATAAATAGTTCAATTCATTC
The DNA here is from genome assembly GCA_032173925.1 of Heritiera fomes. NCBI lineage: Eukaryota > Viridiplantae > Streptophyta > Magnoliopsida > Malvales > Malvaceae > Heritiera > Heritiera fomes. The sequence goes on from JAPDPM010000001.1 coordinate 25,255,494, forward strand.
GACCTATGATTCGTACAAACCAAAGTCGTTTGTTCATGGGCTAGCCTTTTTTATTAGCTAATGGCCTAATATAATTAGCAAACCAAATGAAATAAAAATACAAACCAACACAATCCAATTAAATAAAAACAAATCATACCCAATTAGCCCAAAACCATATTTGTTTTTTGTTTCTATTAAAACTTGAAGTTAGTAACCTAACCCAATAGAATTGAAACTTATTTTCCATTCTAGGACTGGAATTAATTTTGACTTTACATGCGCATTTAGGCACTTGAGTTATTAACCTTGAACAAAAGTTTAGCTTTTTCGTGAACTAATGGACATGTTATGAGATGTGTGCAATCAAAATGGACTATGTCATACAAAAATGCATTGAAAGTGCTCCTTCTAAAAAAATTGGGTTTATAATTTCTTCTTTTCATGGTCAATTGGCAACACTTTTTACCCATCCTTCTAGTTGTTGTGTAATACAAGTTTACACCTTAGTGGAGCCTTGAAGAATTGAAACTTGTTTACACTTCAGTACAAGCAAGTTTATTTTTTTTAGCTTAGTTGTTGATTGTGTTCTTTTAATTTTCTTAGTTTAGTTGTTAATTTAATTAGGAAAGGTTTGTCTTTAATTTGTTTGGTCCGCAGGCCGACCTGTTAGCTGCAGACCAAACAAATAAGGGTTAGGAGTTACTTTTGTAGGCAAGTAAAATATGCTGGCTGACCCAGTCTGGTCTGTTTAAGGGTTGTCCGTGATGGATTGGCTCGTAGACAAGTCGAGCTGATCGTTTAACAGCTCTAAATACATTTAAGTATTACTAATAAGGGGGCAGCTCGTTGGGTGTAGGTTTATTTTTATTTTTTTGTCATTTATAAGCTCGTACTCAAATATAATCAACCACACCAATAAATCCCTAACAAATTATAGTCAAACCACACCAATATAATCATGCAATCAGAGACTTCACCATCATGAAAATAATTGGGTTGCCTAGCACAGCATGAAAAAAATGCTTAAACCAAGGGACTATGATACTCAGTAGCTTGAAAGTTGAAGGGTCAGATTTCATATGCTCTTTCCAAGTTCGAAACAAAACAACAAAGCAAGCAAAAAAAAAAAACTCAATACCACCAATATCAAAACCAAAAGTTCAAAACTCATAAATAAAAGAATCTATAAATAAAATAACACAATAGCTAAAAGACATGGATTTCATTTTCCCAAAGCATTCATCATTTTTTTTCCTTGACAACAAAGCTAGAAACAAAAGGGAGAGTCAAGAAAAAGGATAAAAGAATTTTAAACAAGGGAAAAATAGTAAAGAACACTTCTAGATGGAAGAAAAAAGCATTAAAAACAAAAAAAATGGTGAAAACAACAAAAACACAAAATAAAAATAAATGCATATCAAGAAAGTCATTCAAACAACTAAAATAAATAGTGTCATAATGTATTAAGTTCTAAAACCTAACTTGCTAGACTTAAAACTATAGAGTCGTCACTAACCATTCTAACCTAAGTGTGATTGATCACCTATTCAAACTAAAGATAATGCTTAGTCTACATTTAATGATTCCTAGGTTTGGAAGTACAATTTATGTGTAAGGAATGATTAGGACCAGTGGCGGAGCTGCATGGGGCCCAGTGGGGGCTCAAGCCCTCACTGAGCCTAAAATTTTTGGCTTTTCTATTGATGTTCGGTCAATAAAAAATATATTGTATTATATTTTACAGTCTATTTAGCCCCTGCTAGATTTTTTTTTCTCAAAAACTAAGCTTAAATTTTTTACTTTTGAATATTTGAGTTTTAATATTTTTTAATTTTTGAGTTATACTTTACTATTTTATTTTTATAGTACAGTAATCAATGAATAATATACTTATTTTAAAGATATTAAAATAAAAAGTATATATAATATATTTATTTTAAGTATATTGAAATAAAACAAAACTAGGGCTGTTGCAATTAATGGCTACAGCCTACAGAAACTTTTCTATTTGCTGTACACGGTAAAGCAACAAATGTAAACGACGGCATACAAAGCTTTTTCTTTTTGGGTGGGGCGGCAGTGCACACAAGGCTTTGCAACGGTAATGAAATATTTGATTTTTTGAATTAGTTTTTATTGAATATTGGTGATGGAGAAATATTTGATAAAATTATCAAAAGCAACACCTTCAAATATGGATGATGAGGGTTCAAAGAAAAGAAAAGTAGAGTTTGATGTATCCGATCTTCCCACATATCCTGGTTTACGACCTCCAATTTCTGATTATCATCCTGACATTCGAGATGAAATTAGAAGAGCATATGCACAAAGGGGTCCTTGCCAACCTAAAGATCAAGACTTTGAATACAAGAAGTTTGGAAAACAAATGAGACGATTCAATCCCGCTTGGTGTAGTCGATACGGAAATTGGTTGGAATACAGTATATCAAAAGAAGCTGCTTTTTGTCTTTGTTGTTATCTCTTCAAGCCGAATATTGGTAAACAAGGTGGAGGTGATGCATTTACTGGAACGGGATTTACAAATTGGAAGAAAGCTGAAAGATTGGCTGATCATGCTGGAGACTATAATAGTGCTCACACCGATGCTGTGAATAAGTATAATGATTTATTGAAGCAAGAGCAATATGTTCAGACATTTTTTGACAGACAATCTGATGTAGCTCGAAAGGAATACCGGACTCGCTTGATTGCATCTATTGATTGTGTACGATTTCTTCTAGAGCAAGAACTTCCATTTCGAGGTCATGATGAATCTGAGAATTCAAGTAATCCGGGTAACTTTCTTCGGCTTTTAGAATTTCTTAGTGATCATAATGAAAGTATTAAAGCGGTTACTTTGGTGAATGCTCCTAAAAATATGAAATTGACTTCGCATGATATTCAGAAAGATATTGTGAATGCATGTTCCATTGAAACTACTAATGCAATTATTAAGGAAATGGGTGATACTTTTTTTTCTATTTTGATTGATGAATCTCGTGACATATCTTCAAAAGAGCAAATGGCTATTGTGTTTCGTTATATGAATAAGAAAGGACATGTAATTGAACGGTTTATAGCTGTTAAACATGTTACTAGTACCACTTCTCTCTCATTGAAGAAAGCTCTTGATGACTTACTTTCTTTGCATGGATTGAGTATGTCTAGAGTGCGTGCACAGGGTTATGATGAGGCTAGTAATATGCAAGGAGAATTGAATGGTCTTAAAATGCTCATTTTGAGGGAGAATAAATGTGCATACTTTATTCATTGTTTTGCACATCAACTGCAGTTGGCGATTGTGGCTATGGCAAAAAAACATGATGAGATAAATTCATTTTTTAATATGGTTGCTAATGTGGTTAATATTGTTGGGACATCACCAAAACGACGTGATATTCTTCGAGAAAAACATTATGATTTCATTATTGAAAAATTAGATAATGGTGAACTTTCAAGCGGACAAGGCCAAAATCAAGAGAGTAATTTGAAGCGTTTTGGTGATACACGTTGGGGCTCACATTATGGTACGTTATTGAGTATAATCTCTTTGTTTCCATCCTTAATTGATTTGTTTGAAGTGGTTGCAAAAGATGTGTCAAACTCTAGTGAGCAAAGATTTCAATCGAAATATTTGTTAGAGTTCATGTCCTCATTTGATTTTCTATTTAGTCTATTTTTGATGAAAGAGATACTTGGCTTGACAAATGAATTGTCACAAGCACTACAAAGGAAAGATCAAGATATTTTGAATGCAATGAAATTAGTTGAAGTGTGTAAGCAGAAATTGCAAGTGATGAGGGATAGTGGATGGGATTCTTTGTTTGCTCAAGTCTCTTCTTTTTGTCACGATTATCTTATTGATGTTCCAAGCATGGATGATATGTTCATTCCATGGGGTAGATCACAACGCAAAGCTCCCAAGGTCACAAACATGCATCACTACAAAGTTGAGCTATTATATACTGTTTTGGATATGCAACTTCAACAATTAAACAATCGTTTCAATGAGGCAAACACCGAATTGCTACTTTGTTTGGCATGTTTAAGTCCAAATGACTCATTTGCTTCTTTTGACAAACAAAAGTTAGTGAATTTTGCTAAATTTTATCCGAAAGAATTTACTCCGGTAGAACTTTTGGCACTTGAAGTTCAACTTCAAACTTATATTATTGATATGCAATCTAGCATTGAGTTTTTAGGACTGAAAGGAATTGATGAGCTTGCTGTAAAAATGGTTGAGACTGGAAAGGATAAAGTGTATCCTTTAGTTTATTTGTTGTTGACACTAGCATTGATTCTTCCAGTTGCCACTGCCACTGTAGAGAGAGCATTTTCTGCAATGAACATCGTGAAGACTCGTTTGCGTAATCGAATGAGAGATCAGTGGTTGAATGATAGTTTAGTTGTGTACATTGAAAAAGATGTGTTCAAAAGTATTGATAACGAAGCTATGTGCAACGTTTTCAAAATATGAAACCGCGTTAAGGACAATTGTAAAATTTTTAATTATTATGACTGGATATGAATATTTTAGATTTTTGTTTACTTATCAGTATTACTATTGTTATTATTTTTTTATAATTTATTATATTTGAATCAAGCCCCCGGTGAATAAAATCTTTGGCTCTGCCACTGATTAGGACCAGGCAGCAAAGATAGGGTTAGTCAGGAGGAACAATGATGGCGGTAGATATAAGGCAGTTAAGATAATGTAGTGAAAATGGTAGAGGGAAACAGAGACAGAAGTAGGGTAGGACAGTGCTTGGTAGTATAATGCGGGGATCAAAAAACAGAAGCAGGGATGTAGTTAACGAAGATGCATGGAGAAGTTGTAATGATGGGGTGAAGACGCTGTATGAAGCAAAAAGGAAACAAGGAAGATGATGGCCTGGTGATAAGGTGGTAGTGTAGAGAATGAAGAATGATGAAGATGCTACGATGCTAGTGGAAAAGGGAGGAAGATAGTTTTGGTATAGGTTGGAAGATGGTAAACAGAAAGGTAGGAAGCTGAGAATGGCGATGTAGTTGAGTAGGAGGAATTTAGAGAAGGATAATGAAGAAGGTTTGATTTGATGACCATAGACAACGTTAAAGATATAGGAATGTTGAGCTGGAAGTTTTCTCTTCTTTTTATTCTTAATATGTGATTATTTATAAGCATGGACTTAGCAATTTAATATAACTAACATTCTGTTAGTTTTATTTTTTTTTTCAATTTATCTCCCCTTTATATCCTAATAATTCTAACCTATTAATTATCCTAAAATTAATTAAACAATCCTATTCTAATTCTAATCTAATGCCAATTCTCAAATAATAATAATAATAATAATAATAATAATAATAATAATAATAATAATAATAATAATAGCCTAATAATTATTCTAAAATAAATTAAATAATTCTATCTTAAAAACCTTAATCTAATAATAATTCTTATCCAATAATTCTCCTAAATTAATTAATTAATTAATTAATAATAATAATAATATTATTATTATTTCTAATCCTACTGTTAATCAAATAATCAATTAAATTATCCTAATTTGTTAAATTTAATTAATTAAAAATACAAGGTTATTTAATCAAACAAGTTAGTTAATTATATTTTACAAATTAAGACTTCGAACAAAGTAAGGTGTCATACAAATAATATTAATTAAGCTCCAACCACTACAAAAGGTTAGGAAAAAAACGAACAACAACATAACGACAAAACAAAAGGATTCTTACAAATCCTTAAAAAATAAAAAAAAAAGTAAAAAAAGTTTAATTCCCAAAAACAAACGATTGAGCAACAAGTCACAAATAACACTAACCCACATTGTGCATGAAATGAAACAAAAGGTGAAGCAGAAGACAAGAAAATGAAAAAAATATGGGCATAAGCTTGATCATCTATTAGCTTGCCTATAGTCTATAGATTGGTCTTAGTGGTTGCCTTGCGTCCATCCTCTCACCACAATGTTGCCAACTCAACATTGTCTATATTAGTAGCTTGTCCACCTCAGAGTAGCTCGTTCATTTTAATATTCACCTAGTCACAACCTCAATGCTTGTTCACCCATCTTTAACGTTCACTTGATCACCCACTCTAAAGCCACAATCTTGCCAGCTCAACTTTGCCCATGTTAGGTTTCATGGGATATTAATATAAGAGTCACTAAATTGATTAATAATGTTACTAGTGATTAGAAATTTAATTTGATGTAAAGAATGCCTCAAGAGGAAGAAGCCACACAGATCCTCTCCATTCCACTCTCTTGCCATGAAGTTCCTAATGTTCTAGCATGGAAATATTTCAAAGATGGATAATATTTAGTTAAGAGCGGTTATCATTTACTAACTGAAGTAGAAGGTATTGAGGATGCTACTGATTATGAAATAGTATGGCAAAAGCTCTAGAAAGTTCAGGTTCCTATGAAGATTCTTCTTGTGGAGAGTTATGCACGGAAAATTCCCAATCCTTGCAAATCTGGCTCAACATAGGATAGTGACTAATCCAAATTGTAACAATGTGGTGAGGATTGCGAAACTATAATACATGCATTATATCAATGTTCTCATGCAATTGGAGTATGGAATGGTATTCCACTTCACCAAAATTTGACAGAGACCACTACTGCATGTTGGCTTTCATCTTTAATGTATACTTTAAATGAAAAACAAATGCAACTCTTTGCCATAACTACTTGGACAATATGGAAAAGATATAAATGAAGCCATCTTTACTGCTACTCACAGAAGTTCACAAAAATCATGTTTACTGATTCAAAATTAAGTGAATGAGTATAATTTGACAAACACTTGGATCATCATTTAGTGTATTAGCTAGCATGAGGATAAGTGGACAGCACCAAAACTAGGTCATTATAAGATCAACTTTGATGCAGCTACTGATTTTAGGACTAAATGTGGAGGAATTGGAGTCGTGGTAAGGGATTTTGAAGGTCGGTTTATGGCAGCTTATGCAATTCAAATCCCATGGAAGTATGAAGCATTGGCCGTGAAATCCATATATGGCAGTAGTTAAAGCCTTTTTATTTGCAAAGGAAATGAGGTTCAGAAAGATCACACTAGAAGGGGATGCCTTAAGTGTCATACGGAATTAAATTTGCCAAAAGAGACTTGTCTTCCACAGGCTCCTAATAGATGAGGCTAAACTCATATCTGTTGAGTTTGAGAGTTATGAATTTTTACATGTGAGAAGAAATGGTAATACAGTAGCTAATGTTTTTGCTAAATATGGTTTAGAATGTATGGAAACAAGAACATGGATCAAAGAAAATCCTCCTATTATCAAAAATGTTGATGTGGACTAGGTCAATTATTACTGGGCTTTTCTATAAATCAAGTTGAAGACCATTAAGCCAAATGATAATATAAACCCAAGAGGAAAGAGGACTCAGAAGGCCCCTAAATGATCCACTGGGTTATTATTTAAGCTATGGGGCTTAAAGGTAATTACGCGCATAATAACTCCTATAAATAGGTCACAGGTATCATTCTTAAACCCTAAGCTCTATTTGCCTACTGGAAACCCTGTCAAAACCCTGTCTGACTTAAGCATCGGAGTGCGCGCGCAGGGGAAAACCCCTGCGCCCCTCTGACTTTTCCTATTTCGCAGATTTGTTGGAGACAAACTAACGCGAAGATCGAGGATTTGACGTCAGCAACTTTTTATTGTTGTTTTTGGCAACAACAATTGGCGCCGTCTGTGGAACAAACAAAAAAGCCATAACAAAAGATGGTGAAAAAAACGATCTACGGAAGACAGGGTATGTAGGCTGCGGCAGGATGCACAAATTATGCGATAAAGTCTGAGGCGAAAGACTAACTCTCACGCCGACAAGCTAGGCGAGAGATACATTTGGGCGAGAGACCCTCTCGCCCAAATGCATATTAGGCGAGAGAGCCTCTCGCATAATACGTGTCGCTCAACAAGTTGGTTTTCTCAGGAGAAGAAGTCTGAGACCCCCAGTTCGCATGGGCGAGACCTATCTCTCGCGCAGACAAGTCCTTTGGCGAGAGAATCCCTTGTTGCATTGGGCGAGAGCTATCTCTCGCGCAGACAAGTCCTTATGGCGAGAGACCCCCAGTTTGCATATGCGAGTGCTATCTCTCGTGCACACAAGTCCTTTGGCGAGAGACCCCCCAGTTTTCATGGGCGAGAGCTATCTCTCGCGCAGACAAGTCCTTTTGGCGAGAGACCCCCAGTTTGCATATGCGATAGTTATCTCTCGCGCACACAAGTCCTTTGGCGAGAGACCCCCCAGTTTTCATGGGCGAGAGCTATCTCTCGCGCAGACAAGTCCTTTTGGCGAGAGACTCCCTTGTTGCATTGGGCGAGATCTATCTCTCGCGCAAACAAGTCCTTATGGCGAGAGACCCCCAGTTTGCATATGCGAGAGCTATCTCTCGCGCACACAAGTCCTTTGGCGAGAGACCCCCCAGTTTTCATGGGCGAGAGCATCTCTCGCGAAAGACAGTCCTTGGTGAGAGATTCCCCTGTTGCATTGGGCGAGAGCTATCTCTCGCGTGCTGAAAAAGTGCTTTGGCGACAGTCTTTGGCGAGAGCACCCCTGTACGTGAAATGCTTTTGGTGAGAACACCTCCCGTACGCGACATGCTTTGGCAAGGACACCCTTGTAGGCGTAATGCTTTTGGCAAGAACACCTCTCGTACGCGACATGCTTTGGCAAGGACACCCTTGTAGGCGTAATGCTTTTGGCGAGAGCGCCTCTCGCGCGAGACATGCTTTTGGCTAGAAGACCTCACTCTCGCGACAGACAGGTCATGGCGAGAGGCGAGAGACTGCATGGGCGAGAGGCGAGCTCTCGCCACCCGGCAGGCGTTAAGCGAAAGAGCCCATCTCTGGCGACAGGAAATTCGAAGCAAAGTTGATAGACCATTTGACGAGAGGGTGTCTATCGCACCCGACAAGCATGGCGAGAGCTAGGCTTTCGCACATAACACCTTGGTGAGAGACCTGCATGGGCGAGAGGCGAGAGACACCTCCTATCACCTGGGCGAGAAGCCCGAAGAAAGGTCTTGGCGAGAGACACCTCCAATGTTAACCTGGGCGAGAAGCCCGGAGAAAGGTCTTGGCGAGAGACCTCTTTCTGCTACGACGGGCGAACAGGATTGGGCGAGAGGTGTGGATCTCGCGTGCGATAGGTTCTGGCGAGGAAGCCTCCCGCCTGTGAGACAGACCTTGGCGAGAGACCTCTTTCTGCTACAACGGGCGAACAGACTTGGGCAAGAGGTGTGGATCTCAAGTGCGATAGGTGCTGGCGAGGAAGCCTCCCGCCCGCGAGACAGACCTTGGCGAGAGACCTCTTTCTGCTACCACGGGCGAACAGACTTGGGCGAGAGGTGTGGATCTCGTGTGCGATAGGTGCTGGTGAGGAAGCCTCTTGCCTACGACAAAGCAATGCTTACGAGTATAGTGTCATGTGGCGAGCACAAGACCACTGGCACTTTTGACGATTGAATGGCATACGACGATTACATGACCAACGCCACAGCCCAGCCTTCACAGCAAGGCTCGACTGGTAAAGCACGCACTATGGCAAAAGTGTGCACACAACGCTAGATGAGCTCACCCAGGAAAGGAAAGAGCGAGACGAAGAACTAAGAACAAGCGAGAATAAGTCCAGGAGAGCTCTATTGGGCGGTCCCCAACTAAAGACCTCAGGTAACACGCTAGAACTTAAAATGCACCCTCGTGTTCGCCCAGATGTGCAAGAGCATAGATGAGCGGCGAAAACCGGATAGGACACAAAAGGTCAGACGAGCTAGTGGCCACCACGAGAGTACGGTTGTGAATAATGAGTAAGAATACAGCCATCCTAAGACCCATGCAAGCAAGCACTTATCAACCGACATAGGAACTCACCTAGGAGAGAGAACTCTATAGGCGAGCCATTCAGAGTGACCGAAGCGAGAAAAGATTAGGCAACTCTGCACACCATCAAACACAACGCTCGAGAAAAAGTTCATCTCTGAACAGGAATGACAACACTATTTCAAAGAAGAACTCGGGGAGCTATATAGTGTAAAGGCAATAATCTCTGGCGGCAGAATACAAGAAGTGGGCTACAACCCTGCCTATCGCCCAAAAGTTCCCTGGTGATTTAGTACGCGGAATGGGCAGAGCCCAACCTGTTGCCTGAAAGATCTCTGGCGGCAGAGTACAAGAAGTGGGCGACAGCAGTGTTTTCAATTCGGCGAGCATAGGCACGCACATGACAAATTTTGGCGACAAGGTTCCAAGTGGCAGACTCTTTCTGCGAGAGGTGGCTCACGCGTGTGATAGCCAAAGTGGCTAGAAAGGTGGACCACTATTGAAGATCTCACAAAGATGCCACTCTTTTGAATATTCAGTTGCATGCAAGACGTTATGTGACAGAACAATCTGTCGCTCGAAAGGTGCTTGCTACACTGCAAATTTGCGCGACTACAAGCATGCAACAGGCACTCTGTCCCAAGCTAGCTCAAGGTCACGCGACAGAGTAATTTGCACCACTATAGGCATGTGACACGACTAGAACATGGGCAACCTTATCTTCTTCGTTGTGAAATTGAACTTCAAAGCCAAGAAGAGTGACAGGCCATGAGCTAGACAAGAGCTCTCGTGCGTAGCAAGCCTTTAGCAAGACATGGTCTCCCGCATGCGACAGACCTGGGGAGACAGGGGAGCTCCCACGAGTGACAGGCCTTGGATGAGATAGGGGCTCTCGCATGCGATAAGCTCCCTACTTTGATAAAATGACAGCGAAGAAAATTAGGTGGACACAGCACCCATACGCAAAATTCCCCCGTTAGCACAATGCAGGCGAGCACATTTAAATTTGGCGATCCAAGCACACGCCCAAGTGTGGGATTTGAGCGGAACGATCTAGAATCTTCTAGACCTAGTCCGACCGAGTGTCCAAAAGCTTCCTTCGACCCGAGAACTGCTCTAGCAATCTAGAAGTGGCTTAAGAGCCACACACTTGGATTATTGATAACCACACATGTGAAAGAGGGTTTATCTATGTAAAGAGTGTGTCGGCTTAATGAGTCCTTTAAGCAAGACAAGGATGTGTCGGCTCAAGGTGTCAAGATCAAGGATGTGTCTCCTTTGTAAGCCCCTATACATAGCATTCTGAAGTATCAATACAAGTGAGTGCTTGGCACAACGGAAATTGCAAACACACTCAAGTAGGGACATAAGGGTGGTAACCAGATCTGAGGTACTCTCAAACGATGTTTTCAATTTTCTTGTTCACTCTAACAATTGTGATTGAATTAGGCAGGTGTCCGAGGTAGGCACTAGCCACTGTCGTGAAAGGCAGCAAGCCAGGAAGAGCTTGGTTCAATCGAAAACAACTTGTGGTAAGCTCGTGAAGATAGATTGCTGGTACCGAGGCGCGACTTAGTGCACAATCCATGGTTGGCAGCAAAACATCACAGCACTCGTACCTTACAGATTTTTCAAAGACAAAGACTTGGAATGGTATTGGTGGTAAACATTTACTATTATTGTTTTAACATTTGCTGCAATTATTCCACTTAATTGAAAATACTACATTATGAAACGAAAGGCCAGTTATTTTTATCTGTACTATGATAATCCTCCATGTTTGATAGACATGTTGCAGGAATAGAAGAAGACGCGAGACGGGCAAATTCGAAAATCCCTATGCGAAAAGTGTGCAAGATAGGCAAATGAAAAGTCCCTAAGCACAAAAGCGTGCGAGATGGGCAAACCAAAAGCCTGAAGCGAAAAATTCGCGAGACGGGCAAAAATAAGACCCTAAGCGAGAAGATACAAGACGAGCAAAACAAAAAGTCCCTAAGCATAAAAGGGTGCGAGACGGGCAAAAATATCTCTAAACGAGGTACGTTACAATTTTATCATATTACATTTAACGCATTATGTTGGCATCTCGGATATAAACGATATTATATTCTAACAAGTCCTTAAGCGGATAGTACGCAAGTCCTTAAGCGGATAGTATGCAAGACAGGACCAATACTCCAGTAAAAGTTCTTCTTTGGACACAAAAAGTTGCAAAGAAAAACTTGGGGAGCACAAAGTATGCAGGCTGTGAGGTATGGTACGAGGTACGTTACAATTTTTTCATTGGATATCTACTACAATTGATTGACAAAGTGCATGCAAACGTTTTATATTGGCATTCCGGATATAAGAGTGATGTTATATCCTTATCAATTCTATAAAGTCCCTAAGCACAAAATGGTGCGAGACGGGCAAATTCGAAAATCCCTATGCGAAAAGTGTGCGAGATGGGTAAATAAAAAGTCCCTAAGCACAAAAGCGTGCGAGATGGGCAAACCAAAAGCCTGAAGCGAAAAATGTGCGATGTAGGCTACGCATTTACTTGAAGCAAAAAAGTGTGCGATGTAAGTCCTGCATGACATGCTTGAGCTTGAAGTAGTAATTGAGCTGTCACGACCCGAAGGCCGTGACGTACGCTTATCACTCCATTCACTATTTACCAAATTTATCAATTTTACGAACTAACTTTTTCTTTTCACTTTAGGGTTTGTATTCGGTGTCATTGTCCTCTCTCAACTACTCTCGTATCCTTCATTTAATATACATCCGTTGTTTAATTTACCATTTGAACTTACGTAATACTCTCATTTAATATTAGACTAATAAAAGAAAAACGTCGAAAACTCCCCCTTATATAAAATCGACTTTCCCCAGTTCAATAACCTGCAAAAATCTCAACTATTTCCAGCCACATATCTCAACCCAGAATTCTCAGTTCATTCAACTAGATCCAATACATACTTCCCAAGTCAACAAATAGATATAAGAGATAGTTTACAGTTCAAAATCACTACAATTCATTTCTCGGATCGTGCTCGATAATCATAAAGCCTATAATAATCTAGAACGATCCTAAGTTGCATCCCAAAAGCAATCCCATAAGCATGTACTGTGCAAACTTAACATGTCATACATGGATAACAAAATAAACGATATTATACCTCAAGTGCAACAAAAACAGCACTCGGAGGATTCGGACCGATATAGCTACTCAAAGTATGTCCCCGAGGCTTCGCACCCAAACTCCAAGTGGGAGCCTAACTGGTATGATCTGCGATATTATTAATAAGGGGTGAGCAAAACCACGGCTCAGTAAGTAGCTTAAGTAAATGCATGCTAGACTCATGTCGTTCTATATGCACGTGTGGAAAACAATACCGAAGTAATAAGCGAACTCGATATTTAATGCATGATCATAAACCAAACACTTCTTTATGCATTTCTGTTATAGAACGCTTTCAATATGCACTTAATTAAAACAAAACTTACTACACAATTCATTTAAATGAGTTCGCTATGCCTTCGGTTGGATTCAGTATGTTGTGCATTTCAAATAAACTATCGGTATAATTCGATAAGTTAATCGGTAATTACTTTGATAAAATAATCAATAAGCATTCGATAACGATCAATAAGTATTGCAATCATTTCGATCCATATAGATTTTCAAGAACACATTAGTCATAAATCAAGAAAATCGATAACGATTAGGCATATTGCCTCAGTTCACTAAAAGCAGTATTAGAAATGGAACAATGGTAAGTAGAGATTAGGCAATGATCCTCAATCAATCAATCAATCGATATCCATCCTAGCTAGCGATGGAATGGTGTTGCAAGCAACACTAAATCTATGGCCATAGAACGATAGCCAGTCTCGCTGATCAGTCGAGAGCTGGAACTTGCCTGCTGGTTTTCCAGACAAGTATCAATTTACCTAAAGCACTAGGCTCGATAGGTACAATACGATAGTCTAAAGCACAAAGCTCAATAGACGGGCAATAAGGCCTAGAGCTATGCTCGATAGGCTAGAAGTGACCCGAAGGTCGTAGGACATGCCTGCACTCAAAAGCAATTTGAAATCAATTTCCTTGTGTAGCGCTCGGCTTCCACGGATTCCAAGTCAGTATTAAATCAGTTTTGAGTTCGAAATATAAAGGACTTTCGATTTATTTCAAATGTTGGTTCAAACCGAGACTTTGCAAATATAACATATGATGCAAGTCGTTAAAGCATAAACATTACGCAATTGAACTCAAAACATGTTATACGTAAATGCATGTATGCATCGGTTTATTTCACTTAACCTGTACGCTTGGTTGGTTACAACACTCAAAGCAGAAAATAAGTTTCGATCCAGCCCAAGCATAAACGAATTTATAAAATTAAACCATTCCTACGAGATGGTGCTAACAAGCTTTACTTAACCCACTTACCTCGAGGCTTAAAATTTTCCTTCTCGTGCCTCTGAGTCCGTACTCAAGTCCCTGCACCGCTCCGATTCACTACACAAAATCATTGGCATATTCAATAATTCTTCGTCATTAGACTTAATCGTGCACCAAAACAAGTGTCTTAGAACCACCATTCATTTCAGCTTACTACTAAGTCCAAAATCGACTCCTTATCGTCTTTCGAGATATACCGATAAGTTCTAATCCTTATTCATATATATTTAAAATATATGTATACCTATACACACATATATTTGCTTATATATATGTATATTCCAATATGTCTCTATATGCTCATCCTATTCTTTTTCCATATAATTATTCGTTCTATATGTATACATGTATGTATATGTGCATATATATTTTATATATGTATATATTATCGTATTGGTATACATGTATATCGATCCTTCATAACCTAGATATTTTTATTTGAATTCTCACACCAAGTTTCATTCCCCAAATTCTTATTTAATAACACATGGATATTAGTAAGTATGCAATATATTCAGATTGCATTAAAGTAAAATCATTTAAATTAGAACCTATGTTGTTCCTCCTCTTAGAGTTCATAATACAAGTATAAGATCTATTTATACATATATGTATTTAATTAAATATATACATACATGCAAGTATATGATCGTAATTTATCCTTTACCATCATGTTCATGGAATATATGTATATATATACCCATATTTGTATATAGTTCATCCTTATCCATGCTTATGTATTTACATTCATGTAAATATTGTCCCACCATCTTATAACCAAATTCAAGCATCCCATGACATTAACTACATTTATGCAATTTACTTACATATTCTTTCTTTGAACATTTTCAAGGTAACCATTTCAAGGTATGATAACATGAAGCTCTACTCATGAAAATTTTCCATTATACAATTAAAAATCAATTTAACCAACATCCATGCACATTCCTACCTTTAAGCCTCTTATATGAGAGATTCTCAAACTTTCTTCTCCAAGGATTTCCTACAACCAACATCATCATCTCAATTAACATATGAAATTATATTATATACTTTTGCTCAAACAAAGAGGAAGAACTCTTACCCTAAACACCCTTGTTTGTCAATCCTTCTTTTATCAATTTTTCTGCAATATTCTCAACCCTTACAACAGTGTGTTCACCTCTGTTTGAACCACCAACTCAGTCCCAAACTAAGCCCTCTAGCACCTCATTCTTAGCCTTGATCATCGTCATGTCTAGCAACCAAGAAACCTCCAGAAATCTTTGCTTTAGGAGCTCACGGCCTAGCTAGCCAAGCTGTCTCAAGCATTACGGTTTTAGCTCTCAAATACCATAGCCTTTAGCCTTGAACAGTAGGAATCACAGCTCCTTTAAAGCCCTATAAATGGTCATCGATCCAGTTTCATTTATTCTCTGTTTCATGCAACAAAATGGCCACCAAAATCTGCTCACCATTAGTCTTGCCGAAAACTTCTGTTGACAGCCCCAATACAGACCTAATATTCACGTCCAAAAGCCCTTATAAATTGCTTGAACAATGCAGCAAAATTCCACCCTCAATACCGTCCCTTTTCCTTTGTTAGATTTGCCTCAACAGCCACCATTTACCTCTGTCACACGTTCACTGTTATGGCCTCCTGAAAATCAAGTTTTTCAGTCTTCAAACCAGTCACAAAACCTAACCTAACAATAGCCTTAACTAGCATCTAAAGTCCACATAAATTTCCTTTTAGCTTACTGACCTTGTTGATCAACCAATATCACTTTGCCGTTGCAATTCTTTCCTTCTTTCTCTTTTTTGTTTGCTGCAGTAATCTTTTTCTTCTCCAGTTCGTTTCTTTCTCTCCTTCACTACGCTTCTCCTCTGTGTCTGGCCGAGACCCCTTCTTCTTTCTCTTCTTTCTTTTTCTCCTTCCTTTCCAGCTGAGATCCCTCTTTTCTTTCTTCCTTTCCTTCCTTTTCTTTGGCCGGTGTCCTTTTGTTTCGTTTTGGTTGTAGCTTTGTCCTCCTTAAACCTTTCTTTTATTTTGTTTTTCTCTCCTTTACCCGATCCTAACTTTAGCTTTTGTCTCCTTCTCTTTTCCATCACGTTTTCAATCAAATAAATCTATTTGTTTATTAATATTTTCTGTGTTTATTATTAATATATTTTATATTTTGTTTTTCTTTTGAACCTACTCCCATTAACCGTGGGAGCAGGTAAGGGGGGTCGGGTGGCTTCCCTGGGAAGCCAATCCCGATCCTCTCTTATTTACTTTTTTTTTTAAATTCCATACATATATAAATTTTAACTTTTACCTCCATATATATATATATTATTTCAGTTTATTTTCTCTATTGGATTAAATATCAATGTCAATATCTATCTCTAATTTATCTATAAAATTTCTAAGTTATATTAGCATTAATCACCTATTGCTAATATAACAAAAATAAAATAAAATAAAACATTCGTTTCCATTACTTGAAACAATTAGAAATACAATTTACATTTCTATACTTAGTTCCTTTGATGTATTTTATTTATTTACAAAAATGGGTACAGAATTCGTAGTCTTCACATTCTCCCCACCTTAGGAAATTTGGTCCTCCAAATTTTCCATGTCTATCTGAAAGAGGTGAGGATACTTCTCCTTCATCAAGCTCTCTAGTTCCCACGTAGCTTCCTCTGAAGAGTGATGCTGCCAAAGTACTTTCACTAGAGGAATCGTCTTCGACCTCAATATCTTATCTTTTCTATCCAAGATCTGAATAGGCCTCTCAACATAGCTCAAATCCTCCCTAATCTCCAAAGGTTCATACTCAATAACATGGGAAGGGTCCGGATGATACTTCCTGAGCATCGACACATGGAAGATATTGTGCACACTTGACAGCTCTGGTGGTAATGCTAGTCGGTATGCCACGTCACCAATTCTCTCTAGTATTTCAAATGGACCAATATACCGAGAGCTCAATTTTCCTTTCTTACCAAATCGCATTATGCCTTTAGATGGAGAGATCTTCAAAAACACTTTATCTCCAACCTGAAATTCTAAAGGTCTTCTCCGATTATCCGCATAGCTCTTCTGTCTACTTTGGGCTGTCCTCAATCTATCACATATCAACCTCACATCTTCGGATGCTTTCTCTACTAATTCTGGAGTGAATATTTTTCTTTCGCCTACCTCTTCCCAGCCAATAGGAGATCTACACTTCCGTCCATACAACGCCTCGTAGGGTGCCATCCCAATGCTAGAGTGAAAGCTATTGTTATACGCAAATTCAGCTAGTGCCAAATGATCATCCCATGAGCCTTGAAAATCCATGACACATGCCCTCAACATGTCCTCAAGAGTCTGAATTGTCCTCTCTGACTGCCCATCGGTTTGAGGATGGAAGGCTGTGCTAAAGCTCAGTTTAGTTCCCAAAGCATCTTGGAAGTGTTCCCAGAAACGGGAAGTAAACCGAGAATCTCTATCTGAAACTATGCTCACTGGGACCCCATGTAACCTTACTATTTCTTTGACATACAAATTTGCTAAGGCACTAAGTGAATCAGTAGCCTTCATAGCTAGGAAGTGAGCGGACTTCGTCAATCGGTCCACTATCACCCAAATGGCGTCATGATTCCTACGTGTCCATGGAAGCCCCATGATAAAGTCCATAGTCACGTGCTCCCATTTCCACGTAGGTATGGGTAAAGGCTTCAGTAAGCCCGCTGGCCTCTGGTGTTCAATCTTAACCTTTTGGCACACTAGACATTTGGACACAAAGGTCGCTATATCCTTCTTCATACCAGCCCACCAATACACCTTGCGTAAGTTCTGATACATCTTTGTATTACCTGGATGCATTGTGTATTTGGAGCTGTGTGCCTCCTCCAAAATTTGTTTCTTCAAGATTTCACTATCCGGAATACAAATCCTGCCCCTATATCTCAACAGCCCATCATCTCTAATCTCAAAATCGGAGTCCTGACCCGATTGCATCTTACTAGAAATCTCCACAAGTTGAGGGTCTTCTTTCTGAGCTTGTCTAATCTGATCAATAATACTAGGCTCTATCCTCAAACTAGCCATCAAACACTCACCATCGGGCTCTAGGTTGATATTCAACTCCGAAAATTTCTCCATCAAATCCCATTCTTTGACCATCATGTAGCTAATAGAACCCACACTCTTCCTACTTAATGCATTAGCTACCCGGTTTGCTTTACCTGGATGGTAGAGAATCTCGCAGTCATAGTCCTTCAATAGCTCCATCCATCGTCTCTGTCTCATGTTTAGCTCTTTCTGCGAGAATAAATACTTTAGACTCTTGTGATCCGTGTAAATCTGAAATTGTTCACCATACAAGTAGTGGCGCCATATCTTTAGTGCAAACACTACCGCCGCCAACTCTAGGTCGTGTGTGGGATAGTTCTTCTCATGGTTCTTCAATTGTCTCGAACCATAGGCCACTACTTTACCATTCTGCATTAGCACACACCCTAGACCCTGTAGAGAAGCATCACTATACACTGCAAATCCTCCGGATCCACTTGGAATAGTTAACACAGGAGCCGTAGTCAACCTTTGCTTAAGCTCTAGGAAGCTGTGCTCACACGCATCATTCCACCCAAACTTGACATCCTTGCGTGTGAGTCGAGTTAGTGGGGCAGCAAGCTTGGAAAATTCCTCTACGAATCTCCTATAGTAACCTGCGAGCCCTAAAAAGCTGCGAATCTCGGTCACTGTTTTAGGCCTCTCCCAATTCATCACGGCCTCTATCTTAACTGGATCAACTGCTACACCATCCTTTGATATCACATGCCCCAGAAAACTGATTTGTTCCAACCAAAACTCACACTTGCTGAACTTTGCATATAACTCTTTCTCTCGAAGAGTCTGAAGCACGATGTGGAGGTGGTGTTCATGCTCTTCTCGAGATCGAGAATATATTAGTATGTCATCAATGAAAACAATGACGAACTTGTCCAAATAGGGCTTAAACACTTCATTCATCAGTCCCATAAATGCTGCAGGGGCATTTGTTAAACCAAATGGCATGACCAAGAACTCATAGTGGCCATAACGAGTCCTGAAGGCTGTCTTCGATACATCCTCATTTCTAATTCTTAGCTGATGGTACCCAGACCTCAAATCAATCTTGGAAAATATCTGAGCACCCTTCAACTGATCCAACAAATCATCAATCCTAGGCAATGGATACTTATTCTTCACCGTCACTTGATTCAATTGCCTATAGTCGATACATAGCCTCAAACTACCATCCTTCTTCTTCACAAATAACACTGGAGCCCCCCAGGGAGACACACTTGGTCTTATAAAACCTTTATCTAGCAGCTCTTGCAACTGCTTTTTCAATTCTTCCAACTCAACCAAGGCCATTCGGTATGGAGGCTTTGATATCGGTTGAGTGCCTGGGAGTAGCTCTATAGCGAACTCCATCTCCCTTTCCGGAGGTAGCCCCGGTAGCTCATCCGGAAACACATAAGAGAACTCCTTGACAATTGGAATGTCGGACAGTTTCGGATGGCTTCTCTCGGCATCCTCAACAAACGCGAGATAGCCTTCATAAACAATTAATCTCATATTAGTGAGACATCAACAACAATCAAAATCATTCTATTTATCATTTCCAAGGCATAATACAAACTTTTCAGGTAGGGAGAGAGTTACAATCTTCTTATAGCAATCTACACTAGCATGATGGTTAGTTAACCAATCCATGCCTAGTATTACATCAAAGTCATACATATTCAATAATATCAAATCTACTGTTAAGCACTTATCTCCCAACTTCACTTTACATTGACGATAAACATATTCAGTTGTCTGAGATTCTTTGAAAGGAGTAGTAATATATAAGGGATAACCTAAAGGCTCTGACTCTATATGCAATCTACTAGCAAATGCAGGTGAAATGAATGAATGAGTTGCGCCTGGATCAATGAGTACGAATGCTTCTAAATCACAGATAGTAAGCTTACCCTTGATAACTGAACCAGAAGCATCAACTGTCTCCTGATCAAGTGCAAACACTCTACCTTGTACCATTGGACTCTTGCCTTTGTCTTGTGTCCTCCTTTGTTGTGGCATGGTCTGTCCCCCGGCTTGTGCCTCTGTGGCCTTCATCTGGGGGCAATCCTTGATTCTATGGCCAGTCTTGCCACACTTAAAACAAGCTCCAGTAACCACATAACAAGGTATGTTGCCATGCTTGTGTCCACAAGTGGCACATGGCTGAGATGTAGCAGTAGCAGTAGGGATAATGGCCAAGGCTCTGTTAGGAGGAGTAGCAGTAGCTGTAGGCCTAGTAGCCTGTGGTTGAGGCGCAACAAACCTCTGCCTCTTATTTTGTCCCTGTGATCTACTCGGCTCAAACCTCCTCTTCTCATCCCTCCTATCTATGAATGGTTTAGCTCTAGGAGGCTTCCTTGTCCCATACTCAGCTTGGGTAATCTCCAATTCTTGCTCAACAGTCTGAGCTTTCCTTACCACTGCCTCATACTCGGTAAGCTCAAATGGAGTGACCCTACTTCGGATGTTAGGTCTCAATCCCGAAGCAAACTTCTCTGCCTTCTTCTCATCATTAACAACATAATCCGTGTCATACTTCACTAAGGCAGTAAATCGAGTCTCATACTCATCCACCCTCATCGATCTTTGAGTGAGTTCCATAAATTCCTTCTTTTTCTGTCGTCTGGCAGCCTTAGATATATAATGGTTCATGAAGGCCTCTAAGAATCTCTCCCATGTAATAACCGGATCCTTAGCCAATAAGAACGCCTCATGGGTCTTCCACCATTTCTGCGCATCACTCCTCATCATATACACTGCTAATGAAACCCTCTCAGTGGTACTACGCCCCATATATTTGAAGAGAAACTCCATCTCCTCTATCCATTCCTCTGCCTTCGCTGGATCTTTCTCCCCCTTAAACTGTGATGGATTCATTTTCTGGAATTGACGGAGGAGTGTCATATTTCTATCCACTGGGTTCCCAACTTCAGGTACAGCGGGCGGAGGCATAACTGTCTGAGGTGCAGTTGGTATAGGTGCAGCCTGTGGCACTGTAGGAGGAGGTGGTGGAGGTGGTGCCTGTTGCAGTGGTGGTGGAGGTACAGGAGGTACAGAAGGTGGTGGCACAAGAGGTGCAGGAGGTGGTGGTGCAGCCTGATGTGCACTAGCTTGGTTAGCCACCAACTGTTGCAATAAAGCAGTCATAGTCTCATGGCTTTGTTCTATTCGGGCCATCCTCGCTTCCATACTATCTGGGGGTGGAGGAGTCGGATTTGAGGATGATGGAGGTACTGCGGATGAGGGCGGCCGTGTAATCGGATATCTTCGAGCCAACCCCCTCGGTCTACCTCCAATCCTCCTCATTGTATGTCAATCAAGAGAGAACCTATACCAAGAGCAGATCAATCTTAGTATAAGTCGGTAACAATACACTACATGCAGACATTGCACAGTACATGGGATGTAACACTAATAACGACCTCTAGGACACTGACACGTACTAGACAAATCGGGCTCTGATACCATTTAATCTGTCACGACCCGAAGGCCGTGACGTACGCTTATCACTCCATTCACTATTTACCAAATTTATCAATTTTACGAACTAACTTTTTCTTTTCACTTTAGGGTTTGTATTCGGTGTCATTGTCCTCTCTCAACTACTCTCGTATCCTTCATTTAATATACATCCGTTGTTTAATTTACCATTTGAACTTACGTAATACTCTCATTTAATATTAGACTAATAAAAGAAAAACGTCGAAAACTCCCCCTTATATAAAATCGACTTTCCCCAGCTCAATAACCTGCAAAAATCTCAACTATTTCCAGCCACATATCTCAACCCAGAATTCTCAGTTCATTCAACTAGATCCAATACATACTTCCCAAGTCAACAAATAGATATAAGAGACAGTTTACAGTTCAAAATCACTACAATTCATTTCTCGGATCGTGCTCGATAATCATAAAGCCTATAATAATCTAGAACGATCCTAAGTTGCATCCCAAAAGCAATCCCATAAGCATGTACTGTGCAAACTTAACATGTCATACATGGATAACAAAATAAACGATATTATACCTCAAGTGCAACAAAAACAGCACTCGGAGGATTCGGACCGATATAGCTACTCAAAGTATGTCCCCGAGGCTTCGCACCCAAACTCCAAGTGGGAGCCTAACTGGTATGATCTGCGATGTTATTAATAAGGGGTGAGCAAAACCACGGCTCAGTAAGTAGCTTAAGTAAATGCATGCTAGACTCATGTCGTTCTATATGCACGTGTGGAAAACAATACCGAAGTAATAAGCGAACTCGATATTTAATGCATGATCATAAGCCAAACACTTCTTTATGCATTTCTGTTATAGAACGCTTTCAATATGCACTTAATTAAAACAAAACTTACTACGCAATTCATTTAAATGAGTTCGCTATGCCTTCGGTTGGATTCAGTATGTTGTGCATTTCAAATAAACTATCGGTATAATTCGATAAGTCAATCGGTAATTACTTTGATAAAACAATCAATAAGCATTCGATAACGATCAATAAGTATTGCAATCATTTCGATCCATATAGATTTTCAAGAACACATTAGTCATAAATCAAGAAAATCGATAACGATTAGGCATATTGCCTCAGTTCACTAAAAGCAGTATTAGAAATGGAACAATGGTAAGTAGAGATTAGGCAATGATCCTCAATCAATCAATCAATTGATATCCATCCTAGCTAGCGATGGAATGGTGTTGCAAGCAACACTAAATCTATGGCCATAGAACGATATCTAGTCTCGCTGATCAGTCGAGAGCTAGAACTTGCCTGCTGGTTTTCCAGACAAGTATCAATCTACCTAGAGCACTAGGCTCGATAGGTACAATACGATAGTCTAGAGCACAAAGCTCAATAGATGGGCAATAAGGCCTAGAGCTATGCTCGATAGGCTAGAAGTGACCCGAAGGTCGTAGGACATGCCTGCACTCAAAAGCAATTTGAAATCAATTTCCTTGTGTAGCGCTCGGCTTCCACGGATTCCAAGTCAGTATTAAATCAGTTTTGAGTTCGAAATATAAAGGACTTTCGATTTATTTCAAATGTTGGTTCAAACCGAGACTTTGCAAATATAACATATGATGCAAGTCGTTAAAGCATAAACATTACGCAATTGAACTCAAAACATGTTGTACGTAAATGCATGTATGCATCGGTTTATTTCACTTAACCTGTACGCTTGGTTGGTTACAACACTCAAAGCAGAAAATAAGTTTCGATCCAGCCCAAGCATAAACGAATTTATAAAATTAAACCATTCCTACGAGATGGTGCTAACAAGCTTTACTTAACCCACTTACCTCGAGGCTTAAAATTTTCCTTCTCGTGCCTCTGAGTCCGTACTCAAGTCCCTGCACCGCTCCGATTCACTACACAAAATCATTGGCATATTCAATAATTCTTCGTCATTAGACTTAATCGTGCACCAAAACAAGTGTCTTAGAACCACCATTCATTTCAGCTTACTACTAAGTCCAAAATCGACTCCTTATCGTCTTTCGAGATATACCGATAAGTTCTAATCCTTATTCATATATATTTAAAATATATGTATACCTATACACACATATATTTGCTTATATATATGTATATTCCAATATGTCTCTATATGCTCATCCTATTCTTTTTCCATGTAATTATTCGTTCTATATGTATACATGTATGTATATGTGCATATATATTTTATATATGTATATATTACCGTATTGGTATACATGTATATCGATCCTTCATAACCTAGATATTTTTATTTGAATTCTCACACCAAGTTTCATTCCCCAAATTCTTATTTAATAACACATGGATATTAGTAAGTATGCAATATATTCAGATTGCATTAAAGTAAAATCATTTAAATTAGAACCTATGTTGTTCCTCCTCTTAGAGTTCATAATACAAGTATAAGATCTATTTATACATATATGTATTTAATTAAATATATACATACATGCAAGTATATGATCGTAATTTATCCTTTACCATCATGTTCATGGAATATATGTATATATATACCCATATTTGTATATAGTTCATCCTTATCCATGCTTATGTATTTACATTCATGTAAATATTGTCCCACCATCTTATAACCAAATTCAAGCATCCCATGACATTAACTACATTTATGCAATTTACTTACATATTCTTTCTTTGAACATTTTCAAGGTAACCATTTCAAGGTATGATAACATGAAGCTCTACTCATGAAAATTTTCCATTATACAATTAAAAATCAATTTAACCAACATCCATGCACATTCCTACCTTTAAGCCTCTTATATGAGAGATTCTCAAACTTTCTTCTCTAAGGATTTCCTACAACCAACATCATCATCTCAATTAACATATGAAATTATATTATATACTTTTGCTCAAACAAAGAGGAAGAACTCTTACCCTAAACACCCTTGTTTGTCAATCCTTCTTTTATCAATTTTTCTGCAATATTCTCAACCCTTACAACAGTGTGTTCACCTCTGTTTGAACCACCAACTCAGTCCCAAACTAAGCCCTCTAGCACCTCATTCTTAGCCTTGATCATCGTCATGTCTAGCAACCAAGAAACCTCCAGAAATCTTTGCTTTAGGAGCTCACGGCCTAGCTTGCCAAGCTGTCTCAAGCATTACGGTTTTAGCTCTCAAATACCATAGCCTTTAGCCTTGAACAGTAGGAATCACAGCTCCTTTAAAGCCCTATAAATGGTCATCGATCCAGTTTCATTTATTCTCTGTTTCATGCAACAAAATGGCCACCAAAATCTGCTCACCATTAGTCTTGCCGAAAACTTCTGTTGACAGCCCTAATACAGACCTAATATTCACGTCCAAAAGCCCTTATAAATTGCTTGAACAATGCAGCAAAATTCCACCCTCAATACCGTCCCTTTTCCTTTGTTAGATTTGCCTCAACAGCCACCATTTACCTCTGTCACACGTTCACTGTTATGGCCTCCTGAAAATCAAGTTTTTCAGTCTTCAAACCAGTCACAAAACCTAACCTAACAATAGCCTTAACTAGCATCTAAAGTCCACATAAATTTCCTTTTAGCTTACTGACCTTGTTGATCAACCAATATCACTTTGCCGTTGCAATTCTTTCCTTCTTTCTCTTTTTTGTTTGCTGCAGTAATCTTTTTCTTCTCCAGTTCGTTTCTTTCTCTCCTTCACTGCGCTTCTCCTCTGTGTCTGGCCGAGACCCCTTCTTCTTTCTCTTCTTTCTTTTTCTCCTTCCTTTCCAGCCGAGATCCCTCTTTTCTTTCTTCCTTTCCTTCCTTTTCTTTGGCCGGTGTCCTTCTGTTTCGTTTTGGTTGTAGCTTTGTCCTCCTTAAACCTTTCTTTTATTTTGTTTTTCTCTCCTTTACCCGATCCTAACTTTAGCTTTTGTCTCCTTCTCTTTTCCATCACGTTTTCAATCAAATAAATGTATTTGTTTATTAATATTTTATGTGTTTATTATTAATATATTTTATATTTTGTTTTTCTTTTGAACCTACTCCCATTAACCGTGGGAGCAGGTAAGGGGGGTCGGGTGGCTTCCCTGGGAAGCCAATCCCGATCCTCTCTTATTTACTTTTTTTTTTAAACTCCATACATATATAAATTTTAACTTTTACCTCCATATATATATATATATATTATTTCAGTTTATTTTCTCTATTGGATTAAATATCAATGTCAATATCTATCTCTAATTTATCTATAAAATTTCTAAGTTATATTAGCATTAATCACCTATTGCTAATATAACAAAAATAAAATAAAATAAAACATTCGTTTCCATTACTTGAAACAATTAGAAATACAATTTACATTTCTATACTTAGTTCCTTTGATGTATTTTATTTATTTACAAAAATGGGTACAGAATTCGTAGTCTTCACATGAGCGACATAAGCCCCATATGTAAAAATACTGGAAGCGAAAAAGTGCACAAGGAAAGCCTGATTATTACGTGAGACTAATACAAGGTAAATGTATAGTTGCTTCGGTAGATAAGTTTAAAAATGGGCTGATCAGTTTGTAAAAGACTAAGCTCTTTCACAAAAAACTGGGGAGCACTTTAGATTAACTTCTGCCTAAAAAAGGAGCATCGATACTAACAGGCACCCAAGCATCTACGCCCTGAGGTGCTATAATTATCTAAATCATCTTCGTCCAAGCCTGTGAGAACCCCGACCATCTCGGGTCAACGAAAAGGCTCTTAAGGGCTGGTAAGATCAGATAGATCTTTATAAATGCCTATTCTCAGAAAATGTTCCAAATCCTCAGCATCAAGATCAAGCTTCAACCAATCTGGAGTATGCCAAGCACAAACCGCATCTGATGAAACCAAAAGGCTTTGGTGGCTAAGACCTTGAATTTGAAAAGAAGGGTGGTATATTCCACTGGAGAAACATTTAGCTCAGAGAAGAAAAATGTATCCCGGTAGTGTTCTAAAAAGACACTTTGACAAAAAAAATGATGACACGAAGTCGTTTCTGCTACGAATAATAATGAAGTTCACTAGTTAAGCCCTCAAGTGAAGATGAAAAGATTCTTGGAAGAGGGCAACAAGAGAATTTGAAAAGCCCATTCTTTATATACTCTTTCACAATGTAAACCTTGTAAAAGAGTGGGGAGCAATTGATGTGGACTAGGTCAATTATTACTGGGCTTTTCTATAAATCAAGTTGAAGACCATTAAGCCAAATGATAATATAAACCCAAGAGGAAAGAGGACTCAGAAGGCCCATAAATGATCCATTGGGTTATTATTTAAGCTATGGGGCTTAAAGGTAATTACGCGCATAATAACTCCTATAAATAGGTCACATGTATCATTCTTAAACCCTAAGCTCTATTTGCCTATTGGAAACCCTGTCAAAACCCTGTCTGACTTAAGCATCGGAGTGCGCGCGCAGGGGAAAACCCCTGCGCCCCTCTGACTTTTCCTATTTCGCAGATTTGTTGGAGACAGACTAACGCGAAGATCGAGGATTTGACGTCAGCAACTTTTTATTGTTGTTTTTGGCAACAACAAATGTATTAACTATTGATGTATTGTTTATGAATGTATAAAATATCATTTAAATCTCTTTAAAAAGAAGAAATTTTTGTTTTAAAATTCATAAAACAGATAAAAATAACGTAACTAATTGTGATTCATTGACAAATTTACGGAAATTATACATTAAGGGTGTGCTTGGTAGAGCGAAAAAGTGGAAGGATGAAAAAGGGTATGTGAAAAAGTGGGAAGAAAATGGTTTTTGATGGTGTTTGGTAGGAATGAAAAGTATAAAGAAAGAAAATAGAAAAAATTGTTATTTTATTTCGTTATTAACAAAACCAAATCACTCCAAATTAAAAAGATTAGTTGAGAGAAAATGAGTGTGGTGTGAGTCAAATATATATAATTACAACATTATCATTTACTTTTTTAATTTTATTTTTTATCATAGCTCATTAATGCTATAATGATAAATTAATATAATTTTTTTTTCATTTTTCAACTCTACCAAACAATGAAAAAAAAGAAAATTATATTTTCTTTTACATTTTTCATCCTTTTTAAGCATACTTAAAAAATTAATGTTTTTCATTTCTTAATTTTTTTTGTTCATATTTCTTTCCACCCTGCAGGCAAAACATAAGTTAATTAATGGAACATCAAATATAAATCCAATTATTTATGTATTTTTTTAAAATTAAAAATTGTTTTTTTTTTTGTTGGTTTTGCATCACGAGAAAGGAAGCAAAATCACTTCCCGCCCTCAAGGTGCAGCAATGTCACTGAAAAAACAACTGTTTTCGATCTCCAAATCTCATATCTAGAGAAAAATGGTGCGAGCCTCCTCTTCAAAGAAGCCACCCATTGCAGAAACCCCGGAAGCCTCAGAGCGGAAAAGACTGAAGAAATTGGCTTTGAAGAACAACTTACTTTCTGAGACACCGGCCGCGCCTAAATCTTACATTCCCCTCAGCCCATCGAAGCAAGTAATAAAGCACCATGGCAAGGATATTCTCAGGAAATCTCAAAGAAAAAACCGTTTCCTTTTCTCTTTCCCTGGCCTCCTTGCTCCCATTTCTGGTGGCAAGATCGGCGAGCTCAAGAATTTGGGCTCCAAAAACCCTATCCTCTACCTTGATTTCCCTCAGGTTTTGAAATTTTAATTCCAAAAGCATTTTTTCACTTGTGTAGGGTTTTCATAAATCTAATATTGGTAATTTGTTTGGGTTTTTAGGGTCAAATGAAGTTGTTTGGAACAATTGTGTATCCGAAAAATAGGTATTTGAGTTTGCTATTCTCTCGTGGTGGAAAGAACGTTATGTGTGAGGATTGTTTTGACAACATGGTTCGTTCTTTTCTTTTTATTTTTTACGAGAATTTATTATTAGTTTCTGTTCTTGGGGATTATTGATAAATCAGTTTTTGTACCAAGTCCTTAATTGCTGTTTCTTTTTTTTTTTATTTCTTTAATTTTTTTTTCATATATTGAGATGAATTGGGTTTAGATATGCAACGGAAGGTAACTCTTTCTCTTTTCCATAAGCATTACGTCTTCATATTTCGATGTTAGAACTTGGGAGATGAGAACTTCAGGTTGAAACTCCCTGACGTTTTACTATTACAGTGTTGATTGGGATATCATAAAATATTGATGTTAAGGATGAGTTGTGGCATATTGTAAGTTTTGGGTTCGAATCCAAGCACCCTATCCCCGGTTATTTAATATTCCTCTTGTAACCAAAAAAAAAATATTGATGTTGTAAGTATGCGGATGCTTTAATTATTAGGTTGGAGCCTTGAAGGGGCAAATGCTAAGATTCTCTGACAGTACATATAGATAAATTCAACAATTATCCCCCTAGGGTGAATAATATTTGGTACACTTGAGGAAAATGCAATTTCTAACAAGTTGTTTTTTTCTGGTTGGATATTACTTTTAGTTTTTCATTTTCATGGGCTTTGCCAGATGACAAAAGAAAACTGGGTTATGTTTCTTTTATTTTCTTGTCTAAATGTTTACTAGTTAGAGTAGAATATATGCTCTAATTTCATGCACCTATAAACTATAGCTTCCTGCTTTCCTTGGTTGAGTGCTCAGCTGTGATCCCTGGATGCTGTCAGGCCCAATATGTTAATATTGTCTTCCATATTAAAGTTTCAGGCCTTTTAAGTTCGACAATATATGATTCTTATTTAGCCTCACGTGTCATCTTAGGTTTGAAACACTTATGTTCATTACTTATTATTTCTTTGTATTTTCATGCTAAAATTGATCCTTGGTCTTTTCTCAACTATGGCTTTTGGAGCATATTTCATGTTTTATAAATCATCACTAGAATATAATGTTTCCAGATTGTGTTCTCTGACGCATGGTGGATTGGAAAAAAAGATGAGAACCCAGAAGAAGCAAGACTTGATTTTCCAAAGGAATTGTGTGAGGTTGGTTTCTTTTTGTAATAGTATCTGATGTTCTAATGCTTATTTTACTCTACTGTGTTTTTTTTTGTCTTGCTGATAAGCTTCCTTATTAATATTCATCACAGTTCATTGCTGGTTTCAGGGACAGCAGATGGACTGTGACTTTAAAGGTGGTGCTGGGGTGGCATCCGTTAACAAGCAAGGCATTCCTAGAACAGAAACAAAACAGGTTGAAGTAGAGTCCCTTGATACTGAGTCTGAAGATGCTTTATCAGATGATGACAACAACTTGAAAGCTAAGATAGAAGTCACGCCAACTCGGCACTCTGCAAGAAATGCTGGCAAAAGATTCAAGTACAACTCTTAACTGTTTTATTTTATTTTACATGCAGTTCTTTTTTATTGAAAGAGGTCTGTAGTTATCTGATACTTGTTTCCATGACATATAAGGCTGTATTGACTCATTATTAATTTATCATTGTAGAAATAAGTCTAGACTTCTCTGCTAAGCAATTAATTTGGAGTGGTGGAACTTCTAAATGATTTCTCTCCCTGCAGAGCATTTATTAGGATAAGCTGCATTTGTTCTCTTCTCATATGGTGATATATTGTAATGACTGATTGTTAGAACAGAATGTAGTTTACCATAATTGTGATGTGTATGATAAGTGTCATGGACGGTTCTATTTATTGGAAATAGTAGAGATTAGAGCCCATAGAACAGACTTTTGGTCATATAACTTTTGTTGAAAGGTGTTCTCTGGGATTATCATGTACTTTATTGACATTTGTTTAATACTAATATTTAATTTTAATGTCCATTTATTGAGTTTCTATTGGCTTTTCCTCTTGTCCATAATTTATCTTTTTCTAATTGTATCATTTTTTAAGGTTAACGATATCTAGATTAGCATTTATATATTTACACATCTAGGAAATTGAATTCATCTTTGACTTCTTGTGTTAATTTAGATTTGCTGAGCCTTCTTCTGATGATGACCCTGTCAGAACTGATACTGAATCATTAGATGGAGAAGAGAAGAAAGTTAGCATGAAACTTGATTTGACTGAAGATGATACTATTGGAAATATCCTGATTTAGCAGATCTTAATTATTTTTTAGTTTCCAATTGTGTATTCTGTTGCATCATTGCTGCAGGTCAGGATGTTGTATTTTAGAGCTTTATTTTTCCTTTATTTATTTACCTTAATTATTCCTCAGCATCTGGTTTTTGGTTCCTTAACTAAAAGTTACAGACTATTAGTTCTGTTCCTGTGGACCTTCGTTCTGATGCTTCTGAAGATAACCAGTTGTCCAAACAAATTCAAACTTCTCTAACTTCAGAGACCAAGTCCAGAAAAACATCTCAATCAAATGTTACAGTGACTAAATCTAAGGAAAGTTCAAACACAAATCACGGTTCACTTGTTCAAGCTACCATATCCACATTGTTTAAGAAAGTGGAAGAAAAGGTATGTCAAAATAATAGTATGATAAGAGAAGTTGCTGCTTTATTTAGTTTTACTTCATTAGGTACTCTCTCTCTCTCTCTCTCTCTCCCTTTTTTCTATTACTTTACTTTCTGACATGGGTACTAGCTATGCTAATGCATTTGGGAGCGTATGGAGAGGTTTATGTGGTGGTGCATTGCATCATGAATTTTTTAATGCTGATCTGTGTATGTTCTGAAGAATGTTTGCACTTGTTTGTTACATGGATACATCTATGTTTATAATGATGATATAGATCTAATTTACTTATTGATTGCACATTTCTCATTTATTTAGATGGCTTGCATCCCTCCAGTTGCTTGATTGTTGAGTACCTACCCTTGTACTGAATGCAGTAAAAAACTTAAAAAAATTTCCTTCCTTATGATCCAATGATTTGCTTGGAGACAAGCCTCTTTTTTTTTTGCATAACCATAGATAATTACACACTTAATTTTGGTTAGTGAGATAGTTGATCCTGTAATTAGCAAAGGGTGTTGAACCATGGAAGTGTATGGGACTATTGTGCAACGTACAGGTGAACCTCAAACAAATATATGAAGCATGTTTTGTGCGTATATCACCTTTTTTTGGTACATAATCATACTTTCAAGTAGACCTTGCAATCTTAGATGTGACATAGTGATGATACCAAAATAACACAGAAAAAAGGACATAAATGTGATATAGGCCAAAATTTGGTAAAAATTATGTATGAATTTGGAAAAAAACAAAAAAATGTTGTGTTTGGCATTTCGACACAAATTTTGACACAATTTTTGTGTTTTACACAACACTATATAACACAAACATGAATTATAACATAAATTCCCAGGTCTACTTTCAAGTTCAACCATGCCAAATTAAACTTCTGATCATATGAAAAGTTGAATTTTGTAATTGTCAAAGTTACTTGAGTTAATTTAAGGAAGAATTTGCAGGTTGCAAGCATTTTTTGCCATACTATTAATGATATTAGCATTGTGTGGTATTCCTGTGTAAATATCTGGGTGGAGATTTGCTTGGGAACACTGATACATTTCCTCTAATAATTCTCAATGACTGGAATCAAACTCTCTCTCTCTCTCTCTCTCTCTCTCTCTCTCTATATATATATATATATATATATAGAGCATGACAATTGTTACTGCCCATGACTCTATGCTATGTAGCTATAATAATTTGCCTCTACTTCCATTAGAAGTTGCTTTGTTCCTAAAGTAATAGCCAGAAAGTAGAAATATTTCACTTTAAACAAAGTAGTTGAGATATGCCAAGCAATTTGGTCTCAATATTTGCTAATAGGCTTTTTCTGATTTCCTTGATAGGTAATGGTTCATGCATATTGTTGGCTCTTATAGGCTATACCGAGAGAGGGGGGGAGGTGAATCGGTTTTTACTAACCTTAGGTTCGTTTTTTGGTTCCTCTAAATTTTCTAGCCTATATTAATATTTTCTAAGTTCTCTAGGTTAGACAAGCATGCAATTCAAGTTCAATGAAATAAACACAATATAAGTGCAAGTAAATAAAGAGTAGGGAGAGAGAGATTTACACAATCAATTTATAGAGGTTCGGCTACTTTGCCTACGTCCTCTACCTTGAGACGCTCCCAAGGATTTTCCCTAAATTCACTATACTTGAATTTGTCTTTACAATCCCTCTTTTTACAGACTTAAGAGAAACCTCTTTCTTTTTCTAGGCTCAAGAGAAACCTCTTCTCCCTCTTTTTCTAAGGCTCAAGAGAAACCTCCCTCTTTTTCTAAGGCTAAAGAGAAACCTTCCCTTTTTACAAGGATTGAATTGGTTAACAAGTTGTGTAATCAAGGAAGACCTCTAAGTAGGCAAATGATTATAGAAATTGGGCACAAAGAAAAGCCTATACAATATTTGTGCTAAACAATAGAAGAGATAAGTGAATGATAGAAGATGAAGACTTTGGAGCTCTTGATTTGTTGTTTGAGGCTTGAGGATTTGAGGAATATGTGTTATAGAGTTGCTGAGTAGTTCCTCTTGCTTTCTTTAGCTTCTAAGCCTCTATTTATAGTCCCTTGGATGTATTCTAGCCATTGGGTGGAGCCAAAACTTGAATATGACCGTTTTCTCACAAAAACTAGCCGTTATAGGCTATTTTCGGGCAAAGGGATCGATCCCTTCCCATAGGGGATCGATCCCTTCATTCCAGATTCAATTATTCTGGGCTGAGGGACCTTTTCTTGCGTTGGGATGCTTATTGCCAAAAGGGGATCGATCCCTTCCCTTAGGGGATCGATCCCATGCTTCCAGAATGTGTTTTTCCTGCATTTTTGGGTTAAAAATGATATGGCTTTTGATTTTAATTCAACCCAAAACATTTTGACATTTTTGTGGGAGTTTTTCTTGACTTTCTCTAATGAAAACATGGTCCAAAAATTCATCAAGTGATTTTCTAAAATATTCAAAACATTTATAAAGTATTAAGACCAATAAGGATGTATCATTAAATCATGGTCTTAATGTTTGATATGATCACTTGAAAATGGATTGAGAAAATCATGTGTGATAAGGCAAATTTACAATATGAATTAAAACATTAAAGCTTACTTAAGTTTTTGTCAATTCAAAATATATATATGTCAATTTAAAGCTAACACATATGGATATAAATACACACACAACTTTTGCACCATGTTTGTCTACTTACTAAAAAGTATGGTTTAGTTATATGGTAATGTGTGCTTTCCACATTAAAAATCTTTATCTTCTAATAATATTGTTTTGATTCCTGAAGGGAGCAAGAAGTTCAGATAAATCTTCATCCTCTGAAGGTTGACATTTTTCCTGCTTTCTTTTTTATAGAATATTGTGAAAAATTATTAAGATTTATGATTTTTGTCCCTATTTTGTGCTTTCCTTCCAGTTCCTGGCAAGAAGTTGCAGCGTAAGAATTCCAAAAGGAAGATTGATCAGGTTAAATTGAGCTCTGATATTGAAGAGATTTTCTTCTTCTCTTATGTGTTTTCCCTAAATAGTTATCTTTTCCAACTTTTTGCTTGTCATTTAACTGCTGACCGATAAACAATTGGGATAACTATTTGGTATGAAGGTTACATACTGACATGCAGCATTTGCTTTTGTGTTGCAGACTGATGGATCTAGCAAAAAGGAAAAAGTGATTGAAGAAAAAAAAACTGGTAGGATTCTCTCTTTTTCTCTCTTGCTATGTATGTATGGATGCACATGCATTAAGCTACTGCTTTGTCAGTGCTTCTCCTGCTACTGCCTTGCTTTTTAAATGCTTCTTCTGCATTGCCTGAAGTAAGGCTAATTTGGATATAGGAGGCAAGAGTAAAAGGCTGTCACTTTGCATGATGGTCTTCAAACTACTATAGTTGGAATGAAAGTTTAGCATATAAAAAGAGCAATGGTCCAGGTTCACCAATAAACTGCCCTGGACTAATGGGTTTAGACCTTTTCTAGGGTAGTACTGTGGCTTAATGGGTGGTTGATGGTTCGAATTTTTGAGGACTGAAACCTTTAGTGTAGTCCATGGTCTTTTGGACTTACCACCCACCCTGGATTGAAGGATTGGACCATGATTGAATTTTGGATTGATTCTAAACTAATGATCATTTAAAAATTATATATAATAAATTAAATATGTGCAAATTGTAAGACTTGATCCCGTAAAAATACTGACCTTAAAAGTCCCAACTGTCAAACTGTAAAATTACCTGTGTTAATTGTTAACTTTAAAATGTTTGTATCCAATACAAAATAAATGAATGAATAAGATAAAAACTGCTAACAAAGTAAAACCCAACTATAAATGGATTGTAATGTGAATTGTAACATGGATGCATGAAATTTCTGGTAGTATTCATGAATTTGATACAATGTTTATTTTAATTTACATTTATGAGAATTGAATGTTGTTGCTTTAATTATATTTATTTTATTATTTTTTAAATTATTAGTCTAGGATTGAGCTTGGACTACAACGGACCTTAGGGTCAGTCCTAAAGGAGTGTGGCATTGATGGACCAGACTTTAGGGCTAACCATACATGGTAAGTCGGTTGTCTTGACTTTAGGCCTGTTGGAAAGATTAGGAAAATCCCAGAATTATTGGGATTTGATTAGGGTCAACTTTCTGATTTTTTATTTTTGGTAGTTTCCTGTTTTTCATTCTTAGAATTAATTGTCTATTTTAAGATAGTTCTCCTTCTATGAAAAAAAAAACCTACTATATGTTAAAGATATAGAGAAAATTATTTTCTAAACCTCTTGTTTCATGGTGTCAGAGCTGGTATTCTTGCTGGCATATTCTTCTTTCTGGCCTTTCAAACTTAACTCGAAGAATTGTTAAGAACAATGGTTGGTACTGTCCAGTCCTTATCTACAGCAGAATCCCTTGCTGTTTATAACCATCAAAAAAATTCTTTACCCTCTGTCATCTTCCCTAGACACTCATTCTCTTCAAATAACCCAACATAAACTCAATGGAACAAATTTCCGTGAGTGGTTTCAATCTATTCTTTTAGTAATTAAAGGCAAAGGGAAGATGGGCTACATAACGGGTGCCATTCCTATGCCCTCAACTACTGCAGAAAATTTCAGTACTTGGGAGGCTGAAAACTCCATAGTCATGGCCTGGCTGATCAATTCTATGGAACTTAGGATTGGTCGAACCTACCTGTTCTACAGGACAGCTAAGGAAATCTGGGAGGCAGTCCAGGAGATGCATTCAGACCTTGAAAATATTGCTCGATGTTTTGAGATCCG
Source organism: Heritiera fomes (assembly GCA_032173925.1). NCBI lineage: Eukaryota > Viridiplantae > Streptophyta > Magnoliopsida > Malvales > Malvaceae > Heritiera > Heritiera fomes. The sequence continues at coordinate 25,291,495 of JAPDPM010000001.1, forward strand.
TTCAGCCATTCGCACTACTCGACAAGGAACAATGTCAATCACCGAGTACTATAATGTTTTGTCTAAATTGTGGCAAGAGATGGATTTGTTCTATGACACAAGTTAGAAGTGTCCTGAAGATGGTGTGAAGTACAGCAAGATGCTAGAGAAAGAACATGTGTTTGACTTCCTTCAAGGTCTCAATAAGGATCTTGATGAATTTCGTAGACGTCTTCTTATAGCCAAACCTCTTCCTACCATCCGAGAAGCATTTGCTGAGGTCAGACGTGAAGAAAGTTGAAAGAAAAGTGATGCTTCACATGCCTTCCGGCCCAACTGCAGAGGTGACACAACAGAATTCTGCTTACGCTGCAAACCTAAGTGAGTCTTCCAATCCTCGAGGCCAACGGTCTAAGGATAAGCAGTTGTGGTGTGACCACTGCAATAAATCTTATCACACCAAGGAGGTGTGTTGGGAAATTCATGGAAAACTTGCAGATTGGAAACCCCGGAGTCAAAGAAAATCAAACCGGTCAGCCTATACTACCGAGTCTGCCATAGACTCTAAAAAACCAAGCCAACTTCCCTTCACCGCAGAACAGATGGAGCTTTTGAGGAACCTTCTGAACCAGTCAAAACCTCTTAAAGAGTCCAAACCTACCGCACCATCCTCCACTGCCACTGTTGTACAACAAGGTAACACCAAATCATCTTATTTATCACGCAAAGTTACAGGTGAAGGTTGGATAATTGATATTGGTGCCTCAAACCATATGACTGGCTCTTCTTTTGCTTTCTCTACTTATGAAACATGTGATGATGACTTAAAAGTTACAGTTGCTGATGGTACTCTCTCAACTGTTGCTGGTCGAAGGGATATTGAACTTTTTGGTTTGCGATTAAAATCTATTCTTCATGTTCCAAATCTTAAGTGCAATCTTCTTTCCTCTAGCAAAATCACTAGGGATCAAAATTGTGCAGTAACATTTTTTTCTACACGTGAATTTCAGGATTTGTCTTCAGGGAGGATGATTGGCAATGCTGAGGAGCGAAATGGCCTCTACTACCTCTCTAGTGTCGGTTCTCCTTCAAGACCAAGATCACTCAGTAATGTTACATTGTCCATTGTTTCAAATTCTGATGTTCTACTTTGACATAAATGCCTAGGCCATCCTAGCTTTACTTATCTAAAGTTTTGTATCCTCATCTATTTATCAATAAAAGTCTCTTCTTATTTCAATGTGAGCATTGCATCTATGCCAAACAACCAAGAAAAAATCATCCCATTCAACCTTATCAGGCTTAAAAGCCATTTCACCTCATCCATAGTGATATTTGGGGACCAGCTTGCTTTTCAAGTTTAACAGGCAGCCGATGGTTTATTACCTTTATAGATGACTGAGAGAATTTCAGAATGAGAGAAAATTCTCTTATTGTTATTGAAAATAAAGCGTACAAGGGGAAAATAAATAGGAAGAAGAAAAAATCTATTCCTGGAAATCAGGAACAAAATAGGAAAGAAAATAATCAGAATGGGATTAACAAATCCCTTTATTTTAGGAAGCAAATTCCTAGAAATCAGAACATAAATCTCAGTTTTCCACACTCCCCCTCAAGCTAGGTTGTAGATGTTAAGTAAACCTAGCTTGGACTTAAGCTCATCAAAGTTCTTCCGTGGTACTGCCTTAGTTAGAATATCAGCAGTCTGTTGACTAGTCTGGACATAAATGAGTGATATCACGCCTGACTCTATCTTCTCCTTAACAAAATGTCTATCGATCTCAACATGCTTTGTTCTATCATGATGGATGGGATTCTTCGCAATGTTGATTGCTGACTGGTTATCACAAAAGGTTTTTATAGATTCTGCAGTTTGAATTCCCAGCTCATTAAGAACTCTTTTTAGCCAAATTCCCTCACAAAAGCCATGTGATAGTGCCCTGAATTCTGCCTCAGCACTACTACGAGATACTACTGACTGCTTCTTGCTTCGCCAAGTGACCAAATTTCCCCAGACATAGGTGCAGTAACCCGAAGTTGATCGTCTATCAGTTACAGACCCAACCCAATCTGCATCAGTGAAGATTGTTACTTCTCTGTTTGTTGTCTTTTTGAAGAATAATCCTTGACCTGGTGTCATTTTAAGATATCGCAAGATTCTGTACACTGCCTCCATGTGATCTTCTGTAGGATTGTTCATGAATTGACTAACCACGCTTACAGCAAAGCTGATATCAGGCCTAGTATGTGAGAGATAAATGAGTTTGCCTACCAACCTTTGATACCTCCGTTTGTCTACAGGAGCACTATCTTTCCTATTTCCCAATTTTGAGTTAGGGTCCATTGGAGTGTCAGCAGGCTTGCAACCAAGCATCCCTGTCTCTCTCAATAGATCTAACACATATTTTCGCTGTGAAATTGAAATTCCTCTTTTTGACCTTGCTACTTCCATACCAAGAAAATACTTGAGATTGCCCAAATCTTTGATTTCAAATTCTTTGGCTAGAAAACTTTTGAGCTTAAGTATCTCATCATTATGATCTCCAGTTAGGATGATATCATCTACGTACACAATAAGTATTGCCCTTTTTCCTGAGGGTGAGAGCTTAACAAACATTGTGTGATCTGTCTGACATTGAACATACCCAAATTTCTTGATGGCTCTAGTGAACCTGTCAAGCCAAGCCTTTGGTGACTGCTTGAGCCCGTACAATGACTTCTTGAGTTTACAAACTTTATTGGTGGTAGCTAGAGTATCAAATCCAGGAGGTATTTCCATGTAAACTTCTTCCTCGAGGTCTCCGTTGAGGAAGGCATTCTTCACATCAAGTTGATATAGTGGCCAGTCTAGATTGGAAGCAAGTGAAAACAACATTCAGACTGTATTAAGCTTGGCCACAGGAGCAAAAGTCTCTTGGTAATCGATTCCATATGATTGAGTGAACCCCTTAGCTACTAGTCTACCTTTGAATCTGTTAACACTCCCATCTGCATTATGCTTGACCGTAAAGATCCACTTGCAACCAACTGGACATTTCCCTAGAGGTAACTCAGATATCACCCAAGTTCCATTCTTTTCTAGAGCATGAATTTCTTCCCAAATAGCTGCCTTTCGCTCCGGAATTCTAAGAGCCTCATGAATTGAACTTGGAACCTGTATTTTGTCAAGATTGCTAACAAAAGCACGACATTTGGGTGAGAGTCCTTCATATGATATAAAATTATAAATGGGATGATCTGTGCAAGTCCTCTTGCCTTTTCTCAAGGCGATAGGTCTATCATCATCAAGTATATGTCCAGAATCAGAGTTGGTGCTATTATTACTTGGTGAAATTTGAGGTTTTGGAACCTGGTCAGACTCATGGCCTTGTTCAAGTGGCTGCAAATCTTCCCTATCTTGAGTTTTATTTCTCCTTGAATAGACACGTAACTCAGAATTTCCTGCAGGTTGTGTGTGACTAATACGTTGAGGTGATTGGAACTCTATTTGAGAAGAATTTTCAGGTTCAGATTGGACAACAGGAGCTGACTTTGGCTGGATAACAGAACTTGGATCAGAAAGTTGAGATGACTGAGGATGTTCGGATTGGACAATAGGAAATGAAGATGAATCCAATGTATCAAAACTCCAAAGCTGATATTCTTGATTAGATTTCTCCCCCTGAATATTAGCTTTGTAGTAGGGTTGTTCAAAAAATGAGACATCCATTGAGTTGTAGAATTTTTGAGTGACTGGCGAATAGCACTTGTACCCTTTTTGATTTGAGGAGTATCCGACAAATATACATTTGAGAGCTTTTGGATCAAGTTTACTCCTATGTTGTGCATGTATATGAACAAACACTGTACACCCAAAGATTTTCACAGGAAGAGTATTTAGGATATGAGTATTGGGAAAGCATTGAAGTAGGACCTGACATGGTGTTTGAAAATTTAAAACTCGAGAGGGCATCCTATTTATTAAATAGGCGGCTGTTAGGACTGCTTCACCCTAGAAAAATTTCGGAACATGGGTGGTAAACATCAGTGATTGAGCAACTTCAAGGTGTCTATTGTTCCTTTCTGCAATCCCATTTTGTTGGGGTGTATCAACACATGAACTCACATGAATTATTCCTTGTCCCACTAGATAATTTCCTAGAACTGTCTCAAAATATTCTTTAGCATTGTCAGTCTTTTAACACTTGTATCTTTGTTTGGAATTGAGTTTGAACCATAGTGTTGAATTTTTTGAAAATATGACCTACTTCCGACTTCTCTTTCATAAGAAACAACCATGTGAGTCTAGTATGATCATCTACAAATGATACAAACCACCTAGTGCCAGTAACATTTTTAACTCTCGATGGCCCCCAAACATCACTGTGAATCATTGAAAATGGAAATGATGACTTGTATGGAAGACTATGATAGGAATTACGGACATGCTTTGAAAATTGACACACTTCACACTGAAAGGTTTTTGGATTTTTATTCTTGAACAATGAAGGAAACAATTTTTGTAGATATAAGAAATTAGGATGACCTAGACGATAGTGCCATAACATGATTGCACTATCCTTATTGGAATTTTCATGAGAAACAAGATATTTTGACTCAACACATACTGCATTAGGAGTTTGTCTTACAGGAGATTCCTCAACTTTCAGAAGAAAAAGACCAGAGCACGCCTTAGCATTGCCAATTGTCCTCCCCAAATCCAAATCCTGAAATTCACACAAACCAGAGAAATTTAGCCACACAGTTATGTTCTTGAGTGAGCTTGCTGACAGACAACAGATTACATTCGAGATTTGGAACATAAAGAACAGATTGTAGAGTTAGGTCCTTCGAAATAATAATAGAACCTGTTCCTGCCACTTTAGAAAGGGATCCATCAGCTATTTTCACCATAAGATTTTGCTGACATGGATTATACTTGTGAAAAAGTGTGGCATCTCTCGTCATATGATTGGATGCCCCTGAGTCTACAATCCATGGACCTGTTTTTTCAGATTTTACAGTGAGTGCACTTGAGTAATTACCTTTTTGTGCTAAAGATCCCATTCCAACTGTACTAGTTGCAGAATTTTGTTGTGAGAACATCTTTTGTAGAATTTCAAGTTGTTCTTTGGTGAAAGGGCTGGATTCTCCAAGCATCACTTTCTTCCTGCTCTCTTCTCGTCGAACCTCAGAAAAGACTTCTTGGATGCTTGGCAAAGGCTTTAATCCCAGAATTCTTCCTCGAACCTCATCAAGATTCTTGTTTAGACCCATTAGGAATATGTACATCATGACAGACTGCGACCATTGAAGATAGTTATTCCCATTCAACTTATGTCCAGTAATGGGAAAAGAGAAACTATCTGAGCTGCCTTGGCTGGCTGTGGCTGGAGTTTCAGGACCCGATGTAACATCGGATGAAGATGAAATCTATTTTTCCATGGCCATACTAGAAAGAGTTTTAGAGGTTCAGAGACTGCTCTGATGCCATGAGAGAATTTCAGAATGAGAGAAGAAATTCTCTTATTGTTATTGAAAATAAAGCGTACAAGGGGAAAATAAATAGGAAGAAGAAAAAATCTGTTCCTGGAAATCAGGAACAGAATAGGAAAGAAAATAATCAGAATGGGATTAACAAATCCCTTTATTTTAGGAAACAAATTTCTAGAAATCAAAACATAAATCTCAGTTTTCCACAATGACCATACCCGTGTTTGTTGGGTTTACCTTATGAAAGAAAAATCTGAAGCCGGATCTATATCCAAACAATTTCATCAACTTGTCACCAATATCTTCCAATCTTCTCTTCACATTCTTTGTACTGATAATGGTGGGGAATACTTTGCTCATGACATTAAAAACTATCTTGCTAAACATGGAATTTTTCATCAAAGCTCATGTGGTTGTACCCCTCAACAGAATGGAATAGCTTAATGGAAGAATCACCATCTTCGTGAAGTTGCCCGGTCCCAAACTCTTTTTGGGGTGAAGCCATTTTAACTGCAGCTTATCTTATCAACCAGCTTCCCTCCAAACCTCTCCAATTTAGAACTCCACTAAGTTGCTTACAAAATTTTTTTCCCTAAGTTCGAATTCTTAACCCGCTTCCACCTCGAGTATTCGAATGTAGTGTCTTTGTTCATAATTCAAGTCCTAACCTAGGGAAGTTTGATCCAAAAGCCTTCAAATGTGTTTTCATTGGATACTCTCCTACACAAAAAGGTTACAAGTGCTATTGCCCATCTTCCAAGTGATTTTATGTTTACTGTGATGGAACATTTCTTGAAAATCAAACATTCTATCCCAATGCTTCTCTGCAGGGGGAGAAATCTAATGAAGAAAATTTTTGGGATCCTTCCATTTCACTCCTTATTTCTCTTCTTATCTATCCATCCTTTTCTCCATCACTAGATGCTTATATTACTCCTTCACTAAATCATTTTGAGCTTACTCAAGTGACAGGTCAAGGGGGAGCACCAACTCCTACACCAAACCGGATTTGGTTTACTCAAGAAGGCCACAAGTTCCTCCTCAAAGCCAACCATCAGAACTGGAGCCAAGTCCTTTGGAAATCACAAGGGAAGATGTTGCCACAATTGATGATCTTGATGTTCCAATTGCTATCAGGAAAGGGGTAAGATCTTGCACTGAGCTTCCCATTTCCAATCATCTAACCTACTCCAAGCTGTCTCAAGATTACAAGGAGTTTACTTCAATGATTGATAATGTGAAGATTTCAAAAGACATTCAAAGTGCCATGCAAGATCCTAGATGGAAAGCAGCTGCTGTTTTGGAAGAGATGAAGGCTTTGATTGATAATGAGATATGGGAAATTGTTGACCTACCTGAAGGAAAAAAACTTGTTGGGTGCAAGTGGATATTTGTCGTGAAGTATGGGTCCAATTGGAACATAGAATGATGTAAGGCAAGGTTACTTGCTCAAGGATTCACACAAACCTACGACATAGACTATGAGGAAACTTTAGCACCCGTAGCAAAATTAAATTCTATTAGAGTTCTTCTATCCCTTGTTGCCAACCTTGATTGGGAATTGCATCAGATGGATATGCAAAATGCATTTCTTAATGGGAACCTAGAGGAGGAAGTTTATATGAAGATACCACCTAGCTTTTGAGACAACGGAGGAAATGGACAAGGTGTGTAAATTAAAAAAGTCCCTCTATGGTCTGAAACAGTCACCAAGGGCATGGTTTACAAGGTTTAGCACAGCCATGAAGCAGTTTGGATACAAACAGGGGCAAGCTGATCATACTCTTTTCATTAAACAAGCTAAAGATGGTAGGAAGTCAATTCTAATAGTTTATGTTGATGATATAGTAATCACAAGTGGCTATATTCAAGAGATTGATGAACTTAAAGGGCGGTTACAATCTGAATTCCAGGTGAAGGATCTAGGGAAGCTTTGTTACTTTCTTGGGATGGAAATAGCTAGAAGCAAACAAGGTATCTTCATCTCCCAAACTCTTGAACTCCTAAAAGAAATTGGAAAACTTGGTTGTAGACCTACTGGAACTCCTTTAGAGCAAAACTAGAAACAGAAAATTACTAAGGAAGATTCACCTGTAGATAGGGAAAGGTATTAGCGTTTGGTTGGAAAACTAATATACCTATCTCTTACAAGGTGTGACGTCTCGGGGTGCACCTGCAGGTCACCGATCCAGGCCTAGGACAATTGGTTAGGAGTGACTTGACCTTTAATGAAGTTAAGGGTTTGAGTCGCTCTAGACGCGAAAGAAATCCATGAGGGGCGGTGGCCTGTGTGGTGCACCTTAAAGCAGACAATATGGATGAGTGACCCGCTTGGGGCAGTGGCTCGGGTCGGTGGACAAGCGAGTGCACCCCGGGGCGTCACACAAGGCCAGATATTGCCTTTAGTGTGAGTGTAGTAAGTCAATTCATGCACTCACCCACAAGAAGGCATCTAGAAGCAGTGAACCAAATTCTTTGTTATCTCAAGGGAACTCTAGGTAAAGGACTTATATTCAAAAAAATGAACTAAGGGAAGTTGAAGGTTTTGCTGATGCTGATTGGGTAGGATCGGTTGAAGACAGCAAATCTATCACAAGATATTGTACTAAACAATGAGGAAATTTGGTGACTTGGAGAAGCAAGAAGCAAACAGTGGTTGCTCGAAGTAGTGCAGAAGTAGAATACAGGGCCATTGCTCAAGGGATTTGTGAGCTAATCTGGTTGGAAAGGATATTAAAGGACTTAAATATACCGTTATCAGGTCCTATGAAGTTATTCAGTGATAGCAAATCTGCCATCAGCATTGTTCACAATCCTATTTAGCATGATAGAATGAAGCACGCGAGAATTGATAGAAATTTCATCAAAAATGAGATTGAAATTGGGACTGTTAGCTTGTCTTATGTATCAACTAAGTCGCAAGAAGCTGATATCCTCACTAAAGCCATGTCAAAACCGGGATTTGATTCTTTTGTAATCAAGCTGGGAATGATTGGTATCTATACACCAACTTGAGTGGTAGTGTTGGAAAGATTAGGAAAATCCTAGAATTATTGGGATTTGATTAGGGTCAACTTTTTGATTTTTTATTTTTGGTGGTTTTGTGTTTTTCATTCTTAGAATTAATTGTGTCTATTTTATGATAGTTCTTCTAATAAAAAAAACTACTATATGTCAAAGATATAGAGAAAATTATTTTCTAAACCTCTTGTTTCAAGGTCACCCACCTGACCATGGTCACCCCTATTGAGAGAGTACAAGGACCTATTCCTAGGGTAGGTCTTTTCATTATTGACCAATAATACCCAATTCATTAAAGGGAGGGGGCTGTACTCTCATTTTCATAGAATCTTTCATCTAAATGAACTAGAAAAGAGGGCATGGTTTGGGTGAGTCTGGGAAACTATCATCTATGGTTAGTATTGATTATGGAGATGGATGAAGAACTGTCAGCAGTAGGGATTGTGACTTTGCTACAAAAAATAACTCTTTATCCTGCGGCTTGTGTACACGTGGAGAGGATACTATGATTCTGATCTTTGAATATTTTGCTTCTTAAATGACTTTCTGAGTTTCCGTTTTCATCCTTTTGCAACTTCCAAGCTTAAAAATTTTGTTTTTTTTTTTTTGTTTTTCAATGATTTTATTCTGTTTATTTCTTCTGTTCAGTACCAGGAGCTTGCTCACTCTTCTAGTTTTGAAGAGGTACGTCCTAGCTGCAAAAGTGGCTGCAAAACATTTTGCCTAAATCATCATTGGTCAATCAAAATAACAAATGGTATAGCAAAAGTGGGAGTCCTGCTGCAGAACAAGGGAGGAGAAAGTGGGAAGAGAGAGAGAGAGAGAGAATATTGAAAGATATAAGTGGGTAAGGGAAGAAATAGATGTAACATGGAAAAAGACAGAATAACTGACCACAGAAAACCAATTCATTAACTCAAAACTCACAAGTTTATATTAAAAACTACCAAAAACTGAAGATATCACAGGTTGCAGATTACATCATAAACTCCTGCAGAGGAATTGTTGAAAGGTGTCATTAATTCGGAAGACCTTATTCATTAATAATTCTTTATTTCCTCATTGGTGACCACTTGGCAAGATTTTATTGGATTTTTTATTATCTATTTTTTTATTTCCACGATCATAACCCATTTTATTCAGGTTATATAATGTCTAGTAAACTGGCTGTTACCACTTAAATTGATCTAAGAGACTAAGTTATAATCTGCTTTTCCATTGATGAGTATTTGCCGTCTTAGGTTGGGTACATATTTTTCCAACTGTTTTGAGGAGGGACTAGGTGAAGGAGAATTTAATCTTCTTGTCATCGTTAATATTTCTTTCTTGTGCATGAAAGAATTGAAAAAGCTTCTCGCAATGTTGAGCAAACTGGATTCAGATCTAGGACAGATTATGTAACTTTGGACTTTGGAGTCGATGAGGCAGTTGGATCCTATGGCCTATTTATATGGTTCTTGTGGGAAACCGTGTTATTTTAGGAAAATAAATATTTCCTAGAATCAAGTTTATATATTTAGTTGTAATTATGTATTTATTGAGATCCCAAAAGTTTAGGGATTTCAATTAGTATTAGGAGTAGTTTCCTAATTTAGTGCTAGAGCGTTGTGTATATAAACAAACGTATTATTCAATAAACAATTCAATTCAAACCCTAAACATTAACATGGTATCAAGAGCTTTAGGTTTTTTCTTGTAAATCAGTCACTTTTTCAGTTTTCATTGCTGAGGTTTCTGCAGTTTCTTTTTCAACCTTCATTGTTGATATTTTCTGCAGTTTCTTCTTCAGCCTTCATTGCTGATTTTTTGCCTTAGGCCCTCATAGCCATTTTTTTTTGCTCTGTTCTGCTCTGTTTTCTAAAGAAAAAACAGAGTATTTCAAGTGTTCGTTTTCCAGCCTTCATAGCTGGATTTTTCCTCTATTCTTCTTCATTGGCGATTTCTCTTTGTTGCTTGGCCTTCATTGCCAAATTATCCTTGATTCTCACCAGTCTTTCAGCAAGTATTGATTTGTAAAAGATGTCAGTAGTTGCAGAAACAACCACTGCAGCACCAAAGAAACCAGCAAGTCTTAACCAAGAGGAGGTGGAAAGGGTGAGATCATTCTTAAGTAACCTCGAGAAACCTACAGGTACTTGCACTTCGGCGTATTCAGGTAAGCGTCTATTTTCATTTGGATTAAATGCCTCAGAAACACCCTTTACTCAATCTTGGATCATGGATTCAGGAGCCACCGATCACATGACCCACTCATCCAAACATTTTTCCACATACTCACCATGTTCAAGCAATAAGAAAATAGCCACAACTGATGGATTCTTAGCAACCGTAGCTGGTATAGGAGATGTTCAAATAAACCCATCCATAACCCTGAAAAATGTCCTTCATGTTCCTAAGCTATCCACCAATCTTGTCTCTATACAGAAACTCACACAAGACTTGCTTTGTAAAGTGACTTTTCACAGTAGTTATTGTTTATTTCAGGACAAGGATTCAGGAAGAACGATTGGACGTGCTAGAGAACGGGATGGTCTTTACTACCTTGCGGAATCAAACAAGTCAAACATATTCAAGAGCAGATCACCCCACTCATTCATGTCCGAGTCTATGTTATCTAGTAAGGAAAAAGTTTTTCTTTACCATTGTCGGTTAGGACATCCATCATTTAGGGTTATTAAAATTCTGTTTCCTTCATTGTTTACAAAGTTGGATATTGAGAGTCGTCATTGTGAGGTGTGTGAACTTGCCAAACATAAGCGTATACCTTTTCCAATAAGCAATAAAAGAAGCATTTTTCCTTTTTATCTTGTTCACACTGATATTTGGGGTCCCTCTACTGTTGCTAATGTGTCAGGGGCACGATGGTTTGTGACTTTTATTGATGATTGTACCCGAGTTATCTGGGTTTTCTTGCTTAAACATAAGTCAGATGTTAGCTCTGTGTTCCCTAATTTCTTCTTTATGGTAAAAAACCAGTTTGGTGTGAGTATTAAAAAACTTAGGTCAAACAATGCCAAGGATTATTTCAATCAAATTCTTACCCCTTATTGTCAAAGAGAGGGAATAATTCACGAGTCTTGCTGTGTGAGAACACCACAACAAAATGGAGTCGCTGAAAGAAAAAATGGGCACCTTCTAGACCAAACCCGAGCACTATTGTATCAAAAAAATGTACCAAAAAGTTTCTGGGGGGAAGCAGTTCTCACAGCCACTCATCTCATCAATAGATTACCCTCTAGAGTTCTAGGATTCAAATGTCCAATGGATGTGCTTTCTTCATTCTATCCGAACCTCTCTACCACAAACAATCTTACACCTCGCATTTTTGGGTGTGTCCTTTGTTCATATCCATAGTCAAGACAGGGGGAAGCTAGACCCTAGAGCCCTAAAGTGTGTTTTTGTTGGGTATTCTTCAACTCAAAAACGATATAAGTGTTACCATCCTCCGTCCAAGAAATTTTATGTGTCACGAGATGTAACATTCAATGAACAAGAGGCCTATTTCACTCAACCTTATCTTCAGGGGGAGAGTCTTAGGGAAGATAAGGAAGGTTTTCTTGGGTTGCCTGATCTTTCACTTTTGTCTCAACCCAATCATATGCCCCAACTATCTATTGAGCCATCTGTTGAGTTTGAACCTGAGTCAAATGCCCCAGTTGTTGGTGAACCTGAACCTAAGTCAAATGAGACCACTTCTACTGCACCAAATGTGTCTGAACCCGAACTGGTACCTAACCCCGAATCTGCTCTTGGAGATGTGAGATTTGGAAAAAACTTGGTGTACTCAAGGCAGAAAAAGGCCAATCCAGGATCTGTGCAAGTTCAAGAGTCCAACTCAAGTCCTTCAAATGAGGTAACAATTACTAACTTTTCAGCATTACAGAGTGAAACCAAAGCCCCAATTACTGAAGATGACCAAGACCTTCCAATTGCTATTAGAAAGGAACCAGAAAATGTACAAAACAGCCATTATATCCTCTTTTACACTACCTATCATTTAAAAATTTCTCACCAACCTACAAAGCCTTCCTTGTAAGCCTAAAGAACACCACCATTCCTACCACCTTATCTGAGGCATTGTCTAATGAAAAATGGAAACAAGCCATGGATGTAGAGATGGAGGCTCTAGAGAAGAATGAAACTTGGGAGTTGGTGAAGTTACCAACAGGGAAAAGGCTGGTGGGGTGCAAGTGGGTTTATACTGTGAAATACAGGGTAGATGGGTCGATTGAGAGATACAAGGCGAGGTTGGTAGCCAAAGGGTATACACATACTTATGGGATTGACTACTTAGAGACGTTTGCTCCAGTTGCTAAGATGAATGCAGTAAGAGTAATCTTATCTCTAGCTGCCAATTTTGGTTGGGAACTACAGCAATTTGATGTGAAAAATGCCTTCCTACACGGGGAGCTTAAGGAGGAGATTTATATGGAGATTCCACCAAGTTATGGAAGCAATGTGATTGCCAATACTGTATGTAAGTTGAACAAAGCTTTGTATGGCCTGAAGCAATCTCCTCGAGCTTGGTTTGGAAGATTTGCTAGAGTCATGTTGGCCATGGGATACAAAGAAAGTCAGGGGGATCACACATTGTTTATCAAACATTCTGCTTTAGGGGGAGTAACAGCACTGTTAGTATATGTGGATGACATTATATTAACTGGAGATGACAAAAGGGAGCAGCAAATATTGAGTCAATGCTTGGCTAAGGAGTTTGAAATTAAGACTTTGGGAAGATTGAAATATTTTCTGGGAATTGAAGTTGCACACTCCAGAAAAGGGATTTTTATATCCCAACAGAAGTATGTTACAGATTTGCTTAAGGAAACAGGCAAAACTGCATGCAAACCCGCAAGTACTCCTATGGACCCAAACCTTAAGCTAGGAAAAGCAGAGGAAGATGCCACAGTGGACAAGGAAATGTATCAACGTCTCGTGGGAAGACTGATTTACTTATCACATACCAGACCAGATATAGCTTATGCGGTGAGCTTAATCAGTCAGTTTATGCATAGTCCAAGAGAGGTTCATTTGTAGGCTGCTTACCGAATTTTGCAATATCTTAAGGGAACACCAGGAAGAGGAATTCTGTTCAAGAGGAATGGGAGTACAACACTTGAAGCCTATACCGATGCTGACTATGCAGGATCGATCATCGATAGGAGATCAACCTCCGGGTACTGTACCTTTCTTGGAGGGAATCTTGTGACATGGAGAAGCAAGAAACAGAGTGTAGTAGCACGTTCTAGTGTTGAGGCTGAATTTCGTGCAATGGCACAAGGCATGTGTGAGCTACTTTGGCTGAAAATCATCCTAGAAGACTTAAAGATTAAATGGGAAGGGCCTATGAGGCTCTACTGTGACAATAAATCAGCAATCAGCATAGCTCATAATCCAGTACAACATGATCGAACGAAGCATATAGAGGTGGATAGACATTTCATCAAGGAGAAGTTAGACAGTGGCTTGATATGTACTCCATATGTGTCAACACATGGGCAACTTGCTGATATCCTCACCAAAGGGTTGAGTAACACGACATTTGAGAGAATTGTATCCAAGCTGGGAATGGAAAATTCCTATTCACCAGCTTGAGGGGGAGTGTGGGAAACCGTGTTATTTAAGGAAAATAAATATTTCCTAGAATCAAGTTTATATATTTAGTTGTAATTATGTATTTATTGAGATCTCAAAAGTTTAGGGATTTCAATTAGTATTAGGAGTAGTTTTCTGATTTAGTGCTAGAGCGTTGTGTATATAAACAAACGTATTATTCAATAAACAATTCAATTCAAACCCTAAACATTAACAGTTCTGAATTAAGTTTTATTTCTGTATTGAAGTTCAAGAGAATGAGTTTGAACCATTTATGCATGACAGATAAGCCCATGTCTGGTTTGGTCATATGCAACAACTTAAAATGCTCAATCATGCTGGCAAGGATAAGAATAATAAGTTTGGAATTGATGAGGTAGTTGGATGTAATGATTCATTTGTAAGGTTCAGAAAAAAAGAAGAAGAAAGGTTAACTGTTACGCCTGTGGCAGGTATACCAATCTCCATTTGTTCAATGTTTGATAAACTTAAAATGTGTATCACTTGTTTAAGAGTAATAAGTTTGGAATTGACAAGGTAGTTGGATGTAATGATTCATTTGTAAGGTTTAGAAAAAAAAAAGGTTAACTGTTACACCTGCGGCAGGTATACCAATCTCCATTTGTTCAATGTTTGATAAACTTAAAATGTGTATCACTTGTTTGCTAGATGGCCTTGCAGCTAATTGACATTTTATCAAGGGTCAAGCACATTTGGTGTCACTTTTATTGTTTGATTTTATGAATTTGTTTATATACCTTTCCTAACTGAATAAGATTATCTAGTTATTTTTAATTTTATGGGGGATGTTGTGAATGTTCTGAAAGGCAGAATAAACTACTGGCTGCTTTACCCTTTTTGGTCTTTGTGCATATGCCTTTTATGTATCGTCTTCAATAACTTTGTTCAGAAATTAGGCTATCAGTTTGAAGTTGCACAGATTGGTTTATATAGAATAATGGTTGTGAAAGAATATGTACGTTGGCTCTCATAACACTATATGTTTGCTTTTTCTTTTGGTTTCCAGAAACCTATTCATTGTGCAGGTTTATCTCTTTGTGACATATCCATGCAGCTGATAATTTTGGCTTTTAATTGCCTTTGGCATTATTTGTGTAAAAATTTTTGATGGCATCTTCTTTGAAATTGTAGGAACAGGAATCAAAAGAAAGAAGAAAGAAACTGAGGTATCATAGCCCATATTTTAAAGTTCTGGTGTTTCTTATGTTGAAGTACTTTGTTTCTGCCTTGACTCAACCATGTAGTGGGATAGTTGTGTCTTAATCAATCTCCTGATCTTAAATGTCTAATGCCGTTTTCACATTTCATTATTTTCATGGTACTCCCTGGAATCTGATAAAACTCACTAACCTTGTGAAGCACGACCAATTTACTTGTGTGCTATGGACAAATTTGTTTGGTTTTATAGTTGAAGTAATTTATAATAACTTTGAGGGAACTACAGCATCAATCCATTAATGTCGTTTTGAGTTTATGAAACGATATCCAAATTTATTAAATTATAATTCCATCTGTGTTCTTTTACCATGAAATTTCCATTCCTAAGCAAGTATAAATCAACTGCTTACAAATAACAACTAAGGCTTAGCCTAACGGTTGTTATTCTTTTTTAAGAGGGAGTAGGTCCAAGGTTTGATTCTTCTTTTGCCCTTGTACCTCCTATGAACAAAAAAAATCAACTCTTACAAATGAAAGCATTTTTAATCTCATTGATGCTTTTTACTATACGAGTTGCATCAGGTTATATATAGGGAAAACAAGATTTGTAGAATACCATCATGTAGAGAATCATTTGGTTATTTTATATTTTACCAAGGATGTAGTGGTAAGCATAAGATGGTGTTAATGGCAATGGCATATATCAGTAACTGCTGAGTCTCCGAAAGAGTAGAAAAAGGAGGAAAACAGAAGTTTTCTTTCAAGTTATTTATATGAGAATCATATGTTGTGAAAGCATACAGCTGGAATTCATATTTTTTCTCTTATTTGTCAGATTCTATGATGGCATATACCTTATTAGTTGCTAAAATTATGGCATTTTTGGCCCACGTAGAGCAATGCTCTAAGGGCATTAATTAAGGTCCCATTTGTCTAAATACTTTTATATTTTATGTAGCAGTTGATTGTGAATGTTGTGGTCCTTTTGAATTCCCTTTTCTTCCCTTATTGCATTCAAACTTTTAAAATAAAATTTGTGCATGGTTACTTGAATCAGCTTAAGCACAAAAGTCAAGTTTCTTTAATCTTCAATGCGGTTGATAATGCAAACAAATCTTATAGGTTGAAGAGGACATCGAAGAATTCTCAAGCACATCACAGGTGAGATTTCTTGTCAAATTCTATGTAGTTAAACTTCTACCAAAAATTGTGCAGAAGTATATACTGAACTGAAAAACCTCTTTACCCTGCCCACCCCTAGCACATGCATCAGATCTTTCATGGCTATTGTCAGTTTTAGTGATTTATTCCTATTTATCTCATTTAGGATACTATTGGAAGCGATGAAGATTGGACTGCATGACATTATGATGTCACTATGACTGGTAAAAATAGGAATGACAAAGCAAATTCAAGCATATGGTTACTGAAGTCAGAAAATTTGACAAGCATGATTCTATGGGCATGTTTCTGAAGGGGAGCTGAGTTTTTCAAGTGATACATAAAATTAGCGAGAATGGGTGTAACCATGATGATTATTACTCTTGTTGGAATTTCTAATTTCAGATTTAGTTCTTTACTTAGGAAAGAGAAATAATAATATGATTATTTTGAATTGTACTATTTCGCCATTTCTCTTGAAAAGGTTCACATGTTGCAAACTAGATTACGAACTATTTGTTATATAGTTTTTAAAATTGATTAGTTTTTTTTTTCCACGAACACTTTTTTTTTTACTCCAAGAACCGTTAATTCACCTTTCTATCTGATTTATCCAAATCGTTCAGATGCCGAAATGAAATGAGCAATTCCAATAACTGAGTGCAAGCATGGCAGAAAATTTAAATACCGTGGAACAGACTTATGTCTCTTCATTGTCCACTATATGAATCTTCATTGTCCTCTCACTCACTGGCATATAACATGTTGGATGTTGCTAATGCTGTTTATGACATCCTTTGATAACATACATACTTCATTGGCGTCTTCTATCTTGATTCCTGCTCTTCCTTACGCATGACCTTTTGTCCACACCAGGAAGAAAGAAACACAAACATTACATTACAATTACATTTGTATAATACTTACTACATGAAGCATCTGTACGCATGCTTCCTACATAGACTTCTTCATCTTTTATGATGTTAAGAAAGTATCAACCCTACTGTTTGTTGCCCTCGACAGAAATTTCATGCAAATTGGTGGTTTAACCCCTGCTAGAGCAAGTATTGAACTGGGCAAAGTCCATATGCCGTCCCCACAGATCAAACCAGACGCTACTGCTGGCGCGAATGCATCTGCCTTAGCCTTGTTTATCTTTTCCCAGACAAACAAAATCAAACTTCCAACACACATATCAATGGCAAAGTACGGCCCAAGGTAGAAAGGAATTGCCATTGCCATTGGAAGTGGAATGAAGGATCCCCATTTCTTACCCGCCTTATCTCTAACCAAGTTGATCAAGATGGCTGCACCAAAGAACACATAACAAAGCAAAAGGCAGTTTTTTGGTAGAGCAGAGAAGCCTTGTACCCCCAATATAGACATGTTGCGAAAAACAACTGCATTAGGTGCAGGATATTGACTGTCAGGAAGTCCAAGGTCATCGAAAGCCTTGTAGAACAGCCAGAAGACACAAGGTGAAACTATGCAGCCCATAGCGGTGCCAATCACTTGGCTAACAAACATGGACCTAGGGGAAGCGAGAGTCAGGTAGCCAGTCTTAAAATCCTGCATTAGGTCAGAGGCTGTTGAAACAATGTTCATCATGACACCACATGCTGCGAGGCCTGCAAGGACTCCACCATGTGAACCTGCCCAAGCTCCAATTGTAAAGATTGCTAACTTGCCATAGTTGGAAGCAAGGGACCAATCAGTCAGTCCAGATCCATATGCATTACAGAAAGCCAATGTTGGTGCAAAGATGTAGATAACCAATATGTAATACCATTTGAGTTCATTAAAGAGGTGTGGAAGTACGATGGTAGAGATGGTAGCAATTGTGACATAACCTGCAATAGAAAACCATGTAGGAATCTTATCTTTGAGAAAGAGTTGTGTTCGGCGCTGGTCATCATAAGATAGCTTATTTGTGGTATCAGGAGTGGGCTGGTTTGCAATGGGCAGAGCTTGTCGGCCTCTAACTTGATAAAACAACCCTATGAGGGTTGTACTTAACACCTTGAGAAAGTTGTATAGCCCATCACCTAGAATCATCGCAATGGCAATAAATACCTGAATTTAGGGAATAAGTGTCAATGAGGAAGTCTTGTGATTTGGGTAATGGTGGCAGAAAAATACAGATTTGATGATCTTCTAGGAAACTAACCTTGTAACCTTGTAGGCCATGCATATTGCTTGAGGAAAGACCTGCAGGATACCAATCACCCTTTCTTGTTTCAATGAGAGGCCACATTAGACCCCATGAAAGTATTCCTCCTAGCAGCACTGATATGTTTATTATGTAGGGGCAAATCATCCCTACTCCAACATATGTTGCTGAGAAATCAAAGTAAAACCTGAACATTAGCAAAGTATTAGCTAAATACTCCCTAACGATAAAGTGGCTTAGCACACTTAGCAAAATATTATAAATCTTGTCTCAACTTTAATTGTGTTCTTCAAAGAAAATAATTTAACTGATTACGCACTTGTGCTCGTATGCTTTAAGCCCAAATGTAGGAAAGTTCACAAATCCACAATCATCTCCAGCGGTGAAAAACCATTGAAAGAAACCCCACAAGAAGCTGAAAGAAAAGAACTTGCCCAATGTTTTTACTTGCTTCCTACAAGTGTAAAAAGCATGAGTCAATTAGAATGTATAAAATTTAAAACGATCAGCTTCAATTAGAAATCACAGCTATGACAGTGATTTTACTTTGCTAGCTTGGCTCCTTGAGGAGTGTGGAAGCTATTGATAAGATGTGCAGTTGCAGTACCACTTGGATATGTCAACCTGAAGTCTATGACCATGATCTGAGGAAAGGAGGCCAAAAGAATAGTGAGTTATGGAAGTTAACATAAGCAAAAACCTTTCCTCGCAAGAATATTATTCAATAAAAAACAAATGACTCCAATCCTGTAGTTAAACTATCAGAAACACGTAATTTATTTTGAATTTTGTATTCCTTTGTAACATAGGGACAGAGAAGAGCGTACCTTCCGGAGAGGCACCACAGAGAAGAGACCAAGAAAGCTAACAACCAAAAGGAAGCCAATAATCCATCCTAGTGATGGATTCTTGAAACCGCCAGTGTCCCCTGATTGCTTGGCAATGCGTTCACTCATTCCAAAGAGGTAACTCCCAAATCCTCCTATTAAAAACAGGTACAGTAAACATAGAATTTTCAGCAAACCAGTTGCAGTTGTATTTTAGCAAAAATTGATACTGATGTCACAATTTGCAATTCCAAACGAGTTTTACAACCACAAGTTTTATGGTGTAAACTTGTTATGTAATTGTCAAAATACATAAGAACAAATCTGTGATAGGTGAATCTATTCTAAACCTGATAATATTTTTTTTCAATGGTTTTAGATTACAGCACAGCATTGCTCCCAAAGTGATGCAAGCTATTGTTTGCTTTCTTCAAGAGTTTGTCCATAAAAGGTGCTTGTTTTGTCAGTTTCAATTTCCAGCTCTTACATGAACAAGTATTTCATAGAATTTCACGTCAAAGAAAAAATTTGAACAGAATAGTAAATCGTAATGGAACTTGTTATTTTCACAGCTTACAGTGACCTATGTTCATCTTCACAGAAGTAATTATGTTTCTCGCTATTGTTTAAGCATTGATCAAGCAATGTCTGATATAGTAGAACATGTTCCTGGTTCAAGAAATTAACCATGGACAGATGTGCCAATTATGCTATAAAGAAAAGTATCCCAAAAAGTTGTGTACTAGCCATTGCATCGAACTGCAATACATGAGTCAAAATCGCATGTAGAATTAAGATTGAACAGTTTTAAAGTTGTTATTAGACAATATGCTATTAACCATGTAACATGAATGGTTTATACAATAGATTATTATCTCATACACTACAATAGAGTTTTTTAATTCTACAAGTGAGGTTAAAAAATTATCACATGTCTCACTTTCTTTTTTAATTAATTATTTTATTTTTTTTAATATTCCCTAAAGATTATGTTCCATCTTGTTACTCCACTTACGAAGTCTAAAAACTCCACTTTTACAATGCGTTTAGATGAGAAATTTTAAAACTTTGAAGCATTTCAAAATGAAGGCATTTCAAAATGTATAAATTTGAAATACTAACATTTATAATTGTTTTGTTTGGATAAATTTTTTTTAGAAAGAATTTTGAATACTAGAATTTGAAGAAATAAAAAAACTTATAAAAGAAAAAAAATGATATTATATACAAGAAAAAAATTTAAAAAAATGCAGTAAGAGTGTCATTAGATTTTTTAAAATGTGTAGATATTGTTAATAATATAAAAAGGAAAAAACAAATATTATATTAAATAAATAATATCTTATTTTAAGTCTCATATTTAATAGTGGGTTATATGTTGGAGGAATTTTGAAAAACCACTTCCTCAAGTGGATTTTCAAGGAGGAATTTGATGCTTAAATTCACTCATGAAATTCATCCTAAATTTTAAAATCCTTCAATTTTTTTTGGCAAACAAGGAAATCAGATTCTAGACTTTTTAATATCTTAATTGTAATAAAATCCTTCCTTGAAATCCCTCATCCAAACACACCATTAGTGTATTTGATAATAATACTTATATATTATAGTAATACGTGAATGTTAATGGTTTATATAATATGGTAATATGTGATTGGTACTGATTTTATATTGGTTGCAGTTAGATTGTGATAAGATAGTGGGAGCATCATCCTGGTATTTTAATTATTTTTTAATATATTTATCATCATACATGCACACATACATACATATAAAACTCAATTTATCATAAATTGTGAAACTCATAATAAAAATGATAATTAAACTACATAAATGCTAGCATCATTAACATGATAATTACTATAGTATAGGTGAACATGGTGCTTTAAGTTCTTAAGATAAGAAAATATTGTGTCTGCGTGATTTTGGCACCAGGAGTAACTTGGAAAGGAAAGATGTAGGAATTGAATTGTCTTATCAACATAGTAATGTGAATACCGCAAGCATTAGCACTCTTTTTTAGTGGACTTTGACCCAAAGCCAGACCAATCTACAGCTTCTTATTTTCACTCACACTAGCTGCATTTCTGAGGACCATGCTCCTAACAGTTTTTGAATAAATAAATAAAAAATCAATTTTCAAAATTTGATGTGCAGACTTTTATTTTTTCTATTGCTATTAGTGCCTAATATTGACCAAGTGGTGACGTTTTTGACTAACCAACAAAGCAATTTCCACTTCTCATCTGTTCTCCCAATCCATGGAGTTCTAGAAAATAATACTTTTCAGCGTCAATCTAGAAAGCTAAATTACTGGTAAAACAATAATAAAGTCCAAAACGTATTTTCTGATAGTAGAAGTAAACTTCTTTTCAATCATTTAGATAGAATTCAAATTTTAAAATAGAAAGATTCGAATAGAATTGATTTCGAAGAATAGATGAGCATACTTGTACTTCAAAAAAAAGAAAGGTATTAACTGCATGACTAGACTGGGGAAATGGTATCCTAGCCCGTTTGGATGTGCCGGGGGGGCCTAAACGGTACCGCACGACAATGGGTACTCGTTAACCAGGTTCCATCCTTAATTCGACGGGTTGGAATACTCAGTGTTCCGATTTGGGGCATTTTCTGAATGTTTTGTACCAGAAGAAGGATAAAAGTTTTACAGTGATTCTTTTTGTACAAATCAAAGACAGGAAAATAGAAATACGCACCGCTGAAGGCGATGCCTGAGGAAGCCACCACGCAGGTCTGAATAACGGTGTTTTCCTGCCGGGTGAATGGCTGTTTAAGGAGACCGGATTTCTCAATCATCTTTGTCCATGTCTTGACAAAGAAGAAGCCCAACAATCCAGCTGAAACGTTGAGGGATGGGATAATTCCGGTCGTCAAGTTGAGCTTCATCACTATGAAACTGAACAATATGCTTAACACAAAGCTGACAGCAAAGGCCCTCATCGTCAGCTGTCTCCTCCAAGAGGGCACTTCCTGTCTCTCGAAGATTTGCTCCACCGACATCTCAGCACCCTTCACCTCCTTCTTCTCATATTTCTCCTCTTCTTCTCTTTCTGGGTTGAACCCATTCTCCACCCTATCTTCATCTCCACCATTCCCTTCCATTTCTTGTAAAAATAAGGGAATCTTTATGGATCCTTAACAAATGGAATGAATGATATGGAGGGTGGGTTTTACTTTTATAAAGAAAGGATTGGAAATGGAGTATATATACTAGGCAATAGTGAAAATGGAGGCGGTTTGCTTTCACTTATCACATAAAGAGCGTGAAGATTATCAGAATGAAGAAAAAAGGATGGGTTCCAAAACTTCCAATGGGAAACATTGGTTGGTTTTGGACACCCTTTTTTCTATCAATGTTTTTACTTTGCTTGCCGTCGTTTGCAATCTTACCCATTTAAGACAAGGCTAGAATCTGGATGGATTTGTTTTCATGGTCACTATTCACAAAATCTGACTCATATGAACGTGAATGTGAACGTAAGCTGTGCTTATTTTGTACCTTGGTTCTCGCAATTTGAGAAATAAGAATGATTAGATAGAAGTGGTTATTCGACCGGATCATCCGATCCAGTTCGGAATCGGATTAGGTCGATCCGGCTCGATAATCGAAATCGGTGAAGACCGGTTCACAATTTATATAACTGGGCTCAGTAAGGGCCCGTCTCATTAAGGAATCGAGACAGATCGATCCCGATTCAAACTAGATCGGATCGGTCGAAAAATTTTTTTTCAACATAAAGCTTGTCATTGCGCAAGCTTGCGTAGTGGTAGGCTAAAACAGCCACAACAACCTGCTTTGTCGGTTGCTATGACATCAATTGATGGGCTACGGCTTGGGAAGGGGGGCGACGCTCCCTCCCTCCAATTTTTTTTTAAAATTTTTTTATTTTTTTAAATTCAATATTTTTTCTCTATAAATACCTTCATTTTCTTTTCATTTTTCTTTTCATTTTTCTTTACATTTTCTTTTATATTTTCTCTCAAATCTAAATACTCATTTATTCTTAATACTCTCTCAATGCTCACTCAAACTCTCTCAAATTCACTTAAGTTCTCTTATTCCAAATTTATAATATTATCATTTTCCTATTTAAAATTCATTTTTCTTTTTATTTTACAGTTTTACAAATTTTACTTTTAATTTCCAAGCTCCAACTTCCAATATATATCCTACATTTTTTTTAAATTTTAATATATACTTATTTTCAAAAAAAAAAGTCAGATTTCTTTCATCGTTCATGTCCTGTTTCTCGACCTTTTGATTATATTGAAATCTCTAATTTAGGTGACGAATCATTCAATGAAATCGAACCCGATATTCATCCGAAGGAGGAGGAGCTTCCTTCGACACCATTGATAGGTCGTAGTCATGGTGGTGGTGGTCGTGTTCAAATACAATCATCAGCTGCCACCACTGCCAGTACATTATCAGTACCGATAAAATCGAAGATTACCCAAAAAAAACAAGCAAGGTATGGGAGTATTTCGACATTGTAGTAAAAGAAGGTACGACAGATGAATATTGTGCTATTTGTAAATTGTCTAAAGACGTTTAAGCTTATACCTCCAGTAGATGTGATGGTAGTATAGGTACGTATAAAAGACATTTAATTGGTGAACATAAAATTAATCTAAATGTTGAAGAACATGAAATTACTGAAGGCAAACAATCTCAAATTAATATGCATGATGGTGGAAAAAAATTTAATTTTGATAAAGTTCAAGCTAAACATGGTTTAATTAAATTTGTAGTTAGGAGTGAACAACCATTCACAATTTGTGAAAAAGTAGGATATTTAGAATTTGTTTGTAAATATTTACAACTTGCATATAAATATGTTTTAGTAATATTTCATCTAGGGTTAGTTTAACTAGTGATATATGGACTAGTACTAACGGTATAAGTTATCTTGTTATAACTTGTCATTAGATAGATGAAGATTGGTGCATGCAAAAACGAATTTTATCTTTAGATGTAATAGAAAAAGTATATAATTCATATACTATTCATAAATATATTACTAAAGTCTGGAAATTATATGGACTTGAAAATAACAAAATTTTTGCTATTACTTTTGCTAATACTTCGAGTAATACAGCAACTATTCCTATGTTAATTAAAAGTTTAAATCCAGTTATGCAAGGTGTATTTTTCATGCAAGATGTGCATGCCGTATTATAAATTTGTGTGTTCAAAGTGATTTTAGTGCTACAGGTAGTGGTAGTACTAGTTGCATAGGTCCAATTGATAAAATTAAAATTTTAGCAAAATGAATCCGCACCCCAAATAATAAACATGAATGGAAGCAACTTTGTATAGAAAATAATATACCTATTAAAGCGTTTCCACTTCCTGTGGAAATAAGGTGGAACTCACTTCATTGTTTGCTTTCTTCTATTTTACCTTATAAAGAACTTATTACTCCTTTTTATAACAATTATACAAGTATCCCGTAGTTAGTACTTTATGAAGAAGATTGGATTTTTATTAAATGTTGTGTTGATTTATTATCTACTTTTAAAGATGCAACTGAAAGATTTTCAACTCAATTTTATCCAACTACATCTTATTTTATTCCAATTATCTATACAATGTTTGATAAATTTTTAAAATTTAGGGATCATGAAACTTTATGTTCTTTTGTATATGATATGGAGGAAAAATTTTAAAAATATTGGGAAACAATTCTTCCTATTTATTGTATTGCAACTTTACTAGATCCTAGTCAAGGTGAGGTAAATATAGAGATTTTTTTTATTGTTATAAAGAATTTCTTGGTCTTGATTCTATTGAGGACCAGAAGTCCTTAATTAACAATCTTTTTCAAGAATTGTTTAAGTTTTATGAAGCAGAAAGGTAGCAGTTCAACTTTAACCGAGGACAAGAAGATTTCGTACGAAGAAACCGAGAGTAGTAGCAGCAAAGGAAAAGGCATTTTGAATGCAATTAAGGACGCATCAAAGAAGAGAATGAAGCTAAAAGAAAAAGTCGACGGATCTAGATTAACAACTCGACGAAGTTCTAACTTCAATGAGATAAGATTTTTCTTAAGTCAAGACTTTTCTGTAGATAAAAACTTTGATCTTCTTCAATGGTGGAAAGAAAACCAAAAACAACTTCCAATTTTAGCTTCCATGGCCCGAGATGTTTTTGCGGTGCACATTTCTTCTGTTGCTTCAGAATCTGCATTCTCGACATGTGGAAGAATTATTGGAGACCATCGAACCACTCTTAATTCGGATTCATTGTGCATGTTAACATGCCTTAAAGATTGGTTTGATGCAGAATCTCGCAATGTCGAACTTGGAATGGCTAATGAATTTGTTGATAATAATTCAGAGGAGGAGGAAGAAATTTCTAAGACAATTTGTATAAATTATGAAGAATAGGTAATAATTTTTTTTTGTATATTGTATGTAAAATTGTAAATAAGTTTAGTCATAGTAAATATTTTTATGGACTACAGTCCCGTAGTTTTTACGCTTCTAACTTTTGAAAGGGTTTTCCACGTAAAAAATCTTTGATATCCTACTCTTTCCTTTTTCTCCTTTGCTATTTTAATTTTTTATTATTATTACATACCAAATTAATTAATGTTATATTTATTTATGTTTAAAAAATAAATAAATATTTAAAATACAAAATGAATGAATATTTTAAAAACATATTAAATAAATGAATAAACATTTTAAATGTAAAATGATATGCTTATTTATATTTTAAACGATAAGTAAATTATATTTAAAATGTAATAAATAAGTTTAACAAAATTTAAAAAATTTTAAAAGTAATATAATTTTTTTTAAACTAACAACTTTATTAAATAAGTAACTTTATCACTTTATCATAATATCATTATTTATATTTTGAATCAAATATCAAACATCATAATAACTTTATCATAATATCATAATATAACTTTATTTTATTATAACAATAATTTTATTAGATAATTTTATAGTAATTTATCTTTAAATTATTATTACATTAATTAAATAAACTATAATAACTTTATAATAAATTATTGTTAAATTAAACTATTAGCATTATTTATTATAAAAATAAATTTATTAGATTAAATTGTAAAAAATATTCATATATATTTATTTTTATTAAAATGAATTAATATAAATTTTAAAAAATTAAAAATTTAAAAAAACTGGGCCAGTCGGTTTATGATGAACCAGTTCACTAAGCCGAACTAGGTCATCTATATTAAACTGATGAACTGGTCCGACTCGGCTCGGTTCATCAATCGGTTTAGACTAGTTATAGGTGATAGTGGGCCGAAACTGATCGAAATTTTTCTAGAACCGGACCAGTCTGGCCCACTATCACCTCTACGATTAGAGGTGACAAATGAGTGGGTTGGATCGGGTTTGAGTGGTTATTTTGAATTGCATCATTTTGGGTTAAGAAAAAATTGGATCATTTCGGGTTTGGGTCAAGAAAAAGTCAGTTCACTAAGCCGAACTAGGTCATCTATATTAAACTAATGAACTGGTCCGGCTCGGCTTGGTTCATCAATCGGTTTAGACCAGTTATAGGTGATAGTGGGCCGAAACTGATCGAAATTTTTTTTGGAATCGGACCAGTCTGGCCCACTATCACCTTTACGATTAGAGGTGACAAATGAGTGGGTTGGATTGGGTTTGAGTTAGGTTATTTTGAATTGGATCATTTTAGGTTAAGAAAAAATTGGATCATTTCGGGTTTGGGTCAGGTCAGGTTTGGGTTAAGAAAAAATCAGACTATTTCGAGTTTAGATCAATTCAAGTTCGAATAAGGTCAGGTTTAGGTCAATTTGAATTCGGATTAATTCGGGTTCGAATTAGATCGGGTTTGGATCATTGACTTTTTTAGTCAATTTGAGTTGATCGAATTTGGATTCAAGTTGATCAGTTTGGATTTGGGTCAAGCGGACAGGTTTTTCAAGTTAAGCCTTGGTCATCTCGATGTTATTTGTTTGATATGAAAATGAACTGAAACCATATTTCTAAGAATCACAAAACTTATAAAAATAAAATTTTCTTCTTACATGACCTATAACAAAATTAGGATTGAAATAATAAAAAATATTTAATAATTTGTATGACAGTTTTCTTTATAATATATTTACTAATATTCATAAATTAATTACATTTTTTTCATTTTATTTTTATTATCTATAATAAATAATGCCTTTATGAATCAAAGTGATTTAATAATCTTTACTAATTATCATAATACATTACTATATATCTCTTTAATTTCTCGTGATTTTTATAGAATAATTGGAGACATTAAATCTAGGTGATATAGCTTTTGTACTTTATTATTTAAGTATAACTAGATTAAAAAAATATAACACTCGTATTATTGAAAAAAATATATTTTATTATAATAAAATACTTTGATCATTAATTTTAACATTTTAATATTTATTGATAACATGAAATTTAAGTTTGAATTTTTTCGGGTTTGGGTTAATTTGAATTCGGATCAATTCGGGTTCGAATCAAGTTGGATTTGGATTAATCTAAATTCGGATAAATTTGGATTCGGATCAATTTGAGTTAAGGTCATGTTGGGTTTGGATCAATAAAAATTTGGATCAATTTAATTTCGGATCAATTCAGATTCGAATCGGATTGGATTTGAGTTATTGATTTTTTTTGTTAAATCGAATCGATCGAATTTGACTTCAAATTAATTAGAATAGTTTCTTTTGTCAGGTCAATTTTTGGTGCCTCTAATAACAATCAAGTTGGCCGGCCTCGTCTTGTCCATTAGTCATTAGTGGTCCCACGCCGAGCAATTAGCGATCCAATCCATTGACTCGTCTGTTCTAATTTATCTATATCTTTTGCTTTCATCTCAATTTTTTCTTTTGAATTTGTTCTCTAATTTTTATTTTTATATGATTTGATTTTTTTTGAAAAATTAATAGTTAAAATATATTAATAATATTTCTTAAATATTTGATTTATCTATATCTATTGCTTTCATCTCAAATTTTCCTTTTGAATTTGTCCTCTAATTTTTATATGATTTGATTTTTTTTGAAAAATTAATGGTTAAAATATATTAATAATATTTCTTAAATATTTCATTTATTTTCTTTAATTAATTTTTCGAGAATAAAAAATCATTAGTCAAACAAAGTAAAAATGTGTATACAATAATTATTGACACAATTTTTTTATCCTAATTCAAAATTTTGACTGTAAACTCATCAAAAATATACAAAACAATGGGTACCTCTTGCACAGTTGCACTGTTTCATTAACTTTTGTCTAAA
This sequence comes from Heritiera fomes, assembly GCA_032173925.1. Classification (NCBI taxonomy): domain Eukaryota; kingdom Viridiplantae; phylum Streptophyta; class Magnoliopsida; order Malvales; family Malvaceae; genus Heritiera; species Heritiera fomes. The sequence continues at coordinate 25,320,201 of JAPDPM010000001.1, forward strand.
TTCACGCCCAGTAAAGTGTTACGGCAAATTTTAATGTTGAACCAGTAGGGTCATTTATATTTTTGGTTTTAATTAAATTAATCAATTGAATTGATTTAATTCAATTAATTGTTTCGTAATCAAAATGATTTTTGATCAAATTAATTGAAATTTTAATTGAAAAATAAAAAATTACATAAACACTTCCGTAATCAAATTTTTTTAATTCATAAATTCTACTCAATTAAAAATAAAATACATAATTCAATTAATTTAGTTTGAATAATTTGATTTGAAATTAATCAAATTGATAGAATGAACATTGGCAATATAATGTACCAAAAAAATTAATTAATATTTATCACATGACTTGGAAAGTGGGTTTGATTTTAGACTTATTCAAGGTTCGAATCATCTTTCCAAACTTGAAGACTTATCCAGATTTTAGGTGAGTTTGGGCAAAACTATTAAGTTCGTTAAATCGACTTAGACGGTAAAATCAACGTCTGATAAAAAAATAGAGTCGGGCTTGGATTTACAAATTCAAGTCCAAGCCTAGCCTAGCTAGACAATTATAATTTTTTTACTATTTTTATATTAATTCATTTTTTTATTTTTTATTTTTTTTACAATTTAAATTTAAATTTGAGCTTGTATTAATGTTTTAGATTTTAATTTTTGTAAGAATTTATTTTAATTTATTGAATTATATTTATTAACTATTATGCATTTTAATATTTTTATACTTTATTATATAATTTTTAGAAAATTTTAATGGTATTTGAATAGACTTGATCAGATTTGAGCTTTTTCATTTTATGTAAAAACAAAATTAAGTAAAAAATTAAGCCTGAAATGTCGTACCAAACTTGATTTAAACTCGCAATCAATCTCTTGATATCACACTTCATTACTTTACTTAAACCCAATCCAAATCCAACCTACTCTGACTATGAACACCTCTATTTGATTTCATCTTTTGTAATTTAATCAAGATTTATGACCACAAACCTGGAATGCGGATGCGAAATTGTTACCGCTGGCCTCGGTCCCCACAGCTACTACTGCGAAACTAATGTGGAAAAAAACACATAATTGAGTTTGAAGGAAAGATGTCCTGTCCAAAAACTCCTTTTTTTAAAAAAAGGAAATGGGGTATGAAATGACAAGAATAGAAAGTATTTATTTAACAGTTACTATGATATTTATCATTTTTTTCATACTTTTTATTTTTATTATTTCTTTCATTTTCTTACAAAATTTCTTAAAATGATTATGAATTCAAATAATTAAATATGAAACACTACTATTACAATTGTCACATCCCAAAATGTACAATATTTACTATATTATAACACCACACGTGACGGTTGGGCTGTCTGCGATGCTTTTATCACTCACTTTTGAAAAACATTAACTACTATTATACTTAAAGTAAGTCAGTAGTCAATGAAAATCTTTACTACAATATATATATATATATATATATATATATAGTATGTACACATGTTCTACATCCCCGGTACATGGATTATACAAATGTAGTACTGTACAACTATGTCTGAAAAAAATGTAAAAGAGATACTATCTTCAGGATCCACTAAGTGTTGCCTTGAGGTCAACTACAATGCAGCCAAATCTGTGAAATGGAATCACTAAAGATAGTCTGTGGAGTGAAAAATAAAGGGTGAGCTAATGTGCTCAGTAAGAGAATTGTATGTAAAACTGATACTGTAAAATCTATATGCTGAAAATCATTAAATCCTAAAAGTTCATTAAGCTCAAAACAGGATAGATACTATAGTTGGCTAGGAATACCGGATAGAGTATGAAAGGTATTTTAAAATACCGTACGTGTCCCGGCTCCTAGAAGCGACTATAGGGAGTAATCGTTTTCTCTTGATATTCAAATCCAAATAAAACATTAAATATTAGCATAATAAAACACTTAAGTAAATAAATAAGGAATTAATATTCCTTTCAACAAATATTCATTTCCACACTTGTAAAACACCGTATAATATTTAGTTCAACACGTAATATATCAAAAGCTCAGTAGCTGTAAATAATTTAGTACCAGCAAAAGGTTCAGTGAAAAGTACAATCATCAGTACAGTATCATGGAGACCAGGCAGCACCCTAAATATATCATGCTATAATAATATCCTGAATAGGGAAAATAATAACACATGAGATCTATGGCCATAGTCTATGGGGTCCACAGTGTGCACTGATCAGGTGTCCATCGGGACGCTGATAATAGGATCAGTATCTATCAGCACTAGCACGTGACATGTGAGCATGATATGGGGTCTAACAGTCTCAAAACAGTAAACACATGATATAAACACAATTTATGAAATTAATTTCACTGAATATAAATTCAATCAATCCATAAATATTCATAAGGAAAATATTTTCATCTTATGAATAACAATTTATAAAATATTCATACTGTGGTAATCGTTCCAGAAAATGTTCTAAATATTTATAGAACAATATAAATCACATACTGGTACTTTCACATAAATAAAATTCCTTAACAGGAATATTTAAATATAGTTTTTCGATAAACTATAAAATTATGCAATTTAATGAATTTCATGGAAATTTCCCAAAATTCCACTTATTTCCACTTTAGAAAAATACTACAAATATTTTCTAAATATTTCTATAATTTTCGGTAGAATGACGGCTATTTATAACCTAGCCTTCCTGTACGAAAATTACAGTTTATAATTTCAACAGTAGCCACAATTTCACCAACTTTCACCACTTTCAAAGGCAATTTATATCCAAGTTATTTTATAAAAATAGTGTGAACCAAACCATGCATTTACAGTATCCTTACGGTTCACACACGCATCCCTTGTCTGTCTTATGAAGCCGATCTTCCCGGTTACGCTAATCGAAATCCATCAACTCAAGCTGCACAATAATTTTATCAAAATTAATTAATATTTTTCCTCTTATTTTTAAGCCACTAATATTCGAAAAATGCAGCCACTAACTTCATGTTATGAGTACAACCAGTATAAATTTTACTGGTGGTAAAACTCAATTTGTTCATTTTAGTCGCTTTTTCGGTTTTGATTTCACCGAAAATTCTCTTTTAATTTCTATAATTACCTTATACTAAAATACCTCATTTTCAGCACTAATTCATAAGAAAATCAAGTCATGGTCGAATTCTCTAATGACCTCTTTTATTGACTTTTCCATCTTCAATTTTCTTGTTTTCCATCATTTGTCTCTTGTCTACGTGAACCATTTCATTTATCATTTGCTGCTTATAGCTATAAATTTCCCACTCTTCTATGTCCAACCGAACTCCCCTGTCATTAGTATAATTTTTTATTCTTCTTCCTTTCATGTTTTTCAAGCTTCAAATCAACTTATTTAATTTCCTTTAACTACTTTACATCATCATGCTACAATTTCTAGCTCAATTTCCTTATTATTCTCATATATGCCAAATTCTATTCTTGTTTCAATTTCATGATCTAACAAGATTTAATTAACAACAAATTCTAAAGTCATAACTCTCATGCTAATAAACATGTAAATTCATCATTTATTATCAAAGAAACCATAAAATTGTGAAATCTTACCTTGACCGATTGGTGATCTCCAAAACAGAATTTTGTTCTGTTTTGTTCCTTCTTATGTCAGCCTCTATTGACTTGGTTCTTGATTTATTCTAAGGTGTAGGTAAAGTTGGGGAAGAAGGTTGAGTGTTTAAGTTTCCAAAAGATAGAATTTTGCTGAATTTCTTTTAAAAAGACGAAAGCCAAAACAGAACACAAAGCAACACAATTCTGGTTCTCTTAGTGAAACAACAAAACGGTGATAAAGAGATGAAAATTTGCTGAGTTCCTTATTTCTTTAACCCTTTTTTTTTTCATGGTAATCAATAATAATGAACCACATGACTTCCTATCTTATTTTTCTCCATCATTTTATGTCCAAATTGCATTTAATTTTCTGAAGAAAACTGCAGGAAAGGAACGACGGAGTGCTGCTGCTGCTGCTGCTGCTGCTGCTGTCCGTTTTGTCCATGTTTTCTTTCATCCTTTCTTTTGCAACTTCAGCCAATAACAATTATGCACATGGTATTTTCATTAACTCTTTATCCATTAAGCATTATTAGCCTTGTATTTTAGTCCATAAAATATAACTCATTTGCTTTGAGTTTTCAGTTGGGTTCACGGCAAACATGCAATAGCTTGCTGTCCCATTTTTTCTGATCGAATTCCATTGTCCTTTTTGTAATTTCATCCAATAAAAATTATTCTCATGTATCTCTATCTTCTCTTCATTTTATATTTCTTATAATGAGATCTTATAGTTTAAAATCATGGCTGGATTCACAACAAATGTCTACAATTTCGGTTGTACCTTTTCTTAGTCTCTTTTTACCTCTTTTGAAATATATTCCAGCCAATTAAATTGATTCCATACTAAACTTTTAACTTCTTCTCCTTTAAGTATTATTTACCTTGTATTTTATGCTCTAAAAAAGACAACCCATACGGCACAACATCAGGAAATGAGTGGCGTACATGCTGCCAATTTCCTGATCAATTTTTTTTTAGCTAAATTCTCCCTTTATTTTGTGTGTTCCATCCAATGATAAATTTTTATATGTCCAAGAATGCAATTTTCTTCTCTTATATTTCACATATTTACTTATTATACTTCGGAAATATCACTTCCATGAATAAATTTCAGATCTATTTCCTTCATTTCTTTCTATACCTCCACTTCATCATAAAATATTTATTTCACCTCTTATACACCATATTATAAATTATAAATCCAATAATTCCAAAATTTTAAGTGAAAATCCAAATTAAATATTTATTTAATTTCACTAATTAATTTATTTTCACTATCAAAAATTTACAAAATATGATGTATAATATTATAAAATCGGGTCTCACAACAATAAAGTAAAACCCTTCTAAATTAATATTTTTTGATTTATCATTGAGTATTAATTTAAAAGGTTTTACCTTATAAATTATTATATTATATTAAAATATGTCTGTTTAATTTTTACATACAGTAAACAACTCTAATAACTTTATGGCATTTAATTTATTTAAAAATCTCATTTTTGTTGATAAACTTCTTAAAAATCTCCTTGCAAATATATATACATATATATATATATATATTATGTAATATATTTTGTGTTTTCCAATTCTTAAAGTAAAAAACTCATACATGATGGTTTTTTGCAATTAATGTCTTGAAGCGCTTTTCAAATTTTTGAATATTATGTAATATATTTTATATTTTTATCACATTTTTAATTTTTAAGATAGTCAAGATTGAAATTTTACACTAATTTTTAAAATGATATTATTAATTATTATGATAGAGGGGTTTATAAATTTTTTATAGCAGCTCAAGTCGAGACAATAATTTTGTATTAATTTAAGAGAGAAGTTATTAATTTAAAAAAGATTAATTTAGGGAAATTCTACTTTAAATCTAAGAGCTTTAATAAACAATTTCTAGTTTCTTTTTGTGATCTAACAAGGTTAAGAGTCCGATTTAGTAATCTATTGAAATTTAGATTTTTTTAAGATAATATATTTTTTGTTCCACTTTAAAGATTTGTTTGATAGAGTATTTGAAAAAAAATGAAAAGATAGAAAATTGATAGAGAAGAAAAGTGAAATGGTAAAAAAAAACATATTTTTTCTTCTATTGACCTACCAAAAGATAGAAAAGTTAAAAAAATATATGTATAAAATTTTCTTTCATCAATTACTTCGTAAAGTTAGATATAAAAAAAATAAAGAATAAAAAATATATTATTGTTATCATTATATCATTAGTAAGTTAAGGTAATAAAGTTAAATTAAAAAATGAATGATAATTTGATAAATATACATACTTTACTCATATTTTTCTCATTTTTTCTATTAATATTTTCAATTTGGAATAGTTTGTTTTTACAAATAAAAGATAGAAAACAATAACATTTCATTTTTTCTGCAAACTTTCTTCTGTTATTATTATTTAAAGTTTAAAGTTCCATATAAAGGTCAATGATTTTTTTTAATTTTAAATGACTTTTATTTTATTTTCAAACTTCTTAGATCTAAATTATTTTATGACATAACATGGCTTTGCTCAACTCCTATAATTTCTCTCCTGAAATTAACAACAATACCATCATAACCGAATTTGTCCACATCGCAGAATCAACAAGTTCTAATATAAAAATTAAAAGAAAGTAGGGCTTAAAAGGATAATAATGAAGAAATTAATCCTTAAAGCTTAATCATATCGATAAGAAAATAATTTTTTTATCGACTAGAATTTGACTTTTGTAAATAGATTTTGCTTGAGTAAAATTTACAAATATTTTAAATTTGTAATATGAAAAAAAAGAACATGATTTATCTAACATACTTTGTGTTGACACCCAATTTTGTCCCATTTATTATTATTATTATTATTATTATTATATTTGTATTTGTTTTCATTTTTATTATTATTTGTTTTATTATTATTATTATTATTATTATTATTATTATTATTATTTATGTTATTATTATTAGTTTTATATTATTATTATTAGTTATTACTTTTTATTTTTATTTTCTTTGTTTTTCTATCCAATCTGTCCATCACCCACCATCCTGCCAGGCTGTCCCATCTCCACCGGCCACCAGCCTGTCACCTGTCCATCTCGCCTCTGCCAGCCATAATTCTTGAACCCAAAAATCTACAAAAATGGACCCTTTACCAGCAACACAGAGAGGATTCCAGAGAGAACCACCCCTGCCTCTCCACCGACCCAAAACCATTTACCCCACTACCAAAAAACACCACCGTGAACCATCATCACAGCCCTTACCCAAAGCAACCAACACACACCGCCATCATCACCGTCATCACAACCCCAAAAACCACCGAGACCAAAATCCCTAAACCCGAGAACCCCCAAAACCCAAAACCCAGATCTGAAACCACAAACACCATCCTCACCACCCAAAAAACCAAGCCATGGAGCCTCACCCGAACCCTCAACAACCCAAACTGGACCAAAATCCCTAAACCCGAGAACCCCAAAACCCAAATCCAAGATCCAAACCCGCACCTGCAAAAAAAACAAACAAACAACAAAAAGCTGCAGCAAGCCCAAACACATCACAAACCAAACTCACACAGAGCCTCTGTCGAAAACACCAAATCACCACGACACCACTACCCTCACCAAAAATCCCGTGGAACCCGAACCCCCAAAACAACAAAACCAACACACAAACACACGCGCACACACACACACGCGCGCACGCACACACACACACACACATACCAACAACCATCATCATCACAAGAATAGCCGAACCATCAACCACAAAAAAAAAGGGGGGGGGGGGGGGGAGGAGGTTTCGGTTTTGGTCAGATCTGAGGTGCTAGGAACTTCTTTTAGTAAAACAGTGGTTAGAATCGGAAAGAGCGAGTGAAGAGGAATCAGAAAAAGGAAAACTTTTCGATTTTTGCCGTCGGTGAGTGGCGGTCGGCAACGGCGGACGGTGGCCAGCGGTGGCCAGAAATCACCCAGGGGAGAGCTTTTGAAAGCTCTCAAATTTTTTTTCCTGGTAAGAGAGAAAATGAGTTAAAAAAAAAGAAATAGTTTATATAAAAAAAAGGGACCCGCGCACGACCCGGATCTGACCAGGGAGCCACGCGCCCGACCCGCATCATAGAAGCAGATCTGCGTGCTGCAGCAGATCCGACCCCGACCCGACCTGCACACCCGTTTCCGACCCGGTCTGCGACCCACTCCGCTTCAGCCCATTCTGCCCAAGCCCAATCCGTGGAATTCCTTTGGGCTATTGTTTGGGCCTCTTTGCTCTTGGGTTTTAAACCCAAATTGATATATTTTCTTTAATCTTAACAGTTTTTTTAATATTTAACTATTATGTTTTATTGTTATTATTATTATTTTGTTTAGTTATTATTATTATTATTATCATCATTAGGTTTTTATTATTATTGTTGATTATTATTATTATTAGGGTTTTGTTATTATTGTTATTATTATTATTATTATTATTAGGGTTTTATTATTATTATTATTATTATTATTATTAGTGCATGTTGCAAAATAAGAAATTAAAATTTTTTTTCTTTTACTTGTATTTTCATTAATTATTATTAATTAGAAAATATAAAAAATAAAAAAACAAAGAAAAATAAATAATGAAGTTTAATAAATTTTAAATCTAAATTAAATGAAGTCTGATAATGGGATGTTACGGAAGTCATAAGTAGTGATTCCTAACTGATCCTTAGGTGAGAAGAGTCGTACTAATTGTTGCCAAAAGTATTGAAATATTTAGAATGATTTTTCAGTAATTTAAATTTTTATGAAAACAAAATAAGTTCTTTTTTCTTAAATTAATAATTTAAATTCAAATCAATGAATTTCCGATGATGGGATGCTACGGAAGTCACAAGTAGTGATTCCTAGCTGATCCCTAGGTGAGAAGAGTCATATTAAATGTTGCCAAAAGTATTGGAATATTTAGTATGATTTTTCAATAATTTAAATTTTTATAAAAAAAAAGAAAATGAATAAGTTTTTTTTAAAAAACAAAGAAATATAAATAAATAAACAAATAAATAATAAAATTTGAAATAAAAAAAAATTCATTTGCATCATATATTATTTGTTTGCATCATATGCATTCATTTAATTTCTAAATAAACGTGAATCTACCAAGTATGAGATTCTATAGAAGTCACAAGTAGTGATTCTTTAGAAATCTCTAGGTGAGGAGAATTGTTTCAAATGTTGCAAAAAGTATTGGAATATTTGATTTAATTTTTCAATAAAAGGGATTCATATTTATTTTCAAAGTAAAGCTTATTTTAATTTTCGAAATGGGTGTGAGCCCTCCCGAGGATGAGATTCTGTAGAAGTCACAAGTAGTGATTCTTAAGAAATCTCTAGGTGAGAATTATTTCAAATGCTGCCAAAAGTATTGGAGTATTTGATTTAATTATTCAATACAAAAAGGTTCACATTCGAAAAATAAAGTTTAAACTTTTAAAATAAAACCAAAATAAATTTACAAATAAAAAAATGATTTTGAATAAAAAGAATGGAATAAGAAGGAATTAATTTTAAATATTAAATTAAGACCATTTATATTAGAACAAAAAGGATAACACATGATTACTATGGTATTGTTTTTTAACGGGCGTCGTAGGGGTGCTAATCCTTCCTCACGCGTAACCATACTCCCGGACCCGATTTTGTTTTTGCAGACCAAAAATTGTCTTTTTAATAAAACTTAATTTTTGAGATTTTGTTAAAAAGATAAATATTTTAGGTGACCAATCACACCTAGTAAAAAAAGACTAGTGGCGACTCCTTTTGTTTTTTTAAATATTTTTCAAAATCGTCGAGCGCGAAGCCGTTACGACACTTTGTTCAAATTGAAACCATTAAACTCGTATTGAGTGGACGAAACACTCCTACTTGGTAGAGATTATTTGATAACCTTTTCTTTTTTTGGAGCCCAAACATTTTAGAAAAATACGTAGAATGAGAATCTAAAACATTGAAAGGATCCGAATAAGCTTGCATTACATATACACGCAATCATCAATTTTGACTTTCAATTATCTTTTTTTTAAAATTATTTTAATTTAAAGGTTATCATTATAAATAGGATAATTATTTCATAAACTGTTAGTGTATGTTTTTTTATTCAACAAGCGATATTAGGATCATGACACATGTCTTATTTTATTTATTTTTTAATATTTTTATAGGATATGTGTTACGATTCTAACACCGCTTGTGGAGTAAAAAATTTCACCGACGGTGTATGTAATAATTATTCTTATAAATAATAGAATATTGTCCGGTTGCGTCACCAAATATCTTACACATATTTGCATAATTTTTTTTAATTTTTAAAGATTTGCGACAATTTTCTAATATTAGTTGTGGATTTTTTAAATCTCATTGTAAGCGGATGAAATAATAATATATACGTAAATTTATTATGCACACATTTATAATTTTTATTTATGAGAAGGGATCAAGTTAAATCAATTGTAAAACAATTTTGTTTTACACAATTTCATATCTTTTTTCATGATTTATAATTTTTTAATCCTACCATTTACTATATTTCGTTTAAGTAGATTATGCATATAAAGTTTCCAATTAACTGAAAATATTTAATTATTAGTATGATAATAATAAAACTTCAACTATTTATATATTTTGAAAAACATGTTATTTTCGAAACTTTACATACATAAGGGATATGAGTAAGTTATTAAATCTAACAGTTGGTTTGTAAAAATATTCATCATTTATTAAGTTATAAAAATGGTATAAAACAAAAATTGTTTTACACTGATCTAACTTGATATCTCATATTTAATTATATACAAATTTTTATTTAAACATAATTATTAGTTTTACAAATATTAAATATATATGATAGATTTTATTATATTCAATTCTATCTAATATCCTTAACAATCAAAATTTGTTTTTATTATACTTCATTTTATCGAAACGTTTATATCCAAACATATATACATCTATTGATTTTAATGTTACTGTTACAATATCTGTCACAGTGCGCAGCACATACTAACTCAATTGTACTGTCCTTTTTGAGCCCACTAACCCTCAAGGTTTTGTCGGGTCATGTCTGCATTGGCTAGGGATTAACAATGCCAATTCCTGGATATCCTAGGCACGTCTCGACAAAATCGTGAGGGGCCTGTGGGTGCACCCAAAGCGGACAGTACGTTGTGAGTAAGGCTGGCTACTAGGAGTGGATCCTCGGTCCAATGTTGTGATATTCATATATCTACCATCTATACATATTAACAGATATTATATAATTATTTAAATGACCCATACCTTGTAGGAATAAAGGGTAACGGATGGTGGGCCCCACAAGACTTTAGTGTCCCAGAGTAGGAGAAATTTGGCAAACATAATATTTGGAGCCAAATAAGGATATGGTAAGAATCTACAACTTAGATTTATTTGTTTGTGCATTTTGAGAGCGTGCAAACAAATTAGGAAATTACAATTAAGTCCATAAGTCGATAGAATTTTCATAAATAACGGTTAAACAGAGTTGACTTTGGACCCACTATCAGTGATAGAAAATTTCTCATGAAATAAAGTTCTAGGCCATGTGGACTGATGGAATAAAACATGTATAAAAATAGAATTTTACGCGATTTAACAGTTGGGGGTATTTTGGTAATTTTGCCCAAACGATCAATCAAACTTCAACAAAAGCCTAACCAACGATTAGAGCAAGCTAAATAGAGATGTTTTATGGTTAAATAAAATATTTTTAAGGTTAGACCGATTGTTTAAAACAAAGTCAAATCGAAAATGGTAAAATTGGAAGATTACTTAAGCATAAGGGCAAAATGGTAATTTGTACAATAAATTATGATTTTAAATGAAATTTTCAGCTTCTTCCTCAGCCATTTTTGGCAGCAACTAGACCCCTCTCATTTCCTCCATTAACGTGAGCTTGTGAAGAGAGATAAAGTCTTGAAATTTCACCAAAATTTCACCGAAACCGAAAACTGTCTTCACCAAACTTGTTCCTCTCAACTTCCTCTACCTTCCCATATCAAAACCATTAGCTAAAGCAGCCAAAATAGAGGTGTGGGGCACCTTGAAGCATTCGGCCAAGTAGGAAAGGTAGGGAAAAGATTAAACTTTCATGCTTTCATGGCTTTTTACTAGGTGTTTAAGATGTTTAGCTATATATTTAAGCTTGAATCAACTTAAAATTAGGAAGAGCACCTCCTTAGGGTTTCAGCCAAGGTTGTTAATGCATGGAAATGTTGCAATTTGATGAGGAAACAATATAGAAATGATGTAGAAATAGCATGCAACATGAATTTGAGCTTAAATTGAAAAAAACACTATGGTATCATGCTTAAGCATATTTAGCCTAGGTGAAGGGGAGGTAGAATTCATGCTCATTTTAATGTACTTTAGGTCCTAGAAAATATACAAATTAATACAAGACCATAGGCAAAATCGAAATTGAAATCAAAGATATTTGAAAGCTAGTTGCAGTGTTAGCACCACTATGAAAAAAACTAAAATAGAGATTCCTGTAGGCAATGTGATAGATTGTGGACAACTACTAATTCTTTATAATTGAAGTGTGATGAGTTGACAATGTTTGTACGGTGTTTTACAGCTCGAAAGTAGGGAAATAACACTGGTGTTGAAGAAAGTAACCGTTGCGAATTAAGAGGTAAGGGATGAGTATAGAAGATATAGGGATACTATGGTGCATGTTTTAATAAAATGTGCCTTTCTTGAGCTTGAGATGTTGATTTTGGTGTAAAAATGAGAACTAGTATTGAGATTATAAATTGCGTTTTCGTATATGAAGATTAGGAAAAAACTATACCATTATACTGCCAGAATTTTGTAAAAAAGAAATATAACCTTTTTAATCACTATCTAGTAGTGTAATTTTATTTAAAATAAAAGAAAAACATTTTGGAATATTAGAATTCAAAAAAGGTACATATGCGTGCATAGATTTTTATAACTCTACTTTTCGTAGTGATTTTAACGACTTTCATGCTGTAAATGCTATATTCATGTTTTTATGCTATTGTTAAGTATAAATAAAATATTTTGGATAATCAGTTTTGAATTGAGAATAATGAATTTTTATTCTTCAAATATATTATTTACCAACTTCAATGCCTTATGGATTGACTGAAGATACATGTTGTTGAATTTATCTTCGCAAACTGTTATAAATTGTTTTATATATTATTTTGAAACTGTTGGCCCCATAGCTGCTTATTAGCACATGCACCTTACTATTACTGTTACTATAGTTGAGTGATCCTGATCCCATCATTCAGCGTCCCAGATTTACACCTGGCCTGTATATGTCTGTGGACAACCTTTTGACTATGGCCATATGTCGTTATACATGAGTCTATTTGGTGTTGCCTTGTCTTTACTATTTTATCTGGGGTAACAAATTTCCGGACATCCCAAGCACTCCCACAAAATATTTATATAGTATAGATTTTAGAATCGTTTATATTCATCAAATATGCTTTTTAAATTCTATTACTACTTTACTGAAACTAATTTCTATATTGTTTCTGGAGAAATGATTACATTGCTTATTTGAATAAATGAAATTACCATTAAAGGTATGGTTATGAATGTTTACTGAATTATGCACGTTTATTGAACTACTTACTTCTAATAGAAATCTCTATAGTCGGATTTAGGTGTCTGGACAAGTAAGGTGTTTCAATGCATCGTTCTATACTCAGCCTGGTTATCTAACCGATTATAGTATCTTTTCCTTACATCGTGCCTAATTTATATACCTCATACTTTTACATAAAAAGTATGATTTTGTAACTTGCATATAGTATACATAGTATCAGTTCTTTTATACAAATTCCTTACTAGGCATTAGCTCACCCCCTCCTTCTCCTTCTAGATTATTTTCAGTGACCTCTCGTCTCGATCCGGAGGAGTTTCACTTTTGGTATCCCTCAAGTGGATCTTGATTTTCCGTAAAGGTATATGAGCTTATGTTTATATGTTCGGACTTATGTGTACAGTACATTTTGTTTGTATGTATATACTTGGGATGTAAACCAAAGCGAAAAATTTGTTATGGAAGTTTGAGAATTTATATGTTTTATATAACGTAGATTTAATAGTATAGGTCTTGGGTTATTGTTTCCAAAAAATAAATAACTGATTTAATATTAACAATTAGTAAGGGCACTCTAGATAGCCCAGCTGATAGTAACTAAGGCTTAAAATGGTATTGGAATTTGTATTTTAGTATGTGACAAAAGTGGGTATGCTAGGCCTTACACAACAGGGAGTAATAACGACATATGGCTATAGTCAAAAGATCCACAGTATACACTAGCCAAGTGAGATATGTGGGTGCTAAAGACGTGGCTAAGGTCAAGCAACAACAATTCACACACACAGAAGAGCATGTACCTGCAAGTAGCTATGAGGTCAACAATCTCAAAACAGTTCATAAATCAAATCATAATCATTTATGGAGAACAATTCAGTAAATCATATCTTCAGATAGTTCATAAAGCATTAAAATCAGGAATTGCTATAGTTGATATATAAAAATTCATCAAATTTTCTCAGTTCTATAACTAATGTTTAAAATATTTTATTTACGTATAACAGTAACATAAAAACATAAATGTATCTTGGAAAATGTAAGAATTATTAAAAATTTCCATGGAAACTGAGTTACAAATTTTGTATGCACTTGTGGCCTTTAGGAAACTTTAACTCCAAATCACACCTTCATTTCATTTCTACTTATGAAAATAATGTCAAATGATGATTTTAAAGATTTAGGTTCATTTTAGGAAATTTCGACAGTATAACGGTACTACCTATTTTAATCTTCTTGCACGAAAACACAGTTTATAATCACAATTCCAGTTCACATTTTCAATCAAACCATCAATTTCAATCTCATAAAAACTCATTTTCATCATTTCTAATGCAACACAGTATCCCTACGCCTCTTACATATATCCCTTACCACTCAAATTTTCACTGTGTCGCACGATAGCACTAGTATTGCTTTTTGACTTCCGAGCTGCAAAATAACCACACAATCACTATCAATTCTTCACACTTCAGTTATAAAGAGTAATCAATTCCTTAAAACCTACTACATTACCTACAACAGTTATAATTTCAGTCTACTTAATATCGGTGCTAACACTGCTGCTTCTATCAAAAACACCTCCGTTTTCAGTCCCAATTTCTCCTACAGTCTTGTATTAATTTATACATTATTCTACGACTCAAAATTCATTGAATTGAGCATGGTTTCTCTATGCTCTTCTCTTGGCTGAATCTACCTCTCTCTCTTTTACATATCTCATTTCTTCAATTTAAGCTTAAATTCATGTTCTACACTTTGTCTACATCAATTTATATCATTTTCATACTGAACAAGATCACATTCATGCATGGCCAACCTTGGCCAAAACCCTAGGGAATTGGTTATCATTATTTAAAAGCAATTCAAGTCTAAATACATGCTTAAACACCTTAAACACACAACTTAAAGTCATTAAATCATAAAAATTTCAAGCTCTCTCACCTTTCTTCTTGGCCCAAAATGGAAGGAACCCAAACACCTTGTAAATGGCCACTTTAAGGTTTGATTTTAGTAGTATGTTGTAGAGCTCTGAGAGCTGAACAAGTTTGATAAAGACAATTTTTGGTTTCGGAGTGTTTTACTAAGGTTTACAAGAGTTTTCTCTCTTTAGATGGAGCTTTCAACAATCGTGGATGAAGAAGAAAAAGAGAAGCCGGCCACAATGGTGGAAATATGTAGAAATTTCTAAATTTAAAACATCATTTAAGACAAATTACGAAAATACCCTTATAAAAAATTTCAAATTTTCCCTTCACACTTCTATTCCTATTTAAACAGTCAATTCAACCTCCAAAATATTTTATTTAATTATAAAACATATCTATTTAGCATTTCCTAATCATTGGATAGACCTTTTTTAGGGTTTGATTGGTAGAAAGGGTAAAATTATTAAAATAGCCCTAACCGTGAAATCGTGTAATTTTTGACAGTTTTGTGTGATTCAATCTATCAATTCAAACAGTGTGAGACTTCTTCACACAAGGATTCATGTAGGATTATCAATTGGTCAAAAGTCAACTCAATTTGACCGTTATTCACAAAAATTCTACTAGCCTGTGGACTTAACTGTCATTTTCAAAATTGTTGCATGCTTTTCGAAACATACACAAACAATTGAGTTTGAGGTGCAGATTCTTACCATCTCTATATTTGGCTCTAAATATTGGATCCGCCAAGTTTCACCTCCATCAGGACACTAGAAGTCTAGTGGGGCCTACCATCTAATTCCCTTTTATACTTACAAAACAAATAGCCTTTGAATATTTATTAGACATCTAATCTTCCTAACTTCACTAATAATATGTATGGATAGCAAAAGATATGAATCGCATAATATCCAATCTCACTATCATTGTTGTTTTTAATATCATTAGAGCTAATTTCACAATTCATTCAAATAGAAGTGTGTCTAAGATGGATTTAATAAAATATAAGCAAATATGGGGCCCCAATGACCCTTACTCGTCTTTCTATTTTTCAATTTTTTGTTTAGCTTCCAAAACTCAAAACGATGTAGTTTTAAGAAATCTATAAAAATCTTATAGTAAACCCTAGACATAAAATTTTATTTTCCCTTATTTTCTCTTTCTTTCTCTCTTAATCCCTTATCTTTTGCATTGCTTTCTTGACTAGACCTACCCAAATTCTAATCACGGTTGTTAATAGCGTCGTTGATCAACACTCATTGGAATCTTTTTTTAATATTTTTCTTCTACTCAACTTTCTCTTTCATAGTATTTTTTTTAAATACCTAACATTAAAAAATTAAAAAATCTCAAAACTAAAACCCTAAATCTAGTATCATTGAGTCACAGTTCGATTCCTGAAAATCGAAATTGATTTTTTTTATTTTCGCACAATTGGTTGGACTGTACTCAGTGTCCTCACTCTGACTTTATGCTAAAATTATTTGGCTAATTCAACATTTAATCATTTAAATCGATCCCAATACATTTATTTACCGTATGTATTTGTTTTTCTATACAATGCCTAATAACAACGCTATATGTAACTTCTTCAATTTACTATTTACATTGCATACTAAAGTACTGTACAATAAATGTCTAAATACCATACCTGTAAGGTACGACATCAAAATCTTAGAGGTATCTAATCAGAACCATTTTATTATCAATCAGCTATTACTGCAAGTAAATTTGTAAGGTAGAGGGGGGTGAGCTTATGCTCAATAAGAAATATATATAAAGGAACTGATACTATACATACCTCTATACACATATTGAAAACATATTTCAGAAATATGTAGTCAGTATTAAAACAATATTAAAAATAGTGTTAGACACTATATCAGAAAGGATAGTATAATCGGTCAGGAGTACCAGGTTGAATATGAAAGAATGCTTTAAAGTACCTCACTTGTTCTAGTCCCTAAATCCAATTATAGGGAATTTAAAAAGCTTCTGTGTGAAAGAATTGAAAAAGCTTTTCACAATGTTGAGCAAATTGGATTCAGAGCTAAGACAGATGATCTAACTTTGGACTTTGGAGCTGATGAGGCAGTTAGATCATTGTAGATACTTAATTTTGGAAACTAATATTTATTTCATACTCTAGTGAAAGACAACCTCTTCTTAGAATAAATACTTCATAAGAATAACTTCTTCAGAAGAACTTCTGTACAAGAACAACCTCTTATCAGAAAAGCTCATTACTTCTAGAAGAATTCATTCGCAGAATAGCTCTGCTCGGAACAACTCTTTACAGAACAGCCTGTTCTCAAAATAACTCATTTATAGAACAACACTTTTAATAAGAAGTGAAGATAACTCCGGAATAGGGCAGGGTTCTTGAGTTAACTTCACTATTGGGATGTCCCGGAGAGTTTGGCTTGGTGCATCAGATATGGAGGTAGTTAAGAGTTCTTCTCTTAACCTTTCTTTGAAATATGAGTGCTCTTTTATATTTCTTTCAGTACACCTTCTCCCAAAGCCTGAGTGCTCTTCCCTATTTCTTTCAATATACTTTCTCCCAAAGCATAACTTCCATTAGACAAAACATTAATGCCTTGTAACTGCCAATTCTCATTATTACGTTATTAATACCAAAGATTTGTAACTCTCATTCTCTACTCCTATATATAGAGGTTGTTGTTACAATTGAAAGGACTTTTGGGCAAATCAGCTAATCCATAAAACTCTCTCAAATCATTTCTTCACTGTTTCCTCTATACAGCCTTGTTCTCAGTCTTGCTCAGCCTTCTACCGCCACCTGTCGTTGCACTTATTCTTCAGGGTCTGCTCCAGTCTTCCTCTCCACCACCTGCCGGCAGATCCCACTCTACTAGTTTGCAACGTTTCCTCTCCACAATAAAAGAATTCATTTACAATCATAATGGCCTCTTTCTATGGTTTTGAATTAAGTTTTATCTCTGTAATGAAGTTCAAGAGAATGAGTTTGAACCATTTATGCATGAGAGATAAGCCAATGTCTGATTTGGTCATATGCAACAACTTAAAATGCTCAATCATGCAAGCAAAGATAAGAATAATAAGTTTGGAATTGACAAGGTAGTTGGATGTAATGATTTATTTGTAAGGTTCAGAAAAAAAAAAGGTTAACTGTTACACCTGTGGCAGGTATACCCATCTGCATTTGTTCAATGTTTGATAAACTTAAAATGTGTATCACTTGTTTGCTTGATTGCCTTGCAGCTAATTGACTTTTTATCAAGGGGTCATGTATATTTGGTGGCATACTTTTGTTTGATTTTATGAATTTGTTTATATACCTTTCCTAACTGAATAAGATTATCTAGTTATTTTTAATTTTATGGAGGATGTTGTGAATGTTCTGAAAGGCAGAACAAACTGCTGGCTGCTTTACCCTTTTTGGTCTTTTTGCATATGCCTTGTATGTATCGTCTTCAATAACTTTGTTCAGAAATTAGGGGTTCATTTTGCTATCAGTTTGAAGTTGCACAGATTGGTTTATATAGAATAAATGGTTGTGAAAGAATATGTACGTCAGCTCTCATAATACTACAAGTTTGGTTATTCTTTTGGTTTCTAGACACTTATTCGTTGTGCAGGTTTATCTCTTTGTGACATATCCATGCAGCTGATAATTTTGGCTTTTAATTGCCTTTGGCATTATTTCTGTTAAAATTTTTGACGGCAACTTCTTTGAAATTGTAGGAACAGGAATCCAAAGAAAGAAGAAAGAAACTGAGGTATCATTGCCTATATTTTAAAGTTCTGCTGTTTCTTATGTTGAAGTACTTTGTTTCTGCCTTGACTCAACCATGTAGTGGGATAGTTGTGTCTTAATCAATCTCCTGATCTTAAACATATTGTCTAATGCCGTTTTCACATTTCATTATTTTCATGGTACTCCCTGGAATCTGATAAAACTCACTAACCTTGTGAAGCACGACCAATTTACTTGTGTGCTACTGACAATTTTGTTTGGTTTTATAGTTGGAGTAATTTAGAATAACTTTGAGGGAACTACAGCATCAATCCATTAATGTCGTTTTGAGTTCATGAAACGATATCCAAATTTATTAAATTATAATTCCATCTGTGTTCTTTTACCATGAAATTTCCATTCCTAAGCAATTATAAATCAATGCTTACAAATAAAAACCATGGTTTAGCCTAATGGTTGTTATTCCTCTTTTAAGGGGATTAGATCCAAGGTTTGATTTTTCTCTCCCCTTTGTACCTCTTATGAACCAAAAAAATCAACTCTTACAAATGAAAGCATTTTTAATCTCATTGATGCATTTTACTATAGGAGTTGCATCAAGTTATATATAGGGAAAACAGGATTTGTAGAATTTATACCATCACGTAGAGAATCATTTGGTAATTTTATACTTTACCAAGGATGTAGTAGTAAGCATAAGATGGTGCTAATGGCAATGGCATATATCAGTAACTGCTGAGTCTCCGAAAGAGTAATAAAAGGAGGAAAACAGAAGTTTTCTTTCAAGTTATTTATATGAGAATCATATGTTGTGAAAGCATACAGCTGGAATTCATATTTTTTCTCTTATTTGTCAGATTCTATGTGGCATATACCTTATTAGTTGCTAAAATTATGGCTTTTTTGGCCCACGTAGAGCAATGCTCTAAGGGCATTAATTAAGGTCCCATTTGTCTAAATATTTTTATATTTTATGTAGCAGTTGATTGTGAATGTTGTGGTCCTTTTGAATTCCCTTTTCTTCCCTTATTGCATTCAAACTTTTAAAATAAAATTTGTGCATAGTTACTTGAATCAGCTTAAGCACAAAAGTCAAGTTTCTTTAATCTTCAATGCGGTTGATAATGCAAACAAATCTTATAGGTTGAAGAGGACATCGAAGAATTCTCAGGCACATCACAGGTGAGATTTCTTGTCAGATTCTATATAGTTAAACTTCTACCAAAAATTGTGCAGAAGTATATACTGAACTGAAAAACCTCTTTACCCTGCCCACCCCTAGCACATGCATCAGATCTTTCATGGCTATTGTCAGTTTTAGTGATTTATTCCTATTTATCCCATTTAGGATACTATTGGAAGCGATGAAGATTGGACTGCATGACATTATGATGCCATCATGACTGTGGTAAAAATAGGAATGACGAAGCAAATTCAAGCATATGGTTACTGAAGTCAGAAAATTTGACGAGCATGAGTCTATTGGTTTGTTTCTGAAGGGGGCTGAGATTTTCAAGTGACACGTAAAATTAGCGAGAATGGACGTAACCATGATGATTATTACTGTTGTTGGAATTTCTAATTTCAGATTTAGTTCTTTACCTAGGAAAGACAGAAATAATAATAACATGATCATTTTGAATTGAACTATTTGGCCATTTCTCTTGCTTGAAAGGGACATGTTGCAAACTACATTACGAATTATTTGTTATATAGTTTTTAAAATTGATTAGTTCTGTTTGTCCACAAACACCCTTTTTTTTCATTCCAAGAAACGTTAATTCACCTTTCTATCTGATTTATCCAAATCGTTCAGATACCCAAATGAAATGAGCAATTCCAATAACTGAGTGAAAGCATGGCAGAAAATTTAAATACCCTGGAATAGACTATGTATATATCCTAAAACAAAGACAATATCCACCATATGACTCTTCATTGTCCTTTCACTCACTGGTATATGACATGTTGGATGCTGCTAATGCTGTTTATGACATCCTTTGATAACATACATACTTCATTGGCATCTTCTATCTTGTTTCCTGCTTTTCCTTCCACATGACCTTTTGTCCACACCAGGAAGAAAGAAACACACAAACATTACATCACAATTACATTTGTATAGTACTTACTACATGAAGCATCTGCACGCATGCTTCCTACATAGACTACATCTTTTTTGATGTTAAGAAAGTATCAACCTTACTGTTTGTTGCCCTCGACAGAAATTTCATGCAAATTGGTGGTTTAACCCCTGCTAGAGCAAGTATTGAACTGGGCAAAGTCCATATGCCATCCCCACAGATCAAACCAGAGGCTACTGCTGGCGCAAATGCATCTGCCTTAGCCTTGTTAATCTTTTCCCAGACAAACAAAATCAAACTTCCAACACACATATCAATGGCAAAGTACGGCCCAAGGTAGAAAGGAATTGCCATTGCCATTGGAAGTGGAATGAAGGATCCCCATGTCTTACCCGCCTTATCTTTAACCAAGTTGATCAAAATGGCTGCACCAAAGAACACATAACAAAGCAAGAGGCAGTTTTTTGGTAGAGCAGAGAAGCCCTGTACCCCCAATATAGACATGTTGCGATAAACAACTGCAAAAGGTGCAGGATATTGACTGTCAGGAAGTCCAAGGTCATCGAATGCCTTGTAGAACAGCCAGAAGACGCAAGGTGAAACTATGCAGCCCATAGCGGTGCCAATCACTTGGCTAACAAACATGGACCTAGGAGAAGCGAGAGTCAGGTAGCCAGTCTTAAAATCCTGCATTAGGTCAGAGGCTGTTGAAACAATGTTCATCATGACACCACATGCTGCGAGGCCTGCAAGGACTCCACCATGTGAACCTGCCCAAGCTCCAATTGTAAAGATTGCTAACTTGCCATAGGTGGAAGCAAGGGACCAATCAGTCAGTCCACATCCATATGCATTACAGAAAGCCAATGTTGGAGCAAAGATGTAGATGACCAATATGTAATACCATTTGAGTTCATGAAAGAGGTGTGGAAGTACGATGGTAGAGATGACAGCAATTGCGACATAACCTGCAATAGAAAACCATGTAGGAATCTGATCTTTCAGAAAGAGTTGCGTTCGGCGCTGGTCATCATAAGATAGATTATTTGTGGCATCGAGAGAGAGCTGGTTTGCAATAGGCAGAGCTTGTCCGCCTCGAACTTGATAAAACAATGCTATGAGGGTTCTACTTAACACCTTGAGAAAGTTGTATAGGCCATCACCTAGAATCATCGCAATGGCAATAAATACCTGAATTTAGGGAATAAATCAAGTGTCGATGAGGAAGAGTCTTGTGATTTATGTAATGGTGGCAGAAAACTACAGATTTGATGATCTTCTAGGAAACTAACCTTGTAACCTTGTAGGCCATGCATATTGTTTGAGGGAAGACCGGCAGGATACCAATCACCCTTTCTCGTTTCAATGAGAGGCCACATTAGACCCCACGAAAGTATTCCTCCTAGCAGCACTGATATGTTTATTATGTAGGGGCAAATCATCCCTACTCCAACATATGTTGCTGAGAAATCGAAGTAAAACCTGAACATTAGCAAAGGAAGTATTAGATAAATACTCCCCAACGAGAAAGTGGCCTAGCACTCTTTTAGCAAAATATTATAGATCTTGTAGCAACTGTACTTCAATTGTGTTCTTCAAAGAAAATAATTTAACTGATTTTACGTACTTGTGCTCGTATGCTTTAAGCCCAAATGTAGGGAAGTTAACAAATCCACAATTATCTGCAGCAGTGAAAAACCATTGAAAGAAACCCCACAAGAAGCTGAAAGAAAAGAACTTGCCCAATGTTTTTACTTGCTTCCTACAAGTGTTAAGAGCATGGGTCAATTAGAATGTATAAATTTCGAAACAATCAGCTTTAATTAGAAATCACAGCTATGACTGTGATTTTACTTTGCTAGCTTGGCTCCTTGAGGAGTGTGGAAGCTATTGATAAGATGTGCAGTTGCAGTACCACTTGGATATGTCAACTTGAAGTCTATGACCATGATCTGAGGAAAGTAGGCCAAGAGAATAATGGGTTATGGAAGTTGACATAGGCAAAAACCTTTCCTTGCAAGAATATTATTCAATATCAAACAAATGACTCCAATCCTGTAGTTAAACTATCACAAAGACGTAATTTATTTTGAAAATTGCATTCCTTTGTCCATTCAACACAGTGGTTGCTGTAAGTTGAAATATATAGGGACAAAGAAGAGTGTACCTTCCGGAGAGGCACCACAGAGAAGAGACCAAGAAAGCTAACAACAAAGAGGAAGCCAATAATCCATCCTAGTGATGGATTCTTGAAGCCACCAGTGTCCCCTGATTGCTTGGCAATTCGTTCACTCATGCCAAAGAGGTAACTCCCGAATCCTCCTATTGCAAACAGGTAAGTAAACATAAAATTTTCAACAAACCAGCTGCAGTTGTATTTCAACAAAAATTGATACTGACGTCACAAAGTTTGCAATTCCAAGCGAGTCTTACAACCACAAGTTTTATGCTGTAAATTTTTTATATATTTGCCAAAATACATAAGAACAAATCTGTGACAGGTGAATCAACTCTAAACCTGATAATTTTTTTTTCAATGGTTTTAGATTACAGCATAGCATTGTTCCTAAAGTGATGCAAGCTATTGTTTGCTTTCTTCGAGAGTTTGTCCATAAAAGGTGCTTGTTATGTCGATTCCAGGTCTTACATGAACAAGTGTTTCATAGAATTTCACGTCAAAGAAAAAAAGTGTGAACGGAATATTAAATCCCTATTGCACAGTGATCTATGTTCATCTTCACAGAAGTAATTATGTTTCTTGCTGTTGTTTAGGCATTGATCAAGCAATGTTTGATATGGCAGAACATGTTCCTGTTTCAAAAAATTAACCATGGACAGATGTGCCAATTATGCGATTAAGAAAAGTATCCCAAAAATTTGTGTACTAGTTATTGCAAAAAATAGATGTGGAAATGCAATACATGACTCAAAGCCGCATGTAGAATTAAGATTGAAATTTGAACAGTTTTAAAGTTGTTATTAGACAATATACTATTAACTATGTAACATTAATGGATTATACAATAGATTATACACTACAATAGAGTTTTTTAATTCCACTAGCAATGTTAAAAAACTATCACATATCTCACTTTCTTTTCTAATTAATTATTTTATTATTTTAATATCCCCTAAAGGGTATATTCGATCTTGTTACTCCGCTTGTGAAGTCTAAAAACTTCACTATCAGTGTATTTAATAATAATAATCCTTATATAATATGGTAATATGTAAACATTAATGGTTTATATAATAATATGGTAATATGTGATTGGTATTGATTTTATATTGGCTGCAGTTAGATAGTGATAAGATATTGGGAGCATCTTCCTAGAATTTTAATTATTTTTTTAATATTATCATCATACATACATACTTATATACGTACATATAAAACTCAATTTATCCTAAATTGTGAAACTCATAATATAAATCATAATAAACTAAATTAATGCTGGCATCCTTAAAATGATAATTCCAACAATATAGGTGAACATGGTGCTTTAAATTCTTTAAGATAAGAAAATAGTGTCAGCGTGACTTTGGCATCAGAAGTAACGTGGGAAGGAAAGGCGTAAGAAATGACCAATATTGGTTAGGATTGAGTGGTAAGGAACTCATTTTTTCTCAAGCATAATTCGAGTTCGAGTTATGCGTATGGAACAAATCGTATTGGGAGAGACGCATCACTTTCATGTGATTCGATAATTCTTTAACTTTCAAATAATCGTATAAAATGGATACCGAAAATCAAAGATCAATAAAAAGGAAAGGCGTAGGAAATGAATTAAAAGAGGCAAACAGCTATTATAGCTCTGGCCTAAAAATGCAAGGTGGAACGACCAAGGGTCCCCTCCTAAACAGCCTAAAACCATCAGTCTTTTCGACATAGTAATGTTAATACCGCAAGCATTCATTACCCATTCCCCCAAGCTAGCACTCTCTTTTAGTAGACTTGGACCCAAAGCCAGACCAATCTACAGCTTCTTATTTTCACTCACACTAGCTGCATTTATGGGGACCATGCTCCTAAAAGTATTTGAAAAAATAAATAAAAAATCAAGTTTCAAAATTTAAGGGGCAGATTTTTATTTTTTCCATTGCTAATAGTGCCTAATATTGAAAAAGTGGTGACGCTTTTGACTAACCAACAAAGCAATTTCCGCTCCTCATTTGTTCTCCCCAGTCCATGGAGTTCTAGAAAATAATATTTCTCAACGTCTATCTAGAAAGCTAAATTATTTGTAAAACAATAATAAAGCCCAAAACGTATTTACTGATCACAGTGTGATTGAAAAAAAAAAGTAAAATTGAACTTTTTCCTTAATTAATTAGATAGGATTCAAATCTTAAAGTTTTTATTGATAGAAGAATTTTATTGTTTATTTTTAATTATTTAGATAGAATTCAAATCTTAAAATTTTTACTGATAAAAAAATTTTATTATTTATTATTTTTTATTCGAACAATATTAATTTCAGATAATAAAATAGACGAGCATTCTTATAGGAAAAAAAAAAAAGTAATTACTCAATGACTAGACTGGGGAATGGAATACTAGCCCGTTTGGATGTGCGGTGGGACCTGAACGGTAATGCACGACTAGTAAAGTGTTGGAATACTCAGTGTTCCGATTTGGGACATTTTCTGAATGTTTTGTACCAGAAAAAGGATAAAAGCTTTACAGTGATTCTTTTTGTACAAATCAAAGACAGGAAAATAGAAATACGCACCGCTGAAGGCGATGCCTGAGGAAGCCACCACGCAGGTCTGAATAACGGTGTTTTCCTGCCGGGTGAATGGCTGTTTAAGGAGACCGGATTTCTCAATCATCTTTGTCCATGTCTTGACAAAGAAGAAGCCCAACAATCCAGCTGAAACGTTGAGGGATGGGATAATTCCGGTCGTCAAGTTGAGCTTCATCACTATGAAACTGAACAATATGCTTAACACAAAGCTGACAGCAAAGGCCCTCATTGTCAGCTGTCTCCTCCAAGAGGGCACTTCCTGTCTCTCAAAGATTTGCTCCACCGACATCTCAGCACCCTTCACCTCCTTCTTCTCATATTTCTCCTCTTCTTCTCTTTCTGGGTTGAACCCATTCTCCGCCCTATCTTCATCTCTGCCATTCCCATCCATTTCTTGTAAAAATAAGGGAATCTTTATCGATCCTTAACAAATGGAATGAATGGTATGAAGGGTGTGTTTTATAGAAAAAGGATAGGAAATGGAGTGTATATACTAGGTAGTAGTGAAAATAGAGGCGGGTTGCTTTCACTTTATCACAAAAAGAGGGGAAATTCTATTTGTACCCCGTTTTTTACTAAACCTACCCCACCCCAAACAACCCTTTAAAGAAAAATACAATTTTACCCACACCGGCTCCTTCTCCTTCCTTTTCCTTCTCCTTCTCCGTCTCCGTCTCCGTCTCAGTCTCCCTCTCCTTCTCCTTCCTTCTTCCTCGTTCCTGGTACGTATCTCCTACTCCTACTGTAAAGGAAAAAATGCAGTACGAAGCTCCTGCGCATGGTGTCCCTCTCGCGCCGCTCGCAGGTGTGCCGATCGCGCCAGGCCAGCCCCGCGCAGGTGGCACACATGCGCGAGGCCAGCCCCTCGCGGGTGGCACGCCTGCGAGAGGCCAGCCCCGCGCAGGTGGCACGCCTGCGAGAGGCCAGCCCCGCGCAGGTGGCACGCCTGCGAGAGGCCAGCCCCGCGCAGGTGGCACGCCTGCGAGAGGCCGGGCAGGTCGAGCGGAGCGAGCGGCGGGCACACCATGCGCGAGAACCCCGCGCAAGTCTCACTTGCGCGAGGATCCCGCGGAAGGCTCGCTTGCGCGAGGATCCCGCGCAAGCGAGACTTGCGCGAGGATCCCGCGCAAGTCACACTTACGCGAGGACCCCGCGCAAGCGAGACTTGCGCGAGGATCCCGCGCAAGTCACACTTGCGCGGGCGTTTTACATCCTGTTTTACATTCTGTTTTGCAATTATTTCTGGTTTTGACTACATTCTACAAGCTTAGTTTTTATGATTTTTGATTTAATTAGCTGACTAAAGTTTATAATTATACAGACTATTGCCACCATCACCCTTCGATTGCTGCCATCAATCTGTACAAGCTGTTGCACTGTAGGACTACTACCATCAGGTATGTGCTTGATGTATGTTAATTTTTTCATGCTATGTTCTATTTAAGTATTGTCAGAAAAATAAATAATGTGATATATTATCAAAGAGGTGTAATATATTATCAAATAAATAATGTG
The DNA here is from genome assembly GCA_032173925.1 of Heritiera fomes. Classification (NCBI taxonomy): domain Eukaryota; kingdom Viridiplantae; phylum Streptophyta; class Magnoliopsida; order Malvales; family Malvaceae; genus Heritiera; species Heritiera fomes. The sequence continues at coordinate 25,347,441 of JAPDPM010000001.1, forward strand.
ATATATTATTCATGCTATGTTCAATTTAAGCATTGTCAGATATATTGCATGCTATGTTCTATTTAAGCACTATAGGCTGACTTGTCATGATCTGCTTATGAAATGTACTTGCTGACAATGTAGACACACTTGACACTATTATTTCTCACTTACTCTCACTTTGCACGACACACACCTCACGTCACTCACTCACACTTCCACTCACTTGTACACTTTTTACTTCCTCACACACTTGCACTCAACTATTGCACTTAGTGTCTTGGCTTTTAATATGTTTGATAATTTTTTAAATATTTTTCTTTTTCAGACATGGCTAATACACGAGGTGGAGATTCATCTCAAGGAAGACGACAGCGACCTACCGGCTCTGAGAGGAGACGACGAGTTAGGAGATATCAAGCCGAGCAAGCTGAACAAGTCGAACCTGTCGAGCAGGATGAGCAGGTCGAGCAAGCTGAGCAGCTAGATGCAGCTTATGCAGAGGAGGAAGTCGAGCCTTGTCCTGGAGGTCCGACCGATACATCAATTCTTAGAAGTTTTAGATCACATGTTGCTTTTGCAATATGGGATGGGCAGGTAATTCTCCTTTCAAAAATTTGGTAATATGTTTTTGCAATATGTGATTAAATGACGCTTTTGAAATAACTTATTGTTTGTTGTTTTCGATATAGGAGCGAGACAATTTGAAGGTCCTGAATCATAGCAACAAAATATCTCAGTGGATCTTAGATGATGATAGATCTCGTATTCTCTCCTCGGTTATGCAGTCCGGCTTAACGAGTTTAGTTGACTGTAGTTACCGCACATGCAACAACACCATCATCTCTGCTTTTTGTGAGAGGTGGCAGCCAGAGACGAATACATTTCATATGCCATTTGGAGAGATGACGATTACTCTTGATGATGTAGCTACCCTCCTAGGCATACCAGTGACCGGGGCGATCGTATTTTGCCGGCACATCTCTGTGAAGGAAGCCGTTAGAGTATTAGTAGAGTTGTTAGGAGTTGATATTTCCAAGGCTCAAGCGGCGACGAGCACCGGTCGTGGGTCCAGTGTGACATTGCAGTGGTTGAGAACAAATTTTAGCCATGTCACCGACAGCTCCAGTGATGAGGAGATAGTCTATGCTACTCGTGCATACTTGCTTCACTTGCTTGGATGCACTCTTTTTGTAGATAAGAGTGGGTCACATGTTGCCGTGTCATTATTGCACTGTTTAGAGGAGCTAGCGGCTATCAGTGAATACGCGTGGGGTGCTGGTGCTCTTGCTCATATGTATAGACAGCTGGGTCTTGCGAGCAGGTCAAAAGTCACATCGATTGGCGGCTATATGACCCTTTTACAGGTATTATAATTTACTTTATCTAACTTGTTAATTATAAATTAATTGTTTATAATTTATTAATGATTAATGTTTTATTTGATGTAGGCTTGGATTTATGAGCACTTTTCGTCGTTAAGTTCGGAGGTGAACGTTAACTACGAGGAGAGTATGCCTCGAGCTCGACGATGGAAGCCACGTACATATGGCCAGGATGTGAAGGTCTTGCGAGAGCAGCTAGATGACCTTCAGTGTAACCAGGTGTGCTGGGATCCCTATGCAGATAGTCGGAGACATCATCCGTTGCCTCCGATCACATTTTTCACCGTCTGCTTGAAAGCTGGGGATGTTGTGGAGCCGTATCATCCAGAGAGAGTGTTACGGCAGTGGGGCTATGTACAGACCGTACCTCCAACACCTTTGGCGCCATTTAGTGCACGGAGAGGTAGTACGAGCACCACTTACGATGTCATTTATCAGTTTATGAATAATATATGGGAGAGATGGCCTATGTATGTCCTCACAGAAGAGAATAGAGGACGAAGATGTGTGATCCCAGGAGAGACAGCTCCAGATTATATGGCTTGGTATGAAGCCATTTCTCATCGTTTCATACAAAACCCAGCACGCAGATCGAGGTTTCAAGCTCCCCTTGTCGAGTCCGACTATTCTAGCGTAAGTTATTAACACTAAATCTCAAGTGAATAAAATTTTTTCATACTATTTAATTTGATAAAATTTCTTTCATGTATTGTCTTGCAGCGCAATTCGAGAGCAATTTCTTACGTTGAATTACTCATGTGCGGCAACCAAGATGTGGAGACATTGGCAAAGGGACTTCACGACCTGCATGACATATTAACTGGGTCGTCAGATGCTGCTTCATCTTCAGCTCCTCATCCAGCTCCATCACATGCACCTCCTCCAGCTCCTCCACGAGCTCCTATTTCCTCGGAGACAGCTCCACCAGTTACATCAGACATAGCTCCTCCGCCTATACGTTTTTATACTAGGATCGGGAGGAGGAGAGGCAAGGCAATTATATCGGATGCGTCGGAGGATTAGTGTATTTGTACTTAATGACTTTTGTTTTGTAAAGATACAGTTTATGTTTATGATATTAGATTATGTTATTAAAATATGTAGTGATTTTTGTTTATAATTTAGTAATGATATTTAGTGATTTTTTGTTTCTTAAACATACAGATTATCTTTATGATATTTGGATAATGTTATTAAAACATATAATGTATAAATTGATAATACAATCTTAACAAGGCATACATATCAAATACAGTAATATTTAATAAAATATCATATGTCATCTAAGTCAATGGTTTCTCTAATGACAACATTTGATCTCGAAAATAAATTTTTAAATTCTTCAATGCGAGATACATATGGAAGCTCCCACTCACAAGCAAAGTCACATCGATACCGATACCAATTGCATGCAATCGGAGGTATTGGCGCAAGCGGGTCCAAAAATACCTGAAAAATAGCATTGTTAAACGCATAATAAATGAAATACACTATATTTAAACAAAGGCATATATATAGCATTATCAATACCTCAACAAAATGAGAATCGTTAACAAATCCAATTGCTATGAATCCATGCTGTAGCGGTGGAGGTGGTGCAGTTCTAAGCGGAAGATATGTCAAACATTGTCTCGAAGATAAATGGACGAGCACAACATTATACTTTGTTGCTATCAAGTGACCCATATCGGGTAAAGTCATCCATTTATCATAAGGAGCCGGTATGTTGAAATATGATAATGTTTCTAACAATTCATCAACACGCTCCATGGATCCATAGAGACTAACATAGTAAGCTCGAAAATCACATATCTCCTCAATCAAATCTTGTCGCACCTTCGCCCATGCATCAACACCCATGCCTAGCAAACCAGCTATAGCCCGAAAGCCACAATGTCCATCTGACTCAACATCCACGGTAGAGCGTATGAAGGGGCGTATCTCTAAAGGGAAAGAATCAATAAATTTCACTTTCTTTTTTCGATTAACTGGTAGCTTCATCCTTTTAGTTGCTGAATTTGCGGGTGTTGATGTGCTATCATGTTGAGATTCAACAATCTCAAAGTATGAAGGGGCACGTCGAGTTGATTTGTCTGAACGGCCTTTGCTCTTAGCCTTCTCGAGTGGAGGAATAAGGAATGTAGTTGCTGGATCACCTAGTTCTCTTAATTTTTTCTTCAAGGCTAATCTTCCTGAGAGATCACACGCATTGAAGCGTTTCACTATTAGCTCCCACTCGGCATCAAGATTCAGCTCAGCCAAATAATCAACAGTTTTCTTCTTTAAGTCCAACTTCGACCAATGAGGATCCAAAACGGATAAGGGAATAGGTTTCTCATCCCTCATGAATTCAGCAATCTCATGAGCACAAGGCAACCCATGTGTGCTTCTAATGATGCAACCACAAATAAGATGGTCAATGCCGGTATCATTTGCTCGATGCGCCTCCTTCAAAAGTATATTCAACGCTGTCCTAGACACCAATCCTCGTAACTCTCTAAACAAAGCTGGTCTAAAATTATGTTCAACAACAATAACACTTCTCTCGAAGGAAGCCTTTATCTCCGTATGTTGTAGCTCTATCAGAGAGTTGATAACTTTCCAAGATGAATCAAAATCTCCTTGGGACGATCCAAGGTGCCTCTTTAACTTCGCATGTGCACTCTCAGCCCTACATAACATTCGAACAATGGTGATTATGCGAGATACATTGTATAAGTTGTGAAAATAAGAACTTTTAAACTTTGTAAACATGCATACCTATTTGTTGTAACATTTCCAAAGTGCTTTACTTTATTTGTCCAAGCAGCAATAAATCTCTCTTTATGTGTAGTTAGCCAAGTATCTCTTAAGTACTCGAGCGCTCTAGGATAAGAACGGTAATGAGAGACCATTGAACTTAAATTTGCTTCATACTCATACTCATTTGAAGAGGATACAAGAACGCCCCAAGATGACATGAATGCCTCCCACTTCTCCATGCTCTCAAAAAACTTTTTACAATTAGCAAGTACATTCTTTGATATATGCCATCTACATAAGAGATTAATTGCGCTAGGGAACACTGTCTGTACTGCTTTCATCAATGCTAAATCCCTATCAGTAACAATGACAGAAGGTGTTGAATCAGAAGACATCAAACTTTTTAGCTTCTCTAATGCCCAAGTGTAGTTGTCAGTGCGCTCAGCCTCCATGTAAACAAATGCAACTGAAAAAGTTAGATTTGTACATGTTACACCAACAATCTCAAGGAGTGGGAGTCGATATCTATTAGTTTTATATGTACAATCCATAACTAATACATTGGAAAAAGCATTCAACAAATCTATAGCTGTTGGATGTGCCCAAAATAAGTCTCTAACACAATCACTTGACTCATCACTCCGATGCCACTCAACATATTTACAATCATTCAAGCATTTCATGAGTTGTTGCATCTGTGATCTACCAGCTTTGTCATCCAAGTAATATTTTTGTCGTGCATTGTAGATGGTCTTTATGGTACTTACATTCTTCTTATCATGTTGTTTCAACATCATTAAAATTTTTCTTGGTTTTACCATAGCATTTATCATATCACCCACCATACTTTGCTCTTGCACTGTTAATCGACCAGCAAAGGAATGTCCTTCTAGCTGTTGTGCAGCCAAATGATTATGCATCCCATATACTACTTTCACTGCCCAACTATCGATCTCGTCCAATTTCACCCCTAGTAACTCGAATGGACAATTACACTTCTTTGTTCCCGTTCCCAAGCGATGCAATTCATTTGTACTTGACCTATATGTTCCATACCTTTCACATACAAGTCGAACTCTAGGTCTTCTTCGAGGAACATCAAATTCTGATGATCTTATCACAACAACAAAACCTAGCTCTTTTCCAAGCTCTCTAGCCCATGCAATCAAGGTATTTCGACAATTGAAAACCTGAAACAAAATAAATTTAATAATTAGTTTTTTCTACTAGAGTAGTTTTAAAACATTATATTAATTTTAAAACTACTTACTTGGTTAGTAGTAAATGCATCGGTACAGTCAAATATTTCTTCATGGACACTTTTCGATTCTCCGCTGTACACTATCCTTTTATCATTCTGCAAATATTAAATAAATTCATTAATTATAATTATTATAATAAATAATATATTAAAAAATTAAGATTGAATTTTAGTACAAGAGCGCACAAAAAGACAGATCTGTGCAAGCCAGGCATGTTCCGCGCAAGCTGACACTTGCGCGAATCATGAATTTCTGCGGAAGCTCCACTTGCTCGGAAATCCCGCGCAAGGGCCTCCTGCGCGGAAATTTCGCGCAAGTTCAACTTGCGCGGAAATCCAGCGCAAGTACCACTTGCGCTGAAATCCCGCGCAAGCGTGACTTGCGCTGAGATATGGCGCAATTTTTTCCGATTTTCAATTTTTGCAGAAGATAGATTTTTACCTCTTCTCCTTCTTCATCGGCTTCTACACTTTTAACAAAACTTTCGTACTCTTCGTAACTATCATAATAGCTATCATCAGGAAGATTTTCCATTTTTTTTTTAAGAAAATGAAATATAAACTGGGAAGGGAGTGCTCGTGAGAAAGAAAAAAATGGTTGAAGGGAAACGCATGAACAGAACAAAAAGGGAGAAGAAGTAAAACGAGAAGAAAAAGACGCAGAAGAGTGTTTTTTACAACACTTATCCTTTTAACCACAAACGCTTAATTTTTTTTAACCACAGAACACATTTTTTCCGGATCTCAATGTCGCGCAGGTGAAACTTGCGCTACAATGTCGCGCAAATTTCACTTGCGCGACATTTGCGCGCAAATTATAGTTGCGCGACATTTGCGCGCACGTGAAACTTGCGCAACAAACACGCGCAAGTTTCACTTGCGCGAATTTGCGACTTTCGCGCAAGTAAACTTGCGCGATTTTCGGACTTTCGCGCATGTGAAACTTGCGCGTGTTTGTCGCGCAAGTAAGACTTGCGCATCATTCCAGATTATCTGATGAGGGCGAGTTTTGTCATTTTATCCGGTTTTTTTACTGTTGAAAAAATGGATTGGGGTAGGAATAGTAAAACTTGGGGTAGGAATAGAAATTCTCCAAAAAGAGCGTGAAGATTATTAGAATGAAAGCAAAAGGATGGGCTCCAAAACTTCCAAGGGAAACATTGGTTGGCTTTGAACCCCATTTTTTCTATCAATGTTTTGACTTTGCTTGCCGTCGTTTGCAATCTTACCCATTTAATTAATACAATGCTGGAATCCGGATGGATTTGTTTTCATGGTCAAAATTCACAAAATCTGATTCATTTTCATGTGAATGTGAACGTGAATGTAAGCTATGCTTATTTTCTACCTTGGTTCTCGCAAGTTGAGAAATAACAACAATCAAGTTGGCCCCTCTCGTCTTGTACATTAGTCATTTAAGACAATGCTGGAATCCGGATGGATTCATGGTCAAAATTCACAAAATCTGATTCATTTTCATGTGAATGTGAATGTGAATGTGAATGTAAGCTGAGCTTATTTTCTACCTTGGTTCACGCAAGTTGAGAAATAACGACAATCAAGTTGGCCCCTCTCGTCTTGTTCATTAGTCATTAGTGGTCCCACGCCGAGTAATTAGCGATCCGATCCATGACTCGTCTGTTCAAGTGTATCCATATCTTTTGCTATTATCTCAAATAGAATTAATAATTCGTATCTATAATTTATTTTTATATTATGTCAAATCGTATTTATATCATATAAAATATAAAAATTTTATGTTAAAATTTATGTCGATACAAAAAATCAAAAATCTTATTTTTAGTATTTAATATATTCATATATAATTTTTACTTAATTTTAACTCATATCACCTTCGTATTTTTTATTTGTATCGTTTTCGTATTGTATTACCGTGTCGTGTTCAAGATTGTCAGGTCCAATCTCAAATTTTCCTTTTGAATTTGTCCCCTAATTTTTATTTTTATTTGATTTGATTTTTTAAAAAATTAATGGTTAATATATATTAATAATATTTCTTAAATATTTTATTTATTTTCTTTAATTAATTTTTCAAGAATAAAAAATCATTAGAGGTCAATGTCAACCAAAATAACTATACATATATATATATATAATAATTATTGACAGAATTTTTTTATCCTAAATTCAATTATTTAACTATAATCATAAAAAATATTCAAAATAATGGTTACCTCTTGCACTGTTTCATTAACTTTTGTCTAAATTCAAGCCTAGTAAAGTGTTACTGCAAATTTTAATGTTAACCCAGTAGGATTATTTATATTTTTGGTTTTAATTAAATTAATCAATCGAATAGATTAAATTCAATTAATCGTTTGGTTATGAAATTAATTTTGGCCGGTTATTGAAAATGACTTTAAAGTTAGATTTGAGTTAATTTGATTTTTAAACCGAATTAATAAAAATTTTAATTGAAAAATAAAAAATTACATAAACACTTACGTAATCAGAATTTTTAAATTCATAAATTCAGCTTGATTGATAAAAACAAAATACATAATTCAATTAATTTAATTTTGTATAATTTGATTTGAAATGAATCAAATTGATGGAATGAGCATTGGCAATATAATAAATAAAATAAATTAATATTTATCACATGACTTGTGAAATGGGTTTAATTTTAGATTTGTTCAAAAGTCGGATTATCCTTCTAAACCCGAAAGTTTACTTAGATTATGGGTGAATTTAAACAAAAATATTAAGCTCATTAAATCAACTTGGGCTGTAAAATCAAGGTCTGATAAAAAAATTGAATTAGGCTTAAATTCACTGCTTCAAGTCCAAGCCTAATCCAACTATTATAATTTTTTTACTAATTCATTTTTAATTATTTTTTGTACAATTTAAATTGCACTTGTATTATTATTTATTACTTTAGATTCTAATTTAAAATTTTCATTTTTTGTAATATTTTTATAAGAATTTTATTTTAATTTACTGTATTATATTTATTAACTATTATGTGTTTAAATATTTTTGTATTTTGTTATATAATTTTTAAAAAATCTTAATATTATTTTTGGACGGGGTTGAATAGGTTTGAGCTTTTTCATTTTATATAAAAACAAATTAGGCTCGAAATGTCGGAAATGTTAGACCAGACTCGACTTAAACTCCCAATTAATCTCTTAGTATCTTACCTTATTATTTTACTTAAACTCGATCCAAACCCAACCTTGTTTGACTATGAACACCTTTATTTGATTTCATCTTTATTAATTTAATCAAAATTGATGAGCACTAACGTGGAATGCGGATGCCAAATTGTTGCCCAGACCTCAGTCCTCCAGAGCTACTATTGCGAAACTAGTGTGGAAAAAATATATATTTGAATTTGAAAGAAAGATGTTATGTCCAAAAAACAAAAATAAAAAATAAATAAAGAAAGAGGGTATAAAATAAAAAAAATTTAAAAAGTATTTATTTGACTGTTACTATGATTTTGTCAACTTTTTCCTACTTATATTTTTATTATTCCTTTCATTTTCTTACAAATTTTCTTAAAATGATTATGAATTCAAATAATTAAATAAAAACACTACTATTACAGTGAAAGTAAAACCGTTTTAAATTCATATTTTTGGATTCATCATTAACTATTGATTTAAAAGGTTTACCTTACAAATTATTATTTATTTTAAAATATATGTCTATTTAATTTTCACATACATTAAACAACTCCAATAACTTTATAGCGTTTAATTTATTTAAAAATCTCATTTTGGATGATTAACTTCTTAAAAAACTCTTTGCAAATATATATATATATATATATATATATATATATGTGAGATCCGATTCTACTGTACTGTATTGGTAATATGTAATTAATTCTTGGAGTAAAAATTTTGTGTTAAGTGATTTTAAGTGAAAGTGTAATTTGGGCTCCACTTATTTTTAATGTATTCAGATGGGCTCGAGACTGAAAATGTTGAGTACAGTGGTGTAATAAAATATTATATGATGATTTTGAGGTTTGAAATCATTGAATTATATTATTATGAATTTTTTTGAATTATTTTGTGAAGTTGGAAAATAAATTAGAAAATGACGGATTCTTCCCGAGGGCATTTTCGTAAATTATGCTCAAACTAAAATGAGTTGAGATGAAGCAAAAATTCCATGATATTCTACATTAAAAGGAGAATAAGATAGTGTCAACAGATTTATCGAAGAGGTGGTGAAGTGAGAGAAATTCGCTTGCGAGGCGCAGGGGTAAAATCGTAAGTTCTCATTATCCATGTATTGCGCATTAACGAAATCACTTCCAATCATAAAGATATGTTTAATAGGATCATTTGGAACTGGAATCCGAAAATTTGGAGTATATTTACACGGTTGTTACGCCAGCGGGACCATAAGGGCAAAATCATTCAAAATTTCATAACTAGGAGTATTTTGGTCATTTTGCATGGTTCCAGAATTCTTTTTAAAATTCAGTCAGCTGTTGAGATGTACTATTCACCTTCTTTCTCCAAGAGTCCCACGCCATTTTCATTGTGAAAGAAAGAAAAGAAAATTTCAAGCTTTATATCTTAAAATCTACTTAGTATTTCAACATGATTTCTATATCAAAATTGATCACCTCTCTCTCCTCTATAATCCTACACCAATGTCTCATCCTATAAGGCACTATACAAGGAGAAAGAACACCTCAAAGATTCAGCCAAGCAAGATAATGTTGCCATTCTTTATGTTTTTCTTAAGTTCAATGGCATGAAATTATTCCTTTAAGCTTAGTGATTTTGTTTATAGCCATAGTTTTAATTAAATATTGCAAAATCAAAAGATGCCATAAGAGGGGGTTTTGGCCAACATGGGAGCATGATGAATTCATGTGGTTTCAAGCTTGAAAATGGTGCCAAATTAGTTGTTAAGCGTGGTAGAATAACTTAGTAAAATTGAATTGTTGAAAATCAATCAAAATCACCACCATCCCCATTCGGCCAAGGTGAAGGGGAGTGTGATTCATGGCTGTTTTGATGGTTTAAGGGTAGAATTAGCTATAGGAATTACAAGGAGTCTATCGGTATGTTCGGATTTAAAATCTGACGTAAAACGAAGAAGTTATGTTATATTGCCGGTAGAAATTATACTACAAAAATATTTGCAGTGTCCAATGTGGCTGCATTATGATATGAACTATAGCTTAAAAATAAGTATTTAATAACCTAATAATTTTGGTGGAATTAATTGTAGCCCGGGAGTTCGGTTTTCGTGTAGTGCTATCGAGAAGCGCGTATACGTTAGACAAGTAAGGGATGCGTGTGTAATTTGTAGGGATATCCCAAATGCATGTTTTTCATGCTAATAATTTTATGAAATTATTTTGGAAGTGAATTGCTTCGAATGTGGTGAAAATGTGGCTATTTTGGCTGGTTGAACTATGTTTGAAATTGTAGGGGGCTAGGGCGTTGGCAGCTGTTATGCTATTGGCATTTTGTAGAAATATTTCTAAAAATGCTATAAAATATTTTAATGCATTATGAAATATTTCCCTAGCCTCAAGAGTGAAATATTTATTATTTTTCATGAATTTTGAATTTACTAAAAATCATTTATTAAATATTCATGCTATTGGTTTCGGTGAAAGTTAAATTATCGAAAATTCCTCCCACGTGTTTTATAGTGGAATATGTGATGTGTAAAGTGAAATGTTGAATAGTTAATATTTTATAAATTACTTTCAGTATAATATTCACTATTTTATTATGATTTTTCTTTATGGACTGACTGAAGATTTTACTCATTTTACTGATTTCCACAAAAGTGATATTATCATGTGAATAATGTTTTGAGACTAAAATGTCTCTACATGTGTTCCACAGTGAAAAATATGTTTATGGAATTATTATTATTATTTTTGGAAAATAAATAGTTCCATTTTTCCATAAATTATGAAATTATCGGAAAATGATTTCTAGTAATCTTAAAAGTGAAATGTTTGAACTAAAAACATAGAAGTACGAATGTGTTTACGGCAAAATGGAATATTATGAGATTCATTACTACAGTGTAATTATTTTATAACAATGTTTTCACCGTATGAGATACTGTGATTTATACCTTTATGGATTTTCTTAAAGATATTATTGATTTTATTAAATTCCATAAAAGTAATGAGATTTCACATATACTGTTTTAAGACTGATAGGCCTCGTATCATGCTGATATGTGACATGTAATATGTGATATGTGATATGTACATGCTATGTGAAGCTGTTGACATTGATCCTATCTTCAGCATCCCGATTGACACTTGATCAGTGTATGACCGAGGACACCTATAGACTATGGCCATAGATCTCACGTGTTTACTGACAATGTTCCCTACGGGAATTATAGCATGATATATTGACGGTGTTGCCTTAGTCTCTACTATTTTCATGAGATGAAAAGTGATGATTTTAAATGAATGATGATATGAAAAGATGAAGAATTATTTATATGTTTTAAATAAAATGAAAGGTGGTTTTCTAAACAATTTACTGTATTAAATTAAGTACAACACTGTTTACAAATTTTTCAGTTATATACGAAACATGTGTAACTCCGCCTGTGTGAGTTAACGCAGTCGGTCCCAAGCCCGGGTAAAGAAGGAGGGTGGCGGTAGGTTTGGACAACCAGCCTTAAAAACTAGTCCAATCTCATGAAATGAACCAATATCAAAACATCGTTGGGGCGTCCCCTACACAGCGACGCGCTGCATCGGAGCCCGGGTGTAGTGAAAAGTGGACAAGGGTTGCTAGGTCGTCGCCCGGAAGTGACACGCCACATCGACGCCTGGATGTGGTGTTAAATAGGCTAAGATTCCCACACCACAATGGACGAGGTTGGGTAAAGAAGTTAGTCCATAACCATAAGCTTAGGTTAGGATCTTGGAATATAGGTACGCTTAGTGGTAAGTTAGGTGAGATTTGTGAGGTTATGAGTAGGAGGAGGGTTAACATCTTGTGTATCCAAGAGACCAAATGGGTTGGGGAAAAGGCTAGAGAGATAGCACCTTGGCAATATAAGCTTTGGTACACAGGGAAAGATAGAGACCGAAATGGAGTAGGTATCATTATAAATAAAGAGTACCATAAGGATGTTGTACAGATTAAGAGACAAGGGGATATGATTATTTTGGTTAAACTAGTTTTAGGAGAAGAGGTGTTGAATGTCATTAGCGTGTATGCACCCCAGATAGGACTTGATGAGGTTAGTAAACGACAGTTTTGGGAGGATTTAGATAAGGTAGTACAAGAAGTACCCATAGGAGAAAACCTTTTTATTGGCGGTGATCTTAATGGACATGTAGGTACAAGTAGAGAGGGTTTTGAGATGGAGGTTTTAGTTATGGTGTAAGTGTGAAGATCGAGAATTTTCTAAATAAATATAAGGTATCCGGAAAATTTTAAATTGGACAAACTGAAATCCAAATTAAATAAGAAAATGGAGAAATTAATTTGGATACTAGGAAATCCAAAATTTAAAGAAAAAAAAAGGTATATATTTATATAATTATAAAATTATATTATATAAATATATTTTTAATGTTAAAGAAATAAAAATGTGAATAAAAATATAATTATATAAATAGATTATATAATATATTTTGACACGTTTTTAAATAAGTATATATATATATATATATACGAAATATATATTATTTAGATCAAAGTGTATATATATACATATATTTCAAGATAAAGTATGTATATATGTATATATATTAAATTTTAATAGTATATGATATATATATAAATATGATTTTATATATATTAAAAAAAAAAAAAGGAAGGAAGAGCAGTGGGAATCGGGGAACCCGATTCCCACATTTCTTTTCTGTTAGCAAAAACAAAAGAGGAGACTAAAGAGAAAAACGCCGGACGACGCCGGCCACCGGAGAAAGGAAGAAGCGGGAGGAGCGACGTCGTCGGCAAAGGAAGAAGCCGATGACGGTAGACCGAGGCGGAACGAGAAAGAAGCGGTGCGAAAACAGAAGAGGAAACCGAAGGAAAAGAGAGGAAAAGAGAAGAGGAGATCGGCGGTGCCGGCCGATCCGGGCACCGCCACTCCCCCCACGAGACCGGCGGGGACCAGGGGAAGGTGAGAGGAGCCACCGGCGAAGGGGAAACCGACGGAGGAAGGAAGAAACAGAGAAGAAAGAGGTCGAAACCCACGGCCCAGATTCGCCACCATCGGCGCCGTCGCTGGCGAAACCGAGACCAGATCCGGTATCCCTGCAACCTCGGCAAGCTTTGAGCGGCTGAACCGCCGGAATGGGTGGCCGCCGGTGACCGAACCGGTCAGCCAAAGTTGAACCGGCCAAGCCAAGCTTTGACCCGACCCGACCCGGTTTGACCCGACCCGACCCGGTTCAGGAAAAAAAAAAGAAAAAAAAAAGAAAGAAAAAAAAAGAAGAAGAAAAAGAAAAGAAAAAGAAAAAGGAAAAGGAAAAGGAAAAGGAAGAAGAAGAAGGAAGAAAAGGTAAGAAAAATTGAGGAAAAATAAATTATTGATGTTATTGAATAATTTATGGTTATATTGATGTAGTGCATTAATATTGAAAATTGTAGCAAAACGGAAATGAGACGAATGGTGGAGTTCGGCAAGGCTCGGAAATCGGAAAGTGCGCTAAGCTTTGGCGAACAAGTAAGATACTTTTATAAAGCATTAGTAGCTTTATATTGTATGTGGGAATTATGATTTTTTTTATGATGCATTTATTTAATTGACTTTAAATGGAATTATGATTTTTATATGATGCATCAATTTAAATAGATTTGCTAAAAAATGCTAAGAGGACCCACAACTGATGGTGGGGGTCTTAGTAAGAGGTAAAATTGGTGAGAATCAACGGCTGCAAGTATAAATTGTGTTTCCCTTGCAGGAGGTTAGGGAAAATTAAGCCGTTATGCTGCTGAAATTTTTAGGAAAATAATTGAGGAAAAAGATTAAGTTTCTCACATAAATGGAATCTTGGAGATAATTATTGAAAATAAATATTGAAAGGATTTTATAGTATTACCGAAAGAGTTTGATATTGAAATCGATGAGAAGATAGATCGTTGAAAACGATAATGTGGTGAATTACATGGTTTAAAACCTTATAGAATCGATAAATCAAGTAATTTTTATATCACAAATGGTATCAAGTTGAGATTGAGGTGGAATTTTTAATTAGACGGATCACGGATAAAAGTGATGATAATTATATGATGTAGCTTGGAAGAGAAGATCACAGTTGAAATTTCGATGGTCGAATGGTTGGATTGTGAAGTTATTAACGGAGTAATGATTTCCAGAATTACCGAGTCCGGTTTCATGATTTTGAAATAATTTCGAAAGTGATAATATGGACAAATTCGAGAGATTGAAATGGAGATTTCATTACGACACAATCCGATCAATTATGGATTCAAAGAAATGAGTGATAAATATGTGAAAAGATGATTGTGCTTATAACCTTAGAATAGATCTTGAATAATAAGATCGACAATTGCATAAGTTCGGATAAAATCATAAAGGCCACATGAAAATGGATTTGAGGATTTAGATACGATTTTGTGATAGTAAATGAAATTGAACCTCAAATCAAAAATGATAAACATGTATCAATAGATCAAATCATAAATGGATTTGATAAGTGACTATCGATTTTGTGATTCTGTTATCCTTGATGTCGATTCTGGAACAGATATTGAAGGATGATATTATTATTTGCATAAATTCGGTAACTTGATGACTATTTTAGAAATTGATGTTTAAATGCTTATCAAAACTTAGAGGATTCATACTAATGATGCGATCCTAATATTGATGATGAAGTGTATAAATGATTATAATAGTCAATGACGATCAAGAAAGGGTATTGAATACCGAATGGTCTGAATACCAAGTGATTCGATTTCCAAATGAATTGAGTACTGAGCAAATTGAATACTGAATTAGATGAATAGTGAATGAATTGTATAGTGATTTATTGGTTGACAGAAAGAAAGTCTTGAAATCGAATAATTGATGGTGATAAAGTTAAATGAATCGCTTTAGCGTATTTGATGGAAACATTACCGAAGTTGCATACTGAAATGTTTTACAGCATCGCATTTAAGCATGCCTTCTTGCAACTTGAAACATTTTAATAATGTTTATATGAATACTGAAAAGTATTGATTTGTTTTGAAATGAAAGTATATGGTAAATATATATATATTTTGATATATGAAGTCTCATACAGAATTTTACCATATGCCTTACATGATATTGAAAAGAAAGCTATAGATTTAAATGTTTTATGAGACTGTAGGCACCCTTAAAGAATTAAATTCAATAAAGCATAGTGGAAACCGCCTAATTGGAGCTTTGCTCATTAGGCAGATAGATATGCTTGTCCGACAATAGTCGTGGACAGGTCTCAGTCACGCCTGATCAGTGGGGCTGAGAGAGATGAGGTCTATGGCCATAGATAGCGCCCTAGTTGGTTTCCAGGAGACGATATGATTTTCACTGCTAGCTACAGTGATTTAAGTCTTTATTGATAGAGAGATGATAGGGATCTAGCCTAGTCTCTAACAAATATGATATGAAGTCTAGAGTATGATTTTTATTGATATGAACTCTAGACTTGACATGATTTATACTGTACATGAAACAGATTTGAAATGAAATATGTTTTGAAACAGTACATGTTTTAAACATGTTTTAAAAGTCCATAAGATATGAATTCGACACTATATGATTTATATGTGATTTTGTGTCGAACATGGCATGATATGCGGTCTAGAGTATAGTTTGATTTGATATGAACTCTAGACCTGATATGAATTACAGTAGATGATTTAAAAGTATATGATAAATGATTTCGACACTTACATGATTTATATACGATTTTGTGTCGAATTTGAAACGACATGCGGTTTAGAGTATAGATTGATTTGATATGAACTCTAAACCTGATATGATTTATAGTATATGAAAAATGTTTTAAAACCGCACATGTTTTAGACATGCTCCGAAAACGAATACATGAATTGAAATTGAATATGTTTATATTATGCCTTAAAGGCAAACTTTTGAAAATGCATATGTTGAGCATGTCCTAAAGTATATATGATATGATTTGAAATGATCGCGGTTTATACAGAAAAATTACATGAATTGCATATTAAACCCTAATATGACAATATGCTTAGTATATGAGAATTCCATGAGAAATGTCATGACTCGGTGGTAACGATATTTCATCTATATGAGGTCATGATATGTTATGAAACACGAATATAGAGATACACGAAGAGAATTATGACTGGGTACCACCGTGATTATGATCTACAATACGAGAATTGATAAGAGATGATATGAGAATTGATAAGAGATGATAGAATACAGAAATATGATTATGAAATGAAAAGTGATAATGAGATGTATCGATGAGAAAGGATTAACTGTAATTGCATCCTTGTAAGTATTAAGCATTGCAGTTTAAGACAGTTTAATCCTACTCTTGTATTTATAT
The DNA here is from genome assembly GCA_032173925.1 of Heritiera fomes. Lineage (NCBI taxonomy): Eukaryota > Viridiplantae > Streptophyta > Magnoliopsida > Malvales > Malvaceae > Heritiera > Heritiera fomes. Next base: position 25,364,335 of record JAPDPM010000001.1, read on the forward strand.
TAGTATCTTACTGAGCCGTGGTTTTGCTCACCCCACTAAATTTCATCTCTTTCAGATTATTGAAGTTAACGTCTGCCATGTGAGCTGCTCAGTGGGCATCGGAGACGGTGTATGAACTTGGTACTAGTTTTCTGAGTTATATGTTCTTTATAAAATACTTGTTTACATGTAAGACTTAAATTGATGCACAGTACATATTCTGTTTAACAAGTCGGGATGTAACTAAGAACCGTTTCCGTGTTTGTTTAATATTTAAATGGAATGACTATAAGTCACCTAGGTAGTATAGTAACTACACTGACACCGAATACAAACCTTAAAATGAAAAAGAAAAATTTAGTCCATAAATTTGTAGACTAAGAAAAGTATAAGAATCGAGTGAAAGTCGCGGCCTTCGGGTCGTGACAGTAAGAAACGAGGGAGGAGATGCTATCTTAAATTTTGCTTTATCTTATGACTTAATCCTAGCAAATACATTGTTTAAGAAGAGAGATTCTCATCTTATAACTTTTAGAAGTGGACCAAGAGCAAGTCAGATAGATTTCTTTTTACCTAGGAGTAGGGATAGACATAGATGTTTGGATTGTAAGGTTATCCCAGGTGAGAGTGTTACCGCGCAACATAGACTCTTAGTTCTAGATATGAAGATAGATAGACGACATCGAAGCAACCAACAAAAAGGAATTGAACGGATTCGATGGTGGAAGCTAAAAGAAGATTGTCATACAACATGTAGAGATAGTTGGATTCAAAAAGAGGCTTGGACAACAGAAGAGAACCCAAATGTAATGTGGAATAAGATGGCAAAATGCATTCGGGAGGTAGGCAAAGAGACATTAGGAGTATCAAACGGAAGAGTGCCGACTGGAAAGGACGCAACATGGTGGACTGCAGTAGTAAAAGATGCTATAAAGACTAAGCGAGAGCGTTACAAGGCTTTAAAGAAGAACAATACAGAAGAGAGTTTGTCGGAATATAAGATAGCAAGAAAGGAGGCAAAGAAGGCTGTGGCAGAAGCTAAGACGAAGGTTGCGAAAGAGATTTACGACAAGTTGAACACAAAAGAGGGAGAGAAAAGGATATACAGATTGGCGCGAGCAAGAGAAAGGAGGAGTTGCGACCTAGGAGTCGTGAAATGTATTAAGGATGAGCATCAAAGAACTCTCGTTAAAGATAATGACATTAAGGACATGTGGTGAGATTATTTTAACAAATTATTTAATAACGGACAAAATAAAGTTTTGGATAATATTTCGGTGCCTCTTAAGGATTTAAATCGGTGCTTTATGCGTAGAATCCAAGAGACAGAGGTAAAAGAGGCACTAAAGATGATGAAGAATGGAAAAGCTGTTGGACCTGATGACATCCCAATTGAAGCTTGGAAATGGCTTGGAGATGTAGGAGTTAGGTGGTTGACAAATCTATTTAATAAGATTTGGCACACTAACAAAATGCTAGAGGAATGGAGGAAGAGTGTCTTAGTACTTTTATATAAGAACAAAGGAGATATTCAAAGTTGCGCCAACTACCGAGGCATAAAATTGATGAGTCACACGATGAAACTATTGGAGAGAGTGATAGAACGGAGATTAAGAAATAATGTAAAGATATCGGAGAATCAATTTGGTTTTATGCCGGGTCGATCAACTATGGAGGCAATATATTTGCTTAGACAACTTATGGAGCGCTTTCGAGTAATGGGTAAAGATCTTCATATGGTCTTTATAGATTTGGAGAAAGCATATGATAAAGTGCCTAGAGAGGTACTCTGGTGGTCCTTAATGAAGAAAATAGTTCCTTTGAAATATATTAAACTAATTAAGAACATGTATAGAGGCGCAAGGACACATGTGAGGACAGGTGGGAGGCAAATAAGTGAGTTTCCTATCACAGTGGGATTACACCAAGGGTCAGCGTTGAGTCCATTCTTGTTTGCGGTAGTTATGGACGAATTGACAAAATCCATCCAGGATAAGGTGCCTTGGTGTATGATGTTTGCAAATGATATTGTCCTATGTGCGGAAACTAGAGCGGAGATCAATACAAAGTTGGAATTATGAAGACAAACGTTGGAATCAAAAGGATTCAAACTAAGCAGAGTGAAGACTGAATACATGGAGTGCAAATTCAGTTCTAACCGACTGGAAGAGCATGATGTAGTGAAGTTAGATGGGGTGGCGATACCTAAGCGGGATCATTTTCGATACTTGGGATCAATAATACAGATGGATGGAGAGATTGATGGTGATGTGACCTATAGGATCCAGGCTGGATGGAGTAAGTGGAGAAGTGCTACAGGTGTGTTGTGCGATAAAGGAATTCCTACATGGTTGAAAGGCAAGTTTTATAGGACAGTTGTTAGACCAACATTGTTATATGGTAGTGAATGTTGGGCGACTAAGAGGCTACATACACAAAAGATGAGTGTAACAGAAATAAGAATGTTATGGTGGATATGTGAACATACAAGAAAGGATAGAATGAGAAATGATGATATTCGTAAGATGATTGGAGTGGTACCTATCGAAGACAAAATGTGTGAAAATCGTTTACGTTGGTTTGGACATGTAAGACGTAGACCTGTAGATGCTCCAGTTAGGAGAATAGAGGCTATGGATGTTGAGAGAAGGGTTAAGGCTAGAGGAAGACCAAAAAAGACTTGGAAGGAAGTAGTTTGGAAAGACATGGAGATTTTAGAATTAGATGAGCAAATGGCCTTGATAGGAATCTATGGAGGCAAAGAATACATATGGACGATCTAGCGTAATTTTAGATATTGGTTCATATAGCCTACCCCAATCTATTGGGATAAAGGCTCTGATGATGATGATATACGTAACATGTGTTTAAAAGGAACAAAGGGGATTATAAAATCTAATATTCTTTTTATGGTTCAATATGAATATTAGATTACCTGATTTAATGCTTTGATTTATAAAAGCATTAATTTTGAGATTTACTATAACATGATATGGAAAAGTGTTTTATTTAATGATTTTTATACAGTCAGTCCACCATACCACATGAATGTGATACTGTTTACAATTTCAATGATATATGTAATATGTAATATGTTTTCAAAAAGGAAATGAAAAGTGATTAATCTAATATTCTTTTATGATTTAAATTTGAATATTAGATTAAGTGACTAAATGTTTTACCTGTTGAAAATGTTGTTTTGAAGTGAAGATGAAAAGTTAAAGAAAAAGTGATTTATTTTCAAAAACAATGATTACTCCCTATAGTCACTTCTAGATTCCGAGACAAGATATGTATTTCAAAATACCTTCCTTACTCCATCCGGATCCCTAACCGACTATAGTATCCTTCCTATTTCGATCCCTAGTGAACCGTAGGAAAATAAAGGATTTTATTGCATATAGACTTCAGAATATCAAGATTTGCATATAAATCCTTTACTGAGCCGTGGTTTTGCTTACTCCTTTAATTTTAACATCCATAGATTACCTTTAAAGGATTGAGGGATTACATACAGTGGATTGACTACATATGGTTATTCTGATGCGAATTATAAAGGATCTTGAAGGTATTGTGTTTACATTTATATGTTCAGATATTTTTATACAGTACTACTTGTTGTAAATTTAAATTCAAGGGATGAAAATTAACTTGTACAGTTGTGAATATTATCCACTAATAAATAAATGTTATCTAAATTGTGTTGTTGTTATTGATGAATAGTGTTTAAAAAGGCATCACAGACAGCCCAACCAGTACAGTGAATGTCAAAAAGTGTGAAAAAGTATAAAAAATTGTGTACTTGGACTATGACAATATATATATATATATATATATATATTATGTAATATATTTTGTACTTTTCTGGTTCTTAAATAAAAAAACTCATATAGGATGGTTTTTTTTTTGAAATTAACATCTTTAAGTGCTTTTCAAATTTTTGAATATTATGTAATATATTTTATATTTTTATCACATTTTTAATTTATATGATAGTTGGGATCGAAATTTTACATTAGTTTTTAAAATGAAATTATTAATTATTATGGTAGAGAGGATTATTAATTTTTTATAGCAGCTCAAGTCGGAATAATTTATTAATTTAAAGAGATTATTAATTTAAAAAAGATTAATTTAGGGAGTTTTTACTATAAATCTAAAAAATTTATTAAACAATTTGTTTTTTTTTCTTTTGTGATCTAGCAAGACTAAGAGTTCGATTTAGTAATCTATTGAATTTTAGATTCTTTCAAAGATAATAATTTTTTGTTCCACTTTAAAGATTTGCTTGATAGAGTATATAAAAAAAGGTTTAATACACAAAAATGTTTTCCAAGTTTACCAAAAAATGGAATTAAACCCTAATATTTAATTGCATAAAAATCAACCCATTAAGTTTTATTTTAAGCAATTAAGTATATTTTTGTTAAGTTCCTTTATTATTGTTAAGTTTTAATTGTTGTGCAAGGGTAACCGCAAGTAAAGAATTTAATGAAGATGGACTTAATTTTGTTATTTTTAAACGTTTATGTTTTAATTGCTTAAAATAAAATTTTTTTTAGTTCAAATGAGATACAAGGAGAGAGTAGGGAATCGAGTCTTGGACTTAATCCCTTCTAAAAAGGGGTAACAACCACTAAGCTAAGCCTTAGTTGTTGCTTAAAATAAAACTTAATGGATTGGTTTCCATGCAATTAAATATTAAGGGGCTTAATTCCATTTTGTGGTAAACATTGATGACATATGTAGGTATTAAGTCTAAAAAATACGAAAAGATAGAAAATTGGTAGAGAAGAAAAAATGAAATGGTAAAAAATATTTTTTTTTCTTCTATTGACCTCCCAAAAGATAGAGAAGTTTAAAAAAAATATAAAATTTTCTTTTATCAATTACTTTGTAAAGTTAGAAATAAAAAATAAAGAATAAAAAATATATTATTACCATTATATCATTAGTAATTTAAGATAATAAGGTGAAATTAAAAAAAGTAAATGATAATTTTGTAAATATACACGTATTTTTTCATTCTCTCCACTAATATTTTCAATTTGAAATAGTTGGTTGTTATGAATAAAATATAGAAAACAATAATATCTCATTTTTTCTGCAAACTTTTATCTTTTATTAAACACTATTAAAATTTAATTTCTTTTCCCTTTTTCATTCACTGTTATCTATTTTCCCATTCTTTTTTTTTTACTCTACCAAATAAAATTTTAACGACCTTCAAGCCACAAAACTCAAATAATATCAAGAAGTTTAAAGTTCCACGTAAAGATTGATGAAATTTTTTTTAAAAAAATTTGAAATGACTCTTACTTTGTTTTCAAACTTCTTGGATTTAAATTTTTCTATGACATAACTTGGCTCTGTTCAACTCGCATAATTTCTTTCGTGAAATTAACAACAATACGATCATGACCGAATTTGCCCACATCGCAGAATCAACAAGTTCTAATATAAAAATAAGAAGAAAGTAGGGCTTAAAAGGATAATAATAAAGAAATTAATTCTTACGGCCTATTCAAATCGATAAGAAAATAATTTTTTTTATACATTAGAATTTTATTTTTGTAAATAGATTTTGTTTGAGTAAAATTTACAAATATTTTTAGAGATTATGTATGATGCATTGATAATGTATCGCTTTCATACATTGTCAGTTAACTGTAACATGATATTTCATTAATAAGTAAAATTTAAAAGTATATATATCCTTAAAAATAAATTTAAAAATTTTATTAATATTTATTTTTAAAAAATTACATATGAGGTTTTATGCTAAAATTAATTGATAGTATATAAAAATTATATATTATCAACGTAATATATATAAATTCATATTTTTAATGGTAATATGGAAAAAAATGATTTATCTAACATACTTTGTCTCAAAGCGAAGCCATTAAACTCGTATTGATTGGATAACACGATTGTTGGAACAACAATTACGTGGTAGAGAATCTTTCATGACCTATTTTTCTTTCGATCCCAAACTTTTTGAAAATTAAAATAATCGGTAGAATGAGAATCTAGAGCGTTGAAAAGGATCTGAACTGGCATTACAAATACGCGCAATCATCAATTTTGACTTTTCAATTATCTTTTTTTTTAAAAAAAAGTAATTCAAAGGCTGTCATTATAAATAATAGAATATTGTTCGGTTGCGTCACCAAACGTCTTATAGATATTTACGTAATATTTTTTTAATTTTTAAAGATTTGCAATAAATTTGCAATTTCAATCGTAGAGTTTTTAAATTTCACTCGAATAGATTAGATAATAATATATAAATTTATATATACACACATATTTATAATTTTTAATTATGAAGATGGATAGAGTTACATCAATTGTAAATAATTTTATCTTACATCATTTCATATCTTTTTTTACTGTTTGTATTTTATTAATCCAACCTTTTCAAGTTAATTAAAAATGTTTAACTATTAACTTTTTAATAAAAAACTTCAACCGTTTATATATTTTGAAAAACATGTTATTTTCGATCTAGATGGTAGGAATGTTGATGGTTTGTAAAAATGTTAATCCTACGTTAAGATTAAAAATGATGTAAAATAAAATTATTTTACACTGATGCAACTTGATCACTTCTTTTTAAGTATATACAATATTTTATTTAAACATAATTATTAGTTTTACAAATATCAAATATATACTATAAATTTTATTATATTCAATTTTTATCTAATATCTATAATAATCAATTTTTGTTTTTATTATACTTCATTTTATCGATACTTTTATATCAAATGCATAAACATTTATTAATTTTAATCTTATCATTACAATATCTAATCTTACTACCATTGCTATTTTTTATATCATTAGAGTTAATCTCACGAAATACAAATGTCTAAGTCGGATTTGATAGGATATAAACAAAAATGGACCCTAACTCATCTTTCTATTTTCCATTTTTTTGTTTAGTTTCCAAAACTCAAAACGTCGTAGTTTTGAGAAATATATAAAAATCCTTCGATAAACTCTAGATAGAAAATTTTATTTTTCCTGATTTTCTCTCTCTTTCTCTCCTAATCCCTTATCTTTCGTGTTGCTTTCTTAACCAGACCTACCCAAATTCTGATCATAGTCATTGACAGCATCGTTCATCGACACTCTTCGGAATCATTTTTTAATATTTTTCTTTTACTCAACTTTCTCTTTCATTGTTTTTTTTTTTTAAATATCTAACATTTAAAAAATTCAAAAATTTGAAAAGTAAAACCCTAAATCTAGTATCGTTGCCTCCACCTTCGGCCTCGAAATCACTTCCAATCTCATCATTCTGATTAATTAAAAATGTCCAAAGTTAGAGGTGTAAACGAATCGAATATTATGTTCATATTCGTTCGTTTATTTTTTAAGTTTATTCGTGTTTATGTTCATTAAGTTTGTTCAAAGACATTAACGAACATGTTCACAAATACGTATTCGTCAACATTGAACGAATATGTTTGTAAATACTAAACAAAAAAAATTTATACAAACAAATTATGTTTACCGTAATATATATGATATCAAACTAAAAAATCCATAAATATGTAATTTAAATAATTACAAATTAAAATAATTTATAAGTAAATACTCATTTAAAAGTTTATCATTATCAAACAATAAACGAATACTAAATGATTCATTAAATGAACGAGTTTTAAATGAATATTGAACGAATTTATTCGCCAACATAAACGAACAAAGCATACTTCTGTTTGTGATTGTTTGTTAAGAATAATAAACAAACAGAAACCGTATATATTCATGAACAATTCATCAAATATTCTATTCGTCTACGTCTCCATCCAAAAGCCGCTGTTAAAATCTCTAATCCCAAAACTTAATAAAAACACTCTTTTTTTGTTGCTTATGTGTTGATTCTTTTGTTGCTTTTTCCCCTTTTAATTGTTAGTGCATGTTTCATTTTTTTTTGTCCGAAGATATGATTTTTTAAAAATGAAAATTTAATAAAAATTTTAGACTGTTTTGTTGTGTTTTATAAAGACTTTTTTTTTTTGGAAAAAATAGAATTAAAAAACTCCAAACATATTTTTTTCTTAGTCTTGTTTTATTTTCTTTTTTGTTGTTGAGAATTTTTTGAAAGATATATTTTTTTCTGAAAGATTATGAATCTTTTTTAGCCTATTTTTTCTTTTCTAATATTTTTTTCTTTTATTTTTATATAATTTTTAATTATTATAAGAAATAAATGTTTTCTGTTAAAAAAACTGAAAGGTGACAAGTACCTAGTAAGCAGTAAGCACCCTCAAAAAGAATTATTTTTTATATAATAATATAAATTAATGTTTCCCAATCGCTATATATATATATATATATATATATATATATATATATATATATGTGTGTGTCATAACGTCTAGGTTCGTGAACCTAACCGCTAGACTTTAAAATTCTAGGAGTCGCCACCAACCATTCAAACCTAAGGTGTGATTGGTCACCTATTCTTGTCTAGAGATAAGGCTTGGTCTACGTTCAAAGAATCTAGGGTTCGGGAGTACGGTTACTTGTGGAGAAGGTGTGAAGACCAAGAATTTTCTAAATAAATATAAGGTATCCGAAAAATTTAATTTGGACAAAGTGAAATCCAAATTAAATAAGAAATAAAAAGGAAAATTAAATTTGGAAATAAGAAATGAAGGAGGAAATTTAATTTGGATAAATGGAAATCCAAATTAAATAAGAAAATGGAGAAAATAATTTTGGATATTTAGAAATCCAAAACTTAATAAGAAATAAAAATATTTTGATATATTTATATAATGATATTATATAAATATACCTTGGATAAATATAAATATTATTTTGTGTTAAAAGTGTAAAAAGTATATATATAAATATATATATATATTTAAATTTGAGTATAGATGTATAAGTGGTTATATGAAATATATATTTTACATATATATGATATATATATATATATGAAATATATATAGTAATGTGAATTAAAGTGTATATATATATATATATATAAGTGATTTATATAAAAATATATATATATATACTTATATATATATATAAAATAATTAAAAAAAAACAAGAAACAGACGTGGGAATCGGGGAACCCGATTCCCACACTTCTCTTCTGTTTACTAAAACAGAAGAGAAGCAAATAGAGACAAGGGAGAGCCGGCCGGAGCTGGGAGGAAAAAGAGGCAGCGCCGCCGCCGGTGAGCCGAGGAGAGGAAGTTGACGCCGGCGCCAACGCCAACGGCAGGAAAGAAAAAGGAGAAGAGAAAAACGAATGGAAAACAGAAAAGAGAAAGGAAAAAAGAAAAGAAAAAGGGAAAAGGCAATGCCGGCCCATCCGGACGCCACTGTCGCTGCCTTCGACGCCGGCGAGGTCAGGCCAAGTGAAAGGGACAACCGGCAGTGAAGGAGGAAGAGAAAAGAGGGAGAAAAGAGGAGGAGAAAGAGGCCGCAAACCACTGCCAGATCCGTCACCGCTGGCGCCGCCGCTAGGGAAACCGAGACCAGATCCGGCATCCTCGCAACTTCGGCAAGCTGTGGAGTGGTTGAACCGTCGGAATGGGTGGCCGCCGGTGATCGAACCGGTCAGCAGAAGTGAACCGGCCTGAACCGGTCCGAACCGGTTCAGGCCAGAAAAAAAACAGAAAAGAAAGGGAAAGAAAAAGAAAAGAAAGAAGAAAAGAAAAGAAAAGGAGAAAGAAAAGAAGGAAGAAGAAGAAGAAGGAAAGGAAAAAAAAATGTGGTAAGGAAAATTTAAGTCTTTTCGCTATATGTCTATTGGATTTATTGGAAATTTTCGGATTATTTTCTAAATGAAAATATATGGTAATTTTTGAAATTGTAGCAAAAATGAAAATGAAACGAATGGTGGAGTTCGGCAAGGCTCGAAAAATCGAAAAGTGCGCTAAGCTTGGCGAATAGGTAAGATACTTTTATAAAGCATTAGTAGCTTTATATTGTATGTGGGAATTATGATTTTATATATGATGCATTTATTTAATTGATTTTAAATGGAATTGTGATTTTTATATGATGCATCGATTTAAATTGATTTGCTAAAAATGCTAAGAGGACCCACAACTGATGGTGGGGGTCTTAGTAAGAGGTAAAATTGGTGAGAATCAACGGCTGCAAGTATAAATTGTATTTCCTTGCAGGAGGTTTAAAGGAAATTAAGCCGTTATGCTGCCGAAATTTCCACGAAAATGTTTAAGGAAAAATATTAATTTCTCATCTAAATGGAATTTTGAAAGAATTATCGAAGATAAGCTTGAAAGGATATTACTGTGTCATAGGAAAAAATTGGATTTTTAAATAGTTGAAAAGGTTAATGGATGAGCACAATAACGTGAGAAATTTTGTTGTGAATCTTATAGAGTTGATGATTCGAGTTATTTTAATATTATAAGTTGACTATCGAGCAGAAATTGAGGTGGAATATCGATAATTGGAGTATTGATGGAAGTAACGATGATTATACGATATTACCTTGAAAAAAAGATCATAGTTGAAAATTGATGATTAAATGATTTGGATTGTGAAGCTCTTAACGGAGTAGTGATTTCCAGAATTTACCGAGTTCGGTTTCCTGATTTTTGAAATAATTCCGAACGTGATAATATGGACAAATTCGAGAGATCGAAATGGAGATTGAATTACGATACAATCCGATCAATTATGGATTCAAAGAAATGAGTGATAAATATGTGAAAAGATGATTGTGTTTATAACCTTAGAATAGATCTTGAATAATAAGATCGATAATTGCATAAGTTCGGATAAAATCATAAAGGCCACATGAAAATTGATTTGAGGATTTAGATACGATTTTGTGATAGTAAATGAAATTGAACCTCAATAGGAAATGATGAACATGTATCAATAGATCAAATCATAGATGGATTTGATAAGTGATTATCGATTTTGTGATTCTGTTATCCTCGATGTCGATTCTGGAACAGATATTGAATGATGATATTATTATTTGCATAATTTTGGTAACTTGATGACTATTTAGAAATTGATGTTTAAATGCTTATAGAAACTTAGAAGATTCATACAAATGAAGCGATCCTAATATTGATTATGAGATGTATAAATGATTATTATAATACTCGATGTGATTGAGAAAGGATATTGAATACCAAATGGTCTGAATACCAAGTGATTCGATTTCCGAATGAATTGAGTACTGAGCAAGTTGAATATTAAATTAAAGGAATAGTGAACAAAATAAATAGTGATTTACTGATTTGACAGAAAGAAAGTCTTGAAATCGAATAGTTGATGGCGATAAAGTTGAATGAATCGCTTCTCTGTATTTGATGAAAATATTACCGAAGTTGCATACTGAAATGTTTTACAGCATCGCATTTAAGCATGCTTTCTTGCAACTTGAAACATTTTAATAATGTTTATATGAATACTGAAAAGTATTGATTTGTTTTGAAATGAAAGTATATGGTAGATATTTATATATATATTTTGATATATGAAATATCATACAGAATTTTACCATATGCTTTACATGATATTGAAAACAAAGCTATAGATTTAAATGTTTTATGAGACTGTAGGCACCCTAAGAGAATTAAATTCAATAAAGCATAGTGGAAACCGCCTAATTGGAGCTTTGCTCATTAGGCAGATATGCTTGTCCGACAATAGTCGTGGACAGGTCTCAGTCACGCCTGATCAGTGGGGCTGAGAGAGATGAGGTCTATGGCCATAGATAGCGCCCTAGTTGGTTTCCAGGGGATGATGATATGATTCACTGCTAGCTACAGTGATTTAAGTCTTTATTGATAGAGATGATAGGGATCTAGCCTAGTCTCTAATTGATATGATATGAAGTCTAGAGTATGATTTTATTGATATGAACTCTAGACTTGACATGATTTATACTGTACATGAAACAGATTTGAAATGAAATATGTTTTGAAACAGTACATGTTTTAAACATGTTTTAAAAGTCCATGAGATATGATTTCGACACTTATATGATTTATATGTGATTTTGTGTCGAACATGGCATGATATGTGGTCTAGAGTATAGTTTGATTTGATATGAACTCTAGACCTGATATGATTTACAGAATATGTTTTAAAAGTATATGATAAATGATATCGACACTAATATGATTTATATACGATTTCGTGTCGAATTTAAAATGATATGCGGTCTAGAGTATAAATCGATTTGAAATGAACTCTAGACCTGATATGACTTATAGTATATGAAAAATGTTTTAAAACCGCACATGTTTTAGACATGCTCTGAAAATGAATACATGAATTGAAATTGAACATGTTTTTATCATGCCATAAAGGTAGACTTGAATGAATTGAAAATTCATACGTGGAGCATGTTCTAAAGTACAAATGACACGATTAGAGATGATAGCGGTTTATACAGTAAAGTTACATAATTGCATATTAAACCTTGACATGATAATATGCTTCGTACACGAGTTTCATGAGAAATGTCATGACTCGACATAAATGATATTTCATCTAGACGATGACATGATATGATACATGAACATATGATAGATATGAAGAGAATTGTGAACTTACACTGTGGTGATCATGATTTCTCTATAAGGAAAAGTGATATGAGATGATAAATTACAGGAGTACGATTATGAAATATAAAGTGAATTGATATGGTGCTTCAATTGGACATGATGTACTCCGAGATAGAGGAAAATATAGACTAATAGTATATGACATTCAATTTGGATACAACAGATTGTTGTGCGATGCACTATAGTGTAAGGACAAGAAGACTGAAAAGTGATTATGATGATAATTTTAAAAGTATAAGTGATAGACAGATGACAAGAAATGAGATAATGATATGTTATCGATGAGAAAGGATTAACTGTGATTGCAAATTTGCAAGTTTTAAGCATTGCAGATTAAGACAGTGTAATCCTACTCTTGTATTTATATTAGTATCTTACTGAGCCGTGGTTTTGCTCACCCCACTAAATTTCATCTCTTTCAGATTATTGAAGTTAACATCTGCCATGTGAGCTGCTCAGTGGGCATCGAAGACGGTATATGGACTTGGTACTAGTCTTCTGAGGTATATGTTTCATATAAATTACTTGTTTACATGTAAGACTTAAATTGAAGCACAGTACATATTCTGTTTAACAAGTCGGGATGTAACTAAGAATCGTTTCCGTGGTTGTTAAATATTTAAATGGAATAACTATAGGTCACCGAGATAGTATAGTAACTACACTGACACCGAATACAAACCTTAAAATGAAAAAGAAAAATTTAGTCCATAAATTTGTAGACTAAGAAAAGTATGAGTATAAAGGAAAGTCGCGGCCTTCGGGTCGTGACAGAAGGATTAGCACCCCCACAAAACCCATCCTAAAATGGTACCAACTATTCTAGGTCATTCTAAATTTATCTTAATTTGAGTTAATTTCGATATGCTTAATATATTGGAAATTTACTTAAAATCCTTCCATCAATCTGGTTCAGACAATAAGTAAATCCCCTCACCTCAAGAGTATTCAAGTAGTACCAATTGACTTGCTCGAAGAGGCTCCATCGTCGGATCATTTAAATACATTATGACAACCCTAATATTGACTCTATACCTAATAAATCATTCTAAATTTAATTTAAATTAATTTCGATATGCTTAAAATATTGAAAATTTACTTAAAATCCTTCCATCAATCTGGTTCAGACAATAAGTAAATCTCCTCACCTCAGGAGTATTCAAGTAGTACCGATTGACTTGCTTGAAGAGGCTCCGTCGTCGGAATATATTATGAAAATCCTAATTTTGGCTCTATACTCAATAAATCATTCTAAATTTAATTTAAATTAATTTCGATATGCTTAAAATATTAAAAATTTACTTAAAATCCTTCCATCAATCTGGTTCAGACAATAAGTAAATCCCCTCACCTCAGGAGTATTCAAGTAGTACCGATTGACTTGCTTGAAGAGGCTCCGTCGTCGGAATATATTATGAAAATCCTAATTTTGGCTCTATGCCCAATTCTTACTAATTTTTTTATTTTATTTTTAATTATCTCATTAATTTTTTTATTCAAATTATTTCAATATCCTATTTCTATTTTATTTTAATTGTCTTTATTATTATATTTTATTTATTTCTATTTTAGAAAATGAACACATATTATTGTATTGAGAATTTGCTTTAAACCTTCCATCAATATGGTTCAGTTTAGAGCAAACTCCTCACCTAGAAATTTCCAAGGAGTACCATTTGACTTTCTTGGAATTTCATCATCGGATAATTTGCATTCATCTTCTTAATATAATTTTATTATTTCCTTATTCAATCTTTATTCTATTTTATTCTTATTTGCATTTTTTCTTTTAATTTATTTTATTTTTATATTGTTTTATTTATCTAATATCTATCATGCTAAACATATAAAATATAAAATACAAATACCATACAAATTAAACTAAACAAATCATGTCAATGTACAAATTATTTATTCAATATCAAATATTATCAAAGTAATTAAATCATGCAAAGTAAGTCAAATCATATTATAAACGAAACTATTACTATCGTACATAAAAAGAATTAATCAATTAAATTATATAATAAATTACACTAAACTAATAAGATATGAATACAAAAATTAATAAAGAAATATATTAGATACAATAAAACAAGACAATAAATAAAATGATGAGAATAGTTTGATTAAATCACGTGAATAAGCAAATGCCATAATAAACCTCCTTACGTTCTTTACCTGCCAGCCAATAACGTTGCAGACCTTTCTATTTCTTCTTTGTTCTTCCTACGTGGCTACCCTTCCTTCTTCTCTTCTCAAAAGCAAGAAGTAATAGATAATGGTTAGGTGGAATCTTGATCAGGGACCGTAGCAGATAGCTGAGTGATGAGCAAGTGAATACGCAAAGGCTGTATGATGAAACAATGCAAGCAGCGACTAAAGTTGGACAATATTCGACAGGAAATTAACAACCGGATGTACGCAGTAAGAATAGAAGATCTGGTGATGGCAGCTTGTGCGGTGGCTGCGCTGGATCGTAACTGCTACAGGGACTAAAACAGGGAAATTAGCGGTGTAAGTTGTTCAGCGTTGGTGCGGCAAGAAAAGAGCAGGTTTGATGATGTGGTGCAGGCGAAATAAAGGTAAGGTGCAGGGGCTGTTCAGGACAGGACTTCTTGTATGATGCAGCAGGATGATGAAAGACTGGTGGTGCAGTTCGGCAAGGCTGTGAAGCAGTGATCAGCAACTGTGCAGCATGCTTTGGATGTGAAACTGGCGAGCTTGGGTTGAAGCAAGAGGCGATGACAGCGACGATTCACGATGGGGGCTGGGCGATGATCAAGTCACTTGGTGCCGGATGATAATCAGGCAGGGATGGGCGATGAAGATCAAATGGTGTTGATCGATGTTGTAGTGCAAGGATGCAGAGTTTAGGATGCTTGATTGTTAATTTTTTTCCCCCCTTAAATCCTAAGCTTTAATCTTTTTTATAACCATAAATTAGTTAGAGTCATAATACAACTATACTTATTCTAATAATTATATCATATTTTTAATATTTTATCTATTTAATTATTATGTTAATCCTAATCTAACTCTATCAAATTTAATATTAATCCAAATAATTATCCTAAAAATCTAATTATCCTAATTATCTAATCCTAAAATTAATTTTATTTTTATTTCTTTTTATCTTTTCTCTCTCTTTTTCCTTTTTTTATTCCTAAATCCTATTTTATTTTTAATTTCCTAATTAATGTTAATTCTAAATCTAAAAATTCTAATTTAATTCTAGCCTAATTCTAAATTGTTAAATTAAAATACAAATGTCACCCAACCCAATTAATTATTTATACAAATTAAGATCCCGGACAAAATAGGGTGTCTACAGCTGCCCCTCTTTGTGCATTTGCTGTGAAACAGTAATTGCACAAAGACATAGACACCTATTTTGTCTGACTTCTTTTTTTTTAGGCAAAATAGCCAAATAAGCCCTCGACCTTGGGTTCAAAATGGAATTAAGCCCTCGACCTTTTATTTCGTGAAAATCAGTCCATAAACTTTTATTTCAATGGAAATAAACCCTCAACCTTCTAAAATTATGCAATTAAGTCTAAATCTGTTAAATGACACTAACTGCCGTTAGTATTGCACATGTGGCATGCCACGTGGCAGCCAAGTAAGCTATCCACGTCAGCTTTCACTAACGGCAGTTAGTGTCATTTAACATATTTGGACTTAATTGCATAATTTAAGAAAGTTGAGGGTTTATTTCCACTAAAATAAAAGTTTTTGGACTGATTGCCACGAAATAAAATGTTGAGGGCTTAATTCCATTTTGGGCTTAAGGTCAAGGGCTTATTTAGCTATTATTCCTTTTTTTTATTTTTTCAAAAAGCTCCCTTTAAACAGAAAGGCAGTCAAACTTTAAAATCTTGTCTAAAAAGCTCCCCCTAAACAGGTAGGCAGTCAAACTTTAAAAATCTTATCTAAAAGGCTCCTCCTAAACAGGCAGGCAGTCAAACCTTAAAATCTTGTCTAAAAGCACCTCCTAAACAGGCAGGAAGTCAAAATTTAAAAATCTTGTCTAATAGCTCCTCCTAAACAGGCAGGCAGTCAAACTTTAAAATCTTGTCCAAAAGCTCCTCCTAAACAGGCAGGCAGTCAAACTTTAAAAATCTTGTCCAAAAGCTCCTCCTAAACAGGCAGGTAGTCAAACTTTAAAAATCTTGTCCAAAAGCTCCTCCTAAACAGGCAGGCAGTCAAACTTTAAAATCTTGTCCAAAAAGCTCCCCTTAAACAGGTAGGCAGTCAAACTTTAAAAATCTTGTCTAAAAGCTCCTCCTAAACAGGCAGGCAGTCAAACTTTAAAAATCTTGTCCAAAAGCTCCTCCTAAACAGGCAGGCAGTTAAACTTTAAAAATCTTGTCTAATAGCTCCCCCTAAACAGGCAGGCAGTCAAACTTTAAAAATCTTGTCCAAAAGCTCCTCCTAAACAGGTAGGCAGTCAAACTTTAAAATCTTGTCTAAAAGCTCCTCCTCAACAGGTAGGCAGTCAAACTTTAAAATCTTGTCCAAAATTTGGAGGAATCATGCCCGAAGGTCTTATAGATTGTACTAAAGGAACCTTGTCTGTAATTTTTCTCATGCAATGCATCATGTATGCAACTACGCATGCATTCTATCCTATCTATGCAATGTCATTCGTGTAATGCCATTCATGCAATATTACTCACACAATCCATTCTATTCATGCAATGTTTTCTTTGAAAAGCATTTCAACTTTAACTGTGGCAATAACAAGGTTTTTCTGTATCAGTCCATCTCATGCATTCTTTTATTTGTCATCCTGTCCTTATATTTCCTATTTCTTTTCTTATTTTCCTTCTTCCATGTTTCTTTCCCAATGAATCTCTTGTCTTCATGCCCTCTATATCTTATCTTATCCCTTGTTTTTTCTTTCACCTTCATTTACTCTTTCTGGTCATTCATTTGCTCATTAAAATCTTTACTGAGACCTCATCATTCATTCTTTCTTATTCATTGGTTTTCCTTGATTTCCAATTTCCATTCATTCACAAGTTTCCTTTCCTTTCATTTTCCTAAATAATATAGGAGTCTTTCACATATTTTGCCAATCAAACATTCATTACCATTCTAATTTCAAGATCAATGCAACACAATTTCTCAATCCCTCAAGGTAAAGATATAGCAAAGGAATGATAGGTGAAAACAATAGTAGTATTCAATATCTGAAAGTATTACAAGGGGTAGCCAAGCTTGAAGGAAAAAAGGCTAGAAAGGAAAAGCTAGAATTATTAGGTTAAGTTTTAGATAACAGTATCCAAATAACAAAAATTCAAATGATTTTGGTCAACGAATACAAAATTCCCTTCCAAATGTCTACTTTATCTGATCATGTTGAGTTTATCAAAACATCCTCTTACCCCAGTATCTTTGACATCTAGCTTTTCTCGTATCCAAGCCGCCTTTTCAGGTTTTCAACTTAGATGCACTTCATTGATCCAAACCGCCCTTTTTGGGTTTTCGATCTGAATCCTCCTTTCATTTTTTCTCTCTTTTTTTTCTTTTCTTCTTTTTCATTTTCTTTTCTTTCTTTTTTTTTGTTTTTTTTAATTCATTTCTCTTCAATTTCAACTTCATTGTCCTTGATGAAACTTCTCTTATCTGTTCTCCATTCTGATTCATGCCCCAACATCAGATATTTCTTCACCCAATTTAATGCTCACATGGATCCAAGAGAGTCTTTGGAATCCCGCTTCTTCCATCTAGACGAAATCTTTTTGCTTATCTTGATCTGCTTGTCCTAATTCCATCCAAAGGAACATCATCTCACAGTGTAAGTATGCCTTTATTCAACACATGATTCTTCAATAGGAGTACTCATATTTGATCAAAATGGACTTTTAAGGCACATAATGTAGGCTCAAGTGAGGGTTCATGAAAGAAAGGATAATATAGGCCCAAAATAAGTGTTTCAGGGTTCATCAAACCAAGAATCATTTTTATGAATCATTTAGGCATTTTGACTTTTGCCCCATTCTAATTTACTTTTTCTCTATTTTATTCAAACGTAAGTAAGGTTTTCACTTTCTCGATTCAAACCCTCTTTCCTTATTCATTCTCTTTTCTTTTTTGTTCTCTTTTTTTTTTCACAAAAGGGTTTTTTTTGCCCCATGATCTTTCATCTTCTATTCTCTTTGCCCCCAGTGTGGAGGGTGATTCTTGGTGGGTTATATCAAAAAGAATATAATAGGCTCAAAAGGGGTAGTCAATGGATAATTTTACTCACGCTTGAAAGGTAATTAAAGAAGGTCATTTCTCATCTCAATACAAGTACTCTCATTAAAGGTCATCTATTGAATAAAGACAAACTCATTAGAATTTCATGTAGAGATTCACCTTCACCCGTAACATTCTATAGGTGAAGATTTTAGACAAAATCTTCTATTCTCTTCTTGCTTGAACAATCTTGGCAAACTAGAAATCCATCCAACCAAACAAAGTAGTTTTTTCATAATTGAATTTTATACTCATTGCCATTATCATTATCATGTTCATTATTTGGATACTTTCAAGCTTGGTAATAGTGTAAAGAATATGGGTATTGGTGTTTTACATAAAAGAACAAGATTGGAATGAGGAATTCAGAAATATGCATCATATTAATCCTTTATTGAAATGAAAATAAATGAAAGCTGACCCAATACATAAAAGAATTCTTAATGCCTTTTAGGCTTAGGCACTCCTATATTACCTAAGAAATGTCCTAAGATGAATGAAATTAGACACAAAGAAATAACGATTATCTTCAAATTCAGTGGATCAATCAATATCATCCACTTTCTTCCATAGCATCAACCACTACCCTTTGTGTGATCTGGTAGAGGATTATCATTCACATTTGGATCATTCTTTGCCCCAAAACTCAAAATTCCAGTGTTGACAAGTTCTTGGACTTTCCTCTTCAAGCCCATACAATTCTCAATAGAGTGACCAACATTGTCATTATGATAAGCACACTTTGCATTAGGATCATACCATTTTGGGTGGGAAGGCTTCAAGAGCTCCACATAAATAGGGGCAATAAGGTGACCCCTTACCAACTGTGGGAACAACTCTGTGTATGTCATTGGTATAGGGTCTATGGTGACATTTCGGCTAGCTTGAGTATTCTTTTGGTCATTAGGTGAAAAAGTAGGGGCTTGTGAATGGGAAATGGGTTGGTAAGCATTTTGATGATGAGTTTGTGGGTGGGGTTGAGAATAAACATAATTCACTGAAGGTGAATAAGAGTTATAAGGGTGACGTGAATTGTTTGAGACAGCTTGTGCATCTCATTCCTTCTTCGAGAATCCACCTTTCCTACTATCATTCATTGGTGCTTCGATTTTACCACTCTTGGCATTCTCAATGGCTTCACCGATTAACACCATGTCTGCAAAGTTCTTAGTTACACTGCTAAGCATACGCTCATAGTAAGGCGCCTTGAGAGTATTCAAAAAGAACATGGTGACTTCCTTTTCAGTTAAAGGCGGTTGAACTTGTGACGCCACATCTCTCCACCGTTGGGCATATTCTTTAAAGCTCTCGTCCTTCTTCTTGTCCATACCTTGGAGAGATAAGCGGTTAGGAGCTACATTAGACACATGTTTGTATTGAGCTATAAAAGCTCTTGCCAACTCGGACCAAGAGGAAACTTTACTCCTTTCCAATTGGTTATACCACTTAACAGCTGACCCAGTCAAGCTGTCTTGAAAAACATGAATTAATAGCTTGTCATCCCATGCATATGCCACCATCTTCCTATAATACATGGTGAGATGATCTTTTGGGCACGATGTTCCGTTGAACTTTTCAAATTCAGGCACCTTGAATTTTGGTGGAAGCACAACGCCAGGTACCAAACATAACCTTTCAGCATCAACGGGCCCAAAATAGTCAATGCCTTCCATGGCACTTAGTCTTTCCTCTATCAAGCTCAGTTGAGCTTTAGTACCACTATATTCTTCTTTATGCTTCAACTTTTCTAACTCTGTGGGATCATCTAAATTTGGCACCTCCGCTAGGTTTTGAACTTGTATCTGTAGAGGCGTTGGAGCTTTAACAGTACTTCCTTCAGGAACAAAAATGGGGTTGTCTCGCATGCTTTGGTGAGTCTCTTGTACAGACTCATCTTGATTACCCATCTTTTCCTTTCCTTTAATCATGGCTTTTAGCAACTGAGTAATTTCGCTCAATTGCCCCTTCATCTCTGCATTATCCCTTTCCAACTTTTCTATCCTGCTATTTTGATCCTCTTCCATTATGCGTGCTTGATACCTTATATGATATCTGTGGAGGGCAGATCGTCTAGTGGATGCAATTTTGATACCTTAAGTGCCATAATTAAGTTGAAATTACATTTCATGTGATGATATGTTCATGCACAAAAATGAATGCATATGGAATGCACTTAAGTCTAACAATCTCTCCTAACAATCAAAAGTATGTTCATTCTCATGATAAGACAAATGCAAACTTATGTGCATGATATGTTATGCAATGCAAAATCAAACACAATTATGCATGACTTAATGATAGCAAATTCACCTCTTTTTTTGTGTCCTATTTTGGATTTGAGTCTAATACTTCAAGGGTTTTGTAAGGCTCTATCTAAGGTTTGGGCTTCTTAGGTTTTCCTATATGCAGGGCCTGGATCATTTAAAGTTCTAAAGGTTCCCAAATTGTTCCTCACTGTCATGCACATTGGACTAGCAAGGCACCCAATCCTCACCCATTATAGGCTACAAGCGGAAAGGTTCAATTTGAGTGGGAGTTTTTCGCTAGCCCATGCGAAGGTTATCACCTCACGAAGGCATAGGTACTTTTCTCCCTCCTAAAAAGGATAGAGCCCGGGTTGAGGGCTTATGCATATATGCATGTGAAGTGTGTGTGTGTTAAATGATTATTAAGCATTATGAAATCAGCATTATTTCTAAGCAAACTTCTAATGACCTAAAATATATGTTGGCCTGACTCTCTAATGTCCCCAGTGGAGTCGCCAAACTGTCATAACGTCTAGGTTCGTGAACCTAACAGCTAGACTTTAAAATTCTAGGAGTCGCCACCAACCATTCAAACCTTAGGTGTGATTGGTCATCTATTCTTGTCTAGAGATAAGGCTTGGTCTACGTTCAAAGAATCTAGGGTTCGGGCGTACGATTACTTGTGGAGAAGGATTAGCACCCCTACAACACCCATCCTAAAATGGTGCCAACTATTCTAGGTCATTCTAAATTTATCTTAATTTGAGTTAATTCCGATATGCTTAATATATTTAAAATTTACTTAAAATCCTTCCATCAATCTGGTTCAGACAATAAGTAAATCCTCTCACCTCAGGAGTATTCAAGTAGTACCAATTGACTTGCTCGAAGAGGCTCCATCGTCGGATCATTTAAATACATTATGACAACCCTAATATTGACTCTATACCTAATAAATCATTCTAAATTTAATTTAAATTAATTTCGATATGCTTAAAATATTGAAAATTTACTTAAAATCCTTCCATCAATCTGGTTCAGACAATAAGTAAATCCCCTCACCTCAGGAGTATTCAAGTAGTACCGATTGACTTGCTTGAAGAGGCTCCGTCGTCGGAATATATTATGAAAATCCTAATTTTGGCTCTATACCCAATAAATCATTCTAAATTTAATTTAAATTAATTTCGATATGCTTAAAATATTGAAAATTTACTTAAAATCCTTCCATCAATCTGGTTCAGACAATAAGTAAATCCCCTCACCTCAGGAGTATTCAAGTAGTACCGATTGACTTGCTTGAAGAGGCTCCGTCGTCGGAATATATTATGAAAATCCTAATTTTGGCTCTATACCCAATAAATCATTCTAAATTTAATTTAAATTAATTTCGATATGCTTAAAATATTGAAAATTTACTTAAAATCCTTTCATCAATCTGGTTCAGACAATAAGTAAATCCCCTCACCTCAGGAGTATTCAAGTAGTACCGATTGACTTGCTTAAAGAGGCTCCATCGTTGGAATATATTATGAAAATCCTAATTTTGGCTCTATACCCAATTCTTACTAATTTTTTTATTTTATTTTTAATTATCTCATTATTTTTTTTATTCAAATTATTTCAATATCCTATTTCTATTTTATTTTAATTGTCTTTATTATTATATTTTATTTATTTCTATTTTAGAAAATGAACACATATTATTGTATTGAAAATTTGCTTTAAACCTTCCATCAATATGGTTCAGTCTAGAGCAAACTCCTCACCTAGAAATTTCCAAGGAGTACCATTTGACTTTCTTGGAATTTCATCATCGGATAATTTGCATTCATCCTCTTAATATAATTTTATTATTTCCTTATTCAATCTTTATTCTATTTTATTCTTATTTGCATTTTTTCTTTTAATTTATTTTATTTTTATATTGTTTTATTTATCTAATATCTATCATGCTAAACATATAAAATATAAAATACAAATACCATACAAATTAAACTAAACAAATCATGTCAATGTACAAATTATTTATTCAATATCAAATATTATCAAAGTAATTAAATCATGCAAAGTAAGTCAAATCATATTATAAAAGAAACTATTACTATCGTACATAAAAAGAATTAATCAATTAAATTATATAATAAATTACACTAAACTAATAAGATATGAATACAAAATATTAATAAAGAAATATATTAGATACAATAAAATAAGACAATAAATAAAATGATGAGAATAGTTTGATTAAATCACGTGAATAAGCAAATGCCATAATAAACCTCCTTACGTTCTTTACCTGCCAGCCAATAACGTTGTAGACCTTTCTATTTCTTCTTTGTTCTTCCTACGTGGCTACCCTTCCTTCTTCTCTTCTCAAAAGCAAGAAGTAATAGATAATGGTTAGGTGGAATCTTGATCAGGGACCGTAGCAGATAGCTGAGTGATGAGCAAGTGAATACGCAAAGGCTGTACGATGAAACAATGCAAGCAGCGACTAAAGTTGGACAATATTCGACAGGAAATGAACAACCGGATGGAGGCAGTAAGAATAGAAGATCTGGCGTTGGCAGCTTGTGCGGTGGCTGTGCTGGATCGTAGCTGCTACAGGGACTAAAACAGGGAAATTAGCGGTGCAAGTTGTTCAGCGTTAGTGCGGCAAGAAAAGAGCAGGTTTGAAGTAGTGTTTCAAATAGCGGCCGCTATCTCGCGGTAGCGGCGGTGGCTGCCACCGCTATCACGGAAAAAACAGTTGTGATTAAGAATCACAACGGTAACGGCCAATATCGGCCGTTACAAAACGGGATAACGGCGCCACTATCTCCATTCTGTAAAAAAAAATTTCCAAGACTCAGGCAATCGATTCATAGTCACATATTCAAAGTCACAAACCGAAAAGCTTCATGCCTTCACCATATCAAAATAAACAAAAAATCAGATTACACAACTCAGAGTCTCAGCTCAGTCAGACACAAGCAAGCAACAGCAGCCAACAAACAACTCAGAAATCAACAACCCAGTGACTCACGTTTGAAAGGAAAAAGCAAATTTAAAATGTTTTACCTTTGAAATTAGTAGATCTGGTCAAAGCAAGACAGATCTGTGAGTGTGAGTGACTAATTGTGAATTGTGAAGAGTGAGTGAGGTTGAGGGCTTGAGTTGAGGCAGAGTTAGTGCTTGATGTTGAGGCAGAGTCAATGTGCGGCGAGCGTTGGTAGGCCGTAGGCAGTGGCACACAGACGTGGGTGACTGGCCGTGGCCGTGGGCGGCATGGCCGTGGGCAACTCTGATTCTTGCGTGCGTTAATTTTGTTTTGAAATGAAAATAGCTTCTGAAAATGGAGGATTTCTTGTCTGGGTTAGACATAAGAGATGAATTGAAGAGAAAAGAGATTGGGATTTGAGGGCTGACGTTGCTCTGGACAGGTTGCACAGAGGGCGGTGGCGGGTGAGATTGGCAAGGCTGAGTGAGGATTGGCTAGCTGATTGAGACCCGAGGGGTGAGGGTGAGGGTGAGGGTGAGGGTGAGGGCGTAAGGGGTCGACAGTGGGTGAGCTGGTGAGGGGCTATGTCGGTGGCGAGCATATGAGGCCGTGGCCGGTGGGCTTTTCGGATCAAAGAGTCGAGGGAGGAAGAGGGATGAGGGTCACGAGGGTGATGGGGAGAATTGGGAAGTCGGTTTTGACATTTGGGTAAAGAATAAAGATTAATTAGTTAAAAATGTTGATTTAATTTTTTTTGTTAAATGTTGATTTTTTTTTGCCAAAGGTTGATTAAATTAAATAATGATTTAATATTTGATAATTGGTATTTTACAGATTACTCTAATAAAAAAATGTGGTAATTTTTTTTTTCACTAATGGGTTTTAATGTTTAAGAATTTTTTTTTGTAACAACTAACAACATATTAATTTTGAAGAATTAATATTAGCGAATCTTATAAATCATGATAAAAAATATTAGGTAATTTGAATTAAAAAATTATTAATTAATGTTTAATTTAGATTATGAATTTGATTTTTTAAAGTAAAATTTGTAGAGTAATTAAATATATGTTATTAAATATAGATGAAAAAAGATTTGACAAAATTTAGATGAAAAAAATTCCTTAATAATTTAGATAAAAAATAATTAAGGCTAAATAATTAGTACATTATTTTTTATTAATACATAATTATTTATCTCTATTTTCAATCTTTATTATTTTTCAATTATCATAAGTAATATTTTAAATATGAATGTTCTATTATAATTCAAAAAAATATGAATAACTTTTTTTTCACGTAAATAATAGACTAAATGTATCACATATTACTTTAAAAACTATAAAATAAGATTTTACGTGATTATAATTACAATTACTATACTTTATATAAAATTGTGCGAAATTAAAAAAATTCACGACCGCGATGACCGCAATTACCGTCGCTATGTCCGCAACCGCGATAAACGCAACGCGACCAAAAACGCGACCGCGACCGCAATTTAAAACAATGGTTTGACGATGTGGTGCAGGCGAAATAATGGTAAGGTGCAGGGGCTGTTCAGGACAAGACTTCTTGTATGATGCAGCAGGATGATGAAAGACTGGTGGTGCGGTTCGGCAAGGCTGTGAAGCAGTAATCAGCAACTGTGCAGCACGCTTTGGATGTGAAACTGGCGAGCTTGGGTTGAAGCAAGAGGCGATGACAGTGATGATTCATGATGGGGGCTGGGCGATGATCAAGTCACTTGGTGCTGGATGATAATTAGGTAGGGATGGGCGATGAAGATCAGATGGTGTTGATCGATGTTGTAGTGCAAGGATGCAGAGTTTAGGATGCTTGATTGTTAATTTTTTCCCCCCCTTAAATCCTGAGCTTTAATCCTTTTTATAGCCATAAATTAGTTAGAGTCCTAATACAACTATACTTATTCTAATAATTATCTCATATTTTTAATATTTTATCTATTTAATTATTATTTTAATTCTAATCTAACTCTATCAAATTTAATATTAATCCAAATAATTATCCTAAAAATCTAATTATCCTAATTATCTAATCCTAAAATTAATTTTATTTTTATTTCTTTTTATCTTTTCTCTCTCTTTTTCCTTTTTTTATTCCTAAATCCTATTTTATTTTTAATTTCCTAATTAATGTTAATTTTAAATCTAAAAATTCTAATTTAATTCTAGCCTAATTCTAAATTGTTAAATTAAAATACAAATGTCACCCAACCCAATTAATTATTTATACAAATTAAGATCCCGGACAAAATAGGGTGTCTACAATATATATATATATATATATATATATATTAGAAATTAACCCTCGCGATGCTGCGGGTATATTTTTATTTTGCAATTTCTAAAGTTAATAAAATTGATTATTAGATAAAAGTTATTGGTCATAAAAACATTTATTTCCTTCATATTGTTTAGTACAAAAGAAAAACATGTTTACTAAGGATAGAGTTTATATATCAAACAAAATGTCAAAAAATAATTTTTTGAGAAAATTGGATTAGCTTGAATTAAAAAAATGCACAATATTTAAGTTAAATAGTATGACAAACAGATAATCTGTTCTAGAAACAAACAAATTAAGATAATTATGCTATAACAATAAAAAGTAAAAGCACCAAAATATATATACGGCATAGTAGTTCAGACAATTTAACGAATAAGTAAAAAAAATTAGCTAAGAATGCTTTGTTCATAGAAAAATTAGCTAAGAATACTTTGTTCATATTATTAATCAAGTATAAAGTTTTAAACTCATCTGTAAGCATTTTTATTTTAAGAATAGCTAATTGAATTATTTATATTTACTACAAAGAACAATATGCAAAGTAAAAGTTTTTTTTTTTGAAAAAGTTAGAAGTAAAAACCCTTTCATATAATAATTTTCATTTGAAAGCAAAATATATGCAAGTAGAAGAAGCAAATAGATAAAAATATAAAGTAATACCATAAAGCAATAATAGAGGACTGGATTAAAAAGAGTTAAAAAACCATACAAAAAACATGTTAAAGATTTAACTAAAAAAATTGTTAAGAAAACAAAATAAAAGGACCTAAGTAAAAAAAATGTTGAGGGCAAAAAAAAAAAGGACAAGTGTCACACTATGGGAGAGGAGGAGACAAAAATATATATACTAGAAAATTGCTCGTGCTTCGCTACGGGAAAATTTTTTTCTTTACAATTTTTTGTTGATACTCAGTGCATACAAATGAAAAGTTAAAAATTAAAATACTCAAGAGTTGAACAATCATACTCGTTAATTTGTTAAAAAACCTTATTGAAATTTTGGTTCAATGTAAACATGGAGCAACAATCGACATAGGTCACCAATCCACACAACAACATAGAAGCTAGCCAAAGTATATAGCTCGCCAATCCACACAAACTGCATGACCACTCGCCAATCTACACAGCTGTAGAAACTTCCTTTTTCTTCGATTCCACAACAAAATATTTAAATCAATAAGAAATATACTCTAATAAAAGAGACACATAGTGCAGAGGCTCGCCAACCCACATAATAGCATAACAGCTCACCAACCATATAGCTCGCCAAACTACACAACTGCATAACCGCTAGCCAATCTACACAATTGTAGAAACTCCCCTTTTTTCGATTCAATAACAAAATATTTAAATCAATAAGAAATATACTCTAATAAAGGAGGCACATACTGCAGCAGCTCGCCAACCCTCACAAAGAGCATAGCAGCTCGCCAAAGCACATAGCTTGCCAACCTGCAAATCCACATAACTGCTCACTAATCCACATAGCTGTATAAACTTCCATTTTCTTCGATTCAACAACAACATATTTAAATAAAAAAGAAATATACTCTAATAAAATATGCACATACTGCAGCAGATCGTCAATCCACACAAATAGCATAACAGCTCGCCAATCCGTAGCACGCTAATCCACACAACTGCATAAAACTACTTGCCAATCTACACAACTATAGAAACTTCCCTTGTATTCGATTCAACAACAACATATTTACATTAATAAGAAATATACTCTAATAAAAGGAGCACATACTACAGCAGCTCGCCAACCCTCACAAACAACATAGCAACGAGCCAAAGCACATAGCTCGCCAATCCACACAACTATAGAAACGCTCCCCAATCTACAAAGTTGTAGAAACTGCCATTTTCTTCGATTCAACTATCGTAATACTGCATCAACTCGCCAAACCAACACAACTTGCCATCTTGCACAACAGCATAACAACTCGTCAACCTTCATACTACATCAGCTTGCCAACCCCATAGCTCGCCAATTCACACAACAGCATAAATAGCTTTGTCACACCCCGGAAACGTGGAAGTTTTGGGCTAAATTTTTTTTAATTCCTTACTTGGGTTGCATTCCTGCCAGTATCTCATCACAATTCTTCAACCACAGAAACATCATAATATTTTCATAAAATATTTCATTCACATTATATTGACTTATTTCTCCAGGTAATGCTTACATTCATACGATATCGATTACATCCCAAAAGTATTATCATATACAAATATCTGTGCCATACAGGATGTTTGGTATCAAAATATGAGTATACCTTACGTGAGTACAAAAATGGCCGGAGGAGAGACGTATCCCTCAGCCTACGTCATATGCACAACAGGCAAGGAGATGATCACTGCAAATAATCTGGTAGAGTAGGGGGTGAGCTTTTTGGAAAGCCCCGTAAGAAATGCATTTAAAATAGTCATAGCATCTATATATGTAAAAAACAAATACCATAATAATACATTTCATACTTTAAGTCATTGTATTAATTCTTTAATGCATATATCTAAAATTCATACTTGTTTCAAACATACATCATACTTTAGAAACTTTACATCATAATTAATAAAACTTATCATACAGTTCATGGAGACTAGGCAGAATCATATAGCTAGTATGCAGTCATGACACTTACTTCTTCCTCCGAAGAGGGAACGGAATACCTATGGCCATGGTATAGGCTGTAGACCTGATCAGAGTCGTACAGCGAACATACACCACGAAGGACCAACATACCCACAAAGGATGTAATCATACACAATGTGGGCGAGGACATGCACGACGTGGCTAAACTTATGCCACAATGTGGCAAGCATGACGGACAGTAACATAAACTATAGGAAGGCCTTAGTCTCAAAACTTACTTTCATACAATTGATATAAAATAGTAAGGACCGGGCTGCCAGGGTCTAAGTTAGCCTGGGGTGTGCCACTCCGATACCTTTTTCGGAAAACATATACTTACATCATACAACTGATATAAAATAGTAAGGACCGGGCATGCCAGGGTCTAAGTTAGCCTGGGGTGTGCCACTCCGATACCTTTTTCAGAGAACATTTATTTCATGTCATACTTAAAACATTATGGAAAAATATGCATAGAAATTATAAGGTATGTTTAGCTAATTATCAAAAGATTATGGAAATTAATTTCGGAATAAAATTCATGCTTCAAACATTTCTTTAAAATTTGCGATGAAAGTAAAGGACACCATCACAACTTTAAATTACATCCCTTACCTCAATACACTGTAGAGCAACGCCTTATGTTGCACCATTATGCTTCTTATCTCTCCGAATTATAAACTGCCAAATCAAAATTTGATATAATTAATTTTCGGTATTAAATTTCCTCCTTTTCTAATTCTTAATTAAATTCTTATTACTTAGAATATTATAATTTCTTAAAATTTCACATTGTAGCCGAATGACCTTGAATGTCCTAAGTGACTTACTCCCCCATATCATATATTTATATATTCAACTATTATGCCAATTAATTTTTTTTTCAATTCAATTAGGTCAACTTAAGTATTTCTTTCTTTTATTTTCCTATTATTTGTTGACCCCAAAACGTGAACTTTCTTTTCCTTTAATCCATTTCACGTTGGCTGCATGCATGAGCCTTCTTTCTTTTCTATTTTCTGCAGTTCACGTTGGCTTCCATTTAGTTCGTACTTCATGGTCATATCTAGCATGTTTTTGGTTGCCAAAAGTCTAATATTCACATACACAAAGTCAACCAAGGCTAGCCTTTTCTTCTCTCTTTTATTTTTCATTACCGATTGTTTTTATTATTCTTTGTCTTCTCTTCCACGTACAACACTTCTTCATCATCTATTCTTGTTTTTCTTGCTCATTATGGCACTACCCTATATGTCATAATTTTAGGCTATTAAAAGTCAACAAAATCAACTCAATCACCCATATTTTTTTCCATCTCTCTCGGCTGCACCATCAGCCATATTCTTCCTCTCTAGTTTCGGTTATCCAAGTATAATTTTATGTTCTTTCTTCCAGCCCTTTTTGTTGACTTAATTCACTCCTTCTCTTTTCTTTCATTCTTTCCCTTAGCTCACGTAATCACAACTTCCTCAACCAAGCTTTAATTATTTTCTGTTTCATTGCTATTCAAGCCGACAGTTTCTCCCCTTTTTCTTCAAAGTTCACGTGGTATTCATTACATATCAACTTATTCTTTCTTAACCTATTCAACCCTAGTAAATAACTCATAGCTTCACTTCCTTATTATTTTTCTTGACTGTTTCAGTTCTTAAGTTCCAGCTTGTTTTCGGTTCATGACTATCTTGCCTCCCCATCTTCACGTAAATCCTCCTAACTGAACTAGAGTTTTCGTTCTATATGTATTTACTTCAAACAAGGCTGTAACTAACATATTCTTGATCATTACATGCAAAAATCAAAGGACAAGAATCTTAAAAAACTGAGTTGGACATTACCTGTATAAAAGAACAAATCTGTCCACGTGAATCCCTTGCTGTTTTGAAGGTTTTTGTGCTAGCTTCTTTGAGGTTTTGGAAGCTTAATATCCAAGGTTTATTTTTTTCTTCAAAGGCTTAGTGTATTTACTAAAGGTTAGGAATGATTCTAGTATGCATAAAAGGCTACATGATGGCAAGAGAACAAAGCAAGCTTTCGGTGATGATAATGGCTGGAGAAGAGTTCACGATGGGAGAATATAAAGCACAAGCAAAATATATTATTTGGACTTTTTTGCCAGCTTCATTAAAATCCTTCTTTATTGTCTATATCTTTTCTTTTGTTTAATGCTTCTTCTTCTCCAACCGGCTACACTTCCTTTTCTTCATGCAGCCCACGTTTTTTGACTTTCCAGTTAAAGTCTTGCAATCTCTTAATTTTTCCCATCTTTTCCTTGCTTTTGTTCCTTTATTGTCTTGTTATTGTGTTGGTCTTCGGCGCAGCAAGAATAAACAAAATCCATGTTATATATTTTTTTGTCAACTTAGGAAAAACGTGGGGAGACTTTCTCTTGTCTTTCTTTGTTAGCTATCCTTTATTCTTTTTGTTTTCCTATTAGCCATTTACTCAACCGAACTTCACCTAGATAGCCAATAATTTCTCCTTTTATTTCTTCATGTCATCCCCTTACTTGACTTTCCAAGTCAAAATTTTTGCCAAGCTATTTAATCTTCTTTTTATTCTATTCCTTTATGTAATATTTCCACACTTATATTTTTCATCTAGGATTAAAATTTTCTATATGAGAAACACTATTCTTATATATTTAATTCCTCAAAATATTATCAATAATTTCTTTATTGATAATTTGTTCATATACATGTACAACTATAGTATAAGAAAATGAGATCTCACATTCTCCTCACCTTATAAGAATTTGGTCCTCCAAATTCAAGCTGGTCCATTAAACAAATGCGGGTACTTTTCTCTCATGAGGCTCTCTAGCTCCCACGTAGCTTCCTCTGTTGTGTGGTGCTGCCAGAGAATCTTGACCAATGGAATAGTTTTAGATCGAAGTA
This sequence comes from Heritiera fomes, assembly GCA_032173925.1. Taxonomy (NCBI): domain Eukaryota; kingdom Viridiplantae; phylum Streptophyta; class Magnoliopsida; order Malvales; family Malvaceae; genus Heritiera; species Heritiera fomes. Next base: position 25,396,227 of record JAPDPM010000001.1, read on the forward strand.
CCCTTTCCTTTCTGTCAAGGATCCGGATTGGCTGCTCAACATAGCTCATATCTCCCTGAATATCCAATGGTGTATATTCGATAACATGGGAGGGATCTGGATGATACTTCCTCAACATAGAGACATTGAAGACGTTATGTATACTAGAAAGCTGTGGTGGTAAAGCTAACCGGTAAGCAACATCCCCAATTCTCTCTAATATCTCAAATGGACCAATGAAACGAGGACTCAACTTTCCTTTCTTTCCGAAGCGCATAATACCCTTGCTCGGAGATACTTTCACAAATACAGAGTCCCCAACTTGAAATTCAAGTGGCTGTCTACGTACATCAGCATAACTTTTCTGTCTACTTTGGGCAACCTTGAGTCTATCACAAATAGTCCGAACTCCCTTAGCTGCCTCTTCAACAAGATCAGGGGCTAAAATCTTACGGTCACCCACTTCTTCCCAAGCTATTGGAGATCTACATTTCCTGCCATATAGAGCTTCGTATGGTGCCATTCCGATGCTGGCATGATAACTATTATTATAGGCAAACTCTGTGAGAGGCAAGTGGTCATCCCATGAACCCTTAAAATCTAATGCACACGCCCTCAACATATCCTCTAAGGTCTGAATAGTCTGCTCGGACTGACCGTCTATCTGAGGATGGTAGGCGGTGCTCAAATGTAATTGAGATCCCATGGCTTCCTGAAAATGAGTCCAAAATCGAGAGGTGAACCTGGAATCTCTATCAGAAGTGATGCTCACGGGAGCCCCATGTAATCGAGCAATCTCGCTAACATACAAGTCTGCCAATGTACTTAGTGAATCTGTGCTCTTAATGGCAAGAAAGTGAGCACTCTTAGTCAATCTATCAACAATAACCCAGATCGCATCATGACCTCTCTGGGTTCTTGGTAAGCCAATAATAAAATCCATCGTAATGTGCTCCCATTTCCATGTAAGCACCGGTAAAGACTTAAGTAGTCCTGCTGGCTTCTGGTGCTCAGCCTTTATCTGCTGACAGATCAAACATTTGGCCACGAACTCTGCTACATCTCGTTTCATTCCAATCCACCAATACAGCTTACGCAAGTCATGGTACATTTTAGTACTGCCTGGGTGCATAGTGTAACGAGAACAATGGGACTCTTTCAAAATTCTTTGTCTTAGGGTATCATCGTTCGGAACACATATACGGCCCTTAAATCTCAATAACCCATCATCACTGACCGTAAAATCTGACTGCAAATCTTGCTCCGCTTGGCTAACCATGTCCAATAGCCTCTGATCATTTCTCTGACCTGACCGGATCTGATCTAAGATACTTGGCTCGATCTGAAGGCTAGCCATAAACCCGACATCTACTATTTCAACACTGATATTGAGCTCGGTGAACTGCTCCAGCAATTCCCATTCTCTAACCATCATAACAGAAACCATACTCTTCCTGCTTAGAGCATCTGCAACTACGTTCGCCTTGCCCGGATGGTACAGAATCTCGCAGTCATAATCCTTAAGAAGCTCTATCCAACGTCTTTGCTTCATATTAAGTTCCTTCTGATCGAATAGATACTTCAAACTCTTATGGTCAGTGAAGATCTGGAACTTCTCACCATACAGATAATGCTGCCATATCTTTAAAGCAAAAACAACTGCAGCTAACTCTAAATCATGCGTAGGGTAGTTGCGGTCATGGTCCCTAAGCTGACGTGAACCATACGCGACTACTTTATCATGTTGCATTAGCACACAACCTAAACCCTGACTGGAAGCATCACTGTATACAACGAAGCCTCCAGATCCACTCGGAATGATTAGGATTGGTGCTGTAGTTAATCTTTGCTTAAGCTCCTGAAAACACTGCTCACACTGACTTGACCATTCAAACGGAACTCCTTTGCGTGTAAGCTTAGTCAAAGGAGCTGCAATCCGAGAAAAACTCTCCACAAACCTCCGATAGTACCCTGCCAATCCCAAAAAACTTCGAATCTCAGTCACTGTCTTCGGTCTCTCCCATTGGAGTACTGCCTCAATCTTGGACGGATCAACTGACACCCCGTCCTTAGATACTATGTGGCCAAGAAAAGCTATCCGATCCAACCAAAATTCACACTTACTAAGCTTTCCATAAAGCTGCTTATCTCTGAGAGTCTGGAGCACAATCCTCAGATGCTGCTCGTGCTCCTCCCGGGACTTAGAATATATTAGAATATCATCTATAAAAACAATCACAAATTTATCCAGATACTCCCGAAACACATCATTCATCAAATTCATAAATGCGGCAGGGGCATTAGTTAAATCGAAAGGCATCACCAGAAACTCGAAATGGCCATATTGGGTTCTAAAGGCAGTCTTCGGTACATCTTCCTTCCTAATTCTCAACTGATGATAACCTGATCTCAGATCAATCTTAGAAAACACTGAAGCCCCTTTCAGTTGATCAAACAAATCATCTATTCTTGGCAGGGGGTACTTATTCTTAATTGTAGCCTTGTTTAGTAACCTATAGTCGATGCATAACCGGAGACTACCATCTTTCTTTGTCACAAACAATACCGGAGCACCCCAGGGAGACACACTTGGTCTAATAAAACCCTTATCAAGCAACTCTTGCAACTGTTTCTTTAATTCTTCTATTTCAACTAGTGTCATCCGATAAGGAGATTTAGAGATAGGCTGGGTATCCGGCACTAAATCAATAGTGAACTCCAGCTCTCTTTCTAGTGGTAATCCTGGCAATTCATCCGGAAACACATCGGAAAACACACAACCACTGGTATATCTGATATATGTGGAGGTTTCCGACTCGTATCGAAGATAAAGGCAATATAACCTTCACACGAATAAATTTATTTAAATTTTCAAACATATAAACATTATAAAACTCCCTTGAACATAACATCATATATTTTATTTCTTAGTAGCAAAACATACATCAAATTTGTCAAGTAAAGAGAAGGTTATAGTCTTAGTGTAGCAATCTAGACTTGCACGATTGATTTCTAACCAATCCATGCCTAAGATTACGTCAAAACTATGCATGTTTAACAAAACTAGATCTGCTAACATTACTCTATTTCCAACCTTAATTTCACAATTTCTACACACCAAATCTGTCATTTGAGAATCATTCATGGGTGTGCAAATATGTAATATATGACTTAAAGGCTCAGTTTCTAAATGAAGATTGTGTGCAAACTGTGGTGATATAAATGAGTGCGTGGACCTTGGGTCAAATAAAACATGTGCCTCATGCTTACAGACAAGAAGATTACCTCTAATAGTCGCAGAGGAATTATCGACAGTCTCCCTGTCTAAAGCAAATACACGCCCCTGAGTAACAGGCTTCTTACCCTTCTCAACTCCTGTAGCTCGTTTTTGTGGGGCCTGTCTTTGTGGAGCCCGTGTCTCTGGCTGCTGTCGTAGTGGCTCCTGAGACTGTGGGTTCATATTTTGCATTTGTGGGCAATCCCTGATCAAATGACCCTTTTCGCCACACTTAAAACAATTTCCAGTGACCCAGTGACATGGCCCACCATGTGCTTTACCACAATCTTTGCACTGTCTAGAAACCTTTTGGGAGTCTCTGATGATCTCTACTGTATTAGTAGGAGTCTTGGGCTTGCCAGTCTTTGCTCGAGACTCATCTGTCCTCGACCTCTTAAATGAACTCCACCTTTGCTCTGATCGGGAACTATCTATCCTCTTATCTTTACCCTTACTCTTACTTCTGGACCCATACTGTGCTTACGTAACATCAAGACCCCTCTCTATATCCTGAGCCCGTCCGAGAGCATCCTCAAACTCAGTAATACGAAGCCCTAATAATCTGTCTCGGATGGCTGGTCTCAATCCAGACAAAAATCTCTCGGTACGACGCTCCTGATCTCTAACTGTCTCGGGGTCATATCTCATCAACATCGTAAATTGGTTCTCATACTCATCAATCGACATACTGCCTTGTATTAAATTCAGAAAATCTGTCTACATTTTCTTCTGGGCAGTACGGGGGACATATTGGGTCCTGAAGACTGATAGAAAAGTATCCCAACTAATCACTGTATGTTGGGTAGTCAATTGTCTCTTAGTGGCTCTCCACCAGTGTCCTGCCTGACCTTTCAACATATAAGAACCCATACTAACTTTCTCAGCATCTGTGCACCCTAAGTAGTCAAAAGCTAGTTCCAATTCTAATAACCACTCCTCGGCCTTAACTGGATCCTTAATCCCCTTAAATTCTGGGGGATTCATCTTAAGAAAGTCCCGTAATCTGCCTGTATCTCTATCATCTCTAGGCGGTGGGACTGTAGGTTGAGGAGAAGAGGGTGCCGGAGGAACCTATAGAGGAGGAGGTGGTGAAGTAGGTGTGGGCACTATAGCACCTATAGCTGAGGTGTTCTCTCCGAAATGTTGAGTAAACATAGCAGCGATGCTGTCAAACCCCTCTTTCATACTGTATTCGAGCCTACTTATTCTAGCATTTGGGCTCTCTGGTTGGGGAGTAGGTGAAAGAGGTGGCTGAGCCTGCCTCCGGGAGCGACCTCGTCTCCTACTCATAGTGCGTGATCAAATACCTGCGCAAAGACCCTATATTTTAATCAAAACTTTAACAGATATACTCAATTTTTTAACCAAACAAGCACAGATACTTGGGATGTAATCTCATCCTAACTATTGACACTGACAATACTAAACAACCCTTGCTCTGATACCAAGAAATACTGTCACACCCCGGAAACGTGGAAGTTTTGGGCTAAATTTTTTTTTAATTCCTTACTTGGGTTGCATTCCTGCCAGTATCTCATCACACTTCTTCAACCACAGAAACATCATAATATTTTCATAAAATATTTCATTCACATTATATTGACTTATTTCTCCAGGTAACGCTTACATTCATACGATATCGATTACATCCCAAAAGTATTATCATATACAAATATCTGTGCCATACAGGATGTCTGGTATCAAAATATGAGTATACCTTACGTGAGTACAAAAATGGCCGGAGGAGAGACGTATCCCTTAGCCTATGTCATATGCACAACAGGCAAGGAGATGATCACTGCAAATAATCTGGTAGAGTAGGGAGTGAGCTTTTTGGAAAGCTCCGTAAGAAATGCATTTAAAATAGTCATAGCATCTATATATGTAGAAAACAGATATCATAATAATGCATTTCATACTTTAAATCATTGTATTAATTCTTTAATGCATATATCTAAAATTCATACTTTTTTCAAACATACATCATACTTTAGAAACTTTACATCAAAATTAATCAAACTTATCATACAGTTCATGGAGACTAGGCAGAATCATATAGCCAGTATGCGGTCATGACACTTACTTCTTCCTCCGAAGAGGGAACGGAATACCTATGGCCATGGTATGGGCTGTAGACCTGATCAGAGTCGTACAACGAACATACACCACGAAGGACCAACATACCCACAAAGGATGTAATCATACACAATGTGGGCGAGGACATGCACGACGTGGCTAAACTTATGCCACAATGTGGCAAGCATGACGGGCAGTAACATAAACTATAGGAAGGCCTTAGTCTCAAAACTTACTTTCATACAATTGATATAAAATAATAAGGACCGGGCGTGCCAGGGTCTAAGTTAGCCTGGGGTGTGCCACTCCGATACCTTTTTCGGAAAACATATACTTAAATCATACAACTGATATAAAATAGTAAGGACCGGGCGTGCCGGGGTCTAAGTTAGCATGGGGTGTGCCACTCCGATACCTTTTTCGGAAAACATTTATTTCATGTCATACTTAAAACATTATGGAAAAATATGCATAGAAATTATAAGGTATGTTTAGCTAATTATCAAAAGATTATGGAAATTAATTTCGGAATAAAATTCATGCTTCAAACATTTCTTTAAAATTTGCAATGAAAGTAAGGGACACCATCACAACTTTAAATTACATCCCTTACCTCAATACACTGTAGAGCAACGCCTTATGTTGCACCCTTATGCTTCTTATCTCTCCGAATTATAAACTGCCAAATCAAAATTTGATATAATTAATTTTCGGTATTAAATTTCCTCCTTGTCTAATTCTTAATTAAATTCTTATTACTTAGAATATTATAATTTCTTAAAATTTCACATTATAGCCGAATGACCTTGAATGTCCTAAGTGACTTACTCCCCCATATCATATATTTATATATTCAACTATTATGCCACTTAATTTTTTTTTCAATTCAATTAGGTCAACTTAAGTATTTCTTTCTTTTATTTTCCTATTATTTGTTGACCCCAAAACGTGAACTTTCTTTTCCTTTAATCCATTTCATGTTGGCTGCATGCATGAGCCTTCTTTCTTTTCTATTTTCTGCAGTTCACGTTGGCTTCCATTTAGTTCCTACTTCATGGTCATATCTAGCATGTTTTTGGTTGCCAAAAGTCTAATATTCACATACACAAAGTCAACCAAGGCTAGCATTTTCTTCTCTCTTTTATTTTTCATTACCGATTGTTTTTATTATTCTTTGTCTTCTCTTCCACGTACAACACTTCTTCATCATCTATTCTTGTTTTTCTTGCTCATTATGGCACTACCCTATATGTCATAATTTTAGGCTATTAAAAGTCAACAAAATCAACTCAATCACCCATATTTTTTTCCATCTCTCTCGGCTGCATATCAGCCATATTCTTTCTCTCTAGTTTCGGTTATCCAAGTATAATTTTATGTTCTTTCTTCCAGCCCTTTTTGTTGACTTAATTCACTCCTTCTCTTTTCTTTCATTCTTCCCCTTAGCTCACGTAATCACAACTTCCTCAACCAAGCTTTAATTATTTTCTGTTTCATTGCTATTCAAGCCGACAGTTTCTCCCCTTTTTCTTCAAAGTTCACGTGGTACTCATTACATATCAACTTATTCTTTCTTAACCTATTCAACCCTAGTAAATAACTCATAGCTTCACTTCCTTATTATTTTTCTTGACTGTTTCAGTTCTTAAGTTCCAGCTTGTTTTCGGTTCATAACTATCTTGCCTCCCCATCTTCACGTAAATCATCATCAATATCATCTTATTTCGTTCTAAATCCTCCTAACTGAACTAGAGTTTTCGTTCTATATGTATTTACTTCAAACAAGGCTGTAACTAACATATTCTTGATCATTACATGCAAAAATCAAAGGACAAGAATCTTAAAAAACTGAGTTGGACATTACCTGTATAAAAGAACAAATCTGTCCACGTGAATCCCTTGCTGTTTTGAAGGTTTTTGTGCTAGCTTCTTTGAGGTTTTGGAAGCTTAATATCCAAGGTTTATTTTTTTCTTCAAAGGCTTAGTGTATTTACTAAAGGTTAGGAATGATTCTAGTATGCATAAAAGGCTACATGATGGCAAGAGAACAAAGCAAGCTTTCGGTGATGATAATGGCTGGAGAAGAGTTCACGATGGGAGAATATAAAGCACAAGCAAAATATATTATTTGGACTTTTTTGCCAGCTTCATTAAAATCCTTCTTTATTGTCTATATCTTTTCTTTTGTTTAATGCTTCTTCTTCTCCAACCGGCTACACTTCCTTTTCTTCATGCAGCCCACGTTTTTTGACTTTCCAGTTAAAGTCTTGCAATCTCTTAATTTTTCCCATCTTTTCCTTGCTTTTGTTCCTTTATTGTCTTGTTATTGTGTTGGTCTTCGGCGCAGCAAGAATAAACAAAATCCATGTTATATATTTTTTTGTCAACTTAGGAAAAACGTGGGGAGACTTTCTCTTGTCTTTCTTTGTTAGCTATCCTTTATTCTTTTTGTTTTCCTATTAGCCATTTACTCAACCGAACTTCACCTAGATAGCCAATAATTTCTCCTTTTATTTCTTCATGTCATCCCCTTACTTGACTTTCCAAGTCAAAATTTTTGCCAAGCTATTTAATCTTCTTTTTATTCAATTCCTTTATGTAATATTTCCACACTTATATTTTTCATCTAGGATTAAAATTTTCTATGTGAGAAACACTATTCTTATATATTTAATTCCTCAAAATATTATCAATAATTTCTTTATTGATAATTTGTTCATATACATGTACAACTATAGTATAAGAAAATGAGATCTCACAAGCTTGCCATCCGACATAGCTCGCCAGTCCACACAACTGCATAAATCGCTCACCAATCGACATAGCTGTAATACACGAGTCATCACCAATTTCTTCAATTGACAAAACAGTGTTCACACATGCGTCATCACCAATTTCTTCAATTGACAAAAGTTATCTTTAATAGTATGTATTGATTTACTTAAAAAAATTACTTACATAATTTTTCAAAAAAAATCATCTTTTTTCCAAATAAATATAGGAAAAAAATTATAGCATTTCCTAGCTACATTATTTTCTAAAACAACATTTTATTGTCTATTGTTCTCCATAAAAAAAAGAATTTACATTTACAAATTATATATAACAAAAAACATGTTAAAGATTTAACTAAAAAAATTGTTGAGAAAAAAAATAAAAGGACCTAAGTAAAAATAAAACTTGTTGAGGGCAAAAAAAAATAATTGGACAAAAAACATGTTAATGATTTAACTAAAAAAATTGTTGAGAAAAAAGATAAAAGGACCTAAGTAAAAAAAAGTTGTTGAGGGCAAAAAAAAAATAATTGGACAAAAAACATGTTAATGATTTAACTAAAAAAATTGTTGAGAAAAAAAATGAAAGGACCTAAGTAAAAAAAAATTGTTGAGGGCAAAAAAAAAATGGACAAGTGTCAAGCTATGGGAGAGGAGGAGACAAATACACACACACACACACACACACACACACACACACACACACACACACACACACACACACACACACATATATATATATATATGTATAGACTAGTCACAAACCCGTGCGATGTTGCGGGTCTATTTTTATTTTGTAATTTTTAAAGTTTAGATAAAAGTTATTGGTCATAAAAATATTTATTTTCCTTCATATTGTTTTTTTTGAAAGGGTACATTTCATTCAAAGTTACAATCATAATTAGATATTACATTCCATGGACATGTAACTTGATGAACTGGTAAATACAATAACAATATTTAACAAACTAACTAAACAATAACAAACTAAACAAATCTCACATTTAGTGAGACTCGAACTTGAGACCTCAAAGCCTCAAGGCCTCCTCCTTACCATCAAGCCAAGGCCTCATCGGCTATTTCCTTCATATTGTTTAGTACAAAAGAAAAACATGTTTACTAAGGATAGAGTTTATATATCAAACAAAATGTCCAAAAAATAATTTTTTGAGAAAATTGTATTAGCTTGAATAAAAAAATACACAATACTTAAGTTAAATAGTATGACAAACAGATAATCTATTCTAGAAATAAACAAATTAAAATAATGATGCAATAACAATAAAAAGTAAAATCACCAAAATATATATACAACATAGTGGTTCAGACAATTTAACGAAAAAGTAAAAAAAATTAACTAAGAATGTTTTGTTCATATTATTAATCAAGTGTAAGGTTTTAAATCCATCTATAAGCATTTTTATTTTAAGAATAACTAATTGAACTATTTATGTTTACTACAAAATACAATATGCAAAGTAAAAGTATTTTTTTTTGAAAAAGCTAGAGGTAAAAACCCTTTCATATAATAATTTTCATTTGAAAGCAAAATATATGCAAGTAGAAGATGCAAATAGATAAAAATATAAAGTAATACCATAAAACAATAATAGAAGACTGGATTAAAAAGGGTTAAAGAGTCATACAAAAAATATGTTAAGGATTTAACTAAAAAAATTGTTGAGAAAACAAAATAAAAGGACCTAAGTAAAAAAAAATTGTTAAGGGCAAAAAAAAATTAATGGACAAGTGTCACTCAAAGGATAGTGAGGAGACAAAATATATATGTATAGATGTATAGATATATATATATATATATATATATGGATTATTATCCTATCCACTGCTAGTGGAGTTTTTTAACTCCACAAGCGGGGTTTGGATGATGACATATGTCCTTTAAAAATATTAAGAAAATAAAAAATAAACAAAATGGGATATGTGTCATCATCTTAATCCTGCTTGTGGAGTTAAAAAACTCCACTGACAGTGGATAGGATAATAATCCTATATATATATATATATATATATATATATATATTAGAGGAAAGGGAAGATCATGGGCGTCCACTTGGCACCCCGCTTCCTTCTTTTTTTATTTTTCAATTTTTTGTTATTTAGCGAATTTTTTATATGCATAACCATCTAGAGCTGCTTATTGGGCTGGGTTGGCCCGACCCGGTTCGTAATCGGATCGGGTCAATCCGGTCAATATTCGAATCGGTACAGTACCAGTTCGAAACCGGCCCAGCCCCGTAACATACCCGGCTGGGCCGGTTTTAAATATCTAAAACCGGGCCCGCTAAGGGCCCGGTCCAGAACCGGACCAGTTCCGGTTGAACCGGTCCGGTTAAAAAAAACAAAAAAAAAATAAATCAAGGCTGCCACTGCACAGCTTGTTTCAGTCTCAAAGAGGCAAGTTTGTGACTTGCCTCTCTTTGATGGGCAACGACCATTTGGCCGTTGCCCATCAATCTTTCTTTTTTTTAATTTTTTTATTCTATTTTTTTCCTATAAATACCTCTATTTATCTTCTATTTTTCTTTACATTTCTTCTATATTTTCTCTCAAATCTACTATCTATATTCATCTACTCTTATTCTCTTCAGTCACATACTCTCTCAATATTCACTCAAACTCTCTCAAATTCACTTAAATTCCCTTATTCCAAATTTATAATATCATCATTTCCTTTCTAAATTTCATTTTTCTTTTTATTTTATAATTTTGCAAATTTTACTTTTAATTTTCAAATTCTAATATATTATATATCCCTTATTCCAAATTTATAATCTCATCATTTTCTTTCTAAATTTCATTTTTCTTTTTATTTTATAATTTTGCAAATTTTACTTTTAATTTTCAAGTTTCAATTTCTAAATTCCAATATATTATATATATATATATATATATATATATATATATATCATACATCTATTTTTTTTAATTCTTAACATATATTTATTTTCAAAAAAAATATAAAAATGTCAAATTTCTTTCGTCGTTCATGCTCTGTTTCTCGACCTTTTGGTTCCACTGAAATACCTAATTTGGGTGACGAATCATTTAATGAAATCGAACCTGATATTCATCCGGAGGAGGAGCTTCCTTTGGCACCATCGTTTGGTCGTGGTCGTGGAGGAGGTCATGCTCAAACACAATCATCAGCTGCCACCACTGCTGCTGCTGCTACTGCTACATCATCAAGACCGAAGTTTAGTCGAAAAAAAAAAGCAAGGTATGGGAGTATTTCGACATTGTAGCAAAAGAAGGTGAGACGAACAAATATTGTGCCATTTGTAAATTGTGCAAATGCGTTTACTCTTATAACTCTGGTGGGGGTGGAGGTGGTGGCGGTATAGGTACGTATAAAAGACATTTAATTACTATACATAAAATTAATCCTGATGCCGAAGAAAATGAAATTTTAAAAGGTAAACAATCTCAAATTAATACGCATAATGGTGGAAAAAATTTTAATTTTGATAATGTTCAAGCTAGACGTGGTTTAGTTAGATTTGTAGTTAGGACTGAACAACCATTCACAATTTGTGAAAAAACAGGATATTTAGAATTTGTTTGTAAATATTTACAACCCGCATATAAATCTGTTTCTAGACATACATTAAAAAGAGATTACATGGATATGTTTAAAGAATATAGACAACCTTTAATTGATAAACTTAGTAATATTTCATCTAGGGTTAGTTTAACTAGTGATATATGGACTAGTACTAATGGTATAAGTTATCTTGTTATAACTTGTCATTGGGTAGATGAAGATTGGTCCATGCAAAAACGAATTTTATCTTTAGATGTAATAGAAGAAGCACATAATTCGTATACTATTCATAAATATATTAGTAAAGTTTGTAAATTATATGGACTAGAAAATAATAGAGTTTTTGCTATTACTTTTGATAATGCTTCGAGTAATACTGCAGCTATTCCTCATTTAATTAAAAGTTTAAACCCTATTATGCAAGGCATATTTTTTCATGCAAGATGTGCATGTCATATTATAAATTTATGTGTTCAAAGTGGTTTTTGTTCTAGTGGTACTGGTAGTGGCATAGGTCCAATTGATAAAAATAAAATTTTAGCAAAATGGATTCGCACACCAAGTAATAAACGTGAATGGAAGCAAATTTGTATAACAAATAATATACCTGTTAAAGCGTTTCCACTTCTCGTGGAAACAAGATGGAATTCACTTCATCGTTTGCTTTCTTCTATTTTACCTTATAAAGAATTTGTTACTCCTTTTTATAACAATTATACTAGTAGCACACATTTAGTACTTTTTGAAGAAGATTGGACTTTTATTGAATATTGTGTTGATTTATTATCTACTTTTAAAGATGCAACCGAAAGATTTTCAACTCAATTTTATCCAACTACACTGTAGTTTGTTCCTATTATCTACACAATGTTTGACAAATTTGTAAAATTTAGGAATCATGAAACTTTAAGTTCTTTTGTATATGATATGGAGGAAAAATTTAAAAAATATTGGGAAATAATTCCTCCTATTTATTGTATTGCAACTTTACTAGATCCTAGTCAAGGTGAGGTAAATATAGAATTTTTTTTATTGTTATAAAGAATTCTATGGTCTTGATTCTATTGAGGATCAAAAGTCCTCAATTAACAATTTTTTTCAAGAATTGTTTAATGTTTATGAAACAGAAAGGGAGCAACTCAACTTTAATCGAGGAAAAGAAGATTCATACGAAGAAACCGAAAGTAGCAAAAAAGGAAAAGGAATTTTAAACGCAATTAAGGAAGCGGCAAAGAAGAGAATGAAGCTAAAAGGAAAAGCGAGCGGATCGGGATCGGGATCGGGATCAACAACTCGACGAAGTTCTAGCTTTAATGAGTTAGGATTTTTCTTAAGTCAAGATTTTTCTGTAGATGAAAACTTTGATCTTCTCCAATGGTGGAAAGAAAACCAAAAACAATTTCCAGTTTTAGCTTCCATGGCCCGAGATATTTTTGCGGTGCAAGTTTCTTCTGTTGCTTCGGAATCTGCATTCTCGACGTGTGGAAGAATTATTGGAGACCATCGAACCACTCTTAATCCGGATTCATTGTGCATGTTAACATGCCTTAAAGATTGGTTTGATGCGGAATCGCGCAATGTCGAACTTGGAATTACCAATGAATTCGCTGATAATAATTTAGAAGAGGAGGAAGAAATTTCTAAGGCAATCCGTATAAATTATGAAAAGTAGAGAATAATCTTTTTTTTTTGTAAATTGTATGTAAAATTGTTAATAAGTTTAGTCATAGTGAATATTTTTATGGACTACGGTCTCGTGGTTTTTACCCTTCTAACTTTTGAAAGGGTTTTCCACGTAAAAAATCTTTGGTCTCCTACTCTCTCCTTTTTCTCCTTTGTTGTTGTTGTTGCTGTTATTATTATTATTATTATTATTACATACCAAATTAATTAATGTTATACTTATATATGTTTAAAATAAATAAATATTTAAAATACAAAATGAATTAATATTTTAAAAACATATTGTGACGACTCGGGTGCACCCACAGGCCACCGCCCGAGCTCACTCAACCGTATTGTCCGCTCTGGGGTGCACCACACGGGCCACCGCCCCTCACGGATTTATCGGGAATCAATTCCCAATTCGCGTCCCCCAGGCGGTTCGAACTTAGGACCCTTAAGTACCTAGTTCTTACACTCCTGGTACCATTGAGACAACTTGTCTAAAACGTGTGCAGTTTTAAAACATTTTTCATATACTATAAATCATATTAGGTTTAGAGTTCATATCAAATCAGTCTATACTCTAAACCGCATGTCATTTCAATTTCGACACAAAATCTTATATAAATCATGTAAGTGTCGAAATCATTTATCATATACTTTTAAAACATATTCTGTAAATCATATCAGGTCTAAAGTTCATATCAAATTAAACTATACTCTAGACCGCATATCATGCCATGTTCGACACAAAATCACATATAAATCATACAAGTGTCGAAATCATATCTCATGGACTTTTAAAACATGTTTAAAACATGTACTGTTTCAAAACATATTTCATTTCAAATCTGTTTCATGTACAGTATAAATCATGTCAAGTCTAGAGTTCATATCAATAAAATCATACTCTAGACTTCATATCATATCAGTTAGAGACTAGGCTAGATCCCTATCATCTCTATCAATAAAGACTTAAATCACTGTAGCTAGCAGTGAAGATCATGTCATCGTCCCCTGGAAACCAACTAGGGCGCTATCTATGGCCATAGACCTCATCTCTCTCAGACCCACTGATCAGGCGTGACTGAGACCTGTCCACGACTATTGTCGGACAAGCATATCTGCCTAATGAGCAAAGCTCCAATTAGGCGGTTTCCACTATGCTTTATTGAATTTAATTCTCTTAGGGTGCCTACAGTCTCATAAAACATTTAAATCTATAGCTTTATTTTCAATATATATAAAGCATATGGTAAAATTCTGTATGATATTTCATATATCAATATATATATATATCTACCATATACTTTCATTTCAAAACAAATCAATACTTTTCAGTATTTATATAAACATTATTAAAATGTTTCAAGTTGTAAGAAAGCATGCTTAAATGCGATGCTATAAAACATTTCAGTATGCAACTTCGGTATTATTTCAATCAAATACGCTGAAGCGATTCATTTAACTTTATCACCACTAGTTATTCGATTTTTAAGACTTTCTTTCTGTCAAATCAGTAAATCACTATTCAAATCATTCAAGATTCATTTCATTAAGTATTCAGATTGCTCAATACTCTAATTATTTAATAACCAGATCACTTGGTATTCAAACCATTCCGTATTCAATATCCTTTTTCGATAATTATCGACTATAATAATCAATTGTACTTTTATTACCGATACTAGAACCACATCATCAGTGTGAATCCTCTTAGTATCTATGAGCATCAAATATCATGTTTCCATATAGCCATCAGGATACTGAAATTATGAAATACTAATATCCTCATTCGATATCTATTCCAGAGTCGACATCGAGGATCGTAGAACCACAAGATCAATAATCGCATATCAAATCCATTTATGGTTTGACCTATTGGTACATATTCAGAATTTTCGACTTGCGGTTCATTTTTCATTCACTATCATAAAAATCATATCACAATCCTTAATTCACTTTTCATCTGGCCTGTAGAATGTAATATCATGTTAAAATTATCCATAAACGTCCTCAATTCAATTTTTGATTGGCAATTCACCACTTAAAAGAATTTGCCAATTTCCACTATCAACAGTATTTCAATCATTTAAGTCGCCTTGCGACTATCCATATTATTGCCAAAAATCTCAGTTCATACCACTAAGACGGTCCATTTATTTGAATTTATCAATCCTATAATCGTCACTCGATTGATAATTCCGCAATTCTATCATTCGACCATCTAAATCACAACTTCGATTTTTCTCTTTTAAGTTGTATCATATAATTATAATCACCTTTATTTGTGATTCGTCAAATAAATAATTTCACCTCAATCTCAACTTGATACCATTTATGATATTAAAATCACTTGATTTATCAATTCTATAAGGTTTAGACCATATAATTCATCACATTATCGTTTTCAATGATCTATCTTCCCATCGATTTCAATATCAAACTCTTCAGTAATACCATATAATCCTTTTAATATTTATTTCCAATAATTATATCCAAGATTCCATTTATGTGAGAAACTTAATCTTTTTCCTCAGATATTTTCTTAAAAATTTCGGCAGCATAACGGCTTAATTTTTACAAAGCCTCCTGCACGGAAAACAGTTTATAATTGCAGCCGTTGTTTCTCACATTTTCTTTATCTCTTACTAAGACACCCACCATCAGTTGTGGGTCCTCTTAGCATTTTTAACATCAATTCAATCTATAAATCATATAAAAATTTTCACAATTCCATTTAAATTCATTCCATCTATGCATCATATAAAAATCATAAAATCTCACATACAATATGATACTACTAGTGCTTTATAAAAGTATCTTACCTATTCGCCAAGCTTATCGCACTTTCCGATTTTTCGAGCCTTGCCGAACTCCACCATTCGTCTCATTTTCATTTTTGCTACAATTTCAAAAATTAACATATATTTTCATTTAGAAAATAATTCGAAAATTTCCAATAAATCCAATAGACATATAGCGAAAAGACTTAAATTTTCCTTACCACCTTTTTTTTTCCTTTCCTTCTTCTTCTTCTTCTTCTTCCTTCTTTTCTTTCTCCTTTTCTTTTCTTTTCTTCTTTCTTTTCTTCTTCTTTCCCTTTCTTTTCTGTTCTTATTTTTTTTTTTGGCCTAAACCGGTTCAGGCCGGTTTTGGCCGGTTCACTTCTGCTGGCCGGTTCGACCTCTTCCCTCCGGCATCACCGTCGGTTCGCACCCTCCACAGCTAGCCACGGTTGCAGGGACGCCAGATCTGGTCTCGGTTTCCTCAACGGCGGCGCCGGCGGTGGTGAATCTGGACCGTGGGTTTCGACCTCTTTCCCTTCTCTTTTCTCCCTCCTTTCTCTTCCTCCTTCACGGCCGGTCACCTCTTTTCCTTCCCTTTACCTCCGTCGGTGTCGGCGTTGGAGTGGCGGTGCTCGGATTGGCCGGCACCGCCGTTTTCCTTTTTCTCCTCTCTCTTTTTCTTTTCTGTTTTTCTTTCGATTTTCTCTTCTCCTTCCGACTCGAGCCGCCGTCGTTCGCTTCCTCACTCGCCGGCGACGCCCTCTCTCCTCCGCTTTCTCGTTTGGCCGGCCGGCCAACGGTGGCGGCCGCCCTGTGTTGCTTCTCTTCTGTTTAACAAAACAGAAGAGAAGAAGTGGGAATCGGGTTCTCCCGATTCCCATTTCTGTTATAATTTTTTTTACTTATTAATATACTTAATTAATAATAGTAAATATACACATTATAATTATACATATAATTATAGGTATATATAAATATGCCATTATAATATGTATTTAAATACATATTTTTTTGTATCAAAATACATATACATATTTTTACACTTTTAATACAGAAATAATATTTATATTTATCAAAAGTATATTTATATAATATCATTATATAAATATATCAAAAAATATTTTTATTTCTTATTAAGTTTTGGATTTCTAAATATCCAAAATTGTTTTCTCCATTTTCTTATTTAAGTTGGATTTCAATTTGTCCAAATTAAATTTTTCTGGATACCTTATATCTATTTAGAAAATTCTCGGTCTTCACATTCTCCCCACCTTAAGAAATTCGGTCCTCCGAATTTTAACTTATATTTAGAGATGGTACGGTTCCGTATACTTATGGTTCCTGTCCTCTCAATCATCTTTTAAGTAATACTACTAGCATACTTTCAACATCCGAATCACCTTTTATACCATTACATATCATTTTTCCACCATATATTCATACTCCCTAAAATTTCTTATCATCTTGGGAGTTATCACTTTCATCTCTTTTCACATAATAGCTGTTTCACACCATTTATCATTTGTTTTTCTCATTTGGCGCCAAGTCGATATATTTTGGTATCTATCGTTTACCGATTTAATCAGTAGTATGTAATTGTCCCAGTAGCTTTTAAATTCAGTGCACCTGCCCTCAATATATCTGTAAGCGTTCACATATTGAGCTCGAATATTCATATCAATACGGAGCAGTGCTATCAATAAATTTGGAAATCCCAAAGCCTTTTGCTATTTCCCATAAGCATATGGCAATTCAAGATTCCATCACCTGTAATGCTCACTGGAACTTCACATCATTCTCTCCATTTCATATTTATATTTCGACTAAAGCATTAGAGAAATCTAGAGGTTTGAAAATGGAAAAGTGATTCAATTTAGTCAATCAGTCTATAATCACTTCCATAATATCATATTCCTTTTGGGTTTCGTATTATCCCCCAACACTCATTGTCACATCGATAAATCAAAGTTGCACCTCATTGCAGACTTTACTGTTAATCATCTCTTACCATAATGCAACATTTATTAATCATTTTATCTCTATATCTCTTTTCATGTAGTATTCTTATTACATCTCGATGTGATAACCAAAGTGAAATCACTTTCAGTCTTAAATTCGAAAACTGTTTCATATTTGTGCTCCCTTATAACTCGAAATCATAGTTTCAATTTCCAATAGTCCTCATAATTAAGGTGGGATTGTACTTTCAATTAAGAGATATACTTTTGTTCAATCATTTTCAACAGCGATTCCTTTACCTCTTTCAACCCCTTTTCAGTTCACATATTGATCATATTCTATACCATCATTACATTATCTTCCATATAAATTGCCACAATCAATCATTCTCGATCATTCATATCCTATTCCTTTAAGGTGATACACAATTCTTTTATACCGTATCGATGCCGTTCATTAACGATTTCTAGTCCGTTTCAATAGGCCATCGATTGGCAAATTTTTTTTTTATGTCAAAGCCCAGCCTGTTTTAAATGGGCCGTCGAGTGGTATCACCATACCAATAGCTGACAATTCTTGGTACAGATTGAAAATCAACAAGTTTACATGTAGACACTACACAGTACATGGGATGTAACACTATCACTGTCTCAACTACACCGACACATACTAGACAAACCGTGCTCTGATACCATTAAATCTGTCACGACCTGAAGACCGCGACTTTCACTTGATTCTTATACTTTTCTTAGTCTACAAATTTATGGACTAAATTTTTCTTTTTCATTTTAAGGTTTGTATTCGGTGTCAGTGTAGTCACTATACTATTTAGGTGACCTATAGCCATTTCATTTAAATATTTAACAAACACGGAAACGGTTCTTAGTTACATCCCGACTTGTTAAACAGAATATGTACTGTTTATCAATTTAAGTCTTACATGTAAACAAGTATTTTTCAAAGAACATATACATCAGAAGACTAGTACCAAGTCCATACACCGTCTTCGATGCCCACTGAGCAGCTCACATGGCAGATGTTAACTTCAATAATCTGGAAGAGATGAAATTTAGTGGGGTGAGCAAAACCACGGCTCAGTAAGATACTAATATAAATACAAGAGTAGGATTACACTGTCTTAAACTGCAATGCTTAAACTTGCAATAATGCAATTACAGTTAATCCTTTCTCATCGATACATCTCATTATTACTTCTCATTTTCACTTTTCATTTCATAATCATACTCTGGTATGCTATCATCTCTTATCAGTTCTCATATTTACCTTTCATTTCATAATCATATTTCTGTATTCTATCATCTCTTATCAATTCTCATATCATCTCATATCAATTCTAATATTGTGGATCATGATCACGATGGTACGAAGTCATAATTCTCTTCGTGTATTTCTATATTCATGTTTCATATTATATCATGACATCATATCGATGAAATATCGCTACCACCGAGTCATGACACTCCTCATATATTCTCCATATTTAATGCAGATATCCTATCGAATTCACTTAACATTTAACAATCATATTCCCGTATTACATCAATTCATATCACTTATCGTCTGGGAATTTATGATCACGATAGAGTGAGATCAGAATTCTCTTCATATCAATCTCATGTTCATATATCATATCATCTCATGTCATCGTATAGATGAAACATCATTAACGTTGAGTCACGACATTCCTCATGGAATTCTCATATACTAAGCATATTATCATATCAGAGTTTAATATGCAAATCATGTAATTTTTTCTGTATAAACCTCTATCATTTCAAATCATATCATATATACTTTAGGACATGCTCAACATATGAATTTTCAATTCATTTTCAAATTTGCCTTTAAGTTATGATAGAAACATGTTCAATTTCAGTTCATATATTCGTTTCGGAGCATGTCTAAAACGTGTGCAGTTTTAAAACATTTTTCATATACTATAAATCATATCAGGTTTAGAGTTCATATCAAATCAGTCTATACTCTAAACCGCATGTCATTTCAATTTCGACACAAAATCTTATATAAATCATCTAAGTGTCGAAATCATTTATCATATACTTTTAAAACATATTCTGTAAATCATATCAGGTCGAGAGTTCATATCAAATCAAACTATACTCTAGACCGCATATCATGCCATGTTCGACACAAAATCACATATAAATCATATAAGTGTCGAAATCATATCTCATGGACTATTAAAACATGTTTAAAACATGTACTGTTTCAAAACATATTTCATTTCAAATCTGTTTCATGTACAGTATAAATCATGTCAAGTCTAGAGTTCATCTCAATAAAATCATACTCTAGACTTCATATCATATCAGTTAGAGACTAGGCTAGATCCCTATCATCTCTATCAATAAAGACTTAAATCACTGTAGCTAGTAGTGAAAATCATGTCATCGTCCCCTGGAAACCAACTAGGGCGCTATCTATGGCCATAGACCTCATCTCTCTCAGCCCCACTGATCAGGCGTGACTGAGACCTGTCCACGACTATTGTCGGACAAGCATATCTGCCTAATGAGCAAAGCTCCAATTAGGCGGTTTCCACTATGCTTTATTGAATTTAATTCTCTTATGGTGCCTACAGTCTCATAAAACATTTAAATCTATAGCTTTATTTTCAATATATATAAAGCATATGGTAAAATTCTGTATGATATTTCATATATCAATATATATATATCTACCATATACTTCCATTTCAAAACAAATCAATACTTTTCAGTATTCATATAAACATTATTAAAATGTTTCAAGTTGCAAGAAAGCATGCTTAAATGCGATGCTATAAAACATTTCAGTATGCAACTTCGGCATTATTTCCATCAAATACGCTGAAGCGATTCATTTAACTTTATCACCACTAGTTATTCGATTTTTAAGACTTTCTTTCTGTCAAATCAGTAAATCACTATTCAAATCATTCAAGATTCATTTCATTCAGTATTCAGATTGCTCAATACTCTAATTATTTAATAACCAGATCACTTGGTACCATTCGGTATTCAATATCCTTTTTCGATAATTATCGACTATAATAATCAATTGTACTTTTATTACCGATACTAAAATCACATCATCAGTGTGAATCCTCTTAGTATCTATGAGCATCAAATATCATGTTTCCATATAGCCATCAGGATACTGAAATTATGAAATACTAATATCCTCATTCGATATCTATTCCAGAGTCGACATCGAGGATCGTAGAACCACAAGATCAATAATCGCATATCAAATCCATTTATGGTTTGACCTATTGGTACATATTCAGAATTTTCGACTTGCGGTTCATTTTTCATTCACTATCATAAAAATCATATCAAAATCCTTAATTCACTTTTCATCTGGCCTGTAGAATGTAATATCATGTTAAAATTATCCATAAACGTCCTCAATTCAATTTTTGATTGGCAATTCACCACTTAAAAGAATTTGCCAATTTCCACTATCAACAGTATTTCAATCATTTAAGTCGCCTTGCGACTATCCATATTATTGCCAAAAATCTCAGTTCATACCACTAAGACGGTCCATTTATTTGAATTTATCAATCCTATAATCGTCACTCGATTGATAATTCTGCAATTCTATCATTCGACTATCTAAATCACAACTTCGATTTTTCTCTTTTAAGTTGTATCATATAATTATCATCACCTTTATCTGTGATTCGTCAAATAAATAATTTCACCTCAATCTCAACTTGATACTATTTATGATATTAAAATCACTTGATTTATCAATTCTATAAGGTTTAGACCATATAATTCATCACATTATCGTTTTCAATGATCTATCTTCCCATCGATTTCAATATCAAACTCTTCAGTAATACCATATAATCCTTTTAATATTTATTTCCAATAATTATCTCCAAGATTCCATTTATGTGAGAAACTTAATCTTTTTCCTCAGATATTTTCCTAAAAATTTCGGCAGCATAACGGCTTAATTTTTACTAAGCCTCCTGTACGGAAAACAGTTTATAATTGCAGCCGTTGTTTCTCACATTTTCTTTATCTCTTACTAAGACCCCCACCATCAGTTGTGGGTCCTCTTAGCATTTTTAACATCAATTCAATCTATAAATCATATAAAAATTTTCACAATTCCATTTAAATTCATTCCATCTATGCATCATATAAAAATCATAAAATCCCACATACAATATAATACTACTAATACTTTATAAAAGTATCTTACCTATTCGCCAAGCTTAGTGCACTTTCCGATTTTTCGAGGCTTGCCGAACTCCACCATTCGTCTCATTTTCATTTTTGCTACAATTTCAAAAATTAACATATATTTTCATTTAGAAAATAATCCGAAAATTTCCAATAAATCCAATAGACATATAGCGAAAAGACTTAAATTTTCCTTACCACATTTTTTTTCCTTTCCTTCTTCTTCTTCTTCCTTCTTTTCTTTCTCCTTTTCTTTTCTTTTCTTCTTTCTTTTCTTCTTCTTTCCCTTTCTTTTCTGTTCTTTTTTTTTTGGCCTAAACCGGTTCAGGCCGGTTTTGGCCGGTTCACTTCTGCTGGCCGGTTTGACCTCTTCCCTCCGGCATCACCGTCGGTTCGCACCCTCCACAGCTAGCCACGGTTGCAGGGACACCAGATCTGGTCTCGGTTTCCTCAACGGCGGCGCCGGCGGTGGTGAATCTGGACCGTGGGTTTCGACCTCTTTCCCTTCTCTTTTCTCCCTCCTTTCTCTTCCTCCTTCACCGCCGGTCACCTCTTTTCCTTCCCTTTACCTCCGTCGGTGTCGGCGTTGGAGTGGCGGTGCTCGGATTGGCCGGCATCGTCGTTTTCCTTTTTCTCCTCTCTCTTTTTCTTTTCTGTTTTTCTTTCGATTTTCTCTTCTCCTTCCGACTCGAGCCGCCGTCGTTCGCTTCCTCACTCGCCGGCGACGCCCTCTCTCCTCCGCTTTCTCGTTTTCCGGCCGGCCAACGGTGGCGGCTGCCCTGTGTTGCTTCTCTTCTGTTTAACAAAACAGAAGAGAAGAAGTGGGAATCGGGTTCTCCCGATTCCCATTTCTGTTATAATTTTTTTTTACTTATTAATATACTTAATTAATAATAGTAAATATACACATTATAATTATACATATAATTATAGGTATATATAAATATGCCATTATAATATGTATTTAAATACATATTTTTTTGTATCAAAATACATATACATATTTTTACACTTTTAATACAGAAATAATATTTATATTTATCAAAAGTATATTTATATAATATCATTATATTAATATATCAAAAAATATTTTTATTTCTTATTAAGTTTTGGATTTCTAAATATCCAAAATTGTTTTCTCCATTTTCTTATTTAATTTGGATTTCAATTTGTCCAAATTAAATTTTTCTGGATACCTTATATCTATTTAGAAAATTCTCGGTGTTCACATTCTCCCCACCTTAAGAAATTCGGTCCTCCGAATTTTAACTTATATTTAGAGATGGTACGGTTCCGTATACTTATGGTTCCTGTCCTCTCAATCATCTTTTAAGTAATATTACTAGCATACTTTCAACATCCGAATCACCTTTTATACCATTACATATCATTTTTCCACCATATATTCATACTCCCTAAAATTTCTTATCATCTTGGGAGTTATCACTTTCATCTCTTTTCACATAATAGCTGTTTCACACCATTTATCATTTGTTTTTCTCATTTGGCGCCAAGTCAATATATTTTGGTATCTATCGTTTACCGATTTAATCAGTAGTATGTAATTGTCCCAGTAGCTTTTAAATTCAGTGCACCTGCTCTCAATATATTGTAAGCGTTCACATATTGAGCTCGAATATTCATATCAATACGGAGCAGTGCTATCAGTAAATTTGGAAATCCCAAAGCCTTTTGCTATTTCCCATAAGCATATGGCAATTCAAGATTCCATCACCTGTAATGCTCACTGGAACTTCACATCATTCTCTCCATTTCATATTTATATTTCGACTAAGGCATTAGAGAAATCTAGAGGTTTGAAAATGGAAAAGTGATTCAATTTAGTCAATCAGTCTATAATCACTTCCATAATATCATATTCCTTTTGGGTTTCGTATTATCCCCCAACACTCATTGTCACATCGATAAATCAAAGTTGCACCTCATTGCAGACTTTACTGTTAATCATCTCTTACCATAATGCAACATTTATTAATCATTTTATCTCTATATCTCTTTTCATGTAATATTCTTATTACATCTCGATGTGATAACCAAAGTGAAATCACTTTCAGTCTTAAATTCGAAAACTGTTTCATATTTGTGCTCCCTTATAACTCGAAATCATAGTTTCAATTTCCAATTGTCCTCATAATTAAGGTGGGATTGTACTTTCAATTAAGCCATATACTTTTGTTCAATCATTTTCAATAGTGATTCCTTTACCTCTTTCAACCCCTTTTCAGTTCACATATTGATCATATTCTATACCATTATTACATTATCTTCCATATAAATTGCCACAATCAATCATTCTCGATCATTCATATCCTATTCCTTTAAGGTGATACACAATTCTTTTATACCGTATCGATGCTGTTCATTAACGGTTTCCAGTCCGTTTCAATAGGCCATCGATTGGCAAATTTTTTTTTATGTCAAAGCCCAGCCTGTTTTAAATGGGCCGTCGAGTGGTATCACCATACCAATAGCTGACAATTCTTGGTACAGATTGAAAATCAACAAGTTTACATGTAGACACTACACAGTACATGGGATGTAACACTATCACTGTCTCAACTACACCGACACATACTAGACAAACCGTGCTCTGATACCATTAAATCTGTCACGACCTGAAGACCGTGACTTTCACTTGATTCTTATACTTTTCTTAGTCTACAAATTTATGGACTAAATTTTTCTTTTTCATTTTAAGGTTTGTATTCGGTGTCAGTGTAGTCACTATACTATTTAGGTGACCTATAGCCATTTCATTTAAATATTTAACAAACACGGAAACGGTTCTTAGTTACATCCCGACTTGTTAAACAGAATATGTACTGTGCATCAATTTAAGTCTTACATGTAAACAAGTATTTTTCAAAGAACATATACATCAGAAGACTAGTACCAAGTCCATACACCGTCTTCGATGCCCACTGAGCAGCTCACATGGCAGATGTTAACTTCAATAATCTGGAAGAGATGAAATTTAGTGGGGTGAGCAAAACCACGGCTCAGTAAGATATTAATATAAATACAAGAGTAGGATTACACTGTCTTAAACTGCAATGCTTAAACTTGCAATAATGCAATTACAGTTACTCCTTTCTCATCGATACATCTCATTATTACTTCTCATTTTCACTTTTCATTTCATAATCATACTCTGGTATGCTATCATCTTTTATCAGTTCTCATATTTACCTTTCATTTCATAATCATATTTCTGTATTCTATCATCTCTTATCAATTCTCATATTATCTCTTATCAATTCTAATATTGTGGATCATGATCACGATGGTACGAAGTCATAATTCTCTTCGTGTATTTCTATATTCATGTTTCATATTATATCATGACATCATATCGATGAAATATCGCTACCACCGAGTCATGACACTCCTCATATATTCTCCATATTTAATGCAGATATCCTATCGAATTCACTTAACATTTAACAATCATATTCCCGTATTACATCAATTCATATCACTTATCGTCTGGGAATTTATGATCACGATAGAGTGAGATCAGAATTCTCTTCATATCAATCTCATGTTCATATACCATATCATCTCATGTCATCGTATAGATCAAACATCATTAACGTTGAGTCACGACATTCCTCATGGAATTCTCATATACTAAGCATATTATCATATCAGAGTTTAATATGCAAATCATGTAATTTTTTCTGTATAAACCTCTATCATTTCAAATCATATCATATATACTTTAGGACATGCTCAACATATGAATTTTCAATTCATTTTCAAATTTGCGTTTAAGTTATGATAGAAACATGTTCAATTTCAGTTCATATATTCGTTTCGGAGCATGTCTAAAACGTGTGCAGTTTTAAAACATTTTTCATATACTATAAATCATATCAGATTTAGAGTTCATATCAAATCAGTCTATACTCTAAACCGCATGTCATTTCAATTTCGACACAAAATCTTATATAAATCATGTAAGTGTCGAAATCATTTATCATATACTTTTAAAACATATTCTGTAAATCATATCAGGTCTAGAGTTCATATCAAATCAAACTATACTCTAGACCGCATATCATGCCATGTTCGACACAAAATCACATATAAATCATATAAGTGTCGAAATCATATCTCATGGACTTTTAAAACATGTTTAAAACATGTACTGTTTCAAAACATATTTCATTTCAAATCTGTTTCATGTACAGTATAAATCATGTCAAGTCTAGAGTTCATATCAATAAAATCATACTCTAGACTTCATATCATATCAGTTAGAGACTAGGCCAGATCCCTATCATCTCTATCAATAAAGACTTAAATCACTGTAGCTAGTAGTGAAAATCATGTCATCGTCCCCTGGAAACCAACTAGGGCGCTATCTATGGCCATAGACCTCATCTCTCTCAGCCCTACTGATCAGGCGTGACTGAGACCTGTCCACGACTATTGTCGGACAAGCATATCTGCCTAATGAGCAAAGCTCCAATTAGGCGGTTTTCACTATGCTTTATTGAATTTAATTCTCTTAGGGTGCCTACAGTCTCATAAAACATTTAAATCTATAGCTTTATTTTCAATATATATAAAGCATATGGTAAAATTCTGTATGATATTTCATATATCAATATATATATATCTACCATATACTTTCATTTCAAAACAAATCAATACTTTTCAGTATTCATATAAACATTATTAAAATGTTTCAAGTTGCAAGAAAGCATGCTTAAATGCGATGCTATAAAACATTTCAGTATGCAACTTCGGCATTATTTCCATCAAATACACTGAAGCGATTCATTTAACTTTATCACCACTAGTTATTCGATTTTTAAGACTTTCTTTCTGTCAAATCAGTAAATCATTATTCAAATCTTTCAAGATTCATTTCATTCAGTATTCAGATTGCTCAATACTCTAATTATTTAATAACCAGATCACTTGGTATTCAAACCATTCGGTATTCAATATCCTTTTTCGATAATTATCGACTATAATAATCAATTGTACTTTTATTACCGATACTAGAACCACATCATCAGTGTGAATCCTCTTAGTATCTATGAGCATCAAATATCATGTTTCCATATAGCCATCAGGATACTGAAATTATGAAATACTAATATCTTCATTCGATATCTATTCCAGAGTCGACATCGAGGATCGTAGAACTACAAGATCAATAATCGCATATCAAATCCATTTATGGTTTGTCCTATTGGTACATATTCAGAATTTTCGACTTGCGGTTCATTTTTCATTCACTATCATAAAAATCATATCACAATCCTTAATTCACTTTTCATCTGGCCTGTAGAATGTAATATCATGTTAAAATTATCCATAAACGTCCTCAATTCAATTTTTGATTGGCAATTCACCACTTAAAAGAATTTGCCAATTTCCACTATCAACAGTATTTCAATCATTTAAGTCGCCTTGCGACTATCCATATTATTGCCAAAAATCTCAGTTCATACCACTAAGACGGTCCATTTATTTGAATTTATCAATCCTATAATCGTCACTCGATTGATAATTCCGCAATTCTATCATTCGACCATCTAAATCACAACTTCGATTTTTCTCTTTTAAGTTGTATCATATAATTATCATCACCTTTATCTGTGATTCGTCAAATAAATAATTTCACCTCAATCTCAACTTGATACCATTTATGATATTAAAATCACTTGATTTATCAATTCTATAAGGTTTAGACCATATAATTCATCACATTATCGTTTTCAATGATCTATCTTCCCATCGATTTCAATATCAAACTCTTCAGTAATACCATATAATCCTTTTAATATTTATTTCCAATAATTATCTCCAAGATTCCATTTATGTGAGAAACTTAATCTTTTTCCTCAGATATTTTCCTAAAAATTTCGGCAGCATAACGGCTTAATTTTTACTAAGCCTCCTGCACGGAAAACAGTTTATAATTGCAGCCGTTGTTTCTCACATTTTCTTTATCTCTTACTAAGACCCCCACCATCAGTTGTGGGTCCTCTTAGCATTTTTAACATCAATTCAATCTATAAATCATATAAAAATTTTCACAATTCCATTTAAATTCATTCCATCTATGCATCATATAAAAATCATAAAATCCCACATACAATATAATACTATTAATACTTTATAAAAGTATCTTACCTATTCGCCAAGCTTAGTGCACTTTCCGATTTTTCGAGGCTTGCCGAACTCCACCATTCGTCTCATTTTCATTTTTGCTACAATTTCAAAAATTAACATATATTTTCATTTAGAAAATAATCCGAAAATTTCCAATAAATCCAATAGACATATAGCGAAAAGACTTAAATTTTCCTTACCACATTTTTTTTCCTTTCCTTCTTCTTCTTCTTCCTTCTTTTCTTTCTCCTTTTCTTTTCTTTTCTTCTTTCTTTTCTTTTTCTTTCCCTTTCTTTTCTGTTCTTTTTTTTTTCTGGCCTGAACCGGTTCAGGCCGGTTTTGGCCGGTTCACTTCTGCTGGCCGGTTCGACCTCTTCCCGCTGGCATCACCGCCGGTTCGCACCCTCCACAGCTAGCCACGGTTGCAGGGACGCTAGATCTGGTCTCGGTTTCCTCAGCGGCGGCGCCGGCGGTGGCGAATCTGGACCGTGGGTTTCGACCTCTTTCCCTTCTCTTTTCTCCCTCCTTTCTTTTCCTCCTTCACCACCGGTCACCTCTTTTCCTTCCCTTTACCTCCGCCGGTGTCGGCGTTGGAGTGGAGGTGCTCGGATTGGCCGGCACCGCCGTTTTCCTTTTTCTCCTCTCTCTTTTTCTTTTTTGTTTTTCTTTCGATTTTCTCTTCTCCTTCCGACTCGAGCCGCCGTCGTTCGCTTCCTCACTCGCCGGCGACGCCCTCTCTCCTCCGCTTTCTCCTTTGGCCGGCCGGCCAACGGTGGCGATCGCCCTGTGTTGCTTCTCTTCTGTTTAACAAAACAGAAGAGAAGAAGTGGGAATCGGGTTCTCCCGATTCCCATTTCTGTTATAATTTTTTTTTTACTTATTAATATACTTAATTAATAATAGTAAACATACACATTATAATTATACATATAATTATAAGTATATATAAATATGCCATTATAATATGTATTTAAATACATATTTTTTTGTATCAAAATACATATACATATTTTTACACTTTTAATACAGAAATAATATTTATATTTATCAAAAGTATATTTATATAATATCATTATATAAATATATCAAAAAATATTTTTATTTCTTATTAAGTTTTGGATTTCTAAATATCCAAAATTGTTTTCTCCATTTTCTTATTTAATTTGGATTTCAATTTGTCCAAATTAAATTTTTCCGGATACCTTATATCTATTTAGAAAATTCTCGGTCTTCACACATATTAAATAAATGAATAAATAAATGAATAAATATTAAGTAAATGATATTTCAAATATAATAAATTATTTTAAATGCAAAATGAATATAAATAAAGATATGCAAAATGAATATAATAATAATATTCATAATATCATTATTTGTATTTTGAATCAAATATCATTTTATCATAATAACTTTATTATAATACTTTTATTCATAATATAACTTTATTTTATTATAACAATAATTTTATTAGATAATTTTATAATTTATACTTTGTAGTAGTTTATTTTTACATTATTGTTACATTAATTAAATAAATTATAATATAACTTTATAATAAATTATTGTTAAATTAAACTATTAACATTATTTATTATAAAAATAAATTTATTAGATTAAATTATTAAAATATATTAATATATATTAAAATAAATTAATATAAATTTTAAAAAATAAAAATTATAAATGTAAAAAAAAATTGGACCGAACCGGTTTAAACCGGTTCGGTCCGATTTTTGGGCGAACCGGGCCGGTTCGTCTCTTAAAAAATATAGAACCGGTCCGAACCGAACAGGTTCCCTATCGATTCAGACCGGTTCTTGTTTGGTTAGGACCGGAACCGGTGAAAACCGGTCCGGAACTGGCCCGGTCCGGCCCTAAATCGGCCCAATCCGGCTCGTAACCAGCTAACCATCTTTTAATTTTAAATTTTTATTGTTTAATTGGACTGGTCATCTGTGGAGCTTTTAGTTGCCGTCTTTGTCCCGTTGGGACTTTGCGAGGACCAGTAAAAAAGAGTCCCTTGTTTCCCACTTCTAAGCACGAAAGCATTCTTCTTCCTGTTCTGGATCACACAGCTCAGACGGTCTAAAATCTCCATTTTCAGATGGCTGGCTGGTAGACATAGAGATAGACTTGGTTTGAATACTCAGACGGTCTAAAATCTTCACTTTTAATGCTGAGTTTCCTTTCTTTATTTTCTACGCGTTATATGTATTAACATTTCTAGATCCAATCAAAAAAAAAAAAACATTTCTAGAAGAAAACAACCCCATCCCTTAATTTCTTCTTTTATTAATTATTTGTCCTTTTTAAGGAGTTTTTCTTTTCTACTGTAATTTTTTATTTTTATTTTTTAAATCTATTAGAGGGTGTCCACATGTCATCATCATTATTTTTTTAAGATAAAATTTGCAAGAAATTAAGTTTAATTGGAGTGTCCATGTGGAGCTGACCTTTGACTTTTTTCCTTTTTTTGTTTTTTTTTAAAGATAAATATTGCAAAAAATTGAATCTTAATTGAAGTGTTTACATGACATTCGACTTTGACTTCTTTTTTTTTGTTCAATTTTTTTGAATGTGATTTTTTTTCAAATAATTTATTTTGAATATTTCAAGTAAATTATATTTTAAAAAATATTCAAGAATTATTTTTAATCCATCCATCAATTCATACAATAAATTTTGCAAGAAAAATTCTTTATTGGTGGTGCCATGTGAAGCATGGTTTTTTTTTTCTATTTTACTTTTTGCCAAAACACTTTATTTTGACTGATTTTCTCTCGATTGAATCTATATTCATTGATAGTGTCATGCCTTATGTGACTTTTTCTTACTTTTTTTGGTTTATTTTTTTCTTATATCTAGTCTTTTCTTTTCTTTTTTTTTTTTAATTTTTTCTTGTACAACTTATATTCATCGAGATTCCCTTGATTGAATCTGTATAATATAAATTTTGGAGGATTTCTTCCATCCAAAGAGTGTCCATATTGCACTCTACTTTCTTGCCTTTTTTTTATTTTGTAGAGTTTAAAACGTCATGTATTTTGTAATTTGATTTAAAATAAAACAAAAAAATGGATCGAAAGAAAGAAAAAGTCAAAAAAAAAGGAAAGAGACGGGGTAGAGAAAAAAGGAGAAGAGACAAAAAAGAGTTGATAAAAATAGAAAAAAAATCAAATTGGATCCATTGCTGGTTGTAGTGGAAAATTGAAGCATAAAAAAAAGACAAGGAAATGAAATAAGTGATGGAAGAAATTAAAAAAAAAATTAAGTTTTGGACGGATATTTCAGATTCAAAGTATTAAAAGCCATTTATTTTTAAACCAATGTTAGCAAATACATTTTTTTAGTAAAGAGTAAAAGTAAAAAAAAAATACCTTTACCAATAGATAAAAAAAGAAAAATAACTTGACATCTAATATCTAATATAATATTATATTTCAGAAAACATGCACATATATAAAGAATTCTTATGTGAACCTAACATATACATGCTCTTCGAATGACACATAAGGTTGAATTAGATAGGTAATTACTATCAGCACACATCTTTTTTAACTGACCATATTCTCTTAATCTCCTTAATTTCCTCCTTAATCTTCTCAACATGGATTTAATGTATCTCTTCTACAATCAACTCATCTCTAACCCTAATTTTATTCTCTCTTTCCTTCTTTTATGGATATCTTTTTCTTTCTTTTCCTCTGGACATGTTTTCTTTTGTTTTACTTTTTCAATTTTTTTTTCTATGGATGCCATGTACCAATCACATTGCAGTATCGAATCATGATACGTATCAAAATGTGAAGAAACAAGAAAAGGAAATTTCGAAATTAATTGGAATCTCGCTCTTTCTCATGTGCTTGCTACCATCTGCTATGCATCTTAGGTTCTCTCTCATTTCATTTTCCCAATTTTGATCTGATTTTTATAATTTTCTTTTATTTTATTTTGGAAAGGAATCTTATTTTTGTTTTTTGAATGAAAATAACTAAGAGAAAATGATTAAAATTTTCTTTTTTAAATTGGGATTTTTGTGTACGGATCATTAAGCTTCTTTTGATTAGTTATAGTGGTAAGTTCTTCATTTTGTTTTTTCGTAAAATAATAATTTTTATTCTTAATCTCTTCAACGTGAATTTAACGTATATCTTCTACCATCGACTCATCTCTAACCCTAATTTTATTCTCTCTTTCATTCTTTTCTGAATATCTTTTCCTTTCTTTCTCTCTGAACATTTTTTCTTTTGTTTTACTTTTTTCAAATTTTGCTTTTCTATAGATGCTATGCACCAATCACATTGTAGTATTGAACCACGATACATATAAAAATGTGAAGAAACAATAAAAAGGAAATTTCAAAATTAATTGGAATCTCTCTCTTTCTCATTTGCTTGCTACATCTACTCTGCGTCTTAGGTTCTCTGTCATTTCGTTTTCCCAATTTTGATATGATTTTTATAATTTTCTTTTATTTTATTTTGGAAGGGAATCGTTTTTTTCTTTTTTGATTGTAAATAACAAAGAGAAAAAGATTAAAATTTTCTTTTTCAAATTGAGATTTTTGTGCGCAGATCATTCAGCTTCTTTTGATTGGTGATAGTGGTAAGTTCTTCAATTTTTTTGGTAAAATAATAATTTTTATTCTTAATCTTGTCAACATGGATTTAACGTATCTCTTCTATAATTGACTCATCTCTAACCTTAATTTTACTCTCTCTTTCCTTTTTTTTCTGAATATCTTTTCCTTTCTTTTCCTCTGAATATTTTGCTTTTGTTTACTTTTTTTCAAATTTTGTTTTTCTATGGATGCCGTGTACCAATCTCATTGCAGTATTGAACCAAGATGCGTGTCAAAATGTGAAGAAACAAAAAAAAAGGAAATTTCGAAATTATTTGGAATCTCTCTCTCTTTCTCATGTGCCTGCTACCAACTGCTCTGTGTTTTAGGTTCTCTCTCATTTCGTTTTCCAATTTTGATATGATTTTTATAATTTTCTTTTATTTTATTTTGGAAAGGAATACTATTTTTGTTTTTTGAATGCAAATAACTAAGAGAAAAAGATTAAAATTTTCCTTTTTAAGTTGGGATTTTTGTGCGCAGATCATTCAGCTTCTTTTGATTGGTGATAGTGGTAAGTTCTTCATTTTTTTGTAAAATAATAATTTTTATTCTTATCCTATTGAAAAATGAAACATGGGTATACAAAAACTTTGATTCTTTTTGTTATTTTATTATGGTTTTGATTTAATGGGTATTTAGGATTTTATTGTAAAAGGTTATTTATGAGATTAGTTTTTGGTACATTCTTTTTCAATCTTTAGTTAGTGTTGTATTTATTCTGTTCAAGTGTCGTGATCAAGACCAAAGCTATAGGCGCTAAGTCTCAACAACCAGGTTTTTTTTTCTTTTGTTAATATTTTTCTTTTTTTGAAAAAAATTATTAATTTGATAAGGTTATTTATGAGATTTTTTTTACATTCTTTTTCTAACTTTATTCATTATGTTATGTTGTATTATATCCAAGTGTCAATGATCAACTCAAAAGCCATGGATACCAAGTCTCAACAATAAAATACTTTTTTTGTTCAATTTAGAGAAAAGCTTCTAGCGAAGATGAGTGTCACGTCCTGAATACCATATAATTTACTAATTTTACATATATAAATCACATACATAGGTTGGGCTTGTCTGTAGTGTCAATTAAACTCCAAATAAAAATTCACTTATATGCAATCCTAGGATCTGAAAATTTCATTTACATCAATAAAATATTCATATTTACATCCCAAGTTTTAAGGTACATAAAAGTAATATTGTACAAAAATCTAAATACATAAAATAAAATCCGTATACCTCAACGAATCTGGGAAGTCGCCAAAGGAATACTGAAATTAGGTCCTCCTGAACTAGCAGATCCGAACTAGCAGACCCGAACTCACTGCAACTAATCTGGGAGTGGAAAAATAAAGGGGTGAGCAAAACGTGCTCAATAAGAGACATTTATATGAAAGCTGATATAACGTAACCTATATGCAATTTTTCATAAAATGAATATTTATAGAAAATATGAATTTAAAATATGAATAAAATATGGCACGATCTACTCGGAAGGATACTATAGTGGATTGGGTAATTGGGTAGAGTATGGGAGGTACTTTGGAGTATCTATCGTGTTCCAGTATCCAAAGCACTATAGGGAATTTGTTTGATTTAATTAAATCACAAATTCAATATAAATTAATATATAGCAAAATATAAAATATAAAACATCGAAAATTAAATAAATTCTCCGTAAATAAATTAGTTCAGATTTATATAAATTTTTCATCAGTTAATCAAGTAAATAATTTCACAAAACATATCATTCATATCGGCAACATATCATACGAACAAATCAAATCCAAAAATATAAATCAAACTGGGAGTGCCTGGATCTAAGTAAGCCAAGGATTTATCACCCTAGTAAAATTTTAAAAAAAACTAGGCTACACCTAATAGACACATGCACTATAATAAACGTATGGCCATAGTTAGGGGGCCACAATGTGAGCACTAGCTAGGTGTCACCTATGGGAGCTAGAAGGCTGGACTAAAGTCAACAGCAATCAGAACAGAACAAAAATGCATGTACCCGAAGGTAGCTAAGGGGCCAACAGCCTCTAAAACATTTAAATAAATATTTTCAGAACTATTTACGAAGATGAATGTATTAAAATATCTCACATATGTATTCATAAAATTAATAAATTCAAGCATATAAAATATAATAAAACTTAAAACAATATTTAATCATTCATATTTATTTATTTAAATTCCATAAAATACATCAACATTTTCAAATATCCAAAAATAGATAAAATATCACCAAAAATCATTTTAATTATTGAATTTGTGATTTAATATATATTAAACCATATTCAAATATTTAAAATTTGGATATCTAAAATTAATTCTCTCTATATTTCAAAATTTCATACTAAGTTATGAATTTCATGAATTTCCTAAATTTAGGGGTTTGGGTTAGCATATAAAAATTCCGGAAGCATAACAATTTATTCAAACCTTACCCCTCCTGCATTAAATCTAGCTTTCAAACCACCGTTCACAGTTCCAAAATTTAATTTAAAATATTTATTTAAATTCCACAATTTGCAATTCTCATCAAAATTGGTATATCCCTATATCCCTACGATTTATACAAACATCCCTTACCTCTAATTTTATTGGTATCTGATCCTCCGGCACCGATAGTACTTTCAGGCTTAGAAGTTGTAGATAATTATTCAAAATTGATAAATTCACTATTCTTTAATTAAAAGAATATTTAAGAATTTAAATGCTAATGAATTGTCAGTAAAATCTACTAAATGCTGTATAGTTTCTACCGGTGCAAAAATCTAACTTTTGCTATATAGCTCCGTTTTCGATTTCGATTGCGCCTAAATTCTCAAAATAATTTCTATATTATTTTAAGACCTAATTCACATTAAAATAGGCAAAATTTCAATCTCCCCTTAATCAAGGCCGAAAGCTTCCTTCCCTTACAAAATTTATATTCTTCAAATTTAATTACTTTATTAATTCTAAATTATTCCTACTAATTTTCTACATTAATTCCATATGAATTTCCTATGAAATAACATCAATTTCATGTTCTTCATGCCTTGGCCGAAATCTACTTAACAGCCCCTAAATTGATTTTCTTCAATTTAACTAATCTAAGCTTAAATTCAAGCTTTTCATGATTTCTACTTCATTATCCTACAATAAATTCCATCAAAATTCACCATGTTCATGCTTCATGAATGTTGACCGAAACCCTTGCCCACTCAATTTCATGATTTAAGCATGAATCAAATTAAAGGAAGCATGGAAATCACTTAATCACATGGTAGTAAATAAGAAACCATGAAAAAATTTCGTTTTCCTTCGTAACTCACCTTGGCCGAATTCAATGGGAGACCTTGGACTGTGATTTCGGCCACTTTAAGCTTTGAGAAAGAGCACTAAAAATTGGACTGAGTTCCTTAAGAAATTTTTCGATTTCAATTGATTTTTCACTAGGTTTTTAAAGGGTTTTTCTTTTCTCAAGCTTTTGGCTATGGAGTTTTTGCAAGAGGAAGAAGATGGCCGGCTGAATGGTGGAGAAGGCTGTAGAGAATTTGGATTTTTATGGTCCTCCATGCAAAATTACCAAAATACCCCTTTACTTAATGAAACATTTCAATTTTGCCCCTAAACTTTGACTTGGTGAAAACAGTCTGTCTAAACTCCAAAATAATTTATTTAATCATAAATCAATGCTTTAACTTGCTTTAATATTTGGTAAAGCTTTTGTTGAAGTTCGATTACCGGTTTGAGTGAAATTACTAAAATACCCCTAACCGTAAAATCGCGTAAATTTCTGTCTTCACATCTAGTTTCCACCATCCATTTAGATATTCTAAAACTATATTTTATCAGGAATTATTTGATAGAATCCATAGGTCCTAAGTCTTCTTAATTTGATTGTTATTTTCAAAAATTCTAACGGCCTATTGACTAAATCGTCATTTTTTAAATTGTTACACATTTTTCGAAATATGCAAAAATATTTAAAATTGAGTCTAAGATTCTTACCATAATATTTTCTGGCTTCGAATATCGAATCCATAAAGTTTCACCTTCATCAGGACCTTTGGGAATTAGTGGGGCCCACTGCATGTTTAACCTTATATCCTAAAAGAAAATCAATATTTATTAATTATAAATATTCCATAATTCTCAATTATTTAAATATAATTAAACAGTACTCAAAATTTTGAGGTCTCACAATGAGAGTGGATCGTGCTTATTTTGTGGTTTTAGTGTTGTTTTGATGCTGCCTTTAGTTTTGGATTCTGTTTTGGGGGAGATTATCTTGTTCTGTACCTGAGTTTCAATGAAATTTTTGTTAGTCACTGAAAAAAGTATCTACAATTAAATATAATTGAAGTGTTCTAATTTAGATAATTTTTTCAAAGTAGAAAATAGATAAAATAAGAGATAATACAAATATATCTATATATATATATATATTTATGTAAAGGTTGAG
Source organism: Heritiera fomes (assembly GCA_032173925.1). Lineage (NCBI taxonomy): Eukaryota > Viridiplantae > Streptophyta > Magnoliopsida > Malvales > Malvaceae > Heritiera > Heritiera fomes. The sequence continues at coordinate 25,433,764 of JAPDPM010000001.1, forward strand.
AAAAAATATAAGAGATAACATATAAACAAAAAATTGACAACATTGCATATATCCTATTATTTATTTATTTATTACTCTGCTTCTCTCCTCTATAACGTTTTTTTCTTTATTTCTTTACTTTATCTATGTTTTCTAACATTTTTAGTTTATTTAAATTAAACAATTTTATAATATCGAATTCACTTAAAAAATTATATAATATCTAATATATTTAAAATTATTTATATAGTATTTATTATATTTTAAAAAATAAAAAAACTTATTTATCTACTTAAAAATTTTTTAACGACCTCTCCACTTATCCAAAATTTTACCACCTCTTTAATCTCTTCTACTGCTTTGTTAGGTTTGAATTTTAAACGAAAAAACTAATAATAAATCTATCCATTTAGTTTGAATTTTAAATATTTAATTAAATAATTTATAATATCTAACCTATTTTAAAAAATTATATAATGTCTAATCTATTAAAATTATTTATATAATATTCATTAGATTTTATTTAAAATCTAATCTTAATGCATTTTTATTTTTTTAAATCTAATATATTTCAAATAATTTTAATTCATTTATATATATATATATAAATATATATATATATATATATCTCTTTTTAAATTTTAAAAAATAAAAAACTTATCAATCCATTTAAAAATTTTTTGACCACCTTTCCACTTCTCCAAGGTTTGAATTTTAAATGAAAAAATTGACCATAAATCTATTCATTCAATTTGAATTTAAAATTTTTAAATAAACAATTTTATGATATCTAATCTATTTAAAAATTTGTATAATATCTAATCCATTTAAAATTATTTATTTAATATTTCTTAGATTCTAGAATCTAATCTTAATGCATATTTTTTTTTAAAATCTAATATATTTAAAATAATTTTGTTTTACTTAGATTCTTATAGTTTTCTTCTTCTTCTTTTTTTACAAAAAGACAAAGCTCTCTTTGTTTTCTTTTTCGACTAATGTATTATAAGTTTAACCATAAATAAAATTTAAAATAAATAAAATTAATTCGTGCATCTCACAGGATATAGACTAATTAAAAATATAAAAAAAATAAGAAATAATAAAAAAGAAAAAATTGAGCAAGGGTGCCACATAGACACCTCCAGTGCTCTCCTTTAATAAAATGAATAAATTTGTTACTGTCACAAATTTATTTTTTTATAAATCTTAGAAATAAAATCTTTTAAAAGAAGAGCTTTTTCTTTTTACAATTTTTTCTTTATTTTTTCCAAGAACTACATATTTTTTATTGTTTTTTTTTAAAAAGTGATTTGAAATATATTTTGACTGACTTTTGGATGGCAGAAGCCATCAATGTGACTCGTTTGGGCAAATAAAGACAACATAACAAGGGGTAATTTTATTTTACCCCCCACCCTTACTTGTATTTTTGTGATTATTTTATTAAAAATATATTTTTAAGTGTTTTTTCATTATTTTCAATCTCACGAGAATCAGTGAGCCAATCTCACAGTCCATCTAAACTAATCCTAAAATCGGTATAACCACAGTTAGTTGCTCCTTTCTTTAAGTTTTTCTCTTTTTCAAATTATTTGTTGTGATTTTTTTGCATTTTTATTTTGTCGAAAATTGTGATTAACATTATTATTTATTAAAATTGATTATGCAAGAATTTTTTTTTGTTTTATTAAGAATATTGTCAAAATATTGTATTTTCTTTTGATTTTCCTATTATCAATACATTATAAGTATTTTATTCCATCAAATAATTGTAACTATTAAATTTAAAATTTTTTAAATAATATTATATAATTATTTTTAAAAATTAAATAATTAAATTGTAAATTTCTTTTCTTTCAGTAACGCTCGGGTATATTTCTTGTATTATATAAATATGAATGAATGACTATTAAAATTATTATTATTGGGTACATGAATGATTATTATACTTTTGTGTGTCCAATAGTCAAATGATAATGGATAGGATTCAACACATAAATTAATTACTAACACATTAAATTTAAAATTGCAATCATATATATATTTATCTTTTTTTCATCAGAATCCACCCATTATCACACTTTATTCAAATTTAAAATTGCAATCACATATATATATTTATTATATTTTTGAATTTTTATTTCATAAGCAGTAAAAATCAGTTTTTTTTTAAATAATTTTTCTCTCACTGTCAACCCACGGTTCCAATTCTTTCCCTTTTTTTTCTCTCTCATCCTTGTTAGTACAAAAAAATCAATTTTCTTTTCAGATTTTTTCTCTCACCCTCATAGATTTCAAAATGAAAATTTAGAAATGATTATCTAAATATATTAGTTTTTTTTATCTGATCAGATATTATTCAAAAAATCCATTTCTTTACTATCAATTATTTAACAGTATTTTCCTTTCAATTTCTTCTCTCATCCTCAAGCCACGATTTGAAGATGAGAATTTAGGCAGTTTTTAAATGGTAACTGCTTTTATCAGTTTTGTGAATGTTCCAGTTAATACGTCCACTACATGTTCAAAAACAAAGAATGAAGTTTATGGATGCATCATTTAAAAACACTATTCTACTGTCATCAACAACTCTGCATTTACTTCTGGCGTTTTTGAATCTGTGACAGATGACCAGACAACAAAAGAGACATTAGTTTCCTCACCAATCTGCCAGGCATAGCTGAAAAGCTCAAAATCTTCAATGCAGATCTAAGCAATCCTGACAGTTTTGATGCCGCCATTGAAGAATGCAAGAGAGGCCGCCATATTTTTGCTCCTGTCGATTTAGAAAACAAAGAACTCGAGGAATTATTAACCAAAAGGTCAATCAATTAATGCACTAAGCATCTTCAAGGCCTGCCTAGAATCAAATACAGTTAAAAGAGTCGTTTACACCAACAATTGATTAACGTGAGTGGCTAGCGACTCTCGCTCCTTAAGCAAGGTCAGGGTTCGAATCCTGACTTTTGTATGGAGTGTCAATATTGGGAGGAGGACTGTCTAACCACGTTCTATCTCCCCCGACTATGGAATAGTCACCGAAAATGGATACCGGAAGGTTTCGACAAAAAAAAAAGAGTCGTTTACACTTTGACTGCAGTCACTATTTTCTTTAACGACAAGGATGCGGACATGATGAATGAGAGTTTCTGGACTGATGTCAATTTTGCTAGAGACAACTTAGATCCATCCCTAAGTTCCTACGTGATTTCTATGACTTTGACAGAAAAAGCATCTCTTGAATTTGCAGCAGAGCATGGATTGGACGTAGTGACTCTAGTTCCTACTTATGTTTCTAAGTTGTCTCATACACTATTGTTCTTCCTCGAGAGAGAAAGCAATAGCTCTAAATGATTTTATTTCTATATATATATATATATATATATATATATATATATATATATTTTTGAGTTTGCATATGATGCACTGACAGTGTATAATTTCTATACACTATCAATGCACCAGAGATTGACACCTCATCAATAAGCTTTTATGGGCAAATTAAAAAAAATTATTTATATTTGCATTTAAAGACTTATTAATGAGGTGTCAACTTCTAATGCATTGACAGTGTATAGAAACTATACACTGTCAGTGCATCATATATAAATCCTATATTTTTTTTAGAATTGAACTTTTTATTTCAATTATTTTTCTTAGATAAGGATGTTTTCTCTCATTTTCATATTGTCACGACCCGAAGACCGCGACTTTCGCTAGATTCTTATACTTTTTTTAGTCTACAAATTTATGTACTAAATTTTTCTTTTTCATTTTAAGGTTTGTATTCGGTGTCAGTGTAGTTACTATACTATCTAGGTGACCTATAGTCATTCCATTTAAATATTAAACAAACATGGAAACGGTTCTTAGTTACATCCCGACTTGTTAAACAGAATATGTACTGTGCATCAATTTAAGTCTTACATGTAAACAAGTATTTTATAAGGAACATATACCTCAGAAGACTAGTACCAAATCCATACACCGTCTCCGATGCCCACTGAGCAGCTCACATGTCAGATGTTAACTTCATTAATCTGAAAGAGATGAAATTTAGTGGGGTGAGCAAAACCACGGCTCAGTAAGATACTAATATAAATACAAGAGTAGGATTATACTGCCTTAAACTGCAATGCTTAAAACTTGCAAGGATGCAATTACAGTTAATCATTTCTCATCGATACATCTCATTATCACTTCTCATTTTCACTTTTCATTTCATAATCATACTTTGGTATGCTATCATCTCATATCAATTCTCATATTTACTTTTCATTTCATAATCATATTTCTGTATTCTATCATCTCTTATCAATTCTCATATAATCTCTTATCAATTCTCCTATTGTGGATCATGATCACGGTGGTACGAAGTCATAATTCTCTTCGTGTATTTCTATATTCCTGTTTCATATCATATCATTACATCATATCGATGAAATATCGTTACCACCGAGTCATGATACTCTTCATATATTCTCCATGTTTAATATATACATCCTATCGAATTCACTTTACATTTAACAATCATATTCCCGTATTACATCAATTCATATTACTTATCGTCTGGGAATTTATGATCACGATAGAGTGAGATCAGAATTCTCTTCATATCAATCTCATGTTCATATATCATATCATCTCATGTCATCGTATAGATGAAACATCATTAACGTCGAGTCACGACATTCCTCATGGAATTCTCATGTGTTAAGCATATTATCATGTCAGGGTTTAATATGCAATTCATGTAATTTTTCTGTATAAACCGCTATCATCTCAAATCATATCATATATACTTTAGGACATGCTCAATATATGGATTTTCAATTCATTTCAAATTTGCCTTTAAGGCATGATAGAAACATGTTCAATTTCAGTTCATGTATTCGTTTTCGGAGCATGTCTAAAACATGTGCGGTTTTAAAACATTTTTCATATACTATAAGTCATATCAGGTCTAGAGTTCATTTCAAATCGATTTATACTCTAGACCGCATATCATTTTAAATTCGACACGAAATCGTATATAAATCATATCAGTGTCGAAATCATTTATCATATACTTTTAAAACATATACTGTAAATCATATCAGGTCTAGAGTTCATATCAAATCAAACTATACTCTAGACCGCATATCATGCCATGTTCGACACAAAATTACATATAAATCATATAAGTGTCGAAATCATATCTCATGGACTTTTAAAACATGTTTAAAACATGTACTGTTTCAAAACATATTTCATTTCAAATCTGTTTCATGTACAGTATAAATCATGTCAAGTCTAGAGTTCATATCAATAAAGTCATACTCTAGACTTCATATCATATCGGTTAGAGACTAGGCTAAATCCCTATCATCTCTCTATCAATAAAGACTTAAATCACTGTAGCTAGCAGTGAAAATCATGTCATCGTCCCCTGGAAACCAACTAGGGCGCTATCTATGGCCATAGACCTCATCTCTCTCAGCCCCACTGATCAGGCGTGACTGAGACCTGTCCACGACTATTGTCGGACAAGCATATCTACCTAATGAGCAAAGCTCCAATTAGGCGGTTTCCACTATGCTTTATTGAATTTAATTATTTTAAGGTGCCTACAGTCTCATAAAACATTTAAATCTTTAGCTTTTCTTTTTAAAATCATGTACAGCATATGGTGAAATTCTTTAAGAGGTTTCGTATATAAAAATACGTATATATACCATATACTTTCTTTTTAAAGCTAATCTATACTTTATAGCATTTATATAAATGCTATTATGACATCTGAAACTATAGCAAATTATGCTTAAAAGCGATGCTATGAAATCATTTCCGTATATAATTTTGGTAATAGTTTCAAATGTCCATATAAGTAATACCTTCATCTAATACGATGAAACAATTCATTTAACTTTATCATCATCAATCATTCAATTTCAAACTATCCTTTTGACACATCAGTAAATCAGTATTCAAATCATTCAAGATTCATTTCATTCAATATTCAGATTGCTCATTACTCTAATTATTCAATACCATATCACTTGGCATTCGAACCATTCGGTATTCAATATCCTTTTTCGATAATTATCGACTATAATAATCATTTGTACCTTTCATTATCGATATTAGAGCCACATAATCAGTGTGAATCCTCTTAGTATCTATGAGCATCTAAATATCATGTTTCCATATAGCCATCATGATACTGAAATTATGAAATACTAATATCCTCATTCGATATTTATTCCAGAGTCGACATCGAGGATCATAGAACCACAAAATCAATAATCGCTTATCAAATCCATCTATGATTTGATCTATTGATACATGTTCATCATTTTCGATTTGAGGTTCAATTTCATTTACTATCACAAAATCGTATCTAAATCCTCAAATCAATTTTCATGTGGCCTTTATGATTTTTATCCGAACTTATGCAATTGTCGATCTTATTATTCAAGATCTATTCTAAGGTTATAAGCACAATCATCTTTTCACATATTTATCACTCATTTCTTTGAATCCATAATTGATCGGATTGTGTCGTAATTCAATCTCCGTTTCGATCTCTCGAATTTGTCCATATTATCACTTTCGAAATTATTTCAAAATCATGAGACCGGACTCGGTAAATTCTGGAAATCATTATTCCGTTAATAACTTCACAATCCAATCATTCGACCATCGAAATTTCAACTGTGATCTTCTCTTCCGAGCTATATCATATAATTATCATCACTTTTATTCGTGATCCGTCTAATTAATAATTCCACCTCAATCTCAACTTGATACTATTTGTGATATAAAATTTACTTGATTTATCGATTCTATAAGGTTTAAACCATGTAATTCACCACATTATCGTTTTCAACGATCTATCTTCTCATCGATTTCAATATCAAACATTTTCGGTAATACCATAAAATCCTTTCAATATTTATTTTCAATAATTATCTCCAAGATTCCATTTATGTGAGAGACTTAATCTTTTTCCTCAAATATTTTCGTGGAAATTTCGGCAGCATAACGGCTTAATTTCCTCTAAACCTCCTGTAAGAAAATACAATTTATAATTGCAACCGTTGATTCTCATCAATTTTTACCTCTTACTAAGACCCCCACCATCAATTGTGGGTCCTCTTAGCATTTTTAACATCAATTCAATCTATAAATCATATAAAAATTTTCACAATTCCATTTAAATTCATTCCATCTATGCATCATATAAAAATCATAAAATCTCACATATAATATGATGCTACTAATGCTTTATAAAAGTATCTTACCTGACGCTGAAACTTAGCGCCGTGACGAGCTCCAAGCTTCGTCGAACGCCTATCACGTCTTTGTCACTTCCGCTACAATTTCAACACCAATTGCACTTACATAAATATATATAAATAAACTTATTCAATAAATATTGTAGACACCATTTTTATCCGAACATAACCCATCATGGTTTTGAATTTGGGCTTTGGGCCCATTTAATTCATTTCTTTGCATTTGGGCTCAATTCAAATGGGTTAAAGGTTCATAAATCTTGTTGTATTTTGTTAATTTCTATCTTTACTTTATTTCTATCTTTATTTTTTGTTTTCACTTTATTTTATTGATGATAAATAAAATAAAATAAGCAATAAAAATAATAAAAAGAAAAATACAAAAATAATAAAAAAAATAATAAAAGAGGTAAAATCAGGGTTTTCAATTTCAGATCCAAATTGATCTTAACTGAATTTAATTGCAACATCTCAATTTAAATCTCAAAATTGCAGCATTAATATTGAGAATCAAATGAAACTGGAAAGGGATCCTTTTCGGGCAAAAATTGGAAAGGAAATATTAAGGCTAATGGAAGTCAACTATGTGAAGAAAGGAAAGGAATAATAAACCCAAAATCAGAGCAAAAATCAAAATGAGGAAATCATGCAAATCATTTAATTCTTTTCCTAATCTGGGTGCCCAAAGACCACTATAAATTCATACACATGCAGCGAGAGAAAGAAACACAAAAAAAAGGAGTGAAAAAGGAGAAAAGAGGGCAAACAGAAACAGAGTGAGGGAGAGATTGGAAATTGAGATTCAAAAAAAGAAAACACAAAAAAAAGGAGTGAAAAAGGAGAAAAGAGGGCAAACGGAAACAGAGTGAGGGAGAGATTGGAAATTGAGATTCAAAAAAAGAAAACACAGAGAAAGAGGAGAGAGCACTGCTCGAGTGACTCCAGTTTCATCATCGTCGTCGTTCCTCTACTTCATTTCTGTCCGCCGCATCAGTACCGCCCTTCATCACTTCGTTGCAGCAACACACCATTTTTCATCTCCCGTGCGTATCTATTTTCTCTGATATGAGTCTTTTCGTTTTGGTTTTATAGTATTCATTTTATATATTATTTTGTGTCTATCCATGCTCTGACTTGTTGACCACCTGTGAATAATTGAATATATGCCAATCATGTCTTTCTCTACACGTGAACTGCTGTTTGAGATTTATTATTTTTGTTGATCTATCATTTGTTTGAGATCTATTATTTGCTTTGGGTTTTACGTGTACATGTGCTGGGTAAAAGTTAGATGGGCTTATGAGAAATATATTACATGTGTTGCCATGATTTGGAATATGTCTTGAAGTTGGGGTTAATCATGTGTTGTGTTTTTCTTATGCTTCTTATATATATGTATGCATGTGCTTGCTAAATGATTAATATTGGCTTTTGCAATGCTATTGATTTAATTACTTTATTTGTTTGTAGTGTGTTGAAATAATAGTTATATGTGTATTAAGTGGGTGGTATTTAAATTAATAAATTTTTCTTAAATAATCAATATTGAGTCCAAACCTTTTTTTTATTTTATTTTATTTTATTTTTTTTACCAAAATTTGTAAGAAGATAAAATAAATGAAATTAATTGAAAAGAAATTTTAGATAATGGTAGTGAACTGATAATTGAATATTTAATAAATTGAATTTCAATCAATAGTGAAATTTTAAGAAAATTGTGAGTGTGCAAGCATCTTAAAATTTTTTATATGGCTAAAGTTTCAAAATATAAAAAAAAAACGAATAAATATAAATAAATAAAACATAATCTTTGAAATAAATAAAAACATAAATTTTGAAGGATTATTCCGATGATGAGATTCCAAAGAGTCATAAATGGTTGACATTTGGAAATCTCTAGGTGAGAAGATTTTTTCTTAAATCTCGCCAGAATGATGGAAGATTTAAGTAAAATTTTCAATATTAATGAATTATATTTTGAATATATATTTTTTAATAATAAAACGTAAGATTTAATAATAAATTGAAAGTAAACAAAAATTGTTCCGATGATGAGATTCCAATGAGTCATAAATGATTGATATTTGGAAATCTCTAGGTGAGAAGGTTTTTCTTAAATCTGGCCAGAATGATGGAAGATTTAAGTAAGATTTTTAATAATAGATATTTACTTGTTGAAATAATAATAATAATAATAATAATAATAATTAAAGCAATAAAAAATATAATAATATTGAATTAGGAATAAATAAAAATAACTCCAATGATGAGATTCTAAAGAGTCACAAATGATTGACATTTGAAAATCTCTAGGTGAGAAGATTTTCTTAAATCTCGCCAGAATGATGGAAGATTTAAGTAAAAATTTCAACATTCACAATCAATATTTATTTTTTTAAAATAATAATTAAATATTAACAACAATAAACAATTATGAAATTAAAAGAAAATAAAGATTATTAACAAAAAGGGTTAAAATAATAAATAATAACAACTTAATAGAGAATGAATGAGGATTATTCCAATGATAAGAGTCCAAAGAGTCACAAATGGTTGACATTTGGAATTCTTTAGGTAAGAATTTTTCTCAAAGTCTTGCCAGAATGATGGAAGACTAAGAGAACTTTCAATATTAATAATCTAAATTTATTTCTCGAATTAAACAAATAAAATTAAACAAAAGAGATAAATAAAAATTAAATTAAATAAATAAAATATCAGTTTAAAATAAGTTGAGAAAATTTTGATCCGACGACGGAGCCTCTTCAAGCAAGTCAAATGGTACTACTTGAATACTCTTGAGGTGAGAATAAATTTTTAAGAAATTCCACCAGAATGATGGAGAATTTCTTAGAAAATTTACCAATACTTAATTATTTGGAATGTAATAGGAAATATGACAAATTAAGATTATTCAAACAAAACCATCTTAAGATAGCACAAGATTAATTAGGTACCATTTTATGATAGGTATCGTGAGGGTGCTAACACCTTCCTCACATGTAACCGACCCCCGAATCCTAAAACTGAAATAAAGATCAATCCTTATCCTTAAATGAGAATAGGTAACCAATCACATCTAGGCTAAAAAAATGATTGGTGGCGACTCCATTGAACCATGTCTAGTGGTTAGGTCTAGGGCCAAAAGTCGTTACGACAAATATCAATCAATTTATTATTATTTTTTTTCCTTACCAATCCTTTTCTTTTCTTTCCTTCCTTTTTCTTTCTTTTTCTTCTTTCTTCTCCTTCCCTTTTTCCTTTCTTTCTTTTTCTTCTTCCTTCTTTTCTTTCTCCTCTTCTTTTCTTTTCTTCTTTCTTTTTTTTTTCTCCTTTTCTTTTCTGTTCTGTTTTTTTTCTAGTCTGAACCGGTTCAGACCGGTTCAGACCGATTCAGTCTCACCCGCCGGTTCAGCCTCTCGCCGGCCAGTTCTCCACCGGTTCGACCTTCCCATAGCTGGCCGAGGTGGTGCTGAAGCCAAATCTAGTCTCCTTTCCTCTCCACCGGCGGTGACGGCACCAGATCTGGAGGTGGCAGCGGTGGCTTCTTTCCTCTCTGTTTCTTCCTTCCCCCTCCTTTCTCTTCCACTGCCGGTGGTCTACTTCCCTTCGGTTCACCTTCGTCTACGTCGGGGTGGTGGTGGCGACGCCCAGATCGGCGGCATCGCCGTTTTCACTTTTCTATTTTTCCTCTCGTTCACGATTTTTCCTTTCTCCTTTCCGTTTTCGTTTTCCTTTTCTCCCTCCTTTAGTGCCTTTCACTGTCGTCGGCCCTTCCTTTCTTCCTTCTTGGTCGGCGACGATCCTTCCCCGTCTCCCTCTTTTCTCTTTTTTTTTCTTTTCGGGTCTGCTATGCAGACCCCTTTTCTGTTTAACGCAGCAAGCTTCCCCGAGAAGCTTGCTGCAATTTCTTTTCTTTTTTTTTAATATATATATATTTATTATTTTATATAATAATAACAACTATAATATATATATAATTATTATACATATAACCATAATTGTATATATATAGATACACTATTTATAATATGTATTTAAATATATATTTTGTATCAATATATATATATATATATATATACTTTTTACACTTTTAACACAAAATAATATTTATATTTATCCAAAGTATATTTATATAATATCATTATATAAATATATAAAAATTATTTTTATTTCTTATTAAGTTTTGGATTTCTAAATATCCAAAATTATTTTCTCCATTTTCTTATTTAATTTGGATTTTCATTTATCCGAATTAAATTTCCTCCTTGATTCCTTATTTCCAATTTAATTTTTCCTTTTCATTCCTTATTTAATTTGGATTACAATTTGCCCAAATTAAATTTTTCCGGATACCTTATATTTATTTAAAAAATTCTCGGTCTTCACATTCTCCCCACCTTTAGAAATTCGGTCCTTCGAATTCAACATAAATTATTTGGTGGTGTGTATGCTTATAGTTCCTGTCCTCTTAATCATCTTTTAAGTAATATTACTAGCATACTTTCAACATCCGAATCACCCTTTATACCATTACATATAATTTTTCCACTATATATTCATACTCCCTAAAATTTCTTATCACCTTGGGAGTTATCACTTTCATCTCTTTTCACATAATAGTTGTTTCACACTATTTATCATCCGTTTCTCTCATTTGGTGCCAAGTCGATATAATTTGGTAACTATCGTTTACCGATTTAATCAGTAGTATGTAATTGTCCCAGTAGCTTTTAAATATCATGCATTCGCTCTCTCAACATATCTTCGAGCGTTTCCACATTATGCTTGAATTTTCATATCAGTATGGAGCGATGCCGTCAATGAATTTGGAATCCCAAAGCCTTTTACTATTTTCCATAAACATATGGCAATTCAATATTCCATCACATATAATGCTCACTGGAACTTCACATACATTCTCTCTGTTTCATATTTATATTTTGACTAAGGCATTAGAAAAATCTTGAAGTCTGAAAATGGAAAAGTGATCCAATTTGATCAACCAGTTTATAATCACTTCTATAATATCATATTTCTTTTGGGTTTCATATTATCCCACAACACTCATTGTCACATTGATAATTCAAGGCTGCACCTTATTGCAGACTTCACTGTTAATCATCTCTTACCATAAATGCAACATTTATTAATCATTTTATCTCTATATCTCTTTTCATGTAGTATTCTTATTACATCTCGATGTGATAATCAAAGTGAAATCACTTTCAGTCTTAAATTCGAAAACTGCTTCATATTCGTGCTCCCTTATAACTCGAAATCATAGTTTCAATTTCCAATAATCCTCATAATTAAGGTGGGATTGTATTTTCAATCAAGCCATATACCTTTTTTTGATCATTTTCAATGGCGATTCCTTTACCTCTTTCAACCCCTTTTCAGTTCACATATCGATCATATTCTATACAATCATTACATTATCTTCCATATAAATTACTACAATCAATCATTCTCGAACATTCAATATCTTATTCCTTTAAGGTGATACACAATTCTTCTATACCGCATCGATACCATTCATTAACGGTTTTCAATCCGTTTCAATAGGCCATCAATTGGCATCTTTATGTCAAAGCCCAGCCTGTTTCAATAGGCCGTCGACTGGTATCACCCATACCAATAGCTGACTAGTCTTGGTACAGATTGAAATCAACAAGTTTACATGTAGACACTACACAGTACATGGGATGTAACACTATCACTGTCTCAACTACAACGACACGTACTAGACAAACCGTGCTCTGATACCATTAAATCTGTCACGACCCGAAGACCGCAACTTTCGCTTGATTCTTATACTTTTCTTAGTCTACAAATTTATGGACTAAATTTTTCTTTTTCATTTTAAGGTTTGTATTCGGTGTCAGTGTAGTTACTATACTATCTAGGTGACCTATAGTCATTCCATTTAAATATTAAACAAACATGGAAACGGTTCTTAGTTACATCCCGACTTATTAAACAGAATATGTACTGTGCATCAATTTAAGTCTTACATGTAAACAAGTATTTTATAAGGAACATATACCTCAGAAGACTAGTACCAAATCCATACACCGTCTCCGATGCCCACTGAGTAGCTCACATGGCAGATGTTAACTTCATTAATCTGAAAGAGATGAAATTTAGTGGGGTGAGCAAAACCACGGCTCAGTAAGATACTAATATAAATACAAGAGTAGGATTATACTGCCTTAAACTGCAATGCTTAAAACTTGCAAGGATGCAATTACAGTTAATCCCTTCTCATCGATACATCTCATTATCACTTCTCATTTTCACTTTTCATTTCATAATCATACTTTGGTATGCTATCATCTCATATCAATTCTCATATTTACTTTTCATTTCATAATCATATTTCTGTATTCTATCATCTCTTATCAATTCTCATATCATCTCTTATCAATTCTCCTATTGTGGATCATGATCACGGTGGTACGAAGTCATAATTCTCTTCGTGTATTTCTATATTCCTGTTTCATATCATATCATTACTTCATATCGTTATGATACTCTTCATATATTCTCCATGTTTAATGTAGACATCCTATTGAATTCACTTTACATTTAACAATCATATTCCCGTATTACATCAATTCATATTACTTATCGTCTGAGAATTTATGATCACGATAGAGTGAGATCAGAATTCTCTTCATATCAATCTCATGTTCATATATCATATCATCTCATGTCATCGTATAGATGAAACATCATTAACGTCGAGTCACGACATTCCTCATGGAATTCTCATGTGTTAAGCATATTATCATGTCAGGGTTTAATATGCAATTCATGTAATTTTTCTGTATAAACCGCTATCATCTCAAATCATATCATATATACTTTAGGACATGCTCAATATATGGATTTTCAATTCATTTCAAATTTGCCTTTAAGGCATGATAGAAACATGTTCAATTTCAGTTCATGTATTCGTTTTCGGAGCATGTCTAAAACATGTGCGGTTTTAAAACATTTTTCATATACTATAAGTCATATCAGGTCTAGAGTTCATTTCAAATCAAACTATACTCTAGACCGCATATCATGCCATGTTCGACACAAAATTATATATAAATCATATAAGTGTCGAAATCATATCTCATGGACTTTTAAAACATGTTTAAAACATGTACTGTTTCAAAACATATTTCATTTCAAATATGTTTCATGTACAGTATAAATCATGTCAAGTCTAGAGTTCATATCAATAAAGTCATACTCTAGACTTCATATCATATCGGTTAGAGACTAGGCTAAATCCCTATAATCTCTCTATCAATAAAGACTTAAATCACTGTAGCTAGCAGTGAAAATCATGTCATCGTCCCCTGGAAACCAACTAGGGCGCTATCTATGGCCATAGACCTCATCTCTCTCAACCCCACTGATCAGGCGTGACTGAGACCTGTCCACGACTATTGTCGGACAAGCATATCTGCCTAATGAGCAAAGCTCCAATTAGGTGGTTTCCACTATACTTTATTGAATTTAATTATTTTAGGGTGCCTACAGTCTCATAAAACATTTAAATCTTTAGCTTTTCTTTTTAAAATCATGTAAAGCATATGGTGAAATTCTTTAAGAGGTTTCGTATATAAAAATACGTATATATACCATATACTTTCTTTTTAAAGCTAATCTATACTTTATAGCATTTATATAAATGCTATTATGACATCTGAAACTATAGCAAATTATGCTTAAAAGCGATGCTATGAAATCATTTCCGTATATAATTTTGGTAATAGTTTCAAATGTCCATATAAGTAATACCTTCATCTAATACGGTGAAACAATTAATTTAACTTTATCATCATCAATCATTCAATTTCAAACTATCCTTTTGACACATCAGTAAATCAGTATTCAAATCATTCAAGATTCATTTCATTCAATATTCAGATTGCTCATTACTCTAATTATTCAATACCATATCATGTGATAACCGTAAATTTTCCAATTATTGGAAATTATAAATATTGAAAATAAATAAAATTATGAGAACGGGATATTGGTGAAAATCCCGAGAATCAAGAAAGGAATGGATGGTGGAAATTCCGAGGATTGAGGAAGTGATGAAATTGGAAATTTAAGTGAAGGAAATTTAAATCGGAAAAATAAGATGAGATATTATGGAAAATAATGAAAGAAGGAAATTTAATTTGGATAAATGGAAATCCAAATTAAATAAGGAAAATGAGAAATGAAAATAAAATATGTTTATATAATTACTAATTATATAAATGTATTTTGATATAAATACATATGTATTCAAGTATGACATTTTATGTATATGTAAGTATATACATATTTGAGAAAATGTAAATATTAAATTACATTAAAGTTTGAATATGTATATATTGTAAATACAATATATATATACGGAATTATTACATTTATATAAATATTTATATAAATGTTATTTAATTTTAAAATATATAAATATACATATATATATACTAGACATATATTTTGTAATATACAATATATATTTTATATATAACATATATTGTATTATATGATATATGAAATAATATATGTATAATATATAGTATATATTATATGTATAAAATATAAATTATAGTATATAATATGGGATATTATATACTAAAAATAGAAAAGAAACAAAACAGAAAAGGAAAGGGCAGGATCGGGGAAGGAATCCCGACCCCTTCCCAGCCAAAAGCCGACGGCGGCGGAGAGGCCACCGCCGGCGAGGGAAAAGGGAAGAGACGGCGCCGGCTAGAGAGGAGAAGACGACCGGCGACGGAAACGGAAGGGACCAGAAGCGGAAACAGGGGCGGAAGCCGACGAAACCGGAAGAGGAAAGGAAAACCAGATCTGGCGGTGCCGGCCAAATCGGTCGTCGCCACTACCACCGAAGCATCGCCGGAGGGAGAGGAAGACGATGGAGGCCACGGTTCAGGCAGAGAACGGCGGAGGAAGGCCGACGGAGGAGGAGTAGTGACCGAACCAAAACCGAGTAGATCCGCCGCCGTGCCATCGATTCGTGACGAACGGAGGCCAGATCCGGCTTCACTGTGGTGCCGGCCAGCTGCTGAGCCCCTGAGCCGCCGGAGAACCGGCCGCCGGCGAGGAACCGGCAAGGAAGGAGGCAAACCGGTCCGGCGAGAAAAGAAAGAAAAAGGAAAAAGAAAAAGAAAAGAAAAGAAAAGAGAAAAAGAAAGAAGGAAGAAAAAGAAGGAAGAAAAAGGGAAAAGGAATTCCGGGAGATCCCGAGAATTACGGGAATCGGTAAGAAATCCCGAAAAGTATTAAATTATTTAAATAATTTATTTATTTAAATAATTATGGAAAAATTCTAAATTTTAGAATTTAATTTCCAGAAAATATCCTCGACAACCGAGCCGATGGAATCGGGCGAGGTGAACACGGGCGCGACCTTCGAGAGGTAGTCGCCGACCCGAAACAGGTAAGGGAGACATGTGCCGCCTGTAAGGATATTCGGCCACATGTTTTAAATTATGCATTTAAATTATAAATGCAATTTATATTGATTAGTTTTGAAATTTGTGGTGATTTATCGGTTTCAAATTGTGGTGAAATACTGGTTGAAAAATATAAAATGTATTTTCGTGCAGGAGGCTAGCCAAATCGGCAGTCGTTATACTGCCGAAAAATTATCAAATAATTACTGAAATTTACCGAAAATCACCGAAAATCATAATAAATGATTTGATTTCACGTGAAATGATTTTCAAGTACGAAAATCGAGAAATTAAGTAAATTTCATAAAACATGAATATAACGATATTTGATTTTTAAAATATTCATGTTTTCGAGAATGGTAAAAAGGAAATCACCGAAAATTTACCCTGTAGGTGATATTTCACGTGAAACGAGATGGAAATGAAAAAGAGACTGAAGTGAATATTTTTATAAATATTCTTAAATATTCACTTGATTTCATATAAAACCTTTATGGTTTTAATTATGGAAATAATTAATTATGAAAATTCCATAAAAGTTAAAAAATGAAGAAAAACTATGATTTCGAGACTAGAGGTCTCTACACGTGTTTTTAGAAGAAAACATGGTGATGGGAATTTAAAGTTAGAAAATAAATAATTGATCTTCATAAATTATAAAAATGATTTGTTTGAAATTCCGATAATTATAAAACCATGTTTTCGATTGAATGCACGGAAAAGTGTGCATATGTGTTTTACGGTGGAAAAAGGACAGTTTTGCCCTTCTATATTTTCAGTAATGATTTATAAACTGTTTTCACCGTATGGAAAATATGATTTATACCTTTATGAAATATTTTGAGAAATGTTATTTTAATTTAATTATTTCATAAAGGTGATGATTTATTACATGTGAGCCTTATGGATATTTGTGAAATGTTTTAATTTACTGTATTTAAAATCCATAAAGGCTATGGTACGGTTACACTGTTTTGAGACTTAGGCCCCGAGCTTCATGCATCACATATACTGTTACTGTCACGTGGCTGATTGACCAGCTAGTCATCAGCGTCCCGGATTGTCGCCTAGCAAGCGTACACCGAGGACATTATAGATCATGGCCATAGATCTCATTACTGTTACTGTGTCCCTTAGTGGACGATGATAGCATGATTTACTTGTAGGGTGTTGCCTAGTCTCACTTACTGCTTATCACTTACTGTTTACTGTTTACTGTATTGTTTTACTGTACTGAACCACTGTTCACTATTTTTACTGTTTATTGATGAAAGACCGTACCAAAACATTGTGTTACTGAACTGTACTATTTATTGAAATGGTAGCCATTGATTACTATTTTACTGAACTGAAAGCTACCATTTACTGTTTACCGAACTAAAAGCTACCTTATACTATTTACTGAATTGGTAGTTACTGTTACTGTTACTGATTTAACCGTATCGAATTACTGTTCTACTGAATATGCTGTTTTACTGAGCTGTACGATACGGTTACTGATTTGAAATGAGAAATAAATGTTTATTCTAAAAGAATAATATAAGAATTATTTCTAAGATAGAAATAATCGAAGAAGTAATTATCCAATGATTGGATATTTACAAATCACTGTATTATACTGTTTTTACTGTACCGAAGAGAAGAGAAGTAAACCACTATTTTTACTACTGAACTGTTATGTGTTTTAAAGTATATTGAAGTGAAAAGAAATAAGTGGTTTACTTTGTGGAAAGGCGAAAATTATATCGTTTTGAAAACAACGGAATTGATATTCTCTACAGTTGCTTCTAGGTTCCGGAACAAGTATGGTATTCTAAAATACCTATCTTATTCTATCTGGATCCCTAGCCGACTGTAGTATCCTTCCTACATGTGAGCCTAGAGCCAGTTAGGAAGATTTTAAAGAAAATGAAAAAATTTATTTTCAGCATATAGATAGCTGAATATCAAGTGTAACATATAACTCTCTTACTGAGCCGTGGTTTGCTCACCCCTTAATTTTAACATTTCAGGTTTTGATGGTGGTGAGATCCAATATTTGTGGATTACGGCTGCACATAATGGACAATGTGACAGACCGACTGATTTATATGAGGTACGATCATTTATTTTCTGTATTTAGACATGTATGCAGTACTACTTGCTTATTAAGTAAGATAGGGGATGTATATAATATAAATAATATTTTATGAAATTGTTTAACATAAGAAATAAAGTGAAGTATCACAGACAGCCCAACCGGATAAATTGTGTAAAATAAGAAGAAAAATGTGGTAACGGGTCGTTACATATCACTTGGCATTCAACCATTCGGTATTCAATATCCTTTTTCGATAATTATCGACTATAATAATCATTTATACATTTCATTATCGATATTAGAGCCACATCATCAGTGTGAATCCTCTTAGTATCTATGAGCATCTAAATATCATGTTTCCATATAGCCATCATGTTTCCATATAGCCATCATGATACTGAAATTATGAAATACTAATATCCTCATTTGATATTTATTCCAGAGTCGACATCGAGGATCATAAAACCACAAAATCAATAATCGCTTATCAAATCCATCTATGATTTGATCTATTGATACATGTTCATCATTTTCGATTTGAGGTTCAATTTCATTTACTATCACAAAATCGTATCTAAATCCTCAAATCAATTTTCATGTGGCCTTTATGATTTTTATCCGAACTTATGCAATTGTCGATCTTATTATTCAAGATCTATTCTAAGGTTATAAGCACAATCATCTTTTCACATATTTATCACTCATTTCTTTGAATCCATAATTGATCGGATTGTGTCGTAATTCAATCTCCGTTTCGATCTCTCGAATTTGTCCATATTATCACTTTCGAAATTATTTCAAAATCATTAGACCGGACTTGGTAAATTCTGGAAATCATTACTCCGTTAATAACTTCACAATCCAATCATTCGACCATCGAAATTTCAACTGTGATCTTCTCTTCCAAGCTATATCATATAATTATCATCACTTTTATTCGTGATCCGTCTAATTAATAATTCCACCTCAATCTCAACTTGATACTATTTGTGATATTAAATTTACTTGATTTATCGATTCTATAAGGTTTAAACCATGTAATTCACCACATTATCGTTTTCAACGATCTATCTTCTCATCGATTTCAATATCAAACATTTTCAGTAATACCATAAAATCCTTTCAATATTTATTTTCAATAATTATCTCCAAGATTCCATTTATGTGAGAGACTTAATCTTTTTCCTCAAATATTTTCGTGGAAATTCCGATAGCATAACGGCTTAATTTCCTCTAAACCTCCTGCAAGGAAATATAATTTATAATTGCAGCCGTTGATTCTCACCAATTTTTACCTCTTACTAAGACCCCCACCATCAATTGTGGGTCCTCTTAGCATTTTTAACATCAATTCAATCTATAAATCACATAAAAATTTTCACAATTCCATTTAAATTCATTTCATCTATGCATCATATAAAAATCATAAAATCTCACATATAATATGATGCTACTAATGCTTTATAAAAGTATCTTACCTGACGCTGAAACTTAGCGCCGTGACGAGCTCCAAGCTTCGCTCGTCGAACGCCTATCACGTCTTTGTCACTTCCGCTACAATTTCAACACCAATTGCACTTACATAAATATATATAGATAAACTTATTCAACAAATATCAATCAATTTATTATTATTTTTTTCCTTACCAATCCTTTTCTTTTCTTTCTTTTCTTTCCTTCCTTTTTCTTTCTTTTTCTTCTTTCTTCTCCTTCCCTTTTTCCTTTCTTTCTTTTTCTTCTTCCTTCTTTTCTTTCTCCTTTTATTTTCTTTTCTTCTTTCTTTTTTTCTCCTTTTCTTTTCTGTTCTGTTTTTTTTTTCTGGTCTGAATCGGTTCGGACCGGTTCAGACCGATTCAGTCTCACCCGTCGGTTCAGCCTCTCGCCGGCTAGTTCTCCGCCGGTTCGACCTTCCCACAGTTGGCCGAGGTGGTGCTGAAGCCAAATCTGGTCTCCTTTCCTCTCCACCGGCGGTGACGGCACCGGATTTGGAGGTGGCAGCGGCGGCTTCTTTCCTCTCTGTTTCTTCCTTCCCCCTCCTTTCTCTTCCACCGCCGGTGGTCTACTTCCCTTCGGTTCACCTTCGTCTACATCGGGGTGGTGGTGGCGACGCCCAGATCGGCGGCATCACCGTTTCCACTTTTCTATTTTTCCTCTCGTTCCCGATTTTGCCTTTCTCCTTTCCGTTTTCATTTTCCTTTTCTCCCTCCTTTAGTGCCTTTCACCGTCGCCGGCCCTTCCTTTCTTCCTTCTTGGTCGGCGACGATCCTTCCCCGTCTCCCTCTTTTCTCTTTTTTTTTCTTTTCGGGTCTGCATCTGTTTAACGCAGCAAGCTTCCCCGAGAAGCTTGCTGCAATTTCTTTTCTTTTTTTTAATATATATAGTTATTATTTTATATAATAATAACAACTATAATATATATATATATATAATTATTATACATATAACCATAATTGTATATATATAGATACACTATTTATAATATGTATTTAAATACATATTTTGTATCAATATATATATATATACTTTTTATACTTTTAACACAAAATAATATTTATATTTATCCAAAGTATATTTATATAATATCATTATATAAATATATAAAAATTATTTTTATTTCTTATTAAGTTTTGGATTTCTAAATATCCAAAATTATTTTCTCCATTTTCTTATTTAATTTGGATTTCCATTTATCCGAATTAAATTTCCTCCTTGATTCCTTATTTCCAATTTAATTTTTCCTTTTCATTCCTTATTTAATTTGGATTTCAATTTGTCCAAATTAAATTTTTCTGGATACCTTATTGTTGGCTCTATAGGCTATACCGAGAGGGGGGGTTAATCGGTTTTTCGATAACCTTGAGTTCGTTTTTCGATTCCTCTAAATTCTCTAGCCTATTTGAGTGATTTCTAAGTTCTCTAAGCTAGACAATTATACAATATAAATTCAATACAATAAACACAAATATAATTGCAAATAAGTAAAGAGAGTTGGGAAGAGAAATGTACGCAAGCGATTTATAGAGGTTCGGCTACCTTGCCTACGTCCTCTACCTTGAGACGCTCCCAAGGATTTTCCCTAAATCCACTATCTTGAATTTGTGATTACAATCCCTCTTTTCAAGGCTCAAGAGTAACCTCCCTCTTTTTCTAGGCTCAAGAGAAACCTCTCTCTTTTTCTTAGGCTAAAGAGTAACCTCCCTCTTTTTCAAGGATTGAGAGAAACCTCCCCTTTTACAAGGAATGGTGGGTTACAAATAATGTAATCAAGAGAGGCCTCTAGGTAGGCAAATGATTACAGAAATTAGGCACAATGAAAAGCCTATACAAAGTTTGTGCTAAGCAATACAAGAAATAGATGAATGATAGAAGATGAAGACTCTTTATCTCTTGAATTGATGTTGAGGCTTGAGGAAAATGAATAAAGATGATGAAAGATGTTGCTTGGTTGTTCGTCTTCCTTCCTTTAGCTTCTAAACCTCTATTTATAGTCCCTTGGATGGTTTGTGAACGTTGGGTGGAGCCAAAATCGAATATGACCGTTGTATCTCACAAAACTAACCGTTATAGGCTATTTTCGGGCAAAGGGATCGATCCCTTTCCATAGGGGATCGATCCCTTCATTCTAGATCTGAATCTTCAGGGCTGAGGGACCTTTTCTAGCCGTTGGGAGCCATTCTGCCTTTAGGGGATCGATCCCTTCTCTTAGGGGATCGATCCCTTCTTTCCAGAACTGATTTTTCTGGGCTGAGGGACTTTTTTTTCCACCAAAAAGCTTACTGCCACTAGGGGATCGATCCCTTCCCTTAGGGGATCGATCCCATGCCTCCAGAAAGCCATTTTCCTGCACTTTTGGGTTAGAAATGATGTGACATTTGATCCTAATCCAACCCAAAACATATTGGCACTTTTGTGGGAATTTTTCTTGACTTTCTTTGATGAAAACATGGTCTAAAAAATTCATCAAGTGATTTTCTAAAATATTCAAAATATTTACAAAGAATTAAGACCAATAAGAGTATGCATCATTTAATCATGGTCTTAATGTTTGATATGATCACTTGAAATGTATTGAGAAAATCATGTGTGATAAGGCAAATTTACAATATGGATTAAAGCATTAAGGCTTACTTAAGTTTTTGTCATTTCAAAATATATATGTCAATTTAAAGCTAACAATCTCCCCCTTTTTGATATGACAAAACTTAATGTAAATTTGCTTTGAAAATTCTTTGAAAAAATACTCCCCCTCAAATAAAGCAGGATTTTATAAAGCTCCCCCTTAATATAAGCATGGTTTTGAAAATGAATTTTTAAACTATTTCTCCCCCTTAATATCTCTCCCTATATCTATCTCTCGCTTTCTCTATCTCTCCCCCTTTTTGTCATAGCAAAAAGAAGGAAAAATACTAAAAAAAAAAAATATGCTCCCCCTAAAATCATGGCTATGTGAGAATAAATAAAAATGCTCCATCCAACAAGAAACATGTTAGTACATGGGACTTATAGCACAAATAAATAAGTCAATATTCTCAAAGAGTATGAAATATTCATGCAATGAATATGACTTATGATCCTATACCAATTGTTTATAAATAATTTGGATACCAATTGTTGATAAGTAATTTTGCAAGAAGGTTCCAATTGGTAAGAAGTTAAGCAAGCACCTAAGTATATCAATTGTTCTCTAAGGTCCGACTAAGGTGCATGGTAATACATCATGATTATGAGCTAAAATTAGATAACATATCATATGCACGTGCTCATAAATCACGTTCAAGCAAGAGTGTGCATAGAATCAAGACATATAGCAATTAACTTCAAATTCTAGCACACAAGAGTTTCATGCAAAAATGTCTTATATGAATACTTCTCTATTTGTCATTTCAATCTAAAAAGTATGAGAAGAATTGTCAATTTAAAGCTCAAATCAATTGGCAATTTAGTTTTGGCTTACCAATTATTGAAAATATGGTTTCCAATGATACTAATTGTTATTTCAATCTAAATACCAATTGTTACTAATGGTTGACTTAGGCATTTTGCATGAATCGAATATTTATGTGTAGTGTGTTCATGTCAAGAAAATACTCATTCTAAATATGCAAGAACACAACACATATCATCAAATATGCATATGGATCAATTAAACATTAGTACACAATCATAAAATATTAATCCATATTCATATTCACAAATTCATACCATATGGAAGATTCAAAACATCAAGGAATTCAAGCAACCACATTTTCTTCCATGGTTTCAAGCACACAAATCCTATGCTCATTTTCTAATTCAAGTCCTTGACTAATTATGAGCAAGGAAATATTCAAATAATAAATGCATGGATATCAAGTTTGTTCAAGTTTGCATTTATCTTTGAATGGTGGTGTTGTCATTAAGACCTTAGTTCTTTAAGTACAAGGATGATAAAGTTTCATGCATTTGAACATTGAGGATTCATTTACCATCACAAATTATAGGCCAATGACTATTACCAATTGTTGAATTTACATTTGGAATCAATCCACTAGATGTAAAATTATCATGAAACCTAGTGTGGAATTGATAAGTCAAGCCAATACACATAGTCCTATAAGCATGCTTGACTAAGATGAACAAAAGATATGAAAAACACTCATTATGCACAAGTTCATCAAATTCTCAAATATATCCATAAATTCTTGAAATAAATCTCAAAATTATGTTTAAGCATTCATTGAAAATATATTTCAAGATTATTTCAAGATTCATGAATGTTTTTCAACAAGAAAAATGATTGTGCACTTGTGAGCTCAAGAAAAATGATATTGATTGTTGATAAGTGATACCATTTGTTGGAAATGATATTAATTGATGAAGTTGAGGCATGATATCAATGAAAAATGATTTTTCATATTTTAAAGTTCAATAAAAAGAAGTTAAAACAATGAATTTTAAGTTGAGAGGAAAGAAAGTATTAAGAGAATTAAGAAAACTTCTCAACTTAGGCTTAAAAACCCAGAAATAGACACTTTATGCCTATAGGGATCGATCCCTTTGGTAAGGGGATCGATCCCTTATACCCAGAATTGCAGATTTCTTCATTTTTGCCTTGGGGATCGATCCTGTAAGTTGAGGGATCGATCCCTCATCCTGTTTCTGCAGATTCTGCAGATGTTTTGACAGAAAATTGGACTTGTGAGGTACCAAAACTTCGTTTTTGAGTAATTTAAGTCCAAGTAAGGGTTTAAACATTTGTAAAACATGATTTTGGACTTGTATGAATGAAAAATCTGAATGAAAAACCATTTTACAAAAGATTTTGCAATTTTGGAAGAATTTACACAATAAAATGCATTTTTGGCCTCAAAGGGGGTCATTTTAAGATTTAAGCATATTTTGACCAAACCAATGCATTAGATTACATAAATATGTCAAAACAAACTTGTTCACATAGATTTTAAGCACATATATCATCAAAGCATATATTATGTGAACAACATGCCATAATTTTCAACATGCAAACTCTTCATTAAAGCTCATGACATGGTATTTTGCATGTATGACACATTTATCAGTTTTTGAGCAACTAAATATATTATCTAAGCATATCAAACTTGCTCAAACTACAGAAATCCAAAAATCATTTCAAAATCATAAATCATGCCTTTCATTCAATCATCAAGATTTATCCATCAAACACTCAACAATCATTCTTTTTGCTCAATCACAATGCATCAAGAATCATCAACCAAATGCCTCATTAAATCAAAAATAATCAAATAAAAGTTTTAAGGAGTAAAGAATTAAGCTTACAAAACTCCTTTGCTTGAGTATGCTTTGCCTTGAATTGTTGAGTCCACCTTGAGCTATCCTTTGAAGAATTGATGTGATTTGTCAAAGATGGATCCTCAAGCTTTTCCTTTTTCTCATTGGCATATGCAAACTCCATGAGGATGTGTTGAGCATTTAAACTCCATTGTTCCATTGTATTCCCATGCTCTAACACTCCTACAACAAACATATTCAAGCATGCTTTGGTACCCAAATTTTCTTGGGTCCTTGAAAGTTAGTGCAAATAATTTTTGATCCTTTTGGGATCCATTTCAAGCACAAATCATCATTATTTATTGCATGCTTTGGCACCCACATTTTTCTAACCACTCTTCCTCTAAATGTAGTTTTTCTATTTGTGCATGCTTGTGAGGTGTGACCTATTCTATTGCAAAGTGAGCATGTGAGAGATAAATCATGCATGGTATTTTTGCTCACTAGGAAATTTTTAAGATGAGTTTCTTTTTGTTTTTCATTATAGCCTATCCCATCTTTGTCAAAGAAAGCTCTTTGGGTCTCTAACATGTGATCTAGTTTTTGTTGACCCATATAAAACCTAGAAAATGAGTTATGCAAATTTGTGTTCTTTTTATTTAACTCATTTATTTCTAAGTTGGCCTCTTCTAGTTTCTTTTCAAATCCTATCTTAGCACTTGTCAAGGCTTCATTATCTATTTTCAATTTAGCAATGATTTTCTTATATTTAGAATTCATGCATTGAAATTCATTTGCTAAATCATTAAAAGCATTTTGTAGTTCATCAAATGTATAATCATCATCTTCACTAGAACTACAACTAGCCTCATCATCACTAATAGCCATAAAGCATGTGTAGGCTACCTCATCATCTATGTTTTCATCATCGGAGCTATCACTATCGCTCCATGTAGCCACAAATGCTTTCTTCCTAGGCTTCCTATCCTTTTCCTTCCTAAGTAAGGGGCAATCTAACTTAGTGTGACCCAGTTCATTACATTCATAACACACTAAGTGATCTTTTTCTCTTCTACTTGACTCTCCCCTATGATGTCTCCTATTACTCTCTCCCTCTTTCATTCTCATAAATCTATTAAATCTTTTAGCAAACATTGCCATTTCCTTTTCTTCCTCATTTCCACTCTCATCACTATCATCTTCATGAGTGGAAGACTTAAGTGCTACCCCTACTTTCTTTGAAGGCTCTTCATTTCTTTTCAATTTCATCTCATAAGTAAGTAGGGAGCCCATAAGTTCATCTAGAGACAAGGTATTTGGATCTTTAGACTCTTCTATTGCGGTTACCTTTGCCTCCCATGATTGTGGCAAGCTATTCAAGATTTTCTTCACAATTTCTACATTGGAATAGGTCTTGCCTAATGCCTTAAGTCCATTGATTATGTCATTAAATCTAGTATACATATCACTCATGGACTCATTTTCTTTCATTCTAAAAAGCTCATAATCATGTGTGAGCATTCCTACTTTGGTCTCTCTAACTTGATTTGTCCCTTCATGTGTGATGGCTAGTTTGTCCCATATTTGCTTAGCATTTTCACATAGGGACACTCTATTATATTCATTTGGACCTAATGCACAAAAGAGGGTGTGCATAGCCTTGGCATTCAATTGTGCCAATCTCATATCATTGGTGTCCCACTCATCCTCACTCTTAGGGACATCTTTTCCATCTATTTTCTTTATTGGGATTCTAGGACCATTAACTATTACTCTCCACACTTCATAGTCATTAGATTGTACAAATAACATCATCCTAGTTTTCCAATAAGAGTAGTTCTCCCCATTGAATAGTGGAGGTCTAACTAATGAGTGTCCCTCTTCTCCTAGGGGTGTGCCTACATTCAAGTGAGCCATTTAAGATCGTTTTGCTCGATAGAGATTAATCTAATTCAATCTTGAGCCCGAGCTCTGATACCAATTGTTGGCTCTATAGGCTATACCGAGAGGGGGGTGAATCGGTTTTTCGATAACTTTGAGTTCGTTTTTCGATTTCTTTAAATTCTCTAGCCTATTTGAGTGATTTCTAAGTTCTCTAAGCTAGACAATTATACAATATAAATTCAATACAATAAACACAAATATAATTGCAAATAAGTAAAGAGAGTAGGGAAGAGAAATGTACGCAAGCAATTTATAGAGGTTCGGCTACCTTGCCTACGTCCTCTACCTTGAGACGCTCCCAAGGATTTTCCCTAAATCCACTATCTTGAATTTGTGATTACAATCCCTCTTTTCAAGGCTCAAGAGTAACCTCCCTCTTTTTCTAGGCTCAAGAGAAACCTCTCTCTTTTTCTTAGGCTAAAGAGTAACCTCCCTCTTTTTCAAGGATTGAGAGAAACCTCCCCTTTTACAAGGAATGGTGGGTCACAAATAATGTAATCAAGAGAGGCTTCTAGGTAGGCAAATGATTACAGAAATTAAGCACAATGAAATGCCTATACAAAGTTTGTTCTAAGCAATACAAGAAATAGATGAATGATAGAAGATGAAGACTCTTTATCTCTTGAATTGATGTTGAGGCTTGAGGAAAATGAATAAGATGATGAAAGATGTTGCTTGGTTGTTCCTCTTCCTTCCTTTAGCTTCTAAGCCTCTATTTATAGTCCCTTGGATGGTTTGTGAACGTTGGGTGGAGCCAAAATCGAATATGACCGTTGTATCTCACAAAACTAGCCGTTATAGGCTATTTTCGGGCAAAGGGATCGATCCCTTTCCATAGGGGATCGATCCCTTCATTCCAGATCTGAATCTTCTGGGCTGAGGGACCTTTTCTAGCCGTTGGGAGCCATTCTGCCTTTAGGGGATTGATCCCTTCCCTTAGGGGATCGATCCCTTCTTTCCAGAACTGATTTTTCTGGGCTGAGGGACTTTTTCTTCCACCAAAAAGCTTACTGCCACTAAGGGATCGATCCCTTCCCTTAGGGGATCGATCCCATGCCTCCAGAAAGCCATTTTCCTGCACTTTTGGGTTAGAAATGATGTGACATTTGATCCTAATCCAACCCAAAACATATTGGCACTTTTGTGGGAGTTTTTCTTGACTTTCTTTGATGAAAACATGGTCTAAAAAATTCATCAAGTGATTTTCTAAAATATTCAAAATATTTACAAAGAATTAAGACCAATAAGAGTATGCATCATTTAATCATGGTCTTAATATTTGATATGATCACTTGAAATGTATTGAGAAAATCATGTGTGATAAGGCAAATTTACAATATGGATTAAAGCATTAAGGCTTACTTAAGTTTTTGTCATTTCAAAATATATATGTCAATTTAAAGCTAACACTTATATTTATTTAGAAAATTCTCGGTCTTCACACATATCTTTTAATCTGCTAGAAGTAATGCCGAGGAATCCTATATATATGCACATTATAAAAATGTATGTTTTCTCAACCATATATGTCGTAATAATTTCGTCCGAAGACTCAACCGCTCGACAATTTTGAAAACATTAAAAATAAGGAGTCGCCACCAATCTTTTTTATTAGGTGTGATTGGTCACCTAAAAAAATTTTATCTTTTTAAGAAAATCTTAGAATTAATTAAGTTTTATCAAAAAGATAATTTTGGCCACGAAAACGAGATTTGGGTTCAGGGGTTCAGTTATGTGTAAAGAAGGATTAGCACCCTCACAACGCCCATTAGAAAATGGTACCATCCTAACCATGTGGTATCCTTTAATTTTAATAAAATAGTCTTGGTTTAATCCCTTTCTCCTTCTTCTTGTTTTTTTATACAATTTAATTTGCTTATTACAAAGAAATTTATGTGTTCGATTAAAAGTTACTATTATATGTGTTTTTTTTTAAAAAGGGTTTCATTTTGAAAATAAACATGAACTCATTCTATTGAAAAACTAAATCAAATATTCCAGTACTTTTGGTAATATTCGAAATAATTTCCTCACCTAGAGATTTCTTAAGAATCGCTACTTGCGACTTCTATAGAATCTCATCCTCGGTAGGGCTTACATTATTTTTATAATTGATATAAAATTATCATTATATTTTTTTTAAAAAAAAGAAAAGTTCATTTTGAAAATTAGCATAAAAACCCCTTTTATTGAAAAATTAAATCAAATATTCCAATACTTAAAAAATATTCAAGTAAGAATTATTTTTAATCCATCCATCAATTCATACAATAAATTTTGCAAGAAAAATTCTTTATTGGTGGTGCCATGTGAAGCATGGTTTTTTTTTCTATTTTATTTTTTGCCAAAACACTTTATTTTGACTGATTTTCTCTTGATTGAATCTATACTCGTTGATAGTGCCATGTCTTATGTGACTTTTTCTTGTTTTTGGTTGATTTTTTCTTATTTCTAGTATTTTCTTTTCCTTTTTTTTTCTTGTACAATTTATATTCATCGAGATTCCCTTGATTGGATTTGTATAATATAAATTTTGGAGGATTTCTTCCATCCAAAGAGTGTCCATATTGCACTCTACTTTCTTGCCTTTTTTTTCTTTGGTAGAGTTTAAAACGTCATGTATTTTGTAATTTGATTTAAAATAAAACAAAAAATGGATTGAAAGAAAGAAAAAGTCAAAAAAAAAAAGGAAAGAGATAGGGTAGAGAAAAAAAGGAGAAGAGACAAAAAAGAGTTGAAAAAAATAGAAAGAAAATCAAATTGGATCCATTGTTGGTTGTAGTGGAAAATTGAAGCATAAAACAAGAAATGAAAAAAAAAAGACAAGGAAATGAAATAAGAGATGGAAGAAATTAAAAAAAAAATTAAGTTTTGGACGGATATTCAGATTCAAAGTATTAAAAGCCATTTATTTTTAAATCAATGTTAGCAAATACATTTTTTTAGTAAAGAGTTAAAGTAAAAAAGAAAAACACCTTTACCATAGATAAAAAAAGAAAAATAACTTAACATCTAATATAATATTATATTTCAGAAAACATGCACATATATAAAGAATTCTTATGTGAACCTAACATATACATGCTCTTCGAATGACACATAAGGTTGAATTAGATAGGTAATTGCTATCAGCACACATCTTTTTTAACTGACCATATTCTCTTAATCTCCTTAATTTCCTCCTTAATCTTCTCAACATGGATTTAATGTATCTCTTCTACAATCAACTCATCTCTAACCCTAATTTTATTCTCTCTTTCCTTCTTTTATGGATATCTTTTTCTTTCTTTTCCTCTGAACATGTTTTCTTTTGTTTTACTTTTTCAATTTTTTTTTTCTATGGATGCCATGTACCAATCACATTGCAGTATCGAATCATGATACGTATCAAAATGTGAAGAAACAAAAAAAGGAAATTTCGAAATTAATTGGAATCTCGCTCTTTCTCATGTGCTTGCTACCATCTGCTATGCATCTTAGGTTCTCTCTCATTTCATTTTCCCAATTTTGATCTGATTTTTATAATTTTCTTTTATTTTATTTTGGAAAGGAATCTTATTTTTGTTTTTTGAATGAAAATAACTAAGAGAAAAAGATTAAAATTTTCTTTTTTTAAATTGGGATTTTTGTGCGTGGACCATTAAGCTTCCTTTGATTGGTGATAGTGCTAAGTTCTTCATTTTTTTTGGTAAAATAATAATTTTTATTCTTAATCTCCTCAACATGATTTAACGTATCTCTTCTACAATCGACTCATCTCTAACCCTAATTTTATTCTCTCTTTCATTCTTTTCTGAATATCTTTTCCTTTCTTTTCCTCTGAGCATTTTTCTTTTGTTTTACCTTTTTCAAATTTTATTTTTCTATGGATGCCATGCACCAATCACATTGTAGTATTGAACCACAACACGTATCAAAATGTGAAGAAACAAAAAAAGGAAATTTCGAAATTAATTGGAATCTCTCTCTTTCTCACATGCTTGCTACATCTACTCTGTGTCTTAGGTTCTCTCTCATTTCATTTTCCCAATTTTGATCTGATTTTTATAATTTTCTTTTATTTTATTTTGGAAAGGAATCGTATTTTTCTTTTTAACTGCAAATAACTAAGAGAAAAAGATTAAAATTTTCTTTTTTAAATTGGGATTTTTTGTGCACGGATCATTCAGGTTGTTTTGATTGGTGATAGTGGTAAGTTCTTCATTTTTTTGGTAAAATAATAATTTTTATTCTTAATCTCCTCAACGTGGATTTAACGTATCTCTTCTACAATCGACTCATCTCAAATCCTAATTTTACTTTCTCTTTCCTTCTTTTCTGAATATCTTTTCCTTTCTTTTACTCTGAATATGTCATGACCCGAAGGCCGTATCTTACACTTGATACTCATACTTTTACTTCTTACAAATTTATGGACTAAATTTTTCCTTTTCATTTTACGGTTTGTATTTGGTGTCAGTGTAGTCACTAAACTAATTTCACTGATCCTTTCTTTATACTTTAGCCTTGAGAACTTAAACTTTAATTTGTGAACGTATTTACTCAACTATCTAGGTGAACTATAGTCATTTCATTTAAATATTAAACTAGCAAGGAAATGGTTCTAAGTTACATCCCGACTCATTAAACAAAATATGTACTATGCATCAATTAAAGTCTTACATAAAAACAAGCGTTTTATAAAGAGCGTATACCTCAAAAGGCTAGTACCAAGCCTAGATATTGTATCCGAAGGCCCACTCAAAAGCCCTCATGGCAAAGTTTAACTCAAATAGTCTGAAAAGAGATGAAATTAAGGGAGTGAGCAAATCCACGGCTCCGTAAGATACTAATATAAATGCAGGAGTAGAGTTATACTGCCTTAACTGCAATGTATAAAACCTGTAAGTTTACAATTACAATTCACCATTTCAATCGATAACATCTCATATTTATAACAAGATCATGTCCTAAGGACCTTAAGTGAGCAGAATTTAGAAGTATCGATGTAAGGGAATTTGAAGCACCTCATTATCTCAATTCCTGTTATTTGTCTATCACTCAGACCTCTAAATAAATTCAACTTAATCACTTTCAATCTTCTTGTCCTTATACTACAATGCATCGTACAACAATGCATAGTGTATAATTTGAATATCATGTACTATTAATCCATACTCACATCAATCTCATAATATATCATATCTCAAGTGAACACCATGTTCAGATGCAATATATCATATTAGGTTACTTTACATTTAACAATTATACTCTTGTATCATATCAAATCATATTGCATCATATTGCTTTTCATATGGAAAATCATGATTTCTGGTAGTGTAAAGTCATAATACTCTTCATATAAATCTTATGTTCACGTACAGTGTAATATCATGACATCATGTAAAAAGAATGTCGTTATGTCATAAAGCAGCATGCAAAACTTATGCAAGCTTTACTTTATGAAATGACTTTCATTTCAAATCATATCACATATACTTTTAGAGCATGTTCAAAACATGTAAATTCTCAATTCATTTCATATTTACTTTTAAGATATGGTTAGAACATGTACAATTTGCAAATCATATCACTTGCACTTTTAAGACATGTTTTAAAATGAAAAACATGTAATATATCAAAACATTTCATATTCACTTTTAGAGCATGTCTAAAACATGTACAGTCTCAAAAACATTTCTCATATACTATAAAGTCATATCAAGTCTAGAGTTCATATCAAATAAAACTATACTCTAGACCACATGTCATATCATGTTCGTGACTAGGCTGAATCCCTAATATTCTATCAATAAAGACTTAGTTCACTGTAGCTAGCTATGAGAAATCATATCATCGTCCCCTGGAAACCAACTAGGGCGCTATCTATGGTCATAGACCTCATCTCTCTCAACCCCACTGATCAGGTGTGACTGAGCCCTGTCTACGACTATTATCGGACAAGCATCTCTGCCTAATGAGTAATCTCTAATTAGACAGTTTCTACTATGCTTTATTGAATTTAACTATTTTAGGGTGCCTATAATCTCATAAAACAATTAAACATTTCACTTTCTTATGAAAATAGTGTAAAGTATGCAACACATTTCATTAAGA
This sequence comes from Heritiera fomes, assembly GCA_032173925.1. Taxonomy (NCBI): domain Eukaryota; kingdom Viridiplantae; phylum Streptophyta; class Magnoliopsida; order Malvales; family Malvaceae; genus Heritiera; species Heritiera fomes. The sequence continues at coordinate 25,467,369 of JAPDPM010000001.1, forward strand.
TCATTTACATATGTAAATACATACACTTACACTATATATTCAGTCCTTTCAATATGATTCAAACATTTATTCATATAAGTATCGCATGAATAAATCCTTTCAAAATCTCAAGTTATAAACAAAGCATGCTTAAAAGCAATGTAATTTAAAACCCGAGTTAAAGACAATTTGCTATCATGCTCATGAAATACATCAATATAGTATCATTTGGTATAGCACTAACTATAATCCCAATTCCTCATTTCCATCCTTTTGATTTCAATCGGATCATACCTAATAGGTAAATTCGATATTCTCTGTGGTTCCTTAATATTCAATATCATTTCTCAATAATTATCAACTATAACAATCACTTGTACATTTTATCATCAATACTAGGACCCCCCACTGTCAGTATGAGTCCTTTTAGTATCTATGAATATTTAAATATCACATTTTTATATAGCCATCAAGATATTGAAATTATGCAATTACCGATATCATCATTCAAGACGTATTCTAGAGTCAACATCGAGGATATAAAATCACAAGATCAATAGTCACCTATCCAATCCATCTATGGTTTAACATATTGACACTTGATCATAATTCTGACTTGATGTCCAATTTCATTCACTATCACAAAATCAATCACAGTTTTCAAATCAATTTCTTTTTATATGGCTTGTATGATATAAAACTATGATAGAATTCTCTATAAATGTATTATCGAATCAATTTTAGGTTAGCAGTTTACCCACTTAAGAGATTTGGCCAATTTCGACTATCAAACAATGTTCCAAGACATTTCATGTCAGAATACTGAATTTATACAATTGTCGATCTTATTATTCAAGACCTATTTCAAAGTTATAACCGAAATCATATAATCATCTGTTTGACACTCATTTATTTGAATCTATCAATGATTCGATTATATCGGAATTCAACCTCAATTTCAATAAGATTATGTATGCATAAGTCATACATTTGTTATAACTCGATATCACAACTATCCATCGTATATCACAATATTGATACTAAGACCCCTACCACAAGTGTAGGTCCGTTTATTATCTCAGTATATTCGACAATATAACGTAATATAATAAAACTATCTCAACATCAACCTCTTGCAATGTCTGTGTTATCACGTTCGAAACTACTCCAAAATCAAGAAATCGAAATTGATTAATTCTAAAATCATCACTCTGTCAATAATTCCACAATTCAATCGTTCAACCCTCTAAATTACAACCTCGATATTCTCTTCCAGGCTATGGTATGGTGAGAATGGACTGTCGTGAGAGGTAAGACCAGCAAGGAGTGGCGAGATTAGGTTGAAATGAGGGTTTTCTTAAGAGTGAACAGTGCTTACATGAGAAGAAGCAAAAATCTGCTGGAGAAAATGGTAGGGGAGAAGAAAGCTTTCAAAAGAAACAAGAAGTGATGGTCCTCTGTGGGATGAGACGGGTTAGTGGGATTCTTTTCCCATTAACCCATAAAAATATATATTATATATATTTTTAATCTTTTTATTATTTTATTACAATTTTACTACTCATATTTTTATTTTATTTTAATATATGTTATTTGTTTAAAGAGTATACATACATGTATATAAGTACTTCATTAATTATATCAATGTATGTATTTTATATATGTACACATATTTATCCAATATATATATATATATATATATATATATACATATCTATTTGTTAGCATATGCATGTGTCTATTCTTATGGTACAATATATAATATATATTCATGTTTATACATATGAATATATATTTATTCATTTATTATATATATATTTTTTTGTGCGCATGTGTGTTACGTATACGATATTGGTGTACTATTTACATTCTATTTGGAGGCTTCGTTCCTATAAATGTGAACCAATCTTATACTTGAATTTTTTTTTCTAAAAGTACATTATCTCTTTATGTTTACTAGGTTACACAAGAGGTATACATTTAGCTAAAATTATGGTTCTCACAATTATGCTTAAGTATTTAAAATATAATGTATTGAAATTAAATTAATAAAAGTTTAATAATAAGCTAAGATCTCATTCTCATGATCCATTGACCATTTACATATACATTACACATATGTGTGTATATACACACGTATATATATGATACTTTAATATTTGTATACCAATATATGTATATGTATATGATTGAAATTGTATTTAAAATTGTAATTATCAATTTTAATAAAATTTTGCTGACTTAAAAAAAATTAATGAATATTAATAAATTAGTTAATTATACTTAAGATAATAAATTTTAAATTTTACACATAATGTGTGACGTCCCCGTCACTTCATCTTATCACTTAACTTTTTCCTTCTTTATTTAGATTGTAGTTCATCCAGTGTCATTCTTCCTTTATTCTTAAGCTAATTATCTGATAGCTCATAAAATTTTATTCAATTTCAATAAAACAGACTAATGATACATGTATATATGTACCATCCATTTCCACAGGATCTCATACATCATCTTAACTTAAATCCCCGACATCTTATATACATTAATGTTAGTTGTACTGTACCATAACTGAATTACAATTTACTTTATATAATTACATAAGTATACCTTCTATACTACTTGGGAAGCGTCTTTCAAAGGTAAACTTTCAAGATCCACTCGTAGGCTCTTCTATCGAGAGCGAGGGATTACTTCAGATAGTCTGTATAAAAATGTTCGTAAAAGGGTGAGTTTACGCTCAGTAAGAAAAATATGTAAAAGAGCGTACTATGCCTCTATATGCATTTTTCCTACTTGGCTCTATAATGTCATGTAAAGCATTATAAAGCATGCATCATAAACCTCTTTCATGCATTGTTTGCAACCATGCATATTTCTTTCAGATGGTGTAGGCAAACATACTTTCTTAAAAACATCATGCTTCAAATCATACTTTGTATGCTTCTTTTATAATATAGCATACATATAAACATGCACCATACTTCTTCTTCTTATACTTTCTTTAAAACATCATGCTTTATAACATACTTCAAAACATGATACTTCATAAACTTGCTTCTTTACTTTAAAACATACTTTACATGCTTTTATAACATAGCATGTTTCGTATACTTCTTCAAAACATATTTCAAATACTTCTTTGAAATATCATTTACATACATACATGCTTTTCTTAAAACATCTTATACTTTCTTTAAAACATACTTCATATACTTCTTTTAAAACTTCTTGTACAAGTAAACCAAGTACTTTCGATTTCTTTATTCTTAGAAATCGCATATACATATAGTTTTCGATAACATGAAAACTATTCATACTTTTGTGGAGTTATGCACTGCATCATCATCATCATCATAATCATGTGGCGTACCCCGTAGGGCCAGGAATTCTCCTTTAGCCAAACATGAAACATAAACAGATTGGCCAACTGCGGGTGGCTACAGTTAACACTAGTCAGGTGTCCCCTGTAGCAACTGAGGCCTGACTTATGGTCCTCAGCCCTTAACATACATCATTTCAGGACTTGATCAGAGCCCCTACTAGAAACATGAAAGTGCATAATCTCAAAACATATGCCATATAGCTTCTAGCCATGACATTTCATACTTTCTGAAAATAGGTTAGAAAGCCTCTTTTCAAAACAGGGCAGTCGACTGGCCTCATAGGGCAGTCGACTGCTGCTTCATACTTTCATTTATCGAAATTATTTTCATTTAAAATTCCGATATTTTCATCTTTGAAAATACATGGGGGCAGTCGACTGGTCCATATAGCGGTCGACTGGTTTTCAAACAGAATGCTTCTTAAGAAATAGCAGTCGACTGGTCCATATAGCAGTCGACTGTTTTTAAAACAGAATGCTTCTTCAAATTTAGCAGTCGACTGGTCCATATAGCAGTCGACTGGTTTTCAAACAGAATGCATTTTAGAAAATAGCAGTCGACTGGCCCATATAACAGTCGACTGGTTTGAAACAGAATGCTTACTGGGTAAATAGCAGTCGACTGGCTTACATAGCAGTCGACTGGTTTGCATCGGTTTTCGAAAACGACGTTTTGGTTGTCTCTAGGCAGTCGACTTCCCTCTAAGGCAGTCGGCTGCCCCTAGCCTAATTGGTACTAGGAGACAAGTCCGAAAATGCACTTTTCCTGCATAGAAACAGCTGGTATTTCTCTCCAAATCACATGCACATATCATAAAACATGCGGACATAGCCGCCTTACGTCCGTTACATAAATTTCTTACCTCGATTACTTCGAGAACATGAAATCACTTGGTTCACCAACCCTAATCCTTTTCTTCTTCAAATCTGAAATCATCATATCAAAGCAAACCTTTAAGAATTTGCCATAAACATGTTATACTAATTCAGTACAACACCATACCATGAACATACTTGAACAAATCATCTTCTTCTCTTACCTTTTGCTAGTGACCAAAATCTCAAACTTTGAGATCTCTTCCAATACTTGGAATCAATCCACCAAACTTCAGATATAGCCTCGTCTAGTGACTAGGATCGTTTTTCGTTCAACTAGCTAAAGAGATCGATGTAGGAATAAGGTAGCTTGTCAAGGTAGCTATGGAGGAAGACTTGGAATTTCTGGAATGAACGAGAGGCAACGAGAGAGAGGGCTGGGATGGTTTGTTGCCGTAGGGTGATGATGATGAGGATGGTGAGTCATGCAATCTTCATTAATTGCTTCTTATCCCCTTAGTTAATCTCAGCCTTTGACCCTTCCCTTGACTCTTGACCATTTGACCCATTAAATCCCTCTTCTTCCATTCTTCCATTCATGCATAAGCCACATATGTTTAATTAACCAAATCAAAAATCTGATTTTGTTTCTTGTCTCATACTCTTAATATTTTTCTGATATCAACATTAAATCATTTGTCTTATTGACTATCACTTCCTTATTTCTTCCATACATCATGCATACATCACTCATACATTAAACTTCATATTCATTTAATTATGAAAATCTGATATTAATTCTTTGCTCATACCTCCATTATTCTTATAACATCAATTTAATTTCTTTGACTATTTAATCTTTCATCTCATTACTTCTTCCATGTTCCATACATCCTTCATACTTCATAATTCTCATATCTACTTATTTTCATTTAAGCTAACATACTTTATAATTATGGAGGAATTTCCTGAAATTGGGGATTTCACATAATGCACAGAATTAAAGTAATAAAAATTTATAACAAGTTAATAAATAATTCTTACGCACTAACAATTTACATACATACATATATATTTATATATATGATAGTTTAGTATAATGTCTATGTGTGTGTGTGTGTATTGAGACAAATTTGTCTAGCTTAACCATAAAACTGCTCATTTGTACAAGAAACATGTATATACTTGTATGTGTATGTGTAACTCTTTATAATAAATTGAAAAAAACTTTTTGATTTAACCAAAAAAAGAGAGAGATAGAGAGAGAGATTTAAAGTCAATATCTATTTAATCTTTTAATATTATGATTATTGATCAAGTTAATCTATATTACATAAATACATTATAATAAATTAAATGTTTGAAATTGGAAACACAATATTTGTCACGACCCGAAGACTGCGACTTTCACTTGATTCTTATACTTTTCTTAGTCTACAAATTTATGGACTAAATTTTTCTTTTTCATTTTAAGGTTTGTCTTCGGTGTCAGTGTAGTTACTATACTATCTAGGTGACCTATAGTCATTTCATTTAAATATTAAACTAACACGGAAACGGTTCTTAGTTACATCTCGACTTGTTAAACAGAATATGTACTGTGCATCAATTTAAGTCTTACATGTAAACAAGTATTTTATAAGGAACATATACCTCAGAAGACTAGTACCAAGTCCATACACCATCTCCGATGCCCACTTAGCAGCTCACATGGCAGATGTTAACTTCAATAGTCTGAAAGAGATGAAATTTAGTGGGGTGAGCAAAACCACGGCTCAGTAAGATACTAATATAAATACAATAGTAGGATTACACTGTCTTAAACTGCAATGCTTAAAACTTGCAAGTTTGCAATTACAATTAATCCTTTCTCATCGATAACATATCATTATCTCATTTCTTGTCATCTGTCTATCACTTATACTTTTAAATAAATAATCATAATCACTTTTTCAGTCTTCTCGTCCTTACACTATAGTGCATCGCACGGCAATCTGTCATATCCAAATTGAATGTCATATACTATTAGTCTATATTTCCTCTATCTCGGAGTACATCATGTCTAATTGAAGCATCATATCAATTCACTTTATGTTTCATAATCGTACTTCTGTAATCTATCATCTCATATCACTTTCCATATAGAGAAATCATGATCACAATAGTGTAAGTTCACAATTCTCTTCATATCAATCTTATGTTCATGTATCATATCATGTCATCGTCTAGATGAAATATCATTAATGTCGAGTCATGACATTCCTCATGAAACTCTCATGTACGAAGCATATTATCATGTCAGGGTTTAATATGCAATTTATGTAACTTTACTGTATAAACCGCTATCATTTCTAATCGTATCATATGTACTTTAGAACATGCTCCACGTATAAATTTTCAATTCATTCAAGTCTACCTTTACGGCATGATAAAAAACATGTTCAATTTCGATTCATGTATTCGTTTTTAGAGCATGTCTAAAACATGTGCGGTTTTAAAACATTTTTCATATATTATAAGTCATATCAGGTCTAGATTTCATATCAAATCAATCTATACTCTAGACTGCATATCATTTTAAATTTGACACAAAATCGTATATAAATCATATAAGTGTCGAAATCATTTATCATATACTTTTAAAACATATACTGTAAATCATATCAGGTCTAGAGTTCATATCAAATCAAACTATACTCTAAACCGCATATCATGCCATGTTCGACACAAAATCACATATAAATCATATAAGTGTCGAAATCATATCTCATGGACTTTTAAAACATGTTTAAAACATGTACTGTTTCAAAACATATTTCATTTCAAACTTGTTTCATGTATAGTATAAATCATGTCAAATCCAGAGTTCATATCAATAAAATCATACTCTAGACTTCATATCATATCGGTTAGAGATTAGGCTAGATCCCTATCATCTCTATCAATAAAGACTTAAATCACTGTAGCTAGCAGTGAAATCATATCATCGTCCCCTGGAAACCAACTAGGGCGCTATCTATGGCTATAGACCTCATCTCTCTCAGCCCCATTGATCAGGCGTGACTGAGACCTGTCCACGACTATTGTCAGACAAGCATCTCTCTGCCTAATGAGCAAAGCTCCAATTAGGCGGTTTCCACTATGCTTTATTGAGTTTAATTCTTTTAGGGTGCCTACAGTCTCATAAAACATTTAAATCTTTATCTTTTCTTGTCAAAGATCATGTAAAGCATATGGTATCATCCTTTAAGAAGTTTATATATAAAATATATGTATCTACCATATACTTTCATTTCAAAACTAATCAATACTTTATAGTATTCATATAAACATTATTAAAATGTTTTCAAGTTATAATAAAGCATGCTTAAATGCGATGCAATTTAAATCATGAGTTCAAACAGTGAACTATCATTTTTCATAAAATATGTCATTTAATTGTAGCGTTACTATAATCTAAATTCCTCATTTCCATCCTTCTGATTTTGATCAGAAATCATATTTGATATTCACTGTGGTTCCTCGATATGCAATATTCCTTCTCAATAATTATCGACTATATAATCCTTTGTACATTTCATCATCGATACTAGGACTACCACCATCAGTATGAGTCCTATTAGTGTCTATGAATATCTAGATATCATATTTCTCTATAGTCATCAAGATACCGGAGTTATGCAAATTTTCGATATCATCATTTAAGATCTATTCCAGAGTCGACATCGAGGATAATAAACCACAAGATCAATAGTCACCAATCCAATCCATCTATGATTTAATCTATTGACATCCGTTCATAATCCCTACTTGAGGTTCAATTTCATTCACTCTCACAAAACCAAATCACAGTCCTCAAATCAATTTTCATATGTCTTGCATAATTTAATATTGACTTATGCAAATTGTCTATCTTATCATTTAAGGCCTATTCCAAAGTCATAACCGAAACCATATATTCACATATTTATCACTCATTTATTTAAATCTATAAGTGATCGAATTTTGTAGTAATTCAATCTCAATTTCAATGAGATTATGTATGCACGAGCCATACTTCCATTATAATTCGACATCATCACTATCTGTTGTATACCACAGTATTGATATTAAGACCCCTACCACAATTGTAGGTCCGCTTATTATCTCACACATATTCGATAATGCGATGTAATATAATATAACCATCTCAACATTGACCTCTTGCAATGTCCGTATTATCACATTTGAAACTACTCCAAAAATCAAGAAATCGAGATCAATTTGTTTCTAAAATCATCACTCTGTCGATAATTCCACAATTCAATTATTAAATCATCTAAATTACAACTTCGATATTCTCTTCCGAGCTATATCATATAGTTATCACTAATTTTATCAATAATTCGACTAATCAATATTCAACCTCAATTTCTGCTCAATAGTCAACTTGTAATGTTAAAATAACTCGAATTATCGACTCTATAAAATTCACAACAAGATTCCTCACGTGTAATAACCCTTAATTTCGATATCTATCGTAAGTATACTAGAGTAAATTTTGACTGACTTGAGGTTATTTTGGAATTTGGACAGATTATGGAAGTTGAGAATGTCCGGGCCATCTTGGTCAAGAAGCGATGGATATGTAAATGTGAATATGTCGGTACTAAGATATGAAGTAGGAAATAAATTAAATTGATTAAGATATACTATGAGAGAATTAAATATATATATATATATGTATAAATATACATGTGTATATAAGTTATGGAAATTAGAATTATTAAGACAATAGAAAAAAAATTATAGAGACATTATTAATTGCTTGAAACAACGGTTATTCATCTATTAATCCATTTATGTTAAATTGGGTCATTAGAAACTGATGAAATGAGGATTGGAAATACAAGAAAAAGGCTGGAAACAAGAGCAAGGGCTGCCAAATAAATCAAGGGCTAGAAACAAGAGTCAAAGGTTGACAAATAAATCAAGGGTTGGAGATCTAAGACTAAAGGGCTGGAAAACCTAAGTTAAAGGCTGGAGAAAAAATGAGCCACGTTTGCTTCTATTTAAGCCACCCCAAACCGAGACAAAGAAGAGCCAAACCCCTCTTGGAAGTGTCGACAACCCTAGCTGGAAAACCCCTCTTCCTCCTCCCCCATTTCCGGCCATAGATTGAAGTTCTCTTCAACCCTCATCCATTTCGCCTCAACACTCAAGCTGATGATGGATTTCCATGGAGAAGGGGCTGCAACGAGATGAAGGAAGACAATGTAGGTTGGAGTATAGGCTGACCAAAGAATCGTGAGCCATGGAAGCAATAGGGGTCTTGGTTCAACAAGATTTGGGCATTGGAAGTGAAGGAGAAGAAGTGAGAAGAGCTGCTCATTGGTGATTGAAGAAGTGAGGAGTTGAAACCTAAACTACAGCAGATTTAGATTGGGATTTCAGGGCAAATAAGAAAGGTAGTAAATTGAGGTGAGTTGATGTGTTTATGCTGGAATTAATCTATGGAAATAGAATGCAAATGTTTATTGGATTGGCATTGATGTGTATAGGTATGACAGCAAACAAGCTGTGAGGAATGGTCTGAAATGGCTCCAACAGATTCTATTTGTGCATCAAATTAAAGGGGGTAAGGTTCTAACCCTATAATGATTGATTATTATGCATGAAAATGATGTTGTGATGAGCTAAATTTAAATGGCTATGGTAAGATAAAGATAAACTGAAATTCTGACTTGGTGTGAATCTGAAAATTTACTGTTCTGTCTGGCTGGAAAATTTAAAAGAGCAGTTTAATAGTTCTGTATGGAGAAAAAATCTGGAAAAATTATGAATTATGGCCCTTTAAGTTACAAGAAAGTCAGTTTTGGAATTTCTTGAATTGGACTTCTGTAGCTTGAGTTATGCACAAATGAGTGCAGGGTGTTCTGTCCAGAAACGTGAATCACAGTCCTGACTTTGGAAAATCATAGCAAATGGCCTAAATTGAATTAGGGTGCAAGTCTTACATGTCTAGAAAGGATAATTAAGTTAGGAACATGATGGTTCTGGGTTTGCATCATTTGGATACTCCTATAACCAGATATGAGACAGTTTGTGCATATTGGTCAGTGTTTACTGTGTCAGGAGACTACTGTACATACTGAAACTTTGGAAAATTTCTGGTATTGATATAGGAGGAGTTAAATTATGAATCTTACATTCCTAAATAGGGAAATGAGTTAACTTTCATCTAGCTTTGGAATTTCCAGATTTGGAACTTTATGGCTTAAGATATGTATGAATGCATGCAGGATACTCACTGCTGGGGACAGATTTTTAATGTAAACTTCAAATGTTCATAGAAAATTACCCAGATCAAATATGATTGCAAACTTTACATGTTCAGAAAGATAAATGAGTCATGATTGACCTGGTATTGAGTTTGTACAGATCTCATATCCCTATAGTTGGCAGTAAGCATTTTACTGTACACAGGTCAGGAAATTTCCTGCCTACTGTGCCAGATTTGGACCAAGGTCTAAAAATTGATGGGAAATGGCACAAAATGAATTAGGAAATGAGTTTTATATGTCTAAATAGGGATTTGAGTTAGAAGTAATATAAAAATTACGGATTGATAATTAAGTTCTGGAAATTGTACCTAAGTCTAGCACAATGCCATAAGGTCCAAAACCTTAAAGAACAGAAATGGACCAAATGAGTCGTAAGTAGTTCAAACGAACAAAAAGGCAATAAACGGTGCTAGTAACGTTTGAATAACTCTAGAAACACAGCCAAGTATTGTTCTTGTTGAATTATACAATGCTTAATGTTAGCTTATGATTGGAAATACTAAGATCGATGGATGTATAGAGATTGATTCAATCTACCATTTGTTATGTATAGGGTTGTCCTAAGGACTGAGATAGACCCGAAATCAATCAATACTCCAAGACTTGTTGGGCGAGGGAGAACTGATTCAGAAGCTAAGGAAGTACAGTAAGTAACCCTAAGCGACTACTTGCATCCAATTTGCTTAATGCTATAAACTCTTGGAATTTGGCAATTGAAACCAAATGAATGCTGCATATGAGATGTCTTCCCTTGACTGTTGAGTTTGCTTTACTAGAACTGGTTTGTAAACAGGTGATGGGCTCGCAAGAAATGTACTGTTTGCGCGTATTTATATACATAAGAAATATTTTAAAAGTTTTAAAGGTTCAAATTAAATTCTGATTTAATATGATTTTATACCTTGTGTTGTAACCTTATTAATGCTTTTAAATGCCTTGTGAGCCTTGTTTGTTGAATTACTTCCTTATAAACTCCAAAGATTGCTATGAGATCAGGGAAGAATGAAATTGTTTTAAGACTACCGGATATCTGTTTTAGACCCAAGGTATTGAGACCTCAGGGCACTGTACCTTGAGAACTTTGTAAACACATTTGATTGACTTAGAGCACTGTTTCTCGAGCATTAGCCTTAGAGACGTTTTATCTTGTCCCGTATATTACGTTTGGACAGGTCCCGGTTTCATATGCGCAATGAGCCGGGGTTTGATTGGTCTATGCATAGGCAGCGCCCTTTATGGGAGTTTGGCTACGGTTAGCTACCGTGGGTTTGTTCGCTCTAAGTAGCATCGTTTGATACTCTGTGAACTCTCTTGGTACTATGATTTGTTTTATGGATTTCACTGCATACTTTAAGTATGGTTTGATATTAAGACTTCTAGTCTAATGATGGAACTCCATATTTGACTATGATTTGCTATTGAGTTTCGATACTGTGTTTTAAGTTTGATGCAGCATAATTGATTTGATATAATTGAAAGTGATTTGAATGAGCTTTCATAATTGAGGGATGCTTGGTATTATTTAGTTGCTTATTGTTGTTACTTACTGAGTTGCGACTCACTCCCCTCTTCTTTTCCCTCCCTTTTAGATTGAGGATTACTGTCACACTATCTTCGTTGAGGAGTTCCTTCGGAGTGCATCCTCATGTATATTGTAAGGTATCTGGCACCCAGCAAGTTATATAGACACAGTTGGTTAATGGCACAGTGTGTTTTGGTTTCAGTTGGTTGTATATACATATTGTACATCGAGTCTGTGATGTAGGCTAGGTTTTACGATTATTGAATTGATACTGGATTTATGCTTGTTTGAGATAAAAGTGATATGGTAATAAATGATTACAAATACATGTGTTTAAGCAAGACAGGAGTGCACGATATGAAATTTCTTGATGCACTGAAGGTAATGACAAGAATCGGTTTACTTATGATATTAAAGTTGGAGAATAGCTAAACATGATAACCTGATAATTTAAATTTGGATGGATAATAATTATGCTAGATGATTATGCTTCAACTATTAAAGGATAGAAATGGGACCTTAGTGATCAAGGATCACTTAAAACCGAATTGTGACCTATGCAGTTACCTACAAACGATGAAATAAGAAAAAGAAAAATTTAGCTCATAAATTTAGGCTTCCGTAAGGATTAAATGAAAATCCGGATGTGACATCACGTCATCGTGCTCATCCATTAACCTTCTCAACTATTTAAAAATCAATTTTTCCTATGACACAATAAGATCCTTTTAAGCTTATCTTCGATAATTCTTTCAAGATTCCATTTATACGAGAACTTAATATTTTTCCTTGAACATTTTCGTGGAAATTTCGGCAGCATAACAGCTTAATTTTCTCTAAACCTCTTGCAAGGAAACACAATTTATAATTCCAGCCATTGATTCTCACCAATTTTATCTCTTACTAAGACCCCCACCATCAGTTGTGGGTCCTCTTAGCATTTTTAACATCAATTCAATAATTATTCATATCAAAAATCAAATTCCAAATTATACAATATAAAACTACTAATGCTTTATAAAAGTATCTTACTTGGTGTTGAAGCTTAGTGCCTTGATGAGCTCCTAGCATCGTCGGACACCAACTCACGTCTTTGTCACCTCCGCTACAATTTCAACAACACCAATTGCATTTACATAAATACATATTAATAAACTTATTCAATAAATATAAATCAATTTATTGTTTTTTTTTCCTTACCAATTCTTTTTCTTTTCTTTCCTTCCTTTTCTTCCCTTTTTTTCCTTTCTTTTTCCTTTTTTTTCTTTCTTTCTGTTTTTTTTCTGGCCTGAACCGGTTCGGACCGGTTCACCTTCGCCTGGCCGGTTCAGCCACCGACGGTCACCCTCTTCGCCGGTTCAAGCCTCCCACAGCTAGCCACATTGTGAGGATGCCGGATCTGGCCTTCGTTTCTCGATCGGCGGCGCCTGTAATAGCAGATCTGGGACGGGCGGCGATGGCTCCTTTCTCCTCTGTTTCTTCCTCCCTCCACCGCCCCCTGCCTCGCCGGTGGTCTTCCTTTGCTTCCCCTCAGCTCCGCCGAGCCTAGGGTTGGAATGGCGGTGCCTGGATCGGCCGGCACCGCCGTGGCTCTTTTCCTTTCCCCATTTCGGTTTCCGCCTCACCATTTCTCTTTCCTTCTTTGTTTTTGTCACGACCCGAAGACCGCGACTTTCACTTGATTCTTATACTTTTCTTAGTCTACAAATTTATGGACTAAATTTTTCTTTTTCATTTTAAGGTTTGTATTCGGTGTCAGTGTAGTCACTATACTATTTAGGTGACCTATAGTCATTTCATTTAAATATTTAACAACCACGAAAACGATTCTTAGTTACATCCCGACTTGTTAAACAGAATATGTACTGTGCATCAATTTAAGTCTTACATGTAAACAAGTATTTTATAAGGAACATATACCTCAGAAGACTAGTATCAAGTCCATACACCGTCTCCGATGCCCACTGAGCAGCTCACATGGCAGATGTTAATTTCAATAATCTGAAAGAGATGAAATTTAGTGGGGTGAGCAAAACCACGGCTTAATAAGATACTAATAAAAATACAAGAGTAGAATTATACTGTCTTAAACTGCAATGCTTAAAACTTGCAAGGATGCAATTACAGTTAATCCTTTCTCATCGATACATCTCATTATCACTTCTCATTTTCACTTTTCATTTCATAATCATACTTTGGTATGCTATAATCTCATATCAATTCTCATATTTACTTTTCATTTCATAATCATATTTCTGTATTCTATCATCTCTTATCAATTCTCATATCATCTCTTATCAATTCTCCTATTGTGGATCATGATCACGGTGGTACGAAGTCATAATTCTCTTTGTGTATTTCTATATTCCTGTTTCATATCATATCATTACATCATATCGATGAAATATCGTTACCACCGAGTCATGATACTCTTCATATATTCTCCATGTTTAATGCAGACATCCTATCGAATTCACTTTACATTTAACAATCATATTCCCGTATTACATCAATTCATATCACTTATCGTCTGGGAATTTATGATCACGATAGAGTGAGATCATAATTCTCTTCATATCAATCTCATGTTCATATATCATATCATCTCATATCATCGTATAGATGAAACATCATTAACGTCGAGTCACGACATTCCTCATGGAATTCTCATGTGTTAAGCATATTATCATGTCAAGGTTTAATATGCAATTCATGTAATTTTTCTGTATAAACCGCTATCATCTCAAATCATATCATATATACTTTAGGACATGCTCAATATATGGATTTTCAATTCATTTCAAATTTGCCTTTAAGGCATGATAGAAACATGTTCAATTTCAGTTCATGTATTCGTTTTCGGAGCATGTCTAAAACATGTGCGGTTTTAAAACATTTTTCATATACTATAAGTCATATCAGGTCTAGAGTTCATTTCAAATCAATTTATACTCTAGACCGCATATCATTTTAAATTCGACACGAAATCGTATATAAATCATATCAGTGTCGAAATCATTTATCATATACTTTTAAAACATATACTGTAAATCATATCAGGTCTAGAGTTCATATCAAATCAAACTATACTCTAGACCACATATCATGCCATGTTCGACACAAAGTTACATATAAATCATATAAGTGTCGAAATCATATCTCATGGACTTTTAAAAATGTTTAAAACATGTACTGTTTCAAAACATATTTCATTTCAAATCTGTTTCATGTACAGTATAAATCATGTCAAGTCTAGAGTTCATATCAATAAAGTCATACTCTAGACTTCATATCATATCGGTTAGAGACTAGGCTAAATCCCTATCATCTCTCTATCAATAAAGACTTAAATCACTGTAGCTAGCAGTGAAAATCATGTCATCATCCCCTGGAAACCAACTAGGGCGCTATCTATGCATCATATAAAAATCATAAAATCCCACATACAATAAGATGCTACTAATTCTTTATAAAAGTATCTTACCTGACGCTGAAACTTAGCGCCATGACGAGCTCCAAGATTTGTTGAACGCCTATCACGTCTTTGTCACTTCCGCTACAGTTTCAACACCAATTGCACTTACATAAATATATATACATAAACTTATTCAATAAATATCAATCAATTTATTTTTTTTCCTTACCAATCCTTTTCTTTTCTTTCCTTCCTTTTGCTTTCTTTTTCTTCTTTCTTCTCCTTCCCTTTTTCCTTTCTTTCTTTTTCTTCTTCCTTCTTTTCTTTCTCCTTTTCTTTTCTTTTCTTTTCTTCTTTCTTTTCTTTTTCTTTCTTTCTTTTTTTTTTGCTCTTTTTTTTTCTGGCCTGAACCGGTTCGGACCGGTTCACTCCTGCCGGCCGGTTCGGCCTCTTCCCGCCGGCATCACCGCCGGTTCGCACCTTCCACAACTAGCCACGGTTGCAGGGATGCCGGATCTGGTCTCGGTTTCCCGAGCGGCGGTGCCAACGGCGGCGAATATGGTGGTGGTTTGCGGCCTCTTTCTCTTCCTCTTTTCTCCCTCTTTTCTCTTCCTCCTTCACCGCCGGTTGTCCCTTTCACTTGGCCTGACCTTGCCGACGTCGAAGGTAGCGGCGGTGGCGTCTGTATGGGCCGACATTGCCTTTTCCCTTTTTCGTTTCTTTTCTTCTTTTTCCTTTGATTTTTCTCTTCTATTTCGCACTGCTTCTTTCTCTTTCAGGCGCTGGTGGGTCTCCTCTCCCTCTTCCCTTACCGGTGACGGCCTCGCCTCGCTCTTCCCTCTAGTGGCCGGCGTTGTCCGGTATCCTTTTGGTTTTCCTCTTCTGTTTAGTTAACAGAAGAGGAAATGCTCTTCTTCTTTTGTTTATAATTATAATTATAATAATTATAATATTTATCTTTTATATTTATATATATAAATATATCATATAATTAAATATATATAGGTATGCATATTTAAAATCTGTATCAATTATATATACATGTGTAAATCTATACATTTTAAATTTAAAATACTATACATATAATTCATATATATATATATTATATATAAATATATATTTCATATATAGACCATTTATATATGTATACTTTACTTTAAAATACTATATATATATATATATATTTCATATATATATATATATATACATAAATGTACAAAAATTTACACATATATATATATATATATATATTCAATGATATAAAAATGGTATTTTAACATATGATGTATTCATATATTCCATATATGAATGTATATATTTATTTAAAAAATATATTTATATAATAACCTTATATAAATATATATAAAATTACATATCTTTATTTTGGATTAAATTTGGATTTCTTGATATCCAAATATATTTTTCTCCAATTTCATTCTTATTTAATTTGGATCTCAATTTGTCCAAATTAAATTTTTCGGATACCTTATATTTATTTAGAAAATTCTCGGTCTTAACATCCTCC
This sequence comes from Heritiera fomes, assembly GCA_032173925.1. Classification (NCBI taxonomy): domain Eukaryota; kingdom Viridiplantae; phylum Streptophyta; class Magnoliopsida; order Malvales; family Malvaceae; genus Heritiera; species Heritiera fomes. The sequence continues at coordinate 25,484,334 of JAPDPM010000001.1, forward strand.
CCACCTTAAGAAATTCGGTCCTCCGAATTTTAACTTATATTTAGAGGTGGTACGGTTCCGTATACTTATGGTTCTTGTCTTCTCAATCATCTTTTAAGTAATACTACTAGCACACTTTCAACATCCGAATCACCTTTTATACCATTACATATCATTTTTCCACCATATATTCATACTCCCTAAAATTTCTTATCACCTTGGGAGTTATCACTTTCTATCTCTTTTCACATAATAGCTGTTTCACACCATTTATCATCTGTTTCTCTCATTTGGTGCCAAGTCGATATAATTTGGTAACTATCGTTTACCGATTTAATCAGTAGTATGTAATTGTCCCAGTAGCCTTTAAATCTCGTGCATCCGCTCTCTCAACATATCTTCGAGCGTTTCCACATTACGCTCAAATTTTCATATCAGTATGGAGCGATGCCGTCAATAAATTTGGAAATCCCAAAGCCTTTTGCTATTTCCCATAAGCATACGGCAACTCAGAGACTCCCACCACATGTATGCTCACTGGAACTTCACATATGTTCTCATCATTCGATAATCATGTTCCGACTATAGCACTAGAGAAATTTAGGAGCCTGATAATGGAGAGTGATTCCATTCAGACAATCAGTCCTTAATCACTTACATATCATCATATTTCTTTTGGGTTTCGTATTATCCCATATCACTCACTGTCACCTTGATAAATCAAGGCTGCACCTCATTGCAGACTTTACTGTTAATCACCTCTTGCCATAAATGGAACATTTATCAATCATCTTCTCTCTACATCTCTTTTCCAGTAGAATTCTTATTACATCTCGATGTGATAACCAAAGTGAAATCACCTCCAGTCTTAAATTTGAAAACTGCTTCATATTCGTGTTCCTTTATAACTCGAAATCATAGTTTTCAATTTTCAATAGTCCTCATAATTAAAGTGGGATTGTAGTTTCGATCGAGCCATATATTTGGGTTCAATCATTTTTCGTTGGCTATTTCTTTACTTCCTTCAATCCTTTTCAATTCACATATCGATCATATTCTATACAATCATTCCATTATCTTCCATATCACTGCCACAATCAATTATTCTCGATCATTCATATTCTATTCCTTTAAGATAATACACAATTCTTCTATACCATATCGATACCATTCATTAACAGTTTCCAGTCCGTTTCAATAGGTCATCGATTGGCATCTTTATGTCAAAGCTCAGCCTGTTTGCAATAGGCCATCAACTGGTATCACTCATACCAATAGCTGACAAATCTTGGTACAGATTGAAAATCAACAAGTTTATATGTAGACACTACACAGTACATGGGATGTAACACTATCACTGTCTCAACTACACCGACACGTACTAGACAAACCGTGCTCTGATACCATTAAATCAGTCACGACCCGAAGACCGCGACTTTCACTTGATTCTTATACTTTTCTTAGTCTACAAATTTATGGACTAAATTTTTCTTTTTCATTTTAAGGTTTGTATTCGGTGTCAGTGTAGTCACTATACTATTTAGGTAACCTATAGTCATTTCATTTAAATATTTAACAACCACGGAAACGATTCTTAGTTACATCCCGACTTGTTAAACAGAATATGTACTGTGCATCAATTTAAGTCTTACATGTAAACAAGTATTTTATAAGGAACATATACCTCAGAAGACTAGTAACAAGTCCATATACCGTCTCCGATGCCCACTGAGCAGCTCACATGACAGATGTTAATTTCAATAATCTGAAAGAGATGAAATTTAGTGGGGTGAGCAAAACCACGACTCAGTAAGATACTAATATAAATACAAGAGTAGAATTACACTGTCTTAAACTGCAATGCTTAAAACTTGCAAGGATGCAATTACACTTAATCCTTTCTCATCGATACATCTCATTATCACTTCTCATTTTCACTTTTCATTTCATAACCATACTTTGGTATGCCATCATCTCATATCAATTCTCATATTTACTTTTCATTTCATAATTATATTTCTGTATTATATCATCTCTTATCAATTCTCCTATTGTGGATCATGATCACGGTTGTACGAAGTCATAATTCTCTTCGTGTATTTCTATATTCCTGTTTCATATCATATCATTACATCATATAGATGAAATATCGTTACCACCGAGTCATGATACTCTTCATATATTCTCCATGTTTAATGCAGACATCCTATCGAATTTACTTTACATTTAACAATCATATTCCCGTATTACATCAATTCATATCACTTATCGTCTGGGAATTTATGATCACGATAGAGTGAGATCAGAATTCTCTTCATATCAATCTCATGTTCATATATCATATCATCTCATGTCATCGTATAGATGAAACATCATTAACGTCGAGTCACGACCTTCCTCATGGAATTCTCATGTGTTAAGCATATTATCATGTCAGGGTTTAATATGCAATTCATGTAATTTTTCTATATAAACCGCTATCATCTCAAATCATATCATATATACTTTAGGACATGCTCAATATATGGATTTTCAATTCATTTCAAATTTACCTTTAAGGCATGATAGAAACATGTTCAATTTCAGTTCATGTATTCGTTTTCGGAGCATGTCTAAAACATGTGCGGTTTTAAAACATTTTTCATATACTATAAGTCATATCAGGTCTAGAGTTCATTTCAAATCAATTTATACTCTAGACCGCATATCATTTTAAATTCAACACGAAATCGTATATAAATCATATCAGCGTCGAAATCATTTATCATATACTTTTAAAACATATACTATAAATCATATCAGGTCTAGAGTTCATATCAAATCAAACTATACTCTAGACCGCATATCATGCCATGTTCGACACAAAGTTACATATAAATCATATAAGTGTCGAAATCATATCTCATGGACTTTTAAAACACGTTTAAAACATGTACTGTTTCAAAACATATTTCATTTCAAATCTGTTTCATGTACAGTATAAATCATGTCAAGTCTAGAGTTCATATCAATAAAGTCATACTCTAGACTTCATATCATATCGGTTAGAGACTAGGCTAAATTCGTATCATCTCTCTATCAATAAAGACTTAAATCACTGTAGCTAGCAGTGAAAATCATGTCATCGTCCCCTGGAAACCAACTAGGGCGCTATCTATGCATCATATAAAAATCATAAAATCCCACATACAATATGATGCTACTAATGCTTTATAAAAGTATCTTACCTGACGCTGAAACTTAGCGCCGTGACGAGCTCCAAGCTTCGTCGAACACCTATCACGTCTTTGTCACTTCCGCTACAATTTCAACATCAATTGCACTTACATAAATATATATATATAAATAAACTTATTCAGTAAATCTCATGACCCGAAGACCGCGACTTTCACTTGATTCTTATACTTTTCTTAGTCTACAAATTTATGGACTAAATTTTTCTTTTTCATTTTAAGGTTTGTATTCGGTGTCAGTGTAGTCACTATACTATTTAGGTGACCTATAGTCATTTCATTTAAATATTTAACGACCACGGAAACGATTCTTAGTTACATCCCGACTTGTTAAACAGAATATGTACTGTGCATCAATTTAAGTCTTACATGTAAACAAGTATTTTATAAGGAACATATACCTCAGAAGACTAGTATCAAGTCCATACACCGTCTCCGATGCCCACTGAGCAGCTCACATGGCAGATGTTAATTTCAATAATCTGAAAAAGATGAAATTTAGTGGGGTGAGCAAAACCACGGCTCAGTAAGATACTAATATAAATACAAGAGTAGAATTATACTGTCTTAAACTGCAATGCTTAAAACTTGCAAGGATGCAATTACAATTAATCCTTTCTCATCGATACATCTCATTATCACTTCTCATTTTCACTTTTCATTTCATAATCATACTTTGGTATGCTATCATCTCATATCAATTCTCATATTTACTTTTCATTTCATAATCATATTTCTGTATTCTATAATCTCTTATCAATTCTCATATCATCTCTTATCAATTGTCCTATTGTGGATCATGATCACGGTGGTACGAAGTCATAATTCTCTTCGTGTATTTCTATATTCCTGTTTCATATCATATCATTACATCATATCGATGAAATATCGTTACCACCGAGTCATGATACTCTTCATATATTCTCCATGTTTAATGCAGACATCCTATCGAATTCACTTTACATTTAACAATCATATTCCCGTATTACATCAATTCATATCACTTATCGTTTGGGAATTTATGATCACGATAGAGTGAGATCAGAATTCTCTTCATATCAATCTCATGTTCATATATCATATCATCTCATGTCATCGTATAGATGAAACATCATTAACGTCGAGTCACGACATTCCTCATGGAATTCTCATGTGTTAAGCATATTATCATGTCAGGGTTTAATATGCAATTCATGTAATTTTTCTGTATAAACCGCTATCATCTCAAATCATATCATATATACTTTAGGACATGCTCAATATATGGATTTTCAATTCATTTCAAATTTGCCTTTAAGGCATGATAGAAACATGTTCAATTTTAGTTCATGTATTCGTTTTCGGAGCATGTCTAAAACATGTGCGGTTTTAAAACATTTTTCATATACTATAAGTCATATCAGGTCTAGAGTTCATTTCAAATCAATTTATACTCTAGACCGCATATCATTTTAAATTCGACACGAAATCGTATATAAATCATATCAGTGTCGAAATCATTTATCATATACTTTTAAAACATATACTGTAAATCATATCAGGTCTAGAGTTCATATCAAATCAAACTATACTCTAGACCGCATATCATGCCATGTTCGACACAAAGTTACATATAAATCATATAAGTGTCGAAATCATATCTCATGGACTTTTAAAACATGTTTAAAACATGTACTGTTTCAAAACATATTTCATTTCAAATCTGTTTCATGTACAGTACAAATCATGTCAAGTCTAGAGTTCATATCAATAAAGTCATACTCTAGACTTCATATCATATCGGTTAGAGACTAGGCTAAATCCCTATCATCTCTCTATCAATAAAGACTTAAATCACTGTAGCTAGCAGTGAAAATCATGTCATCGTCCCCTGGAAACCAACTAGGGCGCTATCTATGCATCATATAAAAATCATAAAATCCCACATACAATATGATGCTACTAATGCTTTATAAAAGTATCTTACCTTACGCTGAAACTTAGCGTCGTGACGAGCTCCAAGCTTCGTCGAACGCCTATCACGTCTTTGTCACTTCCGCTACAATTTCAACACCAATTGCACTTACATAAATATATATAAATAAACTTATTCAATAAATATCAATCAATTTATTTTTTTTCCTTACCAATCCTTTTCTTTTCTTTCCTTCCTTTTGCTTTCTTTTTCTTCTTTCTTCTCCTTCCCTTTTTCCTTTCTTTCTTTTTCTTCTTCCTTCTTTTCTTTCTCCTTTTCTTTTCTTTTCTTCTTTCTTTTCTTTTTCTTTCTTTCTTTTTTTTTTCTGCTCTTTTTTTTTCTGGCCTGAACCGGTTCGGACCGGTTCAGGCCGGTTCGGACCGATTCACTCCTGCCGATCGATTCGGCCTCTTCCCCCCGGCATCACCGCCAGTTCACACCTTCCACAACTAGCCACGGTTGCAGGGATGCCGGATCTGGTCTCGGTTTCCCGAGCGGCGGTGCCGACGGTGGCGGATCTGGTGGTGGTTTGCGGCCTCTTTCTCTTCCTCTTTTCTCCCTCTTTTCTCTTCCTCCTTCACCGCCAGTTGTCCCTTTCACTTGGCCTGACCTCGCTGGCGTCGATGGCAGCGGCGGTGGCGTCCGGATGGGCCGGCATTGCCTTTTCCCTTTTTCGTTTCTTTTCTTCTTTTTCTTTTGATTTTTCTCTTCTATTTCGCGCTGCTTCTTTCTCTTTCCGGTGCCAGTGGGTCTCCTCTCCCTCTTCCGTTACCGGCGACGGCCTCGCCTCGCTCTTCCCTCCGGTGGCCGGCGTCGTCCGGTATCCTTTTGGTTTTCCTCTTCTGTTTAGTTAACAGAAGAGGAAATGTGGGACTCTTCTTCTTTTTTTTTTTTATAATTATAATTATAATAATTATAATATTTATCTTTTATATATATATATATATATAAATATATCATATAATTAAATATATATATATATATAGGTATGCATATATAAAATCTGTATCAATTATATATACATGTGTAAATCTATACATTTTAAATTTAAAATACTATACATATAATTCATATATATATTTTATATATATATTTCATATATAAACCATTTATATATGTATACTTTACTTTAAAATACTATATATATATATATATATTTCATATATATATATACATAAATGTACAAAAATTTACATATATATATATATATTCAATGATATAAAAATGGTATTTTAACATATGATGTATTCATATATTCCATATATGAATGTATATATTTATTTAAAAAATATATTTATATAATAATCTTATATAAATATATATATATATATAATTACATATCTTTATTTTGGATTAAATTTGGATTTCTTGATATCCAAATATATTTTTCTCCAATTTCATTCTTATTTAATTTGGATCTCAATTTGTCCAAATTAAATTTTTCGGATACCTTATATTTATTTAGAAAATTCTCGGTCTTCACAATTTTCTTTTCCGTCGCCAGCAAGCCCTCTCTCCCTCTTTTCGACTCGCCGGCAACCTTCTCCTCTTTTCTTCTCTCGCCGGTTGTCGACCGGCCTCTCTTTTTTTTCCCGTAGTTTCCTTTAAGTTTTCACCTCTGTTTTGTTAACAGAAGAGAAACAAGCAGGGAATCGGGAATAGCCCGATTCTCGCCCCTTTCTTCTTTTTTTTAATATATAATTATATTTTTATAATTATATATATAATCAAAATATTAAACATATATATATAATTATATATATTTTTATATATATAAACCATTTATATATATACTTTATTTTAAAATACTATATATATTTCATATATATATATATACATAAATGTACAAAATTTACATATATATATATATATATATATATTCAATGATATAAAATGGTATTTTAACATATGATATATACATATATTCCATATATGAATATATACATATTTACCAAAAGTATGTTTATATAATATCATTATATAAATCTATCAAAATACATATTTTATTTCTTATTACGTTTTGGATTTCTTGATGTCCAAATTTATTTTCTCCAATTTCATTCTTATTTAATTTGGATTTCAATTTGTCCAAATTAAATTTTTTTTCGAATACCTTATATTTATTTAGAAAATTCTCGGTCTTCACAATATTATATTCTAATCTACGATATTAGATTGAAATAAAAAACGTAATGTATTAAGATAAATGTTGAATAGCATGCAGTTTTAAATCAAATGATTCATATGAAATGACATATAGATCATGGACATGTCGCTGTGTTCTTACAAATTTATCAATTATGTTTAAGAGTTAGAATTCTCATTTGAGTAAATATGTAATTATCTTTCAACTTTACAATTTAATCTAATTAGAATGAAATTTAACACCAACAAATTAATATTAATTTATCCTCAAAATAGAAGTAATTAATGTAGACAATTTATTATATATGGTAATAATTAACAATAATTAAAAAATTATTATAGAACATAAAACAACCACATTAAGAAAACAATAATATACTAAGAGTAATTTTAAAATATATTAAATATTAACGAAACTCAAATTTAATAAAAACATACAATATCAAAATTTAGAAAGTTGAAATGTTTGCTAGAAAACAATATTGATGTTATTATTATAGTCCAAGGGTTTTTTTTTGCATTAATTTGACAAAACTCACCGTTTAAACTAAGGGTGAGATGAATTTTCTTTTCGAAGTCCAAATTAGTGAACCCTAACTTTCTTTCCTAATTCCTTTGCATATCGTCTCTCACTCGCGGCGGCTAGAAAGAGTCAGCGTTCTTCTAAATTTTAATCTTCTCCTCTGTCCTCTCCAAAATCGACAACAATCATTCAATCAAACCCGCTAATGTTTAAATCCATCATCCATCATCAACGTTTAACAAGATTTATTTAAAATAAAGCTGCTCAATCGATCCATCATCAAGCACCAGCTGCACCGTTCGACCTTGTTCTGGGAAGGTACTTCCATTTCTTTAGTCATTTATTTTAAATAAATCTTGTTTAAGTCACGAGACTTTGTAGTCTGTATGAGCATCCAACAGAAGGGTAGAGCTAAAGTACTGTAGTCTGTATCTGAGCCGTAAGGTAGCCGACCAGCTTGTATAAGTCATGAGTTAGACAAGAAATGTGTTGATGCTTCTGTTTTTTGCGCCTTTATATCTTATAAATGGATCCGTAAGCTTCCATTCCAAAGGCTGGTGAGGTAAATTGCTCACGGTTCCAAAGCAACTCTCATAATAAGAGATCTTTTTTCTTGTGGCTGATGAGATGCTGCAAGTTTGAGAAATCTCATAATAAGAGTACTTTGTTTCATTTAGTATATCTTGGGTCAGGCATTAAGTACAAGTTTATGATAAATGAAGTATATGTGCATTAATTTTTTATGAACTGCAGCAATTTTAAGGGCTGATTTTTTTATTTTCGTGGTTAATTTTGGTTTCAATAGTTTAGAGATCTTTGCTAGAGTTGGAAGGCTTTAAAGGAATGGAGTTGGCCAATAAGTCTGTATCCAAAATTGCTTTTGACTTGTGTTTTGATTACGCTTTGTTTGGTGTTGCTTGTAACTAGTGTTGTTTACAACAGGTTTAGGATGTTGGTTGTTAAGGCTTTAGGTGTTGCTTGTAACGAGTGTGTTTTTCAGGGGTTTGTAAAGCTCTATCAGTTTCTGGTTTGTACAATTATACTGAATTTGGATTGTTTTTCTAGTAACTCCAGTTTGGTCTCTTATGATCAATAAAATTTACCCTGATTTAGCAAAAAAAAAATTATTAACTTTATATATATGTATATGTGTATATATATAAAATGCATTTGACGAGAATTTAAAAGCTTGAACTACGTACTACTATGTCACTGTCTGAGTAGCATTGTCACCATGTGTGTGTGCAAGTCGAGTGTGTTTATTTATGAACCTCACTGAAGTCATGGGAATGTCTTAAATGAGCATACATATATATAAATCAAAGACAAAGGAAACTTAGATTTTTCTTTTGGTTACAAAAAGAAACTTAGATTGAATCCAATTAATTAATACAATTGTTTTAAAATGATTGTAATTTAAATCTCAATAAATGTAATTTTTTGTTTTGAACAGGAAGCTCAAACTGTCTTTCCTCCAACCTGGTAGAATTGAGTTTCAAACTGTAGTTTTTCTCCTGATAGTCATAAAGTTCTATAATTATCCATTATTATAAAAGGGCAATGATAGACATGTATGACAAAAATAATCATTTTTACTTGCTGGAAGCTAAGATTCAATGGTGTGAAGTGGTGTTAGGAACATCAGACATTTCAAGCTGCATTTAGAATAGTTTGGTAGAATGCCTAGATTTTGACAAAATGCCAGTATATCTTTTGAATAGTTAAAGTATATTGTCTAATTTTTTTACTAGATATTGTGATTTTTAACAATGAAATTTTGCTGTTAGGTTGAAGCCAATATTCAAAATTATTTACTTATTTACTTTTGGGCATGTATTTATCTCAATAATTATACTTATTTCCTTTTTGATCAGAAATATGAATATTAAATCTAATACTACTCAATGCTCATCTTATTTTATCAGATGCTTTGAAGGAATGATGGTAGCTAGGGCTATAAACGAACAGAACACAAACGAACGAAATGATGTCTCTGTTCGTTCGTTTATTTTTAAGTGTCGTTCGTGTTTTGTTCATGTTCGTTAAGAAATTTGATTTTAACGTTCGAGCTCGTTCGTTTGTTTAGTAGGGTTGTTCATTAAATGTTCGCGAACAAACTCGTTCGTCCTAAACGAACGTGTTCGTGAACATGCTAACGAACGTGTTCGTGTTCACGAACACGTTCGCGAACATGCAAACGAACGCATTCGAAAACATGAAAACGAACGCGTTCATTCGTGTTCGCGAACAAGTGTTCTTGAGAACAAATTAAAATATTAAATATTAAAAGTCCTATATAAAAATTAAATACCACATAATCATCCAACAAAAAATTTTAAATACAATACAACTTCAATGTGAAAATTAATATCTTAAAAAAGTCCGAAAATTAATAGAAAAGGTTGGTGCTGCCATCATTCCTCCAAATAATCTGACAAAATAAGATTAATAGTGTTAGACTTAATATTCATAGTTATGATTAAAGAGTAAATAAGTATAATTACCAGCACATTTTACATTTTTGGGGCTCTTTTCATTGCAGCTAAGAGCTACTATACAGTACAAATTACCAGCACATAAATGAATCTTTTTTTTCGTAGCCAGATGTAGTAGTTTTTAAACACATGAAACCTGTACATCCATTATTCTTTTCACTAGATCAGAGAATGCACCATGTACCAGCTTACGCCATTTCTTTGAGGAAAAAAAAAGTTTCCTCAACTTAAAATCAATTGGCAACAAGTAAAGAAACTCAACTTTAATATAAGACCACAAGAACCTAAGATTTAACAGGTTAACACCACTTTACAGTATGGAATCATGAAAAGCGGGACTGGTTACAGAATGAATAAACTGAAGCAAATACAGATGTAGGTAACACAGGTGCAGAAAAGATATGGAATAAACCTTTTTCTTTCCCATTTCTCTTTACTAATGGATGGAAAGCAAATCAGTTACCGGTAACAAAACAGAATTGATTCTAAGAACTTAAAAACATGAAAGTAACATTCTGTTGGCTCTATAGGCTATACCGAGAGGGGGGGTGAATCGGTTTTTATCTAACCTTAAGCTCGTTTTTCGGTTTCTCTAAATTCTCTAGCCTATTTGAATATTTTCTAAGTTCTCTAAGCTAGGCAAGCATGCAATCCAAGTTTAATCCAATAATCACAAATATAATTGCAAGTAATTAAAGAGAGTAGGGAAAGAGAGATTTACACAATCGATTTATAGAGGTTCGGTAACCTTGCCTACGTCCTCTACCTTGAGACGCTCCCAAGGATTTTCTCCAAATCCACTATCTTGAATTTGTGATTACAATCCCTCTTTTCAAGGCTCAAGAGTAACCTCTCTCTTTTTCTAAGCTCAAGAGAAACCTTTTCTCCCTCTTTTTCTAGGCTCAAGAGAAACCTCCCTCTTTTTCTTAGGCTAAAGAGAAACATCCCCTTTTACAAGGATTGAATGTGTTTACAACTTGTGTAATCAAAGAAAGGCCTCTAGATAGGCAAGGGATTACAATGTTTAAGCACAAGGATAAAGCCTATACAAGATTTGTGCTAAGCAATACAAGAAATAGATGAATGATGGAAGATGAAGACTTTTTATCTTTTGATTTGTTGTTGAGGCTTGAGGATTTGAGGAAAATGAGTATTGGAGTTGATTGAGTAGTTCCTCTTACTTTCTTTAGCTTCTAAGCCTCTATTTATAGTCCCTTGGATGTATTCTAGCCGTTGGGTGGAGCCAAATCTCGGATATTACCGTTGTCTCACAAAAACTAGCCGCTATAGGCTATTTTCGAGCAAAGGGATCGATCCTGCTACAGTGGGGATCGATCCCTTTTGTCCAGACTCTTGATTCTGGGCTTCAGGGACCTTGGGAAGACTTTCTGCCAAAAAGGGATCGATCCTGCTATAGTAGGGATCGATCCTTTTCTTCCATAGGGCATTTTTCCTGCACTTTTGGGTTAGAAATGATATGACCTTTGATCCTAATTCAACTCAAAAATTTATAAGCTTTAAGGGAGTTTTTCTTAACTTTCTCAAATGAAAATATTGTCCAAGAAATCATCAAGTGATTTTCTAAAATGTTTATAAAGAATTAAGACCAATAAGAATATGCATCATTAAATCATGGTCTTAATGTTTGATATGAACACTTGAAATGTATTGAGAAAATCATGTGTGATAAGGCAAATTTACAATATGAATTAAAACATTGAAGCTTACTTAAGTTTTTGTCATTTCAAAATATATATTGCAATTTAAAGCTAACAATCTCCCCCTTTTTGATATGACAAAACTTAATGTAAATTTGCTTTGAAAATTCTTTGAAAAAATACTCCCCCTCAAATAAAGCAGGATTTTATAAAGCTCCCCCTTAATATAAGCATGGGTTTTGAAAATGAATTTTCCCTCATTATCTCTCCCCCTTAATATCTCTCCCTATATCTATCTCTCCCTTTATCTATCTCTCCCCCTTTTTGTCATAGCAAAAAGAAGGAAAAATAATAAAAAATATGCTCCCCCTAAAATCATGGCTATGTGAGAACAAATAAAAATGCTCCATCCAACAAGAAACATGTTAGTACATGGGACTTATAGCACAAATAAATAAGTCAATATTCTCAAAGAGTATGAAATATTTATGCAATGAATATGACTTATGATCCTATACCAATTGTTTATAAATAATTTTGATACCATTTGTTGATAAGTAATTTTGCAAGAAGGTTCCAATTGGTAAGAAGTTAAGCAAGCACCTAAGTATATCAATTGTTCTCTAAGGTCCAACTAAGGTGCATGACAATACATCATGATTATGAGCTGAAATTATATAACATATCATATGCATGTGCTCATAAATCACGTTCAAGAAATATTGTTCCTCGAATTAAGATATATAGCAATTAACTAATAATTCTAGCACACAAGAGTTTCATGCAAGAATATCCTAAGAGAATTCTTCTCTATTTGTCATTTCAATCTAGGGAGCATGAGAAGAGTTGTCAATTTAAAGCTCATACCAATTGGCAATTTAGATTTGGCTTACCAATTATTGAAAATATGGTTCCCAATGATACTAATTGTTATTTCAATCTAAATACCAATTGTTACTAATGGTTGACTTAGGCATTTTGCATGAATACAATATCTATGTGTAGTGTGTTCATGTCAAGAAAATAATCATTCCAAATATGCAAGAACACAACACATATCATCAAATATGCATATAGATCAATTAATCATTAGCACACTATCATAAAGTATTAATCCATATTCATATTCACAAATTTATACTATATGGAAGATTCATAAAATCAAGGTATTCAAGCAAACACATTTTCTTCCATGAAACTAAAGAATCCTATGCTCAATTTTCCATTCAAGATCTTAACCAATTATGAGCAAGGAAAGATTCAACTTAAGCAAACATGCATGTTCAACATCAAAACAATCAAGATTCAATGCATGTATATCAATTGTTGGTGCTGTCATTAAAGCCCAAGTTCTTTACTAATTTGGCCATAAAGAATTAATTTCATGGATGATAAATTTTCATGTAACTCAACATTTAGGATTCATTTATCATCACTAATTATAGGCCAAGGAAAATTATGAAAATTATGACCTTATACCAGTTGTTGAATTGGCATTTGAAATCAATCCTTAAGGTCAAGTTTTAATTATTCTTCTACTAGATGTATAATTATCATGAAACCTAGTGTGGAGTAGTTGAGTCAAGCTAAGAAACATAATCCTATAAGCATGCTTGACTAAGATGAACAAAAGGAATGAAAAATATTCATTATGCATAAGTTCATCAAATTCTCAAATATACACAAATCATTGAAATAAATCTCAAAAATTATGTTTAAGCATTCATTGAAAATATATTTTAAGATTATTTCAAGATTTATGCAATTCATGAATGTTTTCAACCAGAAAAATGATTTTGCACTTGTGAGCTCAAGAAAAATGGTATTGATTGTTGAAAGTGATACCATTTGTTGGAAATGATATTAATTGATGAAGCTGAGGCATGATATCAATAAAAAATGAATTTTCATATTGTAAAGATCATCAAAGAGAGGTTAAAACAATGAATTTTAAGTTGAGAAGAGAGAAAGTATCAAAACAATGAAAAGTTCTTCTCTATTTCGGTTGAAGACATGCAGGAGAGCCTTTTCTAGCCTGGAGGGATCGATCCTGCTACAGTGGGGATCGATCCCTCATAGTTTCCTGCAAATTCTGCAGTTGTTTTGACAGAAAATTCAACTTGTGAGGTACCAAAACTTCGTTTTTGAGTAAGTTAAGTCCATGTAAAGGTTTAAACACTTGTAAAACATGATTTTGGACTTGTATGAATGAAAAATCTGAATGAAAAACCATTTTACAAAAGATTTTGCAATTTTGGAAGAATTTTCACAATAAAATGCATTTTTGGTCTCAAAGGAGGTCATTTTGAGAGTTATGCTTGTTTTGGCAAAACCAATGCATTGAATTTCATAAATATGTCAAAACAAACTTGTTCACATAGATTTTAAGCATATATATCATTAAAACATACATCTTGTGAACAACATGCCATGATTTCCAACATACATATTCTTCATTCTTGCTCATGACATGACATTTTGCATATATGACATATTTGACAACTTTTGAGCAACTAAATATATTATCTAAACATATCAAACTTGCTCAAACTACAGAAATTCAATAATCATTTCAAATTCACAAATCATGCTTTTCATCCAATCATCAAGTACTATAATCAACCAATCAAAAATCTTTGTCATGCCTTTTTTTGTTCAATCATTCAACTCACATGCATCAAGAATCATCAACCAAGTGCCTCAATAAAACATATAAATAATTGTAGCAAAAATGAGTTTTGAAGAGATAGGATTTAAGCTTACAAAACTCCTTTGCATGAGAGTGCTTGGCCTTGATGTGTTGAGTGCACCTTGAGCTATCCTTTGAAGAATTGTTGTGATCTTGTCAAAGATGGATCCTCAAGCTTTTCTCTTTCTCATTGGCACAAGCAAACTCCATAGAGGTGTGTAGAGCATTCAAACCCCATTGTTTCTTTGTAACTCCATGCCCTAACACTCCTACAACACACAAATTCAAGCATGCTTTGGTACCCAAACTTTCTTGGGTCCAAGAGAGTTAGTACAAATAATTTTTGATCCTTTTGGGATCCATTTCAAGCACAATTCATCATTATTTATAGCATGCTTAGGTACCCATATTTTCTTAACTACTCTTCCTCTAAATGTGGTTTTTCTATAAGTGCATGCTTGTGAGGTGTGGCCTATCCTATTGCATAGTGAGCATATAAAAGATAAATCATGCATAGTATTTTTGCTCACAAGAAAATTCTTTAGATGCGTTTCTTTATGTGTTGCATTATAGCCTAACCCATCTTTATCAAAGAAAGCTCTTTGGGTCTCTAACATGTGATCTAGCTTTTGTTGACCCATATAAAACCTAGAAAATGAGTTATGCAAAATTGTGTTCTTTTTATTTAACTCATTTATTTCTAGATTTGCTTCTTCTAACTTCTTATCAAATTCAAGTTTGGTATTTAATAGCATTTCATTTTCTATTTTCAATTTAGCAATGATTTTCTTATATTTGGAGTTCATGCTTTGAAAATCATTAGCTAATTCATTAAAAGCATTTTGTAGTTCATCAAATGTATAATCATCATCTTCACTAGAACTACAACTAGCCTCATCATCACTAATAGCCATAAAGCATGTGTAGGCTACCTCATCATCTATGTTTTCATCATCGGAGCTATCACTATCGCTCCATGCAGCCACAAATGCTTTCTTCTTAGGTTTCCTATCCTTTTCTCTCCTACTTGACTCCCCTCTTTGATGTCTCCTATTATTTTCTTTTTCTTTCATTCTCATGAACCTATTAAATCTTTTGGCAAACATTGCCATTTCTTTTTCTTCCTCATTTCCACTCTCCTCACTATCATCTTCAATGACCTCATGAGTGGAAGACTTAAGTGCTACCCCTACTTTCTTTGAAGGCTCTTCATTTCTTTTTAATTTCATTTCATATGTAAGTAGGGAGCCCATAAGTTCATCTAGAGACAAGGTGTTAGGGTCTTTAGATTCTTCTATAGCAGTCACCTTTGCCTCCCAAGATTTTGGCAAGCTGTTCAAGATTTTCTTGACCATTTCTACATTGGAATAGCTCTTGCCTAATGCCTTAAGTCCATTAATTATATCATTAAACCTAGTGAACATTTCGCTATTGGACTCATTTTCTTTCATCCTAAATAGCTCATAATCATGTGTGAGCATTCCTATTTTGGTCTCTCTAACTTGATTTGTCCCTTCATGTGTGATGGCTAGTTTATCCCATATTTGTTTAGCATTTTCACATAAGGAGACTCTATTGTACTCATTGGGACCTAATGCACAAAAGAGGGTGTGCATAGCCTTGGCATTCAATTGTGCCAATCTCATGTCATTGGTGTCCCACTCATCTTCACTCTTTGGGACATCCTTTCCATCTACTTTCTTTATTGGGATTCTAGTGACATTAACTATTACTCTCCACACTTCATAGTCATTGGATTGCACAAATAATATCATCCTAATTTTCCAATAAGAGTAATTCTCACCATTGAAGAGTGGAGGTCTAACTAATGAGTGTCCTTCTTTTCCTAAGGGTGTG
Organism: Heritiera fomes; assembly: GCA_032173925.1. Classification (NCBI taxonomy): domain Eukaryota; kingdom Viridiplantae; phylum Streptophyta; class Magnoliopsida; order Malvales; family Malvaceae; genus Heritiera; species Heritiera fomes. The sequence goes on from JAPDPM010000001.1 coordinate 25,500,867, forward strand.
CCTATATTCAAGTGAGCCATTTATGATCGTTTTGCTCGATAGAGGTTAGTCTAAATCAATCTTGAGCCCAAGCTCTGATATCAATTGTTGGCTCTATAGGCTATACCGAGAGGGGGGTGAATCGGTTTTTATCTAACCTTAAGCTCATTTTCCTGTTTCTCTATATTCTCTAGCTTATTTGAATATTTTCTAAGTTCTCTAAGCTAGGCAAGCATGCAATCCAAGTTTAATCCAAAAATCACAAATATAATTGCAAGTAATTAAAAAGAGTAGGGAAAGAGAGATTTACACAATCGATTTATAGAGGTTCGGCAACCTTGCCTACGTCCTCTACCTTGAGACGCTCCCAAGGATTTTCTCCAAATCCACTATCTTGAATTTGTGATTACAATCCCTCTTTTCAAGGCTCAAGAGTAACCTCTCTCTTTTTCTAGGCTCAAGAGAAACCTCTTCTCCCTCTTTTTCTAGGCTAAAGAGAAACCTCCCTCTTTTTCTAGGCTAAAGAGAAACCTCCCTCTTTTTCTTAGGCTAAAGAGAAACCTCCCCTTTTACAAGGATTGAATATGTTTACAACTTGTGTAATCAAAGAAAGGCCTCTAGATAGGCAAGGGATTACAATGTTTAAGCACAAGGATAAAGCTTATACAAGATTTGTGCTAAGCAATACAAGAAATAGATGAATGATGGAAGATGAAGACTTTTTATCTCTTGATTTGTTATTGAGGCTTGAGGATTTGAGGAAAATGAGTATTGGAGTTGATTGAGTAGTTCCTCTTGCTTTCTTTAGCTTCTAAGCCTCTATTTATAGTCCCTTGGATGTATTCTAGCCGTTGGGTGGAGCCAAATCTCGGATATTACCGTTGTCTCACAAAAACTAGCCGTTATAGGCTATTTTCGAGCAAAGGGATCGATCCTGCTACAGTGGGGATCGATCCCTTTTGTCCAGACTCTTGATTCTGGGCTTCAGGGACCTTGGGAAGACTTTCTGCCAAAAAGGGATCGATCCTGCTACAGTGGGGATCGATCCTTTTCTTCCATAGGGCATTTTTCCTGCACTTTTAGGTTAGAAATGATATGACTTTTGATCCTAATTCAACCCAAAACATTTATAAGCTTTAAGGGAGTTTTTCTTGACTTTCTCAAATGAAAATATTGTCCAAGAAATCATCAAGTGATTTTCTAAAATGTTTATAAAGAATTATGACCAATAAGAATATGCATCATTAAATCATGGTCTTAATGTTTGATATGAACACTTGAAATGTATTGAGAAAATCATGTGTGATAAGGCAAATTTACAATATGAATTAAAACATTGAATTAGAGACTAGGCTAAATCCCTATCATCTATATCAATAAAGACTTAAATCACTGTAGCTAGCAGTGAATCATATCATCGTCCCCTGGAAACCAACTAGGGCGCTATCTATGGCCATAGACCTCATCTCTCTCAGCCCCACTGATCAGGCGTGACTGAGACCTGTCCACGACTATTGTCGGACAAGCATCTCTCTGCCTAATGAGCAAAGCTCCAATTAGGCGGTTTCCACTATGCTTTATTGAGTTTCATTCTTTTAGGGTGCCTACAGTCTCATAAAACATTTAAATCTATAGCTTTATTTTCAATATCATGTAAAGCATATGGTAAAATTCTGTATGAGACTTCATATATCAAAATATATATATCTACCATATACTTTCATTTCAAAACAAATCAATACTTTTTAGTATTCATATAAACATTAATAAAATGTTTCAAGTTGCAAGAAGGCATGCTTAATTGCGATGCTATAAAACATTTCAGTATGCAACTTCAGTAATATTTTCCTCTAATATAGTGGAGAAATTCATTTACATTCATCACCATCAATCATTCGCTTTCGAGACTCTCTTTCTGTAAAATCAGTAATTCAATTTTCAAATCATTCAATATTCAATTATTCAGTACTCTAATTGTTCAATAATCAGATCACTTGGTATTCAAACCATTCAGTATTCAATATCCTTTTTCGATAATTATCGACTATAATAATTATTTGTACATTTTATTATCGATACTAGAACCACATCATCAGTGTGAATCCTCTTAGTATCTATGTGTATCTAAATATCATGTTTCCATATAGCCATCAAGATACTGAAATTATGAATTACTAATATCCTCATTCGATATCTATTTCAGAGTCGACATCGAGGATCATAGAACCACAAGATCAATAATCGCTTATCAAATCCATTTATGGTTTGACCTATTGGTACATATTCAGAATTTTCGACTTACGGTTCAATTTCATTCACTATCAAAAATCATATCACAATCCTCAATTCACTTTTCATATGGCCTATAGAATGTAATATCATGCTAGAATTATCTGTAAAACTCTTCAATTCAATTTTTTGATTGGCAATTTACCACTAAAAACAAATTTGCCAATTTCCACTATCAATAGTGTTTCAATCGTTTAAGTCACCTTGCGACTATCCACATTATTGCAAAAATCTCAGTTCATACTACTAAGACGGTCCATTTATTTGAATTTATCAATCCTATAATCGTCACTCGATTGATAATTCCGCAATTCTATCATTCGACCATCTAAATCACAACTTCGATTTTTTTTTTCTCTTTTAAGTTGTATCATATAACTATCATCACCTTTATCTGTGATTTGTCAAATAAATAATTTCACCTCAATCTCAACTTGATACCATTTATGATATTAAAATCACTTGATTTATCAATTCTATAATGTTTAGACCATATAATTCATCACATTATCGTTTTCAATAATCTATCTTCCCATCGATTTCAATATCAAACTCTTCAGTAATACCATATAATCCTTTTAATATTTATTTCCAATAATTATCTCCAAGATTCCATTTATGTAAGAAACTTAATCTTTTTCCTCAAATATTTTCCTAAAAATTTCGGTAGCATAACGGCTTAATTTTCCCTAACCTCCTGCAAGGGAAACACAATTTATACTTGCAGCCGTTGATTCTCATCAATTTTACCTCTTACTAAGACCCCCACCATCAGTTGTGGGTCCTCTTAGCATTTTTAGCAAATCAATTTAAATCGATGCATCATATAAAAATCACAATTCCATTTAAAATCAATTAAATAAATGCATCATATATAAAATCATAATTCCCACATACAATATAAAGCTACTAATGCTTTATAAAAGTATCTTACCTATTTGCCAAAGCTTAGCGCACTTTCTGATTTTTCGAGCCTGGCCGAATTCCACCATTCGTCTCATTTCCGTTTTACTACAATTTCAATATCAATGCACTACATCAATATAACCATAAATTATTCAATAAATACCATCATTTTATTTTTTTCTAAATTTCCTTACCATTTTTTCTTCCTTTTTCCCTTTCTTCTTCCTTTCCTTCTTTTTCCTTTTCTTTTCTTTTCTTTTCTTCTTTCTTCTTTTTTTTTTCTTCCTTTTCTTTTCTGTTCTGTTTTTTTTTTCTGGCCTGAACCGGTTCGGACCGGTTCAAGCCGGTTCAGCTTAGCTTGACCGGTTCGGTCACCGGCGGCCAGCCACTCCGGCGGTTCAGCCGCTCCACAGCTTGCCGAGGTTGCAGGGATACCGGATCTGGTCTCGGTTTCGCCAGCGACGGCGCCGGCGGTGGCGAATCTGGGCCGTGGGTTTCGACCTCTTTCTTCTCTGTTTCTTCCTTCCTCCGCCGTTTCCTTCGCCGTCGGTGGCTCCTCTCACATTCCCCTCACTCTTGCCGACGTCGAGGTTGCGGTGGCTGTGCCTGGATCCACCGGCACCGCCGTTTCCCCCTTTTCTTTTTCTCTTCAGTTTCACCCGCTTCTCTCGTTTTCCTCTTCGCTTCTGTTTTCCGTTTTTCTTTCCCGCCGTTGGCACCGGCGTCAGCTTCCTCTCCTCGGCTCACCGGCGGCGGCGTTGTCTCTTCCTCCTCCCGGCACCGGCCGGCTCTCCTTTCCCTCTTTGTTTTCTCTTTTATTTCTCCTCTGTTTTGAAACAGAGGAGAAAGGCTGGGAATCGGGTTATCCCGATTCCCGCCCGTTTCTTTCTTTCTTTTTTTTTATATTTTATATTTATATATGTAAATACATATTTCATATAAATATATATATATATACACACTTTATTTTAAAATATTATACATATATATATTTTATATATGTATATCATATATATACGTAAATGTATAATAAAATACATACGTATTCATTTTATGGTATCAAAGAGTATTTTCAACGTACGATATGTGCATATATTTCATATATATATGAATATATATATTTATTTAAAAATATATTTATATAATAACCTTATATAAATATATAAAATTACATATTTTTATTTCTTATTAAGTTTTAGATTTCTAAATATCCAAAATTATTTTCTTCACTTTCATTCTTATTTAATTTGGATTTCCATTTATCCAAATTAAATTTCCTCCTTCATTTCTTATTTCCAAATTTAATTTTCCTTTTTATTTCTTATTTAATTTGGATTTCACTTTGTCCAAATTAAATTTTTCGGATACCTTATATTTATTTAGAAAATTCTTGGTCTTCACAGAAAAATATAATAATTGAATTTCAAAAAGGGAAAGAAATTCAATAAGACAAAACATGGGGTAGCAGTCGACTGCCATATATGACCAGTCGACTGCCTATTTGAAAGAAAGGTTTTGAGAACCTGTTTTAAGAAAGGATATTCATACTTGTTTAAAACCTATATGAACAAGGTTTTGGAGACTATGAATCTCTCAAAAGAGCATGCACATTATTTGTTACTTGTATTTGACTGAGGAGCTCTAGTCCAGCCCTCAGACCCGCAGTACGGCACCTGACTAGTGAAACTATGGGCTATAGACAATGGCCATGAGTCTCTTATTTGATTCGGCTTTGGGGAGGATCCCTGGCCCATACGTGGGTACGCTATTTATTTGATATCTCTCAGGATTATCCCTTATGGGATATATTTGCGGTATCCTCATGAGATCCTCATATTGGATTATCCCTTATGGGATATATTTGCTGTATCCATTATTTCTCTGGATTATCCCTTACGGGATATATTTGCGGTATCCATGATGAGAAATTACTTGGTGCATGATTCTGTTGGATATAAATTGTCTCCCATCTATTTGAAAATAATTATAATTGCCTATTTGATTTCACGTGATTTGAGGTCCGTGGAAATATTTGAAAACATGATTTACTTGTATTTGATATTTGCGAAAGAAATATACGAAATATGCTTTATAATGATTTTCCATGACATTATAGAGCCAAACAGGAAAACTGCATATAGTGATATAGTACGCTCTTTTACATAAGTTTCTTACTGAGCGTAAACTCACTCTTTTACAATTACTTTTCATACAGATTACTTGAAGTAATTCCGCTCCGGATAGAGGAGTATCTTTTGGGATTTTTGAGATACCTTCGAGGCACGCTTCCTATTTATCCTTTGAAGGTATATTTAGTCGGCCGTTACTTCAGCTAATGTACAGTACAATACTACAGTTTTGTATATGTTGGGGATTAGGGTGTTTGAATATTTGAGATCCTGATGTATATGGCACATGTTTATAAATGAAAAATTTTATGCATGTGAAAATGAATATTATACTCTGATAGAAATGCTTAAAGTATAAGAGTAAGGGAGATTGACATCGGATAAACTAGTCGATTTATTTGTTATTTGAGTTAAAAGTTAGTTGTTATTTGGTTAGTGACGAGGACGTCACAAAAAGGCTCCTCCTAAACAGGCAGGCAGTCAAACTTTAAAATCTTGTCCAAAAAGCTCCCCCTAAACAGGCAGGCAGTCAAACTTTAAAATCTTGTCCAAAAAGCTCCCCCTAAACAGGCTGGCAGTCAAACTTTAAAAATCTTGTCCAAAAGCTCCTCCTAAACAGGCAGACAGTCAAACTTTAAAATCTTGTCCAAAAGCTCCTCCTAAACAGGCAGGCAGTCAAACTTTAAAATCTTGTCTAAAAAGCTCCCCCTAAACAGGCAGGCAGTCAAACTTTAAAATCTTGTCTAAAAGCTTTGATTTTTTTTTTGAAAATTTTAGAAAACTTCTCTAAAACTTTTCTTGTCAAAATTTGAAATCTTAGGAAACTCCTCTAAAATTCCTTTTATTATCCAATTTTGAAATTTTGGGAAACCCCTCCAAAAAACATTTTTTTTGTCTAATTTTGAAATTTTAGGAAACTCCTCTAAAATTTCTTTACTTGTCAAATTTTGAATTTTAGGAAACCCCTCTAAAATTCTTTTCCTTGTCAAATTTTAAAATTTTGGGAAACCCCTCCAAAACATTTTTTTGTCAAATTTTGAATTTTAGGAAACCCCTCTAAAACTCGTTTTTTTGTCAAAATTTGAAATCTTGGGAAACCCCTCCAAGACATTTTTTTTTTCAAATTTTGAATTTTAGGAAACCTTTCTAAAACTCATTTTCTTGTCAAAATATGAAGTCTTGGGAAACCCATCGAAGACTTCTTTCTTTTTCTAATTTTGAAATTTTAGGAAACCCCTCTAAAATTTCTTTACTTGTCAAATTTTGAATTTTAGGAAACCCCTCTAAAATTCCTTTCCTTGTCAAATTTTAAAATTTTGGGAAACCCCTTCAAAACTTTTTTTCTTGTCAAATTTTGAAATTTAGGAAACTCTTCTAAAACTCCTTTTCTTGTCAAAATATGAAATCTTGGGAAACCCCTCCAAAACTTCTTTTTTGTCCAATTTCAGAGATTTTATGCAATTTATTTTACTCAAGCAATTGCAATTTATCCTCTGCATGTAATGCCATTCATACAATTTATCCTATTCATGTAATATCATTCATGCAATCTATTCTATTCAGGTAATGTCATTCATGCCATTTATTCTATCTATGCAATTTATTCTATATATGTAATGTCATTCATCCATTTTATTCATGCAATGTTTTCTTTGAAAATCATTTCATCCTTAATTGTAGCAACAACAAGGTTCTTATTCATCAATCTATCTCATGCATTCTTCTCTTTTCAATTGTCATCCTATCTTTATTTTTCTTTTTCTTTTCTCATTTTCCTTCTGCCAATTTTCTTTCCCAACGAAGCTCTTGACTTCGTGCCCTCTATACCTTATCTTATCCCTTGTTTCTCCTTTTTATTATCCTCTCTATCTGGTCATTCATTTGTTCATTAAAATTTTTACTGAGACCTCATCATTCATTCTTTCTTATTCATTGGTTTTTCTTGATTTCCAATTTCCATTCATCCATAAGTTTCCTTTTATTTCATTTTCCTAAATAATATAGGAGTCTTTCACATATTTTGCCAAGTAAACATTCATTACCATTCTAATTTCAAGATCAATGCAACACAATTTCTCAATCTGTCAAGATAAGGATATAGCAAAGAAATGATAGGTGAAATGAAAAGAGTGGTATCATTCAACATTTGAAAAGATTTAACAAGAAATTGTCAGGCTTAAAAGGAAAGTATGCTTGAATGAAAGGTGAGAATTTTTAGGATTAGGTAATAGTATCCAAATAATAACAATTCAAACAATTCTGATCAATGAATACAAAATTACCTTCAAAGGTCCACCTTATCTGATCATGTTGAGTTCATTAAAATATCCTCTTGCCCCTGTATCATTGACATCCAGTTTTTCTGGTATCTAAGCTGCCTTTTCAGGTTTTCAACTTAGACGCACTATATTGATCCAAACCACCCTTTTTGGGTTTTTGATTTGAATCCTCCTTTCATTTTTTTTCTCTTTTTTTCTTTTCTTTTCTTCTTTTTTTTCTTCTTTTTCTCTTCTTTTTCATTTTCTTTTCTTTCTTTCTTTTTTTATTCATTTCTCTTCATTTTCAACTTCATTATCCTTGATGAGGCTTCTCTTGTCTATTCTCCTTTCTGATTCATGCCCCAACATCAAATACTTCTTCACCCAATTTAATGCTCACATGGGTCCAAGAGAGTCTTTGGAATCCTATTTCTTCCATCTAGACGAAATCTTTTTGCTTATCTTAATCTGCTTGTCCTAATTCCATCCAAAGGATCATCATCTCATAGTGTAAGTATGCCTTTATTCAACACATGATTCTTCAATGGGAGTACTCATATTTGATCAAAATGGACTTTTAAGGCACATAACATAGGCTCAGGTGAGGGTTTATGAAAGAAAGGATAAAATAGGCCCAAAATAAGTGTTTCAGGGTTTATCAAACCAAGAATCATTTTTCATGAATCATTTAGGCCTTTTGCCCCATTTGCTTTTTCTCTTCTTTTTTCATTTTAATGTGACTAGGGTTTTCACTTTCTTGATTCAAACCTTTTTTCCTTCTTCATTCTTTTTTCTTTTGTTCTTTTTTTTCCACAAAATTTTTTTTTCACTTTGCCCCACTAATCCTTCATTTTCCATTCTCTTTGCCCCCCAGTGTAGAGGGTGATTCTTGGTGGGTTATATTAAAAAGAATATAATAGGCTCAAAAGGGGTAATCAATAGATAATTTTACTCACACTTAAAAGGTAGTGAAAGAAGGCCATTTCTCATCTCATTACAAGTACTCTCATTAAAGGTCATCTATTGAACAAAGACAAACTCATTAGAATTTCATGTAGAGATTCACCTTTACTCATAACATTCTATAGGTGAAGATTTTAGACAAATATCTTCTATTCTCTTCTTACTTGAACAATCTTGGCAAATTGGAAACCCATTCAACCAACCAAAGCAACTCTTTCAAAACTGAATTTTATACTCATTGCCATCATCATTATCATGTTCATTATTTGGATACTTTTAAGCTTGGTAACAATGTAGAGAATATGGGTATTGGTGTTTGGCATTAAAGAACAAGATTGGAATGAGGAATTGAGAAAAATGAATTGTACTAATCCTTTATTGAAATGAAAATGAATGAAAGCTGGCCCAATACATAAAAGAATTCTTAATGCCTTTGAGCTTAGGCACTCCTATATTACCTAAGAAATGTTCTAAGATGAATGAAATTAGACACAAAGAAACAGCCATTATCTTCAAATTCAGTGAATCAATCAATATCATCCACTTTCTTCCATAGCATCAATCGCTACCCTTTGTGTGATCTGGTAGAGGATTATCATTCACATTTGGATCATTCTTTGCCCCAAAACTCAAAATTCCAGCATTGACAAGTGCTTGGACTTTCCTCTTCAAGCCCATACAATTCTCAATAGAGTGTCCAACATTGTCATTATGATAGGCACACTTTGCATTAGGATCATACCACTTTGGATAAGGAGGTTTCAAGGGTTCTATATAAATAGGGGCAATGAGATGACCCTCCACCAACTTTGGGAATAGCTCAGCATATGTCATGGGTATAGGGTCTATGGTAACATTTCAGCTAAGTCGGGTGTTCCTTTGGTCATTAGGTAGGAAAGTGGGGTTTGTTAAGGCTGTAGGAGTTTGTCAAGGGAAAACAGGTTGATATGTGTTTTGGGGATGAGTTTGTGGGTAAGATGGGGAATAGGCGTAATTCACTGAAGATGGGTAAGGGGTATAGGAGCGACGTGAGTTATTGGAGACAGCTTGTGCATCTTCTTCCTTCTTCTTTGAAAACCCATTCTCTTGCTATCATTCATAGACGCTTCAATCTTATCACTCTTGAGGGCATTTTCAATAGCTTCACCTGTTAACACCATGTCTGATGAAATTTTGATACCTTAAGTGCCACAATTAAGTTGAAATTATATTTCATGTGGTGATATGTTTATGCACAAAAAATGAATGCAGATGGAATGCACTTAGGTCTACCAATCTCTCTTCACAATCAAAAGTATGTTCATGCTCATGATAAGACAAGTACAAAGTTATGTGAATGAGCTGTTATGCGATGCAAAATCAAACACAACTATGTATGACTTAATGATATAAACAAACTCTTTTTTTCGTTTTTTTATTTTAAAAATGAAAAAAAAAACTATATTTTTTATTTTTTTTTGTAAAAACAATGCAAAAAAGAGGAAGTAAAACTTATTCCTTCATGTGTCCTATCTTAGGTTTGCGTCTACACTCCAATCTAATATGGTTCCACCCTAAGGCTAAGCCTTATGTTTCATTACATGCTGGGTTTGGATAATTCAAGTTCTAAAGGTTCCCAAATTGTTCCTCACTATCATCCACACAGGACTAGTAAGGCACCCAATCCTCACCCATTATAGGTTACAAACGGAAAAGTTCAATCTGAGTGGGAGTATTTCGCTAGCCTATGTGGAGGTTATCACCTCACGAAAGCGTAGTTACTTTACTTCCTCCTAAAAAAGGAAGAGCCCGAGTTGAGGGCTTATGCAAATGCAAGTGTTGTGTGTGTTGAAGGAATGAATTAACATTTTATTATACATTTTCCAAATACTTCTAGGCAAACTTAGACTAATCTTCAAACTAATCTTTGGCCTGACTCTCTAAAGTCCCCAGTGGAGTCGCCAAACTGTCATAACGTCTAGGTCCGTGAACCTAACCGCTAGACTTTAAAATTCAAGGAGTCGCCACCAACCATTCAAACCTAAGGTGTGATTGGTCACCTACTCTTGTCTAAGGATAAGGCATGGTCTACGTTCAAAGAATCTATGGTTCGGGAGTACGGTTACGTGTGGGGAAGGATTAGCACCCCCACGACGCCCATTCTAAAATGGTACCACTTAATTCTAAGTTTAGCCTAAATTTACCTTTATGTTTGTATTAGTTTAGATAATTAAATATTGGGAAAGTTTCTAAGACTATTCCATCAATCTGGCTCAAATCTTAGAAACTCCCCTCACCTCAAGATGTTCAAGGAGTACCAATCGACTTTCTTGAACTCCATCGTCGGATTGATTGAGTATATTATGGAATTCTTATCTTTGAATATTTTTTAATCTTATTCTTCTTATTGTATTGTTTTAATTCTATTATTTTATATTTTTAAAAATAAACATGACATATGGGTTATTGACAATTCTTCTTAAGTATCCCATCAATCTGGCTCAACCGAAGAAGAATCCTCTCACCTAGAAATTCCAAGGAGTACCAATTGACTTTCTTAGAATTTCATCATCGGCATATGTCATACTTACTTCTTTTATTATCATCCCATTACCTTATTATGGTATTATTTTATATTTCTTTATTCTCGATTCGTTATTTTATTTTATTTCATTATATCTTTAAAGTGAACATGAATTATGTTTTCTTGAAAATTCTCCTCAAGTATTCCATCAATCTGGCTCAACTCAAGAAGAATCCTCTCACCTAGAAAATCAAAGGAGTACCAATTGACTTTCTTGGAATTTCATCCTCGACATAATCCATATTCATCTTTGATAACTAATTTTGTTATCTCCTTATTCAATCTTTATTCCATTTATTCTTATTTGCATTTTTTCTAATTTAATTTATTTTATTATTTTATTTATCTAATATCTATCATACTAAACATACAAAATATAAAATATATCATACAAATATTATACAAATTAAACTAAACAAATCATATCAACATACAAATTATTTATTCAATATGTATTAATCAAATATTATCAAAGTAATTAAATCATGCAACATTAGTATTTTAATATACAAATTATTAATCCGATATTAATTAACTATCAAACCCTCCTAATAAATTATTGACCAATTAATATAATAAAACAAAAACTTACCTGGGCAATAACCTCACCTCTTGTTGGCTTTTTTTCTTTTCCTTTATATTCCCTTTTCCACGTGTTCTCTTGCTATAGCTTTTCTTTAATATTTCCAAACTGGCGTGCCTCAAGCATTTTCACAAAGCTTTCCTATTTTCTTGCAACAATCATCAAAAGCAACAAAAACGGAGGCTGTGCAAACATCCACGTGATGGGTCGGCAACCTGTAGTAGTTGTGCGGTGACTGGGCTCGCAACAGTGGTGCGAGAGGCAGGCAGAAAAATGAGCTGACAGAACAGCAGCGGCGGTGATCGGGTTCAGTCCTTGATTTCGCCCAGAGTCCCTTTTTTATAATAAAAAATTTATTTGAGTCATAATACAACTCTACTTATTCTATTAATTATCTCCTATTTTTAACATTTTATCTATTTCTTATATTAATCCTAATCTAACTCTATCAAATTTAATATTAATCCAGATAATTATCCTAAAAAATCTAATTATCCTATCCTAAAATTAATTTTATTTTTATTTCTTTTTATCTTTTCTCTTTTTTTTATTATTCCTAAATCTTATTTTAATTTTAATTTTTTAATTAATGTTAATTCTAAATCTAAAAATTCTAATTTAATTCTAGCCTAATTCTAAATTGTTAAATTAAAATACAATGTCACTCAACCCAATTAATTATTTATACAAATCAAGACCCCGGACAAAATAGGGTGTCTACATGGTTGTTTTTATGTGATATAATAATTTTTTAACTATTGTTAATTATTACAATATGTAATAAATTGTCTACATTAATTACTTATATTTTGAGTATAAATTAATATTAATACATCAGTGTTAAAAATTTCATTCTAATTAGATTAAATTGTAAAGTTGAAAGATAATTACACATTAATTCAAATAATAGTTTTAACTCTCAAGCATAATTGATAAATTTGTAAAAACGCAACGGCATATCCATGATTTATATGTCATTTCACATAGATCATTTGATTTAAAGTTACATGCTATTAAATATTTATCTTAATATATTACATTAAGGGTTCGAGTAGCGGCGGACGCGAAATAACCCTCAATCAATCATTCTTGATCATTCATATCCTATTCCTTTAAGGTGATACACAATTCTTCTATACTGTATCGATACCATTCATTAACGGTTTCCAATCCGTTTCAATAGGCCATCGATGGCATCTTTATGTCAAAGCTCAGCCTATTTCAATAGGCCGTCGACTGGTATCACCCATACCAATAGCTGACTAATCTTGGTACAGATTGAAAATCAACAAGTTTACATGTAGACACTGCACAGTACATGGGATGTAACACTATCACTGTCTCAACTACATCGACACGTACTAGACAAACCGTGCTCTGATACCATTAAATCTGTCACGACCCGAAAGCCGCGACTTTCCTTTATACTCATACTTTTCTTAGTCTACAAATTTATGGACTAAATTTTTCTTTTTTCATTTTAAGGTTTGTATTCGGTGTCAGTGTAGTTACTATACTATCTAGGTGGCTTATAGTCATTCCATTTAAATATTAAACAACACGGAAACGGTTCTTAGTTACATCCCGACTTGTTAAACAAAATATGTACTGTGCATCAATTAAAGTCATACATGTAAACAAGTATTTTATAAGTTCCATATACCTCCGGAAACTAGTACCAAGTCCATACACCGTCTCCGATGCCCACTGAGCAGCTCACATGGCAGATGTTAACTTCAATAATCTGAAAGAGATGAAATTTAGTGGGGTGAGCAAAACCACGGCTCAGTAAGATACTAATATAAATGCAAGAGTAGGATTATACTGTCTTAACCGCAAATGCTTAAAACTTGCAAGGATGCAATTACAGTTAATCCTTTCTCATCGATAACATATCATTATCTCATTTCTTGTCATCTGTCTATCACTTATACTTTTAAATAAATCATCATAATCACTTTTTCAATCTTCTCGATCTTACACTATAGTGCATCGCATCTGTCGTATCCAAATTGAATGTCATATACTACTAGTCTATATTTCCCTCTATCTCGGAGTACATCCTGTCCAATTGAAGCATCATATCAATTCACCTTATGTTTCATAATCGTACTCTTGTAATCTATCACCTCATATCATTTTCCATATAGAGAAATCATGATCACAATAGTGTAAGTTCACAATTCTCTTCATATCGATCTTATGTTCATGTATCATATCATGTCTAGATGAAATATCGTTACCACTGTGTGCTATCATCACATGATTCAATATGTACCGTATAAAATTTGTGTTCTGTATAAAACATTCATTTCAAATCATGTTTCATGTAGTACATAATCATGTACGAAAGTCATGTAATTTAGAATCATTTGACATATGTTTTAAAACACATTTTAAAACATATGAAATCTCTATTCATATCATGTGTGGTATAAAACACATGTACATCATTTCATCTGTCATGTCAAATAAACATGGTTTAAAACATATAAAGTCTCAAATCATATAATGCATAATATAAACCATGTTTCAATCATTCAATTTCAATCATTTCATGTATACTGTAAAACATATCATGTCTAGAGTTTAATATATAATAAATTGTACTCTAGACATTCTTTAACATTTAGTAAGAGACTAGGCATGAATCCCTATTCTATTATCATATCATCTCTAACCCATTGTAGCTATCAATGGGATAGTTTCCCTCGAAGGGTTCACTATCTATGATCATAGATCGTCCCAGTCCCACTGATCAGCTGGAAATTGAGGAATGTGTCCACGACTATTGTCGGACAGCCTGGAATGATCTCATCAGGCAACATTTACATGTACATATCATATATGTATAAATGGGGTTCCATGCCACACAGGCAGAACCACACAATAAATACATACTCTGTGCCACAAAGGCATATGCCACTCAGGCATTCAATAGGGTACCTGTCGTCTCAAAAATCGAAATCTTTTGATATATCATTTTGAATTCATTTAGACAGCCCTCATAAAAAAAAACATTTAAAACCGAGTCTTTTCTCAAATCAATGCATAATTAAATCTCATGTTCAATATGTACATGTCATGAATGATATTAAACATCAAGGTCTGTGGCTGTCTAATCATTTCAAATATTTACTTTCACTTAAAAGATTTCGATGCATCTCTTTTTAAAATATCACTTTTTCTTTTAAAACAACATGAGATCATATGTCATGCATGAATGATTTTCTAAATATATCCAAATATATCTCAATACTCATTCAATCTATTGTTGTGCATATTATGACATCAGACTAAGGTGTGTCTTTAGTAGCCTAAATTTCTTATTCAAACATGATCATGACACGAAAGTCATCCGTCATTCATTCTACAATTACACACGTCTTTCAAGTCCCCAATGGCATCATTAAAATCCACTGTACATATGTTTGCACGTTTATTCAAATACATTTCAATAACATCCATAGACTACTAGGATCATTCTAGTATATTTTTCCATCAAAGATCACAAGCTACCTCAAGCTTTCATTCTCCCTTTCATTATTTTGCACATTAATTAAATCAATTCCCAACATTAGCTTTACACATACAAAGTTAACATGCCACAATCAAACATTGATTCGAATCCATTCTATTGACAAAGATATTCCATAATGTAGTATATATCAAGTACCAAATTCTCTAAATCTCATTTTATTGCTATATTTTTTTTTCTCAATTTCAGCCTTATGGTATATTAAGATTATATTGTCATATTGCCAGATAGGTCATGATCCACACTTACAATCCTCTAACTTCGAGGTCATAACACATCAAAATGTCCATAAGATTTCGCGATCTACTTTCTTATGATCATTATCTCAATCATACCACTAAGACAGTCCATTTGTTTGAATCTATCAATTCTATAATCATCACTTTTCAACTATGATCTTCTCTTCAAAGCAATATCATATAATCATCGTTACATCTATCAATACTCCAACTATCGAGATTGCACCTCAATTTCTACTCGATAGTCAACTTGAAATATTACATAACTCGAATTATCGACTCTATAAGATTCACAACCAAATTCTTCATATTGTCGTACTCATCCATTAACCTTCTCAACCATTTAAAAATCAATTTTTCCTATGATACAATAAAATCCTTTCAAGCTTATCTTCGATAATTCTTTCAGGATTCCATTTAGATGAGAATTTAATATTTTTCCTTAAACATTTTCGTGGAAATTTCGGCAGCATAACGACTTAATTTCCTCTAACCTTCCTGCAAGCAAACACAATTTATACTGACAGCCGTTGATTCTCACCAATTTTTACCTCTTACTGAGACCCTCACCATCAGTTGTGGGTCCTCTTAGCATTTTTAACAAATCAATTTAAATCGATGCATCATATAAAAATCATAATTCCATTAAAATCATTCCATCAATGCATCATATAACATCATAAATCCCACATACAATATAATGCTACTAAGGCTTTATAAGAGTATCTTACCCATTCGCCAAGCTTGGCGCACTTTCTGATTTTCGAGCATTGCCGAACTCCACCATTCGTCGCATTTCCGCTTTACTACAATTTCAATATTAATGCACTACATCAATATAACCATAAATTATTCAATAAATACCATCAATTTATTTTCTATATTTTTCCTTACCACATTTTTTTTTCTTCTCTTTCTTTTTCCTTCTCTTCTTCTTCTTCTTCCTTCTTTTCTTTCTCCTTTTCTTTTCTTTTCTTCTTTCTTTTCTTTTTCTTTCCTTTTTCTTTTTCTGTTCTGTTTTTTTTTTCTGGCCTGAACCGGTTCGGACCGGTTCAGGCCGGTTCAACACTCACCGGCCGGTTCAGCCTCCGGCGGCCGGTCCTTCACCGATTCAGCCCTTCCTCAGCTGGCGGAGATGGCCACGAGACTGGATCCGCCCTCCATTTCTCCAGATCGATGGCGGCGGCGCCGGATCTGGCAGCAGAAGGTTCGGTCTCCTCCTTCTCTTTTTCTCCCTCTTTTCCGTCTTCTCTTCCACCGCCGGTGCCTCCTCTCCTTTTAGTTCGCCTTAACCGACGATGAGAAGGCAGTGGCGGTGACCGGATCGACCGGCACCGCCGTTTCCTTTTTCCTTTCCTTTCTTGTTTTTTTTTCTTCCTTTTCCTCTCCGTTTCCGTTTTGTTTTTCTCCTTTACTTTTTCCGTTCGTCGCCGGTTGGCTTCTCTCTTCTTCGTCCTCTGTTCACCGACGGCGTCACTCTCTCTCTCCCTTCTCCTTCCTCGCCGTCGGCGTCGACCGGCTTCTCAAACTTCTCCTCTGTTAAACAGAGGAGAAAGAAAATAAGGGGGAATCGGGTTATCCCGATTCCCCTTTTCTGTTTTTTTTTTATATAATATAATATATAATTATATTTTTATAATTATATATATAATCAAAATATTAAACATATATATAAAAATATATATATTTTTCATATAAACCCTTTATATATATATATATATATATATATATATATATACTTTGATTTAAAGTACTCTATATATATATTTTTCATATATGTTATATATATACATAAATGTATAATAAAATACATATGCGTTTATTCCATGTATAAATATATATTTATCAAAAGCGTATTTATATAATATCGTGATATAAATCTATCAAAATACATATTTTTATTTCTTATTAAATTTGGATTTCTTTATACCTAAATTTATTTAGAAAATTGTCGGTCTTCACATTCTCCCCACCTTAAGAAATTCGATCCTCCGAATTTAACTTAGATTTAGAAAGTGGTACTATCCTGTACTCTTATCTTTCTTGTCCTTTCAATCATCCCTCAAATGATACTGTCAACATACCTTCAACATTAGAATTATCTTTTATACCACTACATATCGCCTTTTTAAACCATTACATATCATTTTTTCACCATGTATCCATACTCCCTAAAATTTCTTATCATGTTGGGAGTTATCACTTTCATCTCTTTTCACATAATAGCTGTTTCACACCATTTATCATTCGTTTCTCTCAGTTGGTGCCAAGTCGATATAATTTGGTAACTATCGTTTACCGATTTAATCAATAGTATGTAATTGTCCCAGTAGCTTTTAATTCTCGTGCATCCGCTCTCTAAACATATCTTCGAGCGTTTCCACATTACGCTCGAATTTTCATATCAGTATGTAGCGATGCCGTCAATAACTTTGGAATCCCAAAGCCTTTTACTATTTTCCATAAACATATGGAAATCCAAGATTCTATCACATATAATGCTCACTGGAACTTCACATACATTCTCTCCGTTTCATATTTATATTTCGACTAAGGCATTAAAGAAATATAGAAGTCTGAAAACGGAAAAGTGATTCAATTTGATCAACCAGTCTATAATCACTTCCATAATATCATATTTCTTTTCGGTTTCGTATTATCCCACAATACTCATTGTCACATCGATAAATCAAGGCTGCACCTCATTGCAGACTTTACTGTTAATCACCTCTTGCCATAAATGGAACATTTATCAATCATTTTATCTCTATATCTCTTTTCGTATAGTATTCTTATTACATCTCGATGTGATAACCAAAGTGAAATCACTTTCAGTCTTAAATTCGAAAACTGTTTCATATTCGTGCTCCCTTATAACTCGAAATCATAGTTTCAATTTCCAATAGTCCTCATAATTAGGGTGAGATTGTACTTTCAATCAAGCCAAATATTTGGGTTCAATCATTTTTCGTTGGCTATCTCTTTACTTCTTTCAATCCTTTTCAATTCGCATATCGATCATATTCTATACAATCATTCCATTATCTTCCAATATCAATTGCCTCAATCAATCATTCTTGATCATTCATATCCTATTCCTTTAAGGTGATACACAATTCTTCTATACTGTATCGATACCATTCATTAACGGTTTCCAATCCGTTTCAATAGGCCATCGATGGCATCTTTATGTCAAAGCTCAGCCTATTTCAATAGGCCGTCGACTGGTATCACCCATACCAATAGCTGACTAATCTTGGTACAGATTGAAAATCAACAAGTTTACATGTAGACACTGCACAGTACATGGGATGTAACACTATCACTGTCTCAACTACATCGACACGTACTAGACAAACCGTGCTCTGATACCATTAAATCTGTCACGACCCGAAAGCCGCGACTTTCCTTTATACTCATACTTTTCTTAGTCTACAAATTTATGGACTAAATTTTTCTTTTTTCATTTTAAGGTTTGTATTCGGTGTCAGTGTAGTTACTATACTATCTAGGTGGCTTATAGTCATTCCATTTAAATATTAAACAACACGGAAACGGTTCTTAGTTACATCCCGACTTGTTAAACAAAATATGTACTGTGCATCAATTAAAGTCATACATGTAAACAAGTATTTTATAAGTTCCATATACCTCCGGAAACTAGTACCAAGTCCATACACCGTCTCCGATGCCCACTGAGCAGCTCACATGGCAGATGTTAACTTCAATAATCTGAAAGAGATGAAATTTAGTGGGGTGAGCAAAACCACGGCTCAGTAAGATACTAATATAAATGCAAGAGTAGGATTATACTGTCTTAACCGCAAATGCTTAAAACTTGCAAGGATGCAATTACAGTTAATCCTTTCTCATCGATAACATATCATTATCTCATTTCTTGTCATCTGTCTATCACTTATACTTTTAAATAAATCATCATAATCACTTTTTCAATCTTCTCGATCTTACACTATAGTGCATCGCATCTGTCGTATCCAAATTGAATGTCATATACTACTAGTCTATATTTCCCTCTATCTCGGAGTACATCCTGTCCAATTGAAGCATCATATCAATTCACCTTATGTTTCATAATCGTACTCTTGTAATCTATCACCTCATATCATTTTCCATATAGAGAAATCATGATCACAATAGTGTAAGTTCACAATTCTCTTCATATCGATCTTATGTTCATGTATCATATCATGTCTAGATGAAATATCGTTACCACTGTGTGCTATCATCACATGATTCAATATGTACCGTATAAAATTTGTGTTCTGTATAAAACATTCATTTCAAATCATGTTTCATGTAGTACATAATCATGTACGAAAGTCATGTAATTTAGAATCATTTGACATATGTTTTAAAACACATTTTAAAACATATGAAATCTCTATTCATATCATGTGTGGTATAAAACACATGTACATCATTTCATCTGTCATGTCAAATAAACATGGTTTAAAACATATAAAGTCTCAAATCATATAATGCATAATATAAACCATGTTTCAATCATTCAATTTCAATCATTTCATGTATACTGTAAAACATATCATGTCTAGAGTTTAATATATAATAAATTGTACTCTAGACATTCTTTAACATTTAGTAAGAGACTAGGCATGAATCCCTATTCTATTATCATATCATCTCTAACCCATTGTAGCTATCAATGGGATAGTTTCCCTCGAAGGGTTCACTATCTATGATCATAGATCGTCCCAGTCCCACTGATCAGCTGGAAACTGAGGAATGTGTCCACGACTATTGTCGGACAGCCTGGAATGATCTCATCAGGCAACATTTACATGTACATATCATATATGTATAAATGGGGTTCCATGCCACACAGGCAGAACCACACAATAAATACATACTCTGTGCCACAAAGGCATATGCCACTCAGGCATTCAATAGGGTACCTGTCGTCTCAAAAATCGAAATCTTTTGATATATCATTTTGAATTCATTTAGACAGCCCTCATAAAAAAAAACATTTAAAACCGAGTCTTTTCTCAAATCAATGCATAATTAAATCTCATGTTCAATATGTACATGTCATGAATGATATTAAACATCAAGGTCTGTGGCTGTCTAATCATTTCAAATATTTACTTTCACTTAAAAGATTTCGATGCATCTCTTTTTAAAATATCACTTTTTCTTTTAAAACAACATGAGATCATATGTCATGCATGAATGATTTTCTAAATATATCCAAATATATCTCAATACTCATTCAATCTATTGTTGTGCATATTATGACATCAGACTAAGGTGTGTCTTTAGTAGCCTAAATTTCTTATTCAAACATGATCATGACACGAAAGTCATCCGTCATTCATTCTACAATTACACACGTCTTTCAAGTCCCCAATGGCATCATTAAAATCCACTGTACATATGTTTGCACGTTTATTCAAATACATTTCAATAACATCCATAGACTACTAGGATCATTCTAGTATATTTTTCCATCAAAGATCACAAGCTACCTCAAGCTTTCATTCTCCCTTTCATTATTTTGCACATTAATTAAATCAATTCCCAACATTAGCTTTACACATACAAAGTTAACATGCCACAATCAAACATTGATTCGAATCCATTCTATTGACAAAGATATTCCATAATGTAGTATATATCAAGTACCAAATTCTCTAAATCTCATTTTATTGCTATATTTTTTTTTCTCAATTTCAGCCTTATGGTATATTAAGATTATATTGTCATATTGCCAGATAGGTCATGATCCACACTTACAATCCTCTAACTTCGAGGTCATAACACATCAAAATGTCCATAAGATTTCGCGATCTACTTTCTTATGATCATTATCTCAATCATACCACTAAGACAGTCCATTTGTTTGAATCTATCAATTCTATAATCATCACTTTTCAACTATGATCTTCTCTTCAAAGCAATATCATATAATCATCGTTACATCTATCAATACTCCAACTATCGAGATTGCACCTCAATTTCTACTCGATATTCAACTTGAAATATTACATAACTCGAATTATCGACTCTATAAGATTCACAACCAAATTCTTCATATTGTCGTACTCATCCATTAACCTTCTCAACCATTTAAAAATCAATTTTTCCTATGATACAATAAAATCCTTTCAAGCTTATCTTCGATAATTCTTTCAGGATTCCATTTAGATGAGAATTTAATATTTTTCCTTAAACATTTTCGTGGAAATTTCGGCAGCATAACGACTTAATTTCCTCTAACCTTCCTGCAAGCAAACACAATTTATACTGACAGCCGTTGATTCTCACCAATTTTTACCTCTTACTGAGACCCTCACCATCAGTTGTGGGTCCTCTTAGCATTTTTAACAAATCAATTTAAATCGATGCATCATATAAAAATCATAATTCCATTAAAATCATTCCATCAATGCATCATATAACATCATAAATCCCACATACAATATAATGCTACTAAGGCTTTATAAGAGTATCTTACCCATTCGCCAAGCTTGGCGCACTTTCTGATTTTCGAGCATTGCCGAACTCCACCATTCGTCGCATTTCCGCTTTACTACAATTTCAATATTAATGCACTACATCAATATAACCATAAATTATTCAATAAATACCATCAATTTATTTTCTATATTTTTCCTTACCACATTTTTTTTTCTTCTCTTTCTTTTTCCTTCTCTTCTTCTTCTTCTTCCTTCTTTTCTTTCTCCTTTTCTTTTCTTTTCTTCTTTCTTTTCTTTTTCTTTCCTTTTTCTTTTTCTGTTCTGTTTTTTTTTTCTGGCCTGAACCGGTTCGGACCGGTTCAGGCCGGTTCAACACTCACCGGCCGGTTCAGCCTCCGGCGGCCGGTCCTTCACCGATTCAACCCTTCCTCAGCTGGCGGAGATGGCCACGAGACTGGATCCGCCCTCCATTTCTCCAGATCGATGGCGGCGGCGCCGGATCTGGCGGCAGAAGGTTCGGTCTCCTCCTTCTCTTTTTCTCCCTCTTTTCTGTCTTCTCTTCCACCGCCGGTGCCTCCTCTCCTTTTAGTTCGCCTTAACCGACGATGAGAAGGCAGTGGCGGTGACCGGATCGACCGGCACCGCCGTTTCCTCTTTCCTTTCCTTTCTCGTTTTTTTTTTCTTCCTTTTCCTCTCCGTTTCCGTTTTGTTTTTCTCCTTTACTTTTTCCGTTCGTCGCCGGTTGGCTTCTCTCTTCTTCCTCCTCTGTTCACCGGCGGCGTCACTCTCTCTCTCCCTTCTCCTTCCTCGCCGTCGGCGTCGACCGGCTTCTCAAACTTCTCCTCTGTTAAACAGAGGAGAAAGAAAATAAGGGGGAATCGGGTTATCCCGATTCCCCTTTTCTGTTTTTTTTTTATATAATATAATATATAATTATATTTTTATAATTATATATATAATCAAAATATTAAACATATATATATATAAATATATATATTTTTCATATAAACCCTTTATATATATATATATATATACTTTGATTTAAAGTACTCTATATATATATTTTTCATATATGTTATATATATACATAAATGTATAATAAAATACATATGCGTTTATTCCATGTATAAATATATATTTATCAAAAGCGTATTTATATAATATCGTGATATAAATCTATCAAAATACATATTTTTATTTCTTATTAAATTTGGATTTCTTTATACCTAAATTTATTTAGAAAATTGTCGGTCTTCACATTATAAGTAACATATACCTCAGAAGACTAGTACCACGTCCATACACCGTCTCCGATGCCCACTTAGCAGCTCACATGGCAGATGTTAACTTCAATAGTCTGAAAGAGATGAAATTTAGTGGGGTGAGCAAAACCACGGCTCAGTAAGATACTAATATAAATACAAGAGTAGGATTACACTGTCTTAAACTGCAATACTTAAAACTTGCAAGTTTGCAATTACAGTTAATCCTTTCTCATCGAACTGCAATACTTAAAACTTGCAAGTTTGCAATTACAGTTAATCCTTTCTCATCGATAACATATCATTATCTCATTTCTTGTCATCTGTCTATCACTTATACTTTTAAATAAATCATCATAATCACTTTTTCAATCTTCTCGTTCTTACACTATAGTACATCGCACGACAATTTGTCGTATCCAAATTGAATGTCATATACTACTAGTCTATATTTTCCTCTATCTCGGAGTACATCATGTCCAATTGAAGCATCATATCCATTCACTTTATGTTTCATAATCGTACTCTTGTAATCTATCACCTCATCATTTTTCATATAGAGAAATCATGATCACAATAGTGTAAGTTCACAATTTTCTTCATATAAATCTTATGTTCATGTATCATATCATGTCTAGATGAAATATCGCTACCACCGTGTGCTATCATCACATGATTCAATATGTACCGTATAAAATTTGTGTTCTGTATAAAACATTCATTTCAAATCATGTTTCATGTAGTACATAATCATGTACGAAAGTCATGTAATTTAGAATCATTTGACATATGTTTTAAAACACATTTTAAAACATATGAAATCTCTATTCATATCATGTGTGGTATAAAACCACATGTACATCATTTCATCTGTCATGTCAAATAAAAATGGTTTAAAACATATAAAGTCTCAAATCATATAATGCATAATATAAACCATGTTTCAATCGTTCAATTTCAATCATTTCATGTATACTGTAAAACATATCATGTCTAGAGTTTATTATATAATAAATCGTACTCTAGACATTCTTTAACATTTAGTAAGAGACTAGGCATGAATCCCTATTCTATTATCATATCATCTCTAACCCATTGTAGCTATCAATGGGATAGTTTCCCTCGAAGGGTTCTCTATCTATGATCATAGATCGTCCCAGTCCCACTGATCAGCTGGAAATTGAGGAATGTGTCCACGACTATTGTCGGACAGCCTGGAATGATCTCATCAGGCAACATTTACATGTACATATCATATATGTATAAATGGGGTTCCATGCCACACATGCAGAACCACACAATAAATACATACTCTGTGCCACAAAGGCATATGCCACTCAGGCATTCAATAGGGTACCTGTCGTCTCAAAAATCGAAATCTTTTGATATATCATTTTGAATTCATTTAGACAGCCCTCATAAAAAAACATTTAAAACCGAGTCTTTTCTCAAATCAATGCATAATCAAATCTCATGTTCAATCTGTACATGTCATGAATAATGTCAAAATGATATTAAACATCAAGGTCTGTGGCTGTCTAATCATTTCAAATATTTACTTTCACTTAAAAGATTTCGATGCATCTCTTTTTAAAATATCACTTTTTCTTTTAAAACAACATGAGACCATATGTCATGCATGAATGATTTTTCTAAATATATCCAAATATATCTCAATACTCATTTAATCTATTGTTGTGCATATTATGACATCAGACTAAGGTGTGTCTTCAGTAGCCTAAATTTCTTATTCAAACATGATCATGACACGAAAGTCATCCGTCATTCATTCTACAATTACACACGTCTTTCAAGTCCCCAATGGCATCACTAAAATCCATAGTACATATGTTTGCACGTTTATTCAAATACATTTCAATAACATCCATAGACTATTAGGATCATTCTAGTATATTTTTCCATCAAAGATCACAAGCTACCTCAAGCTTTCATTCTCCCTTTCATTATTTTGCACATTAATTAAATCAATTCCCAACATTAGCTTTACACATACAAAGTTAACATGCCACAATCAAACATTGATTCGAATCCATTCTATTGACAAAGATATTCCATAATGTAGTATATATCAAGTACCAAATTCTCTAAATCTCATTTTATTGCTATTATTTTTTTTCTCAATTTCAGCCTTATGGTATATTAAGATTATATTGTCATATTGCCAGATAGGTCATTATCCACACTTACAATCCTCTAACTTCGAGGTCATAACACATCAAAATGTCCATAAGATTTCGCGATCTACTTTCTTATGATCATTATCTCAATCATACCACTAAGACGGTCCATTTGTTTGAATCTATCAATTCTATAATCATCACTTTTCAACTATGATCTTCTCTTCAAAGCAATATCATATAATCATCGTTACATCTATCAATACTCCAACTATCGAGATTCCACCTCAATTTCTGCTCGATAGTCAACTTGAAATATTACATAACTCGAATTATCGACTCTATAAGATTCACAACCAAATTCCTCACATTATCGTGCTCATCCATTAACCTTCTCAACCATTTAAAAATCAATTTTTTCCTATGACACAGTAAGATCCTTTCAAGCTTATCTTTGATAATTCTTTCAGGATTCCATCTAGATGAGAACTTAATATTTTTTCCTTAAACATTTTTTTGTGGAAATTTTAACAGCATAACGGCTTAATTTCCTCTAAACCTCATGCAATGAAACACAATTTATACTGACAACCGTTGATTCTCACCAATTTTTACCTCTTACTAAGACCCCCACCATCAATTGTGGGCCCTCTTAGCATTTTTAACATTAATTAAATCAATTCATCATATAAAAAAAATCATAATTCCATTAAAATCATTCCATCAGAGCATTATATAAGATCATAAATCCCACATATAATATAATGCTACTAATGCTTTATAAAAGTATCTTACCTATTCGCCAAGCTTGGCGCACTTTCTGATTTTCGAGCATTGCCGAACTCCACCATTCGTCGCATTTCCACTTTACTACAATTTCAATATCAATGCACTACATCAATATAACCATAATTTATTCAATAAATACCATCAATTTATTTTCTATATTTTCCTTACCACATTTTTTTTCTTCTCTTTCTTTTTCCTTTCCTTCTTCTTCTTCTTCCTTCTTTTCTTTCTCCTTTTCTTTTCTTTTCTTCTTTCTTTTCTTTTTCTTTCCTTTTTCTTTTCTGTTCTGTTTTTTTTTCCTGGCTTGAACCGGTTCGGACCGGTTCAGGCCGGTTCGGGCCGGTTCACCTTCGCCTGGTCGGTTCAGTCACCGGCGGCCACCCATTCCGGTGGTTCAGCCACTCCACAGCTTGTCGAGGTTGCAGGGATGCCGGATCTGGTCTCGATTTCCCCAGCGGCGGCGCCGGTGGTGGCGAATCTGGACCGTGGGTTTCGACCTCTTTCTCTTCTCCTTTCTCTCTCCTTTCTCTTCCTCCTTCACTGCCGGCCACCTCTTTTCCTTCCCCTTACCTCCGCCAGTGTCGGCGTCGGAATGGCGGTGCTCGGATTGGTCGGCACCGCCGTTTTCCTTTTTCTCCTCTTCGGTTCCGCCTCGCCATTCTCTCGTTTTCGCTTCGCTCTGTTTCCTTTTCCTTTCTCGCCGTCAGCGTCGGCTTCTCTTCCTCCATCTTGGCTCGCAGGCGGCGTCACTCCTTTCTCCGGTAAACCAACGGGGTGGCTACTTCTGTGTTTTCTCCTCTGTTTTGTAACAGAGGAGAAATGGGGGTCGGTTTCCCCCCGACTCCCACTTCTTTTCAATTTTTAAAACATATTTATAATTATAATATTTATAATCTTTATCTTTTATATTTATATATATATATATATAACTATACCATATAATTAAATACATATAGATTTGCATATATAAAGTTTGTATCAATTATATATATATGTATAAATCTATACACTTTAAAATTTAAAATACTATACATATACTTCATATATATTTATATATATATATAAGTATATATTTCATATAAACCATTTATATATATATTTTAAAATACTATATATATTTCATATATATATATATATTACATATATACATAAATGTATAAAAATTTACATATATATATATATATATATTCAATGATATAAAATGATATTTTAACATATGATATATACATATATTCCATATATGAATATATACATATTTATCAAAAGTATGTTTACATAATATCATTATATAAATCTCTCAAAATACATATTTTATTTCTTATTACGTTTTGGATTTCTTGATATCCAAATTTATTTTCTCCACTTTCATTCTTATTTAATTTGGATTTCAATTTGTCCAAATTAAATTTTTCGGATACCTTTATTTATTTAGAAAATTCTCGATCTTCACACCGCCGGTGGCCGAACCGGCCAGCCAAAGGTTGAACCGACTGAACCGATCCGACTCGACCCGGTTCAGACAGAAAAAAAAAAGAA
This sequence comes from Heritiera fomes, assembly GCA_032173925.1. NCBI lineage: Eukaryota > Viridiplantae > Streptophyta > Magnoliopsida > Malvales > Malvaceae > Heritiera > Heritiera fomes. Next base: position 25,528,497 of record JAPDPM010000001.1, read on the forward strand.
AAAAAGAAAAAAATGAAAAGAAAGGAAAAAGAAAGAAAGGAAAAAGGGAAGGAGAAGAAAGAAGAAAAAGAAAGAAAAAGGAAAGAAAGAAAAGAAAAGAATTGGGAAGGAAAAATCAATAAATTGATTGATATTTATTGAATAAGTTTATTCATATATATTTATGTAAGTGCAATTGGTGTTGTTAAAATTGTAGCGGAAGTGACAAAGACGTGATTAGGTGTTCGACGAAGCTTGGAGCTCATCAAGGCGCTAAGTTTCAGCGTCAGGTAAGATACTTTTATAAAGCATTAGTAGCATCATATTGTATGTGGGATTTTATGATTTTTATATGATGCATTGATGGAATGAATTTTAATGGAATTGTGAATTTTTTTTATATGATGCATTGATTGAATTAATGTTAAAAATGCTAAGAGGACCCACAACTGATGGTGGGGGTTTTAGTAGACATGTAGGAATTGTGAGAATCAACGGCTGTGGTATAAATTGTGTTTCTCTTGCTGGAGGTTAGGGAAAATTAAGCCGTTATGCTGTCGAAATTTCTATGAAAGTGTTTAAGGAAAAAGGTTAAGATCTCCGCGTATAAATGGAACATAAGTTTATGTAAAAGTATAATTGTACATGTCTATGTCAAATAGATATGGATTGAAATTTTTACGATGATATGTATGGACACAAGATCACTCAAATGATCAGAATACTGTTGAGAGATGGTCAGATGGTGCAAAAAAAAAAGTGAATGAGAGTCGTGGTATATTAATAGTCACAATCACTTAAACTTGGAGAAATAGATAAGTGACTTTAATGTCTCATGAAAATTGTCAAGAATAGAGGCATTTAATTGATAAATTGTAAAAGGATGAATCACGAAAAAGAAGTCAAAGAAGTGAAAGTCAAAAGTAACAGATCCTTGTGGTTGTTTATTTTATACATATGGGAAAATTTTGTGATTCTATTGCCAACGAAGGCGTAGAGTCCCAAGTGGTGTATATGACGATTTAATATGAATTATGCTTGGTTGAGATTTGAGACAACTGAGTGATAGAATTCAGAATAGTGCTTAGAACTATACATTGGATATTTGACTATTCGGAAAGTGGCCTATTGAACTCAAATTGAGTTTGAGTGACAAGAATCATAGTATCAATATTATGGCGTACGAAGGATAATGAACGAAATTGAACATCAGATCGAAAATTTCGATGGAGTGCTAGCATGATAAACCTTAAATAAAATTGATAGATGGCTATTGATCTTGCGGTCTTAATTATTTTCAATGTCAACTCTGGAATAGATATCGAACGATGATATTGGCGTTGGCATGATTTCAGTACTTTGATGGCTATATAGCAACATGATATTTAAATATTTATGAATACTAAGAGGATTCATGTAAGTGATGTGGTCCTAGTATTAATAGTGAAAGGTAGAAATGATTGTTATAGTTTATAGCTATCGAAAAAGGATATCGAATACTGAATGACTTGAATACCAAATGATCTGATTATTAAATATTTGGAGTACTGGACAATTTGAAAACTGAATGAAATGAATAATAAATTGATTTGAACACTGATTTACTGATGTGTCAGAAGGATAGTTTGAAATCGAATGATTGATGGTGATAAAGTTAAATGAATTATTTCACCGTATTAGGTGAAGGTATTACTTATATTGACATTTGAAACTATTACCAAAATTACATACGGAAATGATTTCATAGCATCGCTTTTAAGCATAAATTGCTACAGTTTCAAATGTTATAATAGCATTTATATAAATGCTATAAAGTATAGATTTAGCTTTAAAAAGAAAGTATATGGTATATACGTACTCTTATATACGAAACCTCTTAAAGAACTTCACCATATGCTTTACATGATTTTAAAAAGAAAAGCTAAAGATTAAATGTTTTATGAGACTATAGGCACCCTAAAAGAATTAAATTTAATAAAGCATAGTGGAAACCGCCTAATTGGAGCTTTGCTCATTAGGCAGAGATGCTTGTCCGACAATAGTCGTGGACAGGTCTCAGTCACGCCTGATCAGTGGGGCTGAGAGAGATGAGGTCTATGGCCATAGATAGCGCCCTAGTTGGTTTCCAGGGGACGATGACATGATTTTCATTACTAGCTACAGTGATTTAAGTCTTTATTGATAGAGATGATAGGGATCTAGCCTAGTCTCTAACCGATATGATATGAAGTCTAGAGTATGATTTTATTGATATGAACTCTAGACTTGACATGATTTATACTGTACATGAAACAAGTTTGAAATGAAATATGTTTTGAAACAGTACATGTTTTAAACATGTTTTAAAAGTCCATGAGATATGATTTCGACACTTATATGATTTATATGTGATTTTGTGTCGAACATGGCATGATATTCAGTCTAGAGTATAGTTTGATTTGATATGAACTCTAGACCTGATATGATTTACAGTATATGTTTTAAAAGTACATGATAAATGATTTCGACACTTACATGATTTATATACGATTTTGTGTCGAATTTAAAATGATATGCGGTCTAGAGTATAGATTGATTTGATATGAACTCTAGACCTGATATGACTTATAGTATATGAAAAATGTTTTAAAATTGCACATGTTTTAGACATGCTCTAAAAACGGATACATGAATTGAAATTGAACATGTTTTTATCATGCCGTAAAGGTAGACTTGAATGAATTGAAAATTCATACGTGGAGCATGTTCTAAAGTACATATGATACGATTAGAAATGATAGCGGTTTGTACAATAAAGTTACATAAATTGCATATTAAACCCTGACATGATAATATGCTTTGTACATGAGAGTTTCATGAGGAATGTCATGACTCGACATTAATGATATTTCATCTAGACGATGACATGATATGATACATGAACATAAGATTGATATGAAGAGAATTGTGAACGTACACTATTGTGATCATGATTTCTCTATATGGAAAGTGATATGAGATAATAGATTATAGGAGTACGATTATGAAACATAAAGTGAATTGATATGATGCTTCAATTGGGCATGATGTACTCTGAGATAGAGGAAAATATGAACTAATAGTATATGACATTCAATTTGGATACGACAAATTATTGTGCGATGCACTATAGTGTAAGGACGAGAAGACTGAAAAAGTGATTATGATGATTTATTTAAAAGTATAAGTGATAGACAGATGACAAGAAATGAGATAATGATATGTTATCGATGAGAAAGGATCAACTGTAATTGCAAACTTGCAAGTTTTAAGCATTGCAGTTTAAGACAGTGTAATCCTACTCTTGTATTTATATTAGTATCTTACTGAGCCGTGGTTTTGCTCACCCTACTAAATTTCATCACTTTCAGATTATTAAAGTTAACATCCGCCGTGTGAGCTGCTAAGTGGGCATCGGAGACGGTGTATGGACTTGGTACTAGTCTTTTGAAGTATATGTTCCTTATAAAATACTTGTTTACATGTAAGACTTTAATTGATGCACAGTACATATTCTGTTTAACAAGTCGGGATGTAACTAAGAACCGTTTCCTTGTTAGTTTAATATTTAAATGAAATGACTATAGGTCATCTAGATAGTATAGTAACTACACTGACACCGAATACAAACCTTAAAATGAAAAAGAAAAATTTAGTCCATAAATTTGTAAACTAAGAAAAGTATAAGAATCAAGTAAAAGTCGCGGTCTTCGGGTCGTGACATGTTGTATTTAAGATTTTGTGTTAAATTATTTCAATTTGCATGTAGGATTCAATTTTATGTAAGATTTTTTAATATTTACTATTCAGTTTGTCCTCATGAACACTTGTTCATGAACATGCATTTGTGAGTGCATTCGTCTACTTGTTCGCGAACACTTTTGTTAGGGCGAACGAGCTTGTTCACGAATACGTTTGTCTATGTGTTCGTGAACACGTTCGTATACATGTATGTGAACATGAACGTGTTTGTTTAGGGCAAACGAGCTTGTTTGTGAACACGTTTATATATATTTTTGCAAATGTGTTCGTTTAGAGTGAATGATCTTTTTTGCGAAAATTTAATGAACAATCTCTACGAAACAACCGAACAAGCTCGAATTTAAAAATCAAATTCCTTAACGAACCCGAACCGAATATGAGTGATACTAAAAAATAAACGAACGAATAGAAATATTAGTTTGTTCATGTTTAGTTTATTTACCGTCCTAGTTTTAGGGGTTAATAATAGAGTTTTTTAATTTCACAAATGACATAAGAAACTACTGTACAATCTTTTTTTTAATTATTATTTTTTAAAGCGTATGTGTTACGTTTTTAATTTTATTTGTGAAATTAAAAATTTTCACTATCACAGAATTAATAATCCTAGTGTATTTGTTCTTCAATAAAAATTTTGAATTGTGGCCTTTTAATTAAAATCTTTAAATTTTTGGTTTAAATAAATGCATTCCAGTAATCAAATTGATATTATTAATTGAATTTGAATAGAATTCAGATACTAAAAATTAAAAATTCAATTTCAAGAAGATATTTATCAAGCTTGAACATCGTGATAGAAAATAAAATTTAAATATAAGTACCTCAGAAATTACTAATATCCTATCACCTAGGGGAGTAAAACGGGTCAAGATCCGCGGGCTGGTCCATTTAAATCGCGGGCTTTAATAATATTGGACTTTTAATTTTCGACCCGTTTGGTTTGAGCCCGACAGGCTAGGCAATCCACGAGAGTTGGACTGTGCAGATACGGGCCAGCCCGCGAGTTTAGCCCAAAAAATAAAAAAAAATCAATTAAAAACGGAAACCCAACCCAAGTCCAAACCAAATCCAATTGAGGGCTTAAAGCCCAATCAAATTTAGTTGCCATTGCCAGGCCTAGTCGGCCTTCCCGCCAACACCCTCCCTCCCCGACACAGTCACACTTTGATTTTGATGCTCATAGTTTGTCAGTTGTCACCACTTACCAGTTATCACTTCACTCACCATCGACCCACCCAACCCAAACCGACACACACTCACAAAGTTACAACACAAATTTGATCTCTCCAATAGTTCCAAACCCTAAAGGCTAAATTTGATCTCGCTGCAATGCCGCACGACGCCTACACACAGTCACAGGCTCCTCAAGCACGCATTGACGTTGACGCACGTACACATTACCAAACGTTCACAGCTAGTAGCCGTGTGCAACATGTTAGATCTGCCTGTTCTTCTTCAGTCTTCAACTCTAGATGTTTTCATTTTTTTTTGCATTATTTTTCTTCCTCTGCAGCTCTGCATATATATACATTATACACATGGTATACCACTTAATTAGCTAGCTTATTTCCTCTAAGGAAGAAAGAAAATTAAATATTGTTAAACTATAATTATTGTAACTAATGAAGAAAAATAATTTGTGGTAAAGACAAGATGCACACTTGGAGTAAAAAAACCCATTCTCAAGAAGATTTTTTTTTAGCACGGTTTTTTTTCAAAAATACTCCAATTTAATAAAAAATATCGCTCACCAAGGTCGTAAAATTTCATTTTCACAAATCACAATTAATCTTTAAATCTACTATACTTGTGAATAATCTCATATCTAAATTTTGTTTATTACAAATCTTTATAAATTAACATTCTCTCAAATTAATAAAAATTATGGTTTAACCTTGGGCCATTATTAAAAAAATTAAATCCCTCAATTGTAATATTTAATAATTTTGTTTAAAAACAAAAATTTCAATTTCAATTCTAACTGCCACCTAAATGTATTCAAGTGTGGTTTTCTGGAACAATTAATTTGCACTTATTGTTGGAGTTTGATTGTTTGAACTTTGAAGATGTATTTGGCCTTGAAACCTTTTGAGATATATATATATATATATATATATATATATATATATATATATATATATATATATATATCAAAAAGTAATACTTAATCATTTCATAAATTTTTATATTGTTAATTTTATTTGTAAAATCTAAAATTTTACCTTTTTTTTAAAAAATCTTTGACTCATTCTTTATTCTCATTTTTTTCAAAGAAAGAAAATTGAACCTTTAAGTTTGAGCCAATTGTAAAGGAATATGGGCACTTAGCAGTTTAGGGCTGTTGTGCATTTGCTCTATTTGTTATGTTTTTGGTTGAATAATTCATATATTCTTTGAAATTTTTCTTTTGTTGTATGTTATACTTATATGTTATGTATGTTAATTGAGCTTTTTCTTTTTGGTATGTGTTATTTACAGTGATAATATGGCATCTTGTTCTCAACCTCAGACCTTGCATAGTAATAATATTGATGTTGTTAGTGATTCTGATAATGAGGATGATGTTAATGAAGTTGAAATTTAGGGTGAGGAATGTGAGGTTGAAACTGAAACAATTGAAAAACAATCAAAAAAAGCTAGGAGGAATACTTCAGAAATGTGGAATTATTTTGAAAAACCTATTATTAGTGCTGTGATGGTAAACCACGTACTAAATGTATAGGGTGTGGGATAATATATAAGGCGAGTCTTTCTAAATATAGAACTTCATCCCTAAGGCATCATGCGCGTTCATGTAAGGGGATAGCAGTTTTAAAGCAAAAAGATATCTCTAAAATGATAACTGATCATCAAGGAAAGTTGAGAAGTAGAAAAATTGATGAAAAAGTTTTTAGAGAATTAGTAGCTAAGGCAATTGTAAGGCATGACCTCTCTTTCTCATTTGTTGAATATGATGGAGTTAGGAATGTGTTAAAGTATTTAAATCCTGAGGTGAAATTTATTTCTAGGACCACTATTGGTTCTGATGTTTGGAAACTTTATTTGGAAAATAAAGAGAAATTGAAAGAATGCTTGGCTCAAATTCAGGGTGGAATATGTCTTTTTTGTGATATGTGGACTGCTGGCACTAATGAGGGGTATCTTTGTTTATCTACTCATTATGTTGATTTAGATTGGAAGCTAAGTACTAAGATTCTTACCTTTTGTGATATGCAACCTCCACATTCAGGATATGAATTGTCTAAAAAAGTAATGGAAATTAAATGATTGGGGGATAGACAAGAAAATATGTTCCATTACTTTGGATAATGCTTCCACTAATGATAACATGCAACTTAATTTAAAAGATGTGCTTTGTTTGCAAGAGAGTTTATTATGTGATGGTCAATTTTTTCATATTAGATGTTGTGCCCACATTTTAAATCTTATTGTTCAAGAAGGTTTGAAAGTAGTTTCCACTGTTAATGAGAAAATTTGAGAAAGTATTAAGTATGTGAAGGGGTCGGAGGCTAGAATGAGGAGTTTTGAAGAATGTGTAAAAAAGGTCTCAATTTCTTCAAGTTCATATTTTAGTTTTGGATGTCCCAACTAGAAGGAACTCTACTTACTTGATGCTTGAGAGTGCTTTGAAATATAAGCGTGCATTTTCTATGCTTGCATTAAATGATAGAAATTATAAGCATTGTCCATCAAGTAAAGAGTGGAAAAGGGGAGAGAAAATTTGTGAATTTTTAAAACCATTTTATGAAATCACGAATTTGATTTTGGGAAGTAGTTACCCAATCGCCAATTTGTATTTTGCTCCAGTTTGGAAAATTGAGATGCTTTTAATGGAGTACTTGGATAGAGACGATGAGATGTTACAAAGCATGACATGTAATATGAAGAAAAAATTTGACAAGTATTGGAGTGAGTATAATGTTCTACTTGCAATGGCGGTGGTTCTTGATCCTCATGTAAAGTTCGTGATGTTGAAGCGATGCTTCTTGAAAATTGATCCTCAAGGTTTTCAGGAGAGGTTGGATGTGGTGAAAATGAAACTATTTATGCTTTATGAAGAATATAAAAAGAATGTTTCTATCTCATCACATGGTCAAGACCAAGGCAAACAAAACAAGATTTCTCTCAACTCTTCTATTCCAACAAATTCTGTCTGTAATTTAGATGTAAGTATAAATATATAATAAACATTTATACCTTAACTGTTATATTTATCTCATTGTGAACTTTAGTTTATCAATAGTAACTTTTTATTATGCATGAAATGCATCAATATAGGTATGGATGGATTTGGCAGCTGATGAGGAAAATGATATCCCAAGTTCCAAGTCTCAATTGGAAGTATACTTGGATATGCCAAAACTTGATTTTTCCACTAATAAAGATTTGGATATTTTGAAATGGTGGAAAGATCATAGTTTTAGATTCCCCATTTTGGCTAACATGGCTTGTGATTTGATGAGTATACCCATAACTACTGTGGCTTCAGAATCAACCTTTAGCATTGGGGGACGTGTGCTAAACAAGTATAGGAGTCGTCTTCTTCCTAAGAAGGTTCAGGCTCTCATTTGCACACGTAGTTGGCTACATGGTTTCATATCAAGTGTTAATTTAATTTCATTGAATAAATAACTTTTACAAGTGACAATAATTAATGTTATTGTAAAAATTTAATAATTTCAAATTTTATTTTATAGGTTGGGAAGAGGATGAAGAAAATAAAGATGACATGGTGGAAGAATCAAATGATTCTAATCATTTGAATGTTGAGAATTAAAATAAAATGACAAGTTTGAATGTTTGATTTTTTTTTATGTGTGGATTGTATTGGATGTTTGTGGATTTTATGACTTTTAGACTTATCTAATACTCTTTATTTAGATCATAATTTTAATGAATGTTATGTGGATTGTATTGGTTGTGTGAATTAAGGATTGTGCAAGTTATCTATCTTTTTTGTATATGATATAATTTTCATGAATTTGATAAATTGATAGCATTAGCAAGCCTGGTTTAGGTTGTTTGGGTTTTAGGCTTAGCTGTTGTTTTTGTATTAATTTTTCATGAATATGATATAATTTTTCACTAATATGATATAATTTTTCACGAATTTCATAGCAAATCTCGTTTGGGTGGTTTGGGTTTTAGGCTTAGCAACTATTTTTGACTTTTGAATTAATTTTACATGAATATGATATAACTTTTCATGAATACAAGCCTTTTTATTTTACTACTGCTGATAACTACTTAATTATAGTTGTTTATCTTTTAATTAAATTATGGTTTTTTGAAAGATTAAGGATATACATTTCTTATAAGCAGTTCATATTAATGCTCTCTAATTCTAAGCAATTTAAGCTATTGTAGTGTCAAAAATTATAGTTGTTTATATTAATGCTCTCTAATTCTATGGCTCTCAGCTTTTGCAAATTGCAGCACAAATTCATACTTTTTTTTTTGTTATAACACAAATTCATACTTCATATATTAAAATTTGTATGTTAAATTTTTAATCAAAAGTTCATACTTCATATGATTTTTTTTATATGATTTTGTTTAATTTTCAACTGAAATCTCCTTTAAAAAATTAAATTCAAGTTTAATTAAATGAAAAAAATTTAATTTCATAGATAAAGTCATAAAGCTAAAAGCTGTTACATATGGATGGTGGGCTTAAGAGATTTACTTTTACTATTATGAAATTGAGGCAGCCCAGGAAATCTTTACAAATTACCAAATGATTTTATTTTGGGTCTTAGGCCTTAAGCTTTGCTTTTCTAAGGAGGAAGCCCGCGAACTGGTCCGACCCACATTGAAGCCGGACCGGTCTAGCATTTTTTGGCCCGTTTAAATACCGGCCTAAACGAATTTGACCCGTTTTGTATCAGCACCGCTTTGACCCACACTGGCTCGCCCATTTTTCACCCCTACTATCACCTAACCATTGCCATTCTTGAAACATTTTCCCTATTATTATTAGGGTTTAGATTATGGTCTATGGATAAAGGGTCTTGAAGAAGGACAATTTCTCGGGCCAAAAAAAATCATATTAATAGCGAACCCCAGTAGCCCATGAAGTTTTATTGAGCTCTCTATTTTGCGGGGTTGCGGCTCTCTGTGGCCTCAATTTAGCTCTCTGTATCTAGGGGTGTAAACGAACAGAGCGTTTGACGAACCGTTCGTGAACCCGTTCGGTTTTTGTTTGTTTATGTTCGTTTATTAAGCTTAACGAACGAACACGAACAACATTTTAGTGTTCGTTTGTTAAATGAACAGAACATTAACAGAGGTACGGTTCGTTCATTTTTGTTCACGAACAGGCTCGTTTATGTTCGTTTATTGTTCGTTCGTTTAAAGTGTCATTTGTTGTTCGTTTGTTTATTATTTGGTTATTGTTCGTTTGTTTAAAGTATCATTTGTTGTTCGTTCGTTTATTGTGCGTTCATTTAAAGTGTCATTTGTTGTTTGTTCGTTTAAAGTGTCATTTGTTATTTGTTTGTTATTTATTAAAATACTAAAATTACTTATATTATATAAGTTATATAATATATACCTTATTTTTCATATATTAACCTAAAAAAAATAGTGCATAATTTTTAAATATATTTCTACAATATAACTTTGTTGTCTTAAAAAATTAATAAAATATAATTATAAAATAATTATAAAATTAAATTAGTTAATTATAATTAAAGTAATTATTTTTTTAAAATTTAAACGTAATGTACTGAAATAAAATTAATAAAAGTCCCATAATAAGTTAAGATCTCATTCTTATGATCTTATCCATTTACCATTTACATACGTATATATTACACATATGTGTGTGTACATACACATATATATAATACTTTAATATATGTATACCAATATATGTATATTATACTATACAAATATATATTAAACATATGTGTGTATACACACACACACACACACACATATATATATGGTACTTTAATATATGTATATTATATGATACAAATATATATATATTACACATATGTGTGTTTACACAAATGTGTGTATACACACACACACACATATAGATGATACTTTAATATATATATATATATATACCAATATATGTATATGTATATGTACATGTATATCAGTATATGATATAAATTGTACTTAAAATTATAATTATCAAATTTAATAAAACCTTGCTGACTCAAAAAAATTAATGAACAATAATTAATTAATTAATTATACTTAAGATAATAAAATTTTAAATTTTAAACATAATATACTGAAATTAAATTAATAAAAATTCATAATAAGTTAATACACAATTCTTACACACTAACCATATATATATATATATATATATATATATATATATATATATATATATATGATAGTTGAGTAGAATGTTTATGTGTGTGTATATAAATTTGTCTAACTTAAATATAAAACTGCTCATTTGTACAAGAAACATATATATATATATATATATATTTGTATGTGTATGTGTATGTGTAACTCTTTATAATAAATTAAAAAAAAAACTTTTTTGACTTAAAAAAAAAGAGAGTGATTTAAGGTCCATATCTATTTGATCTTTTAATATTATGATCATTGATCAAGTTAACATATATTACATAAATACATTATAAGAAATTAAATGTTTGAAATTAGAAATACAACATTATATTATAATATATGATAATAGATTGAAATTAAAAACGTAATATATTAAGATAAATATTTAATAGCATGTAACTTTAAATCAAATGATCTATGTGAAATGACTACAAATTTATCAATTATGCTTGAGAGTTAAAACTATTTTTTGAATTAATGTGTAATTATCTTTTAACTTTACAATTTAATCTAATTAGAATGAAATTTTTAACACTGATGTATTAATATTAATTTATACTCAAAATATAAGTAATTAATGTAGACAATTTATTACATATTGTAATAATTAACAATAGTTAAAAAATTATTATTTAACATAAAAACAACCAAATTAAGAAAACAATAATATTATAAGAGTAATTTTAAAATATATTAAATATTAACTAAACTCAAATTTAAAAAACATACAATATCAAAATAATTTATTAAAAAATATGCAAGTGGTAGAAAATAATATTGATGTTATAGTTTAAGGTTTTTTTTGGGCATAAATCTGTCAAAAAATCAAAACTCACCGTTTAGATATCCACCGTATCAGGTCTCTTCTCTCCGTCTTTCTTCAAACCCTAAATCTACAGAAGTCACGCTTCTCTCTTCTCTCTGACTCTCCTTAGCGGCTGATCCACCCATCATCAAGCACCGTTCGACTTCGAAGCATCCAACAGAAGGTCGGTGTGTCAAGATGAGATTTGGTTTTATCTTAGTTTGTATGAGCATCCACTGGGCGTTTGCTCAGCTTTTCTCAAAATCTGAAAGAAATGCCCCTGTTTTTTGTCTATAGCCGATAAAAAAAATGTGTATAGTAGCTCTTAGCTGCAATGAAAAGAGCCCCAAAAATGGGTTGTTTTTGAGAGACGACGGACCGCTGATCTGTGAAGTTCTTTTTTGATGAATATTCTTCTGATAATTATGCAAAACTCCTTTTTTTCGTTAATATTAGTGTTTAAAACAACATATTCATTCGAAAGTGTTTATTTTTTCAGTTTCCTAATATTAAGTCTCTGATTCTTTTATATCTTAATTTTAGATCAATCGTTGATTTTTAAGTAGTTATATAAATTTATTGTCTGCAAAGGTGATAATTTTGTTTGAATATTTTGTTCGATTCATTAATTTCAATATATTAAAATTAATTTCCTTTTGTCTTTCAGTTTTGTTCGGATGGAAGCTTTCCTAGTCGGCTGTTTGGCAACCTAAAACCACTTTTTATGAAAAAAAATTAATTCTAGTTTTTAATTCTTATTAATTAAAATTTGTTTGTACGATTCCTCTTTTTTCAGCTGTGAAAGCTGAACTTAACGCCTGGTACTGTTCTTGATATAGACCTTCGAAATGGAAAAGATTAGAAATGGAATGTTACTTTCATGTTTTTAAGTTCTCAGAATCAATTCTGTTTTGTTACCGGTAACTGATTTGCTTTCCATCCATTAGTAAAGAGAAATGGGAAAGAAAAAGGTTTATTCAATATCTTTTCTGCACCTGTGTTACCTACATCTGTATTTGCTTCAGTTTATTCATTCTGTAATCAGTCCCGCTTTTCATGATTCCATACTGTAAAGTGGTGTTAACCTGTTAAATCTTAGATTCTTGTGGTCTTATATTAAAGTTGAGTTTCTTTACTTGTTGCCAATTGGTTTTAAGTTGAGGAAACTTTTTTTTTCCTCAAAGAAATGGCGTAAGCTGGTACATGGTGCATTCTCTGATCTAGTGAAAAGAATAATGGATGTACAGGTTTCATGTGTTTAAAAACTACTACGTCTGGCTACGAAAAAAAAGATTCATTTATGTGCTGGTAATTTGTACTGTATAGTAGCTCTTAGCTGCAATGAAAAGAGCCCCAAAAATGTAAAATGTGCTGGTAATTATACTTATTTACTCTTTTATCATAACTATGAATATTAAGTCTAACACTACTAATCTTATTTTGTCAGATTATTTGGAGGAATGATGGCAGCACCAACCCTTTCTATTAATTTTCGGACTTTTTTAAGGTATTAATTTTCAGATTGAAGTTGTATTGTATTTAAAATTTTTTGTTGGATGATTATGTGGTATTTAATTTTTATATAGGACTTTTAATATTTAATATTTTAATTTGTTCTCAAGAACACTTGTTCGTGAACACGAACGAACGCGTTCGTTTGCATGTTCGCGAATGCGTTCGTTTGCATGTTCACGAACGCGTTCGTTTAGTACGAACGAGTTTGTTCGCGAACATTTAATGAACAACCCTACTAAACAAACGAACGAGCTCGAACGTTAAAATCAAATTTCTTAACGAACACGAACCGAACACGAACGGCACTTAAAAATAAACGAACGAACAGAGACATTATTTCGTTCGTTTGTGTTCGGTTCGTTTACAGCCCTATCTGTATCACTGTTGCCTCTTATCGGTTGAACTTTTTTCACTTTCAGTTTCAGGAAAATGAAGAAACCCATTAACTCAATTGCAACTTCGAATAAAATCCACTTCGATGAAAGTGAAGAAGAAGGGGAAGAAGAAGAGATCGAATCTTCATCCGAAGAGAAATCTGATGATAGCATTGATTCTGATGAAGTGGGTATATTTTATTATAACCTAAAATATTTTCCCTCAAATTTTAATTGAACATTGATTGTTTTTTTTGTTCTGGGAGGGTTACAGGAGGAAGAGATAGAGCGTGAGTTAGCAGAAGTTACGTTTGAAGAGCTACAAAAAGCCTGTGCCGATGGTACTGATTCAGTTTCTCGCAAACCCCGTTCAGAGAACAAGCATCGCCGCGCTAACAAGAATAGGTATCTTATTTACAATCTGAGAAATAAGTTTTTTTTTGGCCTTTTAGTACAATGTTTTGTTTTGATTTGTGTTTTTATAGGCCAATGGAGCTTAGTAGCAAGAAACCAGTGAGGTCATTTAGGCAGGTTATTCAAGCTCCTAAAAAGGTAGATTATGTTTCTTTAATATTTGGCTTTGTTCTTAGAATAAGAATAACAAATTGGTTGCTGACATTAAGTAGTCTAATTGTAATTTTGCTTGCTCAAATTAAAGTTCATTTGGTTTCTGACTCTTGCTTTAATGGAATTATGTGCCGGTCAATGAGCTATAGAAGACTTCAATTGTGTCATGGTTGTTTGAGTTCCTAGTTTCTTTTAAACTTTAAGTAGGTTAATTGTAAACTATTGAAGTTGGTCTTCTGATTTTAGGTCATGGATTCTTCAGATTCGAGTTTTTTTCTTTATACTTGATGTTAATTTGGTTTTCTTGTAAGTAGCAAACATTATCCCACCATGATCTATATTTTTATTGGTGTGTATAATACATTATAGCAATGAATAATAATTTTTTATTTTATTTTTCATTTTTTGGAGAAAATAGTATGCATATTCATTGTCTTTTGTAAATGTTGCATGTCTAGTAGCTTAGACCATTTTACTTGCCCCATCCTTACTAAATCTTATTTTGCCAATTTATGTATGCAAGAACTCAGTTATTGTATCGTTGAATCTGATGGAAAATCCCATTAATCAATGTTCTTTTTATTGAGAGAGCATCACTTGCTGGTTCTTGTTTTCAATTACTACTGTTATAAAAGAAGAATAAAGAACAACCAAATGTGAATTAAATCTCATTTGTCTCTTAATGTTCAGGTGGCACGAGACCCTCGTTTTGAATCTTTATGTGGTAAACTTGATGTTGAGGGGTGAGTCTCTTCTCTATATCATTCTATTAGATGAATTGTTGTCATCTATTGCTTTGCATGTGCACTTGTCTACATTAGTTTCATTGCAACTTTTGTTTTCCTACACGAAGCAAGTGTAAGTCTACCTTACCCACGCATATCTTTAACAAACAAGTGCGATGGCAAGTCTTTCATGGATTAGTCACTAGTAATCCAGTATTGGATAGAAAATTGATTTTTTACTGTTTTCTTTACGACAACACTTTGATTGGTTGGTTGAGCATCATTTGTTAGTGTAAATGCACCGGGCACCCAAAAAGTGCATTCAATTTCATATATCAAAAAGAGGGAAAAGAAAAGGTAAATGCTATTTGAAATTCAATGATTTAATGACTTATCCTGAATAGTGGGGGAAATAATAGAAAATCTTAAGAAAGCCAGCTAGAGGAATCTGGTTATCTTTTACCTGTCTATGAAGCTCTACTTTGATAAAGTTGTTCACATTATCAACATTTCATAATTTCATTGTGGAGTAGTCTAGTTTGCCATGAGAAACTCTATCTTATCTGTGTTGTCTTTAAACCTTAGTTAGTAATGGGTCTGCATATTATTTCTCAATCTCTTGATTGAGATGGGCATTCGATTGTCAAGGTCTTGTCAAGGTTGATGGTAGTGACTTCTTACTTTCTGGAATTGTCTGTTTTACATCTTGGCTTTAGTAATCCCAATATAACTTTTCCTTGAACTGTAGCTGATGATTTTTTTTGCAGGTTCAGAAAAAGATATAATTTTCTGTTTGAGAACAACCTACCCGCTGAAAGACAGGTACTACTATTCTCTAACCATTTAATCTTGACTTGTTTTTTCAGTTTATATTGTGTCATTTGTCAACAATGTATCTCCTCGATATGACAGGAGGTGCAGAATCGACTTAAAAAGGCCAAAGACCCAAGGGTCATTAGTGAATTGAAGAACCATATTTCTTGGATTGTAAGTGTATATCTATTCAAAAGAAAGTACTATACTCTCCATCGTGTTTTAAAATCATGGTCTTTGAATATACTGAAGCACCTTCCTATCAACTTTTTGACATTGGATCACATATCAGGACAAGCAATTAAAGTTTGAGTCAGCAAAGCATACTAATGAAGAGATTCTAGCTGAGCACAAGAAGAAAGAAAGAGAAGCAGCAAAGCAGGGGAAACGCCCTTACTATCTTAAGAAATGTAATGTCATGAATCCTTCCCTCTCACTTGCTATAGCTTTCTTATTGTTTTGTGCTTTTGGAGTCTGATAAGGAGCTTAATAGGCAACTGGAAAAGTATATTTTCTTACTAATGAGAAAGTTAGTATCCATTAACTATGGAGTTTATTTTGTAATCATTTACATAATGTTGCATCATGTTGGTTATGCCTAAATGATAATTCCTATGAAACCATTTTAATGGATGCTAACTTGGATCATTTCTTTACAGCTGAAATTCGGAAGCAAAGGCTTATCGAGAAGTATAAAAAGCTCAAGGTACGTTTTTGAGATATCTTGTAATTTAAAAATTTTCCCTATGACATTAACTCTCTACTAATCAACTAAATTGATGATATTATCAGGCATCCGGCAAACTTGAATCCTTCATTGAGAAAAAGAGAAGGAAGAACGCTGCTAAGGATCACAGATTCATCCCCTATCGTCGACCCAGCAACAACGATCAACAAAGTTAATGATTCCAAAAGTATTTGTAGCTTGAGAGCTGTATATATACGGGGTCCCTCCATCTTGCATGGTCAAGTCGTGCCTATGTAGCTGTTGGTTGAGATGAGATTAGGGTTTTGAGTGGAAGGCATTCTCCATTTGAGCATTGTGCTACGATCTTTTTGTTTTCTTGTCATGTCAAGTTAAATAACCAATGTCTTTGTTCTAAGCTATGGATATGATTGGATTATTGTCTAATTTGTATCTGCCCATCTATTTTCTTTACAAAAACAACAGTGTGGGGCAAGGTTTTGTTTTCTTCAGCAGGTCTTCCATGAAGCATGCTATAAAAAATATTGCATTGAACAAGGAAAAAAAAGAAAGATAGAA
Organism: Heritiera fomes; assembly: GCA_032173925.1. Classification (NCBI taxonomy): domain Eukaryota; kingdom Viridiplantae; phylum Streptophyta; class Magnoliopsida; order Malvales; family Malvaceae; genus Heritiera; species Heritiera fomes. Next base: position 25,545,642 of record JAPDPM010000001.1, read on the forward strand.
AGGGGGTAATTCTTTTACAAAGAACTTAAAAGTACACTAACATTTTCTCCATTTCTTTTTGATTCTGAGATACTAGTAAAATGTAAAAAATAATCCGATTTGAGTTAGGTTTTGGATAAGATTTTTGAAATTTGGGTTTCATTAGACTTAATTTGAGATAATATATTTAATTAATTAAAATATTTTTATTTAATTTTCATTTCAAAAAATATTTAAAATTTAAATATTTTATATTTTATATATGCATTAAAAAAAATTCAGGTTTATTGGGTTGGTTTTTGAAAAATAGGTTTTTTATTGCAAATCGACTTTGGTCCGGCCCGGTCAACGGTCTTGAGATAACAATGAGCTTCAAAGGTTAAAATGGGGTATTCAAACTTGGCTGAATGCTCAAATAAGGATATAAAGTTTTCGGAAATATTCAATTCAGGATCTAAACTTTTATTTTGCTCAATTCAGGATAAAACGTTTTCGATTTTGCTCAAATAAAGACTTTTTAAAGCGCGTGAGTTACACGCGCCGTTAAAATAATAACGGCGTTTATAAAAGACACATGGCAGCATGTGATTGAGCCACGTGGCAGAAGTGGACACGTGGCAGCATAAGGGTGGGACACGTGGTAGTGACATATAATTAATTTTCTTTTAATAGGTAAAAAATACATGGACACGTGGCAGTGTATTAGTGGGACACGTGGCAAGATTGACACGTGACAGCGTGTGAGTGGGACACGTGGCAGTGACTTATAATCATTAGTGGGACACGTGGCAAAGTTTAGATCTTGAATTGAATATTTTCGAAAACGTTAGATCCTTATTTGAGCATTCAGCCAAATTTTTTTGTTATATATTAATAAAAAATTAAAAATTTAAATATTATTTATAATATTATAATTAGTAGTTAATTTTGTTAGTTGATTTTTTAATAAAAAATAACTTTTAAAAATTTATATTACATTTTCAAAAAAAATTTGTTAAAAAATAAATTTTTATAAAAAATATTTCTGTATTTTTTTACTTTGTTTTTCTTTTCATTCCTTTCTGTTTTTATTTCTTTTATATGATTTAAATTTAAAATAATATTTTATTGTAAATTAAATATATTTATTTTTAGAAAATTGATTTTTTCTAGGAAATACGTTTATTTTTTTTAATTACATTAATTTTTCTAAAAAGACAATCATTACATATTTTTCTTTATTTTTATAGTTTCTTTATTTTCTTTCTTTTTTTGTCAATTAGAAGAAAATATAGAAAACAAAAAAAGAAGAAAAATACAAATTAAATTTAGTAATTTAAAATTTATTCTTTAAAAAATATATAATTTCTAATAATTTTATGGCTAATAGTTTTTTTTCCTTTTTTCATGGTAAAAATGAAAAAAATATTACGAAAGAAAAAATAATAATTATACTAGTTACAAAAATTTTATAATAATTTTTATGTTTGAGAATTTATTTTCTAAAACAAAATTTAAAAATTTTAATTATTTCAAAAAATAATTTTAAAAAAATTTATTCAAGAAAATATTATTTTATCAAAATATATAGTTTTTCTTGAATATAAAAAAAGAAAGAAAACAAGTAAAAAATACGTGGACACATGGCAGCGTATTAGTGTGACACGTGGCAATGTGTGAGTGAGACACGTGGCAGAAGAAAAATACAAATTAAATTTAGTAATTTAAAATTATTCTTTAAAAAATATATAATTTCTAATAATTTTATGGCTAATAGTTTTTTTTCTTTTTTTATGGTAAAAACGAAAAAAAAATAATAATTATACTAGTTAAAAAAAAGTTTTATAATAATTTTTATGTTTGAGAATTTATTTTCTAAAACAAAATTTTTAATTTTTAATTATTTCAAAAAATAATTTTAAAAAATTTATTCAAGAAAATATTATTTTATCAAAATATATAGTTTTTCTTGAATAAAAAAAGAAAGAAAAAAAAGTAAAAAAAATATGTGGATACGTGGCAGCGTGTGAGTGAGACACGTGGCGACGTGTGAGTTGGACACGTGGCAATGGTTTTATAATTATTTTCTTTTAATATGTAAAAATAAATGGACACGTGGCGGAGTGTACGTGTGACACGTGGCAGAGTGTGAGTGTGACACGTGGCAATAATTATCCTTTCATCGTCAGTCACTCTCTTTAACGGCGCGTGTAACTCACACGCGTTAAAAAATCCTTATTTGAGCAAAATCGAAAACGTTTTATCCTGAATTAAACAAAATAAAAGTTTAGATCCTGAATTGAATATTTCCGAAAACTTTATATCCTTATTTGAGCATTCAGCCTTCAAACTTCAAAGGCAGTGGGAGACAAGAAAAGTCAATGTTTTACCCTGTAATAACAACAGTTGTACGTGGCTGTTAGTTATTTGACACGTGTCCCACGATTCCCAGTGTCCATCCGGTCATCACCTTTGAACAACCGGGCATCTACCGGTTACAGCCCCTCTCAGTCGGTGCACTCTTCCCGCTCACTCGACACTCTCTACATAAAACCAGCTCTCACTTCTCGAAATTCTGGTGAACATTTCAAAACCTTTAGCTTAAAGAAAAGAAAAGGAGAAATCATCCATCAAAAACTAGGTTAGGATTCTTATCTTTCAACTCTATTTTTCTCTGTTACTATTACAGAATCTTCATTTTCATTCTTGGGTTGCTTTCTTTGGCGTTGGTTTGAATCATTTATTGAAAAAGCACCCAGATTTCCTTTGCTTTGTGCAGAAAAGTGATGTTATGGTTGCAGACAGTAAAGATTTTGAGGTTTTGATTTTGCTTTGTATATGGCAACTTAAAAGCTGAGAAAGAAAAGGCCTTCGGGTTTTCTTGTTTATTAGGTTTACTTGCAAAGATGAAAACTAGTTCTTTTAATCTGTTGGGGACTAGAAATCTTTTGTTTTTTCTGATTTTTATTGAAGAAAACTGCTTAAGCTAACTGGGAATGCATTTTTCTTCGTTTCTTCTTTTGGGGTAAAATGGAATGAATTTTTTACACTAATTTGATGCTCTTTTGAACTTTCTAGCTGGGACTATTTGACATATTGTTATGTTTTAAGCCTGTTTTGTACGCACTTTGCCCCCTTTTTGTTTTCCCTTGGACCATTTTTTCTCTATGTTGGTGTTATTAGTGAATGCTTGTTATGATGTTATGAAATGTTTACATACTCGTTGAGTTAAACGTAGAGCATGCGTATTTTCTTGTATATAGTCAAAGCGTATGACGTTTTCTTATTTTAGATTACCCTTTGTTGTTCTCAGCCTTTCGATTATAGTTTCAATGTTCAAATTTAGTCTCTGCAACTGTTCCATTCCAAATTGTTCATGGGCAAGTTTTGAAGTAAAACAATTTGATACTTAACTTTCAAAAAACGAAGAAAGAAAGCTACATGGAGACAATAGTATTGCAAGCAAACAGAAACTATAGTGAATCTCATTTTGGTTGGCTTCTCTTTTTTATTTCAACCTCTTTGTTTATACATTTTGCATACTTCTATGTTGCATGCATTTACTCTTTCATTCATGGATATGAGGACTTAGGAATAACCTTGTTCTTATATCCATGCTGGTTTTGATTTTCTTTGAGGCCTCTAATGGCATGAGGAATCTGGTTGCAGGGTGAATTCTACTTGGCTTTTATTCCGAGAATTTTGACGGATGGCTCTAGATACCTTCTTAGATTCCAACTACTCTAGGGGAGTGCCTCGGGCATCTAGAGGCTTGGCGCAGTCCTCAGGTTCTAGTAACTTGTTGTACAAGGATGAACAGTTCCAGGGCGTGGTGGCTTCTTTGTTTGGTAAAGCTTCCAGAACTTTGTCAAGTACTAATGCCGGAATCTCACATTTCAATCTGGATAAGTACTGCAGTGCGGCAAATCAAACTGCAGTACATAGTGCAAGTAATTTGACTTGTGACATTGTGGAGAGTTATCTGGTCCCTGAGGGCATCTCAGCTGTTTCAAAAGATCTTCAATTGCACAGAACTTCCACTACTAACATTGATACTCAAGTTGATTTCTTCAAAATGCCTGTGCTGTCATCACATAATTTAAGCAGATCTCAGACTTCAGTTAAGGATGCCTCGTCTATTGTGCAAGATGTATCTTATATAAATGATTCACAAGTACAGAAAAGGAAACAACAGCCTGGAAGTCTTACTAATAGTTCTTGTCATGTGTCACAAAAGCATGAAGACTTGCTTCCTCATGACATAAGACAGGAACTTCATAATTCGGTCCTTAAGAAGCCTAGGCTAGATCTCAATCAAGATGTAATACTGCAGAATTATATTATTAAACAGCTATTCGAAAGTCAGGATTCTGTGCAAATGCAAGGCCAAATGGCACTGCTAAATGCTCTACTTCAGCAGAATAAGGTGCAGAATGAGCACAAAGAATTAACTTTGAAATCACTTCCCCAGTTTCAGGGAATTGAGGTTAAACAGCATGCACGGCAACAGATAAGGCACCTCTTACGACAGCCAGACATATGTCAAGCACCGGCTGAGCTTTTTTTTGTCGGTGTTTGTTCTCGTCGGTTGATGCAATATATATACCATTTAAGGCATCGACCACAAGTGAGTTAGTTATCATATTTTTATTCTTCTTTGATTTTATATAAACTTTACCCTTTTTTTGCACTTTTCAATCGTTGAATGTCATATAATGCTGGCTATTGAAGTGTACCTATTCCATATTTTTATTCAGTTGGAAGGTTTCTTAGCAATTTCCATTTTACTTTGTTCATGTTTTTCGAACCCCTGCAGGAAAATGGTATTGCATATTGGAGGAAGTTTGTGGAGGAGTATTATGCCCCTCATGCTAAAAAGAGGTGGTGTTTGTCTTTGTATGATCATGTTGGACACCCTTCCTCTGGTGTTTTTGCCCAGGCAGCTGTGGTCAGTTTTCATGCAGTCATCTACCAAAAGATAAATCATTGTTCACACCTTATTAAATTTGTAACTTCTATTCTCATCAATGGATGAATTAATTGTTGTGAATGCTTTGGCTTAAAACGGCTTTATTTGTGAATGTGTATGTTCATGTTTATGGATGCATTGATTCTTTGGTAAGCCATGTCGCAAATGCATTCACCTCTTAATGTTTGTCTTTCATTTTGGATCTTCTCCAGGGTCAGTGGCACTGCGACCTATGTGGCTCTAAAACAGGGAGGGGTTTTGGTAAGCAAACCATCTACACATATATGGTATTAGCTCAATAGTTTAACCAAAGCATGTCCTGGTATGTGTTGCTTGTTGACATCAGTTTTTCTGGATAGTTGGGGGCGATTAACTGGTTCCTGCCTTTTATTATTTGGCAGAGGTGACTTCCGAAGTACTTCCAAGGCTTAACAAAGTATCATTTGAAAGTGGTGTGATCGATGAAATCTTGTTTCTTGATATCCCTTGTGAACATAGATTCCCTTCAGGATTGATGATGTTGGAATATGAAAGGGCAGTTCAGGAGACTGTCTATGAGGGACTTCATGTTGTCCGTGAGGGAAAACTTCGAATAATTTTTGCTTATGATTTGAAGGTAAGTTGAAGCCCATGCATACAAAGTTCATGGATTGACAGTTCATGTTGATCTCAAACTTCTGCATTCCTATAATTTTTCAGATATCGTCTTGGGAGTTTTGCTCAAGGCATCATGAAGAACTTCTGCAGCGAAATTTTATTGTGCCTCAGGTAATTTATCTTCTTTATCAATGCTAATTGTAATTTGCTAGCAGTCATGAATTTCCAGATTGGTATTCTCCTTTGACAAAGCAATCTTATGCTGTAGCAGCTTAGAATTTGGCATTATTAGAGTCTGAATGGTTGATACACATGTTCTGTTAACAGGTAAGTCGAATGGTTAATGCTGCAGAAAAATATCAAAGCACAATTAATGGATCTAACAAGGTTTCACCGCGTGATCTCCAAGAAGATTGCCATGGGTAAAACATCAATTCTCATTGACAGTTTGTGCTAAAAAATGTGAAAATAGTTAAATGGATGATTTGCCGTGTTCATGGATAGACAATCCGTGCGGCCACATTTTATGCCTTAGTTAGCTTGTCTAGACTGTTAAAATGGAATTGCCAGTGTCATATGATGACAGGATAATACTTATGGGTGGTTGTGAACTTCCTAAATGTGTCCAGAGCAGTATGAACATTGTCTATCGTGTGATTTTTTTTTTCAACTTCAGTTACTCTGTACTGCATTTGGTCGTGTATAGATGGGGATGTTGTTTACTAGTGAGTTTGGTTTTTGATTATTACTCTCATAATAGGTTTCTAAAAACTGGATGTCAGCTTGTGAGAAATTTTGAGTTACAGCTCATTGATGACTTAGGGTTTTCCAAAAGATATGTCCGATGCTTACAGGTATATCTAGATAATCTCTTTACTCACTCAAGCCTGAAAATCTGAAACTAGTTGTCTAGCTCCAATAATTGACAGATCATGCAAATCATAATTCTTTTACAGATAGCTGGGGTTGTCGAAAGCATGAAAGACTTGATGACTTTCAGCAGGGACAATAAAATAGGACCAGTTGGTAAGTAATTTTATGCGTGCTGCCATGGATGTCGTCCGCTATGATTGATCTATCCTTATACCTTCTTTTTCAACATGGCCATTACTATATTTTGTATGTTCTCTGATTCCTGTTTAAAATTACCCATTGAACTTTGGTACTTCTTGAAACTGTGATTCAATGATTATTTTGATGAGGTTCATGTTGATATCTATCTTCTTTCTAGAGGGATTGAAGAAATCTCCACGACAAACTACCTCTATAAAGCCTCTGAGAGGCGAGGGAAAAGAGAAGTTACCATTAGAGAGTGTTCAAAGTCTACCTACTGATCGTAACAAGTCGATGTGCCTATCTCCTGATTTTAACAAGAACAGCAATGGAAGCCTAAACATAACCTGCAATCCACGTTTGATTGGTTCCGAGGAAGCACCAACTAAATTTTCAAAACCGACATTGATGCCTAAAGCAGGCAAATGGAAAGAGGCAACTTCTCATAAATCCAACAATTCTAAAGATGGTGAATCTTCTAAGCCATTCCATGGTCCTAAAACGTCAAGCTTGGGATTGAGCCAGGACTTGCTAGTTAATGACTTGTCAAGTTACAATTTTTCTGAAAGCAGCAAGAATAATCAAGAGCATATGATCCAGAAATGGTTGCAGGAGATGATCAGTAACAACAGGGCAGAGAATAAGGGTAATGAAGAAAAGTTAGACCCAGGGATTTGTTTTACCACTCCTACCGGTGGCTTGCAGACCACAGCCAAAAGAGCAGATAAGCTTATCAGTGGATTAGACTTTGACAGCTTGGCAACTGCAGCTGCCTCAAGAAACTCATCTAGCACTTGTGGGAACATACAGAATGTTTCAACTGGTTCCAATAGGGAAACTTCCTATGTTTCTCGAAATAATGGCTTCATCAAAAGAGAACCAGATTTGCCAGAAATAGTGCAGAACATGGTTCGCGATTATTATAAGAATGGGAATCCATGTAGGTAATTATCACCCGAGTCATCGCTGTAAAGTTCAACCGCATGGTTTTTGCATCTGAATCTGATTATCTGATTACTTGTGAAGTACATTTACCGTAATATACTAATGTTAGAAATTTATCACCCGAGTCATCGCTGTAAAGTTCAACCGCATGGTTTTTGCCTCTGAATCTGATTATCTGAAAACGCAGATGTTTTACTTGTGAAGTACATTTACCGTAATATACTAATGTTAGAAATTTATCAGTTGCATTGTCTATAGAATTGAACAATGGTGATTCAATCTGTTTTAAGACAAAACCCAATTAAGTTCTGAAAATACTGTAGGAAATGACTTTTATTGTTTATACAAACGTGCTTCTCAAAGCTCATAGGAGGAGAAAGAAAGTGCAAAGTCATTAAACAAATGGAAACATAATTTATTTACAAAATTGACTCTCTCTTAAGTCTCTAACCCTCAAAAAACCAGCTAGAACTTGACAACACTCTCCTTGAATATGTTTACACCGCTCTACAAAATAGAAACTTCTAATTACATGGGTCTGCCGCACTTCGAAAACCCTTCGTGCTTCAACCTTTCTCTAAACTTACTTGGGTATATGACTACAGAGTCTAAACAGAGGCCACCCTTTGTGTGTGTGCAATCGATTTGAGTCATGGATAACTTGATCTTTGTTGACGAATTAGAGTTCTCAACATTGAAGTCCCCCACATGGTAGTGAAACCATTCACCGGGATCACTCAAAGTGCACTGAGATGTGGCATACTGACCATCGGAAGTCCATAGCTGAAACCTCACCGGTTTTATATCCCAACCGTGGACGTTCTCAGAGTTGCAGATTCGGCGACCAAACCTCCGACTGCCACGACCCAGCTGCAGTCTGAAGAACACGCTATATGTACCTGCTGGAAAGGGGAATTCCACCTCCCCATCAACTTCAAACCACCAGATTTGCTGCAGATATGCAATGGAACAGAACCTAAATCACAAAGAAAAGGAAATTGAAATCAATATCCAGCATTCCATTTCAACATATGGTGCAAAAGATCTGTTTCATCAACCAACCAGCATTTCACATAACATCAATTGCATCAATCATTCACACTCTCAACTAAGTTAAAGCTCGATACTTCAGTCTTATAGTCCACCATATCGGGCCACTATAGAAAACCATGTCCTTGAGAAACTCAACAAAAACGAAGTCTATTTTTTATAGTTTCCATTCAATCATGTGAAGTACACATAGTTTTATAGAAAACAGGTGATCTCTAACTCTTGTAAGAAATCCTTAAGTTTATATAAATAACAATGCTTGAAGTGTTTGTCCCTACAACTTAAAATAAACATTTGAAGGTCAAACACAGTTGCTTTAACCACAATCAACTGAGACCATGGGAACGAGAAACCAGGGAAGAAGTCAACAATGGTGAGCGTCCAGCAATTGTTTTAGTTTTCCATAAGGAGGCAAGAAACTTGCAGGGGCCCAAGGAGACCAAATTCCATTTGAACAATTTCCAATACCACTACCATATCATAGCATCATCGTCATCATCATGCATTAAAATGAAGATTGCAACAATACGTCTAAATTTAACAATAAAATTAACAAAAAAGAACATACTTTGGATACACTCAGCAAGATATGTCCCGAACACTCTTGATTTTGATCAGCCAATCTAAAAAATTCATTTTAAGAAACTAAAAAGCCTCCCATTCTCCTCTAAATTGAAAATGTACACAGAAAAGTTAGGATTTCTTCATATCTCACCTAGATTCCTCGGTGGGAATATGTTTCCAATATCTTCGATCATCGATCCCCGTTATACGTAACCCCTTGGAAGAGATTGACAGACAAACACCGCCTGTGCTCTTATCTAGCCATACTTTCTGCAAAAGGAACCCAAATCCTCAAGCCATCAATAAGAAAGGCAAACCGTGTACGTTAAGCCAGCAACCAATATATTAAACAATATAAAACTTTTGACTAATTTCCCTCCTTGATAACAAGAAAGAATCCAGGCCCAGTAATTAAATCTCGTCGGTTATGAATTTAAGATTCTTTCATTCCAAAAGGAAGAAAATTTTCAATTAGATCGATAACACAACCAGCTTATTGACAAATCTTTGCTACAACCAAATGGTTAATTTATATGACTATATTATAAATTAAAGAAACAATTAACAAGGACAGCGAGCAGCAAATCATGGAAATTTTAACAACTTGGTCATCTAGTAGAAAGTGTATTCAGAAAAAAAAAATTGAAAAGCAAATCCGTGAAGAAATTTATCTGATTGATGGCTGCATGAAAGCCAAAAAACCACAGAGGAAAAGTAAAACAGCGAAATTTCTAGTCTTTATGAAAAGATCCAGCTCTCCAAAAATGAAAACACCTAAAGGCTGAAGACCCAGAATTTCAAATCCAAGTCTTTCTGTATCCAATAAAAGAAGGCAAAAACCATACCTTGGTGCCACCATCAAAAGTTTTAGCTCGACAAAGCCTTGTATAAATGTCTCTTTTACCCAACTTTTCAGGCACAGAGACTAGAATTTTATCAACAAGGATTTGATAATTGGGTGGCAATTTCGATTCCCAAACAAAATCAGCCCAAGATGCACCTCTAAATGCTCTGTTCAACTTTGCCAATTTGCATATCTCCGGAGGATCCAAATACCCAATAATCAATGCCACGCAGCTCTCCGGCAGGTCCTCCAAACCGGGTGACGATGAAGAAACAGATGATAAACCATCTTGGTCTGTGAACAAAGCAGAGAAACTGGCACCCAAAAAGCAGAAAGAAAAACAGAGAACTAGAAAGTTCCAAGGCAGGGTACCGATAACAAGTAATAACTCACAAAAGAAGTTGGGATTTGGGAGAGAAGAGAGAGAGAGAGAGGTGGCAAAGGGAAGTGGGCTGGTACTTTAGAACACGGACGCGTACTCGTTCTTTAGGATTATTTTTGTTTCTGGTTTGTCTGTTTACTGATAAAAAAAAGAAGAGAGAGAAAGACACTGACAGGAATGACTTCGATTTGGACGGTGAAACGAAGGATGCTGAATTTTGGTTTGACGATGACAAAGCATATAGATTTGTTTGGGTTGTTTAGTTTAACCATGGTCTTCAGGGTTCCCTTTTTTTTGTTTTGTTCGAAATGGTCTTCAGTGTTTCCAACGCATAAAGCATAATCTGTGGATTTTTTTTTTTTGGTTACACATAACCCTTAAATTTTGGTTTACAGGTTTGGACACAGTTTTTTCGCATGGACAATGAAGCAAGTTGCCTTCACTCTATTGTCTTTCTTTTTTAAGTAATGTTTTCAATCAAAAATTTTCATTTATCACGCAATATAGTTAATAAAATTTTAAAAATATTTTAAGTTTATAATTTTTGAGCTAAAATTGAATAATTTTGTTAAACAATTTTAAAACTCTTAATGTATGTATTTATAATTTTATATACTTAAACTAACTTGTAACTTGTGCGATGTATTAATTAATTTTATCTATTTAAATAAGTATGTAAATTTATATATTTGTAAGTTATATATTTTATAAATTAATTTATTTAATATTTGAAAAAAATAAATTTATTTATTTATTTAAAAATAATAATTTAAAATATTTAAAACACATGATAGCTTATTTTTATATTTTCAATTTAGTTATAAAAGATTTTTTAAATAAATAAAAGTTAATATAATATAATTTATATTATAAATAGATATCAATTGCAAAAAAGCTATATGTAGCCTGCTCTCTATTTATGCTTAAGCATAGTGAGTTAAATTTTGCTTAAATTTACAATAGTGTAAAAAATTATAAATAAAAGAATTTAAATTGTTGAGAAATTATGTGATATAATTTTTTTATTTTTCAAGCCAAACTAACAAGTAGACACATATCATCTATAATATGTTAAAAATTTAACTTAAAAAAAAAGTGATAGCTCTTAATTTTGTTTATAAAACTAAAAAAGTTTCATTATCGATCTATAGATACGAACTCTTAGATTTTGTTGATAAATTTGATTATGGTAAACTTGGAGAAATGGAAGTAAAGGTGGGTTTTAAAATTTGATAGTGACTAGTTGGTTTTGCAACGAGGAAGAGATCTTGAAACTTTAAAATTTTAAGTTCAAGTTTCACTGAATATAAAATTTGTTTAGTTTGTTATTATTTACATAATTTGTTATTGTTATTGTATTTATCAATTCATCAAATTATATATTAATTGAATATAATATCTTAATTATGATTATAATTTTAAATAAGAATATATCATTGAAAAAAAAAAACCAAACTTGATGGTGAAAGGCAGACGAGACCGCATCGTTAAAACTAATTGTATAGTCGTATTCAGACTACAGACTACAGTAGTCCCATTCTTCCACTCGAGAAATATCTTAATTTGACAGCTATCTACCCTTGGCTTAGTCTTAACTTTCTTTTTCATGTTTCTTTGAATTTAGTAATGGAATATTAAAATATTAGTTTCAGTAATTGAAATTCAATTTTTTAAGGAATTGAAATTTAATTATTAATAATTTCAAATATCAATAAATTTTACATGTCAATTTTAAAACCTTTTTTTTTTGTCTTGACGAAAAAAGTATGGTAGACATGAGAAAATACGAAGTTCTTGCACATTTATTTCGGCCAACAGCTCTCCACTGCCCGTTTGGATAACTTCCAAACGCGTCAATGTGGTGCAATTGAAACGCTGTCACCGGTGCTTTAAACGTGCTGCCTCTTCTTCAGTGGGAAAATTATTCTCACCGTATGCTTTACATCTTTTTCTTTTAATATATTTTTTATTAAATTGTTACTTTTTACATAAAAATGTTAAATTATTTCTTCTTAACTCTCTCTATTGTTTTTAAAACTTCTATATTTCATTGTTTTTCATCTTATCATTTTTTATTTTGAAAATTTCATTTACGCATTTATTTTGTATTAATTAGTTTACATATATTTATCTATAAATTATTATTTTATATGCACAAAATATAATGTGATAACCGTAAATTTTTCAATTATTGGAAATTATAAATATTGGAAATAAATAAAATTGTGAGAACGGGATATGGGTGAAAATCCCGAGAATTGAGAAAGGAACGGATGGTGGAAATCCGAGTGAAGGAAATTTAAATCAGAAAAATAAGGTTGGAATTATGAAAAATAATGAAGAAGGAAATTTAATTTGGAAAATGGAAAATCCAAATTAAATAAGTAAATGAGAAAAGAAAATAGGAAATATGTTTATATAATTATATATTATGTAAATGTATTTTTATACAAATACATATGTATTTAAAACACTGTATGGTATATATATATATTTATACATTGATATACATGTGTATATATATATACTATTTGACAAATTTAAATAATACATATGTATTCAAGGATGACATTTTATGTATATATAAATATATACATATATGAAAAAAATGTAAATATTAAAGTGCATTAAAGTTTGAATGTGTATATATATATATATTGTAAATACAATATATATTTTATTATTTCATTTATATATATATATATATATATAAATGTTCTCTAATTCAAAGTATATGAAAATATACATTTTTTGTGTAAATATATATTATTAATGTATAATATATATTTATATAATATATAATACAAAGTACTATATAATAAAATAATATAATTATATTTATAATATAGTTAGAAGTATAATTATAATTAAAGTATAATAAAAAAAAGAGGGAAAATAGAGAAGGAAGATCGGGGAAGAATCCCGATCCTCCTAGGTGAGACCGACGGTGGCGGAGCTACCACCGCCGGTGAGGGAAAAAGGAAGGGACGGCGCTGCCAGAGAGGAGAAGACGACCGACGACAAAAACGGGAGGAACAGAAACGGAAACAGAGGCAAAAACCCGGCGGAAGCCGAGAGGGAGAAGAGAAGAGAAAGTGGCGGTGCCGACGGAATTGGCTGCCGCCATTGCCACCGAAGCATCACTGAGGAAAGAGGAAAGAGAAGGAGGCCACCGGAGAGGCGGGGAACGGCGGAGGAAGGCCGACAGAGGAGGAGAAGGAACCGAACCAAAATCGAGTAGATCAGCCGCCGTGCCGTCGATTCGTGACGAACGGAGACCAGATTCGGCTTCGCCGTGGTGCCGGCCAGCTGCTGAGCCGCCGAGCCGTCGGAGAACCTGACGCCGGCGTGGAATCGGCGAGGAAAGAGGCAGACCGGTCCGACGGGAAAAGAAAGAAAAGGAAAAAGAAAAAGAAAAAGAAAAGAAAAAGGAAAAAGAAAAAGAAAAGAAAAGAAAAGAGAAAAAGAAAGAAGGAAGAAAAAGAAGAAAGAAAAAGGGAAAAGGAATTCCGGGAATTTGGAGAATTTTCGGGAATTCGAAAATTACGGGAAATCCTGAGAATTACGGGAATCGGTAAGAAATCCCGAAAAGTGTTAAATTATTTAAATAATTTATTTAATTAAATAATTATGGAAAATTCTAAATTTTAGAATTTAATTTCCAAAAAATATCCTCGATGACCAAGCCGATGGAATCGGGCGAGGTGAACACAGGCGCGACCTTCGAGAGGCAGTCGCCTACTCGAAACAGGTAAGGGAGACATGTGCCGCCTGTAAGGATATTCGGTCACATGTTTTAAATTATGCATTTAATTTACAAATGCAATTTATAATAATTAGTTTTGAAAATTGTGGTGATTTATCAGTTTCAAATTGTGGTGAAATACCAGTTGAGAAATATAAACTGTATTTTCCATGCAGGAGGCTAGCCAAATTGGTAGCCGTTATACTGCCGAAAAATTATCAAAAAATTACTGAAATTTACCGAAAATAACCGAAAACCAAAATAAAAGATTTGATTTCACGTGAATCGATTTTCGGGTATGAAAATCGAGAAATTAAGTAAATTTCATAAAACATGAATATAGTGATATTTAATTTTAAAATATTCATGTTTTCGAGAATGGTGAAAAGGAAATCACCGAAAATTCACTCGGTAGGTGATATTTCACGTGAAACGAAATGAAAATGAAAAAGAGGCTAAAGTGAATATTTTTATAAATATTCTTAAATATTCACTTGATTTTACATAAAACCTTTATGGTTTTAATTATGGAAATAATTAATTATGAAAATTCCATAAAGGTTAAGAAATGAAGAAAAACTATGATTTCGAGACTAGAGGTCTCTACACGTGTTTTTAAAAGAAAACATGGTGATGAGAATTTAAAGTTAGAAAATAAATAATTTATTTTCATAAATTATAAAAATGATTTGTTTGAAATTTCGATAATTATAAAACCATGTTTTCGATTGAATGCACGGAAAAGCGTGCATATGTGTTTTACTACGAAAAAAGACAGTTTTGCCCTTCTATACTTTCAGTGATGATTTTGCAAATTGTCTTCATCGTATGAAAAACAAGATATATACCTTTATGAAATAATTTGAAAAATATTGTTTATTTTATAAATTTCATAAAGGTGATTATATTTACATGTGAGCCTTATGGATAATTGATTTACGGTGTTTAAAATCCATAAAGGCTAAGGTACGATTTTTATACTGTTTTGAGACTTAGGCCCCGAGTTTCATGCATCACATATACTGTTACTGTCACGTGGCTGATTGACCAGCTAGTAATCAGCGTCCCGAATTGTCGCCTAGCAAGCGTACACTGAGGACATATTATAGATCATGGCCATAGATCTCATTACTGTTACTGTGTCCCTAGTGGACGAGATAGCATGATTTGATTGTAGGGTGATGCCTAGTCTCACTTACTGTTTACTGAAAGGATTTGCGGAATCCTGTTTACTATATTGAACCACTGTTTACTGTTTACTGATGAAATACCATACCAAAACACTGTGTTACTGAACTGTACTATTTACTGAAATGGTAGCCATTGATTACTGTTTTATTGAACTGAAAGTTACCATTTATTGTTTACTGAACTAAAAGCTACCTTATACTATTTACTGAATTGATAGCTACTATTTACTGTTACTGATTGAACCGTATCGAATTACTGTTTTACTGAATATACTGTTTTACTGAACTGTACGATAAGGTTACTGATTTAAAAGGAGAAATAAATGTTTATTTTAAAAGAATAACATAAGAATTATTTCTAAGATAGAAATAATTGAAGAAGTAATTATCCAATGATTGGATATTTACACATCACTGTACTATACTATTTTTACTGTACTGAAGAGAAGAGAAGTAAACCACCGTTTTTATTACTGAACTATCACGTGTTTTAAAGTATACTGAAGTGAAAAAGAACAGGTGGTTTACTCTATGGAAAAATGAAAATTATATCGTTTTGAAAACAACGAAATGAGTATTCTCTACAGTTGCTTCTAGGTTCCGGAACAAGTATGGTATTCTAAAATACCTACCTTATTCTATCTGGATCCCTAGCCGACTGTAGTATCCTTCCTACATGTGAGCTTAGAGCCAGCTAGGAAGATTTTAAGAAAATGAAAAAAAAATTTCAGCATATAGATAGCTGAATATCAAGTGTGACATATAACTCTCTTACTGAGCCGTGGTTTTGCTCACCCCTTAATTTCAAACATTTCAGGTTTTAAAGATTGTAAGATCAATGGATTGTGGATCACGGCTGTACACAAAGAACAATGTGACAGACCGACTGATTTATATGAGGTACGATCATTTATTTTTTGTATTTAGACATATTTACAGTACTACTTATCTGATTAATTAAGATAGAGGATGTGTATAATATAAACAATGTTATGTAAATTTGTTTAACAGTTAGTAAAAGTGAAGTATCACAGACAGCCCAACTGGATGAATTGTGTAAAATAAGGTGAAAAATATGGTAATGGATCGTTACAGATTTAATGGTATCAGAACATGGTTGGCTTGATGTCTGTGGATACTTTTAGAAAGAAAAGTATTAAACATCCCTGGTAGTATTGTGTCGTCTGAATACATAAAGAAAGTAAATGATTGTAAATTGAGAAAAAATAAATTAAAGGGAGTGAGAAAGTATAAATTGAGAATGTTAAAGAAATAATAGGCTCAGAAATTACCAGAAAATTGGTGATTCTTATAATCTAAATGAAGGCCTGTTCGGTAAGGAACTGAAAGGACTCGGTGAGGGCCCCACCAGTACTTTACGGTCCGGATCGAACTGAGACCTGAAAATGATGGTATGAAGAAGGGGAATGAAATATCATCATTAAATAGACTTTAAGATCACTGATTGAGGGTAATTTGAAGAGAGAGAAAATTTTGGCCAAAAATGACCAAAATACCCCTGACTCCAAAATTTTACTGGGAGTCAGAATAGACCAACAGAAGTTGGATTTGATTGGTTTGACGGAGAAATTAAGGATATAAAGCTGAATTACAAGTAAAAATAATCCAATTGTGGATCTTGGTGAACTTCTCTGTCGAAATCGAATGAGATCTAAATTGCTGATATAAGTATCAGAAAGGATACTATCAGCACATAGATGATCAGATCATTGATTTAAATGTATACTGAGAAGAAAGAAATGTCAAAATGATGAAAATACCCTTATGTTGGGCAAAGCTCTGAATAGTGATGAAATCAAGTAATTTGGAATCCATTGAGAGAAATGGAGTTATTAATGGTATAGAGTATGTCATATGAATATAACGATCCCTATTACTGATTCCACTGACACTTAGATTATGGACGCGAATGGTGAGTGACCTAGTGAACGGGCTAGGCCTCACGATAGATCCTTAAGGGGTGATCTAGTGAAAAGGTTGGGCATTCTCAAAGAGTATAGTACAGATGTGTACAGGCGGACGGCGGATGGGTCGAGGCCTTATATGATGCGATCCAAAGAGTGTATAATGGAATGAATGTCATCAGATGATTGGCCCAGTTATTAATTGTAAGGGCTTGAATTAAGAGTGTATTGAACAGGATTGTTGAATGCTATGGAAAGTGAAATGATTACAGGAATTGACTGATGAGGTGAATAGTACAGATAATGAAATACATATTAGTGTGGTTAATTACGGCTCTATATATTTTACTACTTTGAGGTATCAAACAGATAATCTTATATAGAACCGAAATATCTTGAAATATGTGCTACCAAATGAGGTACTATGTGGAGTACTGTGAATTGGAGAATAAATATAAGAACAGTAAAGTGATAAAAAAGAAGATGACAGCTAACCTAAGTTCTTCAAGACCCTTGAGACAGAACTGTGATGGGCGACCCAATGATGGGCGACCCATAGTAGATCATGTGTTGTGAGATGCGGGCGAATAATGTTATCACCGACTCACTAGTAAGGGTAAACCTGGGGCGAAAGGATCGCCTAGGGGATGCTCGCCGACGGTCGATTCAAACGGGCGTGTCACACCCGGATTTTTTCTTAATATCTTACGGAGCCTAAATTGCGGAATTAGAAAATTTTTTTATATCCCTTATATCACTATCCATTTGTAGGTGAATATGTAGGCCAATCTTAATTCATATAACTCCTTTAATATATTTAGGCATATCCACCAACATACATAATGCCAATTCAAAAAGTATACTGATCGTCATATTCCAATAATACATAATCTAGCTTACATCCCAGACTCATCACATAAATATATGTATATACAATCAAAAGAATTCCAATACACTGTGCGATCATCCGTATATATCTATACAAACCGCTGGGAGCCATATACCTTAGACTATGCAGGGAAGTCCACTCTCAAGAAGCTTCCCAAGCCAAAAAGAACAGTTGCTGTATCGATCACTCTGAAAGGGAGGGGCAAGAAGAGGGGAGTGAGTCGTAAACTCAGTAAGTAACAACAATAAGCAACTAAATTTTACCGAGCATCCCTCATTTATGAAAGCTAATTCAAATCACTTTCAAATGAATCAAATCAACTATGCTGCATCAAACTTAAAACACAGTATGGAAACTCTATAGCAAATCATATTCAAATATGGAGTTCCATCATTAAACTAGAAGTCTCAATATCAAACCATACTTAAAGTATGCAGTGAAACCAATAAAACAAACCATAGTACCAAGAGAGTTCACAGAGTATCAACCGATGCTACTTAGAGCGAACAAACCCACGGTAGCTAACCGTAGCCAAACTCCCATAAAGGGCACTGCCTATGCATAGACCAATCAAACCCCAGCTCATTGCGCATATGAAATCGGGACCTGTCCAAACGTAATATACGGGACAAGCCAAACGTCTCCGAGGCTAATGCTCGAGAAACAGTGCTCTAAGTAAATCGAATGTGTCTACAAAGTTCTCAAGGTACAGTGCCCTGAGGTCTCAATACCTCGGGACTAAAACAGATATCCGATAGTCTTAAAACAATTTTCATTCTTCCCTGACCTCATAGCAATCTTTGGAGTTTATAAGGAAGTAATTCAACAAACAAGGCTCACAAGGCATTTAAAAAACATTAACAAGGTTACAACACAAAGTATAAAATCATATTAAATCAGAATTTAATTTGAACCTTTAAAACATTTAAAATATTTCTTATGTATATAATACGCACAAGCAGTACATTTCTTGCGAGCCCATCACCTATTTACAAATCATTTCTAGTAAAGCAAACTCAACAATCAAGGGAAGACATCTCATATGCAGCATTCATTTGGTTTCAATTGCCAAATTCTAAGAGTTTATAGCATTAAGCAAATTGGATGCAAGTAGTCGCTTAGGGTTACTTACAGTACTTCCTTAGCTTCTGAATCAGTTCTCCCTTACCTAACCAGTCTTGGAGTATTGATTGATTTCGGGTCTAATTCAGTCCTTAAGACAACCCTCTACATAACAAATAGTAGATTGAATCAATCTCTATACATCCATCGATCTTAGTATTTCCAATCATAAGCTAACATTAAGCATTGTATAATTCAACAAGAACAATACTTGGCTGTGTTTCCAGAGTTATTCAAACGTTACTAGCACCGTTTATTGCCTTTTCGTTCATTTGAACTACTTACGACCCATTTGGTCCATTTTTATTCTTTAAGGTTTTGGACCTTATGGCATTGTGCTAGACTTAGGTATAATTTCCAGAACTTAATTATCAAACCGACATTTTTATATCACTTTTAACTCAAATCCCTATTTAGACATATAAGGCTCATTTTCTAATTCATTTTGTGCCATTTCCCATCAATTTTTAGACCTTGGTCCAAATCTGGCACAGTAGGCAGGAAATTTCCTGACCTGTGTATAGTAAAATGCTTACTGCCAACTATAGGGATATGAGATCTATACAAACTCAATACCATGTCAATCATGACTCATTTATCTTTCTGAACATGTAAAGTTTGCAGTCATATTTGATCTGGGCAATTTTCTATGAACAATTGAAGTTTACATTAAAAATTTGTCCCCAACAGTGAGTATCCTGCATGCATTCATACATATCTTAAGCCATGAAGTTCCAAATCTTGAAATTCCAAAACTAGATGAAATTTAACTCATTTCCCTATTTAGAAATGTAAGATTCATAATTTAACTCCTCCTATATCAATACCAGAAATTTTCCAAAGTTTCAATATGTACAGTAGTCTCCTGATACAGTAAACACTGACCAATATGCACAAACTGTCTCATATCTGGTTATAGGAGTATCCAAATGATGCAAACCCAGAACCATCATGTTCCTAACTTAATTATCCTTTCTAGATATGTGAGGCTTGCAACCTAATTCAATTTAGGCCATTTGCTATGATTTTCCAAAGTTTCAGTATGTACAATAGTCTCCTGACACAGTAAACACTGACCAATATGCACAAACTGTCTCATATCTGGTTATAGGAGTATCCAAATGATGCAAACCCATAACCATCATGTTCCTAACTTAATTATCCTTTCTAGACATGTAAGGCTTGTACCCTAATTCAATTTAGGCCATTTGCTATGATTTTCCAAAGTCAGGACTGTGATTCACGTTTCTCGACAGAACACTCTGCACTCATTTGTGCATAACTCAAGCTATAGAAATCCAATTCAAGAAATTCCAAAACCAACTTTCTTGTAACTTAAAGGGCCATGATTTATAATTTTTCCAGAATTTTTCTCCATACAGAACTATTAGACTGTTCTTTTTAATTTCCACCCAGACAGAACATCAATTTCCAGATTGAACATCAAGTCAGAATTTCAGTTAATCCTTTATCTAACCATAGCCATTTGAATTTAGCTCATCACAATATCATTTTCATGCATAATAATCAAATATTATAAGGCTAGAACCTTACCCCTTAAATCAATGCAAAACCCTGAATTTTGTTAAACAATCCCAAAATAGAATATCAATTCCAAGCAATCCATTGAAACTGAAGTTATAATTAGTTTCTAATATATTCAATTAACTAAAATGTAACTTTAATTTCATGAGAATTTAACTCACCCAAAAATCTCCAATTCCCTCATGTTGGGCGAAATCCCTAGGTCTCCATTCTTGAACAATTTCTTCAATTGAAACCATAGAAACACTTAGAATCAGTCCTTAAACAACATATTAAGAGATCAAAACAAACAACCAAACAATTCTTTACAAATCTAGTAAAAACCGAATTCCCTTACCCATTCTTTATTTTCGGTGTTCTTCCTTAATTTCCATGGAAACAACTTGCAAAATGGAAGGATAGGCTGGTTTAGTAGTGAAGAATATTCAGCTAGCACCGATTTTATCCATTCTCACTTGATTTTTTTTCGAGCTTAAAGGAGGAAAGGGGGAGAATGGCGTGAAGATGAATATGGAGAAGGAGGCTCACGATTTTTGCTGAGATAGAAAGCCAAAATTGGCTTTGAAATAACTAAAATTCAAGGTATTTACAATTATGCCATTAATGAAGCCTTTTAGCACATGTCAATTTCCTTTACACTTAGTTTTTCTTCTAATTTCATAAGCTCAAGTAAGTTAACTTGAATTTTTATGACTTTAAGGATAAAATATTTAATTTAAATCCTTAATTCTATTCCCATTAGGCCTTTTCAAATTAGGTTAAATCGAATTAAACCTCAAGCCCCATAAACATCTCCGGCAACCAAATTTCATCGATAATTCTTGTAATTGCTCACTTTTGAGCCTGACTTCCAATAAATAACTGTATCGATCTACAAGGATTCTAGGAGCATGCCATACTTGATCGTAAGGGTCTCCAAATTAGCTTTTCAACAAATTTTGAATCACTTGAATCGGAGTTCTCTATCAAAAGTTATGCCCGTTTCTTTACCAATTGCTCACGATCAGAATTTCCAGTCTGTGACATGAATCAATAAATTCATTGTGACTGATCCACATTGAATTAGATAGCAAGTCTTATATCGTCGGAAAGCTTATTGAGTTAGATTTTCAACAAAATTTGAATCGCCTTAATTGGAGTTTCCTACTAAGAGATATGCTCGATTCTTTACAGAGGTGTTGACTGACAAGTTTGACTGCACATTGTTCAACTTCGGAATTTTTCTGGTATTAATCCGTAGGGGATTAAATTGTGAGATTTTTATGGCTAAAAGACCTTTAAGTTAACTTTCATAAAACTTTTACGGTTTATCCTTTCGATGCTCCAATCAAGAGATATAACTGAAATAAGGCAGATTGGTCATAAGCCAAAGGCTGAAATTTTCAGTTATTACATCCTCCCCACCTTTAGGAATTTGGTCCTCCAAATTTGATCAAGATCATATTGAAAAGGTGAGGTTGCTTTTCTTTATCACACTTCTCGTATCCATTTAATCCATAACAGGTGAATTCAAAGTCCAATTCAAAGATTGCCACTTATCCATGAATCAAATTCATTTTACATTAGATCTCAATCTCAATATTCAATCAATCCACAAATTAGATGTACCTCATTAATTTACACATTAGAAACGTACATCATTTTATATAAACCCTCAAGTTGAGCTGAGATCCATGCCATTTTAAGGCGATCTTGATTATCTTATCTCACAAAATCCTAGCTTTGAAATCAAGTTACCACCTTGCTTCACATTCTTTAAAGGTCTCCACTAGTACTCCAAGATTCATAATTTCTATAATCAGTCGTATTTAATATCAAATCCACTAAAACCTTCTTCATTAGTAGAGTTTGAAGACCAAAGGACTTTTCAAAATATACATGATCTAACACATACTTCAATTTCAAATGAATATCAGACTTTAACTCCTTGTTGAGACATATCCATAAAGCCCCCCCCCCCCCCCCCCCCCCCCCCTTTTTTTTTTCAAGCATGGTGAACAAGTTCAATAACTGTTTCTTGCCACTATTGTGGACAAGTCCAAACCTTATTGGTCAAATCCAATAAGCACAACTGATATCACACTTGGGACTCTACTAACGCTCATCAAGGATGCCCAATCCTCAAAATTCAAATTTCATAGTTTAAAATCGCAATTCCAGATTTCATATAGCTCTCAAAGCAAAGCTAGATCATGTATTCGATCAAATCTTATATTCTCTTCATAGGAAAATAAAGTTAGCATAAGACCTTAGGTTTGAATGGCTCTATAAAATATAGAGCTCAACGCATAGTTCGATTCCTTTTCCTGTCAATCAAAACAACCTACATATTTAAGATTTCTAAATGTATTAACCCTCAAATGCATGCATGATCAAAATCAAACGATTCTAATAGTTCAAGGCTTATGCTAAGTATGCTCATGTGTTATATCAAGACACATGTTGAAATACTTAAGGTTCGTAGCTATGTCAATGAATTCAATTCGCAATTAAGCATATTCATCACATGCCATCCTCTCATGGCTATCCAAAAATCATGTATAAATATGGCCTAGGTATGATCATTAATCATTCTCATATCACATATGGTTCATACTGTTCATCACCCATCTTTCTTATTTGGTGTCAAGTCGATATAGTTTGATAACTATCAATTGCCCAATTTAATCAGTAGTATGTAATTGTCCCAGTAGCTTTGACATCTTGTGCACATGCTCTCTCAATATCATAGAGCGTTTATATATCACGCTCATATATTTACATTAGTACGGAGCGGTGCTATCAGTACATTTGGGGTCTCAAGCCTTTTGCTATTTTCTATTAGCATATGGCAACTCAAAGATTCCCCTTACATATAATGCTCACTGGGCTTGTACATATACATTCTCATCGTTTCATACTCATACTCCGACTATGGCACTATAGAATCTAGGAGTTTGATAATGGAATTTGATTCTATTTAGACAATCAGTCTTTAATCACTTCCGTATCATCATATCTCTTTTAAACTCTTTATCGTTCACAACATTCATTTTCACATTTATTCCATCAAGGCTGCATCTCATTGCAGATTTTATTGTTAATCATCTCTTACAGTAATAAATCATGAGACAATCATTTCCTCTCCATGTCTCTTTTCATGTAGTATGGTCATTACATTTCCTATTCTTATGGTATATTCAAAATCAATTAAATTTTTAGAATATACCCGGAAATATACCCTTTTTATAATTTAGATTCTATGATTGAATCCTCAAATTATCCATTTAAGCACCACATTCTCTATACAATTCCACCATTTCTATCATTTCGAGGTGGTTATATCTATATAACATTTTTTCATTCACATTACTAGCAGTAAAAATGTAATTCATTTATTTACTCCCTTGAGTATCATTAAATTTCCTTTATCGAATTTGGCCCAATCTCACATCTAACCATAATCATGTGATAACCAAAAGAATCACTTTGTCTTAGTTTGGGAACTGCTTCATACTCATGTTCCCTAATCCTCATGTAATTTTATCTTCTTATTACATTTTCATCTTTTCACTCTCATCATTTTATCCATGTAGGGTCTAAAAACCTCATTCATTGGGCTTACATACCTCGCATGATATTTCATTAATCTTGTAAACTCCAATAGGATCTTGTAAGAAATTGTCAAGTTCTAAATATCACCTTATGGTTATCAATCTCCAACTATTAGCTGATGACGCCTTGTACAGAGACTAGTCTTATGAATTCCTTATACATCTCTGATTAGATCAATTAGGCATCAATTCCATACAGATGAATATCTGTTCTCAGCAAGAACTCTTTTTAAACAATAGAAATTTAATTCACAATTATAAATCCTTAATTCAAGTCATCTGTATTTCCATCATTTACACCTACACAAGTGAACTTCATTACCCACATAACATATTAGACCTTTGTTAGTATCATTTCGAATCCACTATTATTCACAATATTCAATATGATTCTTGAGTTATCCATGCGTACTCAAGCTAACAATCAATCAAAGTCCACTATTACTATATTATTTCCATAAGTAATCCTAAGTGCTATAACAATTCCTCATTAAATTTGGCGGATTTGATATATCAATACATTGTCGCTACCACATTTATACTTTGCCATATTCTAGCATCATATCAATATACCACAAGTTATGACATTTAGTATTTACTAGCGAAGTTGAAATCACTAGGCAATCATATCATCACTCAATTACCATCCATCTTTATTTTCACAAACAATCTCTCTTAATGGGGAATCCTCTTTCTGCCTATAATGAATCTGTTCAATCAGTTCAGGCTTTATCATTTATTATTGCTCAATCCACTCCTTAGCTACCTCTGGATCTTTCACACCAAGGTAGGCGGGTTCATCTTCTGGAACTGTCGCAATCTATTCAAATTCTAGTCCACCTGTTCCTTAGTCTATGGTGGAGGTACTAGAGATGGCATTGGCAACACTAGTGGCTGTGGTGTCGTAACCCGCTACCGTGGAGTAACCTAAGGCTATGGTGCATAAGGAGGGGTTGGTGCTTGTACTGGAGCCTGAGCTGGAGGTTAATTAGGGTTGCCTCCAAATTGATGAGCCATAAAGGCTGTCAAGTTCTATACAGTCTATTGCAATTCTCCTACAGTCCATGTTGACTGGCCCATTTGACATTGAGATTTGGGACCAAAAGGTCATGGAGGAGGTAGAAAGGTCGAAGACCTAGATCACTCTTAAGGAGGAACTTGTTGTAGTCTACCTCTCTTCCTCATTTTCACTTACTTCCTGTCACATTAACAACAATTAGTACGATTTATATGGCAACCGCAGTTCAAGGATAGACATAGGCACAGTGTACAGGGATGTAAGCTAACTTTATTGACCTACACAGACACGAACAAACCCACTCTGATGCCAAACTGTCACACCCGGATTTTTTCTTAATATCTTACGGAGCCTAAATTGCGGAATTAGAAATTTTTTTTATATCCCTTATATCACTATCCATTTGTAGGTGAATATGTAGGCCAATCTCAATTCATATAACTCCTTTAATATATTTAGGCATATCCACCAACATACATAATGCCAATTCAAAAAGTATACTGATCGTCATATTCCAATAATACATAATCTAGCTTACATCCCAGACTCATCACATAAGTATATGTATATACAATCAAAAGAATTCCAATACACTGTGCCATCATCCGTATATATCTATACAAACCGCTGGGAGCCATATACCTTAGACTGTGCAGGGAAGTCCACTCTCAAGAAGCTTCCCAAGCCAAAAAGAACAGTCGCTGTATCGATCACTCTGAAA
Source organism: Heritiera fomes (assembly GCA_032173925.1). Taxonomy (NCBI): domain Eukaryota; kingdom Viridiplantae; phylum Streptophyta; class Magnoliopsida; order Malvales; family Malvaceae; genus Heritiera; species Heritiera fomes. Next base: position 25,571,752 of record JAPDPM010000001.1, read on the forward strand.
GGGAGGGGTAAGAAAAAGGGAGTGAGTCGTAAACTCAGTAAGTAACAACAATAAGCAACTAAATTTTACCGAGCATCCCTCATTTATGAAAGCTAATTCAAATCACTTTCAAATGAATCAAATCAACTATGCTGCATCAAACTTAAAACACAGTATGGAAACTCAATAGCAAATCATATTCAAATATGGAGTTCCATCATTAGACTAGAAGTCTCAATATCAAACCATACTTAAAGTATGCAGTGAAACCAATAAAACAAACCATAGTACCAAGAGAGTTCACAGAGTATCAACCGATGCTACTTAGAGCGAACAAACCCACGGTAGCTAACCGTAGCCAAACTCCCATAAAGGGCGCTGCCTATGCATAGACCAATCAAACCCCGGCTCATTGCGCATATGAAATCGAGACCTGTCCAAACGTAATATACAGGACAAGCCAAACGTCTCTGAGGCTAATGCTCGAGAAACAGTGCTCTAAGTAAATCAAATGTGTCTACAAAGTTCTCAAGGTACAGTGCCCTGAGGTCTCAATACCTCGGGACTAAAACAGATATCCGATAGTCTTAAAACAATTTTCATTCTTCCCTGACCTCATAGCAATCTTTGGAGTTTATAAGGAAGTAATTCAACAAACAAGGCTCACAAGGCATTTAAAAAACATTAACAAGGTTACAACACAAAGTATAAAATCATATTAAATCAGAATTTAATTTGAACCTTTAAAACATTTAAAATATTTCTTATGTATATAATACGCGCAAGCAGTACATTTCTTGCGAGCCCATCACCTATTTGCAAAACATTTCTAGTAAAGCAAACTCAACAGTCAAGGGAAGACATCTCATATGCAGCATTCATTTGGTTTCAATTGCCAAATTCTAAGAGTTTATAGCATTAAGCAAATTGGATGCAAGTAATCGCTTAGGGTTACTTACAGTACTTCCTTAGCTTCTGAATCAGTTCTCCCTCGCCTAACCAGTCTTGGAGTATTGATTGATTTCGGGTCTAATTCAGTCCTTAAGACAACCCTCTACATAACAAATAGTAGATTGAATCAATCTCTATACATCCATCGATCTTAGTATTTCCAATCATAAGCTAACATTAAGCATTGTATAATTCAACAAGAACAATACTTGGCTGTGTTTCCAGAGTTATTCAAACGTTACTAGCACCGTTTATTGCCTTTTCGTTCATTTGAACTACTTACGACCCATTTGGTCCATTTTTGTTCTTTAAGGTTTTGGACCTTATGGCATTGTGCTAGACTTAGGTATAATTTCCAGAACTTAATTATCAAACCGACATTTTTATATCACTTTTAACTCAAATCCATATTTAGACATATAAGGCTCATTTTCTAATTCATTTTGTGCCATTTCCCATCAATTTTTAGACCTTGGTCCAAATCTGGCACAGTAGGCAGGAAATTTCTTGACCTGTGTACAGTAAAATGCTTACTGCCAACTATAGGGATATGAGATCTGTACAAACTCAATACCACGTCAATCATGACTCATTTATCTTTCTGAACATGTAACGTTTGCAGTCATATTTGATCTGGGCAATTTTCTATGAACAGTTGAAGTTTACATTAAAAATCTGTCCCCAGCAGTGAGTATCCTGCATGCATTCATACATATCTTAAGCCATGAAGTTCCAAATCTGGAAATTCCAAAACTAGATGAAACTTAACTCATTTACCTATTTAGAAATGTAAGATTCATAATTTAACTTCTCCTATATCAGTACCAGAAATTTTCCAAAGTTTCAGTATGTACAGTAGTCTCCTGACACAGTAAACACTGACCAATATGCACAAACTGTCTCATATCTGGTTATAGGAGTATCCAAATGATGCAAACCCAGAACCATCATGTTCCTAACTTAATTATCCTTTCTAGATATGTAAGGCTTGCACCCTAATTCAATTTAGGCCATTTGCTATGATTTTCCAAAGTTTCAGTATGTACAATAGTCTCCTGACACAGTAAACACTGACCAATATGCACAACTGTCTCATATCTGGTTATAGGAGTATCCAAATGATGCAAACCCATAACCATCATGTTCCTAACTTAATTATCCTTTCTAGACATGTAAGGCTTGCACCCTAATTCAATTTAGGCCATTTGCTATGATTTTCCAAAGTCAGGACTGTGATTCACGTTTCTCGACAGAACACCCTGCACTCATTTGTTCATAACTCAAGCTACAGAAATCCAATTCAAGAAATTCCAAAACCAACTTTCTTGTAACTTAAAGGGCCATGATTTGTAATGTTTCCAGAATTTTTCTCCATACAGAACTATTAGACTGCTCTTTTTAATTTCCACCCAGATAGAACATCAATTTCCAGATTGAACATCAAGTCAGAATTTCAGTTAATCCTTTATCTAACCATAGCCATTTGAATTTAGCTCATCACGATATCATTTTCATGCATAATAATCAAATATTATAAGGCTAGAACCTTACCCCTTAAATCAATGCAAAACCCTGAATTTTGTTAAACAATCCCAAAATAGAATATCAATTCCAAGCAATCCATTGAAACTGAAGTTATAATTAGTTTCTAATATATTCAATTAACTAAAATGTAACTTTAATTTCATGAGAATTTAACTCACTCAAAAATCCCCAATTCCCTCATGTTGGGCGAAATCCCTAGGTCTCCATTCTTGAACAATTTCTTCAATTGAAACCATAGAAACACTTAGAATCAGTCCTTAAACAACATATTAAAAGATCAAAACAAACAACCAAACAATTCTTTACAAATCTAGTAAAAACCGAATTCCCTTACCCATTCTTCATTTTCGGTGTTCTTCCTTAATTTCCATTGAAACAACTTGCAAAATGGAAGGATAGGCTGGTTTAGTAGTGAAGAATATTCAGCTAGCACCGATTTTATCCATTCTCACTTGATTTTTTTTTCGAGCTTAAAGGAGGAAAGGGGGAGAATGGCGTGAAGATGAATATGGAGAAGGAGGCTCACGATTTTTGCTGAGATAGAAAGCCAAAATTGGCTTTGAAATAACTAAAATTCAAGGTATTTACAATTATGCCATTAATGAAGCCTTTTAGCACATGTCAATTTCCTTTACACTTAGTTTTTCTTCTAATTTCATAAGCTCAAGTAAGTTAACTTGAATTTTTATGACTTTAAGGATAAAATATTTAATTTAAATCCTTAATTCTATTCCCATTAGGCCTTTTCAGATTAGGTTAAATCAAATTAAACCTCAAGCCCCATAAACATCTCCGGCAACCAAATTTCATCGATAATTCTTGCAATTGCTCACTTTTGAGCCTGACTTCCAATAAATAACTGTATCGATCTACAAGGATTCTGAGAGCATGCCATACTTGATCGTAAGGGTCTCCAAATTAGCTTTTCAACAAATTTTGAATCACTTGAATCGGAGTTCTCTATCAAAAGTTATGCCCGTTTCTTTACCAATTGCTCACGATCAGAATTTCCAGTCTGTGACATGAATCAATAAATTCATTGCTACTGATCCACATTGAATTAGATAGCAAGTCTTATATCGTCGGAACGCTTATTGAGTTAGATTTTCAACAAAATTTGAATCGCCTTAATTGGAGTTTCCTACTAAGAGATATGCTCGATTCTTTACAGAGGTGTTGACTGACAAGTTTGACTGCACATTGTTCAACTTCGGAATTTTTATGGTATTAATCCATAGGGGATTAAATTGTGAGATTTTTATGGCTAAAAGACCTTTAAGTTAACTTTCCTAAAAATTTTACGGTTTATCCTTTCGATGCTCCAATCAAGAGATATAACTGAAACAAGGCTGATTGGTCATAAGCCAAAGGCTGAAATTTTCAGTTATTATAGGGTGGGACTCTTACAAGGAGCTTAATGATAACACGAGTGTAGGAAACTAGGTACGTAAGGGTGCCAGGGTTCAAACCTCGTGGATAATATGCTCAATGGAGTTAAACCTAAATTTATTAAATGAACTTGATTCTAAAGTAAATTACAGTGGTAATAAATTGGTTAGCTGTAACATGTATTGATAACTGTTGTACTTACTACAGCTTACTGAAATGAGGTTCGTAAGGCTGTAAAGTATGAGTAAATAATGAAATAAAGGTAGAGTATGAGTCGAAATAAATCGAATAGTAAATGTCTCTGCCTTGATAATACACAGTGAGACTGATAGGACATGAGGATAAAATGTCCAAGATGATAAATGATGTGTAATTAAAGAAAGTATCGGATTCGATTTCTGATAAAACTTCCAGAGTTATATAAATTGGAGGAATCGAGATAACATTGACTCGATTTTGAATATGAAATCTGATTCTAAGCTTATATCGGAGAACTTAAGAAAATCCGAAAGCTTAAGAAACCTACTTTGGAAAATGAAAGAATAATGAAGTGTACGTGTATAAGATGTGATTGATGGAAATACAGATAGTGAAAAAAATTGAGATTAATGAAGTTGGCTGCATAAGTGTAAAAGAGAGCAGCACAAAGGATTTTAATAAGTAGATGAATCGACATGATATAGTAAATGGTTACTATGTAATAGAGTTCTTGTGAAGAACAAGTATTCATCTACATGAAAATAGACGCTTTATTGATCTAATCACAAATATATGAGGAGTTAATAAGACTAGCCTTAGTATAAAGCGTCCTTAGATAAAAGATTAGAGACTGATGTCCACAAGATGATGATTAGAACTCGGAGTGAATTTTACGAGTTCCTATTGAGGTTACAAGGTTAATGAGTTTCCTTGTGAAGTATATAAGCCTAAGAAATGAGGCATCCTTACATGAGTAAATTGATGAAATGCTGATAGAGCCTAAAGTACAAATGAAACATGAGCAGCATTGTGGTATAACCCTTAAACTCTTAATGATTGTGAAATTATGTTAAGATTGGCAAATAAGAGGCTTGGCTAGACAGTGTCTCTTTCTGAGATAGATAATCTCGAAATGACAAAATGACAGTGAACCTGTCTATGATGTAGAGATAATGATTGAGATACGAGATTAATGAGTCTAGCTAGATACTACTACCAGTCTATAAAAGAGTGATGAGACTAGCTGCTCTACTAATGTGATGTAATTAAAGAAAGAAGTTAAAGTTGGTAAATGGATAAGTGTAAAGAAAAGATGGTATGCAAGCTTTTAAAAGATCTTAGCAGTATAATACCATACCAATTGAAAAAAAACTGACTAAAAGGATGAGAGTAAAAATATGAAAACGAAAATGAAAATGGAATAAGAAGATAAGTTGCATGATGAGAAGGGAACATCAATATGAAACAGTTCCCGAAGGTAAGACTGAAACTGATTTGTGTTGGTTATCACATAACTGTGGCAAGATGAAAATCAAGCCAGATTTGATAAATGAAAGTAATGATACTCAAAGGAGTAAAATGAATGACACGTGTTATTTTACTGCCAGTATATAAATGAAAAATGATTATACATATAACCACTGTAACATGATAGAAATGGTGGAAGTATATAGATGATGTGGTAATTAAATATATAAATTGAGGATTCAATTGTAGAATCTAAATTATGAAAAGAGATTTAAAGACCATACTACATGAAGAAAACATGATTGTCTCATGATTTATGATTGTAAGAGATGATCAATAGTAAAGTCTGTAATAAGATGCAGCCTTGGTAGAATAAATGTGTGAATATGAATACTGTGAATAATAAAGAGTCCAAAAGAGATATGATGATATGGAAGTGATTAAAGACTGATGATCTAAATAGAATCACTTTCCATTATCAAAATTCTAGATTCTCTAGTGCCTTAGTCGAAGTATAAGTGTTAAACGATGTGAATGTGTATGTATAGTTCCAGTGAACCTTACATGTGGTGGGAGTCTCTGAGATGCCATATGCTAATGAGAGATAGCAAAAGGCTTTGAGATCCCAAGTGTACTGATAGCACCGCTCCATACTGATATATATATATATATATATGAGCGTGAGATTTAAACGCTCCATGATATTGAGAGAGCGTGTGCATGAGATGTGAAAGCTACTGGGACACTTACATATAATTGATTGACATGAGTACATGATAATACCAAATTATGTCGACTTGGCACTAAGTGAGAAAAAATGGATGATGAACAGCATAGATCAGCTATGATATGAAAAATACTGTGCATGGACTCTTATGTGAAAAGAGTGGAAATGAATAACTCCCGATTTGAGAAATGAACTTACGGGAGTATAAACATATATGATGAAAGACTGCATGTAGTAGTCTAAAGTACTCTTGATGTTGAAAGTGTACTGGCAGTATTACTTGGAGGATGACCTAGAGGTCAGAAGTCGTAAGTATATGGCATGTACCACCTTTGGACTTAAGTTAAATTCAGAGGACCGAATTTCTTAAGGTAGGGAGAATGTGATAACCGTAAATTTTCCAATTATTGGAAATTATAAATATTGGAAATAAATAAAATTGTGAGAACGTGATATGGGTGAAAATCCCGAGAATTGAGAAAGGAACGGATGGTGGAAATCCGAGTGAAGAAAATTTAAATCGGAAAAATAAGGTTGGAATTATGAAAAATAATGAAGAAGGAAATTTAATTTGGGAAATGGAAAATCCAAATTAAATAAGTAAATGAGAAAAGAAAATAGGAAATACGTTTATATAATTATATATTATGTAAATGTATTTTTATACAAATACATATGTATTTAAAATACTGTATGATATATATATTTATACATTGATATACATGTGTATGTATATACTATTTGACAAATTTAAATAATACATATGTATTCAAGGATGACATTTTATGTATATATAAATATATACATATATGGAAAAAAAATGTAAATATTAAAGTGCATTAAAGTTTGAATGTGTGTATATATATATTGTAAATACAATATATATTTTATTATTACAAATATATATATATATAAATGTTCTCTAATTCAAAGTATATGAAAATATACATTTTTTGTGTAAATATATATTATTAATGTATAATATATATTTATATAATATATAGTACAAAGTACTATATAATAAAATAATATAATTATATTTATAATATAGTTATAAGTTAATTATAATTAAAGTATAATAAAAAAAAGAGGGAAAATAGAGAAGGAAGATCGGGGAAGAATCCCGATCCTCCCAGGCGAGACTGACCGTGGCGGAGCTGCCATCGCCGGCGAAGGAAAAAGGAAGAGATGACGTCGGCCAGAGAGGAGAAGACGACCGGCCAGGGAAACGGGAGGAACAGAAACGGAAACAGAGGCAAAAACCCGGCGGAAGCCGAGAGGGAGAAGAGAAGAGAAAGTGGCGGTGACGGCGGAATTGGTTGCCGCCACTGCCACCGAAGCATCGCCAGGGAAAGAGGAAGAGGAAGGAGGCCACCGGAGAGGCGGGGAACGGCGGAGGAAGGCCGTCGGAGGAGGAGAAGGAACCGAACCAAAACCGAGTAGATCCTCCACCGTGCCGTCGATTTGTGACGAACGGAGACTAGATCCGGCTTCGCCGTGGTGCCGGCCATCTGCTGAGCCGTCAAGCCGCCGGAGAACAAGACATCGGCGTGGAACCGATGAGGAAGGGGGCAGATCGGTCCGGCGGGAAAAGAAAGAAAAGGAAAAAGAAAAGAAAAAGGAAAAAGAAAAAGGAAAAAGAAAAAGAAAAGAGAAAAAGAAAGAAGGAAGAAAAAGAAGAAAGAAAAAGGGAAAAGGAATTCCGGGAATTTGGAGAATTTTTTAGAATTACGGGAAATCCCGAGAATTACGGGAATCGGTAAGAAATCCCGAAAAGTGTTAAATTATTTAAATAATTTATTTATTTAAATAATTATGAAAATTCTAAATTTTAGAATTTAATTCCCAGAAAATATCCTCGATGACTGAGCCGATGGAATCGGGCGAGGTGAACACGGGCGCGACCTTCGAGAGGCAGTCGCCGACCCGAAACAGGTAAGGAAGACATGTGTGGCCTGTAAGGATATTCGGTCACATGTTTTAAATTATGCATTTAATTTATAAATGCAATTTATAATGATTAGTTTTGAAAATTGTGGTGATTTATCGGTTTCAAATTGTGGTGAAATACTAGTTGAGAAATATAAACTGTATTTTCTGTGCAGGAGGCTAGCCAAATCGGCAGCCGTTATACTGTCGAAAAATTATCGAAAAATTACTGAAATTTACCGAAAATCACCGAAAACCAAAATAAAAAATTTGATTTCACGTGAATCGATTTTCGAGTACGAAAATCGAGAAATTAAGTAAATTTCATAAAACATGAATATAGTGATATTTCATTTTAAAATATTCATGTTTTTGAGAATGGTGAAAAGGAAATCACTGAAAATTCACCCGGTAGATGATATTTCACGTGAAACGAGATGAAAATGAAAAAGAGACTGAAGTGAATACTTTTATAAATGTTCTTAAATATTCACTTGATTTTACATAAAACCTTTATGGTTTTAATTATGGAAATAATTAATTATGAAAATTCCATAAAGGTTAAGAAATGAAGAAAAACTATGATTTCGAGACTAGAGGTCTCTACACGTGTTTTTAAAAGAAAACATGGTGATGGGAATTTAAAGTTAGAAAATAAATAATTTATTTTCATAAATTATAAAAATGATTTGTTTGAAATTCCGATAATTATAAAAACATGTTTTCAATTGAATGCACGGAAAAGCGTGCATATGTGTTTTACTACGAAAAAAGACAGTTTTGCCCTTCTATACTTTCAGTGATGATTTTGCAAACTGTCTTCATCGTATGAAAAACAAGATATATACCTTTATGAAATAATTTGAAAAATGTTATTTATTTTATAAATTTCATAAAGGCGATTATATTTACATGTGAGCCTTATGGATAATTGATTTACGGTGTTTAAAATCCATAAAGGCTAAGGTACGATTTTTATACTGTGTTGAGACTTAGGCCCTGAGTTTCATGCATCACATATACTGTTACTGTCACGTGGTTGATTGACCAGCTAGTCATCAGCGTCCCGGATTGTCGCCTAGCAAGCGTACACAAAGGACATATTATAGATCATGGCCATAGATCTCATTACTGTTATTGTGTCCCTAGTGGACGAGATAGCATGATTTGATTGTAGGGTGATGCCTAGTCTCACTTACTGTTTACTATTTACTGAAAGGATTTGCGGAATCCTGTTTACTGTATTGAACCACTGTTTACTAATGAAATACCGTACCAAAACACTGTGTTACTGAACTGTACTGTTTACTGAAATGGTAGCCATTGATTGCTGTTTTATTGAACTGAAAGCTACCATTTATTGTTTACTGAACTAAAAGCTACCTTATACTATTTACTGAATTGGTAGCTACTATTTACTGTTACTGATTGAACCGTATCGAATTACTGTTTTACTGAATATACTATTTTACTGAACTGTATGATACGGTTACTGATTTAAAAGGAGAAATAAATGTTTATTTTAAAAGAATAATATAAGAATTATTTCTAAGATAGAAATAATAGAAGAAGTAATTATCCAATGATTGGATATTTACACATTACTGTACTATACTGTTTTTACTGTACTGAAGAGAAGAGAAGAGAAGTAAACCACCGTTTTTATTACTGAACTGCCATGTGTTTTAAAGTATACTGAAGTGAAAAAGAACAGGTGGTTTACTCTGTGGAAAAACGAAAATTATATCGTTTTGAAAACAACGAAATGAGTATTCTATACAGTTGCTTCTAGGTTCCAAAACAAGTATGGTATTCTAAAATACCTACCTTATTCTATTTGGATCTCTAGCCAACTGTAGTATCCTTCCTACATGTGATCCTAGAGCCAGCTAAGAAGATTTTAAAGAAAATGAAAAAAAATATTTTCAGCATATAGATAGCTGAATATCAAGTGTGACATATAACTCTCTTACTGAGCCGTGGTTTTGCTCACCCCTTAATTTCAAACATTTCAGGTTTTAAAGATTGTAAGATCAATGGATTGTGGATTACGGCTGTTGTGACAACCAGTATCATGTGGGGCCGGTCGCACTCAACCGTATTGTCCGCTTTGGATTCTAGAGGTGGCCCCCGTCAGTTCAGCTGACGTGGCACTTAGGTACTCACGGATTTCTTTCGCGTCCGCCGCTACTCGAACCCTTGACATCCAAGCGATTCGAGTAACGACTAACCATTTTGTTACGCCCTAGTGAGCTGGGGCACGCCCGTGCGCAAGCTTGTGCGGGTCGAGACTAGCCATGCCTTGGGAGCGGGCATGGGACAGGCTTTCGTTGGCTGCGGAGGCAGAAGCATGTGGGTGGCATGCGCGGATGGCAATCGAGGCGTGCAGGATGTACGCGCTGTGGTAGGAGGTAGCACAGCACATGTCTGGACAGTGTGCAATGGTGCGCGGAACCAGGACCGCGGATAGTCTGATTGGCTGGGCGCGCTTGGATGCTGAAGGGAAGCAGACACGGGCCAGAAACCTAGTCCGACCAGGACTCTGACTGGATGGGCACACGCGGATGCTGGAGAAGAAGCAGACGCGGACCAGGACTCTGAAGTGGAGTTTGACCAGGACTATGACAGAAAAGGTAGCTGGCGGATGAAACACTTCCAGGTGCGATCTGAGACGCGCGGATAGCTAGTTGAGTCCAAGAGGGATTCTAATAGCTAAGGACGGACCCTGGATGAGTGCGCACACCTGGCACTCAAGATATGAGCTGGCGACCGCCAGCACTGGACATACTGGGCAGAGGCATTGTGCGGCAAGGACTCTGGCGGGTGAAGAGTTTCTGTTGAGCTTGGTCTCCTAGGAATTTTAGATAGACTAGAGTTCCTAATGGCTGGGGATATCAACCACAGTATTGCCTATAAATAAAGTAGTGTACAACAGTGGACCTCTCGAATCAGGGGGATTCAGGAGAATCAATTAGGCAGATCTTTAGAGGAAGGGAACAGACTGAGTTGGGGAACTCAGGCCTTGTAAGAGAGAGTTCACGCAGCAGACTTGTAAATCCTTTTAAGAGTGAATAAAAGGTTGGGGACAAGGGTGTTCCTGTAAACGTGTGTGCTTGGCTTTGTGTGTGTGTGCTTATCTTTGCTATCGAGTGTGTGCGCGTGCTGGGCTGGTGGTGGGCGCACTGTTGTACGCCAGTGTGCTGTCGGGTGAGTATCTTTTACTCACAGATCAAGTGGCTGAACTAGGCGTGCGGAGAGCCTAGTGCCATCACGGGGCGCAACTAATTCAGTGGAAAAAAGTTGGGTCGTGACAATTTGGTATTAGAGCCGGCGTTCGGCATTTGATTACTGGCGGTAGATGGCTGGAACACTCAGTGAACGAGTCGGTGTTCTTGAGGAGCTGGTTGGTGCGCCAGCCCCTGATGCTGCGTCCCTGTCGGAGCAAGCGGAGCTTCAGTCGCAGGCCATGGCTGATTTGTAGTGGATGGTTGGCGATAACCAGAAGGATATGGTGGTCCGGTTTGATGACTTGCTCGCGCGGATTCAATCATTGTCTGATCGGTTTGAAGGTAAATTTTCTAACATTGAAGCTGATGTTAGTTTGCTAAATAGGGCTGCTGTAGGGTCCTCGAGTAGCGGTGCTGGTGATAGACCCTCAAAGCTGAAAGTCCCGGAGCCTAAGCAGTTCGGTGGGAGTCGAAGTGCCAAGGAGTTGGAGAACTTCATCTGGGATATGGAGCAGTATTTCAAGGCTGCTCACGTAGCGGAGAGTGATCGGGTGTCGATTACTAGCATGTACCTCACCGGTGATGGTAAACTGTGGTGGCGGACAAGGTTGGATGATGATGCAAGTGCTGGACGAGAAGCGATCCAGACATGGGAAGCGTTGAAGAAGGAGTTGAGGGAGCAGTTCCTTTCGATGAACACGGCTTGGCAGGCTAGAGAAGCACTAAAGAAACTAAGGCACACGGGTTCTGTGCGGGACTACGTCAAGGAGTTTAGTTCGTTGATGCTGGAAATCACGAACATGATCGAGGAAGATCGGGTGTTTAACTTCCTGTCGGGTCTGCAGCCTTGGGCTCAGGCGGAGCTGAGGCGGTTGAAGGTGATGGATGTACCTTCGGCTATTGCTGCTGCGGATAGTTTGAGTGACTATCGAGTTGGATCTTCTCCATCCAACACAGACAAGAAGAAGTCCAAGGAGGATAAGAGGAATCGGAGGTGTGGCAAAGATAGAAAGCGGGACAAGAAGCAAAGTGAAAGCGAGTCATCCGACTCAGGGGAATCGGATGCACCCCCAGGTAAACCAAAATCTGGTTGTTTCCTTTGTGATGGCCCTCATCGTGTGAAGGATTGTCCTTGTAGGCAAAAGCTTTCTACTCTAATAGCGCAGACAGATTCCGAAAGTGAGGCGGAAGAGGTGAATCTTAGAGTCAATCCCTTGCGGTTGCTGAATGCTATCACGGTTGGCAAGCGAAGCCCCAACCAAGGGCTGATGTACGTGAAAGCAGAGGTGAATGGGCACTGTGTGCGTGCCATGTTGGATACGGGAGCTACCAACAATTTCATCTCCCAACGGATGGTGCAGCGACTTGGATTGACCGTCTCCAAGTGCTCGAGTCAAATAAAGGCTGTAAACGCGAGGGCACAGCCTGTCCTAGGTGAGACCACTGTTGTGATAAAGGTGGGCGGATGGGAACAGGCGTGTAAGCTTACAGCACTGACGCTTGATGATTTTGAGCTGATCCTCGGGTTGGAATTTTTCGATGATGCAAAGGCAGCACCTATACCTTACTTGGGCGGCCTATGGATTGGCAACGAGAGGTGCCCATGCTTTGTTCCAACGGAGACTGAGGGAACAAAGGCAGAAAAGTCCTTGATGCCGGCGAAATCAGAAGGGAAAAAGGGTGGAACAGTCAGGTTGACGGCCCTTGTCCAAATTGATGGCTCTTTTGATGATGTCGCGGAAGTGCACGCGGGTGCATTGGGCAGAGGCAGTGAAGGGGTGATGGTCCAGGGAGGACGCCCCATTGATATTGAGATTGCTAGCAAGAAACAGAAGCTAGTTGCTGGCGAGTTTGAGACAGCACGTTGGAGACATATGAGCGCAACCGGTTGCTTGGATGCAAGGTCAGCGGAGTCCCTTGCACATTGTCTTCACCGACCAAGCACGGACACGCAGATGGTAGACAAGATTGAGGTACCCTCATATGATGCTTTCGATTTTCTTGTCCACTCTAACATTGGTGATCGGATTAGGCAGGTGTTCAGGGCAAACACTAGCCACTGTCGTGTGAAGCAGCAGGCCAGGGAGGGCTTGGTTCGATGTTGGGTCATAGACAGCCTGTGGTATGCTCGCGGGGGCAGGTTGTGGGTTCCTATGAGTGGAGAACCGATGCGCGTGTTAGCGCATGATCCAGAGATAACATCAGAACTTCCAAGCATAGGAAGGATGATTAATTTTATTTTCTGGCTAGGAGACATGGGGTTTTATGTCCGTGGTTTCACTTTCTTGATTCAAACCCTCTTTCCTTCTTCATTCTTTTTTCTTTTGTTCTTTTTTTTCCACAAAATGTTTTTTTTCACTTTGCCCCACTAATCCTTCATTTTCCATTCTCTTTGCCCCCCAGTGTAGAGGGTGATTCTTGGTGGGTTATATTAAAAAGAATATAATAGGCTCAAAAGGGGTAATCAATGGATAATTTTACTCACACTTGAAAGTTAGCGAAAGAAGGCCATTTCTCATCTCATTACAAGTACTCTCATTAAAGGTCATCTATTGAACAAAGACAAACTCATTAGAATTTCATGTAGAGATTCATCTTTACTCGTAACATTCTATAGGTGAAGATTTTAGACAAATATCTTCTATTCTCTTCTTACTTGAACAATCTTGGCAAATTGGAAACCCATTCAACCAACCAAAGCAACTCTTTCAAAACTGAATTTTATACTCATTGCCATCATCATTATCATGTTCATTATTTGGATACTTTTAAGCTTGGTAACAATGTAGAGAATATGGGTATTGGTGTTTGGCATTAAAGAACAAGATTGGAATGAGGAATTAAGAAATATGCATCACACTAATCCTTTATTGAAAATGAAAACAAATGAAAACTGGCCCAATACGTAAAAGAATTCTTAATGCCTTTTGGGCTTAGGCACTCTTATATTACCTAAGAAATTGAAATGTCCTAAGATGAATGAAATTAGAAACAAAGAAACAACCATAATCTTCAAGTTAGTGAATCAATCAATATCATCCACTTTCTTCCATAGCATTAACCGCTACCCCTTGTGTGATCTGCAGAGGATTATCCTTCATATTTGGGTTATTCTTTGCCCCAAAACTCAAAATTCCAGTGTTGACAAGTGCTTGGACTTTCCTCTTCAAGCCCATACAATTCTCAATAGAGTGACCAACATTGTCATTATGATAAGCACACTTTGCGTTAGGATCATACCACTTTGGGTAGGGAGGCTTCAAGGGCTCTACATAAACAGGGGCAATAAGGTGACCCCTTACCAACTGTGGGAACAACTCTGTGTATGTCATTGGTATAGGGTCTATTGTGACATTTCGGTAAGCTCGAGTATTCTTTTGGTCATTAGGTGAAAAAGTGGGGTCTTGTGAATGGGAAATGGATTGGTAAGCATTCTGATGATAAGTTTGTGGGTGGGGTTGAGAATAAGTGTAATTCACTGAAGGTGAATAAGAGGTATAGGAGCGACATGAGTTATTGGAGACAGCTTGTGCATCTTCTTCCTTCTTCTTTGAAAACCCATTCCTCTTGCTATCATTCATAGATGCTTCAATCTTACCATTTTTAAAGGCATTTTCAATAGCTTCGTCTGTCAGCACCATGTCTGCAAAATTTTTGGTCACACTGCTAAGCATATGCTCATAGTAAGGAGCCTTGAGAGTATTCAAAAAGAACATGGTAATTTCCTTCTCAATCAAAGGAGGTTGAACTAGTGATGCCACGTCTCTCCATCGTTGGGCATATTCTTTAAAGCTCTTATCTTTTTTCTTTTCCATACCTTGGAGAGATAAACGGTCAGGAGCTACATCAGACACATGTTTGTATTGAGCTATAAAAGCTCTCGCCAACTCAGACCAAGAAGAAACTTTGCTCCTTTCCAATTGGTTGTACCACTTAGTGGCTGACCCAGTCAAACTGTCTTGAAAAACATGAATTAATAGCTTGTCATCCCATGCATATGCTGCCATCTTCCTACAGTACATGGTGAGATGATCTTTTGGGCACGATGTTCTGTTGAACTTTTCAAATTCAGGCACCTTGAATTTTGGTGGAAGCATGACACCCGATACCAAACATAACCTTTCAGCATCAATGGGTCCAAAATAGTCAAATCCTTCCATGGCACTTAGTCTTTCCTCTATCAAGCTCAGCTGGGCTTTAGTACCATTATATTCTTCCTTATGCTTCAACTTTTCTAGCTCTGTGGGATCATCTAAATTTGGCACCTCTATTGGGTTTTGAGCTTGTGTTGTTGATGAATTTCCTTGAAGACTTTCTCCTTGCATCTGTAAAGGCATTGGGGCTTTGACAGTACCTCTTTCGGAGACAAAAATGGGATTGTCTCGCATGCTTTGTTAAGTCCCTTGAATAGACTCCTCTTGATTACCCATCTTCTCCTTTCCTCTAATCATGGCTTTTAGCAACTGGGTAATTTCACTCAATTGCCCCCTTATCTCTGCATTTTCCTTTTCCAACTTCTCTATCCTATTATTTTGGTCTTCTTCCATTATGCGAGCTTGATACCTTGTATGATATTTATGGAGGGTGGACCGTCTACTAGATGCAATTTGATACCTTGAGTACCACAATTAAGTTGAAATTATTTCATGTGGTGATATGTTTATGCACAAAAATGAATGCACATGGAATGCACTTAGGTCTAGCAATCTCTCCTAACAATCAAAAGTATGGTCATTCTCATGATAAGATAGGTGCAAACTTACATGAATGATATGTTATGCGACACAACTATGCATGACTTAATGATACAGACAAACTCTCTTTTTTTTTGAAAAATGGAAGAATGAAAAACCTTTTTTTTTATTTTTTATTTTTGTAAAAACAATGTAAAAAGAGGAAGTAAAACTTATTCCTTCATGCGTCCTATCTTAGGTTTATATCTACACTTCAATCTAGCATGGTTCCACTCTAAGGCTAGGTCTTATGTTTCATTACATGCTGGGTTGGGATAATTAAAGGTTCTAAAGATTCCCAAATTGTCCCTCACTGTCGTCCAGTCAAGACTAGTAAGGTATCCAATCCTCACCCATGACAGGCTACAAACAGAAAGGTTCAATTTGAGTAGTAGTATTTCACTAGCCATTGCGGAGGTATTACCTCACGAGAGCGTAGTTACTCTACTTCCTCCTAAAAAGGATAAAGCCTGGGTATAGGAAATGCATGCACATGCACGTGAAGTGTGTGTTGAAGGAACAAACAATTATTTTATCAAAATTAACATTCCTAAGGCAAACATAACATAAAACCAATCATTGGCTCAACTCTCTAAAGTCCCCAGTGGAGTCGCCAAGCAGTCATAACGTTTCAAGTCTTAAGACCTAACCCGCTAGACTTAATATCAAGGAGTCGCCACCAACCATTCAAACCTAAGGTGTGATTGGTCACCTATTCTTGTCTAAAGATAAGGCATGGTCTACGTTCAAAGATTCTTAGACTCGGGAGTACGGTTACGTATGGGGAAGGATTAGCAGCCCCACAACGCCCATCTTAAGATGGTACCAACTAGCTTTAGGTTATCTTTATAGTTTGCTTTGAGTTCATATTAATTTCGATATACTTATTTATTGGGAAAATTTCTAAGATTTTTCCATCAATTTGGCTCCAACCTTAGAAATTGCCCTCACCTCAAGATATTCAAGTAGTCTCAATTGACTTTCTTGAACTCCATCGTCAAATAGATTTTAATATTTTATGAGATTCCTACTTTCTCCTAATTTTGTCTCTAGTTTTGACTCCATATCCATTTTATAAATTTCTTAGATTTTCCAATTTTCTAATTATTTTATATTATTATTTCTTTTATTTGTAAGAAATAAACATGGATTATGTGTGAAGACCGAGAATTTTCTAAATAAATATAAGGTATCCGGAAAAATTTAATTTGGACAAATTGAAATCCAAATTAAATAAGAAATAAAAAGGAAAATTAAATTGGAAATAAGAAATGAAGGAGGAAATTTAATTTGGATAAATGGAAATCCAAATTAAATAAGAAAATGGAGAAAATAATTTTGGATATTTGGAAATCCAAAACTTAATAAGAAATAAAAATAATTTTATATATTTATATAATGATATTATATAAATATATTTTGGATAAATATAAATATTATTTTGTGTTAAAAGTGTAAAAAGTATAAATATATATATATATATTTTGATACAAAACATGTATTTAAATACATATTATAAATAGTGTATCTATATATATAATTATGGTTATAGGTATAATAATTATATATATTATAGTTGTTATTATTATATATAATAATAAATATATATGTTATAAAAAAAAAAAAGAAATGAAAACGTGGGAATCGGGAATACAACCCGATTCCCTCATCTGTTCTCTGTTTACAACAGAGAAGACAAATACCGGCAGCCGACCCCCTGTCGGCTTACCGGAGAAAGAGAGAGAGGAAGGGGGGGCGAGGTGAAGCCGCCGGCGACGTGAGGAAGGATGCCGGCAACAAAAAAAAAAGAAAACGAAAAGAAAACGAAACAGAAAACGGAGGTAAAACCCGAGAAGGAAAAGCGGAAGTGGAACGGCGGTGCCGGCCAATCCGGGCACCGCCATCGACACCAACACTACCGGTGAAGACCCACGAAGGAGAAGGAGGCCACCGGCGGTGAAGGAAACGGCGGAGGAAGGAAGAAACAGAGGAGAAGAAGGTCGAAACTTTCGCTGCCAGATCCGGCGCCGTCGCCGTCGATCTGGAGAAATGGAGGGCAGATCCAGTCTCACGGCCATCTCCGCCAGCTGAGGAAAGGCTGAACCGGTGAAGGACCGGCCGCCGGAGGCTGAACCGGCCGGTGAGTACTGAACCGGTCTGAACCGGTCCGAACCGGTTCTGACCAGAAAAAAAAAACAGAAACAGAACAGAAAAAAAAAAGAAGAAGAAAAAGAAGAAAAGAAAAGAAAAGAAAAAGAAAAAGGAGAAAGAAAAGAAGGAAGAAAAAGAAGAAAAGAAAAGGAAAAGGAAAAAGGAAAAAGGAAAAGAAAGAAGAAGAAGAAAGAAAAGGTAAGGAAAAATTGAGGAAAAATAAATTACTGATGTTATTGAATAAATTTTATTGTCATATATTCACGTAAATGCATTGGTGTTGTGAAAATTGTAGCGGAAGTGACAGGCGCGATTTGGGGTTCGACGATGCTAGGAGCTCGTCAAGGCGCTAAGCTTCAACACCAAGTAAGATACTCTTATAAAGCCTTAGTAGCATTATATTGTATGTGGGATTTATGATGTTATATGATGCATTGATGGAAGGATTTTTAATGGAATTGTGATTTTTTTTATATGATGCATCGATTTAAATTGATTTGTTAAAAATGCTAAGAGGACCCACAACTGATGGTGGGGGTCTTAATAAGAGGTAAAAATTGGTGAGAATCAACGGCTGTCAGTATAAATTGTGTTTCCTTGCAGGAAGTTTAGAGGAAATTAAGCCGTTATGCTGCCGAAATTTCCACGAAAATGTTTAAGGAAAAATATTAAATTCTCATCTAAATGGAATCCTGAAAGAATTATCGAAGATAAGCTTGAAAGGATCTTACTGTGTCATAGGAAAAATTGATTTTTAAATGGTTGAGAAGGTTAATGGATGAACACGATAATGTGAGGAATTTGGTTGTGAATCTTATAGAGTCGATAATTCGGGTTATTTAATATTTCAAGTTGACTATCGAGCAGAAATTGAGGTGGAATCTCGATAGTTGGAGTATTGATAGATGTAACGATGATTATATGATATTGCTTTGAAGAGAAGATCATAGTTGAAAAGTGATGAGTATAGAATTGATAGATTCAAACAAATGGACCGTCTTAGTGGTATGATTGAGATAATGATCATAAGAAAGTAGATCGCGAAATCTTATGGACATTTTGATGTGTTATGACCTCGAAGTTAGGGGATTGTAAGTGTGGATAATGACCTATCTGGCAATATGACAATATAATCTTAATATACCATAAGGCTGAAATTGAGAAAAAAAAAATATAGCAATAAAATGAGATTTAGAGAATTTGGTACTTGATATATACTACATTATGGAATATCTTTGTCAATAGAATGGATTCGAATCAATGTTTGATTGTGGCATGTTAACTTTGTATGTGTAAAGCTAATGTTGGGAATTGATTTAATTAATGTGCAAAATAATGAAAGGGAGAATGAAAGCTTGAGGTAGCTTGTGATCTTTGATGGAAAAATATACTAGAATGATCCTAATAGTCTATGGATGTTATTGAAATATATTTGAATAAACGTGCAAACATATGTACTGTGGATTTTAATGATGCCATTGGGGACTTGAAAGACGTGTGTAATTGTAGAATGAATGACGGATGACTTTCGTGTCATGATCATGTTTGAATAAGAAATTTAGGCTACTAAAGACACACCTTAGTCTGATGTCATAATATGCACAACAATAGATTGAATGAGTATTGAGATATATTTGGATATATTTAGAAAATCATTCATGCATGACATATGATCTCATGTTGTTTTAAAAGAAAAAGTGATATTTTAAAAAGAGATGCATCGAAATCTTTTAAGTGAAAGTAAATATTTGAAATGATTAGACAGCCACAGGCCTTGATGTTTAATATCATTTTGACATTATTCATGACATGTACATATTGAACATGAGATTTAATTATGCATTGATTTGAGAAAAGACTCGGTTTTAAATGTTTTTTTTTATGAGGGCTGTCTAAATGAATTCAAAATGATATATCAAAAGATTTCGATTTTTGAGACGACAGGTACCCTATTGAATGCCTGAGTGGCATATGCCTTTGTGGCACAAAGTATGTATTTATTGTGTGGTTCTGCCTGTGTGGCATGGAACCCCATTTATACATATATGATATGTACATGTAAATGTTGCCTGATGAGATCATTCCAGGCTGTCCGACAATAGTCGTGGACACATTCCTCAGTTTCCAGCTGATCAGTGGGACTGGGACGATCTATGATCATAGATAGTGAACCCTTCGAGGGAAACTATCCCATTGATAGCTACAATGGGTTAGAGATGATATGATAATAGAATAGGGATTCATGCCTAGTCTCTTACTAAATGTTAAAGAATGTCTAGAGTACAATTTATTATATACTAAACTCTAGACATGATATGTTTTACAGTATACATGAAATGATTGAAATTGAATGATTGAAACATGGTTTATATTATGCATTATATGATTTGAGACTTTATATGTTTTAAACCATGTTTATTTGACATGACAGATGAAATGATGTACATGTGTTTTATACCACACATGATATGAATAGAGATTTCATATGTTTTAAAATGTGTTTTAAAACATATGTCAAATGATTCTAAATTACATGACTTTCGTACATGATTATGTACTACATGAAACATGATTTGAAATGAATGTTTTATACAGAACACAAATTTTATACGGTACATATTGAATCATGTGATGATAGCACACAGTGGTAACGATATTTCATCTAGACATGATATGATACATGAACATAAGAGTGATATGAAGAGAATTGTGAACTTACACTATTGTGATCATGATTTCTCTATATGGAAAATGATATGAGGTGATAGATTACAAGAGTACGATTATGAAACATAAGGTGAATTGATATGATGCTTCAATTGGACATGATGTACTCCGAGATAGAGGAAAATATAGACTAGTAGTATATGACATTCAATTTGGATACGACAGATGCGATGCACTATAGTGTAAGATCGAGAAGATTGAAAAAGTGATTATGATTATTTATTTAAAAGTATAAGTGACAGACAGATGACAAGAAATGAGATAATGATATGTTATCGATGAGAAAGGATTAACTGTAATTGCATCCTTGCAAGTTTTAAGCATTTGCGGTTAAGACAGTATAATCCTACTCTTGCATTTATATTAGTATCTTACTGAGCCGTGGTTTTGCTCACCCCACTAAATTTCATCTCTTTCAGATTATTGAAGTTAACATCTACCATGTGAGCTGCTCAGTGGGCATCGGAGACGGTGTATGGACTTGGTACTAGTTTCCGGAGGTATATGGAACTTATAAAATACTTGTTTACATGTATGACTTTAATTGATGCACAGTACATATTTTGTTTAACAAGTCGGGATGTAACTAAGAACCGTTTCCGTGTTGTTTAATATTTAAATGGAATGACTATAAGCCACCTAGATAGTATAGTAACTACACTGACACCGAATACAAACCTTAAAATGAAAAAAGAAAAATTTAGTCCATAAATTTGTAGACTAAGAAAAGTATGAGTATAAAGGAAAGTCGCGGCTTTCGGGTCGTGACATTATGTTTTTATTGAAAATTTACTTTTAAGCGTCCCATCAATTTGGCTCGGCCCAAAAGGAACCTCCTCACCTAGAAATTTTCAAGGAGTCTCAATTGACTTTCTTGAAATTTCATCATCGGCATAACTCATATTTACTTTTTTTTATTTATCTTATTTATTATAATTCTATTTATTATTTATATACTTTATCTTATCTTATTTTATTTATTTATCTTTATTTGTTTACTCGACGTTATTTGCTCATTTTTATTTATCTATATCTAATCCATCTATCTTATCTTACTTTTATTTTTATTTATCATAAATAAATATGAATTAATTTTTAAAAAAATCTTTCAAAAGTATTCCATCAATTTGGCTCAACTTAAGAAAGATTCTTTCACCTAGAAATTTCCAAGGAGTTCAATTGACTTTCTTGGAATTTCATCCTCGGTATAATCCTGTAACGACCCGTTACCACATTTTTCTTCTTATTTTACACAATTTATCCGGTTGGGCTGTCTGTGATACTTCACTTTTACTACTCATGTTAAACAATTTCATAAAATATTGTTTATATTACATACATCCCCTATCTTACTTAATAAGCAAGTAGTACTGCATACATGTCTAAATACAGAAAATAAATGACCGTACCTCATATAAATCAGTCGATCTGTCACATTGTCCATTATGTGCAGCCGTAATCCACAATATTGAATCTCACCACTATCAAAACCTGAAATGTTAAAATTAAGGGGTGAGCAAACCACGGCTCAGTAAGAGAGTTATATGTCACACTTGATATTCAGCTATCTATATGCTGAAAATAAATTTTTTCATTTTCTTTAAAATCTTCCTAACTGGCTCTAGGCTCACATGTAGGAAGGATACTACAGTCGGCTAGGGATCCAGATAGAATAAGATAGGTATTTTAGAATACCATACTTGTTCCGGAACCTAGAAGCAACTGTAGAGAATATCAATTCCGTTGTTTTCAAAACGATATAATTTTCGCTTTTCCACAAAGTAAACCACTTATTTCTTTTCACTTCAATATACTTTAAAACACATAACAGTTCAGTAGTAAAAATAGTAGTTTACTTCTCTTCTCTTCGGTACAGTAAAAACAGTATAATACAGTGATTTGTAAATATCCAATCATTGGATAATTACTTCTTCGATTATTTCTATCTTAGAAATAATTCTTATATTATTCTTTTAGAATAAACATTTATTTCTCATTTCAAATCAGTAACCGTATCGTACAGCTCAGTAAAACAGTATATTCAGTAAAACAGTAACTCGATACGGTTCAATCAGTAGACAGTAAATAGTAGCTACCAATTCAGAAATCAGTATAAGGTAGCTTTCAGTTCAGTAAACAGTAAATGGTAGCTTTCAGTTCAGTAAAATAGTAATCAATGGCTACCATTTCAATAAATAGTACAGTTCAGTAACACAATGTTTTGGTACGGTCTTTCATCAATAAACAGTAAACAGTATAGTACAGTAAATAGGATATCGTAAATCCTTTCAGAAATTAGTAAACAGTAAACAGTAAGCAGTAAGTGAGACTAGGCAACACCCTACAAGTAAATCATGCTATCATCGTCCACTAAGGGACACAGTAACAGTAATGAGATCTATGGCCATGATCTATAATGTCCTCGGTGTACGCTTGCTAGGCGACAATCCGGGACGCTGATGACTAGCTGGTCAATCAGCCACGTGACAGTAACAGTATATGTGATGCATGAAGCTCGGGGCCTAAGTCTCAAAATAGTGTAACCGTACCATAGCCTTTATGGATTTTAAATACAGTAAATTAAAACATTTCACAAATATCCATAAGGCTCACATGTAATAAATCATCACCTTTATGAAATAATTAAATTAAAATAACATTTCTCAAAATATTTCATAAAGGTATAAATCATATTTTCCATACGGTGAAAACAGTTTATAAATCATTACTGAAAATATAGAAGGGCAAAACTGTCCTTTTTCCACCGTAAAACACATATGCACACTTTTCCGTGCATTCAATCGAAAACATGGTTTTATAATTATCGGAATTTCAAACAAATCATTTTTATAATTTATGAAGATAAATTATTTATTTTCTAACTTTAAATTCCCATCACCATGTTTTCTTCTAAAAACACGTGTAGAGACCTCTAGTCTCGAAATCATAGTTTTTCTTCATTTTTTAACTTTTATGGAATTTTCATAATTAATTATTTCCATAATTAAAACCATAAAGGTTTTATATGAAATCAAGTGAATATTTAAGAATATTTATAAAAATATTCACTTCAGTCTCTTTTTCATTTCCATCTCGTTTCACGTGAAATATCACCTACAGGGTAAATTTTCGGTGATTTCCTTTTCACCCTTCTCGAAAACATGAATATTTTAAAAATCAAATATCGTTATATTCATGTTTTATGAAATTTACTTAATTTCTCGATTTTCGTACTTGAAAATCATTTCACGTGAAATCAAATCATTTATTTTGGTTTTCGGTGATTTTCGGTAAATTTCAATAATTATTTGATAATTTTTCGACAGTATATCGGCTGCCGATTTGGCTAGCCTTCTGCACAGAAAATACAGTTTATACTTTTCAATTGGTATTTCACCACAATTTGAAACCAATAAATCACCACAATTTCCAAAATTAATCATTATAAATTGCATTTATAAATTAAATGCATAATTTAAAACATGTGGCCGAATATCCTTACAGGCGGCACATGTCTCCCTTACCTGTTTCGGGTCGGCGACTACCTCTCGAAGGTCGCGCCCGTGTTCACCTCGCCCGATTCCATCGGCTCGGTCGTCGAGGATATTTTCTGGAAATTAAATTCTAAAATTTAGAATTTTTCCATAATTATTTAAATAAATAAATTATTTAAATAATTCAATACTTTTCGGGATTTCTTACCGATTCCCGTAATTTTCAAATTCTCGGGAATTCTCCAAATTCCCGGAATTCCTTTTTTTCCTTTTTCTTTCTTCTTTTTCTTCTTTCTTTTTCTTTTTCCTTTTCTTTTCTTTTTCTTTTTCCTTTTCTTTCCTTTTCCCGCCGGACCGGTCTGCCTCCTTCACTGCCGGTTCTCCTCCGGTGGCCGGTTCTCCGGCGGCTCAGGGGCTCAGCAGCTGGCCGGCACCACGGTGAAGCCGGATCTGGCCTCCGTTCGTCACGAATCGATGGCACGGCGGCGGATCTACTCGGTTTTGGTTCGGTTCCTTCTCCTCCTCCGTCGGCCTTCCTCCGCCGTTCTCCGCCTGAACCGTGGCCTCCATCGTCTTCCTCTCCCTTCGGCGAAGCTTCGGTGGTAGTGGCAGCAACCGGTTTGGCCGGCACCGCCACTTTTCTTCTCTTCTCCTTCTCGCTTCCGCCGGGTTTTTGCCTCTGTTTCCGTTTCGATTTTCCTTCGCCGGTCGTCCTCTTTCCTTTCTTTCTTCGCCGGCGACATCGTCTCTCCCTTCCTCTCTCTTTTCCCTCGCCGGCGGTGGCA
Source organism: Heritiera fomes (assembly GCA_032173925.1). Taxonomy (NCBI): domain Eukaryota; kingdom Viridiplantae; phylum Streptophyta; class Magnoliopsida; order Malvales; family Malvaceae; genus Heritiera; species Heritiera fomes. The sequence continues at coordinate 25,596,835 of JAPDPM010000001.1, forward strand.
GCTCCGCCACCGACGGGTCTGGCTGGGAGGGTCGGGATCCTTCCCCGATTCCTCCTCCTATTTTCCTTTCTGTTTCCTTTTTTTTTTTTTAATTTTATTTCATTTAATTATATACACACACATATATATATTATATATATACAAAATACATATAATAATATTATTATATATATTATAGCACTATAGATATTATATATATATATATAAATGTGTATATATATTTCATGTATTAACAAAATACATATTTAGTATATATATATATGTTGAATTTAAATTACATAACATATATATATTTATATAAATGAAATAATACAATATATATTGTATGTACAATATATATATTTTCTTCTCATTTTCTTATTTAATTTGGATTTCCATTATCCAAATTAAATTTCCTTCTTTCATTATTTTCCATAATTCCAACCTTATTTTTCCGATTTAAATTTCCTTCACTTAAATTTCCAATTTCATCACTTCCTCAATCCTCGGAATTTCCACCATCCATTCCTTTCTCGATTCTCGGGATTTTCACCAATATCCCGTTCTCATAATTTTATTTATTTCCAATATTTATAATTTCCAATAATTGGAAAATTTACGGTTATCACATTCTCCCCACCTTAAGAAATTCGGTCCTCCGAATTTAACTTAAGTCCAAAGGTGGTATATGCCGTATACTTACGACTTCTGACCTCTAGGTCAACTTTTACATAATTACTGCCAGCATACTTTCAACATCAAAAATACTTTAGACCACTACATGTTGTCTTTCATCATATATTTATACTCCCGTGAGTTTATTTCTCAAATCGAGAGTTATTCATTTCCACTCTTTTCACATAAGAGTCCATGCACAGTATTTTTTCATGTCACAGCTGATCTATGCTGTTCATCATCCATTTTTCTCACTTAGTGCCAAGTCGATATAGTTTAAAACTATCAATTACACATGTCAGTCAGTTATATGTAAGTGTCCCAGTAGCTTTCACATCTCATGCACACACTCTCTCAGTATCATGGAGCGTTTACATCTCACGCTCATATATATATCAGTATGGAGTGGTGCTATCAATACACTTGGAATCTCAAAGCCTTTTGCTATTTCTCATTAGCCTATGGCAACTCAGAGATTCCCATCACATGTAAGGCTCACTGGAACTGTACATACACATTCACATCCTTTAACATTTATACTTCGACTAAGGCACTAGAGAATCTAGAATTCTGATAATGGAAAGTGATTCTATTTAGATCATCAGTCTTTAATTACTTCCATATCATCATATCTCTTTTGGACTCTTTATTATTCACAGTATACATATTCACACATTTATTCTACCAAGGTTGCATCTCATTACAGACTTTACTATTGATCATCTCTTACAATCACAAATCATGAGACAATCATATTCTCTTCATGTAGTATGGTCTTTAAATTTCTTTTCATAATTTAGATTCCACAATTGAATCCTCAATTTATGTATTTAATCACCACCTCATCTATATACTTCCACCGTTTCTATCATGTTACGATGGTTATATGTATGATCATTTTTCATTTATATACTGGCAATAAATAATACTTGTCATTTATCTTACTCCTTGGAGTATCATTAATTTCACTTGTCACATTTATGTGATAACCAATACAAATCACTTTCAGTCTTACCTTCGGGAACTATTTCATATTGATGTTCCCTTCTCATCATGCAATTTATTTCCTTATTCCACTTTCATTCTTTTAGTCGGCTTTCTCAATTGGTATGGTACTATACTGCTAAGATCTTTTAAAATCTTGCATACCATCTTTTCTCTACACTATTCATTTACCGACTTTAACTTCTTTCTTTAATTACATCACATTAGTAGAGCAGTTAGTCTCATCACTCTTTTATAGACTGGCAGTAGTATCTAGCTAGACTCATTACTTTCGTATATCAATTATTACCTCTCTATCATAGACAGATTCACTGTCATTTTGTCATTTCGAGATTATATATCTCAGAAAGAGACACTGTCTAGCCAAACCTCTTATTTGCCAATCTTAATACAAGTCTGTAGTCTTTGAGACTTTAAGGGTTATACCACAATGTTGCTCATGTTTCATTTGTACTATAGGCTCTATCAGCATTTCATCAATTTACTCATGTATGGATGCCTCATTCTTTAGGCTTATATACCCTACAAGGCAACTCATTAACCTTGTAACCTCAATAGGAACTCGTAAAATTCACTCCGAGTTCTAATCATCATCTTATGGACATCTCATCCTTATGCCCTATCATTTTCACTGTGTATTCTCAAGGCAGAGACATTTACTATTCAAATCATTTTGACACACACTCTACCTTGATTTCATTATTCACTCATTTACAGTACTCCATACAATACATCAAGTTGCAATGCATATCTCAATTGGTCCGGTTCTATAATTAAATATTTATTTAATACCTCATAAACAGTATAAATGTATAGAACCTCAATCAACCGTACTGCTATGAATTTCATCAATTTTGTTTTCTAATCACTTTCTCAGTCATATTATGTAATTATTTCACTTTTCATAATATTCAACGATCCCGTTCAATACACTCTTAATTCAGGCCCTTACAATCAATATTCGGGCCAATCATTTGATGACATTCCACTACACTTTTATCGGACCGCATCATATAAGGCCTCGGCCCGTCCGCCGTCCGCCTGTACACATCTGTACTATCCTCTTTGAGAATGCCCAGCCCTTTCACTGGGTCACCCCTCAAGGATCTATCGTGAGGCCCAGCCCGTTCACTAGGTCACTCACCATTCGCGTCCGTATTCTAAGTGTCAGTGGAATCAGTAATAGGGATCGTTATATTCATATGACATCCTCTATGCCATTAATAATTCCATTACTATCAATGGATTCAAAATCAAAGTGATTTTATCACTATTCAGATCATCGCCCAACACAGGGGCATTTTCGTCATTTTGACATTTATTTCTTTCTCCTCAGTATACATTTAAATCAATGATCTGATCATTTATGTGCTGATAGTATCCTTTCTGAAACTTATATCAGCAATTTAGATCTCACTTGATTTCGACAGAGAAATCTACTAAGATCCATAATTGGATTATTTTACTTGTAATTCAGCTTTATATCATTAATTTCTCTGTCAATTCAATCAATTCCAACCTCTGTTGGTCTATTCTGACTCCCGATAATATTTTAGAGTCAGGGGTATTTTGGTCATTTTTGGCCAAAAATTTTCTCTCTCTTCAAATTACCCTCAATCGATGATCTTAAAGTCTATTTAATGATGATATTGCATTCCCCTCCTTTATATCATCACTTTCAGGTCTCAGTTCGATCCGGACCGAAAAGTACTGGTGGGGCCCTTCACCGAGTCCTTTCGATTCCTTACCGAACAGGCCTTCATTTAGATTAAAAGAATCACCAATCTTCTGGTAATTTCTGAGCCTATTATTTCTTTAACATTCTCAATTTATACTTTCTCACTCCCTTTAATTCATTTTACTCAATTTACAATCATTTATTTTCTCTATGTATTCAGACGATACAGTACTACCGGGGATGTTTAACATTTTTTCTTCCAAAAGTATTCACAGACATCAGGCCAACCATGCTCTGATACCATTAAATCTGTAACGACCCGTTACCACATTTTTCTTCTTATTTTACACAATTTATCCGGTTGGGCTGTCTGTGATACTTCACTTTTACTACTCATGTTAAACAATTTCATAAAATATTGTTTATATTACATACATCCCCTATCTTACTTAATAAGCAAGTAGTACTGCATACATGTCTAAATACAGAAAATAAATGACCGTACCTCATATAAATCAGTCGATCTGTCACATTGTCCATTATGTGCAGCCGTAATCCACAATATTGAATCTCACCACTATCAAAACCTGAAATGTTAAAATTAAGGGGTGAGCAAACCACGGCTCAGTAAGAGAGTTATATGTCACACTTGATATTCAGCTATCTATATGCTGAAAATAAATTTTTTCATTTTCTTTAAAATCTTCCTAACTGGCTCTAGGCTCACATGTAGGAAGGATACTACAGTCGGCTAGGGATCCAGATAGAATAAGATAGGTATTTTAGAATACCATACTTGTTCCGGAACCTAGAAACAACTGTAGAGAATATCAATTCCGTTGTTTTCAAAACGATATAATTTTCGCTTTTCCACAAAGTAAACCACTTATTTCTTTTCACTTCAATATACTTTAAAACACATAACAGTTCAGTAGTAAAAATAGTAGTTTACTTCTCTTCTCTTCGGTACAGTAAAAACAGTATAATACAGTGATTTGTAAATATCCAATCATTGGATAATTACTTCTTCGATTATTTCTATCTTAGAAATAATTCTTATATTATTCTTTTAGAATAAACATTTATTTCTCATTTCAAATCAGTAACCGTATCGTACAGCTCAGTAAAACAGTATATTCAGTAAAACAGTAACTCGATACGGTTCAATCAGTAGACAGTAAATAGTAGCTACCAATTCAGAAATCAGTATAAGGTAGCTTTCAGTTCAGTAAACAGTAAATGGTAGCTTTCAGTTCAGTAAAATAGTAATCAATGGCTACCATTTCAATAAATAGTACAGTTCAGTAACACAATGTTTTGGTACGGTCTTTCATCAATAAACAGTAAACAGTATAGTACAGTAAATAGGATATCGTAAATCCTTTCAGAAATTAGTAAACAGTAAACAGTAAGCAGTAAGTGAGACTAGGCAACACCCTACAAGTAAATCATGCTATCATCGTCCACTAAGGGACACAGTAACAGTAATGAGATCTATGGCCATGATCTATAATGTCCTCGGTGTACGCTTGCTAGGCGACAATCCGGGACGCTGATGACTAGCTGGTCAATCAGCCACGTGACAGTAACAGTATATGTGATGCATGAAGCTCGGGGCCTAAGTCTCAAAATAGTGTAACCGTACCATAGCCTTTATGGATTTTAAATACAGTAAATTAAAACATTTCACAAATATCCATAAGGCTCACATGTAATAAATCATCACCTTTATGAAATAATTAAATTAAAATAACATTTCTCAAAATATTTCATAAAGGTATAAATCATATTTTCCATACGGTGAAAACAGTTTATAAATCATTACTGAAAATATAGAAGGGCAAAACTGTCCTTTTTCCACCGTAAAACACATATGCACACTTTTCCGTGCATTCAATCGAAAACATGGTTTTATAATTATCGGAATTTCAAACAAATCATTTTTATAATTTATGAAGATAAATTATTTATTTTCTAACTTTAAATTCCCATCACCATGTTTTCTTCTAAAAACACGTGTAGAGACCTCTAGTCTCGAAATCATAGTTTTTCTTCATTTTTTAACTTTTATGGAATTTTCATAATTAATTATTTCCATAATTAAAACCATAAAGGTTTTATATGAAATCAAGTGAATATTTAAGAATATTTATAAAAATATTCACTTCAGTCTCTTTTTCATTTCCATCTCGTTTCACGTGAAATATCACCTACAGGGTAAATTTTCGGTGATTTCCTTTTCACCCTTCTCGAAAACATGAATATTTTAAAAATCAAATATCGTTATATTCATGTTTTATGAAATTTACTTAATTTCTCGATTTTCGTACTTGAAAATCATTTCACGTGAAATCAAATCATTTATTTTGGTTTTCGGTGATTTTCGGTAAATTTCAATAATTATTTGATAATTTTTCGACAGTATATCGGCTGCCGATTTGGCTAGCCTTCTGCACAGAAAATACAGTTTATACTTTTCAATTGGTATTTCACCACAATTTGAAACCAATAAATCACCACAATTTCCAAAATTAATCATTATAAATTGCATTTATAAATTAAATGCATAATTTAAAACATGTGGCCGAATATCCTTACAGGCGGCACATGTCTCCCTTACCTGTTTCGGGTCGGCGACTACCTCTCGAAGGTCGCGCCCGTGTTCACCTCGCCCGATTCCATCGGCTCGGTCGTCGAGGATATTTTCTGGAAATTAAATTCTAAAATTTAGAATTTTTCCATAATTATTTAAATAAATAAATTATTTAAATAATTCAATACTTTTCGGGATTTCTTACCGATTCCCGTAATTTTCAAATTCTCGGGAATTCTCCAAATTCCCGGAATTCCTTTTTTTCCTTTTTCTTTCTTCTTTTTCTTCTTTCTTTTTCTTTTTCCTTTTCTTTTCTTTTTCTTTTTCCTTTTCTTTCCTTTTCCCGCCGGACCGGTCTGCCTCCTTCACTGCCGGTTCTCCTCCGGTGGCCGGTTCTCCGGCGGCTCAGGGGCTCAGCAGCTGGCCGGCACCACGGTGAAGCCGGATCTGGCCTCCGTTCGTCACGAATCGATGGCACGGCGGCGGATCTACTCGGTTTTGGTTCGGTTCCTTCTCCTCCTCCGTCGGCCTTCCTCCGCCGTTCTCCGCCTGAACCGTGGCCTCCATCGTCTTCCTCTCCCTTCGGCGAAGCTTCGGTGGTAGTGGCAGCAACCGGTTTGGCCGGCACCGCCACTTTTCTTCTCTTCTCCTTCTCGCTTCCGCCGGGTTTTTGCCTCTGTTTCCGTTTCGATTTTCCTTCGCCGGTCGTCCTCTTTCCTTTCTTTCTTCGCCGGCGACATCGTCTCTCCCTTCCTCTCTCTTTTCCCTCGCCGGCGGTGGCAGCTCCGCCACCGACGGGTCTGGCTGGGAGGGTCGGGATCCTTCCCCGATTCCTCCTCCTATTTTCCTTTCTGTTTCCTTTTTTTTTTTTTTTTTAATTTTATTTCATTTAATTATATACACACACATATATATATTATATATATACAAAATACATATAATAATATTATTATATATATTATAGCACTATAGATATTATATATATATATATATATAAATGTGTATATATATTTCATGTATTAACAAAATACATATTTAGTATATATATATATGTTGAATTTAAATTACATAACATATATAATTTATATAAATGAAATAATACAATATATATTGTATGTACAATATATATATTTTCTTCTCATTTTCTTATTTAATTTGGATTTCCATTATCCAAATTAAATTTCCTTCTTTCATTATTTTCCATAATTCCAACCTTATTTTTCCGATTTAAATTTCCTTCACTTAAATTTCCAATTTCATCACTTCCTCAATCCTCGGAATTTCCACCATCCATTCCTTTCTCGATTCTCGGGATTTTCACCAATATCCCGTTCTCATAATTTTATTTATTTCCAATATTTATAATTTCCAATAATTGGAAAATTTACGGTTATCACAAATCCATATTTATCTTTGATAATTAATTAATATTTTTATTTTCTATCTAATTCCTATCTTATAAAACGAACACCAAGCCAGATCATAAATCATCTATCATAAATCCTATATTAAATCACTTCAATTAATCATGCAAAATTATAATATTTGATTAAATACTAGTTAGGCATGCAAATCAAATTATCCTATCATAACATTGTCATGCAAATAAATCAATCATGCAAAATCACATATTAATTACCAAACCATTAACTTATGAACATACAAATTAAAACCAAGTGATTAGATTGAATTAAATATTAGCACGCAAATCACTCACAAGTTAGATCACATAAAGCCAAATTAATTAGATTGATATGTTTACTACACTTATTGGTTAAGATGCTATTATTCAATTATTATTCAATTAAATATTAAGTTCACATCTAACAAACAAAACCGATATATTCCCATATTTAATGGCACCATCACGTCAACTTATAACTTACCTTTGTAACTTATCTTTATTCTTTGCAGAGCCTTGTTGCAACAAATGAGATATCACAGCGGAAGAGGTGCAGCAAACGTGAAATGCGAGCAGGTGGCGATGATGCTTGACGAGAATTGAGACACGTAACTCCCTTGTTTGCAGCAATAGTGGTGAGCAGCAATGTCAACTAGGTGCAACAAACGTGAAACAGCAACAAGGAGCAGTCAATGCGCAAGTGATGGACGTGCAGGATTGAGTGATCAAACACAACTTTTTGTTAAAGAGGCAAGAACCGTAAGGCTAGGATTTTGGTGCTCTTGCAACTCGGTTTTGCAGGGTACAGAGCAGAGAAAGTTATAGTATTTCAAGGTGAGTAGTGAAAGTAAGGTAAAGTGCTGAGTCAAGGCTGAGTATATTTTTTTTGTTTTTTTCAAATCATAAGCCTTAATCCCTTTTTATAGCCACAAATTTGTTAGAGTCCTAATACAACTATACTTATTCTAATAATTATCTTCTATTTTTAATATTTTATCTATTTAATTCTTGTGTTAATCCTAATCTAACTCTACCAAATTTAATATTAATCCAACTAATTATCCTAAAAAAAGTTATCCTAATCCTAAAATTAATTTTATTTTTATTTTTTATTTCTTATTTCATTTTTTTGTTTTTTCTTATTTTATTTATTAATTCTTCCTAAATCCTAATTTTAGTGTTAATTCTAATCTTAAAAAAAATAATAATTTAATTTTAACCTAATTTTAAATTGTTAAATTAAATTAAAATACAATGTCACCCAACCTAATTAATTATTTTTACAAATTAAGACTCCGAACAAAATAAGGTGTCTACAATCATTAATGTTGAGTCATGACATTCCTCATGGAATTCTCATATACTAAGCATATTATCATATCAGGGTTTAATATGCAATTCATGTAATTTTTCTGTATAAACTGCTATCATTTCAAATCATATCATATATACTTTAGGACATGCTCAACATATGAATTTTCAATTCATTTCAAATTTGCCTTTAAGGCATGATAGAAACATGTTCAATTTTAGTTCATGTATTCGTTTTCGGAGCATGTCTAAAACATGTGCGGTTTTAAAACATTTTCATTTACTATAAGTTATATCGGGTCTAAAGTTCATATCAAATCAATCTATACTCTAGACCGCATATCATTTTAAATTCGACACAAAATCGTATGTAAATCATGTAAGTGTCGAAATCATTTATCATGTACTTTTAAAACATATACTGTAAATCATATCAGGTCTAGAGTTCATATCAAATCAAACTATACTCTAGACCGCATATCATGCCATGTTCGACACAAAATCACATATGAATTATATAAGTGTCAAAATCATATCTCATGGACTTTTAAAACATGTACTGTTTCAAAACGTATTTCATTTCAAATCTGTTTCATGTACAGTATAAATCATGTCAAGTCTAGAGTTCATATCAATAAAATCATACTCTAGACTTTATATCATATCGGTTAGAGACTAGGCTAGATCCCTATCATCTCTCTATCAATAAAGACTTAAATCACTGTAGCTAGCAGTGAAAATCATGTCATCGTCCCCTGAAAACCAACTAGGGCGCTATCTATGGCCATAGACCTCATCTCTCTCAGCCCCACTGATCAGGCGTGACTGAGACCTGTCCACGACTATTGTCGGACAAGCATATCTGCCTAATGAGCAAAGCTCCAATTAGGCGGTTTCCACTATGCTTTATTGAATTTAATTCTTTTAGGGTGCCTACAGTCTCATAAAACAGTTAAATCTTTATCTTTTCTTTCAATATCATATAAAGCATATGGTAAAATTCTGTATAAGACTTCATATATCAAAATATATATATCTACCATATACTTTCATTTCAAATCAAATCAATACTTTACAGTATTCATATAAACATTATTAAAATGTTTCAAATTGTAAGAAGGCATGCTTAAATGTGATGCAAATTCAATCATGAGTTTCAAACAATGAACTATCATTTTTGTAAAACATATCATTTAGTTATAGTGTTAACTATAATCCAATTCCTCAATTCCATACTTTTGATTTCAATCAAATCATACCTAATAGGTAATTTCGATATTCATTGTAGTTCCTGGATATTTAGTATCATTTCGTAGTAATTATCGACTATAAAAATCACTGGTACATTTTATCATTCAATACTGGACCACCACTGTCAGTATGAATCCTTTTTAATATCTCTGAATATTTAAATATCATATTTCTATATAACCATTAAGATACTGGAATTATGTAATTATCAATATCATCACTCAAGACCTATTTCAGAGTCAACATCGAGGATATAAACTCACAAGATCAATAGTCGTCTATCAATCCATCTATAATTTGATCTATTGGTGCACCTTCATAATTTCCGTCTTGAGGTTCAATTTCATTCACTTAGGAGGATTTGCCAATTTCCACTATCAACAGCGTTTTCAACCATTTAAGTCGCCTTGCGACCATCTACGTTATTGTAGTAGTCTTAGTTCACGTCTACTTAATATCGATGTGTACAAATATATTTTTGTGTAGACGTGTGTTCTATCAATGTCCATACAGCATCACGATCTACTTTTCTTATTATCGTCTCAATCATATCACCAAGATGGACCGTTCATCATGTTCTCCAATTTCTCCAAGTCACTCAAATACGAGAGGATATTTTTCAAAACCTATTCCCAAGGTTATAATCAATTTCGTATAATCACGTGTGTGACATCCATTTATCTAAATCAATTAATTTTTGAAATCATCTCTCGATCGATAATTCCGAAATTCAATCAATCGACCATCTAAATTATAACTTCAATCTTTCTCTTTTAATTTATATTATATAACCATCGTTACTCTTATCAGTTGATCCTCTAAATATCTATTTCATCTCAATCTCAGCTTGATAACCACTTTGAGATATTAAGATAATTTGATTTATCGATTCCAATATCAACCTTTTCCGGTAATACAATAAAGTCCTTCACATGTTTATTTTCAATAATTATTTCTAGGATTCCATTTATGGGAGAAACTAAATCTTTTTCCTCAAACATTTTCCTAAAAATTTCGGCAGCATAACGACTTAATTTTCCCTAACCTCCTGCAAGGGAAACACAATTTATACCACAGCCGTTGATTCTCACAATTCCTACGTCTCTACTAAGACCTCCACCATCAGTTGTGGGTCCTCTTAGCATTTTTAATATCAATTAAATCAATGGATCATATATAAAAATATCACAATTCCATTAAAAATCATTTCATAAATGCATCATATAAAAATCATAAATCCCACATACAATATGATGCTACTAATGCTTTATAAAAGTATCTTACCTATTCGCCAAGCTTAGTGCACTTTTTGATTTTCGAGCCTTGCCGAACTCCACCATTCGTCGCATTTCCGTTTTACTACAATTTCAATATCAATGCACTACATCAATATAACCATAAATTATTCAATAAATACCATCAATTTATTTTCTATATTTTCCTTACCACACTTTTTTTTTCTTCTCTTTCTTTTTCCTCTCCTTCTTCTTCTTCTTCCTTCTTTTCTTTTCTTTTCTTTTCTTCTTTCTTTTCTTTTTCTCTCCTTTTCTTTTCTGCTTTGTTTTTTTTCTGGCCTGAACCAGTTCTAGGTCCAATGGTTAGTCGTTACTCGACACTTACAAGTGGTGAGGGATTCGAGTAGCGGCGGACGCGAAAGAAATCCATGAGGACCTAAGTGCCACGTCAGCTGAACTGACGGGGGCCACCTCTAGAATCTAAAGCGAACAATACGGTTGAGTGCGACCGGCCCCAAGAGATACTGGTTGTCACAATAAAACGCGCGTTTTTTTTGTGACGACCAGTATCATGTGGGGCCGGTCGCACTCAACCGTATTGTCCGCTTTGGGAGTATCATGTGGGGCCCCCTCACGGATTTCTTTCGCGTCCGCCGCTACTCGAACCCTTGACATCCAAGCGATTCGAGTAACGACTAACCATTGGACCTAGGTCCAATGGTTAGTCGTTACTCGAATCGCTTGGATGTTAAGGGTTTGAGTAGCGGCGGACGCGAAAGAAATCCGTGAGGGGGCCCCACATGATACTCCCAAAGCGGATAATACGGTTGAGTGCGACCGGCCCCACATGATACTGGTCGTCACAGCTGTACCCAAAGGACAATGTGACAGACCAACTGATTTATATGAGGTACGATCATTTATTTTCTGTATTTAGACATGTCTACTGTACTACTTATCTGATTAATTAAGATAGGGGATGTGTATAATATAAACAATAAGGTGAAAAATATGGTAACGGATCGTTACAACTTGTTGCAAGCTGAAAGAAAATAAGGAATGCAACATTTTGGCACGGATCGAATTGCTGACTGTAAAGGTTATATGTCCAGCTGGATCAAAGTTGAGATATAGGACTACTTGATTGATGACTTATGGGGCAAATAGGAATGGGAGGCGAAGTCACAGAAAGGAAAGCAAAATTGATTGACCATAAAAGAAGGAACTGTTACCAAGCATACAGGTGGATCGATTTCTTTTCCTGTGCATGCACATAGACTGGTATGTAACTTTTACATCATATGTATGATATTCTAGTTAAAATATATATTGTTTACAGCTAACTTCAATTTTTTTTTGTTTTACTTGTGAAGAGGAATCAATATAATTGAACACCTACATATAAGGAGGTTTTTGATCGAACTCACAAAAAAAAATGCTGGCCAAGGTGAATATGTGGACAATAAGTCGAAAGTTGTCAGTGTATGTATATTTAAAATTATTTCTTTTTATGTATGTTAATTATTATTTAATTACTTTTTAAGTATAGATATATTTATAATAATAAATTTTTTTTATTATAGGAAAAATATAATGCTTCATTGGTTGAGAAGTATGGTACGGATATTAGCAGTCAACCACACTTTGATCCTATTGCTTGGTGTGACTGTATTGGAGGAATGGAAACAACCCGCACACATGTGTACGGCCTTGGAAGTAGTTCACAAAACAGAGATATACTTGAGTCATCCGCCTCCTCAGCAAGTCCAATATTTTCGGTTTCTCAATCAACAGTAAGCCAGGATGAGCGAATCGATGTTATAGAAGAGAAACTTGATGAAGTTCTCAAATATTTATCGCAAATGCACCAATGGATGGCTGAGATGACTAATGCATGGAAGAATAGCAAAAGAGGCCCTTCAAATCCCGATGATAGACACACACCGAACCTCGGAGATGGGCCTTCTTCATAGATCTCTGTTTTAATGTAAGAAATTTAAGTACTTTGTTCTTTTTATGTTTTAAGAATTTCATGGTTGTTGAGAGATGTTATGGATTTGATGAGTTTTAACCATGTTTTAGGATTATGTATGAATTTTATTGATAATTTATGTTTTTGTATTAAGGTCTTTTAAATGTTGCTATAGTCATGAATTTAGGGTTTTAAGCTTAAGCTTAAATTTAAATATATTTCGGAAACTTTCGGAAATAATTTTCGAATTTAACATTTTGGTAGCGAAATGCACAAATAAAAGATGATGATGAAAAAAATATATTATTAGCGACGGAATTCAAAGAAATTAGTGACGGAAATAATAGCATTAGCGATAGAATTTTCTGTTGCTAATACCATGAGCAACGGAAAATTTTTATTATTAGCGACAGAATATTCCGTCACTGATAACATTCAGTGACGGAAAAAATTTATTATTAGCGACGGAATATTCCGTAGGTAAAAGTATTTAGCGACGGAAAATTTTATTATTAGCGACGGAATATTCCGTCGGTAAAAATTTTTAGCGACGGAATATTTTCATAAAATTTAAAAATAAAAATAAAATTAGCGACGGAATTACCGACGAAAAATTCCGTCGCTGATATTTTTACCTACGGATTATATGTGATCGATTTTCATTTTAGTGACAGAAAATTTCCGTCACTGATAACAAAAAATCTGTCGCTGATAAGAACAAATTCCGTACTAATTAGAGACAGAATTAGCAACGAAATGTACTTTCAGCGAGGGAATGAGCATCAGCGACATTGATTTTTCCAACGGAATTATTCCGTCGTTAATCCGTCGCTAAAACGCTTCAGCGACGGAATCAGACTTTTAGCGACGGAAAATTCCGTCGCTGAAAGTCTCCTTTTTTGTAGTGGAAGTACGTGCAAACTGATCCATTGACTCTCTAATTGTAAAAATCAATATATATATATATATATATATATATATATATATATATATATATACACACACACACACATATAATCTACTTATATTAGCGATATCACATTTACGCACAAGTTATGTCAAATAATTTCCCTTTACTATTTAATTTTTAAAAATACATTTAAAAACAAACATTTAAATATGGATGAAAAAAACAAAGAGGCAGTGACAATGGTGGTTTGGTCTCTCAAACATAAATAAAAGTGTATTTGATTTTTCGCTTATTAATTAAATCATGTAAAGCATTAGCTCAAAATCTAAAAAAGAAAAAAAAAATCAAAATGAGCTCTAGAGTTCTTAACCACCTTTGTAATTAGTTAGTTTTTCTAATATGTACCAAAAATTTAATTATCCTTCTTCTTTAGATTTGATTTAATAATTATTATTCATTTCTAATAAGATTGAGATCTAATAATATACTTTTGAAATCCTCCTTTTAAACTTTCTCAACTTTTCCATAAACAAATTTAATTAGTACTCCTTTTTATCTTTGTGTGTGTTTATGACTTTGTGTTCTTTCAATTAGACAATTAGTAAACCCCGGCTACCCCAACCCCCATTAATGTGTGCTTTTGCATTTGCATAATAAATTTATAAGTAAATTACATTTCTCCCATTACAATTCAACGGTTAAGAATTAAAAAGGAAAAAGTTCAATTCAAGAATCCAATATATATATATATATATATATTGAATTTAACCTAACTTTTTTAATTTATTCCGAAAAAGTGTACTAAGTGTAAAATTTATGGTCTAAATTAATATAAAGTGTAGACTAGCTAGTACACATATAAAATTGGTTTGACCATGAACAAGAATAAATTCGACTTTGCACATGTGGGTGGACGTGGGAATATGAGGAATGCGTACCAACAATATAAAGATTCGAATCTAATGCCAAAAAATTTTCTACCTCATAATTTCAAATCCTTTGAATCTAGCACTTTATGAATTAAACTAAAAGCTCCCTTGAAAAGTTGCTTCTTTACTATAATATTTCTTTTGTGTGATATAATAGTTAAGATGGGTATCACAACTTTGGTATAGTCTCTTCAAATATGCATGTAACCCTGAGCATGCATTACGGTATAAATAAAAGATTCATATGCAAAACTTCTCTGTATATTTGGATTAAAAAAAAATACTCAAAACCCATACAATATATATCTACCATAAATACTAAAAACTTAAATAACTTATAGAAAAACTTAAATAACAGTCGACAACCTATTGACTGAATGGTTAAAGAAGAATTGTACATATTGTAAGGCTTGGATTTAAATCTAAGCAACCCCACACTTAATTATCAAATATTTCCAAAATAAAAAGAAAACCTTAAATAACAATTATTATAACATGTTTGAATATGTGACTGTTGTTTGTACCAATTCCATCTTTTTTTTTTGTACAATGTACATGTTTTTATTACTGTATCATATCTGATTTCATCTTCTTGATACAATGTACACGTTTTTATTATTGCATCATATTTGTTATACATTTGTATATAGTTATATATACACACACACAAGTAATGTTGAAGGATAAAAATGTACTTACGTATGTTGATTTTTAATAGAAAGAAAAGAAAAAGAGAGTTTCTATACAAACCCAGTTTTTTTCTCGGCACACCCAATTCCTTTTATATTTTACTGTTTACATCACAGATAAAAATGGGTGTATGCAGCAAAAATCTGGGTGTGTTTAGACTTTCTCAAAGAAAAATCATTGATTAAAGTATAAGCTATTTTTATCAAGATTGTAATGTTGATTACATTGAATATCACAAAATGCCTTTACAGTCATTTAATCATCCCTTCAATTTTTTTTTTGTTTATTCCTTCAATTAATCTTCGGTTCCTTCTAAACGTGCATGAAAGATACATAAAAATGTATTCATATAACTAATCTCAATAGAATTATAAGATTTTACTTCCATGTGATTGTGATTTGCCGAAATTTAAGCATGTTGAAGTTGAATTGGAAGGATACAATTTTTTTCCCAATCTTCTTCTTTCCTTGCTTGCTATTTCGTAAGTTCTAGCTCTACTTCCTCATCAAAACCTGCTTGTCAATGCTAATTACTATTATTGAATTGAATTAGCTAGTAACCATCAGTGGTTTTTTTTTTATAATTTTTGGAACAAGAATTATAGTTGTTCAAACTTGAATCCAAATTTTATAACTTACCAATTTTAAACCGTGCGATGCATGGAAATATATTAATTAAATAATAAATCAATTGATAAAATGTATTTTAATTTGAATTTTTATAACATAAATTATTATGTTTATAGAAAAAACGACATATGTATATTTAATATTTTTATTTGTAATTTATGGATTACAATACAATAATATAAAAAATTATATTGGATATAATTATGCAATTTTTATAAAAGTTAAATGAAATTTATATTGTAATTTATTAAATCAAAATAGTATATAAAAAAATTCAACATGTTTTTGTTTTAAAATCAATATCGTGTACAACTTTTTTAAAATTGATAGATGAAATTGAAGATATGGAAAAACACTAATATGTAATTTGATTAAGTTTAAGTTATAACATATGTTATATGAAAATATAACAAAGATAATTATATTATATAAATGTATACATATTTATTCTAATAATTTTTAACATTCAAGTTTATGATTAAATGGAAACACTTTGGATACGGTAAGGTTAATTCTTCTTATCTCAATATTATAATTTGTCGTTCTTATTTCGAACACAAAAATTTCACTCCTGAGATCTTTAAATACTCTCGAATTGTCACGAACCGAAGACCGCGACTTTCACTTGATTCTTATACTTTTCTTAGTTTACAAATTTATGGACTAAATTTTTTCTTTTTCATTTTAAGGTTTGTATTCGATGTCAGTGTAGTTACTATACTATCTAGGTGATCTATAGTCATTTCATTTAAATATTAAACTAACACAGAAACGGTTCTTAATTACATCCCGACTTGTTAAATAGAATATGTACTGTGCATCAATTTGAGTCTTACATGTAAACAAGTAATTTTTAAGGAACATATACCTCAAAAGACTAGTACCAAGTCCATACACCGTCTCCGATGCCCACTCAGCAGCTCACATGGCAGATGTTAACTTCAATAGTCTGAAAGAGATGAAATTTAGTGGGGTGAGCAAAACCACGGCTCAGTAAGATACTAATATAAATACAAGAGTAGGATTACACTGTCTTAAACTGCAATGCTTAAAACTTGCAAGTCTGCAATTACAGTTAATCTTTTCTCATCGATAACATATCATTATCTCATTTCTTGTCATCTGTCTATCACTTCTACTTTTAAATAAATCATCATAATCACTTTTTCAGTCTTCTCGTCCTTACACTATAGTGCATCGCACAACAATCTGTCGTATCCAAATTGAATTTCATATATTATTAGTCTATATTTTCCTCTATCTCGGAGTACGTCATGTCCAATTGAAGTATCATATCAATTCACTTTATGTTTCATAATCGTACCCTTGTAATCTTCCATCTCATATCACTTTCCATATAGAGAAATCATGATCACAATAGTGTAAGTTCACAATTCTCTTCATATCAATCTTATATTCATGTATCATATCATGTCATCGTCTAGATGAAATATCATTAATGTCGAGTCATGACATTCCTCATAAAACTCTCATGTACGAAGCATATTATCATGTTAGGGTTTAATATGCAATTTATGTAACTTTACTGTATAAACCGCTATCCTTACTAATCGTATCATATGTACTTTAGAACATGCTCCACGTATAAATTTTCAATTCATTCAAGTCTACCTTTACGGCATGATAAAAACATGTTCAATTTTAATTCATGCATTCGTTTTTAGAGCATGTCTAAATCATGTGCGGTTTTAAAACATTTTTCATATACTATAAGTCATATCAGGTCTATAGTTCATGTCACACCCGGATTTTCTTAATATCTTACGGAGCCTAAATTGCGGAATTAGAAAATATATTTTTTTATCCCTTATATCACTATCCATTTGTAGGTGAATATGTAGGCCAATCTCAATTCATATAACTCCTTTAATATATTTAGGCATATCTACCAACATACATAATGCCAATTCAAAAAGTATACTGATCATCATATTCCAATAACACATAATCTAGCTTACATCCCAGACTTATCACATAAGTATGTATATATACAATCAAAAGAATTGCAATACACTGTGCCATCATTCGTCTATGTCTATACAAACCGCTGGGAGCCATATACCTTAGACTGTGTAGGGAAGTCCACTCTCATGAAGCTTCCCAAGCCAAAATGAACAATCGCTGTATCGATCACTCTGAAAGGGAGGGAAAAGAAGGGGGGAGTGAGTCGCAACTCAGTAAGTAACAACAATAAGCAACTAAATAAAACCAAGCATCCCTCAATTATGAAAGCTCATTCAAATCACTTTCAATCATATCAAATCAATTATGCTGCATTAAAACTCAAATACGATATGGAAACTCAATAACAATTTGTAGTCAAATATAGAGTTCCATCAATAGACTAAAAGTCTCAATATCAAACCATACATAAAGTATGTAGAGAAACCAATAAAACAAATCATAGTACCAAGAGAGTTCACAGAGTATCAACCGATGCTACTTAGAGCGAACAAACCCACGGTAGCTAACCGTTGCCAAACTCCCATAAAGGGCACTGCCTATGTATAGACCAATCAAACCCCAGCTCATTGCGCATATGAAACCGAGACCTGCCCAAACGTAATATACGGGACAAGCCGATCATTTCCGAGACTTATACTCGAGAAACAGTGCTCTAAGTCAATCAAATGTGTCTATAAAGTTCTCAAGGTACGGTGCCCAAAGGTCTCAATACCCCGGGTCTAAAACAGAAATCCATTAGTCTTTAAATAAAATTCATTCTTATCAAATCGGCCTTCCAAGATTTCATATCACAATCATAGTGTATAAATATGTAGCTAACAATCATAGGCTCGCTAAGCCTTTAGAAGCACTTTAAATTTTAAAACAAAATCAGAAAACAATATCAAACCAAAAGCTTAGCTCAATTTGGAAACTAAAATGGTTTATCACATTAGAGCAATAATACATAAAACCAAATCAAGATTTGGCGAGCCTACAACATGCTTATAAAACATTTTCAGAAAGCTAAACTGATCAATCAAGGATAGGCCCAATATGCAGCATTCATTTTATTTCAATTGCCAAATTCCAAGAATTTATAGCATTAAACAATTTGGATGCAAGTAGTCGCTTAGGGTTACTTACAGTACTTCCTTAGCTTCTGAATCAGTTCTCCTTCGCCTAACAAGTCTTGGAGTATCGATTGATTTCGGGTCAATCTCAGTCCTTAGGACAACCCTCTACATAACACACAGTAGATTGAATCAATCTCCATACATCCATCGATCTTAGTATTTCCAATCATAAGCTAACATTAAGCATTGCATAATTCAACAAGAAACAATACTTGGCTGTGTTTCCAGAGTTATTCAAATGTTACTAGCACCGTTTATTGTCTTTTCGTTTATTTGAACTACTTATGACCCATTTGGTCTATTTCTATCCTTTAAGGTTTTTGGACCTTATGGTATTGTGCTAGACTTATGTATAATTTCCAGAACTCAATTATCAAACCGTAATTTTTATATTACTTCTAACTCAAATCCCTATTTAGACATATAAGGCTCATTTCTTAATTCATTTTGTGCCATTTCCCATCAATTTTTGGTCCAAATATGGCACAGTAGGCAAGAAATTTCCTAACATGTGTTCAGTAAAATGCTTACGGCCAACTATAGGGATATGAGATCTGTACAAATCCAATACCATGTCAATCATGTCTCATTTGTCTTCTTGAACATGTAAAGTTTGCAGTCATATTTGATCTGGGCAATTTTCTATGAACATTTGAAGTTTACATTAAAAATCTGTCCCCAGCAGTGAGTATCCTGCATGCATTCATACATATCTTAAGCCATGAAGTTCCAAATCTGGAAATTCAAAAACTAGGTGAAATTTAACTCATTTCCCTTTTTAGAAATGTAAGATTAATAATTTAACTCCTCCTATATCAATACCGAAAATTTTCCAAAGTTTCAGTATGTACAGTAGTCTCCTGACACAGTAAACACTGACCAATATGCACAAACTGTATCATATCTGGTTATAGGAGTATCCAAATGATGCAAACCCAGAACCATCATGTTCCTAACTTAATTATCCTTTCTAGACATGTAAGGCTTGCACCCTAATTCAATTTAGGCCATTTGCTATGATTTTCCAAAGTTTCAGTTTGTACAGTAGTCTCCTGACACAGTAAACACTGACCAATATGCACAAACTGTCTCATATCTGGTTATAGGAGTATCCAAATGATGCAAACCCAGAACCATCATGTTCCTAACTTAATTATCCTTCCTAGACATGTAAGGCTTGCACCCTAATTCAATTTAGGCCATTTGCTATGATTTTTCAAAGTCAGGACTGTGATTCACGTTTCCCCTGCACTCATTTGTGCATAACTCAAGCTACAGAAGTCCAATTCAAGAAATTCCAAAACTGACTTTCTTGTAACTTAAACGGCCATAATTATTAATTTTTCCATATTTTTTCTCCATACAGAACTATTAAACTGCTCTTTTAAATTTTCCAGCCAGACAGAACAGCAATTTCAGATTCACACCAAGTCAGAATTTCAGTTTATCTTTATCTAACCATAGCCATTTAAATTTAGCTCATCACAATATCATTTTCATGCATAATAATCAATCATTATAGGGTTAGAACCTTACCCCCCTTAATTTGATGCACAAACAGAATCTGTTGGAACCATCAGTCCACTTCCTCACAGCTTGCTTACTGTTACACCTAGACACATCAATGCCCATCCAATAACCACATTACATTCTGTTTTCATAGCTTAATTCCAGCAAAATACATTAACTCACCTCAATTTATTACCTTTGCTATCTTAATTTGAAGTCCCAAATCAATTTGCTTTAGTTTAGGTTTTCAATCCTTCACTTTCTCAATCACCCATTGTGAACAACTCTTTCTCATTTGCTTAAATCTTTCTGTGCAAGATCATGTGGCTGAGATGATAGACTTAGGTGATAGATGGAGTGAGAGAGACGAGTGAGGAAGATGATGTGAGGGAATGGAGAAGGAGAGGTAAAGAGATGCAGAGAATGTGCGAGTGGGAGAAGATGAGAGAACCATTTTTTTTTTGAGTGTTTTGTTTTGCTTTTGAGAGTGGGGTAACAGGTTGCCATTTGAGTTGAGTGCTCTGCAGCCTTCTCGGTTCTCTCTTTCAACCCTAATTTCATTTCTTTTCTTTATTTCTTATCTGCATTCTTACCCTTTCAAAGACCCCTAGCTTCTATATATATCTATATATATTTGTTTAAGTGTGGGACATAGGCATGGCAGGTAAGGCAAACGTAAAAATGGAAGCAAGTATACTATATTATACATATTTCATGATTCTTATGGTCATAAATTAATATTGTCAAATACTTCTTTAAATCCTAAAGTTCTTCATTTTATTTAGCTTCCAAAATCCTTCATCCATAAATTAAATTTTCCATAATTTATCATAGTCAAATTTAATATTTCCTTGTCATGCTCATTCTCAATTTACCTTCTTGATCATCTTAGCTTCAAGTTAAATTCTCAATATATTAATTTGTCTCCAAATTACATTGTTTAATTCACTAGGAATAAAGAATTTACGGTTATTACAAAAGTGTTTCTTACTACAACTTATTGATTAATTATTTCCTTCGTAACATTGTATATATAAGTTTCAAGTGCTCTTAAGGATTTCTCTTTGATGCTGCTTTATTAGTTCTAAATTAATTTCCTTTTAAATGTTATTTTGTTTTTGTCATTTTTCTTTCAGAGTGAGTCTAACCTTATCACTTATTTTTATGTGGATGCACTTTTTTAAAGAAAAAAACATACTTTTTTCATATGAACACTAAGCAGTAACCATGCAGGGTAAGATGGATTTTTTTTTTCATTATTAAAGTATAAAATGCACACCAAGAATTATCTTATCATTAATCAAAGGCCAAACTTTTAATTTCAAAAAGATTCAATTTTTTATAATAATATTATATCTTATAAAAATATATAAAAGTTTACATGAATAGCTTAATTTTTTTATACATAAAATAATAAATTAATTTTATTTTTCTATAAAATAAACCTATTAAATTAGTTTTTTTAATTTTAAAATATTTAAAATTTTAAAAAATAAATTTTAACCGTTTTAACTACATTTAAATCTAATAAAAATTTATCTTAGGATTTGATTTTTCTTTTATCACTTATTATGTTTTTTAAAATTAAAAATTATCCATATATTTTAATAAGAATTATCCTAAAGTTTTAAATCTTTTATAAAAAAAATTAAAATTAAAATTAAAATTGGGTATTTAA
The DNA here is from genome assembly GCA_032173925.1 of Heritiera fomes. NCBI lineage: Eukaryota > Viridiplantae > Streptophyta > Magnoliopsida > Malvales > Malvaceae > Heritiera > Heritiera fomes. Next base: position 25,619,383 of record JAPDPM010000001.1, read on the forward strand.
ATATATATATATATATATATATATATATTAGCATTGAATTCAATTTCATTCTTTTTTTTCAATTTTCATTTCATTTCTTTTTTGGATTTATTTGTTCAATCATTTTGTTTATTTATTGGTTCAATCATTTTTTTGTTAAGGAAAAAAAAAGAAAATATACATATATATTATCTATTCTTTTAAAGCATATATAATCTTAAATGTTGTATTTAATTATTTTCAATTGATTATAAATTTAAAGAAACTCAAATAATAAATTATTTTTATTTTTATTTACTTTTTTTCTTTACTTACTTTTTATATATTCAAGATTATAAAAAATAGAGTTTTCAACTCTAATTAATTAAAACAAGATTAATTTATAATCATTTAAATTAAAATCTTAAAAGTAAACCAGTTTCAAATATAAAAATATTAACCAATAATTTATTAATGATTAATGTAGTAAGAATTGCTTTAATTAATATTGTAGTTATTTATTTTATTTATTTATTTTATAATTTTTATTATATTTAATTTTTTAAAAATTTCTAATTAGTATTTGATTTCAAATTATTTTTTTAATTTCTATGTCTTATACATCCATCAAGTGTTTTTTAATATATCAAAAAACTTTATATAATTTTATTTTATTTTTTAAAAAATGATTATAAAATAAAATCTTCACCATGCGTTGTATAGGTTTAAATCTAGTTAATTGATAAAAGCTGTACATATAGAAGTGTATTTTTTAATTTTAATGTAGGTAAAGATAAATGATATGTAATTTTTATTTAATTTTAATTTATATATAGATATGGAAGTTTATTTTTTAAAAATTGAAATAGATATTAATTTTAATCTATTTCTTTGACTCTCTTTCTCTTCCCAAAACGCACTCTTGAGTTTGGGAGATTTAGAACAAATAGATTATTAATTTAAAAGATAATTTATATATTTTGTATTTTTAATATATTTATATAGAGAGATTTTTATCTTTTTGAAATTTAAAAAGAGATAATTATTTTATTATTTTAATATATTACACGTGTCAAACACTTAGAATGAGAAGTTCTACTTGTACTTAAATGCTTTAATTTATATATATATATAAGATTAATGGTAATCATTAAACGTAAGATATTAATATATTATTGCATGCTATATATTACATTATCCTTAATAATTTTAATATTATAAATGTTATCTTTTAGAAAATAAAAAAATTAATTGATAAAAAATATAGATAGAGATAGAGATATTATATTTTATAATCATAATGTATAGAAGGATAAATGATATGTTTTTTTATTTAATTTTAATCTAATTATAAATATAAATGTTTATCATTTAAAAATTGAAATAGACAATTATTTAAAAAGATAATTAATTTATTTTATATTTTTATTATATATATAGGGAGAGATTTTTAGCTTTTTGAAATTTTAAAAATGATAATTATTATTTTAGAAAAATAAATGCCACAAGTGTGAAGACCATGAATTTTCAAAAATAAATAGTAAATATCTGGGAAAATTTAATTTGGATAAGTTGCAATCCAAATTAAATAAGAAAAGAAATGGAGAAAATAATTTTGGATATTTGGAAATCCAAAACTTAATAAGAAATAAAAATATTTTTGATATATTTATATAATGATATTATATAAATATACTTTTGATAAATATAAATATTATTTTGTGTTAAAAGTGTAAATATATATATATACATATATATGTATTTTGATACAAAAATATGTATTTAAATACATATTATAATAGCAATTTATATATAATTATAATTATATGTATAATTATGTGTATATATATTATTATTAATTAAGTATATTAACAAATATATATTAAATAAAAAAAACAAAAGAGAAGTGGGAATCGGGGAACCTGATTCCCACATCTCTTTTTCTGTTAGCCAAACAGAAGAGGAAAACTAAAGAGGGAAAACGCCGGACGACGCCGGCCACCAGAAGGAAGAGGAGCGAGGGAGCATCGCCGGCAAGCCAAGGGGAAGAGAGAGGTGACCGACGATGGCCCAAACGGAAATAAGAGAAGAAACGAAAAACAGGAAGAGAAGCGAAGAACCCGAGAAGAAAAGGAGAAGAGACACGGCGGTGCCGGTCGATCCGGGCACCGCCACTCCCCCCCACGAGACTGACGGGGTGTGAAAACCGAGAATTTTCTAAATAAATATAAGGTATCCGAAAAATTTAATTTGGACAAATTGAGATCCAAATTAAATAAGAATGAAATTGGAGAAAAATATATTTGGATATCAAGAAATCCAAATTTAATCCAAAATAAAGATATGTAATTTTATATATATTTATATAAGGTTATTGTATAAATATATTTTTTTAAATAAATATATACATTCATATATGGAATATATGAATACATCATATGTTAAAATACCATTTTAATATCATTGAATATATATATATATATATATATATATATATATAAATTTTGTACTTTTATGTATATATATAATATATATGAAATATATATATATATATAGTATTTTAAAGTAAAGTATACATATATAAATGGTTTATATATGAAATATATATTTATATATACATATATATATATAATATATATGAATTATATGTATAGTATTTTAAATGTAAAATGTATAGATTTACACATGTGACGCCCTGGTGCGCACACCGAGTAGGGGCCGCAGCCCTTGTCAACATCACTCATCCGTACTGTCCTCTTTGTGACGCCCCGGTGCGCACACCGAGTAGGGACCGCAGTCCTTGTCAACATCACTCAAGGTTTTATCGGGAATAAATTCCCAATTCGCGTCCGCCGCTACTCGAACCCTTGACTTCCTCAAGAGTCGAGTAACGACTAACCATTGGACCTTTAAACCTGTCACGACCCGAAAGCCGCGACTTTCCTTTATACTCATACTTTTCTTAGTCTACAAATTTATGGACTAAATTTTTCTTTTTCATTTTAAGGTTTGTATTCGGTGTCAGTGTAGTTACTATACTATCTAGGTGGCTTATAGTCATTCCATTTAAATATTAAACAACACGGAAACGGTTCTTAGTTACATCCCGACTTGTTAAACAAAATATGTACTGTGCATCAATTAAAGTCATACATGTAAACAAGTATTTTATAAGTTCCATATACCTCCGGAACTAGTACCAAGTCCATACACCGTCTCCGATGCCCACTGAGCAGCTCACATGGCAGATATTAACTTCAATAATCTGAAAGAGATGAAATTTAGTGGGGTGAGCAAAACCACGGCTCAGTAAGATACTAATATAAATGCAAGAGTAGGATTATACTGTCTTAACCGCAAATGCTTAAAACTTGCAAGGATGCAATTACAGTTAATCCTTTCTCATCGATAACATATCATTATCTCATTTCTTGTCATCTGTCTATCACTTATACTTTTAAATAAATCATCATAATCACTTTTTCAATCTTCTCGATCTTACACTATAGTGCATCGCATCTGTCGTATCCAAATTGAATGTCATATACTACTAGTCTATATTTTCCTCTATCTCGGAGTACATCATGTCCAATTGAAGCATCATATCAATTCACCTTATGTTTCATAATCGTACTCTTGTAATCTATCACCTCATATCATTTTCCATATAGAGAAATCATGATCACAATAGTGTAAGTTCACAATTCTCTTCATATCAATCTTATATTCATGTATCATTTCATGTCTAGATGAAATATCGTTACCACTGTGTGCTATCATCACATGATTCAATATGTACCGTATAAAATTTGTGTTCTGTATAAAACATTCATTTCAAATCATGTTTCATGTAGTACATAATCATGTACGAAAGTCATGTAATTTAGAATCATTTGACATATGTTTTAAAACACACTTTAAAACATATGAAATCTCTATTCATATCATGTGTGGTATAAAACACATGTACATCATTTCATCTGTCATGTCAAATAAACATGGTTTAAAACATATAAAGTCTCAAATCATATAATGCATAATATAAACCATGTTTCAATCATTCAATTTCAATCATTTCATGTATACTGTAAAACATATCATGTCTAGAGTTTAATATATAATAAATTGTACTCTAGACATTCTTTAACATTTAGTAAGAGACTAGGCATGAATCCCTATTCTATTATCATATCATCTCTAACCCATTGTAGCTATCAATGGGATAGTTTCCCTCGAAGGGTTCACTATCCATGATCATAGATCGTCCCAGTCCCACTGATCAGCTGGAAACTGAGGAATGTGTCCACGACTATTGTCGGACAGCCTGGAATGATCTCATCAGGCAACATTTACATGTACATATCATATATGTATAAATGGGGTTCCATGCCACACAGGCAGAACCACACAATAAATACATACTCTGTGCCACAAAGGCATATGCCACTCAGGCATTCAATAGGGTACCTGTCGTCTCAAAAATCAAAATCTTTTGATATATCATTTTGAATTCATTTAGACAGCCTTCATAAAAAAAATATTTAAAACTGAGTCTTTTGTCAAATTAATGCATAATCAAATCTCATGTTCAATCTGTACATGTCATGAATAATGTCAAAATGATATTAAACATCAAGGTCTGTGGCTGTCTAATCATTTCAAATATTTACTTTCACTTAAAAGATTTCGATGCATCTCTTTTTAAAATATCACTTTTTCTTTTAAAACAACATGAAATCATATGTCATGCATGAATGATTTTCTAAATATATCCAAATATATCTCAATACTCATTCAATCTATTGTTGTGCATATTATGACATCAGACTAAGGTGTGTCTTCAGTAGCCTAAATTTCTTATTCAAACATGATCATGACATGAAAGTCATCCATCATTCATTCTACAATTACACACGTCTTTCAAGTCCCCAATGGCATCACTAAAATCCACAGTACATTTGTTTGCACGTTTATTCAAATACATTTCAATAACATCCATAGACTATTAGGATCATTCTAGTATATTTTTCCATCAAAGATCACAAGCTACCTCAAGCTTTCATTCTCCCTTTCATTATTTTGCACATTAATTAATCAATTCCCAACATTAGCTTTACACATACAAAGTTAACATGCCACAATCAAACATTGATTCGAATCCATTCTATTGACAAAGATATTCCATAATGTAGTATTTATCAAGTACCAAGTTCTCTAAATCTCATTTCATTGCTATTATTTTTCTCAATTTCAGCCTTATGGTATATTAAGATTATATTGTCATATTGCCAGATAGGTCATTATCCACACTTACAATCCTCTAACTTCGAGGTCATAACACATCAAAATGTCCATAAGATTTCGCGATCTACTTTCTTATGATCATTATCTCAATCATACCACTAAGACAGTCCATTTGTTTGAATCTATCAATTCTATAATCATCACTTTTCAACTATGATCTTCTCTTCAAAGCAATATCATATAATCATCGTTACATCTATCAATACTCCAACTATCGAGATTGCACCTCAATTTCTACTCGATAGTCAACTTGAAATATTACATAACTCGAATTATTGTAAAAACCACAAACTTTGTACCACATGATGTGAATAAATAAGAGACATGGAGTAAGTTGAGTATTATGATATATGTTGTAAGAAATAATCTTATGACAAGTAATGAGGATGAAACCTCATTTTAGTGGAATTAGAAAACAATTAACTTATAATTTTGTGTCATTTAGAAAATCTCATAACTAAGTTCAAGAATTTAAGTATGAACTAATGAGATGCATATATTCCACCAAATACATAGGTAGGATTGTTTTAATAAAACAAGTATACAAGTATATTAAAGGAAATGTAGTATGTATGAGAAATGAATAATTAAAATAAATTGAAGAATTCATATGTATACACATATCCATACAAAAAGATATATAAATATATATAGGTATATATATATATACATATTAGACATGAATATATATAAATATACGTATACTTATATGAATATGAGTATGTGTATATATATATATATGTTTTATTATAATTAAGGTTTTTAAATATAAGTACATATACACATTATATGTAAAGAGTATAATAAAATAAATGAATACATATGAATATATGATTGGTATATGTAGATAAAATTTATTATTTAAAGACAATTATAATTCATATGAATTATAAATATTTGAGATAATAATAAGAATATAAATAAAATATAATTTAGTGTGTGTTAGTGGAGTTTGATGGGACTTTCTCCCATCAAACCCCACTAACTTCACCCGGATACACCAACCCAAGCTTCTAAGAGAAGCCTTGAAAATAGAAGAAATGAGATGAGAGGAAGGGAGATGTGCGACACGAGACAGAGGGTTGGAGATTTAAACCATTCGGTGAAGAGGAAAGAAAGGAGATGAACTGAAGCCGAGAAGAAAGAAAAGTAGCCGGAAAGAAAAGGAAAAGAAGAGAAAAAGACGTTGCAAAGGAACATTTCAGTGAAGGAAGAAGAACTGCAGTTATGCAGTAAAGAAACGGAAAAGAGAGGAAATTCTTGATGTACAGAAGAATGAATTGGGTCTGAAGAAAAATGGGGCTCGTACGGTGATGACTGCTGGAACCGTGGGTTGAAGGAGGAGATTTTATGACAATGCCATGAGGAACTTAATGGTATAGCAAGGATGTTGTTCAGAGGCCATTACTGTCAGATTTTTTTTAGGTTAGTAATGTGGGATTTTGATGTTGTTTGAGGTTGAGTTTGTGAGGCTCAAAGTAGGGAATTGAAGATTGAAATTGGTTGCTTCCTAACTGCTAGAAGGTGACAATCACAGAGACTCTCAAGTGGCATTTAAGACTGGAGGACAGGGGAGTCTCGGGTTGGATTTACCAGCCAAGATAAACGCTGGAAGTGACATGGAAACTGAGTTTCGAAGTGGTGAAATGGAGCTGTGATGATGCTATAAAACATCAGGAAAAATTAGGGCAAGGAACGTGAGGCAGCTTAGGAACCATCATTGTTCCTCTCGGCTTGGGAACAGAGCAACGAAAGGGGGTCAACTTGGCTGGGCAAGAAAACTACAGTAACTGACCAATTGGTGCAGGAAAACTCCTCCCCTCAGCACATACGGGACAGCAGTAAAGAAGCTTGATTAACTTCTACCTTTTGGTCCAATAGAAACCTAGAACAAGAGTGGTTCGGTTTAAAGGTTCCAAGAGGTAAGATTTTGCCTCCCTTAGTTAAGTTAATAAATGTGTTTAATATGTAAATCAATATGAAATGATGTTTTATATATATGACGAATAATATGGTGAGGATGGTGAAACAAAATTGGCTAAATGCATATGCATATATACATATATGCATGTCATTAGTAAATATGAGGAATTTATTATGAGTAAGGTAAAATGATATATATATATATATTGCTATATATTTATATAATTGTATAATTGGGAATGAAAGAATAAAATCTAAGAATTTAGATTTCATTAGTATCAAATACCCATATATACATGTACATATATATTACTTATACATATATGTATGTATACTACTTGCTTAAAATACGAAGAAATAAATAAATATATATATATATATATGTTTATACTACTCACTTGAAAATTTAAACAAGAGACAAAGAAAGGAAATAGCATATACAAATTAATAAACCTCTTATTGCCTTATAAAGAAAATAAGTAAAGAGTTATTAAACCGAGTAAATAATGTTTCGAAAGACACATAAAGAATCTAGTCCCTCACCAAAGAAATGAGTTAGAATAGTTTAGATCCTAAGACATATAATTGATATATGATCAAAATATAATTAAGACATGTTATTGAAACATCATTTGATTTAATTGTAGTGAATTTGGAGCGGTGTAGGAGTTTAGCTTGAGTTGAGGATCGAGGAAAGGTAACCTACCAAGCACCGAGGTAAGTGGGTTAAATAAATCTTACTAGCATCGTCTCGTAAGAGATGAAGGAATCCTTATTAAATAATTAATTAAATTATATAGGATATTGGTTGAGCATTACGGGTAAGATAATTAGAATAATTATGCAAGAGTTTTAAACCGAACATAATGTGCCTGTGAAATGCCCTTATTTAAAAGGTGATCTTTGTCGTGTATTGTGTAATGTGTTATGTGTTATGGCACTCTCATGATCATTGAACATGTTAACATATTGTTATGCTTGGGTATGAATACGTGAGTTGAGTACCAAATACACATATCGTCTCGATGTTGAGTCCATAGACCTCAATTATCACCTAGTTTTATGTACCAAGAGTAAAGACTCGAATTCCGAACCGTGGGAGTCACCTCTAGGATCCTTCGGGAACTACGTGCTACACGAGCTTCGATGTGCTAAAGGCATTAACCGAGTAAAACCTCGAGTGGACTTTGGGCCATAGAGGACAGTACGGATGAGTGATGAAGCTAGGCAATCGTTGTCTGATGGGCCCAGAGAGGTTGCCATGGCCGATTGTGCTGGTTCGTCATAATCTCTAAAACCTCGAGTGGACTTTGGGCCATAGAGGACAGTACGGATGAGTGATGAAGCTAGGCAATCGTTGTCTGATGGGCCCAGAGAGGTTGCCATGGCCGATTGTGCTGGTTCGTCACACCCCTAAAATCCTTCGGGAACTAAGTGCTACACAAGTTTCGACGAAATATGAGAAATCGTAGGGTATTGCGATTATAAGTAAGTAAGTGATTGTGATTCATGAAGGCGATGAATGTTGAAGGATGACATAGATCTTAGGCATATGACACATGATGTATGTGATTATTGAATGATATCTATATATGCCATTTGAACATGTGCTACTTGAATGTTCGTTTCTTTCGATTATTTGAGTTATGTCTATATATGTCATTGAACATGTGCTACTTGAATATTCGTGCTTCCACACATAATTATATTTTTAATAAGAACGATGACTGGTGTAACTAAGGATGAAAAGTAAGTATGAGTAAGTTATGACGTGTGTACACTTACGAAAAGGGTAATAAACCTTAGTATAACCCATACATGCTAATTTACAATAACTCAAGCATGTATGATCGTGTTTTACGATATGAGCCTAGTATGTTTTATTTAAACTACTTACTGAGCCGTGGATTGCTCACCCCTTAATTTAACAACTGCAGATCATACGAGTTGATAGCCGGCTCAGGCTTCGCGTAGGCTCCTGGGAAATCGTACCTAGTAGTGGTACCCATTGCGTTCTCCAGAGCTAGCATTTTGTATTTTGAGGTATACTGATAGTATATCATTTTGATAATTATGTGTACGTTAACTTTCACAGTACTAAGATAATATGTGGGATGTAACTATGGATCGCATTAGATGACTATGAGAGTCTAGGTGGTTATCGAGTCCGATCCAGGTCTTAAATTATGTTTTGAATTATGTATAAATGTGGTAGATACGAACTTAGTAACGGTTAAACTCTCGAGATCTTGAAATACGTGATTGCATGAAATTGTGGAGAAACACCAGCTGTTGTATTATGTGATTTAGAAATGCGTTTTGTGCAGGGAATTATACCTGGGGAAATTGATAAAATACAAAGGGGAGGTTTTCGATCTGTTTCTTTTGGGAATAGTAAAATAAGACGAAAATCATAAGAAAAACCTCTTTGAGAAACGTGTCATAGCTCGAGAAATAATATGAGTAAGATAGGATCGGAATTTAGATACTACACTAACACCGAATACAAACCGTAAGTAGAAAAAGAAAAAATTTGGTTCGAAATTTTCGTAAGCAAATCTAGTAAGTGTTAAGTGGATGTCATTGACATTCGGGTCGTGACAGATTAAATGGTATCAGAGCATGGTTTGTCTAGTACGTGGTAGTGTAGTTAGATTGTCTGTAGCGTTACATCCCATGTACTGTGAAATTTATGTGAAAGTTTCCAAATTTGACTTATACTGAGATTGATCTGCTCTTGGTATAGGCACTTGAAATTTGAGTAGAATGAGGAGAACGAGACGTAGAGGTGGACCCGGGAGGCCATCTCGGGGGTCAGCAATACCACCCTCGACTCCTTCACCCTCTGCACCTCCATCACCTCCACATCCGACTCCTCCACATCCGACTCCACCACCACCGGATAGCATGGAGGCGAGGATGGCTAGAATGGAGCAGAATTATGAGGTTATGACAGCCTTGCTACAACAACTTGTGGCAAACCAAACTAGTGTACCTCAGGCTCCGCCACCTCCACATGCATCTTCAGCACCTTTGGTGCCTCCATCTGCTCCCGTAGTGCCTCCACCTGCACCACCACAGGTACCGCCTCCACCGACTCCCGTAGAGCCACAGATTGCTCCTCCTCCAGTTACACCCCAAGTAGCCGTGCCGCAGCCAGCTACTATTCAGGTTGGGAGTCCAGTGGATCGGAATATGTCTCTCTTGAAGCAATTTCAAAAGATGAATCCTCCACAGTTCAAGGGGGAAAAAGATCCCACTAAGGCGGAAGAGTGGATAGAGGAGATGGAGTTCCTCTTTAAATACATGGGCTGCAATTCCACCGAGAAGGTATCCTTAGCCGTGTATATGATGAGAGGTGAGGCTCAGAAGTGGTGGAAGACTAATGAGCCCTTGGTATTGGCCAAAGATCCCATTATTACATGGGAGAAGTTTGTTGAGACCTTTATGGATTATTATGTGTCGGCAGTGGCAAGACGAAAGAAGAAGACACAGTTTCTTGAACTAAAGCAAGGGTCTATGAAAGTAGAGGAGTATGAGACCCGATTCACTGCCTTAGTCAAATATGATGCGGATTATGCCAACAATGATGAGAAGAAGGCAGAGAAATTCACTTCGGGTTTGAGGTCCAATATTAGGGGTAGAGTTAGGCCCTTTGAGCTTACGGAGTATGCGGCTATTGTGAGGAAGGCATTGACAGTCGAACAAGAAATTGAGGCTTCTCAGGCCGAATATGATGCTAGAAGACAGCCCAAGCCGAACCAGCCCCCTAATAAAAGATTTGATAGAAGGAGGCCAGAACAAAGAAGATATCAGGGCCCTAGTAAGAGGCAGAAGTTTGTTGCGCCTCGACCACAGGCTATTAGGCCTATTACTACAGCTACACCCACTACTCGAGCCGTAACTACAACACCCATTGATACTTCTCAGCCGTGTACTGCTTGCGGCAGAATTCATAGGAATCGACCTTGTCTTAAATCTTCCGGAGCTTGTTTTAATTGTGGTGAGAGAGGCCACTTGATTAGAGATTGCCCCCATCCTAAGGCCACAGAAAAACGAGATGATAGACCATCGATAGCCCAGCAGAAGAAGGCCCAAGATAAGGGTAAGAAACCCATGGAGCATGGAAGGGTGTTTGCTCTCGACCAAGAAACAGCCGACGCTTCTGGTTCGGTCATTAAGGGTAAGCTTACTATTTGTAATTTAGAAGCATTTGTACTTGTTGATCCAGGCTCAACACACTCCTTTATTTCACCTATGTTTGCTAGTAAATTGCATATAGAGTGTGAGCCCTTAGGACATCTATTACATGTGATTACTCCGCTCAAAGAATTTCAAATGACCGAACATGTGTATCGTAAGTGTAAAGTAAAGGTGGGAGATAAATACCTAGTGGTAGATTTGGTGTTATTAGACATGTATGACTTTGATGTAATACTAGGCATGGATTGGCTAACCAACCACCATGCCAGTGTGGACTGCTATAGCAAAGTTGTTACTTTCTCCTTACCTGAAAAGCTTGTACTACGTCTTGGAGATAATGAATAGAATAATTATGATTTTATTGGTGTCTCACTAATATGAGATTGATTTGTTTGTGAAGGCTATCTCGCGTTTGTCGAGGATGCCGAAAAGAGCCAATCGGAACTGTCTGACATCCCAGTTGTCAAGGACTTCTCCGATGTATTTCCGGATGAGCTACCAGGGCTACCTCCGGAAAGAGAGATGGAGTTTGCTATAGAGCTACTCCCAGGCACTCAACCCATATCCAAGCCCCCGTATCGAATGGCCTTAGTTGAGTTAGAGGAGTTGAAAAAGCAATTACAAGAGTTGTTGGACAAAGGGTTCATAAGACCGAGTGTGTCGCCATGGGGAGCTCCAGTGTTGTTTGTGAAAAAGAAGGATGGCAGTTTGAGGCTATGTATCGATTATAGGCAGTTGAATCAAGCAACGGTGAAGAATAAGTATCCCCTGCCTAGGATTGATGATCTGTTGGATCAATTGAAAGGTGCCCAAATATTTTCGAAGATTGATTTGAGGTCGGGGTACCACCAATTGAGGATTAAAGGGGAAGATGTGCCAAAGACAGCCTTTAGAACTCGATATGGCCACTACGAATTCCTAGTTATGCCATTCGACCTAACGAATGCCCCTGCAGCATTCATGGCATTGATGAATGAAGTATTCAAGCCTCACTTGGATAAGTTCGTCATTGTGTTCATAGATGACATACTGGTGTATTCCCGATCCCGGGAAGAACATGAGCACCACCTCCACATAGTACTCCAAACTCTTAGGAAGGAAGGGCTATACGCGAAGTTCAGCAAGTGTGAGTTTTGGTTGGAACAAATCAGTTTTCTGGGGCATGTGGTATCCAAGGATGGTGTAGCAGTTGATCCAGTTAAGATAGAGGCCGTGATGAATTGGGAGAGGCCTAAAACAGTGACCGAGATTCGCAGCTTTTTAGGGCTTGCAGGTTACTATAGGAGATTTGTAGAGGGGTTTTCCAAGCTTGCTGCTCCACTAACCCGACTTACACGCAAGGATGTCAAGTTTGAATGGAATGATGCGTGTGAGCGTAGCTTTCTAGAACTCAAGCAAAGGTTGACTACGGCTCCTGTGTTGACGGTTCCAAGTGGATCCGGAGGATTTGCAGTGTATAGTGATGCTTCTCTACAGGGTCTAGGGTGTGTGTTGATGCAGAATGGTAGAGTAGTGGCATATGGTTCAAGACAGTTGAAGGACCACGAGAGGAACTACCCTACTCATGATCTGGAGTTGGCAGCGGTAGTGTTTGCGCTAAAGATATGGCGCCATTATTTGTATGGTGAGCGGTTCCAGGTTTATACAGACCACAAGAGCTTAAAGTACCTATTCTCGCAGAAAGAGTTGAATATGAGACAGAGAAGATGGATGGAGCTATTGAAGGACTATGACTGCGAGATTCTCTATCATCCGGGTAAAGCAAACCGGGTAGCGGATGCATTAAGTAGGAAGAGTGTGGGTTTTGTTAGTTACATGATGGTCCGGGAATGGGATTTGCTGGAGAAATTTTCAGAGTTGAATATCAACCTAGAGCCCGATGGTGAGTATTTGATGGCTAGCTTGAGGATAGAGCCTAACATTATGGATCAAATTAGACAAGCTCAGAAAGAGGATCCTAGACTTGTGGAGATCATTGGTGGAATACAACCGGGACAAGACTCAGAGTTTAGGGTTTCAGATGATGGGTTGTTGAGATATAGGGGTAGAATTTATGTCCCGAATGATGAGATGTTGAAGAGGCAAATTTTAGAAGAGGCACACAGCTCCAAATACACTATGCATCCAGGGAATACGAAGATGTATCAGAATTTACGAAAGGTGTTTTGGTGGGCTGGTATGAAGAAAGATATAGCGACCTTTGTGTCGAGGTGTCTAGTGTGCCAAAAGGTTAAGATTGAACACCAGCGGCCAGCGGGCTTACTAAAGCCTTTGCCCATACCTACATGGAAGTGGGAGCATGTGACTATGGACTTCATTATGGGGCTCCCGAGGACTCGTAGGAATCATGATGCGATCTGGGTGATAGTTGACAGATTGACAAAATCCGCTCATTTCCTAGCTATGAAGGCTACTGACTCGCTTAGTGCCTTAGCAAATATGTATGTTAAGGAGATTGTGAGGTTACATGGAGTCCCAGTGAGCATAGTTTCGGACAGGGATTCTCGGTTTACTTCCCGTTTCTGGGAACACTTCCAAGATGCCTTGGGAACTAAACTAAGCTTTAGCACAGCCTTCCATCCTCAAACCGATGGGCAATCAGAGAGGACTATTCAGACACTTGAGGACATGTTGAGGGCATGTGTTATGGATTTTCGAGGCTCATGGGATGATCATCTGGCACTAGCGGAGTTTGCATATAACAACAGCTTTCACTCTAGTATTGGGATGGCACCTTACGAGGCATTGTATGGGCGTAGGTGTAGGTCTCCCATTGGCTGGGAAGAGGTAGGTGAAAGAAAGTTATTCACTCCGGAGATTGTAGAGAAAGCTTCCGAAGATGTGAGATTGATATGTGATAGACTGAGGACAGCCCAAAGTAGACAGAAAAGTTATGCCGACTGTCGAAGGAGGCCTTTAGAGTTCCAAGTGGGTGATAAAGTGTTCTTGAGAATCTCTCCGTCTAAAGGCATAATGAGATTTGGCAAGAAAGGGAAGTTGAGTCCTCGATACATTGGTCCGTTTGAGATATTGGAGAGAGTGGGTGACGTAGCATATCGACTAGCATTACCCCCGGAGCTATCGGGTGTGCATAACGTCTTTCATGTGTCGATGCTACGGAAATATCATCCGGACCCATCTCATGTGATCGAGTATGAGCCACTGGAGATTAGAGAGGACTTAAGCTATGTCGAGAGACCAATTCGGATCTTAGACAGGAAAGATAAGATATTGAGGTCTAAGACAATCCCTTTAGTCAAAGTGCTTTGGCAGCACCACTCTTCAGAGGAAGCCACATGGGAGTTAGAAAGCTTAATGAGAGAGAAATACCCTCACCTATTTCAGATAGACACAGAAAATTTGGGGGACCAAATTTCCTAAGGTGGGGAGGATGTAAAAACCACAAACTTTGTACCACATGATGTGAATAAATAAGAGACATGGAGTAAGTTGAGTATTATGATATATGTTGTAAGAAATAATCTTATGACAAGTAATGAGGATGAAACCTCATTTTAGTGGAATTAGAAAACAATTAACTTATAATTTTGTGTCATTTAGAAAATCTCATAACTAAGTTCAAGAATTTAAGTATGAACTAATGAGATGCATATATTCCACCAAATACATAGGTAGGATTGTTTTAATAAAACAAGTATACAAGTATATTAAAGGAAATGTAGTATGTATGAGAAATGAATAATTAAAATAAATTGAAGAATTCATATGTATACACATATCCATACAAAAAGATATATAAATATATATAGGTATATATATATATACATATTAGACATGAATATATATAAATATACGTATACTTATATGAATATGAGTATGTGTATATATATATATGTTTTATTATAATTAAGGTTTTTAAATATAAGTAGATATACACATTATATGTAAAGAGTATAATAAAATAAATGAATACATATGAATATATGATTGGTATATGTAGATAAAATTTATTATTTAAAGACAATTATAATTCATATGAATTATAAATATTTGAGATAATAATAAGAATATAAATAAAATATAATTTAGTGTGTGTTAGTGGAGTTTGATGGGACTTTCTCCCATCAAACCCCACTAACTTCACCCGGATACACCAACCCAAGCTTCTAAGAGAAGCCTTGAAAATAGAAGAAATGAGATGAGAGGAAGGGAGATGTGCGACACGAGACAGAGGGCTGGAGATTTAAACCATTCGGTGAAGAGGAAAGAAAGGAGATGAACTGAAGCCGAGAAGAAAGAAAAGTAGCCGGAAAGAAAAGGAAAAGAAGAGAAAAAGACGTTGCAAAGGAACATTTCAGTGAAGGAAGAAGAACTGCAGTTATGCAGTAAAGAAACGGAAAAGAGAGGAAATTCTTGATGTACAGAAGAATGAATTGGGTCTGAAGAAAAATGGGGCTCGTACGGTGATGACTGCTGGAACCGTGGGTTGAAGGAGGAGATTTTATGACAATGCCATGAGGAACTTAATGGTATAGCAAGGATGTTGTTCAGAGGCCATTACTGTCAGATTTTTTTTAGGTTAGTAATGTGGGATTTTGATGTTGTTTGAGGTTGAGTTTGTGAGGCTCAAAGTAGGGAATTGAAGATTGAAATTGGTTGCTTCCTAACTGCTAGAAGGTGACAATCACAGAGACTCTCAAGTGGCATTTAAGACTGGAGGACAGGGGAGTCTCGGGTTGGATTTACCAGCCAAGATAAACGCTGTAAGTGACATGGAAACTGAGTTTCGAAGTGGTGAAATGGAGCTGTGATGATGCTATAAAACATCAGGAAAAATTAGGGCAAGGAACGTGAGGCAGCTTAGGAACCATCATTGTTCCTCTCGGCTTGGGAACAGAGCAACGAAAGGGGGTCAACTTGGCTGGGCAAGAAAACTACAGTAACTGACCAATTGGTGCAGGAAAACTCCTCCCCTCAGCACATACGGGACAGCAGTAAAGAAGCTTGATTAACTTCTACCTTTTGGTCCAATAGAAACCTAGAACAAGAGTGGTTCGGTTTAAAGGTTCCAAGAGGTAAGATTTTGCCTCCCTTAGTTAAGTTAATAAATGTGTTTAATATGTAAATCAATATGAAATGATGTTTTATATATATGACGAATAATATGGTGAGGATGGTGAAACAAAATTGGCTAAATGCATATGCATATATACATATATGCATGTCATTAGTAAATATGAGGAATTTATTATGAGTAAGGTAAAATGATATATATATATATATATATATTGCTATATATTTATATAATTGTATAATTGGGAATGAAAGAATAAAATCTAAGAATTTAGATTTCATTAGTATCAAATACCCATATATACATGTACATATATATTACTTATACATATATGTATGTATACTACTTGCTTAAAATACGAAGAAATAAATAAATATATATATATATGTTTATACTACTCACTTGAAAATTTAAACAAGAGACAAAGAAAGGAAATAGCATATACAAATTAATAAACCTCTTATTGCCTTATAAAGAAAATAAGTAAAGAGTTATTAAACCGAGTAAATAATGTTTCGAAAGACACATAAAGAATCTAGTCCCTCACCAAAGAAATGAGTTAGAATAGTTTAGATCCTAAGACATATAATTGATATATGATCAAAATATAATTAAGACATGTTATTGAAACATCATTTGATTTAATTGTAGTGAATTTGGAGCGGTGTAGGAGTTTAGCTTGAGTTGAGGATCGAGGAAAGGTAACCTACCAAGCACCGAGGTAAGTGGGTTAAATAAATCTTACTAGCATCGTCTCGTAAGAGATGAAGGAATCCTTATTAAATAATTAATTAAATTATATAGGATATTGGTTGAGCATTACGGGTAAGATAATTAGAATAATTATGCAAGAGTTTTAAACCGAACATAATGTGCCTGTGAAATGCCCTTATTTAAAAGGTGATCTTTGTCGTGTATTGTGTAATGTGTTATGTGTTATGGCACTCTCATGATCATTGAACATGTTAACATATTGTTATGCTTGGGTATGAATACGTGAGTTGAGTACCAAATACACATATCGTCTCGATGTTGAGTCCATAGACCTCAATTATCACCTAGTTTTATGTACCAAGAGTAAAGACTCGAATTCCGAACCGTGGGAGTCACCTCTAGGATCCTTCGGGAACTACGTGCTACACGAGCTTCGATGTGCTAAAGGCATTAACCGAGTAAAACCTCGAGTGGACTTTGGGCCATAGAGGACAGTACGGATGAGTGATGAAGCTAGGCAATCGTTGTCTGATGGGCCCAGAGAGGTTGCCATGGCCGATTGTGCTGGTTCGTCATAATCTCTAAAACCTCGAGTGGACTTTGGGCCATAGAGGACAGTATGGATGAGTGATGAAGCTAGGCAATCGTTGTCTGATGGGCCCAGAGAGGTTGCCATGGCCGATTGTGCTGGTTCGTCACACCCCTAAAATCCTTCGGGAACTAAGTGCTACACAAGTTTCGACGAAATATGAGAAATCGTAGGGTATTGCGATTATAAGTAAGTAAGTGATTGTGATTCATGAAGGCGATGAATGTTGAAGGATGACATAGATCTTAGGCATATGACACATGATGTATGTGATTATTGAATGATATCTATATATGCCATTTGAACATGTGCTACTTGAATGTTCGTTTCTTTCGATTATTTGAGTTATGTCTATATATGTCATTGAACATGTGCTACTTGAATATTCGTGCTTCCACACATAATTATATTTTTAATAAGAACGATGACTGGTGTAACTAAGGATGAAAAGTAAGTATGAGTAAGTTATGACGTGTGTACACTTACGAAAAGGGTAATAAACCTTAGTATAACCCATACATGCTAATTTACAATAACTCAAGCATGTATGATCGTGTTTTACGATATGAGCCTAGTATGTTTTATTTAAACTACTTACTGAGCCGTGGATTGCTCACCCCTTAATTTAACAACTGCAGATCATACGAGTTGATAGCCGGCTCAGGCTTCGCGTAGGCTCCTGGGAAATCGTACCTAGTAGTGGTACCCATTGCGTTCTCCAGAGCTAGCATTTTGTATTTTGAGGTATACTGATAGTATATCATTTTGATAATTATGTGTACGTTAACTTTCACAGTACTAAGATAATATGTGGGATGTAACTATGGATCGCATTAGATGACTATGAGAGTCTAGGTGGTTATCGAGTCCGATCCAGGTCTTAAATTATGTTTTGAATTATGTATAAATGTGGTAGATACGAACTTAGTAACGGTTAAACTCTCGAGATCTTGAAATACGTGATTGCATGAAATTGTGGAGAAACACCAGCTGTTGTATTATGTGATTTAGAAATGCGTTTTGTGCAGGGAATTATACCTGGGGAAATTGATAAAATACAAAGGGGAGGTTTTCGATCTGTTTCTTTTGGGAATAGTAAAATAAGACGAAAATCATAAGAAAAACCTCTTTGAGAAACGTGTCATAGCTCGAGAAATAATATGAGTAAGATAGGATCGGAATTTAGATACTACACTAACACCGAATACAAACCGTAAGTAGAAAAAGAAAAAATTTGGTTCGAAATTTTCGTAAGCAAATCTAGTAAGTGTTAAGTGGATGTCATTGACATTCGGGTCGTGACAATTATCGACTCTATAAGATTCACAACCAAATTCTTCATATTGTCGTACTCATCCATTAACCTTCTCAACCATTTAAAAATCAATTTTTCCTATGATACAATAAAATCCTTTCAAGCTTATCTTCGATAATTCTTTCAGGATTCCATTTAGATGAGAATTTAATATTTTTCCTTAAACATTTTCGTGGAAATTTCGGCAGCATAACGGCTTAATTTCCTCTAAACTTCCTGCAAGGAAACACAATTTATACTGACAGCCGTTGATTCTCACCAATTTTTACCTCTTACTGAGACCCCCACCATCAGTTGTGGGTCCTCTTAGCATTTTTAACAAATCAATTTAAATCGATGCATCATATAAAAATTCACAATTCCATTAAAAATCATTCCATCAATGCATCATATAACATCATAAATCCCACATACAATATAATGCTACTAAGGCTTTATAAGAGTATCTTACCCATTCGCCAAGCTTAGCGCACTTTCCGATTTTTCGAGCCTGGCCGAATTCCACAATTCGTCTCATTTCCGTTTTACTACAATTTCAAAAATTAACATATATTTTCATTTAGAAAATAATCCGAAAATTCCCAATAAATCCAATAGACATATGGCAAAAAGACTTAAATTTTCCTTACCACATTTTTTTTCTTTCTTTTTCCTTTCTTTCTTCTTCTTCTTTCTTCTTTTCTTTCTCCTTTTCTTTTCTTTTCTTTTCTTCTTTTTCCTTTCTTTCTCTTTTTTTTTTTTCCTGAACCGGGTCGGGTCAGGTTCGGGTTGACCGGGTCAAATCGGGTCGGGTCGGGTTGACCGGGTCAGGCGGGTCGGATCGGGTCGGACCGGTTTCGCCGGTTCAATCTTCTGCTGGCCGGTTCGGTCACCGGCGGCCACCCATTCCGGCGGTTCGGCCACCCAACAGCTTGCCGAGGTTGCAAGGACTCCGGATCTGGTCTCTGTTTTGCCCCATCACCGACGACGGCGCCGGATCTGGAAGCGACACCGGCGGCTCTTCTCTTCCTCTTTTCTCCCTCCTCCGCCGGTTTCCTCTTCGTTGGTGGCTCCTCTCACTTTCCCCTGGTCTCCGCCGGTCTCGTGGGGGGAGTGGTGGCGTCCGGATCGACTGGCACCGCCGATCTCCTCTTCCTTTCTTCCTTTCGATTTTTCCGTTTCGTTTCGCACCACTTTCCTTCTTTCCTTTTTCCGCTCGTCGCCGGCTAGCTTTTCTCTTCTTCCTCCTCTGTTCACCGGCGGCATCACTCTCTCCTTTCTCCTTCCTCTCGGTCGGCAAGGGGGCCGGTCATTTACTTGTCTTTCTCCTCTGTTTGTAACAGAGGAGAAAGAAGCTGGGAATCGGGTTATCCCGATTCCCGCTTCTTTAATTTTAGTTTTTTTTTTATATTATATTTATAAATAAATATTTATAAATATAAATATTACCAATAATATATATTATAATTATACACATAATTATAATTATATATATCTATAAATATTTTTACTCCAAAATTTATATTCAAATATATATATATATATCTTGTATCAAATTCATATATATGTGTACATATATATATATATATTTTTATACTATACACATATTTTATATATGTATATCATATATACGTAATGTATAAAAAATACATACGTATTCATTCTATGTCATAAAAATAAATTTCAACATATGATATGTACATATATTTATTTAAAAATATATTTATATAATAATCTTATATAAATATATAAAATTACATATCTTTATTTCTCATTAAATTTGGATTTCTTGATATCCAAATATATTTTTCTCCAATTTCATTCTTATTTAATTTGGATTTCAATTTGTCCAAATTAAATTTTTCCGGATACTTTATATTTATTTAGAAAATTCTTGGTCTTCACAACACATGTATATTTAATTGATACAGATTTTATATATGTATACCTATATATTCAATTATATGATATATTTATATATATAAATATAAAAGATAAATATTATAATTATTATAATTATAAATATATTTTATAATTATAATTAAAAAAAAGAAGAGAAGTGGGAATCGGGGAACCCGATTCCCACGTTTCCTCTTCTGTTAACTAAACAGAAGAGGAAAACCAAAAAGGAAAGTTAGACGACGCCGGCCACCGGAAGGAAGAGGAGTGAGGGGGCGTCGTCGGCTAGCTAAAGGGGAAGAGAGAAGTGACCGGCGACGGCCCAAACGGAAAAGAGAAGAAACGGAAAAAAACAAGAAGAGAAACGAAAACTCGAAAAGAAAAGGAAAGAGGGAATGCTGGTCGATCCAGATGCCGGCACTGCCACCAACGCCATCGGTGAGGACCAACGAAGGAGAAGGAGGCCACCGGCGGTGAAGGAAACGACGGAGGAAGGAAGAAACAGAAGAGAAAGGAGCCGAGAGTCACCATTCCAGATCCGGCACCGTCGCCGGTGATGGGGCGAAACGGAGACCAGATCCGGCATCCTCGCAACGTCAGCCAGCTGTGGGAAGCGCGAACCGGCGGAATGGGTGGCCGTCGGTGACCGAACCGGCCAGCAAAGGTTGAACCAGCTAAGCCAAGCCCTGAATCGGCCCGACCCGACCCGACCCGGTTTAGAAAAGGAAAAAAAAAAGAAAGAAAGGAAAAAGAAGAAAAGAAAAGAAAAAGAAAGAAAAGAAAAAGAAGAAAAGAAAAGAAAAAGAAAAAAAAGGAAAAGAAAAAGGAAGAAGAAGAAGAAGAAGAAGAAGAAGAAGAAGAAATGGGTAAGGAAAATTAAAAGTTTTGCTATATTTCTATGGAATTTATTAGAAATTGTTGGATTATTTTCTAAATGAAAATATGTGTTAATTATTGAAATTGTAGCAAAACGAAAATGAGACGAAAGGTGGAGTTCGGCAAGGCTCGAAAATCGAAAAGTGCGTTAAGCTTTGGCGAATAGGTAAGATACTTTTATAAAGCATTAGTAGTATTATGTTGTATGTGGGAATTATGATTTTTATATGAAGCATTGATGGAAATGATTTTTTTATGAAATTATGATTTTTATATGATAAATTGATGAATGATTTTAAATACTAAGAGGACCCACAACTGATGGTGGGGGTTTTAGTAGAGACGTAGGAATTGTAAGAATCAACAGCTGTTCTATAAATTGTGTTTTCCTTGCAGGAGGCTTAGTAAGAATTAAGCCGTTATGCTGTCGAAATTTTAGGAAAATATTTGAGGAAAAAGATTAAGTTTCTCACATAAATGAAATCTTGGAAATAATTATGGAAAATAAATATTGAAAGGACTTTATGGTATTACCGGAAGAGTTTGATATTGAAATCGATGAAAAGATCGTTTAAAACAATAATGTGATGAATTATATGGTTTAAACCTTATAGAACGGATAAATCAAGTAATTTTAATATCACAAATGGTATCAAGTTGAGATTGAGGTAAAATCATTTATTAGACGGATCACTGATAAAAGTGACGATGATTAAAGGATACAACTTAAAAGAGAAAAAATTGAAGTTGTGATTTAGACGGTCGAATGATAGAAGTGCGGAATTATCAATCAAGTGATGATTATAGAATTGATAGATTCAAATAAATGGACCATCTTAGTGGTATGAACTGAGATTTTTGCAATAATATGGATAGTCGCAAGGCGACTTAAATGATTGAAACACTATTGATAGTGGAAATTGGCAAATTCTTTTAAGTGGTAAATTGCCAATCAAAAAATTGAATTGAGGACGTTTTATAGATAATTCTTGTCACAACCTGAAGATCGCGACTTTCGCTTGATTCTTATACTTTTTTTAGTCTACAAATTTATGGACTAAATTTTTCTTTTTCATTTTAAGGTTTGTATTTAGTGTCAGTATAGTTACTATACTATCTATGTGACCTATAGTCATTCCATTTAAATATTAAACAAACATGGAAACGGTTCTTAGTTACATCCCGACTTGTTAAACAGAATATGTACTGTGCATCAATTTAAGTCTTACATGTAAACAAGTATTTTATAAGAAACATATACCTCAGAAGACTAGTACCAAGTCCATATACAACCTCTAATGCCCACTGAGCAGCTCACATGACAGATGTTAACTTCAATAATCTGAAAGAGATGAAATTTAGTGGGGTGAGCAAAACCACGGCTCAGTAAGATACTAATATAAATACATGAGTAGGATTATACTGTCTTAAACTGCAATGCTTAAAACTTGTAAGGATGCAATTACAGTTAATCCTTTCTCATCGATACATCTTATTATCACTTCTCATTTTCACTTTTCATTTCATAATCATACTTTGGTATGCTATCATCTCATATCAATTCTCATATTTACTTTTCATTTCATAATCATATTTCTGTATTCTATCATCTCTTATCGATTCTCATATTATCTCTTATCAATTCTCATATCATCTCTTATCCATTCTCATATTGTGGATCGTGATCACGGTGGTACGAAGTCATAATTCTCTTCGTGTAATTCTATATTCATGTTTCATATCATATCATGACATCATATAGATGAAATATTGTTACCACCGAGTCATGGTACTCCTCATATATTCTTCATGTTTAATTGAGATATTCTATCGAGTCACTTTACATTTAACAATCATATTCCCGTCTTATATCAATTCATATCACTTATCGTATGGGAATTTATGATCACGATAGAGTAAGATCAGAATTCTTTTCATATCAATCTTATGTTCATATATCATATCATATCATGTCATCATATAGATGAAACATCAATAACATCGAGCCATGACATTCTTCATGAAATTCTCATATACTAAGCATATTATCATATCAGGGTTTAATATGCAATTCATGTAATTTTTCTATATAAACCGCTATCATTTCAAATCATATCATATATACTTTAGGACATGCTCAACATATGAATTTTCAATTCATTTCAAATTTGCCTTTAAGGCATGATAGAAACATGTTCAATTTCAGTTCATGTATTCATTTTCGGAGCATGTCTAAAACATGTGCGGTTTTAAAACATTTTCATTTACCATGAGTTATATCGGGTCTAGAGTTCATATCAAATCAATCTATACTCTAGACCGCATATCATTTTAAATTCGACACAGAATCGTATGTAAATCATGTAAGTGTTGAAATCATTATCATATACTTTTAAAACATATTATGTAAATCATATCAGGTCTAGAGTTCATATCAAATCAAACTATACTCTAGACTGCATATCATGCCATGTTCGACACAAAATCACATATAAATCATATAAGTGTCGAAATCATATCTCATGGACTTTTAAAACATGTTTAAAACATGTACTGTTTCAAAACATATTTCATTTCAAATCTGTTTCATGTACAGTATAAATCATGTCAAGTCTAGAGTTCATATCAATAAAATCATACTCTAGACTTCATATCATATCGGTTGGAGACTAGGCTAGATCCCTATCATCTCTCTATCAATAAAGACTTAATTCACTGTAGCTAGCAGTGAAAATCATGTCATCGTCCCCTGGAAACCAACTAGGGCGCTATCTATGGCCATAGACCTCATCTCTCTCAGCCCCACTGATCAGGCGTGATTGAGACCTGTCCACGACTATTGTCGGACAAGCATATCTGCCTAATGAGCAAAGCTCCAATTAGGCGGTTTCCACTATGCTTTATTGAATTTAATTCTTTTAGGGTGCCTATAGTCTCATAAAACATTTAAATCTTTAGCTTTTCTTTTTAAAATCATGTAAAGCATATGGTGAAGTTCTTTAAGAGGTTTCGTATATAAAAATACGTATATACCATATACTTTCTTTTTAAAGCTAATTTATACTTTATAGCATTTATATAAATGCTATTATAACATCTGAAACTATAGCAAATTATGCTTAAAAGCGAAGCTATGAAATCATTTCCGTATGTAATTTTGATAATAGTTTCAAACGTCCATATAAGTAATACCTTCATCTAATACGATGAAACAATTCATTTAACTTTATCACCATCAATCATTCGATTTCAAACTATTCTTCTGACACATCAGTAAATTAGTATTCAAATCATTCAAGATTCATTTCCTTCGGTATTCAGATTGTTCAATACTCTAATTATTTAATAACCAGATCACTTGGTATTCAAACCATTCGGTATTCAATATCCTTTTTCGATAATTATCGACTATAATAATCATTTGTACATTTTATTATCGATACTAGAACCACATCATCACTGTGAATCCTCTTAGTATCTATGAGCATCTAAATATCATGTTTCCATATAGCCATCAGGATACTGAAATTATGAATTACTAATATCCTCATTCGATATCTATTTCAGAGTTGACATCGAGGATCATAGAACCACAAGATCAATAATTGCTTATCAAATCCATTTATGGTTCGACCTATTGGTACATATTCAGAATTTTCAACTTGCGGTTCAATTTCATTCACTATCATAAATCATATCACAATCCTCAATTCACTTTTCATATGGCCTGTAGAATGTAATATCATGCTGGAATTATCTATAAAACGTCCTCAATTCAATTCTTTGATTGGCAATTTACCACTTAAAAGGATTTGCCAATTTCCACTATTAACAGTGTTTCAATCATTTAAGTCGTCTTGCGACTATCCATAATATTGCAAAAATCTTAGTTCATACCACTAAGATGGTCCATTTATTTGAATCTATCAATTTCATAATCATCACTCGATTGATAATTCCGCACTTCTATCATTTGACCGTCTAAATCACAACTTCAAATTTTTCTCTTTTAAGTTGCATCCTATAATCATCGTCACTTTTATCAGTGATCCGTCTAATAAATGATTTCACCTCAATCTCAACTTGATTTCGTTTGTGATATTAAAATTACTTGATTTATCAATTCCATAAAGTTTAAACCATATAATTCATCACATTATCGTTTTCAACGATCTATCTTCTCATCGATTTCAATATCAAACTCTTTCGGTAATACCATAAAATCCTTTTAATATTTATTTTCAATAATTATCTCCAAGATTCCATTTATGTGAGAAACTTAATCTTTTTCCTCAGATATTTTCCTAAAAATTTCGGCAGCCTAACGACTTAATTTTTACTAAACCTCCTGCACGGAAAAACAGTTTATAATTACAACCGTTGATTCTCACATTTTCTATATCTCTTACTAAGACCCCCACCATCAGTTGTGGGTCCTCTTAGCATTTTTAAAATCAATTAAATAAATGCATCATATATAAAAATCATGATTCCCACATACAATATAAAACTACTAATGCTTTATAAAAGTATCTTACTTGTTCGCCAAAGCTTAGCGCACTTTCTGATTTTTGAGCCTTGCCGAACTCCACCTTTCGTCTCATTTCCGTTTTGCTACAATTTCAACAATTGACACATTTCCATTTAGAAATAATCCAACAATTTCTAATAAATTCCATAGAAATATAGCAAAACTTTTAAATTTTCCTTACCCATTTCTTCTTCTTCTTTTTCTTCTTCCTTTTCCTTTTTTTTCTTTTCTTCTTTTTCTTTCTCTTTTTCTTTTCTTTTCTTCTTTTTCCTTTCTTTCTTTTTCTTTTCTTTTTCTTTTCTTTTCTGAATCGGGTCGGGTCGGGTTGGGTCGGGCCGGTTCAGAGCTTGGCTTGGCCGGTTCAACTTTGGCTGACCGGTTCGGTCACCGGCGGCCATCCATTCCGGCGGTTCGGCCACCCAACAGCTTGCCGAGGTTGCAAGGACTCCGGATCTGGCCTCGGTTTCGCCCCATCACCGGCAACGGCGCCGGATCTGGAAGCAACACCGGCGGCTCTTCTCTTCCTCTTTTCTCCTTCCTCCGCCGGTTTCCTCTTCGTCGATGGCTCCTCTCACCTTCCCCTGGTCCCCGCCAATCTTGTGGGGGGAGTGGCAGTGCCCGAATCGGCCGGCACCGCCAATCTCCTCTTCTCTTTTCCTCTCTTTTTCCTTCGGTTTTTCGCCTCTGTTTCGCTTCGCCGACCCTTCTTCCGTCGCCAGATTCATCTTCCTCTTCCTTCTCCTTCGCCGGCGACTCCCTCTCTCCTCCGCTTTCTCCTTTGGCCGGCCGGCATCTCTTCTGTTTCTTTTATTTCTTCTTTAAGTTTCTCCTCTGTTTTGTTAACAAAAGAAATAAGCAAGGAATCGGGAATAGCCCGATTCCCACCCCTTTCCTTTTTTTTTAAGTTTTATATTTATTATTATATATAATAATAATAACTATAATATATATAATTATTATACACCATAATTATATATATATATTATTCATAATATGTATTTAAATACAAATTTTGTATTAAAATATATATTTATATATATACTTTTTACACTTTTAACACAAAATAATATTTATATTTATCCAAGGTATATTTATATAATATCATTATATAAATATATCAGAATATTTTTATTTCTTATTAAGTTTTGGATTTCTAAATATCCAAAATTATTTTCTCCATTTTTCTTATTTAATTTGGATTTCCATTTATCCAAATTAAATTTCCTCCTTCATTTCTTATTTCCAATTTAATTTTTTTCCTTTTCATTTCTTATTTAATTTGGATTTCACTTTGTCCAAATTAAATTTTTCGGATACCTTATATTTATTTAGAAAATTCTCGGTCTTCACAATTCTAGCATGATATTACATTCTACAGGCCATATGAAAAGTGAATTGAGGATTGTGATATGATTTTATGATAGTGAATGAAATTGAACCGCAAGTCGAAAATTTTGAATATGTACCAATAGGTCAAACCATAAATGGATTTGATAAGTGATTATTGATCTTGTGGTTCTATGATCCTCGATGTCGACTCTGAAATAGATATCGAATGAGGATATTAGTATTTCATAAATTCAGTATCCTGATGGCTATATGAAACATGATATTTAGATGCTCATAGATACTAAGAGGATTCACACTGATGATGTGGTTCTAGTATCGAAAATAAAATGTACAAATGATTATTATAGTCGATAATTATCGAAAAAGGATATTGAATATCGAATGGTTTGAATACCAAGTGATCTGGTTGTTAAATAATTAAAGTATTGAACAATCTGAATACTGAATGAAATGAATCTTGAATGATTTGAATAGTGGTTTACTGATTTAACAGAAAGGAAGTCTTGAAATCGAATAATTGATAGTGATAAAGTTAAATGAATCACTTCAGCGTATTTGATGGAAACATTACCGAAGTTGCATACTGAAATGTTTTACAGCATCGCATTTAAGCATGCCTTCTTATAACTTGAAACATTATAATAATGTTTATATGAACACTGAAAAGTATTGATTTGTTTTGAAATGAAAGTATATGGTAGATATATATAATTTGATATATGAAGTCTCATATAGAATTTTACCATATGCTTTACATGATATTGAAAAGAAAGCTAAAGATTTAAATGTTTTTTGAGACTGTAGGCACCCTAAAAGAATTAAATTCAATAAAGCATAGTGGAAACCGCCTAATTAGAGCTTTGCTCATTAGGCAGAGAGATGCTTGTCCGACAATAGTCGTGGACAGGTCTCAGTCACGCCTGATCAGTGGGGCTGAGAGAGATAAGGTCTATGGCCATAGATAGCGCCCTAGTTGGTTTCCAAGGGACGATGACATGATTTTCACTGCTAGCTACAGTGATTTAAGTCTTTATTGATAGAGAGATGATAGGGATCTAGCCTAGTCTCTAACGATATGATATGACGTCTAGAGTATGATTTTATTGATATGAACTCTAGACTTGATATGATTTATACTGTACATGAAACAGATTTGAAATGAAATATGTTTTGAAACAGTACATGTTTTAAACATGTTTTAAAGTCCATGAGATATGATTTCGACACTTATATGATTTATATGCGATTTTGTGTCGAACATGGCATGATATGCGGTCTAGAGTATAGTTTGATTTGATATGAACTCTAAACCTGATATGATTTACAGTATACGTTTTAAAAGTACATGATAAATGATTTCGACACTTACATGATTTATATACGATTTTGAGTCGAATTTGAAATGACATGCGGTTTAGAGTATATATTGATTTGATATGAACTCTAAACCTAATACAATTTATAGTATATGAAAAATGTTTTAAAACCGCACATGTTTTATACATGCTCTAAAAACGAATACATGAATTGAAATTGAACATGTTTTTATCATGCTGTAAAGGTAGACTTGAATGAATTGAAAATTCATACGTGGAGCATGTTCTAAAGTACATATGATACGATTAGCAATGATAGCGGTTTGTACAGTAAAGCTACATAAATTGCATATTAAACCCTGACATGATAATATGCTTCGTACATGAGAGTTACATGAGGAATGTCATGACTTGACATTAATGATATTTCATCTAGACGATGATATGATATGATACATGAACATAAGATTGATATGAAGAGAATTATGAACTTACACTATGGTGATCATGATTTCTCTATATGAAAAATGATATGAGATGATAGATTACAGGGGTACGTTTATGAAAACATAAAGTGAATTGATATGATGCTTCAATTTGGACATGATGTACTCCGAGATAGAGGAAAATATAGACTAATAGTATATGACATTCAATTTGGACACGACAAATTGTTGTGTGATGCGCTATAGTGTAAGGATGAGAAGATTGAAAAAGTGATTATGATGATTTATTTAAAAGTATAAGGGATAGACAGATGACAAGAAATGAGATAATGATATGTTATCGATGAGAAAGGATTAACTGTAATCGCAAACTTGCAAGTTTTAAGCATTGTAGTTTAAGACAGTGTAATCCTACTCTTGTATTTATATCTTACTGAGCCGTGGTTTTGCTCACCCCACTAAATTTCATCTCTTTCAGATTATTGAAGTTAACATCTGCCATGTGAGCTGCTCAGTGGGCATCGAAGACGGTGTATGGACTTGGTAGTAGTCTTCTGAGGTATATGTTCCTTATAAAATACTTGTTTACATGTAAGACTTAAATTGATGCACAATACATATTCTGTTTAACAAGTCAGGATGTAACTAAGAACCGTTTTCGTGTTTGTTTAATATTTAAATGGAATAACTATAGGTCACCTAGATAGTATAGTAACTACACTGACACCGAATACAAACCTTAAAATGAAAAAGAAAAATTTAGTCCATAAATTTGTAGACTAAGAAACGTATAAGTATTAAAGGAAAGTCGCGGCCTTCGGGTCGTGACAGGGGGACCAGGGGAAGGTGAGAGGAGCCGCCGGCGAAGGGGAAACCGATGGAGGAAGAAGAAAACAGAGGAGAAAGGGACCGAGAGCCACCGTTCTAGATCCGGCTCCGTCGTCGGTGATGGGGCGAAACCGAGCCTAGATCCGGCGTCCCCGCAACTGTGGCCAGCTAAAGGAGGCCCGAACCGGCGGTGATGCCGGCGGGAAGTGGTCGAACCAGCCTGAACCGGTCCGAACCGGTTCTGGCCAGAAAAAAATAGAACAGAAAAGAAAAAGGAAAGAAAAAGAAAAGAAAGAAGAAAAGAAAAGAAAAGGAGAAAGAAAAGAAGGAAAGGAAAAAGAAAGAGAAGAAAAAGAAAAAAAATGTGGTAAGGAAAATATAGAAAATAAATTGATGGTATTTATTGAATAATTTATGGTTATATTGATGTGGTGCATTGATATTGAAATTGTAGTAAAACGGAAATGCGACGAATGGTGGAGTTCAACAAGGCTCGAAAATCAGAAAGTGCGCTAAGCTTGGCGAATAGGTAAGATACTTTTATAAAGCATTAGTAGCATTATATTGTATGTGGGATTTATGATCTTATATAATGCTCTGATGGAATGATTTTTAATGGAATTATGAGTTTTTTTATATATGAGGAATTGATTTAATTGATGTTAAAAATGCTAAAAGGACCCACAATTGATGGTGGGGGTCTTAGTAAGAGGTAAAAATTAGTGAGAATCAACGGCTACAATTATAAATTGTGTTTCCTTGCAAGAGGTTTAGAGGAAATTAAGCCATTATGCTGCCGAAATTTCCACGAAAATGTTTAAGGAAAAATATTAAGTTCTCATCTAAATGAAATCCTGAAAGAATTATCGAACATAAGCTTGAAAGGATCTTATTGTGTCAAAAAAAATGGATTTTTAAATAGTTGAGAAGGTTAATGGATGAGCACAATAAGGTGAGAAATTTTGTTGTGAATCTTATAGAGTCGATAATTCGAGTTATTTTAATATTACAAGTTGACTATCGAGCAGAAATTGAGGTGGAATATCGATAGTTAGAGTATTGATGGAAGTAACGATGATTATACGATATTGCCTTGAAGAGAAGATCATAGTTGAAAATTGATGGTTAAATGATTGGATTGTGAAGCTATTAACAGAGTAGTGATTTCCAAAATTTACCGAGTTCGTTTTCTTGATTTTGAAATAATTCCGAACGTGATAATATGGACAAATTCGAGAGATCGAAATGGAGGTGATTTCACTGTACTACATTATATTGTCGGATATACATGAGATAATAAATGGACATACCCTACTAATATGGGTCTTAGTATTGATATGATGGTTCACAATGAATAGTTATGATACTGATTCATAACGAATGTACGAATGGTGCATGCAAAAATTGATTGAAATTGAGATTGAATTACAACACAATCCAATCAATTATGGATTCAAAGAAATGAGTGATAAATATGTGAAAATATGTTTGTGCTTATGACCTTAGAATAGGTCTCGAATAATAAGATCGACAATTGCATAAGTTCAGATTAAGTCATAAAGGTCGCATGAAAGTTGATTTGAGAAATTAGATATGATTTTATGATAGTAGATGAAATTGAACTTCAAATCAGAAATGATGAACATGTATCAATAGATCAAATCATATCTGGATTTGATGAGTGATTATCGATTTTGTGATTCTATTATCCTCGATGTCGATTCTAGAATAGATATTGAATGATAATATAATTATTTGCATAATTTCGGTACCTTGATGACTATTTAGAAACATGATGTTTAAATGCTCATAGAAACTTAAAGGATTCATACTAATGATGCGATCCTAATATTGATGATGAGATATATAAATGATTATTATAATCGATAACGATTGAGAAAGGATATTGAATATCGAATGGTCTGAATACCAAGTGATTCGATTTCCGAATGAATTGAGTACTGAGCAAATTGAATACCCAATTAAATGAATAGTGAATGAATTGCATAGTGATTTACTGATTTGAGAGAAAGAAAGTCTTGAAATCGAATAATTGATGGTAATAAAGTTAAAGGAATCGTTTCACTGTATTGATAAAAATATTACTGAAGTTGCATACTGAAATGTTTTACAGCATCGTATTTAAGCATGCCTTTTTACAACTTGAAACATTATAATAATGTTTATATGAATATTGTAAAGTATTGATTTGTTTTGAAATGAAAGTATATGGTAGATATTTATATATATATATATATATATTTTGATATATGAAGCCTCATACAGAATTTTACCATATGCTTTACATGATATGAAAAAGAAAGATAAAGATTTAAATGTTTTATGAGACTGTAGGCACCCTAAAAGAATTAAACTCAATAAAGCATAGTGGAAACCGCCTAATTGGAGCTTTGCTCATTAGGCAGAGAGATGCTTGTCCGACAATAGTCGTGGACAGGTCTCAGTCATGCCTGATCAGTGGGGCTGAGAGAGATGAGGTCTATGGCCATAGATAGCGCCCTAGTTGGTTTCCAGGGGACAATGACATGATTTTCACTGCTAGCTACAGTGATTTAAGTCTTTATTGATATAGATGATAGGGATGTTGCCTAGTCTCTAACCGATATGATATGAAGTCTAGAGTATGATTTTATTGATATGAACTCTAGACTTGACATGATTTATACTGTATATGAAATAAGTTCGAAATGAAATATGTTTTAAAACAGTATATGTTTTAAACATGTTTTAAAAGTCCATGAGATATGATTTCGACACTCATATGATTTATATGTGATTTTGTGTCGAACATGGCATGATATGCGATCTAGAGTATAGTTTGATTTAATATGAACTCTAGACCTGATATGATTTACAGCATATGTTTTAAAAGTACATGATAAATGATTTAGACACTTATATGATTTATATACGATTTTATGTCGAATTTAAAATGATATGCGGTCTAGAGTATAGATTGATTTGATATGAACTCTAGACCTGATATGACTTATAGTATATGAAAAAAATGTTTTAAAACCGCACATGTTTTAGACATGCTCTAAAAATGAATACATGAATTGGAATTGAACATGTTTTTATCATGCCGTAAAGGTAGACTTGAATGAATTGAAAATTTATACGCGGAGCATGTTCTAAAGTATATATGATACGATTAGAAATGATAGCGGTTTGTACAGTAAAGTTACATAAATTGCATATTAAACCCTGACATTATAATATGCTTCGTACATGAGAGTTCCATGAGGAATGTCATGACTCGACATTAATGATGTTTCATCTAGACGATGACATGATATGATACATGAACATAAGATTGATATGAAGAGAATTGTGAACTTACACTATTGTGATCATGATTTCTCTATATGGAAAGTGATATGAGATGATAGATTACAGGAGTACGATTATGAAACATAAAGTGAATTGATATGATGCTTCAATTACAGGAGTACGATTATGAAATATAGACTAATAGTATATGACATTCAATTTGGATATGACAGATTGTTGTGCGATGCACTATAGTGTAAGGACGAGATGTGAAGACTGAGAATTTTCTAAATAAATATAAGGTATCCGAAAAATTCAATTTAGACAAATTGAAATCCAAATTAAATAAAAAAAATGAAAAGGAAAAATTAAATTGGAAATGAGAAATGAAGGAGGAAATTTAATTTGGATAAATGGAAATCCAAATTAAATAAGAAAATGGAGAAATAATTTTGGATATTTAGAAATCCAAAAACTTAATAAGAAATAAAATATTTTAATATATTTATATAATGATATTATATAAATATACCTTGGATAAATATAAATATTATTTTGTGTTGAAAGTGTAAAAAGTATATATATAAATATATATTTTGATACAAAATATGTATTTAAATACATATTATGAATAGTGTATATATATAATTATGGTGTATAATAATTATATATATTATAGTTATTATTTATATATATAATATATAAATATAATTATTAAAAAAAAAAAAAGAAAACAGAAGTGGGAATCGGGGAACCCGATTCCCACACTTCCCTTATGTTTACTAAAACAGAAGAGAAGCAAATAAAGACAGAATGGAGAGCCGGCCGGCGCGGGGAGGAGGTAGTGGCAGCGACGCCGCCGGCGAGTCGAGGAGAGGCATCCGACGTCGACGTCGACGGTGAAAAAAAAAAGAAAACAGAGGCGAAGCGGAATCGAGAGAAGCGGTGAAACCGAAGAGAAAAAAAAAAGAAAAGGGGGAAAATGGCGGTGCCAGTGGATCCAGGCACCGCCACCGCAACCTCGACGTCGGCAAGAGTGAGGGGAATGTGAGAGGAGCCACCGACGGCGAAGGAAACGGCGGAGGAAGGAAGAAACAGAGAAGAAAGAGGTCGAAACCCACGGCCCAGATTCGCCACCGCCGGCGCCGTCGCTGGCGAAACTGAGACCAGATCCGGTATCCCTGCAACCTCGGCAAGCTGTGGAGCGGCTGAACCGCCGGAATGGGTGGCCGCCGGTGACCGAACCGGCCAGCAGAAGATTGAACCGGTATGACCCGATCCGACCCGCCTGACTCGGTCCGACCCGCCTGACTCGGTCCGACCCGCCTGACCCGGTCAACCCGACCCGACCCGGTTCAGAAAAAAAAAAAGAAAAGAAAAGAAAAAAAAAAGAGAAAAGAAAAAGAAAAGAAAAGAAAAAGAAAAAGGAAAAGAAAAAGGAAGAAGAAGAAGAGCAAGAGATGGGTAAGGAAAATTAAAAGCCTTTTTCGCTATATGTTTGGAATTTAGTAGAAATTCTTGGATTATTTTCTAAATGAAAATATACATCAATTTGTGAAATTGTAGCAAAACGAAAATGAGACGAATGGTGGAGTTCGGCAAGGCTCGGAAATCGGAAAGTGCGCTAAGCTTTGGCGAACAGGTAAGATACTTTTATAAAGCATTAGTAGCTTTATATTGTATGTGGGAATTTCGATTTTTATATATGATGCATTCAATTAAATTGATTTGCTAAAAATGCTAAGAGGACCCACAACTGATGGTGGGGGTCTTAGTAAGAGGTAAAATTGGTGAGAATCAACGGCTGCAAGTATAAATTGTGTTTCCCTTGCAGGAGGTTAGGGAAAATTAAGCCGTTATGCTGCCGAAATTTTAAGAAAATAATTGAGGAAAAAGATGAAGTTTCTCACATAAATGGAATCTTGGAGATAATTATAGAAAATAAATATTGAAAGGATTTTATAGTATTATCGAAAGAGTTTGATATTGAAATCGATGAGAAGATAGATCGTTGGAAACGATAATGTGGTGAATTACATGGTTTAAAACCTTATAGAATCGATAAATCAAGTAATTTTAATATCACGAATGGTATCAAGTTGAGATTGAGGTGGAATTATTAATTAGACGGATCACGGATAAAAGTAATGATAATTATATGATGTAGCTTGGAAGAGAAGATCACAGTTGAAATTTCGATGGTCGAATGATTGGATTGTGAAGTTATTAACGGAGTAATGATTTCTAGAATTTACCGAGTCCGGTTTCATGATTTTGAAATAATTTCGAAAGTGATAATATGGACAAATTCGAGAGATTGAAATGGAGATTTAATTACGACACAATCCGATCAATTATGGATTCAAAGAAATGAGTGATAAATATGTGAAAAGATGATTGTGCTTATAACCTTAGAATAGATCTTGAATAATAAGATCGACAATTGCATGAGTTCGGATAAAATCATAAAGGCCACATGAAAATGGATTTGAGGATTTAGATACGATTTTGTGATAGTAAATGAAATTGAACCTCAAATCGAAAATGATAAACATGTATCAATAGATCAAATCATAAATGGATTTGATAAGTGACTATCGATTTTGTGATTCTGTTATCCTCGATGTCGATTCTGGAACAGATATTGAAGGATGATATTATTATTTGCATAAATTCGGTAACTTGATGACTATTTTAGAAATTGATGTTTAAATGCTTATCAAAACTTAGAGGATTCACACTAATGATGCGATCCTAATATTGATAATGAAGTGTATAAATGATTATAATAGTCAATGACGATCAAGAAAGGGTATTGAATACCGAATGGTCTGAATACCAAGTGATTCGATTTCCAAATGAATTGAGTACTGAGCAAATTGAATACTGAATTAGATGAATAGTGAATGAATTGTATAGTGATTTATTGGTTGACAGAAAGAAAGTCTTGAAATCGAATAATTGATGGTGATAAAGTTAAATGAATCGCTTTAGCGTATTTGATGGAAACATTATCGAAGTTGCATACGGAAATGATTTCATAGCATCGCTTTTAAGCATAAATTACTATAGTTTCAGATGTTATAATAGCATTTATATAAATGCTATAAAGTATATATTAACTTTAAAAAGAAAGTATATGGTATATACGTATTTTTATATACGAAACCTCTTAAAGAACTTCACCATATGCTTTACATGATTTTAAAAAGAAAAGCTAAAGATTTAAATGTTTTATGAGACTGTAGGCACCCTAAAAGAATTAAATTCAATAAAGCATAGTGGAAACCGCCTAATTGGAGCTTTGCTCATTAGGCAGATATGCTTGTCCGACAATAGTCGTGGACAGGTCTCAGTCACGCCTGATCAGTGGGGCTGAGAGAGATGAGGTCTATGGCCATAGATAGCGCCCTAGTTGGTTTCCAGGGGACGATGACATGATTTTCACTGCTAGCTACAGTGATTTAAGTCTTTATTGATAGAGAGATGATAGGGATCTAGCCTAGTCTCTAACCGATATGATATGAAGTCTAGAGTATGATTTTATTGATATGAACTCTAGACTTGATATGATTTATACTGTACATGAAACAGATTTGAAATGAAATATGTTTTGAAACTGTACATGTTTTAAACATGTTTTAAAAGTCCATGAGATATGATTTCGACACTTATATGATTTATATGTGATTTTGTGTCGAACATGGCATGATATGCGGTCTAGAGTATAGTTTGATTTGATATGAACTCTAGACCTGATATGATTTATAGTATATGTTTTAAAAGTACATGATAAATGATTTCGACACTGATATGATTTATATACGATTTTGTGTCGAATTTAAAATGATATGCGGTCTAGAGTATAAATTGATTTGAAATGAACTCTAGACCTGATATGACTCATAGTATATGAAAAATGTTTTAAAACCGCACATGTTTTAGACATGCTCTGAAACGAATACATGAACTGAAATTGAATATGTTTCTATCATGCCTTAAAGGCAAATTTGAAATGAATTGAAAATTCATATGTTGAGCATGTCCTAAAGTATATGATGATATGATAGGATATGATATGATATATGAACATAAGATTGATATGAAGAGAATTCTGATCCTACTCTATCGTGGTCATAAATTCCCATACGATAAGTGATATGAATTGATTTAAGACGGGAATATGATTGTTAAATGTAAAGTGACTCGATAGGATATCTCAATTAAATATGAAGAATATATGAGGAGCATCATGACTCGGTGGTAACGATATTTCATCTATATGATGTTATGATCTGATATGAAACATGGATATAGAGATACATGAAGAGAATTATGACTTCGTACCACCGTGATCATGATCCACAATATGAGAATTGATAAGAGATGATATGAGAATTGATAAGAGATGATAGAATACAAAAATATGATTATGAAATGAAAGGTAAATATGAGAACTGATATGAGATGATGGCATACCAGAGTATGATTATGAAATGAAAAGTGAAAATGAGAAGTAATAATGAGATGTATCGATGAGAAAGGATTAACTGTAATTGCATCATTGCAAGTTTAAGCATTGCAGTTTAAGACAGTGTAATCCTACTTCTGTATTTATATTAGTATCTTACTGAGCCGTGGTTTTGCTCACCCCACTAAATTTCATCTCTTTCAGACTATTGAAGTTAACATCTGCCATGTGAGCTGTTCAGTGGGCATCGGAGACGGTGTGTGGACTTGGTACTAGTCTTCTGAGGTATATGCTCCTTATAAAATACTTGTTTACATGTAAGACTTAAATTGATGCACAGTACATATTCTGTTTAACAAGTCGGGATGTAACTAAGAACAGTTTCCATGTTTGTTTAATATTTAAATGGAATGACTATAGGTCACCTAGATAGTATAGTAACTACACTGACACCGAATACAAACCTTAAAATGAAAAAGAAAAATTTAGTCCATAAATTTGTAGACTAAGAAAAGTATAAGAATCAAGTGAAAGTCGCGATTTTCGGGTTGTGACACGAGAAGACTGAAAAAGTGATCATGATGATTTATTTAAAAGTATAAGTGATAGACAGATGACAAGAAATGAGATAATGATATGTTATCGATGAGAAAGGATTAATTGTAATTGCAAACTTGCAAGTTTTAAGCATTGCAGTTTAAGACAGTGTAATCCTACTCTTGTATTTATATTAGTATCTTACTGAGCCGTGGTTTTGCTTACCCCACTAAATTTCATCTCTTTCAGACTATTGAAGTTAACATCTGCCATGTGAGCTGCTCAGTGGGCATTGGAGACGGTGTATGGACTTGGTACTAGTCTTCTGAGGTATATGT
This sequence comes from Heritiera fomes, assembly GCA_032173925.1. Lineage (NCBI taxonomy): Eukaryota > Viridiplantae > Streptophyta > Magnoliopsida > Malvales > Malvaceae > Heritiera > Heritiera fomes. The sequence continues at coordinate 25,658,289 of JAPDPM010000001.1, forward strand.
TCCTTATAAAATACTTGTTTACATGTACGACTTAAATTGATGCACAGTACATATTCTGTTTAACAAGTCGGGATGTAACTAAGAATCGTTTCCGTGTTAGTTTAATATTTAAATGAAATGACTATAAGTCACCTAGATAGTATAGTAACTACACTGACACCGAACACAAACCTTAAAATGAAAAAGAAAAATTTAGTCCATAAATTTGTAGACTAAGAAAAGTATAAGAATCAAGTGAAAGTCGCGGTCTTCGGGTCATGACAACATGTGAAACTTTTAAACAATCTATATAGGAGTTTTACTATGAGTTAACTGTCTTGGCTTTTCTTTAATGATTTGATTGAGTAAAACAACTGTTTATGTGATAATGGGATAAAATCTTACAAACAAAAAGGCTGGGCTGGGCCAATTTGAGCCCAATAGGAAAACGAGAGGCATGAATTAGGATCATATCTTGTAATCTCATTCATATTGTTAAAATGTTAAAGTTTAAATCTAAAAGTCTAAACCCATCGTTTTTTGGAGAAGCCTAATGGATAACATTATCCTTTCCTAAGGAAACAAAAAGTTCGTCAGTGGAATTTGCATTGCAGTAATCTATTATGTTTTAGGTAATGGTATAAACGAACAGAATGTTCGACGAATTATTTATGAATTCGTTCGATTTCTGTTTATTTATTAAGCTTAACGAACGAATAATAATAATATTTTAGTGTTCGTTTATTAAACGAACCGAACATAAACAGAGATATGATTCGTTCATTTTTGCTCATGCTCGTTTTTGTTCGTGAACAAACTTGTTTATGTTTTATTGTTCATTGTTCATTAATATAAAGTGTCATTTGTTGTTCGTTTATTTATGTTTGTTTATAACTCGTTCATTTAAAGTGTTATTTGTTATTCGTTTGTTATTCGTTCATTGTTTGCTTGTTATTTATTAAAATACTAAAATTACTTGTACTATATAAGTTATATAATATATATATATATATCCTATGTTTAGGACATAAACCTAAAAAATTAGTACTAATTCTTAAACATATTACTACAATACAACTTTGTTAGCTTAAAAATTTAATAAAATAATTATAAAATTAAATTAGTTAATTATGCTTAAGTATTTAAAATATAATGTATTGAAATTAAATTAATAAAAATTTAATAATAAGTTAAGATCTCATTCTCATGATCCATTGACCATTTACATATACATTACACATATGTGTGTATACACACACGTGTATATATATATATATATATATATATGATACTTTAATATTTGTATACCAATATATGTATATGTATATGTATATGTATATGATTGAAATTGTATTTAAAATTGTAATTATCAATTTTAATAAAATTTTGCTGACTTAAAAAAAATAATGAATATTAATAAATTAGTTAATTATACTTAAGATAATAAATTTTAAATTTTACACATAATGCACAGAATTAAAGTAATAAAAATTTATAACAAGTTAATATATAATTCTTACGCACTAACAATTTACATACATACATATATATATATATATATGTGTGTGATAACCGCAAATTTTCTATTTTTAAAAATTAATGTTGAAGAAAATAGATAAGAGGAAATAAATAAATTAAAGTAAATAAATAAAATTTATTTACGAGATAGAATATCGTTGAAATTTCGGAAATTAAGGAAGTGAGGAAATTGAGGAATTTAAATTTGGATAAATTGTAAATAAGGAGAAGGATGAAATTATGGAAAATAATGAAAAGAAGAAATTTAATTTGGATAAATGGAAATCCAAATTAAATAAGAAATAAAAAGAAAAAAATTAAATTGGAAATAAGAAATGAAAATGGGAAATTATTTGGATATTAAGAAAATCCAAAATTAATAAAATAAGAATGCGTATAGAAATATATTTATATAATTAGATTATATAAATATATATTTTGATATGTTTTATATAATTACATATGTGTGTGTGTGTATATATATATATATATATATATATATATGAAATATAGTATATATATTATATATTGATATATACTATTTTATATCATTAAATAAATATATATGTATATTATTATTATACATACTTATGTATATATATATAAATATAAATACATATACATATAAAATATATATATATATATATATAAATGGTATATATTTTGTGTTTATAATATATTGTATAGATATATATATATTATATAAACACAAAGTATATATAGATATCTATATAAAATTATATATAGTATAATGATATACATATATTATTAGTATTTATCTATAATATAATTTATAGATAAAAAAAACAGAAAAGAAACAGAAAAGGAAATCGGGAAACCCGATTTCCTTTCGCACGAAACAGCCGACCACTGTCGGCGATCGGAGAAGAGAGAAGAATGGGGAGAGAGAAGGGTGTCACCGGCGAGAGGAGGAAGAGGAGAACGACCGGCGACGGCCCAAAATGGGAAAGGAAAAGGAAAAAGCAGTGAAATCGAAGAAGGAAAAAAATCGAAAGGAAAAGGAAGAAGGAGACGGCGGTGCCGGCCGATCCGAGCACCGCCACTCCCCCGACGAGACCGACGGAGACCAGGGGAAGGTGAGAGGAGCCACCGGTAAAGGGGAAACCGACGGAGGAAGGAGAAAAAAGGGGAGAAAGGTGCCGAAACCCACCATCCTAGATTCGGTGCCGTCGCCGGCTATGGGGACGAACGGAGGCTAGATCCGGCTTCGTGGAAAACTGAGGATGCTGTGGAGTGGTTGAACTGCAGGTGATGGTGGCCACAGGTGGTCGAACCGGCGGGATGAAGTGAACCGATCTGAACCAGTCCGAACCGGTTCAGACCAGAAAAGAGAAAAAAAAGAAAAAGAAGAAAAAGGAAGAAAAAAAAGGAGAAAGAAAAAGAGAAGAAAAAGGAAGAAAGAAAGAGAGAAAGGAAAATGTTCGAGAATTCGAAAAATTCTCGGGAACTCGAGAATCTCGAGAATCGGTAAGAAATCCGAGAAATTATTAATGATAATTATTTACATAAATTATTTATTTAAATAATGTGAGAAATTCTAAAATTTAGAATTTAAATTCCAGAAATTATTCTCGACGATCGAGATGAGGAATCAGGCGAGGGAACACGGGCGCGACCTTCGAGAGGCAGTCGCCAACCCGAAAAAGGTAAGGGATGCATGTGCAGCACTGTAAGGATATTCAGTCTGCATGTTTTAATTACGAAATATTTTATGGAAATATTTTATGAAAATATTGCGATAAATGATTGGTTGAAAAAATTGTGGTGATTTATCAGTTGAAAATTTGTGATGATGTACTGGCTGGAAATTATAAACTGTATTTTTCGTGCAGGAGGCTAGCCAATCGGCAGCCGTTATACTGCTGAAAAATTATCGAAAATTACTGAAAATTTCTAGAAAATTTCATAAAATCATAATAAATGATTTTATTTCACGAGAAATGATTTTTAACCACGAAAATCGAGAAAATGAATATTTTCATAAAAACATGAATAAAATGAAAATGATTTTAAATTATTCATGTTTTCGAGAATGGTGATAAGGAAATCACCGAAAATCTTCTTGAGAATGGTGATAATGAAATCACTGAAAATTCTCTTGATATATAAATTTCACGAAATACGAGATGAAAAATGAAAAGAGATAAAGTGAATATTTTTATATATATTTTTATAAATATTCACTAAATGGTTTTTCTAACCTTTCTGGTTTCAAATTATGAAAGTAAATATATATTTTTATAAATTCCATAAAGGTTTATTGATGATGAAGAATACGGTTTTGAGACTAGTTGGCATCCTATCATGCTGATATGTGATATGTGATATGTGACATGTAATATGTGATATGTGATATGTAGTCCCGGCCGACACCTGATCAGTGATCCGCCGAGGACAATGATAGACTATGGCCATAGATCTGACATGATTATTTATACCCTTCGGGGTCTATAGCATGATATGAGTAGCGACCCAGTGGACGGGCTGGGCGTGCGTGCCTAAGTCTCCATATATGATATGTTTTAAATGAAAATGTTTTACATGATATGTGATATGTGAAACGTAAATGTTTTACATGATATGTGATACGTGAAATGAAAAGATTTATAGCATTTTTATAAATGCTAATTTCAGTACTGTTTTTAAGTACTATGAAATGATTTTCATATGATATGTGACACGAATATGTAATATGTTTTCAAAAGGAAAGAGGAGGAAAATAAATCTAATATTCTTATTTTAAATTTTAAATTAAATATTAGATTTAAATGATTTATATGTTATACGAAAAAGGTTTAATAGCTGATTTTGCTATTTAAAGTACTGTACTAATTATGGTTGTACAGTAAAACATGAAATGAGTTTTAAACGAGAATGATGAGAATTTAACTAATATTCTTTTTAAAGAAAATATGAATATTAGTTATTTTATTTAAATGCTTTATTTCATAAAAGCGTTAATTGAAAAAGAATATGAAAATGTTACGGAATAAAGAGGAAAGGATTTGAATTTCAAAACAAGAAAGAATATTACTCTCTACAGTTGCTTCTAGGTTCTGGAACAAGATAGGTATTTCAAAATACCTACCTTACTCCATCCGGATCCCTAGCCGACTGTAGTATCCTTCCTACATGCGAGCCTAGAGCCCAAAAGAAAAATGAAAAAGTTTTTCAGCATATAGATAGCTGAGTATCAAGTGAGGCATATAATTCCCTTACTGAGCCGTGGTTTGCTCACCCCTTAATTTTAACATTTCAGGTTTTCGAAGACTGAGAGTCTAGCACTTAAAGGATTTTCGACTGCGCATTTGGGGACGATGCGACAGGTCGATTTATTTAATAAGGTATGATCATTTATTTTCTGTATTTAGACTTATCGACAGTACTACTTTCTTATGAAGTAGAAATCGGGGATGTAATTCATATTATAATTTAATATGAAATTGTGTATATGTAAAAGAAAAGTAAAGTATCGCAGACAGCCCAACCAAATAAGATGTATAGAATAAGGTGAAAAATAGGGTCACGCGCTGTGACAGATTTAATGGTATCAGAGCAGGGTTGGCCTGATGTCTGTCGATACTTTGGAAAGAAAATATGTTGAAAAGGTTAACATCCCCTCTAGTACTGTGTAGTCTAAATACATAGAGAAAATAAATGATTACAAATTTAATTAAGTGTTTAGAAGGGAGTGAGCAATTATGAAATAAGGAATGCTAAAAAGGGAAAATGGCTCAGGAATGTTACCTGAAATGGTGATCTTATAATCTAAATGAAGGTCGGTTTGATAAGGAACAGAAATTGACTCGGTGAGGGCCCCACCAGTACTTTTCTGTCTAGATCGAACTGAGTCCTGAAAGTGATGATATAAAGGAGGGGAATGAAGTATCATCACTAAATAGACATTAAGATCATCGATTAAAGGTATTTTAAGGAGAGAGAAAATTTTTGGCCAAAAATGACCAAAATACCCCTACCCTCAAAATTTTTCGGGAGTCAAAATAGATCACCAGAAGTTGGAATTGATTGATTTCGCAGAGAAATTGATGATGTAAAGCTGCATTTCAGGCAAAATAATCCAATTATGGATTTTATTGGATTTCTCTGTCAAAATCGAAAAAGATCTTAAATTGCTGATATTGGTATGAGAAATTGGTACTATCAGCAAATAGATAATAAGATCACTGATTTAAATGTATATTGAGGAGAAAAAAATATATGTAGAAATGACAGAAATGCCCCTATGTTGGGCGATGTGCTGAATGGTGATGAAACCAAGTCGATTTTGAATATATTGATAGTGATGAAATTATTAATGGCATAAAGGATACAATACGGGTATAACGATCCTGATTATAAATTTCATTACACTTAGTGTGCTGATACAATCCAAATGGTTATAGGGAAGTCGTAGGATGAGCAACTTAGTATTGATTTTATGGATCTAAATTAAAAGTGTATTAACGGGATATCATTACGGGATCGTTGGATATGATGAAAAGTAATATGATTACTGGAGATGAATGAGAAAGTGATCAGTATAAATGATGAAATCCATAGCAGTACGATTAATTCAGGTTCTATGCAATTATACAGTTTTTGAAGTATTAAGTGGATATATATATAGAACCAGAATAATTTGAAATATGTTTTACGGGATAATGTACTGTATGGAGTATATGAAATTGGAGAATATGCATAAGAACAGTAAGTGAAGATAAGAGATGAGGAAGATAACAGCTAACCTGTATTATTAACGGAAAATGATTGTAAAAATAAATTACAAAAATAATAAATCGGTTAGCCATGAAAGGTGTTAATTAAATAATTGCACTTAATACAGCATTGTAAATTAATAAGATTGATATGCTGTGGAGTACGAGAAATAAGCAAATCAAGGCGGAGCAAATGTTAAAATGATTTAAATATTAAATATCTTGGCCTTGAGGATATACAGTGAAATGATGGGACACAAAGATGAATGTCCAAAATGATGAATGATTAAAGAAAGCATCGGAGGAGATTCTTGATGAATTTTCAGAGTTATATAGATGGGAGAAATCGAACTAACGTTGACTCGATTTTAAATATGAAATTTATTCTTAAGCTTATATTGGAGAATATAGAAGAATCCGAAAAGCTTAAGAAATAGCTCTGGAAAATTTGTGGATAATGAAATTCACTTGTATAAAAGGAATTGATAGAAATACAAATGATGTGATTGAGGATGAATTAAATAATGTAAAGGATGGAAATATGGATGAGGTAAATTGGGGATGAAATATAAATGGGGAATTAAATTCCTATTTTATAATAAAGTTCTTATGAAGAACAAATAATCGGCTATGTGAAGTGATGCCTTATTTGATTTAATCGGAGATGTACAAGGACCTTATAAGATCAATCTCTGTACAAGGCATCACTAGATGGAAAGTTGGAAATTGATGGTCGTAAGATGATAATGATTAGAACTCGAGATAATGTTTACAAGTTCTATAAAGGTTTACAAGGTAAATGAAATATCTTACTGAGGTACATAAGCCTAATGAATGAGGCATCTATATAAGGATAACGTAATGATAGCAATACAGTCTATGGCACAAATGAAAAATGAGCAACATAGTGGTATAACCATGCAGACTCTCAAAGACAATAGACTATGTGTAAGAAGGGCAAATAGAAGATTTAGCTAGACAGTATCTCTTTCTAAGCTATACGATCTCGAATGACAGAGCGATGTGGATCTGTCAAGGATGACGAGATAATGATTGAGATACAGAATGAAATGGGTCTAGCTAAATACTGTTGCCAGTCTATAAGAGAGTTATAGGTTAGCTGCTCTACATATGTGACTTAAAATTTAATAAGTTTAAGTCAGTGAATGAATAAGTATAAAGAGGAGATGTAAAAGGTTAAAGGATTTTATTAGTGGAATATTTTACTACTGATGAAAAGTGATCGAAACAATGATAAAGGGAAAGATGAAAAGGTAATAAGAGGATAAGTACATGATGAAGAGGGAACACGAATATGAGATAGTTCCCGAATTTAAAACTAAAAGTGATTTTGTGGTTATCACATGATTATGGCTAGATGTAAGATCAAGCCAAAACTAAATAGAGGAAAAGTAATCATACTCAAAGGAGTAAAGAAATGATCTACATTTTACTGCCAGCAATGTAAATGGAACAAAAAGGAGATATTTATGCCACCTCGAAATGATGGAAATAGTAGATTTGTATGGGTAATGAGGTGATTAAATTGATAACTACAGATTCGAGAATGAAGTTAAATAATAAGAAGATTAATTGATAATTTGATTTTGTCACTGTGGAATCTAATTATTAAAAGAGTATATTCTCAGGTATATTCTAAAACCTAAGTGATATAGAGTATACCATAAGAATAAGAGATGTAATGATGAGACGACATGAAAAGACGATATGGAGAGAAAATGATTATCTCCTGATGAAATTATGGTAAGAGATGGTGAATGGTAAAGTCTGCAAAGGAACTGCAGCAATTGGATGAAATAAATATGAAATAAAAATTGTGGATAAAGAAGAATCTAAAAGAGATATGATAATGTGAAAGTGATTATAGACTGATAGTCTAATGAAATCACTTTTCCATTATCAAACTCTTAGATTCTTTAGTGCCATAGTCGAAATATGATGATAAAATGATGAGAATGTATGTGAAGTTCCAGTGAGCTCTATATGTGATGAGAATCTCTGAGTAGCTATATGTTATGGGAAATAGCAAAAGGCTCTGAGATTCCAAATTTATAGATAGCACCGCTCCGTACATGATGTAAATATCTGAGCGTAGAATAGAAACACTCGATGATATGTTGAGAGAGCGGATGCATGAGATGTGAAAGCTACTGGGACAATTACATACTATTGATTAAAATCGGTAAATGAAAATTATCGAAATGTATCGACTTGGCACTAAATAAAAAAAAAGATGGATGATGAACAGTATGAATAATATGTGATATGAAAATGAGTGGAAAATGGAAAACTCCCAATTAATAAGAAATTTAAGGGAGTATGAGTATATGATGAAAGATGATATGTAATGATATATGAGATGATTATGATGTTGATAATATACTGGCAGTATAATATGAAAGATGATCAAAAGTCCAAGAACGATAAGTATACAAAACGATAAGGATACAAGATGTTACCACCTTATGAATTAAGTTAAATTCGGAGGACCGAATTTCTTAAGGTGGGGAGAATGTGATAACCGCAAATTTTCTATTTTTAGAAATTAATATTGAAGAAAATAGATAAGAGGAAATAAATAAATTAAAGTAAATAAATAAAATTTATTTACGAGATGGAATATCGTTGAAATTTTAGAAATTAAGGAAGTGAGGAAATGGAGGAATTTAAATTTGGATAAATTGTAAATAAGGAGAAGGATGAAATTATGGAAAATAATGAAAAGAAGAAATTTAATTTGGATAAATGGAAATCCAAATTAAATAAGAAATAAAAAGAAAAAAATTAAATTGAAAATTAGAAATGAAAATGAGAAATTATTTGGATATTAAGAAAATCCAAAATTAATAAAATAAGAATGCGTATAGAAATATATTTATATAATTAGATTATATAAATATATATTTTGATATGTTTTATATAATTACATATGTGTATATATATATGAAATATAGTATATATATTATATATTGATATATACTATTTTATATCATTAAATAAATATATATGTATATTATTATTATACATACTTATGTATATATATATAAATATAAATACATATACATATAAAATATATATATATATAAATGGTATATATTTTGTGTTTATAATATATTGTATAGATATATATATATATTATATAAACACAAAGTATATATAGATATCTATATAAAATTATATATAGTATAATGATATACATATATTATTAGTATTTATCTATAATATAATTTATAGATAAAAAAAACAAACAGAAAAGGAAATCGGGAAACCCGATTTCCTTTCGCACGAAACAGCCGACCACTGTCGGCGATCGGAGAAGAGAGAAGAACGGGGAGAGGGAAGGGTGTCACCGGCGAGAGGAGGAAGAGGAGAATGACCGGCGACGGCCCAAAACGGGAAAGGAAAAGGAAAAAGCGGCGAAATCGAAGAAGGAAAAAAAAACCGGAAGGAAAAGGAAGAAGGAGACGGCGGTGCCGGCTGATCCGAGCAACGCCACTCCTCGACGAGACCGGCGGAGACCAGGGGAAGGTGAGAGGAGCCACCGATGAAGGGGAAACCGACGGAGGAAGGAGAAAAAAAGGGAGAAAGGTGCCGAAACCCACCATCCTAGATTCGGTGCCGTCGCCGGCTATGGGGACGAACGGAGGCCAGATCCGGCTTCGTGGAAAACTGAGGATGCTGTGGAGCGGTTGAACCGCCGGCGATGGTGGCCGCAGGTGGTCGAACCAGCGGGATGAGGTGAACCGGTCTGAACCAGTCCGAACCGGTTCAGACCCGAAAAGAGAAAAAAAAAAGAAAAAGAAGAAAAAGGAAGAAAAAAGAAGGAGAAAGAAAAAGAGAAGAAAAAGGAAGAAAGAAAGAGAGAAAAGGAAAATATTCGAGAATTCGAAAAATTCTCGGGAACTCGAGAATCTCGGGAATCGGTAAGAAATCCGAGAAATTATTAATGATAATTATTTAAATAAATTATTTATTTAAATAATGTGAGAAAATTCTAAAATTTAGAATTTAAATTCCAGAAATTATTCTCGACGATCGAGATGAGGAATCAGGTGACGGAACACGAGCGCGACCTTCGAGAGGCAGTCGTCGACCCGAAAAAGGTAAGGGATGCATGTGCAGCACTGTAAGGATATTCAGTCTGCATGTTTTAATTACGAAATATTTTATGAAAATATTGCGATAAATGATTGGTTTAAAAAATTGTGGTGATTTATCCGTTGAAAATTTGTGATGATGTACTGGCTATAAATTATAAACTGTATTTTTCGTACAGGAGGCTAGCCAATCAGCAGCCGTTATACTGTCGAAAAATTATCGAAAATTACTGAAAATTTCTAGAAAATTTCATAAAATCATAATAAATGATTTTATTTCACGAGAAATGAGTTTTAACCACGAAAATCGAGAAAATGAATATTTTCATAAAAACATGAATAAAATGAAAATGATTTTAAATTATTCATGTTTTCGAGAATGGTGATAAGGAAATCACCGAAAATCTTCTTGAGAATGGTGATAATGAAATCACCGAAAATTCTCTTGATATATAAATTTCACGAAATACGAGATGAAAAATGAAAAGAGATAAAGTGAATATTTGTGAAGACCGAGAATTTTCTAAATAAATATAAGGTATCCGAAAAATTTAATTTGGACAAAGTGAAATCCAAATTAAATAAGAAATAAAAAAAAAGAAAATTAAATTTGGAAATAAGAAATGAAGGAGGAAATTTAATTTGGATAAATGGAAATCCAAATTAAATAAGGAAATGGAGAAAATAATTTTGGATATTTAGAAATCCAAAACTTAATAAGAAATAAAAATATTTTTATATATTTATATAATGATATTATATAAATATACCTTGGATAAATATAAATATTATTTTGTGTTAAAAGTGTAAAAAGTATATATATATATAAATATATATATATATTTTTAAATTTGAGTATAGATGTATAAGTGGTTATATGAAATATATATTTTTTTACATATATATGATATATATATATATGAAATATATATAGTAATGTGAATTAAAGTATATATATATATATATATATATATATATATATATATTTATATATATATATAAGTGATTTATATAAAAATATATATATACTTATATAAAATAAAAAAATAAAAAAATAAAAAAATAAAAGAAAAGCAACAGACGTGGGAATCGGGTTCCCCGATTCCCACACTTCTCTTCTGTTTATTAAAACAGAAGAGAAGCAAATAGAGACAAGGGAGAGCCGGCCGGAGCCGGGAGGAAAAAGAGGCAGCGCCGCCGCCGGTGAGCCGAGGAGAGGAAGCTGACGCCGGCGCCAACGCCAACGGCGGGAAAGAAAAAGGAGAAGAGAAAAAAAAACGACTGGAAAACAGAAAAGAGAAAGGAAAAAAGAAAAGAAAAAGGGAAAAGGTAATGCCGGCCCATCCGGACGCCACCGTCGCTGCCTTCGACGCCGGCGAGGTCAGGCCAAGTGAAAGGGACAACCGGCAGTGAAGGAGGAAGAGAAAAGAGGGAGAAAAGAGGAGGAGAAAGAGGCCGCAAACCACCGCCAGATCTGTCACCGCCGGCGCCGCCGCTAGGGAAACCGAGACTAGATCCGGCATCCTCGCAACTTCGGCAAGCTGTGGAGTGGCTGAACCGCCGGAATGGGTGGCCGCCGGTGACCGAACCGGCCAGCAGAAGATTGAACCGGTCTGACCCGGTCCGACCCGATCCGACCCGCCTGACTCGGTCCGACCCGATCCGACCCGCCTGACTCGGTCCGACCCGATCCGACCCGCCTGACCCGGTCCGACCCGACCCGGTTTGACCCGACCCGACCCGGTTCAGGAAAAAAAAAGAGAAAGAAAAAAAAAAGAAGAAAAAGAAAAGAAAAAGAAAAAGGAAAAGGAAAAGGAAAAGGAAGAAAAAGAAGAAAAGAAAAGAAATAGGAAAAGGAAGAAGAAGAAGGAAGAAAAGGTAAGAAAAATTGAGGAAAAATAAATTATTGATGTTATGGAATAATTTATGGTTATATTGATGTAGTGCATTAATATTGAAATTGTAGCAAAACGGAAATGAGACGAATGGTGGAGTTCGACAAGTCTCGAAAATTGAAAAGTGTGCTAAGCTTTGGCGAATAGGTAAGATACTTTTATAAAGCATTAGTAGCTTTATATTGTATGTGGGAATTATGATTTTATATATGATGCATTTATTTAATTGATTTTAAATGGAATTGTGATTTTTATATGATGCATCGATTTAAATTGATTTGCTAAAAAATGCTAAGAGGACCCACAACTGATGGTGGGGGTCTTAGTAAGAGGTAAAATTGGTGAGAATCAACGGCTGCAAGTATAAATTGTGTTTCCCTTGCAGGAGGTTAGGGAAAATTAAGCCGTTATGCTGCCGAAATTTTTAGGAAAATAATTGAGGAAAAAGATTAAGTTTCTCACATAAATGGAATCTTGGAGATAATTATTGAAAATAAATATTGAAAGGATTTTATAGTATTACCGAAAGAGTTTGATATTGAAATCGATGAGAAGATAGATCGTTGAAAACGAGAATGTGGTGAATTACATGGTTTAAAACCTTATAGAATCGATAAATCAAGTAATTTTAATATCACAAATGGTATCAAGTTGAGATTGAGGTGGAATTATTAATTAGACGGATCACGGATAAAAGTGATGATAATTATATGATGTAGCTTGGAAGAGAAGATCACAGTTGAAATTTCGATGGTCGAATGATTGGATTGTGAAGTTATTAACGGAGTAATGATTTCCAGAATTACCGAGTCCAGTTTCATGATTTTGAAATAATTTCGAAAGTGATAATATGAACAAATTCGAGAGATTGAAATGGAGATTTAATTACGACACAATCCGATCAATTATGGATTCAAAGAAATGAGTGATAAATATGTGAAAAGATGATTGTGCTTATAACCTTAGAATAGATCTTGAATAATAAGATCGACAATTGCATAAGTTCGGATAAAATCATAAAGGCCACATGAAAATGGATTTGAGGATTTAGATACGATTTTGTGATAGTAAATGAAATTGAACCTCAAATCAAAAATGATAAACATGTATCAATAGATCAAATCATAAATGGATTTGATAAGTGACTATCGATTTTGTGATTCTGTTATCCTCGATGTCGATTCTGGAACAGATATTGAAGGATGATATTATTATTTGCATAAATTCGGTAACTTGATGACTATTTTAGAAATTGATGTTTAAATGCTTATCAAAACTTAGAGGATTCATACTAATGATGCGATCCTAATATTGATGATGAAGTGTATAAATGATTATAATAGTCAATGACGATCAAGAAAGGGTATTGAATACCGAATGGTCTGAATACCAAGTGATTCGATTTTCAAATGAATTGAGTACTGAGCAAATTGAATACTGAATTAGATGAATAGTGAATGAATTGTATAGTGATTTATTGGTTGACAGAAAGAAAGTCTTGAAATCGAATAATTGATGGTGATAAAGTTAAATGAATCGCTTTAGCGTATTTGATGGAAACATTACCGAAGTTGCATACTGAAATGTTTTACAGCATCGCATTTAAGCATGCCTTCTTGCAACTTGAAACATTTTAATAATGTTTATATGAATACTGAAAAGTATTGATTTGTTTTGAAATGAAAGTATATGGTAAATGTATATATATATATATATTTTTTTTGATATATGAAGTCTCATACAGAATTTTACCATATGCCTTACATGATATTGAAAAGAAAGCTATAGATTTAAATGTTTTGAGACTGTAGGCACCCTAAAAGAATTAAATTCAATAAAGCATAGTGGAAACCGCCTAATTGGAGCTTTGCTCATTAGGCAGATAGATATGCTTGTCCGACAATAGTCGTGGACAGGTCTCAGTCACGCCTGATCAGTGGGGCTGAGAGAGATGAGGTCTATGGCCATAGATAGCACCCTAGTTGGTTTCCAGGGGACGATATGATTTTCACTGCTAGCTACAGTGATTTAAGTCTTTATTGATAGAGAGATGATAGGGATCTAGCCTAGTCTCTAACAAATATGATATGAAGTCTAGAGTATGATTTTTATTGATATGAACTCTAGACTTGACATGATTTATACTGTACATGAAACAGATTTGAAATGAAATATGTTTTGAAACAGCACATGTTTTAAACATGTTTTAAAAGTCCATAAGATATGAATTCGACACTATATGATTTATATGTGATTTTGTGTCGAACATGGCATGATATGCGGTCTAGAGTATAGTTTGATTTGATATGAACTCTAGACCTGATATGATTTACAGTAGATGATTTAAAAGTATATGATAAATGATTTCGACACTTACATGATTTATATACGATTTTGTGTCGAATTTGAAACGACATGCGGTTTAGAGTATAGATTGATTTGATATGAACTCTAAACCTGATATGATTTATAGTATATGAAAAATGTTTTAAAACCGCACATGTTTTAGACATGCTCCGAAAACGAATACATGAATTGAAATTGAATATGTTTATATTATGCCTTAAAGGCAAACTTTTGAAAATGCATATGTTGAGCATGTCCTAAAGTATATATGATATGATTTGAAATGATCGCGGTTTATACAGAAAAATTACATGAATTGCATATTAAACCCTAATATGACAATATGCTTAGTATATGAGAATTCCATGAGGAATGTCATGACTCGGTGGTAACGATATTTCATCTATATGAGGTCATGATATGTTATGAAACATGAATATAGAGATACACGAAGAGAATTATGACTGGGTACCACCGTGATTATGATCTACAATACGAGAATTGATAAGAGATGATATGAGAATTGATAAGAGATGATATGAGAATTGATAAGAGATGATATGAGAATTGATAAGAGATGATAGAATACAGAAATATGATTATGAAATGAAAAGTGATAATGAGATGTATCGATGAGAAAGGATTAACTGTAATTGCATCCTTGTAAGTATTAAGCATTGCAGTTTAAGACAGTTTAATCCTACTCTTGTATTTATATTAGTATCTTACTGAGCCGTGGTTTTGCTCACCCCACTAAATTTCATCTCTTTCAGATTATTGAAGTTAACGTCTGCCATGTGAGCTGCTCAGTGGGCATCGGAGACGGTGTATGAACTTGGTACTAGTTTTCTGAGTTATATGTTCTTTATAAAATACTTGTTTACATGTAAGACTTAAATTGATGCACAGTACATATTCTGTTTAACAAGTCGGGATGTAACTAAGAACCGTTTCTGTGTTTGTTTAATATTTAAATGGAATGACTATAAGTCACCTAGGTAGTATAGTAACTACACTGACACCGAATACAAACCTTAAAATGAAAAAGAAAAATTTAGTCCATAAATTTATAGACTAAGAAAAGTATAAGAATCGAGTGAAAGTCGCGGTCTTCGGGTCGTGACAATATTTTTATATATATTTTTATAAATATTCACTAAATGGTTTTTCTAACCTTTCTGGTTTCAAATTATGAAAGTATATATATATTTTTATAAATTCCATAAAGGTTTATTGATGATGAAGAATACGGTTTTGAGACTAGTTGGCATCCTATCATGCTGATATGTGATATGTGATATGTGACATGTAATATGTGATATGTGATATGTAGTCCCGGCCGACACCTGATCAGTGATCCGCCGACGACAATGATAGACTATGGCCATAGATCTGACATGATTATTTATACCCTTCGGGGTCTATAGCATGATATGAGTAGCGACCCAGTGGACGGACTGGGCGTGCGTGCCTAAGTCTCCATATATGATATGTTTTAAATGAAAATGTTTTACATGATATGTGATATGTGAAACGTAAATGTTTTACATGATATGTGATACGTAAAATGAAAAGATTTATAGCATTTTTATAAATGCTAATTTCAGTACTGTTTTTAAGTACTATGAAATGATTTTCATATGATATGTGACACGAATATGTAATATGTTTTCAAAAGGAAAGAGGAGGAAAATAAATCTAATATTCTTATTTTAAATTTTAAATTAAATATTAGATTTAAATGATTTATATGTTATACGAAAAAGGTTTAATAGCTAATTTTGCTATTTAAAGTACTGTACTAATTATGGTTGTACAGTACAACATGAAATGAGTTTTAAACGAGAATGATGAGAATTTAACTAATATTCTTTTTAAAGAAAATATGAATATTAGTTATTTTATTTAAATGCTTTATTTCATAAAAGCGTTATTTGAAAAAGAATATGAAAATGTTACGGAATAAAGAGGAAAGGATTTGAATTTCAAAACAAGAAAGAATATTACTCTCTACAGTTGCTGTCACGACCCGAAGGCTGCGACAGTGTCTCTTACTTGTACGGATGCGTAGAAATTAGGGCTAATTTTTCGATTTCCTATATTTGCTTTGTCTAAGTGCAATGTAGTGAATTTTTGTTTTGGGACGTTAACTCCCTCGCCTATTTTTATGACTTTACCCAGGTTATTTTCCTGCATAAACATTACAAGTAATAATCCAGCTCATGCTTCCCAGAATGACAGTTAATCATATTCTAGCATTCCTATTACCAAGTTCATTTCCATATCATAGCATTTCATCTTATGGTTCACATTTTTCCTACTTAGTTACTTGTTCATGCTATTCAATCCACAATCCATACTCATGCAAAATCAATATTCCATACTTCATCATTACTAGTCTAGATGCTATTCTCTATATCAGATTACATCCCATCTAAGTACTGAATCAAAATAGCCTGAATTAGTAATAAACACGAAAGGAAAGTGTGTATACCCCAAATGTTCACAAAAATTTCTTTGGAGAGTTGGGACTATATTTCAGGCTCGGGACTATTCGGAAGGCTCCGAAATACTCCCCCAACTCCGTGCTCAATCTGAAAAATTTAAATAGCGTTTAATGAGCAAGGCTCAGTAAGTCATTTATATAAGTGCAGAGTTAGAATTATACTGTTCTATATGCCATGCATGATGTCATGTGAGGAAAATTTACTATCAGTCATTCTCTTATTCATCATGCGATCATATACCCGTCATATTCTCATATTCAGTTCATCTATGCTTCAACATGTCATGAAATGTCTAAGTTATGAAACCATGATATAACCTTTGACATGTAATTATGAACGAAGTAGTTACAGTCATAAAACAAGTAATACATATTCTTTTAAACAAGTTCAAGACATGTATAATATCAATACATTTCATGTATTCTTTTAAGATGTGCTTGAAATATGCAAGCTTTTTCATTTCATGTCAAGTATGCTTTTTGAAACATATTTCATATCACAGATACTTTTTGAAATACATTTCATATCTCATATAGCATTAAAATGCGTTTCATATATTGTAAATCAATATCAAGTTTAGAGTTCATTTTCATTTTAAAGACATACTCTAAACTTCATTTCATATCATTTGAGACTAGGCTAGATCCCTATCTCTCTATCAATAAAGACTTAGTTCACTGTAGCTAGCAGTGAAGAATCATATCGTCCCCTGGAAACCACTAGGGCGCTATCTATGGCCATAGACCTCATATCTCTCAATCCCACTGATCAGGCAAGACTGAGACCTGTCCACGACTATTGTCGGACAAGCTTTTATGCCTAATGAGTAATCTCCAATTAGGCGGCTTCCACTATGCTTTATTGAATTTAATTCTCTTAGGGTGCCTAAAATCTCATAAAGCAAATCAATCTTTCGTATAAAAATAGTTTAATGTACGTAATGCTTTTCTAAAGATCATTTACATATATATACGTACATATGTGAAAACTATCATTTCATTCTTTTCAAAGCCATTCAAGCATCCAAAATATTCTTGTAAACATGATAAGAATAAATCATTTAAATTTTTCATGTATAGTAATAAGTCATGCTTGATGGCAATAAAATTCAAGGAAATGAAATAAGACCATAAAATGACATGCTCATGAATTGCATGAATGTTTATCATTTCATCTCATAATATCTATGAACCTATACCATATCAATTCACTTCCGATCAATGTCTCTCACCTTGGTACTTTATCAAGTCGAATATCGTACCTACATTTCATTTCGTTATATTCAATCTCTAGGTATTCAATTCATTCTATAGTAAGGTTCAATCCTATACAGGATAATCCTACTTCTACCTTATATAAACGTCTTACCTAAGGCGAAGCTCAATTCGAGCATGTCCCGCGTCTAGCTAGACCGTGTCCGTTGTCCTCTTGGCGCACTACACATTCACAAAGAAATTTCGACTTAATAAAGTCTAACTCAAGTTTTCAATACGCTTATGTAAATTTACACTCCAACATAATATCTATACATATATATATTTCTTTTCCTTCTTTTATTTCTTTTCTTTTCTATTTCTTTTACCTTAATAAATCACAGTAGCTTTTTGGTGTAAAATACCACCCACAGCAGCCCTTGCCACTCCTCAAACAGCCCCCTTTATGCTCCTACTTCAGCTTTCGCCTAGCCCTTAAAAGCCACCCAAGCTAGCTGCTTCAGATCAAGGAACGAGACAACAGATCACCACGATCAACGCCCCCTTGCTTAGGGCTGGAAACACCCAAGCCAGTCACCACAAAGCCCTTCTCCGTTCAGCCTTCTCAAAACCCTAACCTAGCTTCCAAGAATTTCAGTCCACCTCTGTTTGTTTTTAGCTCGCGAAACCACCAAAAACAGATTTTTCCTTTTCCCTCTTTGGTTCTTAAATCACGTTTCAGCTCCAGGAGTTATTTTCGGTCACTTCTTTCTGCTTCATTATCAGCCTCAGTCCGACGCCCTCGCACCTGCCAGCAACTCCCTCATGATCTTTTCAGCTTTGCCTAACAGTGTGCGATGTGAGGAGGGGAAGGGAAGGCACGGCGGAAAGGAAATGAAGCTTTAGAGAATGTACAGAGGAACGGGAGAAAGAAAACAGAAGGAAAGGTTGAGTTTTTCTTCTTTAGGCTTTCTTTTTTTTTATTTTATTTATTTGTAGCATGTAGGTTGCTATTGATGTGAGTACTCTGCCATTCAGCAGAGCACTTTGGACTTTTAGGTGGGATTTTTCCCACCAAATCCGGTCCTCTCTCTATTTTTTTTTTATATAACATATAATATAATATATATACTTTTAATATAAAACTTCCATACTTCAAAGCTTTGTAATATATATAATCTTAACATACTTAAAATATATATTTATTTATCCATTTACTTATTCATATAGTTGCACATATAAACATGAATATAAATATAAATTAAGAATATTCTTATAAACATCAGTATAGATATTTCACTTATATGTACCTATTTATATTCAATTAACTTAATTCTTCATCTTATTATTTATTTTTATCTCATTTAATCATTATTATTTACATATGCATTTGTACGCATTCGTACGTATTTTCGTTGCATGCATGCACCCCGTATGCATTTAACTTGTTTTCATGGCGTACACGATCGATCCTTATGTGTATAGGCACAACTCTTTTCGTATTTATTTAACGCACATTATATATACACATACGATATTCATGTATGTGTCAAGTTATTCTCGAAGATATCGATTCTCATAATTATAGTCGAAGTCTTACATTTGCAAATTCTCAAAATTACATTTTATTCACTTAAATTAACTACTAAGTACATTCTTAGTTTAGAGGAGTTTGCGGTTCTCACAGTTGCTTCTAGGTTCCGGAACAAGATAGGTATTTCAAAATACCTACCTTACTCCATCCGGATCCCTAGCCGACTGTAGTATCCTTCCTACATGCGAGCCTAGAGCCCATAAGAAAAATGAAAAAGTTTTTCAGCATATAGATAGCTGAGTATCAAGTGAGGCATATAATTCCATTACTGAGCCGTGGTTTGCTCACCCCTTAATTTTAACATTTCAGGTTTTCGAAGACTGAGAGTCTAGCACTTAAAGGATTTTCGACTGCGCATTTGGGGACGATGCGAGAGGTCGATTTATTTAATAAGGTATGATCATTTATTTTCTGTATTTAGACTTATCGATAGTACTACTTTCTTATGAAGTAGAAATCGGGGATGTAATTCATATTATAATTTAATATGAAATTGTGTATATGTAAAAGAAAAGTAAAGTATTGCAGACAGCCCAACCAAATAAGATGTATAGAATAAGGTGAAAAATAGGGTCACGCGCTGTGACAATATGATAGTTTAGTATAATGTCTATGTGTGTGTGTATATATGGACACAAATTTGTCTAGCTTAACCATAAAACTGCTCATTTGTACAAGAAACATGTATATATTTGTATGTGTATGTGTAACTCTTTATAATAAATTGAAAAAAACTTTTTTGATTTAACCAAAAAAAGAGGAAGATAGAGAGAGAGATTTAAAGTCAGTATCTATTTAATCTTATAATATTATGATTATTGATCAAGTTAATCTATATTACATAAATACATTATAATAAATTAAATGTTTGAAATTGGAAACACAATATTATATTCTAATCTACGATATTAGATTGAAATAAAAAACGTAATGTATTAAGATAAATGTTGAATAGCATGCAGTTTTAAATCAAATGATTCATATGAAATGACATATAGATCATGGATATGTCGCTGTGTTCTTACAAATTTATCAATTATGTTTGAGAGTTAGAATTCTCATTTGAGTAAATATGTAATTATCTTTCAACTTTACAATTTAATTTAATTAGAATGAAATTTAACACCAACAAATTAATATTAATTTATCCTCAAAATAGAAGTAATTAATGTAGACAATTTATTACATACGGTAATAATTAACAATAATTAAAAAATTATTATAGAACATAAAACAACCAAATTAAGAAAACAATAATATAATAAGAGTAATTTTAAAATATATTAAATATTAACGAAACTCAAATTTAATAAAAACATACAATATCAAAATTTAGAACGTTGAAATGTTTGCTAGAAAACAATATTGATGTTATTATTATAGTCTAAGGTTTTTTTTTTGCATTAATTTGACAAAACTCACCGTTTAAACGAAGGGTGAGATGAATTTTCTTTTCGAAGTCCAAATTAGTGAACCCTAACTTTCTTTCCTAATTCCTTTGCCTATCGTCTCTCACTAGCGGCGGCTAGAAAGAGTCAGCGTTCTTCTAAATTTTAATCTTCTCCTCTGTCCTATCCAAAATCGACAACAATCATTCAATCAAACCCGCTAACGTTTAAATCCATCATCCATCATCAACGTTTAACAAGATTTATTTCAAATAAAGCTGCTCAATCGATCCATCATCAAGCACCAGCTACACCGTTCGGCCCTATTCTGGGAAGGTACTTCCATTTCTTTTGTTATTTATTTTAAATAAATCTTGTTTAAGTCACGAGACTCTGTAGTCTGTATGAGCATCCAATAGAAGGGTAGAGCTAAAGTACTGTAGTCTGTATCTGAGCCGTAAGGTAGCCGACCAGCTTGTATAAGTCATGAGTTAGACAAGAAATGTGTTGATGCTTCTGTTTTTTGTGCCTTTTATATCTTATAAATGGATCCGTAAGCTTCCATTCCAAAGGCTGGTGAGGTAAATTGCTCAAGGTTCCAAAGCAACTCTCATAATAAGAGATCTTTTTTTCTTGTGACTGATGAGATGCTGCAAGTTTGAGAAATCTCATAATAAGAGTACTTTGTTTCATTTAGTATATCTTGGGTCAGGCATTAAGTACATGTTTATGATAAATGAAGTATATGTGCATTAATTTTTTATGAACTGCAGCAATTTTAAAGGCTGATTTTTTTATTTTCGTGGTTAATTTTGGTTTCAATAGTTTAGAGATCTTTGCTAGAGTTGGAAGGCTTTAAAGGAATGGGGTTGGCCAATAAGTCTGTATCCAAAATTGCTTTTGACTTGTGTTTTGATTACGCTTTGTTTGGTGTTGCTTGTAACTAGTGTTGTTTACAACAGGTTTTGGATGTTGGTTGTTAAGGCTTTAGGTGTTGCTTGTAACGAGTGTGTTTTTCAGGGGTTTGTAAAGCTCTATCAGTTTCTAGTTTGTACAATTATACTGAATTTGGATTGTTTTTCTAGTAACTCCAGTTTGGTCTCTTATGATCAATAAAATTTACCCTGATTTAGCAAAAAAAAATTATGAACTTTATATATATGTATATGTATATATATATAATGCATTTGACGAGAATTTAAAAGCTTGAACTACGTATTACTATGTCACTGTCTGTCACATCCCGTGACCACATTTTTCACGTTTCTCTACACAACTTATCCGGTTGGGCTGTCTGTGATACTTCACTTTTTCATTTACTATTAAACAATTTCGTATAAAATTATAATATGAATTACATCTCCTATCTTAATTCTCAAGAAAGTAGTACTGAAAGTAAGTCTAAATACAGAAAATAAATGATCATACCTCATATTATAAATCAAGCTGTCGCAGTGTCTCCAAATGCGCAGCTCGTAATCCTCAGATGTCAGATCTTTTAGCCCTCAAAAATCTGAAATGTTAATATTAAAGGGTGAGCAAACCACGGCTCAGTAAGAGAGTTATATGCAACACTTGATATTCAGCTACTTATATGCTGAAAATAATTTTTTTCACTTTCTTTAAATCTTCCTAGAGGCTCTAGGCTCATATGTAGAAAGGATACTACAGTTGGCTAAGGATCTGGATGGAGTAAGGCAGGTATTTTAGAATACCTGGCTTGTCCCGGAACCTAGAAGCAACTGTAGAGAGTACTTGTTTTTCTTTTGATATTCAAATCCCAATAAAATATTAAATATTCACGTGATAAAACACTTAAGTAAATAAATAAGGAATTCATGTTCCTTTCACAAATACTCTTTTCCACACTTGTAAAACACCGTAAAATATTTAGTTTAACACGTGATATATCAAAAGCTCAGTAGCTGTAGATAATTTAGTACCAGCAAAAGTTCAGTGAAAAGTACAATCATCAGTACAGTATCATGGAGACTAGGCAACACCCTAAATATATCATGCTATAAAATCATCCCAAATAGGGGAAACACATGAGATCTATGGCCATAGTCTATAGGGTTCTCAGTGTGCACTGATCAGGTGTCCACTAGGACGCTGATAATAGGATCAGTATCTATCAGCACTAACACGTGACACGTGAGCATGATATGGGGCCTAACAGTCTCAAAACAGTAAACACGTGATATAGACCCCATTTATGAAATCACTTTCATAAATATAAGTTTAATCAATCCACACATATTCATAAGGAAAATATTTTCATCTTATGAATAACATTTATAAATATTCATATTGGGGTCATCATTCCCGAAAATATTTTAAACATTATAGAACATCATAAATCATATTTTCCATACGTTGAAAACATTTTATAAAATAATCACTGTAAAACATAAAAGGTCATAACTGTCCTTTTTCACCGTAAAACATACACGCACGCTTTTCCATGCTTTCACTCGAAAACATGATTTTCAAAGTTATCGGGATTCAAATCAATCATTTTTATGATTTATGAAAAATTAAAATATTTATTTTCCAAATCAACACTCTTGTCCCATATTTTCTCTGTAAACACATGCAGAGACTTTTTAATCTCAAAACACTGTTTTTCACCTTTTATTTACCTTTATGAAATTTTCTATAAATACTTATTTTCACGATTGAACCCATAAAGGTTATTTATAAAATCAAGTGAATATTTGGAGAAATGTTGTTAAAGCATTCACTTTGGTCCTTTTCATTTTTCACCTCGTTTCACGTGAAATATCACCATCAGGATAAATTTAGGTGATTTCCTTTTTCACCATTTTCAAAACATGAATATTTTAAACTTAATTATCAATATATTCATATTTTATGAAAACTAATCGATTTCTCGATTTTCGTGTTGAAAATTGTTTCTCGTGATGAAAAATCATTTACTATGATTTTCGGTAATTTTTCCAATAATTTTCGACAGTATAACGGCTGTCGATTGGCTAGCCTCCTGCACAAAATACAGTTTAAATCTCAATCGATAAATCACCACAATTCCAAACCGATGAATCACCACAATTTTCAACCAATCACTATTAATTGCATTTATAAAATTTAAATGCATAATTTAAAACATGTGTGCCGATATCCTTACAGGCTGCACATGTCTCCCTTACCTTTTCCCGGGTCGGTGACTGCCTCTCGAAGGTCGCGCCCGTGTTCACCTCGCCCGATTTCATCGGCACGATTATCGAGGGAATTTTCTGAAATTAAATTTTAAATTTTAGAATTTTTCTCAATTTATTTAAATAATTAAATTATTTAAATAATTTAACACTTTTTCGGGATTTCTTACCGATTCTCGTAATTCTCGAGTTTCCGAAATTTCTCGAAATTCCCGAAATTTTTGAAGTCCGGAAATTCCCTTTTTCTCTCTCCTTTTTCTTCCTTTTTCCCTTTTTTCTTTTCTTTCTCTTTTCTTTTCCTTTTCCTTTTTCTTTTTCCTTTTCTTTCCTGGCCGGTTCAAACCAGTCAGACCGGCTCCACCCTCCTCACCGCCGGTTCTCCTCCAATGGCCGGTTCTCCGGCGGTTCGGGGGCTCAGCAGCTGGCCGGCGTAGAGGCGAAGCTGCCGGTGGTCTCAGCTTGGCCTGGATCGGCGGCACGGCGGCGGATCTACTCGGTTTACCTTCGGTCACTTCTCCTCCTTCGTCGGCCCTCCTCCGCCGTCGTTGGCCTCACCGGTGGCCTCCATCCCTTTCCTCTTCTTCCGCCTGTGCTTCGGCTGTGGTGGCGGCGGCTGGTTTGGCCAGCACCACCAGATCTGGTTTTCATTTTCTCCGTCGGCTTTCGCCCCTGTTTCCGCTTCCGTTTTCGCCGTTTCTTTCTTCTTTCGGTCACCGGCGTCCTCTCCTCTCTCCGCCGGTGCCGTCTTCCTCTCTCCCTCCTCGTCTCTGGGTCGGCCAACGGCGGTCGGCCTCCATCGGGGTAGACAGAATCGGGAGTCTTCCCGATTCTGTTTCCCTTTTTTTTTTTACTTTTTAATTGTATTTTTATTTAACTTTTTTAGTTATATATTATATTTATAATTTACTTTATAAATATAATATTAATATTATATTATATTATATTATATAGTACATACTATATAATATTTTATAGATATATATTATATATCAACATATATATTTAATATATATATATATATCTACATACTTTTTAACTTAAATTACATTTATATATTTTTATATAAATGTAATAATACCAATAATAGTAATAATATGATATATATTGTATTTACAATATATATATATATATGTACAATTCAAATGTAAAATTTTACATTTCTTTTCAAATATGCATATGCTTATATAAACATATTCTGTTATATTTAATATATATGTATTATTTAAATTTATCAAATAGTATATACACTTATATATACCACGGTATATTAATAAATACTATATAGTATATCAATACATATGTATTTGTATAAAATTACATTTATATAATTTATAATTATATAAATATATTTCTTTTTTTCTTATTTAATTTGGATTTCCATTTATCCAAATTAAATCTCCTCTTTCCATTATTTTTCAAAATTCCAATTCTATTTTCCTTCACTCGTATTTCTTGATTTATCACTTCCTCAATTCTCGGGATTTTTACCAATATCCCGTTCTCATAATTTATTTATTTATTTATTTTCCATATTTATTTTCTCCAATATTTATTTTCTCCAATATTTATTTTCAATAAATGAAAAATTTACGGTTATCACATTCTCCCCACCTTAAGAAATTCGGTCCTCCGAATTTAGCTTAAGTCCAAAGGTGGTATATGTCGTATACTTACGACTTCTGACCTCTAGGTCATCCTCCAAGTAATACTGCCAGTACACTTTCAGCATTCAAGATTACTTTAGACCACTACATGTCTTTCATCATATATGTCTATACTCCCGTAAGTTCATTTCTCAAATCGAGAGTTATTCATTTCCACTCTTTTCATATAAGAGTCCACACACAGTATTTTTCATATCACAGCTGATCTATGCTGTACATCATCCATTTTTCTCACTTAGTGCCATGTTGACATAGTTTGGTACTATTATGTACTCAAGTCAATCAATTATATGTAAGTGTCCCAGTAGCTTTCACATCTCATGCACACGCTCTCTCAATATCATGGAGCGTTTACATCTCACGCTCATATGTATATATATCAGTATGGAGCGGTGCTATCAGTACACTTGGGATCTCAAGCCTTTTGCTATTTCTCATTAAGTATATGGCATCTTAGAGACTCCCATCACATGTAATGCTCGTTGGAACTGTACATGCACATTCACACCGTTTCTATCATGTTACGATGGTTATACGTATAATCATTTTTCATTTATATACTGGCAGTAAATATATCAATTATCTTACTCCTTTGAGTACCATTATTCTCACTTATCAAATCTGGCTTGTTTTTACATATTTTCATTGTCATGTGATAACCATCACGAGATTACTTTTCAATCTCAATTTCGGGAACTACTTTATGTTTCCTACTCATCATGCAATTTATCTTCATATTTCATTTCCGTATTTTCACTCTCATCATTTCAGTCGGTTTTCTCAAGTGGTAGGGCATTCTGCAGTATGATCTCTTTACCTTTTGCATACCATTTTCTCTTTACACTTATCCATTTACCGACTTAAGTTTCTTTAATTATTTCTCATTAATAGAGCAGCTAGTCCCATAACTCTTTTATATATTGGCAGTAGTATCAAGCTAGACTTCTTATTAATTTCGTATCTCCCAGGAAGAGACACTGTCTAGCTAAATCTCTTATTAGCCAATATTAACACAAATCCACAATCTTTAAGAGTTTAAAGGATCATACTAAAATGCTGCTCATATTTCATTTGTACTTTAGGCTCTATTAGTATTTCATCAATTTACTCATGTATGGATGCCTCATTCTTTAGGCCTATATACTTCACAAGACAACTCATTAACCTTGTAACCTCAATAAGAACTCGTAAAATTTATTCCGAGTTCTAATCATCATCTTATAGACCTCAATCTCCAATCTTTTATCTAAAGATGCTTTATACCGAGGCTAGTCCTATAAACTCCTCATGCATATCGAATCAGATCCATAAAGCGTCTATTTCATCTGTAGATGAATATTTGTTCTTCACAAGGCTTTATTAATAATAGGAATTTAATATATCCTTTTTAATTCATCTGTGTCCCAATATCATCAGTGCTTCTCTCATTTACACTTATACAGATAACTTTATGATCCTCAAATTACGTTATCTGTATTTTCCTCAATTACACTTATACACGTGCATTTCATTATTTTCACATTTTCCAGAGTGGATTTCTTAAGCTTTCGGATTCTTCTATGTTCTCCGATATAAGCTTAGAATTAGATTTCATATCATCAGTCGAGTCAATGTTAGCTCAATTTCTCCAATCTATACAACTCTGAAAAATTTATCAAGGATCATATACGATATTTTCTTTAGTCACACATCTCTTACTATTTCGGACATTTCATCTCATGTCCTATCATTTTCCACTATGTATCCTCAAGGTAGAGAAAGTTAATATTTCAAATCATTTTAAAATATTATCCACCTTGATTTTATTATTTGTACTATTCACTTTCTCAGTCATTTTCTGTATTCATTTCACTTTTCATAATATTCAATGATCCCGTAATAATTCAATACACTTTGAATTTCAAGCCTTTACAGTTTATAATCGGGCCAATCATCTTATGACATTCCACTATACACTCATTGGATCGCATCGTGTAAGGCCCTGGCCCGTTCGCCGTCCACCTGTACATATCTATACCGTCCTCTTTTGGCGAGCACACTGGCCCCTCAAAGATCTATCGTGAGGCCCAGTCCGTTCACTAGGTCACTCACTATTCGCGTCCATAATCTACGTGTAAGTGGAATCAGTAATAGGGATCGTGATATTCATATGACATCTCTATGCCATTAATGACTCCATCACCATCAATGGATTCAAGATCAACTTGGTTTTATCACTATTCCGAACATCGCCCAACATAGGGGTATTTTCGTTATTTTGATATTTTTTTCTTAGTATTCATGGGAATCAATGATCTCATTATCCATGTGCTGATATTATCCTTTCTGATACTTATATCAGCAATTTAGATCCTATTCGATTTCGACAGAGAAGTTCACTAAAATCCATAATTGGAATATTTTGCTCGTAATTCAGCTTTATATTATCAATTTTTCTGTCAGATCAATCAATTCCAACTTCTGTTGATCTATCTTGACTCCCGATAAAATTTTGCAAGCAGGGGTATTTTGGTCATTTTTGGCCAAATATTTTCTCTCTCTTCAAATTACCCTCAATCGGTGATCTTGAAGTCTATTTAATGATGATACTTCATTCCCCTCCTTTATATCATCACTTTCAGGTCTTAATTCGATCCGGACCGAAAAGTACTGGTGGGGCCCTCACCGAGTCCTTTTGGTTCCTTACCGAACAAGCCTTCATTTAGATTATAAGAATCACCAATTTTTTCATAATTTCTGAGCCTATTATTTCTTTAACATTCTCAATTTACACTTTCTCACTCCCTTTAAATTATTTTACTGAATTGACAATCATTTATTTTCTCTATGTATTTAGACGACACAGTACTACCGGGGATGTTTAACACTTTTCCTTCCAAAAGTATCAACAGACATCAGGCCAACCCTGCTCTGATACCATTAAATCTGTCACATCCCGTGACCACATTTTTCACGTTTCTCTACACAACTTATCCGGTTGGGCTGTCTGTGATACTTCACTTTTTCATTTACTATTAAATAATTTTGTATAAAATTATAATATGAATTACATCCCCTATCTTAATTCTCAAGAAAGTAATACTGAAAGTAAGTCTAAATACAGAAAATAAATGATCATACCTCATATTATAAATCAAGCTGTCGCAGTGTCTCCAAATGCGCAGCTCGTAATCCTTAGATGTCAGATCTCTTAGTCCTCAAAAATCTGAAATGTTAATATTAAGGGGTGAGCAAACCACGGCTCAGTAAGAGAGTTATATGCAACACTTGATATTCAGCTACTTATATGCTAAAAATAATTTTTTTCACTTTCTTTAAATCTTCCTAGAGGCTCTAGGCTCATATGTAGAAAGGATACTACAGTCGGCTAGGGATCCGGATGGAGTAAGGCAGGTATTTTAGAATACCTGGCTTGTCCCGGAACCTAGAAGCAATTGTAGAGAGTACTCGTTTTTCTTTTGATATTCAAATCCCAATAAAATATTAAATATTCACGTGATAAAAACACTTAAGTAAATAAATAAGGAATTCATGTTCCTTTCACAAATACTCTTTTCCACACTTGTAAAACACTGTAAAATATTTAGTTTAACATGTGATATATCAAAAGCTCAGTAGCTGTAGATAATTTAGTACCAGCAAAAGTTCAGTGAAAAGTACAATCATCAGTGCAGTATCATGGAGACTAGGCAACACCCTAAATATATCATGCTATAAAATCATCCCAAATAGGGGAAACACATGAGATCTATGGCCATAGTCTACGGGGTCCTCAGTGTGCACTGATCAGGTGTCCACTGGGACGCTGATAATAGGATCAGTATCTATTAGCACTAACACGTGACACGTGAGCATGATATGGGGCCTAACAGTCTCAAAACAGTAAACACGTGATATAGACCCCATTTATGAAATCACTTTCATAAATATAAATTTAATCAATCCACACATATTCATAAGGAAAATATTTTCATCTTATGAATAACATTTATAAATATTCATATTGGGGTCATCATTTCCGAAAATATTTTAAACATTATAGAACATCATAAATCATATTTTCCATACGGTGAAAACAGTTTATAAAATAATCACTGTAAAACATAAAAGGTCATAACTGTCCTTTTTCATCGTAAAACATACACGCACGCTTTTCCGTGCTTTCACTCGAAAACATGATTTTCAAAGTTATCGGGATTCAAATCAATCATTTTTATGATTTATGAAAAATTAAAATATTTATTTTCCAAATCAACACTCTTGTCCCATATTTTCTCTGTAAACACATGCAGAGACTTTTTAATCTCAAAACACTGTTTTTCACCTTTTATTTACCTTTATGGAATTTTCTATAAATACTTATTTTCACGATTGAACCCATAAAGGTTATTTATAAAATCAAGTGAATATTTGGAGAAATGTTGTTAAAGTATTCACTTTGGTCCTTTTCATTTTTCACCTCGTTTCACGTGAAATATCACCTATCGGGATAAATTTAGGTGATTTCCTTTTTCACCATTTTCAAAACATGAATATTTTAAACTTAATTATCAATATATTCATATTTTATGAAAACTAATTGATTTCCCGATTTTCGTGTTGAAAATTGTTTCTCGTGATGAAAAATCATTTACTATGATTTTCGGTAATTTTTCCAATAATTTTCGACAGTATAATGGCTGCCGATTGGCTAGCCTCCTGCACAAAATACAGTTTAAATCTCAACCGATAAATCACCACAATTCCAAACCAATGAATCACCACAATTTTCAACCAATCACTATTAATTGCATTTATAAAATTTAAATGCATAATTTAAAACATGTGTGCCGATATCCTTACAGGCTGCACATGTCTCCCTTACCTTTTCCCGGGTCGGTGACTGCCTCTCGAAGGTCGCGACCGTGTTCACCTCGCCCGATTTCATCAGCTCGATTATCGAGGGAATTTTCTGAAATTAAATTCTAAATTTTAAAATTTTTCTCAATTTATTTCAATAAATAAATTATTTAAATAATTTAACACTTTTTCGGGATTTCTTACCGATTCTCGTAATTCTCGAGTTTCCAAAATTTCATGAAATTCCCGAAATTTTCGAAGTCCGAAAATTCCCTTTTTCTCTCTCCTTTTTCTTCCTTTTTCCCTTTTTTCTTTTCTTTTTCTTTTCTTTCTCTTTTCTTTTCCTTTTTCTTTTTCTTTTTCTTTTTCCTTTTCTATCCTGGCCGGTTCAGACCAGTCAGACCGGCTCCACCCTCCTCACCGCCGGTTCTCCTCCAGTGGCCGGTTCTTCGGTGGTTCTGGGGCTCAGCAGCTGGCCGGCGTAGAGGCGAAGCTGCCGGTGGTCTCAACTCGGCCTGGATTGACGGCACAGCGGCGGATCTACTCGGTTTACCTTCGGTCACTTCTCCTCCTCCGTCGACCCTCCTCCGCCGTCGTTGGCCTCACCGGTGGCCTCCATCCCTTTCCTCTTCTTCCGCCTGTGCTTCGGCTGTGGTGGCGGCAACTGGTTTGGCCGGCACCACCAGATCTGGTTTATATTTTCTCCACCGGCTTTCGCCCCTGTTTCCGCTTCCGTTTTCGCCGTTTCTTTCTTCTTTCGGTCACCGGCGTCCTCTCCTCTCTCCGCCGTGCCGTCTTCCTCTCTCCCTTCTCGTCTCTGGGTTGGCCGACGGCTGCCGGCCTCCATCGGGGTAGACAGAATCGGGAGTCTTCCCGATTCTGTTTCCCTCTTTTTTTTCTTTTTAATTGTATTTTTATTTAATTTTTTTAGTTATATATTATATTTATAATTTACTTTATAAATATAATATTAATATTATATTATATTATATAGTACATACTATATAATATTTTATAGATATATATATTATATATCAACATATATATTTAATATATATATATATATCTACATACTTTTTAACTTAAATTACATTTATATATTTTTATATAAATGTAATAATACCAATAATAGTAATAATATGATATATATTGTATTTACAATATATATATGTACAATTCAAATGTAAAATTTTACATTTCTTTTCAAATATGCATATGCTTATATATACATATTCTGTTATATTTAACACATATGTATTATTTAAATTTATCAAATAGTATATACACTTATATATACCACGGTATATTAATATATACTATATAGTATATCAATACATATGTATTTGTATAAAATTACATTTATATAATTTATAATTATATAAATATATTTCTTTTTTTCTTATTTAATTTGGATTTCCATTTATCCAAATTAAATCTCCTCTTTCCATTATTTTTCAAAATTCCAATTCTATTTTCCTTCACTCGTATTTCTTTCTTTATCACTTCCTCAATTCTCGGGATTTTTACCAATATCCCGTTCTCATAATTTATTTATTTATTTATTTTCCATATTTATTTTCTCCAATATTTATTTCCAATAAATGAAAAATTTACGATTATCACACTGTCTTAGTAGCATTGTCACCATGTGTGTGTGCAAGTCGAGTGTGTTTATTTATGAACCTCATTGAAGTCATGGGAATGTCTTAAATGAGCATACATATATATAAATCAAAAGGAAACTTAGATTTTTCTTTTGGTTACAAAAAGAAACTTAGATTGAATCCAATTAATTAATATAATTGTTTTAAAATGATTGTAATTTAAATCTCAATAAATGTAATTTTTTGTTTTGAACAGGAAGCTCAAACTGTCTTCCTCCAACCTGGTATAATTGAGTTTCAAACTGTAATTTTTCTCCTGATAGTGATAAAGTTCTATAATTATCCATTATTATATAAGGGTAATGATAGACATGTATGACAAAAATAATCATTTTTACTCGCTGGAAGCTAAGATTCAATGGCGTAAAGTGGTGTTAGGACCATCAAACATTTCAAGCTGCATTTAGAATAGTTTGGCACAATGCCTAGATTTTGACAAAATGCCAATATATATTTTTTTTGAATAGTTAAAGTATATTGTCTAATACTAAATCTAATACTACTTGATTTTGTCAAAATCTAGACATTGTGCCAAACTATTCTGAATGCAGCTTGAAATGTTTGATGGTCCTAACACCACTTCACGCCATTGAATCTTAGCTTCCAGCGAGTAAAAATGATTATCTTTGTCATACATGTCTATCATTACCCTTTTATAATAATGGATAATTATAGACCTTTATCACTATCAGGAGAAAAACTACAGTTTGAAACTCAATTCTACCAAGTTGGAGGAAGACAGTTTGAGCTTCCTGTTCAAAACAAAAAATTACATTTATTGAGATTTAAATTACAATCATTTTAAAACAATTATATTAATTAATTGGATTCAATTAAGTTTCTTTTTGTAACCAAAAGAAAAATCTAAGTTTCCTTTGTCTTTGATTTATATATATGTATGCTCATTTAAGACATTCCCATGACTTCAGTGAGGTTCATAAATAAACACACTCGACTTGCACACACACATGGTGACAATGCTATTAAGACAGTGACATAGTAATACGTAGTTCAAGCTTTTTAAATTCTCGTCAAATGCATTATATATATATATATACATATATATATATATATATATATAAAGTTCATAATTTTTTTTTTGCTAAATCAGGGTAAATTTTATTGATCATAAGAGACCAAACTAGAGTTACTAGAAAAACAATCCAAATTCAGTATAATTGTACAAACCAGAAACTGATAGGGCTTTACAAACCCCTGAAAAACACACTCATTACAAGCAACACCTAAAGCCTTAACAACCAACATCCAAAACCTATTGTAAACAACACTAGTTACAAGCAACACCAAACAAAGCGTAATCAAAACACAAGTCAAAAGCAATTTTGGATACAGACTTATTGGCCAACCCCATTCCTTTAAAGCCTTCCAACTCTAGCAAAGATCTCTAAACTATTGAAACCAAAATTAACCATGAAAAAAAAAATCAGCCCTTAAAATTGCTGCAGTTCATAAAAAATTAATGCACATATACTTCATTTATCATAAACATGTACTTAATGCCTGACCCAAGATATACTAAATGAAACAAAGTACTCTTATTATGAGATTTCTCAAACTTGCAGCATCTCATCAGTCACAAGAAAAAAAGATCTCTTATTATGAGAGTTGCTTTGGAACCGTGAGCAATTTACCTCACCAGCCTTTGGAATGGAAGCTTACAGATCCATTTATAAGATATAAAAGGCGCAAAAAACAGAAGCATCAACACATTTCTTGTCTAACTCATGACTTATACAAGCTGGTCGGCTACCTTACGGCTCAGATACAGACTACAGTACTTTAGCTCTACCCTTCTGTTGGATGCTCATACAGACTACAGAGTCTCGTGACTTAAACAAGATTTATTTAAATAAATAACAAAAGAAATGGAAGTACCTTCCCAGAACAGGGCCGAACGGTACAGCTGGTGCTTGATGATGGATCGATTGAGCAGCTTTATTTTAAATAAATCTTGTTAAACATTGATGATGGATGATGGATTTAAACGTTAGCGGGTTTGATTAAATGATTGTTGTCAATTTTCGAGAGGACAGAGGAGAAGATTAAAATTTAGAAGAACGCTGACTCTTTCTAGTCGCCGCGAGTGAGAGACGATAGGCAAAGGAATTAGGAAAGAAAGTTAGGGTTCACTAATTTGGACTTCGAAAAGAAAATTCATCTCACCCTTTGTTTAAACGGTGAGTTTTGTCAAATTAATGCAAAAAAAAAAACCTTAGACTATAATAATAACATCAATATTGTTTTCTAGCAAACATTTCAACGTTCTAAATTTTGATATTGTATGTTTTTATTAAATTTGAGTTTCGTTAATATTTAATATATTTTAAAATTACTCTTAGTATATTATTGTTTTCTTATTTTGGTTGTTTTATCTTCTATAATAATTTTTTAATTATTGTTAATTATTACCGTATGTAATAAATTGTCTACATTAATTACTTCTGCTTTAAGGATAAATTAATATTAATTTGTTGGTGTTAAATTTCATTCTAATTAGATTAAATTGTAAAGCTGAAAGATGTGAAGACCGAGAATTTTCTAAATAAATATAAGGTATCCGAAAAATTTAATTTGGACAAATTGAAATCCAAATTAAATAAGAAATAAGGAAAAATTAAATTGGAAATAAGAAATGAAGGAGAAAATTTAATTTGGATAAATGGAAAACCAAATTAAATAAGAAAATGGAGAAATAAATTTGGATATAAAGAAATTCAAAACTTAATAAGAAAAAAAAATATTTTGACAGATTTATATAATGATATTATATAAATACGCTTTTGATAAATATATATTTATACATGGAATAAATACATATGTATTTTATTATACATTTATGTATATTTGTAATATATATGAAAATATATATATAGTACTTTAAAATCAAAGTGTATATATATATAAATGGTTTATATGAAAAATATATAATTATATATATGTTTAATATTTTGATATATATATAATTATAAAAATATAATTATATATATATATTAAAAAAAAGTAAGAAAGAGGCGGGAATCGGGATAACCCGATTCCCGGCCTTTTCTCCTCTGTTTCAAAATAGAAGAGAAAACAAAAGAGGTAAAAGGAGAGCCAGCCGGCGCCGGGAGGAGGAAGAGGCAACGCCGCCGCTGGTGAGCTGAGGAGAGGAAGCTGATGCTGGCGCCAACGGCAGGAAAGAAATACAGAAAACAGAAGCGAAGCGGAAAACGAGAGAAGTGGGTGAAACCGTAGAGAAAAAGAAAAGGGGGAAACGGCGGTGCCGGTCAATCCAGGCACAGCCACCGCAACCTCGACGTCGGCAAGAGTGAGGGGAAGGTGAGAGGAGCCACCGACGGCGAAGGAAAATGACGGAGGAAGGAAGAAACAGAGGAGAAAGGAGCCGAAACCCACGTCACCCGATCCGATGCCGTAGCCGGTGATGGGGTGAAACTGAGGCCAGATCCCGCTTCGTGGCAACCTCGGCAAGCTGTTGGGTGGCCGAACCGCCGAAATGGGTGGCTGCCGGTGACCGAACCAGTCAGCCAAAGTTGAACCGGCAAGTGTGACGTCCCGGGGTGCACCCGCTGGTCCACCGACCCGAGCCACCCCCCAGGCGGGTCACTCATCCGTATTGTCCGCACTGGGGTGCACCACACAGGCCACCACCCCTCACGGATTTCTTTCACGTCCGCCGCTACTCGAACCCTTGACATCCAAGCGATTCGAGTAACGACTAACCATTGGACCTTTCGCGTCCGCCGCTACTCGAACCCTTGACATCCAAGCGATTCGAGTAACGACTAACCATTGGACCTAGGTCCAATGGTTAGTCGTTACTCGAATCGCTTGGATGTCAAGGGTTCGAGTAGCGGCGGACGCGAAAGAAATTCGTGAGGGGTGGTGGCCTGTGTGGTGCACCCCAGAGCGGACAATACGGATGAGTGACCCGCATGGGGGGGTGGCTCGGGTCGGTGGACCAGCGGGTGCACCCCGGGGCGTCACAATAAAACGCGCATTTTATTGTGAGGGGTATCATGTCACGGTTTTCAGACCGAGTGATACCCCAAAGCGGACAGTACGGTTGAGTGAGTGGGCCCTGGCTTCGGCCCTCGGTCTCAAAACCGTGATATGATACCCCTCATAGATACTAAGAGGATTCACACTGATGATGTGGTTCTAGTATCGGTAATAAAAGTACAATTGATTATTATAGTCGATAATTATCGAAAAGGATATTGAATACCGAATGGTTTGAATACCAAGTGATCTGGTTATTAAATAATTAGAGTATTGAGCAATCTGAATACTGAATGAAATGAATCTTGAATGATTTGAATAGTGATTTACTGATTTGACAGAAAGAAAGTCTTGAAATCGAATAACTGATGGTGATAAAGTTAAATGAATCACTTCAGCGTATTTGATGGAAATAATACCGAAGTTGCATACTGAAATGTTTTATAGCATCGCATTTAAGCATGCTTTCTTGCAACTTGAAACATTTTAATAATGTTTATATGAATACTGAAAAGTATTGATTTGTTTTGAAATGAAAGTATATGGTAGATATATATATATATATTGATATATGAAATATCATACAGAATTTTACCATATGCTTTACATGATATTGAAAATAAAGCTATAGATTTAAATGTTTTATGAGACTGTAGGCACCCTAAAAGAATTAAATTCAATAAAGCATAGTGGAAACCGCCTAATTGGAGCTTTGCTCATTAGGCAGATATGCTTGTCCGACAATAGTCGTGGATAGGTTTCAGTCACGCCTGATCAGTGGGGCTGAGAGAGATGAGGTCTATGGCCATAGATAGCGCCCTAGTTGGTTTCCAGGGGACGATGACATGATTTTCACTGCTAGCTACAGTGATTTAAGTCTTTATTGATAGAGAGATGATAGGGATCTAGCCTAGTCTCTAACTGATATGATATGAAGTCTAGAGTATGATTTTATTGATATGAACTCTAGACTTGACATGATTTATACTTTACATGAAACAGATTTGAAATGAAATATGTTTTGAAACAGTACATGTTTTAAACATGTTTTAAAAGTCCATGAGATATGATTTCGACACTTATATGATTTATATGTGATTTTGTGTCGAACATGGCATCCTATGCGGTCTAGAGTATAGTTTGATTTGATATGAACTCTAGACCTGATATGATTTACAGAATATGTTTTAAAATTATATGATAAATGATTTCGACACTTACATGATTTATATACGATTTTGTATCGAATTTGAAATGACGGGCGGTTTAGAGTATAGATTGATTTGATATGAACTCTAAACCTGATATGAGTTATAGTATATGAAAAATGTTTTAAAACCGCATATGTTTTAGACATGCTCCGAGAACAATTACATGAACTGACATTGAACATGTTTCTGTCATGCCTTAAAGGCAAATTTGAAATGAATTGAAAATTCATATGTTGAGCATGTCCTAAAGTATATATGATATGATTTGAAATGATAGCGGTTTATATAGAAAAATTACATGAATTGCATATTAAACCCTGATATGATAATATGCTTAGTATATGAGAATTTCATGAAGAATGTCATGACTCGACGTTATTGACGTTTCACCTATATGATGACATGATATGATATGATATATGAACATAAGATTGATATGAAAAGAATTCTGATCTTACTCTATCGTGATCATAAATTCTCATACGATAAGTGATATGAATTGATATAAGACGGGAATATGATTGTTAAATGTAAAGTGACTCGATATGATATCTCAATTAAACATGAAGAATATATGAGGAGTATCATGACTCGGTGGTAACGATATTTTATCTATATGATGTCATGATATGATATGAAACATGAATATAGAATTACATGAAGAGAATTATAACTTCGTACCACCGTGATCATGATCCACAATATGAGAATGGATAAGAGATTATATGAGAATTGATAAGAGATAATATGAGAATCGATAAGAGATGATAGAATACAGAAATATGATTATGAAATGAAAAGTAAATATGAGAATCGATATGAGATGATAGCATACCAAAGTATGATTATGAAATGAAAAGTGAAAATGAGAAGTGATAATGAGATGTATCGATGAGAAAGGATTAACTGTAATTGCATCCTTACAAGTTTTAGGCATTGCAGTTTAAGACAGTGTAATCCTACTCATGTATTTATATTAGTATCTTACTGAGCCGTGGTTTTGCTCACCCCACTAAATTTCATCTCTTTCAGATTATTGAAGTTAACATCTGCCATGTGAGCTGCTCAGTGGGCATCGAAGACGGTGTATGGACTTGGTACTAGTCTTCTGAGGTATATGTTCCTTATAAAAGACTTGTTTACATGTAGGACTTAAATTGATGCACAGTACATATTTTGTTTAACAAGTCGGGATGTAACTAAGAACCGTTTCCGTGTTTGTTTAATATTTAAAGGGAATGACTATAGGTCGCCTAGATAGTATAGTAACTACACTGACACCGAATACAAACCTTAAAATGAAAAAGAAAAATTTAGTCCATAAATTTGTAGACTAAGAAAAGTATAAGAATCAAGTGAAAGTCTCGGTCTTCGGGTCGTGACATGAATTGAGGATTGTGATATGATTTTATGATAGTGAATGAAATTGAACCGCAAGTCGAAAATTCTGAATATGTACTAATAAGTCAAACCATAAATGAATTTGATAAGCGATTATTGATCTTGTGGTTCTATGATCTTGATGCCGACTCTGAAATAGATATCGAATGAGGATATTAGTATTTCATAAATTCAGTATCCTGATGGCTATATGAAACATGATATTTAGATGCTCATAGATACTAAGAGGATTCACACTGATGATGGGGTTCTAGTATCGAAAATAAAATGTACAAATGATTATTATAGTCGATAATTATCGAAAAAGGATATTGAATACCGAATGGTTTGAATACCAAGTGATTTGATTGTTAAATAATTAGAGTATTGAACAATCTGAATACTGAATGAAATGAATCTTGAATGATTTGAATAGTGATTTACTGATTTGACAGAAAGAAAGTCTTGAAATCGAATAATTGATGGTGATAAAGTTAAATGAATCGCTTCAGCATATTTGATGGAAACATTACCAAAGTTGCATACTGAAATGTTTTACAACATCGCATTTAAGCATGCCTTCTTGCAACTTGAAACATTTTTAATAATGTTTACATGAATACTGAAAAGTATTGATTTGTTTTGAAATGAAAGTATATGGTAGATATATATTTTTTAATATATGAAGTCTCATACAGAATTTTACCATATGCTTTACATGATATTGAAAAGAAAGCTATAGATTTAAATGTTTTATGAGACTGTAGGCACACTAAAAGAATTAAATTCAATAAAGCATAGTGGAAACCGTCTAATTGGAGCTTTGCTCATTAGGCAGAGAGATGCTTGTCCGACAATAGTCGTGAACAGGTCTTAGTGTGAAGACCGAGAATTTTCTAAATAAATATGAGGTATCTGGAAAATTTAATTTGGACAAATTGAAATCCAAATTAAATAAGAAATGAAAAGGAAAATTAAATTGGAAATAAGAAATAAAGGAGGAAATTTAATTTGGAAAAATGGAAATCCAAATTAAATAAGAAAATGGAGAAATTAATTGGATATCAAGAAATCCAAAACTTAATAAGAAATAAAAATATATATGTATTTATTTTGATAGATTTATATATGATATTATATAAATATGCTTTTGATAAAAATATATTTATACATGGAATAAATACATATGTGTTTTATTATACATTTATGTATATATATATATATATATATATATATATAATATATGAAAAATGTATATATATATATAGTACTTTAAATCAAAGTATATATATATAGATGATTTATATGAAAAATATATATTTACATATATATATATGTTTAATATTTTGATTATATATATAATTATAAAAAAAATATAATTATATATATTTGTTAAAAAAAAAAACAGGCTGGGAATCGGGATAACCCGATTCCCAGCCTTATTCTCCTCTGTTTCAAAACAGAGGAGAAAATAAAAAGAAACATAAGGAGAAGTTGGCGACGCCGGAGAGGGAGGAAGTGGCAGCGATGCCGCCGGCGAGCCAAGGAGAGGCATCCGACGTAGACGACGACGGCGGGAAAAAAAAAAGGAAAATAGAAGCGAAGCGGAAATGGGAGAAGCGGGTGAAACCGAAGAGAAAAAGAAAAGAGGAAAGTGGCGGTGCCGGCCAGTCTAGGCACCGCCACCCCAACCCCGAGCTTGGTGGAGCTGAGGGGAAACAAAGGAAGACCACCGGCGAGGCAAAGGACGGCGGAGGAAGGAAGAAACGGAGGAGAAAGGAGCCGAAACCCACGTCGCCAGATCCGGCGCCGTCTCCGGTGATGGGGCCAAACCGAGACCAGATCCGGCTTCGTGGCAACCTCGGCAAGCTGTGGAGTGGCCGAACCGCCGGAATGGGTGGCCGCCGGTGACCGAACCGGTCAGCCAAAGTTGAATCGGCCAAGCCAAGCTCTGAACTGGCCCGAACCGAACCGACCGACCCGGTTCAGAAAAAAAAAAAGAAAAAAAAAAGAAAAAAAAAGAGAAAAAAAAGAAGAAGAAAGAAAGGAAAAAGAAGAAAAAGAAAAGAAAAAGAAAAAGGAAAAGGAAAAGGAAAAGGAAAAGGAAGAAGAAGAAGAAAGAAAAGGTAAGAAAAATTGAGGAAAAATAAACTATTGATGTTATTGAATAATTTATGGTTATATTGATGTAGTGCATTAATATTGAAATTGCAGCAAAACGGAAATGAGACGAATGGTGGAGTTCGACAAGGCTCAAAAATCGAAAAGTGCGCTAAGCTTTGGCAAATAGGTAAGATATTTTTATAAAGCATTAGTAGTATCATATTGTATGTGGGATTTTATGATTTTTATATGATGCATAGATGGAATGAATTTAAATGGAATTGTGAAAATTTTTATATGATTTATAGATTAAATTGGTGTTAAAAATGCTAAGAGGACCCACAACTGATTGTGGGGGTCTTAGTAAGAGATAAAGAAAATGTGAGAAACAACGGCTGCAATTATAAACTGTTTTCCGTGCAGGAGGCTTAGTAAAAATTAAGTCGTTATGCTGCCGAAATTTTTAGGAAAATATCTGAGGAAAAAGATTAAGTTTCTCACATAAATGGAATCTTGGAGATAATTATTGGAAATAAATATTAAAAGGATTATATCGTATTACTGAAGAGTTTGATATTGAAATCGATGGGAAGATAAATTATTGAAAACGATAATGTGATGAATTATATGGTCTAAACATTATAGAATTGATAAATCAAGTGATTTTAATATCATAAATGGTATCAAGTTGAGATTAAGGTGAAATTATTTATTTGACGAATCACAGATAAAGGTGATGATAATTATATGATACAACTTAAAAGAGAAAAAAAAATCGAAGTTGTGATTTAGATGGTCGAATGATAGAATTGCGGAATTATCAATCGAGTGACGATTATAGGATTGATAAATTCAAATAAATGGACCGTCTTAGTGGTATGAACTGAGATTTTTGGCAATAATATGGATAGTCGCAAGGCGACTTAAATGATTGAAATACTGTTGATAGTGGAAATTGGCAAATTCTTTTAAGTGGTGAATTGCCAATCAAAAATTGAATTGAGGACGTTTATGGATAATTTTAACATGATATTACATTCTACAGGTCAGATGAAAAGTGAATTGAGGATTGTGATATGATTTTTATGATAGTGAATGAAAAATGAACCGCAAGTCGAAAATTCTGAATATGTACCAATAGGTCAAACCATAAATGGATTTGATATGCGATTATTGATCTTGTGGTTCTACGATCCTCGATGTCGACTCTGGAATAGATATCGAATGAGGATATTAGTATTTCATAATTTCAGTATCCTGATGGCTATATGGAAACATGATATTTGATGCTCATAGATACTAAGAGGATTCACACTGATGATGTGGTTCTAGTATCGGTAATAAAAGTACAATTGATTATTATAGTCGATAATTATCGAAAAAGGATATTGAATACCGAATGGTTTGAATACCAAGTGATCTGATTATTAAATAATTAGAGTATTGAGCAATCTGAATACTGAATGAAATGAATCTTGAATGATTTGAATAGTGATTTACTGATTGGACAGAAAGAAAGTCTTGAAATCGAATAACTGATGGTGGTAAAGTTAAATGAATCGCTTCAGCGTATTTGATGGAAATAATACCGAAGTTGCATACTGAAATGTTTTATAGCATCGCATTTAAGCATGCTTTCTTGCAACTTGAAACATTTTAATAATGTTTATATGAATACTGAAAAGTATTGATTTGTTTTGAAATGAAAGTATATGGTAGATATATATATATTTTGATATATGAAATATCATACAAAATTTTACCATATGCTTTACATGATATTGAAAACAAAGCTATAGATTTAAATGTTTTATGAGACTGTAGGCACCCTAAGAGAATTAAATTCAATAAAGCATAGTGGAAACCGCCTAATTGGAGCTTTGCTCATTAGGCAGATATGCTTGTCCGACAATAGTCGTGGACAGGTCTCAGTCACGCCTGATCAGTGGGGCTGAGACAGATGAGGTCTATGGCCATAGATAGCGCCCTAGTTGGTTTCCAGGGGACGATGACATGATTTTCACTACTAGCTACAGTGATTTAAGTCTTTATTGATAGAGATGATAGGGATCTAGCCTAGTCTCTAACCGATATGATATGAAGTCTAGAGTATGATTTTATTGATATGAACTCTAGACTTGACATGATTTATACTGTACATGAAACAGATTTGAAATGAAATATGTTTTGAAACAGTACATGTTTTAAACATGTTTTAAAAGTCCATGAGATATGATTTCGACACTTATATGATTTATATGTGATTTTGTGTCGAACATGGCATGATATGTGGTCTAGAGCATAGTTTGATTTGATATGAACTCTAGGCCTGATATGATTTACAGAATATGTTTTAAAAGTATATGATAAATGATTTCGACACTTACATGATTTATATAAGATTTTGTGTCGAATTTGAAATGACATGCGGTTTAGAGTATAGACTGATTTGATATGAACTCTAAACCTGATATGATTTATAGTATATGAAAAATGTTTTAAAACCGCACATGTTTTATACATGCTCCGAAAACGAATACATGAACTGAAAATGAACATGTTTCTATCATGTCTTAAAGGCAAATTTGAAATGAATTGAAAATTCATATGTTGAGCATGTCCTAAAGTATATTTTGATATGATTTGAAAAGATAGCGGTTTATACAGAAAAATTTCATGAATTGCATATTAAACCCTGATATGATAATATGCTTAATATATGAGAATTCCATGAGGAATGTCATGACTAGACGTTAATGATGTTTCATCTATACGACGACATGATACGATATGATATATGAACATAAGATTGATAAGAAGAGAATTCTGATCTTACTCTATCGTGATCATAAATTCCCATACGATATGTGATATGAATTGATATAAGACGGGAATATGATTGTTAAATGTAAAGTGACTCGATAGGATATCTCAATT
The DNA here is from genome assembly GCA_032173925.1 of Heritiera fomes. Taxonomy (NCBI): domain Eukaryota; kingdom Viridiplantae; phylum Streptophyta; class Magnoliopsida; order Malvales; family Malvaceae; genus Heritiera; species Heritiera fomes. The sequence continues at coordinate 25,702,560 of JAPDPM010000001.1, forward strand.
AAACATGAAGAATATATGAGGAGCATCATGACTCGGTGGTAGCGATATTTCATCGATATGATGTCATGATATGATATGAAACATGAATATAGAAATACACGAAGAGAATTCTGACTTCGTACCACCGTGATCATGATCCACAATATGAGAATTGATAAGAGATGATATGAGAATTGATAAGAGATGATAGAATACAGAAATATGATTATGAAATGAAAGGTAAATATGAGAACTGATATGAGATGATAGCATACCAGAGTATGATTATGAAATGAAAAGTGAAAATGAGAAGTAATAATGAGATGTATCGATGAGAAAGGATTAACTGTAATTGTATCATTGCAAGTTTAAGCATTACAGTTTAAGACAGTGTAATCCTACTCCTGTATTTATATTAGTATCTTACTGAGCCGTGGTTTTGCTCACCCCACTAAATTTCATCTCTTTCAGATTATTGAAGTTAACATCTGCCATGTGAGCTGCTAAGTGGGCATCGGAGACGGTGTATGGACTTGGTATTAGTTTTCTGAGGTATATGGAACTTATAAAATACTTGTTTACATGTATGACTTTAATTGATGCACAGTACATATTTTGTTTAACAAGTCGGGATGTAACTAAGAACCGTTTCCGTGTTTGTTTAATATTTAAATGGAATGACTATAAGTCACCTAGGTAGTATAGTAACTACACTGGCACCGAATACAAACCTTAAAATGAAAAAGAAAAATTTAGTCCATAAATTTGTAGACTAAGAAAAGTATAAGAATCGAGTGAAAGTCGCGGTCTTCGGGTCGTGACAGATTTAATGTTATCAGAGCACGGTTTGTCTAGTACGTGTCGGTGTAGTTGAGACAGTGATAGTGTTACATCCCATGTATTGTGTAGTGTCTACATGTAAACTTGTTGATTTTCAATCTGTACCAAGATTTGTCAGCTATTGGTATGGTGATACCAATCGACGGCCTATTGAAACAGGCTGGGCTTTGACAAAAAAAAATGCCAATCGATGACCTATTGAAACGAACTGGAAACCGGTAATGAATGGTATCGATATGGTATAGAAGAATTGTGTATCACCATAAAGGAATAGAATATGAATGATCTAGAATGATTGATTGTGGCAGTTATATGGAAGATAATGTAATGATGGTATAGAATATGATCGATATGTAAACTGAAAAAGGGGTTGAAAGAGGTAAAGGAATCGCCATTGAAAATGATCGAACAAAAGTATATGGCTTAATTGAAAGTACAATCGCACCTTAATTATGAGGACTATTGGAAATTGAAACTATGATTTCGAGTTATAAGGGAGCACGAATATGAAACAGTTTTCGAATTTAAAACTGAAAGTGATTTCACTTTGGTAATCACATCGAGATGTAATAAGAATACTACATGAAAAGAGATATAGAGATAAAATGATTAATAAATGTTGCATTATGGTAAGAGATGATTAACAGTAAAGTCTGCAATGAGGTGCAGCTTTGATTTATCGATGTGACAATGAGTGTTGGGGGATAATACGAAACCCAAAAAGGAATATGATATTATGGAAGTGATTATAGACTGATTGATCAAATTGAATCACTTTTCCATTTTCAGACTTCTATATTTCTCTAATGCCTTAGTCGAAATATAAATATGAAACGGAGAGAATGTATGTGAAGTTCCAGTGAGCATTACATATGATGGAATCTTGAATTGCCATATGTTATGGAAAATAGTAAAAGGCTTTGGGATTCCAAATTGATTGACAGCATCACTCCATACTGATATGAAAATTCGAGCGTAATGTGGAAACGCTCGAAGATATGTTGAGAGAGTGGATGCACGAGATTTAAAAAGCTACTGGGACAATTACATCCTACTGATTAAATCGGTAAACGATAGTTACCAAATTATATCGACTTGGCACCAAATGAGAGAAACGAATGATAAATGGTGTCAAATAGCTATTATGTGAAAAGAGATAGAAAGTGATAACTCCCAAGGTGATAAGAAATTTTAAGAGGTATGGATGTATGGTGGAAAAATGACATGTAATGGTATAAAAGGTGATTCTAATGATGAACGTATGCTGGCAGTATCATTTAAAAGATGATTGAAAGGACAAGGAAGATAAGAGTACCGGAAGGTACCACCTTTTAATTTAAGTTCAATTCGGAGGACCGAATTTCTTAAGGTGGGGAGAATGTGAAGACCGAGAATTTTCTAAATAAATATAAGGTATCTGGAAAATTTAATTTGGACAAATTGAAATCCAAATTAAATAAGAAATGAAAAGGAAAATTAAATTGGAAATAAGAAATAAAGGAGGAAATTTAATTTGGAAAAATGGAAATCCAAATTAAATAAGAAAATGGAGAAATTAATTGGTGTGAAGACCGAGAATTTTCTAAATAAATATAAGGTATCCGAAAAATTTAATTTGGACAAATTGAAATCCAAATTTAAATAAGAAATGAAAAGGAAAATTAAATTGGAAATAAGAAATGAAGGAGGAAATTTAATTTGGATAAATGAAAATCCAAATTAAATAAGAAAATGGAGAAAATAATTTTGGATATTTGGAAATCCAAAACTTAATAAGAAATAAAAATAATTTTATATATTTATATAATGATATTATATAAATATATTTTGGATAAATATAAATATTATTTTGTGTTAAAAGTGTAAAAAGTATAAATATATATATATATATTTTTGATACAAAATATGTATTTAAATACATATTATAAATAGTGTATCTATATATATAATTATGGTTATAGGTATAATAATTATATATATTATAGTTGTTATTATTATATATAATAATAAATATATATGTTATAAAAAAAAAAGAAAAGAAATGAAAACGTGGGAATCGGGAATACAACCCGATTCCCTCATCTCTTCTCTGTTTACAACAGAGAAGACAAATACCGGCAGCCGACCCCCTGTCGGCTTACCGGAGAAAGAGAGAGAGGAAGGGGGGGCGAGGTGAAGCCGCCGGCGACGTGAGGAAGGATGCCGGCAACAAAAAAAAAAAGAAAACGAAAAGAAAACGAAACAGAAAACGGAGGTAAAACCCGAGAAGGAAAAGCGGAAGTGGAACGGCGGTGGCGGCCAATCCGGGCACCGCCATCAACACCAACACTACCGGTGAAGACCCACGAAGGAGAAGGAGGCCACCGGCGGTGAAGGAAACGGCGGAGGAAGGAAGAAACAGAGGAGAAGAAGGTCGAAACTTTCGCTGCCAGATCCGGCGCCGTCGCCGTCGATCTGGAGAAATGGAGGGCAGATCCAGTCTCACGGCCATCTCCGCCAGCTGAGGAAGGGCTGAACCGGTGAAGGACCGGCCGCCGGAGGCTGAACCGGCCGGTGAGTACTGAACCGGTCTGAACCGGTCCGAACCGGTTCAGACCAGAAAAAAAAAACAGAACAGAAAAAAAAAAGAAGAAAAAGAAGAAAAGAAAAGAAAAGAAAAAGAAAAAGGAGAAAGAAAAGAAGGAAGAAAAAGAAGAAAAGAAAAGGAAAAGGAAAAAGGAAAAAGGAAAAGAAAGAAGAAGAAGAAAGAAAAGGTAAGGAAAAATTGAGGAAAAATAAATTATTGATGTTATTGAATAAATTTTATTGTCATATATTCACGTAAATGCATTGGTGTTGTGAAAATTGTAGCGGAAGTGACAGGCGCGATTTGGGGTTCGACGATGCTAGGAGCTCGTCAAGGCGCTAAGCTTCAACACCAAGTAAGATACTTTTATAAAGCATTAGTAGCTTTATATTGTATGTGAGAATTATGATTTTTTTATGATGCATTTATTTAATTGACTTTAAATGGAATTATGATTTTTATATGATGCATCAATTTAAATAGATTTGCTAAAAAAATGCTAAGAGGACCCACAACTGATGGTGGGGGTCTTAGTAAGAGGTAAAATTGGTGAGAATCAACGGCTGCAAGTATAAATTGTGTTTCCCTTGCAGGAGGTTAGGGAAAATTAAGCCGTTATGCTGCCGAAATTTTTAGGAAAATAATTGAGGAAAAAGATTAAGTTTCTCACATAAATGGAATCTTGGAGATAATTATTGAAAATAAATATTGAAAGGATTTTATAGTATTACCGAAAGAGTTTGATATTGAAATCGATGAGAAGATAGATCGTTGAAAACGATAATGTGGTGAATTACATGGTTTAAAACCTTATAGAATCGATAAATCAAGTAATTTTAATATCACAAATGGTATCAAGTTGAGATTGAGGTGGAATTATTAATTAGACGGATCACGGATAAAAATGATGATAATTATATGATGTAGCTTGGAAGAGAAGATCACAGTTGAAATTTCGATGGTCGAATGATTGGATTGTGAAGTTATTAACGGAGTAATGATTTCCAGAATTACCGAGTCCCGTTTCATGATTTTGAAATAATTTCGAAAGTGATAATATGGACAAATTCGAGAGATTGAAATGGAGATTTAATTACGACACAATCCGATCAATTATGGATTCAAAGAAATGAGTGATAAATATGTGAAAAGATGATTGTGCTTATAACCTTAGAATAGATCTTGAATAATAAGATTGACAATTGCATAAGTTCGGATAAAATCATAAAGGCCACATGAAAATGGATTTGAGGATTTAGATACGATTTTGTGATAGTAAATGAAATTGAACCTCAAATCAAAAATGATAAACATGTATCAATAGATCAAATCATAAATGGATTTGATAAGTGACTATCGATTTTGTGATTCTGTTATCCTCGATGTCGATTCTGGAACAGATATTGAAGGATGATATTATTATTTGCATAAATTCGGTAACTTGATGACTATTTTAGAAATTGATGTTTAAATGCTTATCAAAACTTAGAGGATTCACACTAATGATGCGATCCTAATATTGATGATGAAGTGTATAAATGATCATAATAGTCAATGATGATCAAGAAAGGGTATTGAATACCGAATGGTCTGAATACCAAGTGATTCGATTTCCAAATGAATTGAGTACTGAGCAAATTGAATACTGAATTAGATGAATAGTGAATGAATTGTATAGTGATTTATTGGTTGACAGAAAGAAAGTCTTGAAATCGAATAATTGATGGTGATAAAGTTAAATGAATCGCTTTAGCGTAATTGATGGAAACATTACCGAAGTTGCATACTGAAATGTTTTACAGCATCGCATTTAAGCATGCCTTCTTGCAACTTGAAACATTTTAATAATGTTTATATGAATACTGAAAAGTATTGATTTGTTTTGAAATGAAAGTATATGGTAAATATATATATATATATTTTGATATATGAAGTCTCATACAGAATTTTACCATATGCCTTACATGATATTGAAAAGAAAGCTATAGATTTAAATGTTTTATGAGACTGTAGGCACCCTAAAAGAAATAAATTCAATAAAGCATAGTGGAAACCGCCTAATTGGAGTTTTGCTCATTAGGCAGATAGATATGCTTGTCCGACAATAGTCGTGGACAGGTCTCAGTCACGCCTGATCAGTGGGGCTGAGAGAGATGAGGTCTATGGCCATAGATAGCGCCCTAGTTGGTTTCCAGGGGACGATATGATTTTCACTGCTAGCTACAGTGATTTAAGTCTTTATTGATAGAGAAATGATAGGGATCTAGCCTAGTCTCTCACAAATATGATATGAAGTCTAGAGTATGATTTTTATTGATATGAACTCTAGACTTGACATGATTTATACTGTACATGAAACAGATTTGAAATGAAATATGTTTTGAAACAGTACATGTTTTAAACATGTTTTAAAAGTCCATGAGATATGAATTCGACACTATATGATTTATATGTGATTTTGTGTCGAACATGGCATGATATGCGGTCTAGAGTATAGTTTGATTTGATATGAACTCTAGACCTGATATGATTTACAGTAGATGATTTAAAAGTATATGATAAATGATTTCGACACTTACATGATTTATATACGATTTTGTGTCGAATTTGAAACGACATGCGGTTTAGAGTATAGATTGATTTGATATGAACTCTAAACCTGATATGATTTATAGTATATGAAAAATGTTTTAAAACCGCACATGTTTTAGACATGCTCCGAAAACGAATACATGAATTGAAATTGAATATGTTTATATTATGCCTTAAAGGCAAACTTTTGAAAATGCATATGTTGAGCATGTCCTAAAGTATATATGATATGATTTGAAATGATCGCGGTTTATACAGAAAAATTACATGAATTGCATATTAAACCTTAATATGACAATATGCTTAGTATATGAGAATTCCATGAGGAATGTCATGACTCGGTGGTAACGATATTTCATCTATATGAGGTCATGATATGTTATGAAACACGAATATAGAGATACACGAAGAGAATTATGACTGGGTACCACCGTGATTATGATCTACAATACGAGAATTGATAAGAGATGATATGAGAATTGATAAGAGATGATATGAGAATTGATAAGAGATGATAGAATACAGAAATATGATTATGAAATGAAAAGTGATAATGAGATGTATCGATGAGAAAGGATTAACTGTAATTGCATCCTTGTAAGTATTAAGCATTGCAGTTTAAGACAGTTTAATCCTACTCTTGTATTTATATTAGTATCTTACTGAGCCGTGGTTTTGCTCACCCCACTAAATTTCATCTCTTTCAGATTATTGAAGTTAACGTCTGCCATGTGAGCTGCTCAGTGGGCATCGGAGACGGTGTATGAACTTAGTACTAGTTTTCTGAGTTATATGTTCTTTATAAAATACTTGTTTACATGTAAGACTTAAATTGATGCACAGTACATATTCTGTTTAACAAGTCGGGATGTAACTAAGAACCGTTTCCGTGTTTGTTTAATATTTAAATGGAATGACTATAAGTCACCTAGGTAGTATAGTAACTACACTGACACCGAATACAAACCTTAAAATGAAAAAGAAAAATTTAGTCCATAAATTTGTAGACTAAGAAAAGTATTGAGTATAAAGGAAAGTCGCGGCCTTCGGGTCGTGACAATTGGATATCAAGAAATCCAAAACTTAATAAGAAATAAAAATATATATATATGTATTTTGATAGATTTATATATGATATTATATAAATATGCTTTTGATAAAAATATATTTATACATGGAATAAATACATATGTATTTTATTATACATTTATGTATATATATATATAATATATGAAAAATGTATATATATATATAGTACTTTAAATCAAAGTATATATATATATATGATTTATATGAAAAATATATATTTACATATATATGTATGTTTAATATTTTGATTATATATATATAATTATAAAAAAATATAATTATATATATTTGTTAAAAAAAAAAACAGGCGGGAATCGGGATAACCCGATTCCCAGCCTTATTCTCCTCTGTTTCAAAATAGAGGAGAAAATAAAAAGAAACATAAGGAGAAGTTGCCGACGCCGGAGAGGGAGGAAGTGGCAGCGATGCCGCCGGCGAGCCAAGGAGAGGCATCCGACGTAGACGTCGACGGCGGGAAAAAAAAAGGAAAACAGAAGTGAAGCGGAAACGGGAGAAGCGGGTGAAACCGAAGAGAAAAGAAAAGAGGAAAGTGGCGGTGCCGGCCGGTCTAGGCACCGCCACCCCAACCCCGAGCTTGGTGGAGCTGAGGGGAAACAAAGGAAGACCACCGGCGAGGCAAAGGACGACGGAGGAAGGAAGAAACGGAGGAGAAAGGAGCCAAAACCCACGTCGCCAGATCCGGCGCCGTCGCCGGTGATGGGGCCAAACCGAGACCAGATCCGGCTTCGTGGCAACCTCGGCAAGCTGTGGAGTGGCCGAACCGCCGGAATGGGTGGCCGCCGGTGACCGAACCGGTCAGCCAAAGTTGAACCGGCCAAGCCAAGCTCTGAACCGGCCCGAACCGACCCGACCCAACCCAGTTCAGAAAAAAAAAAGAAAAAAAAAGAGAAAAAAAAAGAAGAAGAAAGAAAGTAAAAAGAAGAAAAAGAAAAGAAAAAGAAAAAGGAAAAGGAAAAGGAAAAGGAAGAAGAAGAAGAAAGAAAAGGTAAGAAAAATTGAGGAAAAATAAACTATTGATGTTATTGAATAATTTATGGTTATATTGATGTAGTGCATTAATATTGAAATTGTAGCAAAACGGAAATGAGACGAATGGTGGAGTTCGACAAGGCTCGAAAATCGAAAAGTGCGCTAAGCTTTGGCGAATAGGTAAGATACTTTTATAAAGCATTAGTAGTATCATATTGTATGTGGGATTTTATGATTTTTATATGATGCATAGATGGAATGAATTTAAATGGAATTGTGAAAATTTTTATATGATTTATAGAATAAATTGGTGTTAAAAATGCTAAGAGGACCCACAACTGATGGTGGGGGTTTTAGTAAGAGATAAAGAAAATGTGAGAAACAACGGCTGCAATTATAAACTGTTTTCCGTGCAGGAGGCTTAGTAAAAATTAAGTCGTTATGCTGCCGAAATTTTTAGGAAAATATCTGAGGAAAAAGATTAAGTTTCTCACATAAATGGAATCTTGGAGATAATTATTGGAAATAAATATTAAAAGGATTATATCGTATTACTGAAGAGTTTGATATTGAAATCGATGGGAAGATAGATTATTGAAAACGATAATGTGATGAATTATATGGTCTAAACATTATAGAATTGATAAATCAAGTGATTTTAATATCATAAATGGTATCAAGTTGAGATTGAGGTGAAATTATTTATTTGACGAATCACAGATAAAGGTGATGATAATTATATGATACAACTTAAAAGAGAAAAAAAAATCGAAGTTGTGATTTAGATGGTCGAATGATAGAATTGCAGAATTATCAATCGAGTGACGATTATAGGATTGATAAATTCAAATAAATGGACCATCTTAGTGGTATGAACTGAGATTTTTGGCAATAATATGGATAGTCGCAAGGCGACTTAAATGATTGAAATACTGTTGATAGTGGAAATTGGCAAATTCTTTTAAGTGGTGAATTGCCAATCAAAAATTGAATTGAGGACGTTTATGGATAATTTTAACATGATATTACATTCTACAGGTCAGATGAAAAGTGAATTGAGGATTGTGATATGATTTTTATGATAGTGAATGAAAAATGAACCGTAAGTCGAAAATTCTGAATATGTACCAATAGGTCAAACCATAAATGGATTTGATATGCGATTATTGATCTTGTGGTTCTACGATCCTCGATGTCGACTCTGGAATAGATATCGAATGAGGATATTAGTATTTCATAATTTCAGTATCCTGATGGCTATATGGAAACATGATATTTGATGCTCATAGATACTAAGAGGATTCACACTGATGATGTGGTTCTAGTATTGGTAATAAAAGTACAATTGATTATTATAGTTGATAATTATCGAAAAAGGATATTGAATACCGAATGGTTTGAATACCAAGTGATCCGGTTATTAAATAATTAGAGTATTGAGCAATCTGAATACTGAATGAAATGAATCTTGAATGATTTGAATACTGATTTACTGATTGGACAGAAAGAAAGTCTTGAAATTGAATAACTGATGGTGGTAAAGTTAAATGAATCGCTTCAGCGTATTTGATGGAAATAATACCGAAGTTGCATACTGAAATGTTTTATAGCATCGCATTTAAGCATGCTTTCTTGCAACTTGAAACATTTTAATAATGTTTATATGAATACTGAAAAGTATTGATTTGTTTTGAAATGAAAGTATATGGTAGATATATATATATATTTTGATATATGAAATATCATACAAAATTTTACCATATGCTTTACATGATATTGAAAACAAAGCTATAGATTTAAATGTTTTATGAGACTGTAGGCACCCTAAGAGAATTAAATTCAATAAAGCATAGTGGAAACCGCCTAATTGGAGCTTTGCTCATTAGGCAAATATGCTTGTCCGACAATAGTCGTGGACAGGTCTCAGTCACGCCTGATCAGTGGGGCTGAGAGAGATGAGGTCTATGGCCATAGATAGCGCCCTAGTTGGTTTCCAGGGGACGATGACATGATTTTCACTACTAGCTACAGTGATTTAAGTCTTTATTGATAGAGATGATAGGGATCTAGCCTAGTCTCTAACCGATATGATATGAAGTCTAGAGTATGATTTTATTGATATGAACTCTAGATTTGACATGATTTATACTGTACATGAAACAGATTTGAAATGAAATATGTTTTGAAACAGTACATGTTTTAAAAGTCCATGAGATATGATTTCGACACTTATATGATTTATATGTGATTTTGTGTCGAACATGGCATGATATGTGGTCTAGAGCATAGTTTGATTTGATATGAACTCTAGGCCTGATATGATTTACAGAATATGTTTTAAAAGTATATGATAAATGATTTCGACACTTACATGATTTATATAAGATTTTGTGTCGAATTTGAAATGACATGCGGTTTAGAGTATAGACTGATTTGATATGAACTCTAAACCTGATATGATTTATAGTATATGAAAAATGTTTTAAAACCGCACATGTTTTATACATGCTCCGAAAACGAATACATGAACTGAAAATGAACATGTTTCTATCATGTCTTAAAGGCAAATTGAAATGAATTGAAAATTCATATGTTGAGCATGTCCTAAAGTATATTTTGATATGATTTGAAAAGATAGCGGTTTATACAGAAAAATTTCATGAATTGCATATTAAACCCTGATATGATAATATGCTTAGTATATGAGAATTCCATGAGGAATGTCATGACTAGACGTTAATGATGTTTCATCTATACGACGACATGATACGATATGATATATGAACATAAGATTGATAAGAAGAGAATTCTGATCTTACTCTATCGTGATCATAAATTCCCATACGATAAGTGATATGAATTGATATAAGACGGGAATATGATTGTTAAATGTAAAGTGACTCGATAGGATATCTCAATTAAACATGAAGAATATATGAGGAGCATCATGACTCGGTGGTAGCGATATTTCATCGATATGATGTCATGATATGATATGAAACATGAATATAGAAATACACGAAGAGAATTCTGACTTCGTACCACCGTGATCATGATCCACAATATGAGAATTGATAAGAGATGATATGAGAATTGATAAGAGATGATAGAATACAGAAATATGATTATGAAATGAAAGGTAAATATGAGAACTGATATGAGATGATAGCATACCAGAGTATGATTATGAAATGAAAAGTGAAAATGAGAAGTAATAATGAGATGTATCGATGAGAAAGGATTAACTGTAATTACATCATTGCAAGTTTAAGCATTACAGTTTAAGACAGTGTAATCCTACTCCTGTATTTATATTAGTATCTTACTGAGCCGTGGTTTTGCTCACCCCACTAAATTTCATCTCTTTCAGATTATTGAAGTTAACATCTGCCGTGTGAGCTGCTAAGTGGGCATCGGAGACGGTGTATGGACTTGGTATTAGTTTTCTGAGGTATATGGAACTTATAAAATACTTGTTTACATGTATGACTTTAATTGATGCACAATACATATTTTGTTTAACAAGTCGGGATGTAACTAAGAACCGTTTCCGTGTTTGTTTAATATTTAAATGGAATGACTATAAGTCACCTAGGTAGTATAGTAACTACACTGGCACCGAATACAAACCTTAAAATGAAAAAGAAAAATTTAGTCCATAAATTTGTAGACTAAGAAAAGTATAAGAATCGAGTGAAAGTCGCGGTCTTCGGGTCGTGACACTCAGCACGCCTGATCAGTGGGGCTGAGAGAGATGAGGTATATGGCCATAGATAGCACCCTAGTTGGTTTCCAGGGGACGATGACATGATTTTCACTGCTAGCTACAGTGATTTAAGTCTTTATTGATATAGAGATGATAGGGATCTAGCCTAGTCTCTAACCGATATGATATGAAGTCTAGAGTATGATTTTATTGATATGAACTCTAGACTTCACATGATTTATACTGTACATGAAACAGATTTGAAATGAAATATGTTTTGAAACAGTACATGTTTTAAACATGTTTTAAAAGTCCATGAGATATAATTTCGACACTTATATGATTTATATACGATTCTGTGTCGAACATGGCATGATATGCGGTCTAGAGTATAGTTTGATTTGATATGAACTCTAGACCTGATATGATTTATAGTATATGTTTTAAAAGTACATGATAAATGATTTCGACACTTTTATGATTTATATACGATTTTGTGTCGAATTTAAAATGATATGCGGTCTAGAGTATAGATTGATTTGATATGAACTCTAGACCTAATATGACTTATAGTATATGAAAAAAAATGTTTTAAAACTGCACATGTTTTAGACATGCTCTAAAAATGAATACATGAATTAAAATTGAACATGTTTTTATCATGCCGTAAAGGTAGACTTGAATGAATTGAAATTTCATACGTGGAGCATGTTCTAAATTACATATGATACGATTAGAAATGATAGCGGTTTGTACAGTAAAGTTACATAAATTGCATATTAAACCCTAATATGATAATATGCTTCGTACATGAGAGTTACATGAGGAATGTCATGACTTGACATTAATGATATTTCATCTGGACGATGATATGATATGATATATGAACATAAGATTGATATGAAGAGAATTCTGATCTTACTCTATCGTGATCATAGATTCCCAGACGATAAGTGATATGAATTGATGTAATACGTGAATATGATTGTTAAATGTAAGGTGAATTCGATAGGATCTCTCAATTAAATATGAAGAATATATGAGGAGTATCATGACTCGGTGGTAACGATATTTTATCTATATGATGTCATGATATGATATGAAATGTGAATATAGAAATATATGAAGAGAATTATGACTCCGTACCACCGTGATCATGATCCACAATATGGGAATTGATAAGAGATGATAGAATACAGAAGTAGGATTATGAAATGAAAAGTAAATATGAGAATTGATAAGAGATGATAGAATACAGAAGTATTATTATGAAATGAAAAGTGAATATAAGAAGTGATAATGAGATGTTATCGATGAAAAAGGATTATCTGTAATTGGAAACTTACAGGTTTTAAGCATTGTAGTTTAAGACAATATAATCCTACTCTTGTATTTATATTAGTATCTTACTGAGCCGTGGTTTTTCTCACCCCACTAAATTTCATCTCTTTCAGACTATTAAAGTTAACATCTGCCATGTGAGCTGCTAAGTGGGCATCGGAGACGGTGAATGGACTTGGTACTAGTCTTTTGAGGTATATGTTCCTTATAAAATACTTGTTTACATGTAAGACTTAAATTGATGCACAGTACATATTCTGTTTAACAAGTCGGGATGTAACTAAAAACTGTTTCCGTGTTTGTTTAATATTAAATGGAATGACTATAGGTCACCTAGATAGTATAGTAATTACACTGACACCGAATACAAACCTTAATATGAAAAAGAAAAATTTAGTCCATAAATTTGTAGACTAAGAAAAGTATAAGTATTAAAGGAAAGTCGCGGCCTTCGGATCGTGACAATTATAAAGAGTTACACATACACATACAAATATATATATATATGTTTCTTGTACAAATGAGCAGTTTTATGTTTAAGTTAGACAAATTTATATACACACACACACATAAACATTCTACTCAACTATCATATATATATATATATAAATTGTTAGTGTGTAAGAATTGTGTATTAACTTATTATGAATTTTTATTAATTTAATTTCAGTATATTATGTTTAAAATTTAAAATTTTATTATCTTAAGTATAATTAATTAATTAATTAATTATTGTTCATTAATTTTTTTGAGTCAGCAAGGTTTTATTAAATTTGATTAATTATAATTTTAAGTACAATTTATATCATATACTGATATACATGTACATATACATATACATATATTGGTATATATATATATATATATATATATATATATATACACATATTAAAGTATCATCTATATGTGTGTGTGAATACTTGTGTAAACACACATATGTGTAATATATATATATATATATATATTTATATATATTTGTATCATATAATATACATATATTAAAGTACCATATATATATATATGTGTGTGTGTGTGTGTACACACATATGTTTAATATATATTTGTATAGTATAATATACATATATTAGTATACATATATTAAAGTATTATATATATGTGTATGTACACACACATATGTGTAATATATACGTATGTAAATGGTAAATGGATAAGATCAGAAGAATGAGATTTTAACTTATTATGAGACTTTTATTAATTTTATTTCAGTACATTACGTTTAAATTTTAAAAAATAATTACTTTAATTATAATTAACTAATTTAATTTTATAATTATTTTATAATTATATTTTATTAATTTTTTAAGACAACAAAGTTATATTGTAGAAATATATTTAAAAATTATGCACTAATTTTTTAGGCTAATATATGAAAAATAAGGTATATATTATATAACTTATATAATATAAGTAATTTTAGTATTTTAATAAATAACAAACAAACAACAAATGACACTTTAAACGAACAAACAACAAATGACACTTTAAATGAACGAACAATAAACGAACGAACAACAAATGATACTTTAAACAAACGAACAATAAACGAATAATAAACGAACAAACAAACGAACAATAAATGACACTTTAAACGAACGAACAATAAACAAACATAAACGAGCCTGTTCGCGAACAAAAATGAACGAACTGTACCTCTGTTCATTTAACAAACGAACACTAAAATGTTGTTCGTGTTCTTTCGTTAAGCTTAATAAACAAATATAAACAAACAAAAACCGAACGGGTTTACGAACGGTTCGTCGAACGCTCTATTCGTTTACACACCTAATGGCAACACCAACCTTTAGTATTAATTTTTGGACTTATATTAATTCTCAAACTTAAGTTGTGTTGTGTGAAGACCGTGAATTTTCTAAATAAATATAAGGTATCTGAAAAACTTAATTTGGACAAATTGAAATCCAAATTAAATAAGAATGAAAATGGAGAAAATAAATTTGGATATAAAGAAACCCAAATTTAATAAGAAATAAAGATATGTAATTTTATATATTTATATAAGGTTATTATATAAATATATTTTTAAATAAATATATACATTCATATATGAAATATATGTACATGTCATATGTTGAAATACTATTTAATATCATAGAATGAATACATATGTATTTTATTATACATTTATGTATATATGATATATGTATAAAATATATATGTATAGCATTTTAAAATAAAGTGTATATATATAAATGATTTATATGAAATATGTATTTATATATATAAATGTAATATAATATATATGAAATATATGTATAGTGTTTTAAATTAAAGTATATATATGGTTTATACAAATTATATATATATATATCAAATATAGTAAATATATATAATTATATGAATATAATTATATATAATAATAAATATATATTTAAAAAAAAACAAAAGAGAAGTGGGAATCGGGGAACCCGATTCCCACATTCCTCTTCTGTTAACCAAACAGAAGAGGAAACTAAAGTGAAAACGCCGGACGACGCCAGCCACCGAAGAAAGGAAGAAGCGGGAGGAGCGATGTCACCGGCGAGAAAAGAAGCAAACGATGAAAGCGCGAGGCGGAAAGGAAAGAAAAAACTGGGCGGAAGTCAAAGCGGGAGGAAGGAAAAACCGAGAGAAAAAAAAAGAAAAAAGAAAGGAGGCGATGCCGGCCGATCCACCTGTCGCCGTAGCCTTGCGAAGCCCCAGTGAGGCCAGATCTAGAGGAAGGAAGGCCCGACGGTGAAGAAAACGGCAAGAAAAGAGAGGAAGAAAAGAGAGAAGGAACCGCCACTGCCCATCCCAGATCTGCTACCGCCGGCGCCCCCGATCGAGAAACGGAGGCCAGATCCGGCATCCTCACAATGTCGGCTAGTTGTGGGAGGCTTGAACCGGTGGAAAGGGTGGCCGCCGGTGGCCGAACCGACTGAACCGGTCCGACCCGACCCGGTTCAGACAGAAAAAAAAAGAAAAAAAAGAAAAGAAAGGAAAAAGAAAGAAAGGAAAAAGGGAAGGAGAAGAAAGAGGAAAAAGAAAGAAAAAGGAAGGAAAGAAAAGAAAAGAATTGGTAAGGAAAAATCAATAAATTGATTGATATTTATTGAATAAGTTTATTTATATATATTTATGTAAGTGCAATTGGTGTTGTTGAAATTGTAGCGGAAGTGACAATGTGACGACCAGTATCATGTGGGGCCGGTCACACTCAACCGTATTGTCCGCTTTGGAAGGTCCAATGGTAGGAGGTGTTTGACATTTGATTGAGATCAAGTGTTCGAACCCTCCGGGACGCGAAAGAAATCCGTGAGGGGGCCCCACATGATACTCCCAAAGCGGACAATACGGATGAGTGAGGTATGGGCCACTAGGATACGGGCCTCACAATAAAACGCACGTTTTTTTTGTGACGACCAGTATCATGTGGGGCCGGTCGCACTCAATCGTATTGTCCGCTTTGGGAGTATCATATGGGGCCCCCTCACGGATTTCTTTCGCGTCCGCCGCTACTCGAATCCGTGAGGGGACCCCATATGATACTCCCAAAGCGGACAATACGGTTGAGTGCGACCGGCCCCACATGATACTGGTCGTCACAGACAAAGACGTGATTAGGTGTTCGACAAAGCTTGGAGCTCGTCAAGGCGCTAAGTTTCAGCGTCAGGTAAGATACTTTTATAAAGCATTAGTAGCATCATATTGTATGTGGGATTTTATGATTTTTATATGATGCATTGATGGAATGAATTCTAATGGAATTGTGAATTTTTTTTATATGATGCATTGATTGAATTAATGTTAAAAATGCTAAGAGGACCCACAACTGATGGTGGGGGTCTTAGTAGAGATGTAGGAATTGTGAGAATCAACAGCTGTGGTATAAATTGTGTTTCTCTTGCAGGAGGTTAGGGAAAATTAAGCCGTTATGCTATCGAAATTTCTATGAAAATGTTTAAGGAAAAAGGTTAAGATCTCCGCGTATAAATGGAACATAAGTTTATGTAAAAGTATAATTGTACGTGTCTATGTCAAATAGATATGGATTGAGATTTTTACGATGATATGTATGGACACAAGATCACTCAAATGATCAGAATACTGTTGAGAGATGGTCAGATGGTGCAAAAAAAAAATGAATGAGAGTCGTGGTATATTAATAGTCACAATCACTTAAACTTGGAGAAATAGATAAGTGACTTTAATATCTCATGAAAATTGTCAAGAATAGAGGCATTTAATTGATAAATTGTAAAAGGATGAATCACGAAAAAGAAGTCAAAGAAGTGAAAGTCAAAAGTAACAGATCCTTGTGGTTGTTTATTTTATACATATGGGAAAATTTTGTGATTCTATTGCCAACGAAGGCGTAAAGGCCCAAGTGGTGTATATGACAATTTAATATGAATTATGCTTGGTTGAGATTTGAGACAACTGAGTGATAGAATTTAGAATAGTGCTTAGAACTATACATTGGATATTTGACTATTCAGAAAGTGGCCTATTGAACTCAAATTGAGTTTGAGTGACAAGAATCATAGTATCAATATTGTGGCGTACGAAGGATAATGAACGAAATCGAACATCAGATCGAAAATTTCGATGGAGTGCTAGCATGATAAACCTTAAATAAAATTGATAGATGGCTATTGATCTCGCGGTCTTAATTATTTTCGATGTCAACTCTGGAATAGATATCGAACGATGATATTGGCGTTGGCATGATTTCAGTACTTTGATGGCTATATAGCGACATGATATTTAAATATTTATGAATACTAAGAGGATTCATGTAAGTGATGTGGTCCTAGTATTAATAGTGAAAGGTAGAAATGATTGTTATAGTTTATAGCTATCGAAAAAAGATATCGAATACTGAATGACTTGAATACCAAACGATCTGATTATTGAATATTTGGAGTACTGAACAATTTGAAAACTGAATGAAATGAATATTGAATTGATTTGAACACTGATTTACTGATGTGTCAAAATGATAGTTTGAAATCGAATGATTGATGGTGATAAAGTTAAATGAATTATTTCACCGTATTAGGTGAAGGTATTACTTATATTGACATTTGAAACTATTACCAAAATTACATACGGAAATGATTTCATAGCATCGCTTTTAAGCATAAATTGCTACAGTTTCAGATGTTATAATAGCATTTATATAAATGCTATAAAGTATAGATTTAGCTTTAAAAAGAAAGTATATGGTATATACGTACTTTTATATACGAAACCTCTTAAAGAACTTCACCATATGCTTTACATGATTTTAAAAAGAAAAGCTAAAGATTAAATGTTTTATGAGACTGTAGGCACCCTAAAAGAATTAAATTCAATAAAGCATAGTGGAAACCGCCTAATTGGAGCTTTGCTCATTAGGCAGAGATGCTTGTCCGACAATAGTCGTGGACAGGTCTCAGTCACGCCTGATCAGTGGGGTTGAGAGAGATGAGGTCTATGGCCATAGATAGCGCCCTAGTTGGTTTCCAGGGGACGATGACATGATTTTCACTGCTAGCTACAGTTATTTAAGTCTTTATTGATAGAGATGATAGGGATCTAGCCTAGTCTCTAACCGATATGATATGAAGTCTAGAGTATGATTTTATTGATATGAACTCTAGACTTGACATGATTTATACTGTACATGAAACAAGTTTGAAATGAAATATGTTTTGAAACAGTACATGTTTTAAACATGTTTTAAAAGTCCATGAGATATGATTTCGACACTTATATGATTTATATGTGATTTTGTGTCGAACATGGCATGATATGCGGTCTAGAGTATAGTTTGATTTGATATGAACTCTAGACCTGATATGATTTACAGTATATGTTTTAAAAGTACATGATAAATGATTTCGACACTTCTATGATTTATATACGATTTTGTGTCAAATTTAAAATGATATGCGGTCTAGAGTATAGATTGATTTGATATGAACTCTAGACCTGATATGACTTATAGTATATGAAAAATATTTTAAAACCGCACATGTTTTAGACATGCTCTAAAAACGGATACATGAATTGAAATTGAACATGTTTTAATCATGCCGTAAAGGTAGACTTGAATGAATTGAAAATTCATACGTGGAGCATGTTCTAAAGTACATATGATACGATTAGAAATGATAGCGGTTTGTACAATAAAGTTACATAAATTGCATATTAAACCCTGACATGATAATATGCTTTGTACATGAGAGTTCCATGAGGAATGTCATGACTCGACATTAATGATATTTCATCTAGACGATGACATGATATGATACATGAACATAAGATTGATATGAAGAGAATTGTGAACGTACACCATTGTGATAATGATTTCTCTATATGGAAATTGATATGAGATAATAGATTACAGGAGTACGATTATGAAACATAAAGTGAATTGATATGATGCTTCAATTGGGCATGATGTACTCTGAGATAGAGGAAAATATGAACTAATAGTATGTGACATTCAATTTGGATACGACAGATTATTGTGCGATGCACTATAGTGTAAGGACGAGACGACTGAAAAAGTGATTATGATGATTTATTTAAAAGTATAAGTGATAGACAGATGACAAGAAATGAGATAATGATATGTTATCGATGAGAAAGGATCAACTGTAATTGCAAACTTGCAAGTTTTAAGCATTGCAGTTTAAGACAGTGTAATCCTACTCTTGTATTTATATTAGTATCTTACTGAGCCGTGGTTTTGCTCACCCCACTAAATTTCATCTCTTTCAGATTATTGAAGTTAACATCCACCGTGTCAGCTGCTAAGTGGGCATCGGAGACGGTGTATGGACTTGGTACTAGTCTTTTGACGTATATGTTCCTTATAAAATACTTGTTTACATGTAAGACTTTAATTGATGTACAGTACATATTCTGTTTAACAAGTCGAGATGTAACTAAGAACCGTTTCCTTGTTAGTTTAATATTTAAATGAAATGACTATAGGTCATTTAGATAGTATAGTAACTACACTGACATCGAATGCAAACCTTAAAATGAAAAAGAAAAATTTAGTCCATAAATTTGTAGACTAAGAAAAGTATAAGAATTAAGTAAAAGTCGCGGTCTTCGAGTCGTGACATGTTGTATTTAAGATTTCGTGTTAAATTATTTCAATTTGCATGTAGGATTCAATTTTATGTAAGATTTTTTAATATTTACTATTCAATTTGTCCTCATGAACACTTGTTCATGAACATGTGTTTGTGAGTGCATTCGTCTACTTGTTCGCGAACACTTTTGTTAAGGCGAACGAGCTTGTTCGCGAATACGTTTGTCTATGTGTTCGTGAACACGTTCGTATACATGTATGTGAACATGAACGTGTTTGTTTAGGGCAAACGAGCTTGTTCGTGAACACGTTTATATATATGTTTGCAAATGTGTTCGTTTAGAGTGAATGATCTTGTTTGCGAAAATTTAATGAACAATCTCTATGAAACAACCGAACAAGCTCGAATTTAAAAATCAAATTCCTTAACGAACGCGAACCGAATATGAGCGATACTAAAAAATAAACGAACGAATAGAAATATTAGTTTGTTCGTGTTTAGTTTATTTACCGTCCTAGTTTTAGGGGTTAATAATGGAGTTTTTTAATTTCACAAATGACATAAGAAACTGCTGTACAATCTTTTTTTTAATTATTATTTTTTAAAGCGTATGTGTTATGTTTTTAATTTTATTTGTGAAATTAAAAATTTTCACTATCACAGTATTAATAATCCTAGTGTATTTGTTCTTCAATAAAAATTTTGAATTGTGGCCTTTTAATTAAAATCTTTAAATTTTTGGTTTAAATAAATGCATTCCAGTAATCAATCGATATTATTAATTGAATTTGAATAGAATTCAGATACTAAAAATTAAAAATTCAATTTCAAGAAGATATTTATCAGGCTTGAACATCGTGATAGAAAATAAAATTTAAATATAAGTACCTCAGAAATTACTCATATCCTATCACCTAGGGGTGTAAAACGGGTCAAGATCTGCGGGCTGGTCCATTTAAATCGCGGGCTTTAATAATATTGGACTTTTAATTTTCGGCCCGTTAAAAAACGGGCCTAAATGGTTTGAGCCCGGCAGGCTAGGCAATCCACGCGAGTTGGACTGCGCAGATACGGGCCAGCCCGCGAGTTTAGCCCAAAAAATAAAAAAAATCAATTAAAAACGGAAACCCAACCCAAGTCCAAACCAAATCCAATTGAGGGCTTAAAGCCCAATCAAATTTAGTTGCCATTGCAAGGCCTATCGGCCTTCCCGCCAACACCCTCCCTCCCCGACACAGTCACACTTTGATTTTGATGCTCATAGTTTGTCAGTTGTCACCACTCAGCAGTTATCACTTCACTCACCATCGACCCACCCAACCCAAACCGACACACACTCACAAAGTTACAACACAAATCTGATCTCTCCAATAGTTCCAAACCCTAAAGGCTAAATTTGATCTCGCTACAACGCCGCACGACGCCTACACACAGCCACAACCTCCTCAGGCACGCACTGACGCTGACACACGTTCACATTACCAAACGCTCACAGCTAGTAGCCGTGTGCAACAGGTTAGATCTGCCTATTCTTCTTCAGTCTTCAACTCTAGATGTTTTCATTTTTTTTTTTGCATTATTTTTCTTCCTCTGCAGCTCTGCATATATATACATTATGCACATGGTATACCACTTAATTAGCTAGCTTATTTCCTCTTAGGAAGAAAGAAAATTAAATATTGTTAAACTATAATTATTGTAACTAATGAAGAAAAATAATTTGTGGTAAAGACAAGATGCACACTTAGACCAAAAAAACCCATTCTCAAGAAGACTTTTTTTTAGCACGGTTTTTTTTTCAAAAATACTCCAGTTTAATAAAAAATATCTCTCACCAAGGTCGTAAAATTTCATTTTCACAAATCACAATTAATCTTTAAAGCTACTATACTTGTGAATAATCTCATATCTAAATTTTGTTTATTACAAATCTTTATAAATTAATATTCTCTCAAATTAATAAAAATTATGGTTTAACCTTGGTCCATTATTAAAAAAATTAATAAATCCCTCCATTGTAATATTTAATAATTTTGTTTAAAAACAAAAATTTCAATTTCAATTCTAACTGCCACCTAAATGTATTCAAGTGTGGTTTTCTGGAACAATCAATTTGCACTTATTGTTGGAGTTTGATTGTTTGAACTTTGAAGATGTATTTGGCCTTGAAACCTTTTGAGATATATATATATATATATATATATATATATATATATATATATATTATATATATATCAAAAAGTAATACTTAATCATTTCATAAATTTTTATATTGTTAATTTTATTTGTAAAATCTAAAATTTTACCTTTTTTTAAAAAAATCTTTGACTCATTCTTTATTCTCATTTTTTTCAAAGAAAGAAAATTGAACCTTTAAGTTTGAGCCAATTGTAAAGAAATATGGGCACTTAGCAGTTTAGTGCTGTTGTGCATTTGCTCTATTTGTTATGTTTTTGGTTGAATAATTCATATATTCTTTGAAATTTTTCTTTTGTTGTATGTTATACTTATATGTTATGTATGTTAATTGAGCTTTTTTCTTTTTGGTATGTGTTATTTACAGTGATAATATGGCATCTTGTTCTCAACCTCAGACTTTGCATAGTAATAATATTGATGTTGTTAGTGATTCTGATAATGAGGATGATGTTAATGAAGTTGAAATTTAGGGTGAGGAATGTGAGGTTGAAACTGAAACAATTGAAAAACAATCAAAAAAAGCTAGGAGGAATACTTCAGAAATGTGGAATTATTTTGAAAAACCTATTATTAGTGCTGTGATGGTAAACCATGTACTAAATGTATAGGGTGTGGGATAATATATAAGGCGGCGGGTCTTTCTAAATATAGAACTTCATCCCTAAGGCGTCATGCGCGTTCATGTAAGGGGATAGCAGTTTTAAAGCAAAAAGATATCTCTAAAATGATAATTGATCATCAAGTAAAGTTGAGAAGTAGAAAAATTGATCAAAAAGTTTTTAGAGAATTAGTAGCTAAGGCAATTGTAAGGCATGACCTCTCTTTCTCATTTGTTGAATATGATGGAGTTAGGAATATGTTAAAGTATTTAAATCCTGAGGTGAAATTTATTTCTAGGACCACTATTGGTTCTGATGTTTGGAAACTTTATTTGGAAAATAAAGAGAAATTGAAAGAATGCTTGGCTCAAATTCAGGGTGGAATATGTCTTTTTTGTGATCTGTGGACTACTGGCACTAATGAAGGGTATCTTTGTTTATCTACTCATTATGTTGATTTAGATTGGAAGCTAAGTACTAAGATTCTTACCTTTTGTGATATGCAACCTCCACATTCAGGATATGAATTGTCTAAAAAAGTAATGGAAATTAAATGATTGGGGGATAGACAAGAAAATTTGTTCCATTACTTTGGATAATGCTTCCGCTAATGATAACATGCAACTTAATTTAAAAGATGTGCTTTGTTTGCAAGAGAGTTTATTATGTGATGGTCAATTTTTTCATATTAGATGTTGTGCCCACATTTTAAATCTTATTGTTCAAGAAGGTTTGAAAGTAGTTTCCACTGCTAATGAGAAAATTGGAGAAAGTATTAAGTATGTGAAGGGGTCGGAGGCTAGAATAAGGAGTTTTGAAGAATGTGTAAAAAAGGTCTCAATTTCTTCAAGTTCATATTTGGTTTTGGATGTCCTAACTAGATGGAACTCTACTTACTTGATGCTTGAGAGTGCTTTGAAATATAAGCGTGCATTTTCTATGCTTGCATTAAATGATAGAAATTATAAGCATTGTCCATCAAGTAAAGAGTGGAAAAGGGGAGAGAAAATTTGTGAATTTTTAAAACCATTTTATGAAATCACGAATTTGATTTTGGGAACTAGTTACCCAATTGCCAATTTGTATTTTGCTCCAGTTTGGAAAATTGAGATGCTTTTAATGGAGTACTTGGATAGAGACGATGAGATGTTACAAAGCATGGTATCTAATATGAAGAAAAAATTTGACAAGTATTGGAGTGAGTATAATGTTCGACTCGCAATGGCGGTGGTTCTTGATCCTCATGTAAACTTCGTGATGTTGAAGCGATGCTTCTTGAAAATTTGTGAAGACCAAGAATTTTCGAAAAATAAATATAAGGTATCCAAAAAATTTAATTTGGACAAATTGAAATCCAAATTAAATAAGAATGAAATTGGAGAAAATAAATTTGGGTATAAAGAAATCCAAATTTAATAAGAAATAAAAATATGTATTTTGATAGATTTATATCATGATATTATATAAATACGCTTTTGATAAATATATATTTATACATGGAATAAACGCATATGTATTTTATTATACATTTATGTATATATATAATATATATGAAAAATATATATATATATATATATATTACTTTAAATCAAAGTATATATATAAAGGGTTTATATGAAAAATATATATTTATATATATGTTTAATATATTGATTATATATATAATTATAAAAATATAATTATATATTATTAAAAAAAATAAACAGAAAAGGGGAATCGGGATAACCCGATTCCCCCTTATTTTCTTTCTCCTCTGTTTAACAGAGGAGAAGTTTGAGAAGCCGGTCGACGCCAGCGGCGAGAAAGGAGAAGGGAGAGAGAGAGAGAGTGACGCCGCCGGTGAACAGAGGAGGAAGAAGAGAGAGGCCAACCGGCAACGAACGGAAAAAGTAAAGGAGAAAAGCAAAACGGAAAAACAGAAGAGAAAAAGAGAGAGGAGAAAAAGGAAAGAGGGAATACCGGTCAACCCAGATGCCGGCACCGCCACCAACGCCACCGGCGAGGACCAACGAAGGTGAAGGAGGCCACCGGCGGTGAAGGAAACAGCGGAGGAAGGAGAAGAGAGGAAGGAAAAGGGCCGAAACCCACAGACCCAGATCCCGCGCCGTCGCCGGTGATAGGGCGAAACCGAGACCAGATCCGGCTTCGTGGCAACCTCGGCAAGCTGTTGGGTGGCCGAACCGCCGGAATGGGTGGCTGTCAGTGACCGAACCGGCCAGCAAAAAATTGAACCGGCCAAGCCAAACTGAACCGGCCCGAACTCGACCGGACCCGGTTCAGGGAAAAAAAAGAAAAGAAAAAAGAAAAAAAAAGAAAGAAAGGAAAAAGAAGAAAAGAAAAGAAAAAAGAGAAAGAAGGAGGAAGAAAAAGAAAAGAAAAAGAAGAAAAGAAAAGAAAAAGAAAAAAGAAAAGGAAAGGAAGAAGAAAAAGAAGAAGAAGAAATGGGTAAGGAAAATTAAAAGTTTTTGCTATATTTCTATAGAATTTATTAGAAATTGTTGGACTATTTTCTAAATGAAAATATGTCTCAATTATTGAAATTGTAGCCAAAAAAACAGAAATGAGATGAATGGTGGAGTTCGGCAAGGCTCGAAAATTGAAAAGTGCGCTAAGCTTTGGCGAATAGGTAAGATACTTTTATAAAGCATTAGTAGCTTTATATTGTATGTGGGAATTATGATTTTTATATATGATGCATTTATTTAATTGATTTTAAAAATGCTAAGAGGACCCACAACTGATGGTGGGAGTCTTAGTAAGAGATAAAGAATATGTGAGAATCAACCGTTGTAATTATAAACTGTTTTCCGTGCAGGAGGCTTAGTAAAAATTAAGCCGTTATGCTGTTGAAAATTTTAGGAAAATATCTGAGGAAAAAGATTAAGTTTCTCACATAAATGGAATCTTGGAGATAATTATTGAAAATAAATATTAAAAGGATTTTATGGTATTACCGAAAGAGTTTGATATTGAAATCGATGAGAAGATAGATCGTTGAAAACGATAATGTGATGAATTATATAGTTTAAACCTTATAGAATTGATAAATCAAGTAATTTTAATATCACAAATGGTATCAAGTTGAGACTGAGGTGAAATCATTTATTAGACGGATCACTGATAAAAGTGACGATGATTATAGGATGCAACTTAAAAGAAAAAAAATTGAAGTTGTGATTTAGACAGTCAAATGATAGAAGTGCGGAATTATCAATCGAGTGATGATTATGGAATTGATAGATTCAAATAAATGGACCGTCTTAGTGGTATGAACTAAGATTTTTGCAATAATATGGATAGTCGCAAGACGACTTAAATGATTGAAACACTGTTGATAGTGGAAATTGGCAAATCCTTTTAAGTGGTAAATTTCCAATCAAAGAATTGAATTGAGGACGTTTTATAGATAATTCTAGCATGATATTACATTCTACAGGTCATATGAAAAGTGAATTGAGGATTGTGATATGATTTTATGATAGTGAATGAAATTAAACCGTAAGTCAAAAATTCTGAATATGTACCAATAGGTCGAACCATAAATGGATTTGATAAGCAATTATTGATCTTGTGGTTCTATGATCCTCGATGTCGACTCTGAAATAGATATCGAATGAGGATATTAGTAATTCATAATTTCAGTATCCTGATGGCTATATGGAAACATGATACTTAGGTGCTCATAGATACTAAGAGGATTCACACTGATGATGTGGTTCTAGTATCAATAATAAAATGTACAAATGATTATTATAGTCGATAATTATCGAAAAAGGATATTAAATACCGAATGGTTTGAATACCAAGTGATCTGGTTATTAAATAATTAGAGTATTGAACAATCTGAATACCGAATGAAATGAATCTTGAATGATTTGAATACTGATTTATTGATGTGTCAGAAGGATAGTTTGAAATCGAATGATGGTTGATGATAAAGTTAAATGAATTGTTTCACCGTATTAGATGAAGGTATTGCTTATATGGACATTTGAAACTATTATCAAAATTACATACGGAAATGATTTCATAGCATCGCTTTTAAGCATAATTTGCTATAGTTTTAGATTTTATAATAGCATTTATATAAATGCTATAAAGTATAGATTAGCTTTAAAAAGAAAGTATATGGTATATACGTATTTTTATATACGAAACCTCTTAAAGAACTTCACCATATGCTTTACATGATTTTAAAAAGAAAAGCTAAAGATTTAAATGTTTTATGAGACTGTAGGCACCCTAAAAGAATTAAATTCAATAAAGCATAGTGGAAACCGCCTAATTGGTGCTTTGCTCATTAGGCAGAAATGCTTGTCTGACAATAGTCGTGGACAGGTCTCAGTCACGCCTGATCAGTGGGGCTGAGAGAGATGAGGTCTATGGCCACAGATAGCGCCCTAGTTGGTTTCCAGGGGACGATGACATGATTTTTACTACTAGCTACAGTGAATTAAGTCTTTACTGATAGAGAGATGATAGGGATCTAGCCTAGTCTCCAACCGATATGATATGAAGTCTAGAGTATGATTTTATTGATATGAACTCTAGACTTGACATGATTTATACTGTACATGAAACAGATTTGAAATGAAATATGTTTTGAAACAGTGCATGTTTTAAACATGTTTTAAAAGTCCATGAGATATGAATTCGACACTTACATGATTTATATACGATTTTGTGTCGAATTTGAAATGACATGCGGTTTAGAGTATAGATTTATTTGATATGAACTCTAAACCTGATATGATTTATAGTATATGAAAAATGTTTTAAAACCGCACATGTTTTAGACATGCTCTAAAAATGAATACATGAATTGAAATTGAACATGTTTTTATCATGCCATAAAGGTAGACTTGAAATAAATTGAAAATTTATATGTTGAGCATGTCCTAAAGTATATATGATATGATTTGAAATGATAGCGGTTTATACAGAAAAATTACATGAATTGCATATTAAACCCTGATATGATAATATGCTTAGTATATGAGAATTCCATGAGGAATGTCATGACTCGACGTTAATGATGTTTCATCTATACGATGACATGATATGATATGATATGATATATGAACATAAGATTGATATGAAGAGAATTCTGATCTTACTCTATCGTGATCATAAATTCCCATACGATAAGTGATATGAATTGATATAAGACGGGAATATGATTGTTAAATGTAAAGTGACTCGATAGGATATCTCAATTAAACATGAAGAATATATGAGGAGTACCATGACTCGGTGGTAACGATATTTCATCTATATGATGTCATGATATGATATGAAGCATGAATATAGAAATACACGAAGAGAATTATGACTTCGTACCACCGTGATCATGATCCACAATATGAGAATGGATAAGAGATGATATGAGAATTGATAAGAGATGATAGAATACAGAAATATGATTATGAAATGAAAAGTAAATATGAGAATTGATATGAGATGATAGCATACCAAAGTATGATTATGAAATGAAAAGTGAAAATGAGAAGTGATAATGAGACGTATCGATGAGAAAGGATTAACTGTAATTGCATCCTTACAAGTTTTAAGTATTACAGTTTAAGACAGTGTAATCCTACTCATGTATTTATATTAGTATCTTATTGAGCCGTGGTTTTGCTCACCACACTAAATTTCATCTCTTTCAGATTATTGAAGTTAACATCTGCCATGTGAGTTGCTCAGTGGGCATCAGAGACGGTATATGGACTTGGTACTAGTCTCTGAGGTATATGTTTCTTATAAAATACTTGTTTACATGTAAGACTTAAATTGATGCACAGTACATATTCTGTTTAACAAGTCGGGATGTAACTAAGAACCGTTTCCGTGGTTGTTAAATATTTAAATGGAATAACTATAGGTCACCGAGATAGTATAGTAACTACACTGACACCGAATACAAACCTTAAAATGAAAAAGAAAAAATTTAGTCCATAAATTTATAGACTAAGAAAAGTATAAGTATAAAGGAAAGTCGCGGCCTTCGGGTCGTGACAGATTTAATGGTATCAGAGCACGGTTTGTCTAGTACGTGTCGGTGTAGTTGAGACAGCGATAGTGTTACATCCCATGTACTGTGTAGTGTTTACATGTAAACTTGTTGATTTTCAATCTGTACCAAGATTAGTCAGCTATTGGTATGAGTGATACCAGTCGACGGCCTATTGAAACAGGCTAGGCTTTGACATAAAGATGCCAATCGATGGCCTATTGAAACGGATTGAAAACCGTTAATGAATGGTATCGATACGGTATAGAAGAATTGTGCATCACCTTAAAGGAATAGGATATGAATGATCAAGAATGATCGATTGTGGCAGTTATATGGAATATAATAGAATAATGGTATAGAATATGATCGATATGTGAACTAAAATGGGGTTGAAAGAGGTAAAGGAATCGCCATTGAAAATGATCGAACGAAAGTATATGGCTTGATTGAAAGTACAATCCCACCTTAATTATGAGGACTATTGGAAATTGAAACTATGATTTCGAGTTATAAGGGAGCACGAATATGAAATAGTTTTCAAATTTAAGACTGAAAGTGATTTCACTTTGGTTATCACATCGAGATGTAATAATAATACTATACGAAAAGAGATATAGAGATAAAATGATTGATAAATGTTCCATTTATGGCAAGAGGTGATTAACAGTAAAGTCTGCAATGAGGTGCAGCCTTGATTTATCGATGTGACAATGAGTGTTGTGGGATAATACGAAACCCAAAAGAAATATGACATTATGGAAGTGATTATAGACTGGTTGATCAAATTGAATCACTTTTCCATTTTCAGACTTCTATATTTCTCTAATGCCTTAGTCGAAATATAAATATGAAACGGAGAGAATGTATATGAAGTTCTAGTGAGCATTACATGTGATGGAATCTTGGATTGCCATATGTTTATGGAAAATAGTAGAAGGCTTTGGGATTCCAAATTTATTGACGGCATTGCTACATACTGATATGAAAATTCGAGCGTAATGTGGAAACGCTCGAAGATATGTTTAGAGAGCGGATGCACGAGAATTAAAAGCTACTGGGACAATTACATACTACTGATTAAATCGGTAAACGATAGTTACCAAATTATATCGACTTGGCACCAAATGAGAGAAACGAATGATAAATGGTGTGAAACAGTTATTATGTGAAAAGAGATGAAAGTGATAACTTCCAAGATGATAAGAAATTTTACAAAGTATAGATATATGGTGAAAAATGATATGTAATGGTTTAAAAAGGCGATTCGGATGTAAAAAAGTATGCTAGTAATATTACTTAAAATATGATTGAGAGGACAGGAACTTTAAGCATACACACCACCAAATAATTTAAGTTGAATTTGGAGGACCGAATTTCTTAAGGTGGGGAGGATGTCGAATTTTCGAAAAATAAATATAAGGTATCCGAAAAATTTAATTTGGACAAATTGAAATCCAAATTAAATAAGAATGAAATTGGAGAAAATAAATTTGGGTATAAAGAAATCCAAATTTAATAAGAAATAAAAATATGTATTTTGATAGATTTATATCATGATATTATATAAATACGCTTTTGATAAATATATATTTATACATGGAATAAACACATATGTATTTTATTATACATTTATGTATATATATAATATATATGAAAAATATATATATAGTACTTTAAATCAAAGTGTATATATATATAACGGGTTTATATGAAAAATATATATATGTTTAATATCTTGATTATATATATAATTATAAAAATATAATTATATATTATTAAAAAAATAAACAGAAAAGGGGAATCGGGATAACCCGATTCCCCCTTATTTTCTTTCTCCTCTGTTTAACAGAGGAGAAGTTTGAGAAGCCGGTCGACGCCGACGGCGAGGAAGGAGAAGGGAGAGAGAGAGTGACACCACCGGTGAACAGAGGAGGAAGAAGAGAGAGACCAACCGGCAATGAACGGAAAAAGTAAAGGAGAAAAGCAAAACGGAAAAACAGAAAAGAAAAATAGAGAGGAGAAAAAGGAAAGAGGGAATGCCGGTCGATCCAGATGCCGGCACCGCCACCAACGCCACCGACGAGGACCAACGAAGGTGAAGGAGGCCACCGGCGATAAAGGAAACGGCAGAGGAAGGAGAAGAGAGGAAGGAAAAGGGCCGAAACCCATGGACCCAGATCCGGTGCCGTCATCGGTGATAGGGCGAAACCGAGACCAGATCCGGCTTCGTGGCAACCTCGGCAAGCTGTTGGGTGGCCGAAACGCCGGAATGGGTGGCCGCCAATGACCGAACCGGCCAGCAAAAAATTGAACCGGCCAAGCCAAACCGAACCGGCCCGAACCCGACCCGACCCGGTCCGACCCAACCCGACCCGGTTCAGGGAAAAAAAAGAAAGGAAAAAATGAAAAAAAAAGAAAGAAAGGAAAAAGAAGAAAAGAAAAGAAAAAAGAGAAAGAAGGAGGAAGGAGGAAGAAAAAGAAAAGAAAAAGAAGAAAAGAAAAGAAAAAGAAAAAAGAAAAGGAAAGGAAGAAGAAAAGAAGAAGAAGAAATGGGTAAGGAAAATTAAAAGTTTTTGCTATATTTCTATAGAATTTATTAGAAATTGTTGGATTATTTTCTAAATGAAAATATGTCTCAATTATTGAAATTGTAGCAAAAAAAAACGGAAATGAGACGAATGGTGGAGTTCGGCAAGGCTCGAAAATCGAAAAGTGCGCTAAGCTTTGGCAAATAGGTAAGATACTTTTATAAAGCATTAGTAGCTTTATAATGTGGGAATTATGATTTTTATATATGGTGCATTTATTTAATTGATTTTAAAAATGCTAAGAGGACCCACAACTGATGGTGGGGGTCTTAGTAAGAGATAAAGAATATGTGAGAATCAACGGCTGTAATTATAAACTGTTTTCCGTGCAGGAGGCTTAGTAAAAATTAAGCCGTTATGCTGCCGAAAATTTTAGGAAAATATCTGAGGAAAAAGATTAAGTTTCTCACATAAATGGAATCTTGGAGATAATTATTGAAAATAAATATTAAAAGGATTTTATGGTATTACCGAAAGAGTTTGATATTGAAATCGATGAGAAGATAGATCATTGAAAACGATAATGTGATGAATTATATGGTTTAAACCTTATAGAATTGATAAATCAAGTAATTTTAATATCACAAATGGTATCAAGTTGAGACTGAGGTGAAATCATTTATTAGACGGATCATTGATAAAAGTGACGATGATTATAGGATGCAACTTAAAAGAAAAAAAAATTGAAGTTGTGATTTAGACAGTCAAATGATAGAAGTGCGGAATTATCAATCGAGTGATGATTATGGAATTGATAGATTCAAATAAATGGACCGTCTTAGTGGTATGAACTAAGATTTTTGCAATAATATGGATAGTCGCAAGACGACTTAAATGATTGAAACACTGTTGATAGTGGAAATTGGCAAATCCTTTTAAGTGGTAAATTGCCAATCAAAGAATTGAATTGAGGACGTTTTATAGATAATTTTAGCATGATATTACATTCTACAGGTCATATGAAAAGTGAATTAAGGATTGTGATATGATTTTATGATAATGAATGAAATTAAACTGCAAGTCGAAAATTCTGAATATGTACCAATAGGTCGAACCGTAAATGGATTTGATAAGCAATTATTGATCTTGTGGTTCTATGATCCTCGATGTTGACTCTGAAATAGATATCGAATGAGGATATTAGTAATTCATAATTTCAGTATCCTGATGGCTATATGGAAACATGATATTTAGATGCTCATAGATACTAAGAGGATTCACACTGATGATGTGGTTCTAGTATCGATAATAAAATGTACAAATGATTATTATAGTCGATAATTATCGAAAAAAGATATTGAATACCGAATGGTTTGAATACCAAGTGATCTGGTTATTAAATAATTAGAGTATTGAACAATCTGAATACCGAATGAAATGAATCTTGAATGATTTGAATACTGATTTACTGATGTGTCAAAAGGATAGTTTGAAATCGAATGATTGATGATGATAAAGTTAAATGAATTGTTTCACCGTATTAGATGAAGGTATTACTTATATGGACATTTGAAACTATTATCAAAATTACATACGGAAATGATTTCATAGCATCGCTTTTAAGCATAATTTGCTCTAGTTTCAGATGTTATAATAGCATTTATATAAATGCTATAAAGTATAGATTAGCTTTAAAAAAGAAAATATATGGTATATACGTATTTTTATATATGAAACCTCTTAGAGAACTTCACCATATGCTTTACATGATTTTAAAAAGAAAAGCTAAAGATTTAAATGTTTTATGAGACTGTAGGCACCCTAAAAGAATTAAATTCAATAAAGCATAGTGGAAACCGCCTAATTTGAGCTTTGCTCATTAGGCAGATATGCTTGTCTGACAATAGTCATGGACAGGTCTCAGTCACACCTGATCAGTGGGGCTGAGAGAGATGAGGTCTATGGCCATAGATAGCACCTTAGTTGGTTTCCAGGGGACGATGACATGATTTTCACTGCTAGCTACAGTGAATTAAGTCTTTCTTGATAGAGAGATGATAGGGATCTAGCCTAGTCTCCAACCGATATGATATGAAGTCTAGAGTATGATTTTATTGATATGAACTCTAGACTTGACATGATTTATACTGTACATGAAACAGATTTGAAATGAAATATGTTTTGAAACAGTGCATGTTTTAAACATGTTTGAAAAGTCCATGAGATATGAATTCGACACTTACATGATTTATATACGATTTTGTGTCGAATTTGAAATGACATGCGATTTAGAGTATAGATTGATTTGATATGAACTCTAAACCTGATATGATTTATAGTATATGAAAAATGTTTTAAAACCGCACATGTTTTAGACATGCTCTAAAAATGAATACATGAATTGAAATTGAACATGTTTTTATCATGCCATAAAGGTAGACTTGAAATAAATTGAAAATTCATATGTTGAGCATGTCCTAAAGTATATAAGATATGATTTGAAATTATAGCGGTTTATACAGAAAAATTACATGAATTGCATATTAAACCCTGATATGATAATATGCTTAGTATATGAGAATTCCATGAGGAATGTCATGACTCGACGTTAATGATGTTTCATCTATACGATGACATGATATGATATGATATATGAACATAAGATTGATATGAAGAGAATTCTTATCTTACTCTATCGTGATCATAAATTCTCATACGATAAGTGATATGAATTGATATAAGACGGAAATATGATTGTTAAATGTAAAGTGACTCGATAGGATATCTCAATTAAACATGAAGAATATATGAGGAGTACCATGACTCGGTGATAACGATATTTCATCTATATGATGTCATGATATGAAATGCACGAAGAGAATTATGACTTCATACCACCGTGATCGTGATCCACAATATGAGAATGGATAAGAGATGATATGAGAATTGATAAGAGATGATAGAATACAGAAATATGATTATGAAATGAAAAGTAAATATGAGAATTGATATGAGATGATAGCATACCAAAGTATGATTATGAAATGAAAAGTGAAAATGAGAAGTGATAATGAGACGTATCGATGAGAAAGGATTAACTGTAATTGCATCCTTACAAGTTTTAAGTATTGCAGTTTAAGACAGTGTAATCCTACTCATGTATTTATATTAGTATCTTACTGAGTCGTGGTTTTGCTCACCCCACTAAATTTCATCTCTTTCATATTATTGAAGTTAACATCTGCCATATGAGTTGTTCAGTGGGCATCGGAGACGGTATATGAACTTGGTACTAGTCTTATGAGGTATATGTTTCTTATAAAATACTTGTTTACATGTAAGACTTAAATTGATGCACAGTACATATTCTGTTTAACAAGTCGAGATGTAACTAAGAACCGTTTCCGTGGTTGTTAAATATTTAAATGGAATAACTATAGGTCACCGAGATAGTATAGTAACTACACTGACACCGAATACAAACCTTGAAATGAAAAAGAAAAAATTTAGTCCATAAATTTGTAGACTAAGAAAAGTATAAGTATAAAGGAAAGTCGCGGCCTTCGGGTCGTTTTTTTGTGACGACCAGTATCATGTGGGGCTGGTCACACTCAACCGTATTTTCCGCTTTGGATTCTAGAGGTAGCCCCCGTCAGTTCAACTGACGTGGCACTTAGGTCCTCACGGATTTCTTTCGCGTCCGTCGCTACTCGAACCCTTGACATCCAAGCGATTCGAGTAACGACTAACCATTAGGTCCAATGGTTAGTCGTTACTCGAATCGCTTGGATGTCAAGGGTTCGGGTAGCGGCGGACGCGAAAGAAATCCGTGAGGACCTAAGTGCCACGTCAGCTGAACTGACGGGGGCCACCTCTAGAATCCAAAGCGGAAAATACGGTTGAGTGCGACCGGCCCCACATGATACTGGTCGTCACAAAATTGATCCTCAAGGTTTTCAGGAGAGGTTGGATGTGGTGAAAATGAAACTATTTATGCTTTATGAAGAATATAAAAAGAATGTTTCTATCTCATCACATGGTCAAGACCAAGGCAAACAAAACAAGATTTCTCTCAACTCTTCTATTCCAACAGATTCTGTCTGTAATTTAGATGTAAGTATAAATATATAATAAACATTTATACCTTAACTGTTATATTTATCTCATTGTGAACTTTAGTTTATCAAGAGTAACTTTTTATTATGCATCAATATAGGTATGGATGGATTTGGCAGCTGATGAGGAAAATGATATCCCAAGTTCCAAGTCTCAATTGGAAGTATACTTGGATATGCCAAAACTTGTTTCCACTAATAAAGATTTGGATATTTTGAAATGGTGGAAAGATCATAGTTTTAGATTCCCCATTTTGGCTAACATGGCTTGTGATTTGATGAGTATACCCATAACTACTGTGGCTTCAGAATCAACCTTTAGCATTGGGGGACGTGTGCTAAACAAGTATAGGAGTCGTCTTCTTCCTAAGAAGGTTCAGGCTCTCATTTGCACACGTAGTTGGCTACATGGTTTCATATCAAGTGTTAATTTAATTTCATTGAATAAATAACTTTTAAAAGTGAAAATAATTAATGTTATTGTAAAATTTTAATAATTTCAGATTTTATTTTATTCGTTGGGAAGAGGATGAAGAAAATAAAGATGACATGGTGGAAGAATCAAATGATTCTAATCATTTGAATGTTGAGAATTAAAATAAAATGACATGTTTGAATGTTTGATTTTTTTTTATGTGTAGATTTTAATGGATGTTTGTGGATTTTATGACTTTTAGACTTATCTAATACTCTATATTTAGATCATAATTTTAATGAATGTTATGTGGATTGTATTGGTTGTGTGAATTAAGGATTGTGCAAGTTATCTATCTTTTTTGTATATGATATAATTTTCATGAATTTGATAAATTGATAGCATTAGCAAGCCTGGTTTGGGTTTTAGGCTTAGCTGTTGTTTTTGTATTAATTTTTCATGAATATGATATAATTTTTCACGAATTTCATAGCAAGTCTCGTTTGGGTGGTTTGGGTTTTAGGCTTAGCAACTATTTTTGACTTTTGAATTAATTTTTCATGAATATGATATAACTTTTCATGAATACAAGCCTTTTTATTTTACTACTGCTGATAACTACTTAATTATAGTTGTTTATCTTTTAATTTAATTATGGTTTTTTGAAAGATTAAGGATATACATTTCTTATAAGCAGTTCATACTAATGCTCTCTAATTCTAAGCAATTTAAGTTATTGTAGTGTCAAAAATTATAGTTGTTTATATTAATGCTCTCTAATTCTATGGCTCTCGGCTTTTGCAAATTGTAGCACAAATTCATACTTTTTTTTTGTTATAACACTGTGATAACCGTAAATTTTTCATTTATTGGAAATTATAAATATTGAAAATAAATATTGGAGAAAATAAATAAGAGGAAATAAATAAAATTTTGCGAGAACGGGATATTGGTGAAAGTCCCGAGAATTGAGGAAGTTAAAGAATCGAAAAATTCGTGTAAAGGAAATTAAATTAGAAGTGAAAATAAAAATAATAGAGAGAGGAAAAAGAATTAATTTGGATAGATTAAAATCCTAAATTAAATAAGGAAAATGAGAAATGAAAATAAAGTATGTTTATATAATTACAAATTTTATAAACGTATTTTATACAAATACATATGTATTTAAAATACTATATAGTACATCTTAATATACGTTGGTATATATATGGAAATATATACTAATAATTTCTAGGGTATAATATATAGTATATTATATACTAAAAAGGGAAAGAAAATAAAACCAAAAAAGAGAAAGGAAATAAAATAAAATAAGGGGACCAGAATCGGGAAGACTCCCGATTCTGTCTCCCGAAGAGGCTGCCCCCGTCAGCGGCCATTGGAGAAGGAAATGAGAAGGGGAAGAGAAGCGTCGTCGCCGGCAAAGGGAGAGGAAGCCGACGCCAACACCGGCGAAGCGAAACGGAGAAAGAATCGACGTGAAACGGAAGCAAAAGCCGGAAGAGAAAAGCGGAAAAGAGATGCGATGGTGCCGGCCGATCCAGGCACAGCCACCGCCACCAACGCCACCGGCAAGGACCATCGGCGGTGAAGGAGGCCACCGACGGTGAAGGAAACGGCGGAGGGAGGAAGAAACAGAGGAGAAAGGAACCAAAACCCACACTGCCAAATCCGGCGCCGTCGCCGATGATGGGGCGAAACCGAGGCCAGATCCGGCGTCCCCGCAACCGTGGCCAGTTGAGGGAGGCCCGAACCGGCGGTGATGCCGGCGGGAAGAGGTCAAACCGGCGCAAGGACACCAAACCGGTCTGAACCAGTCCGGCCAGAGAAAGGAGAAAAAGAAAAGGAAAAAGAAAAAAAAAG
Source organism: Heritiera fomes (assembly GCA_032173925.1). NCBI lineage: Eukaryota > Viridiplantae > Streptophyta > Magnoliopsida > Malvales > Malvaceae > Heritiera > Heritiera fomes. The sequence goes on from JAPDPM010000001.1 coordinate 25,740,495, forward strand.
GAAAAAAAGGAAAAAGAAAAAGAAAAAGAAAAAGAAAAGAGGGAAAAAGGAAGAAAAAGAAAAGAGGAAAAAGGAGAATTTCGGGAATTCGGAGATTCTCGGAAATTCGACAACCCGAAAATTACGGAAGTTAGGTAAGAAATTCCCGGAAATTAAATTTCAGAAAAATGTAATAAATTATAGAAAAATTCTAAATAAGATTTAGAATTTTTATTTGCAGAAATTATTTTCAGCGATCGGGATAAAGAATCGAGAGAGATGGAGTGCGGGCGCGATCGATAAGAGGAAGTCGCCGACCCGAAAAAAGGTAAGGGATGCATGTGCAGCACTGTAAGGATATTCAGTCTGTATATTTTAATTTGAAATATTTTATGCAAATATTTTATGAAAATTATTATGATGCATGATTGGCTGAAAATTTTGGGTTGAAGTACTGGCTGGAAATTTAAAACTGTATTTTCCGTGCAGGAGGTTAGTAAATCGGCAGCCGTTATGCTGCCGAAAATTTTAGAAAAACTTTATAAAATCATATTAAATGATTTTATTTCCTAAAATCGATATTAAATCACGAAACATGAGGAAATTACTAAATTTCATAAAACATAAATATAATGAGATGGAATTTTAAAATATTCATGTATTCGAGAATGGTGATAATGAAACCACCGAAAATTCTCGGAATAGATAAATTACACGTAATACGAGGTGAAAGATGAAGTGAAATACAGTGAATATTTTTATGAATATTTTTATAAATATTCCCTAAAGGATTTTAACCCTTATGGTTTTAAATTATGGAATTATATATTTATATAAATTCCATAAAGGTTTATTTTATGATGAAAAATACGGTTTTGAGATTAGTTGGCATCCTATCATGCTGATATGCGATATGTTTAGTTTTGGTCGAAACTTGATCAATGTTTCACCGAGGACAATATAGATTATGGTCATAGATTTGACATGTTTATTTCCTTACCCTCCGGGGTTTATAGCATGATGTGATTGATGATTGTCTTAGTCTCCATAAATGATAGGTGACATGTTAAAAGGGAAAGTGTTTTACATGATATGTGATATGTTAAAAGGAAAATGTTTTATATGATACGTGACATGTGAAAAGAATATATTTTATATGATATGAGAAGAAAATCAATTGATTTATAGCATTTTTACAAAATGCTCATTACGGTACTAATTATAGTACTGTGAGATGATTTTCATAAGACATGTGATACGAACATGTAATATGTTTTCAAAAAGGAAGAATTGATAAATCTAATATTCTTACCATGATTTTAAATGGAATATTAGATCATATGTGCAACACAAATATTGTTTAGATCGTGGGAGCCACCTCTAGAATCCCAAGGGACCTACGTGCTACATGGATACCTTTTGGACTGTGGGAGCCACCTCTATAATCCCGAAGGACCTACGTGCTACACAGATATTGTTTAGACCGTGGGAGCCACCTCTAGAATCCCAAGGGACCTACGTGCTGCACGGATACCTTTTGGACCGTGGGAGCCACCTTTAGAATCTCGAAGGACCTACGTGCTACACGGATATTATTTAGATCGTGGGAGCCACCTCTAGAATCCCGAAGGACGTACGTGCTACACGGATATTGTTTAGACCGTGGGAGCCACCTCTAGAATCCCAAAGGACCTACATGCTACATGGATATTGTTTAGATCGTGGGACCCACCTCTAGAATCCCAAGGGACATACGTGCTACACGAATACCTTTTGGACCGTGGGAGCCACCTTTAGAATCCCGAAGGACCTACGTGCTACATGGATATTGTTTGGATCGTGGGAGCCACCTCTAGAATCCCAAGGGACCTACGTGCTACACGGATACCTTTTGGACTGTGGGAGCCACCTCTAGAATCCCGAAGGACCTACGTGCTACACGAGTTCCTCGATACGACACTTTCTCCATTGCTAGATAGGATGGATGTCATAACTGCATCAGTGAACTAGGGCTTACGCCTAAAGTGATTAAGTGATCGGTTATTTTGAAACTGTTTTCAGTGAGTTAAGCTATATGCTTAAAGTTTATTGATTTTCGTTTTTGTGAATGGATTGATTTATTTAATTATATAGTAACCAATTTATCAACGTGTATAGTGACTAATTTACCGAAGTGCTTGCTGCTTTGCTAATGTGATCAGTGGAATAGATTTTAATAGCTTACTGTGTTATTTAAAGTATTGTACTAATTAAGAGTTGTACAATAAATATGAAAAGAATTCAAAAGGGAATGATGATAGTTTAAACTAATATTTTTCTAAAGGAATAGATAAATATTAGTTACTTTATTTAAATGCTCTAAATTCATAAAAGCATAAAAAGGAAGATGATACGAAATGAAAGAAAAAAAAAGATTTAAATTTCAAAAGAAATTTATTACTCCCTACAGTTGCTTTTAGGTTACGGGACAAGACAGGCATTTCAAAATACCTGCCTTACTTCATCCGAATCCCTAGCCGACTGTAGTATCCTTCCTACATGCGAGCCTAGAGCCCTATAGGAAAAATGAAAAAGTTTTTCAACATATAGATAGCTGAGTATCAAGTGAGGCATATAATTCCCTTACTAAGTCGTGGTTTGCTCACCCCTTAATTTTAACATTTCAGGTTTTTTTTCGAGGACTAAGAGTCTGACATATAAGGGACTTCGGCTGTGCATTTAGGGACGATGCGACATCTTGATTTATTTAGTAAGGTACGATCATTTATTTTCTGTATTTAAACGTATCTACAGTACTACTTCCTTATGAATTAAGAAAGGGGATGTAATTCATATTATCAATTTTATATGAAATTGTTTATATGTAAAAGAAAAGTAAAATATCGTAGACAGTCCAACCGGTTAAGTTGTGTAAAATAAGGTGAAAAATGTGGTAACGGATCGTGACAGATTTAATGGTATCAGAGCAATGGTTGGCCTGATGTCTGTGGATACTTTTGGAAGGAAAATAGTTAAACATCTCCTGCAGTACTGTTTAGTCTGAATACATAGAGAAAATAAATAATTGCAAATTGAATTAAGTGTTTAGAAGGGAGTGAGCAATTTTGGAATAAGGAATGCTAAAAAGGGAAACGGCTTAGGAATGTTACTTGAAATAGTGATCTTATGATCTAAATGAAGGTCGGTTCGGTAAGGAATAGAAATGGACTCGGTGAGGGCCTCACCAGTACTTTTCTGTCCGAACCGAATTGAGACCTGAAAGTGATTGTATAAAGGAGGGGAATGAAATATCATCATTAAATAGACTTTAAGATCATCGATTAAGAGTAATTTGAAGAGAGAGAAAATTTTTGGCTAAAAATGACCAAAATACCCCTGACTCTGAAATTTTACAAGGAGTTAAAATAAACCAACAGAGGTTGGAATTGATTGATTTGACAGAGAAATTAATGATATAAAGCTGAATTACAAGCAAAATAATCCAATTGTGGATTTTAGTAAACTTCTCTGTCGAAATCGAATGAGATCTAAATTGTTGTTATAAGTATCAGAAAGGATACTATCAACATATAGATGATCAGTTCATTGATTTAAATGTATATTGAGGAGGTAGAAATAAATATCGAAATGACAAAAATGCCCCTATATTGGGCGATGTACGGAATAGTGTTAAAACCGAGCTGAATTGAAATCCATTGATAGTAATGGAATTATTAATGGCATAGAAGATGTCATATGAATCTAACGATCCCTATTACTGATTCCACTAACACTTAGATTATGGACTCGAAAGAAATCCGTGAGGGGCTAAGTGCCACGTCTGTGTGACGGGGGCCACCTTTAGAACCCAGAGCGGACAGTACAGATGTGTACAGGTGCACGGCGGACGGGCCGGGGCCTTATGTGATGCGATCCAAAGAGTGTAGTGGAATGTCATCAGATGTTTGGCCCGGTTATTGACTGTAAGGGTCGAAAAAATTAAGTATGTATTGAACGGAATCGTTGAATACTATGAAAAGTGAAATGATTACAGGAATTGACTGATGAGGTGAATAGTACAGATAATGAAATACATACTGGTGTGGTTACTTATGGTTCTATACATTTTTACTACTTTGAGGTATCAAACAGATAATCTTATATAGAACCGACATATCTTGAAATATGTGCTACAGAATGAGGTACTGTGTGGAGTACTGTGAATTAGAGAATAATTATAAGAACAGTGAAGTGATAAAAAGAAGATCACAGCTAACCTAAGTTCTTTAGGACCCTTGAGACAGAACTGTGATGGGCGACCCAATGATGGGCGACTCGTAGTGGATCATGTGTTGTGAGATACAGGCGAACAATATTATCGCCGACTCACTAGTAAGGGTAAACCTGGGGCGAAAGGATTGCTTAGGGGATGCTTGCCGACGGTCGATTCGAACGGGCGGGACTCTTACAAGAAGCTTAGTGATAACACGAGTGTAAGGAACTAGGTACGTAAGGGTGCCAAGGTTCGAACCTCATGGATAATATACTCAAGGGAATTAAGCTTGAATTCAGTAAATGGAAATGGTTTTAAAGTGAATAACTGAATTGAAACGGATAGCTGTAAAGTGTGTTGAGAACCATTGTACTTGATACAGCTTACCAGAATGAGATTCGTAACGCTGTAAAGTATGACTAGATAATGAAATCAAGGTAGAGTATGTATCAAAATGATTTGAATATTGAATGTCTCTGCCTTGAGAATACACTATGAATGTGACGACCAGTATCATGTGGGGCCAGTCGCACTCAACCGTATTGTCCGCTTTGGGAGTATCATGTAGGGCCCCCTCACGGATTTCTTTCGCGTCTGCCGCTACTCGAACCCCTTACCACTTGTAAGTGTCGAGTAACGACTAACCATTGGACCTAGGTCCAATGGTTAGTCGTTACTCAAATCGCTTGGATGTCAAGGGTTCGAGTAGCGGCGGACGCGAAAGAAATCCGTGAGGACCTAAGTGCCACGTCAGCTGAACTGACGGGGGCCACCTCTAGAATCCAGAGTGGACAATACGGTTGAGTGCGACCGGCCCCACATGATACTGGTCGTCACAATAAAACGCGCGTTTTTTTTGTGACGACCAGTATCATGTGGGGCTGGTCGCACTCAACCGTATTGCCCGCTTTGGGAGTATCATGTGGGGCCCCCTCACGGATTTCTTTCGCGTCCGCCGCTACTCAAACCCCTTACCACTTGTAAGTGTCGAGTAACGACTAACCATTGGACCTAGGTCCAATGGTTAGTCGTTACTCGAATCGCTTGGATGTCAAGAGTTCGAGCAGCGGCAGACGCGAAAGAAATCCGTGAGGACCTAAGTGCCACGTCAGCTGAACTGACGGGAGCCACCTCTAGAATCCAAAGCGGACAATACGGTTGAGTGCGACCGGCCTCACATGATACTGGTCGTCACAATTTTTTTTGGTGAAAATTTTATTACAAGTTACTATCACAATTAGGATAATAACGGATGACAATGCCATCTGAACAGGATATGCTAGAGGTTTTGACTTTTGACATTTATGAATAGGTGAGAACATCTTCAGCACGGACATGGCGACCGCTTTCTTTATAGAGAATAGATGGAAAAAAAAAACCTATTATCATTTGTCTTAGTTTTTAATAAATAAGACTACATATATCTTCTTATTATGCAATGATGAAGAATTGGTTTAAGATTGCGTGGGCCGTCTCACCATAATTCTATGACCAATTTCTCTCTCTATATATCCGTATTCCATCCATTCAAGCTGTAAATCTTTATGTCCATGCATGTGCAAGAGTTTCTTTTCATGGAGTTGGTCAAACAAAGCCGGCTCTATTCTGCCCCACGATCCCTTAGAACGTAATCTTCATTCCGCGTCATATACTCTGAAAAATATACTATCCACTTGCCTCTCTTCAACTCTATAAATATATTAATTGTAGATTTGTGTGTCATTCAAAGCCCAAAACAACGACGAATATGAAGACTGCATGGCTCCTAGCACTTTCTTTCCTTCTCTGCGCTAGTGCTGCGCCTGATCCGGTGCTCGACATCTCCGGCAAAAAGCTACGCACCGGCACCGACTACTACATCCTGCCGGTTTTCCGCGGTCGAGGCGGTGGCCTAACTCTGGCCAGCACTGGCAACGAAACCTGCCCTCTTGATGTTGTCCAAGAGCAGCACGAAGTGTCAAACGGTCTCCCAGTAACATTTTCGCCTGTTAACATTAAGAAAGGTGTTATTCGTGTTTCCACAGATCAGAATATCAAGTTTTCTGCTGCGACAATATGTGTGCAATCCACGGTCTGGAAGCTTGCCGATTTCGATGATTCAACGCGGCAATGGTTCGTGACAAGCGGTGGGGTTGAAGGGAATCCAGGTCGTGAAACTGTTGACAATTGGTTTAAGATTGAAAAGCATGAAGATGATTACAAGCTCGCTTTCTGCCCAACAGTGTGTGATTTCTGCAAAGTTTTATGTAGGGATGTGGGTGTTTTCATTGATGATGCTGGTGTCAGGCGTCTGGCTCTCAGTGATGTGCCCTTCAAGGTTATGTTTAAAAGGGCTTGAAAATTGAAATCCCATAGATATAATATGGACCTTAAACTTTGTTTATTTCCTTGATTTACCATCCCCACATCCTTCTTAGTTTTCAATTTTAACATTTATAGTATCATAATAAGATTGCAAAAAAATGTAAATCTTGGAAACAAGGTAATTAATAACATTTATTTGTTTTAAATAAATATATAATATTCATTTTCTACTACATTTTTCTCTTTTCTCATGGAAGGAATTTATTAATTTATAAATTTACCACGTGACATTAACTAGTATTTGACACTTTCTTTATGCAGATTAAATCCGTTCTAAAATATGGATAATTAATTTGTTTATAGATCAAGTTGAATTGAGTTTGAGCTGGGCTTAAAAATTAATATTAAAGTCCATACGCAAATTCAATCTGACCTAACTCGATTATTCAAATTTTCTGTTTAATTCAAGCTCATATTTATTTTTTTTATATAAATTCGAGTTAGGCCCAACCCGTGTAACTGTATGTTGATACATATAAACTTGGAATTCCATGGACAATTCTTCTGGTACAAACACTCAATGCCTTCATTGCAAAGTTGTACTAATTAACCATAGAAAACTGTATGAATAGTTAGCTACCTGATCTCCCTATTTACTTTCATCTACACTTTGAAAATTTACGTGTCTAATTAAGTTCTTCCATTAAATTTTTCTTCCGAAAATGATCATGCTGAAAAATTAATTTGCCCATTTATTTGGTGTTCTTTTGACGTTACCAATCAAAGTTCACTGTATATAACTTTGCTTTGGTGTTAAACTTTATGATGAAAGAGGACAAATATTCTTTTTCACCATTTTTATGATGAAAAGATGAAAAAGAAAATGAAAACTATAAATCCAAGTATTTTACCATTAATCAATAATAACATAGATATCTTTATGAACACATGTAGATGCTTGAACCAAGTTTGACTGTGCCATCTACCTTTTCTTCATTTGCTAACAAGCTCAAGAAAGCTTATTTCATCAAATGAATGTGCAACAGCAATGGACTATACAAAGCAGGGACTTGTACGTTCAGTTGGCTTAGTCATCAATGACATTTCACACAGCCCATAAATATAAATGTTTTACGGTGATACTTAAACTTTAGACTACAAAACTCTAATTTTAACGTCTAAGAATTCATAACATCGAGAAAGCATAAATATATTTGTTTGGGCCAAGCAGGCCTAGGTTTCAAATGACAAAATCCAGATCTGACCAGAAAATTAATTGGGTCTTATTTTTTGATCAAAGCCCAATTATTAGATAAATTTATATATGATGCACTGACAGTGTATAGTTTCTATTCACTGTTAATGCACAAGAGGTTGACACCTCATCAATAGACTCTTATATGCAAATATAAATAAATTTTTTAAATTTTCCCATAAGGATCTATTGATGAGGTGTCAACCTTTGATGCATTGACAGTGTATAAAAATTATACACTGTCATGCATCATATACAAACTCTTATTAGATTAAATATTTTTGTCCAAATCCTTTCAAAATTTGGACGAGTCTTTGAGCTTGATTGCACCGCCCGTTCTAAGGTAAGTCTAATAAATGTATGTACTTTTCAATTGATATGAATGTTTAAAATTTGTAATTTGACCATTTCTTAAATGTATTATATGCTTATATTTAAACCCTAATGATAGCGAAGTGGCTCTATCATTACACTATTGTTTATATATATATATATATATATATATATATATATATATGTGATACACTGACAGTGTATAACTTTCATATACTGTCAGTTAATCATAAAATGACACCTCATATGTAAGTCTTTAAAAATAAATATTAATAAAGTTTTTAAATTTATTTTTAAGGACTCATACACTTGTAAACTTTGCTCATTAATGAAATATCATCAGATGATTAACTAACAGTATATAAAAGTTATACACTATCAATGTGTGTGTGTATGTGTGTATATAAATATTACCAAAGAGTTCATTGTTTTAAGAGAAAACATGTTTTGAATTCATGTCGATTGCATATATGTTAAAGAAAATGAAGTTTTGAAAGAATATATAAAATTGAAATTAGAATGAAAAAACACAAATTGTTAAAAAAATTAGCCTTGGCCAGTTGCAGGGACAGTTGACTGCTCAAATGGGAAGTTGTAGAAATTGCCTTGATCAATTGGCTGCCCTGAACATAAAATAAGTGTTATTTTGAAAATGTCTAAGACAATCGACTGCCCCAAAGTATAGAAAATTTTTGTTAGCATATTTTTTGAAATGTCGCAAATCCTTTAGTGGCGTTTTGAAGCGCGGCAATATGAAAATAAAAACGTTGCTAAAACATCGTTTTACTGTAGTGAGAGATATAGTTTGGGTTGTGACATTGAGATTCTTCTTAAGATGAGTTCGAGGTATTACGGGTCAAATGGAAGGTAGTAGTTAACGAAATGTACGTTTAGGCTTTTTTAGGCATTGAAAATAAGACTTATGGTGATCCATCCGACTTTAGGTTTTGATATGAGATTATTCAAGGACTTCTAAAAAAACCCAAGTAGAAAAATGAAAAGAGAAAGCTAATAAAATTTTGGAAAACATGTAGGGAGGATTATGATGCCGATGACGGCGGTGATACCACGTCAAAAACTGGATTTTGGATAGTGTTCGTATAGGGAAAAAGATTTTACAAAAGAGCATGAAATAGAGATATGGAAAATTAAAAAAAAATTAAATAAAAAAATTATAAAAGCATCAAAACAAAACAGTATGTTTTAGAGAGGATAAAAAGAAAAACTAGAAAAAAGGAAAGTCCATAAAAAATAATCTCATGTGTAGTACGACTCATAAATATATAATTAAAGCATAATAAATCACAATATAATTTGCTAATGTATTGTCTAAAATTTGCTCTACTAATTGAATTATAATATGTATGAAATTCAAGAGACTTTAGAATACACATATAATATGACATATAAAAGAATAAATCCTGGGGCAAACATACACAATGTGAAAGATTTCTAATTAATAAACATGTTCTTATAAGAGTTGAAACTCTACATCAATAAGCTCCCAAGTAGGGGTGTTCATTCGTGTAATTCGGTTAATTTCGAACCGAATTAACCGAAACCGAATTATAAAATTTTACTTTCGTTAACCGAACTGAAATATCTATTTTCGAATTAACCGAACCGAAATATAATTCGGTTAATTCAGTTAATTAACCGAATTAACCAAACTTTATACAAAATTATATATATTATATATATTATAGTATATCATATGTATATTATATGTATATAGTATATATTATATATAGTGTATATATATGGTATATATTATATATATTATAGTATATCATATGTATACATATTATAGAACATCATATATAATTTATATTATATATATTATAGTATATCATATGTATATTATATGTATATAGTATATATAGTATATATTATATATTATAGTAAATATAATTCGGTTAATTCGGTTAACCGAAATTAATTCGGTTTTCGAACCGAATTAACCGTTAACCGAATTTTCCTAAATCCTATTTTTGTTAACAAACCGAAATAAATTCGGTGGCCGACCGATTAACCGAATTAAATTCGATCGATCGGTTAACCGAATTTCTTTCAAATTTTGAACACCCCTATTCCCAAGGGTGGGTTCAGTTCCTGAGTGTGAGTCAACCTTTCTTTCCTCCCATTTTATGCATTAAAAAAAAAATTCTACAGCAATAAATATTTTTGAAAAAAATCTTACCATTAATAGTTACAGTACAATTAAAATTCAGTAATTCTTAGTACTCCCTACCTACTATATTACAAATGGTTAGAAATTCAAGACTCTAATCAAAATATTACATCTATTGTACTTTCTGAAAAAAAAATTGGGTGTAATTGTACTTTCTGAAATTTGTTATGCTTACTTCTCGTGAGTTGAGGGTAGGCTTTTTTTGTACTACTAATATTTTATTATCATTTAATATTGCCTTAATATGTAGTGTTAATTTACTAAAAGATTAATTTGAAGTTAAAGAAAGTATAAATCCAACAATAATAGAATCAAATATAACATCAATTTTGTATTAAACAAACAAAAAAAATCAAGGCAAATTCCACTAAGTCATTAAAGTTTTACCATAATTCCATTCTAGTTTATTAATTAGAGAAATTAACACTTTGGTCTAAAATTATAAATTAGATAATATAAAAATATTGTTCCATTAAATTACTATTAAAAAATTATTAACCTTCCAATAAAAAAATTATTAACCTAAATATTTATTACTCATCAAGTATCCATAATACTCTTTCTTGGTATTAAAAAATAAAAATCTTACATAAAATATTTTTTAAAAAAATTGCTTAAAAATAATAAATATAAATAAAATTTATTGTTGATAGTTGAGAATGTGATACTATTAACTTAAGTTTAGTAATTGACTAATATATGTTAAAATCATTTGTGATTTTAGTCCAAAGTGTCTATTTTTAAAACTAATAGAATAAAGTTGAATTACGGTAAAACTTTGAAGACCTCAATGAAATTTACAAAAAAAATTTATAAAGCAAGGTCTTCTACCACTCTCTTGAGAGTTGAGAACTTGAGACTTATAGTGCTACTAGATTGATTCTATGAAGACTTAACAATTTATGTTAAAATTAGTGTTTGTGTTATGTAAAATTATATCGCGTAAAACACAAAATTTATGTCAAAATTCATGTTTACACATCAAATAGTATTCGCGTTATGAAAAATTATGTTGTGTAAAATACAAAAATTATGTCAAAATTCGTGTCCACATATGAAATATAGCTTTTGTGCCCATTTTTTATTCTTATTATTTAAGATTGTCGTGTCTTTAGTTCAAAACAACAAAAAAATTAAGCAAACTTTTCTAAGGAGTGTGACGTCAAGGAAATAATAGAAAAAACAAAACAACCCAAAAAGCTTTTACACTTAAAACAAAAACACAATAAATTTTTTAATAAAAGCCTCTTAAATTTTCATAAATTCCAATTTAATTCCTATAGATCTTGGCAAAACCTTCTTAAAATTCCATATAAATCTAAACTAACACCTAATGAACTTCTTTCATAAGATTTATCAAAATATCTACGTTATCTATCCTATTACTGAAAAAGAATGACAAATACTATATTATCTAGATATAGATAGTTACCAATTAATGATATTTTGGATATTGTTTTCACAGTAATTAATTTCATTAATTAGTGTCGATGAGACTTTAGTCCAATGATAAAAAGAAATTTTAAGGGAAAAGCTTTCGGGTTCGATTCTTACTAAACACATCTTTGGAGAGAGATGAAAAGCTTTAACTGTGATTAAACCCCGAATAAGATAAGACTCAAACCATTAAAACGGAAGAGGATACCTGTGGTTTATACAAAAAAAAATTTTAAAATTTTGAAATTTGAAATTCAAGTTTCACAATATATAAACTTGAGTTTAGTTATTGAAATTTTTTTAGTAAAATTATTTTAATGAATAGTTTAAAAATTATTAATTAGTGTTTTCGGTATTACTCAAAAATTATAAAGCCAATTAACTAAACATAAGGGCAGTGGGGCTTATGTTATTATTTGGCAAGCATGTTTTACAAATGGTTTCCTTTTCCAAGTCCTTACAATGAAAAATTTTAAACCTACTTATTTTTTTATTCTTCTTCTCCGAAATTTTTCAGTGAAATATTATTCATTGCATTGAAATGATATATATATATATAATAAAAAAATAGGCATATTTAAAATTTTTCCCTTGCAATTACGAACAAAAACAATGCTGTTGTACTAACAATTTTTTGATTTAATGATTAAAAATAAATTGTGACATAAAAAATAGGCATATTTAAAATTTTTCCCTTACAATTACGAACAAAAACAATGTTGTTGTATCAACAATCTTTTGATCTAATGATTAAAAATAAATTGTGACATATTATAAATTTTAGATTCGAATCCCAACATTTTCATCTCTAAATTATTTAATATTTCTCTTCTAACAAAAAAACATCGCTGTCGTTACTCATTTCAATTGACCATAATATCCTTAAGAATCTTTCAAAATCACAATCGTAAAAATGGGCTAAACTGAAGATAAAGAAAAGGAAAAAAAAAACACTGAGAGGAGTGTCGAGTTTGAGACAACAAAGAATCAAAGGCTCTGTACTGTCCTTTCTTCTGGTTATGGTTCGCCTCTTTACCTGCATCTATCTATTTTTGATTTGTTTAAAAAACTAATTAATTTGAATTTATATATTTTAAGTAAGCGAAAAAAATAAGAGTGGTTGTTGAAAATCACAAGGCAAATTTAGCTCTATACTTATTTCTAGCTGTTGTGTTCTATCTGAACCTCACGCCTAAATTTGGGGAACCCTTTTCTTTTTTTTTTCTGACCTCTCCTTAGATTGTTTCCTCATAGATTGTCGGGAAAATGGAAATCTCCTTTTTTTTTAAAAGAATTTTCACACTCCTTTTTTACAATTATAAATTTCAATTTCTATTCACTCTTTTCTTCTTTTCCTTCTTCAAATCATCGGATGATTTCTGGTGAGTTTAATTCAACGTCTTTTTTTCCTTCTATTAAATTTTGATTGCTTTCTCGAAATCTCTGAAAAAATCGCTTTTTTTTGTTTTGTTTTTGTCTGTGGCGGGGCTTCGCTTTTTCTGGGGTTTCTCAGTTTTTTTTTTCTTTTACTTTGTTTGCTCAAGCTTTTTTTCTTCTTCTGTTTTTGATTAATTTTAAAATGTCAAATAATATCATTACATGTTGTAAAAGAAAAAGAATTAAATAAATTATATTTAGATATTAAATTAACATAGTATTGAATTTTAATTATTCGTTGACCAAATTATATATTTAAATTTAAATAAGCATTAATAATTTTTTTAGTATTCTTCATATATGTATGTATGTATGTATGTATGTATGTATGTATGTATGTATGTATGCATGCATGCATGTATGTATGTATGCATGTATGTATGACTTTAGGTAAAAAGAATATTTTGTTATAATTTTAATTGGCTATGGGAATTAATTTGAGTCTTTGTATTTTTATTTTTAGATGAATGAATATTTCTTTAGTTTTATATTTGATACAATAATATCTTAGATTGTTTATAATTATATTATAGTTTTGATTAATATTTATTTAATTATATATTTATTTTAATTTTTGATAACATCTTCTCAACAAGTAAACAAAATTATTTGGTATAATTATACATTTGATGGCATTATTTAATTCGTAAACTCTTTATAATTTGTATTATATATAACATGTTTATTTGTTTATATTGTATAAATGTGTATGATTTTATATATTTTGGGATCATATTATATACTAGTTTACGTTTAATTTTATAATGTATTTTTAATATAATTGTTTTAACCATTTTGATATATTTGCTGCATTTTTATGTTAAATAATATTAAATTTATTTATTAAATTTGCATTTTAGTTATTTTTCCTATATGCTTTTCTTGTAATAAAAGTTCTAAAAAAAGATATCATTATGTTCAAATTGACAATAATCTCCCACTTTTGCTTGCATTGTTATTTTGCAAAGAAAAAAAAAACAAAAAAAAATGCTGTTGAATAGTTTTGTTGTATTGCCTATTTTGTTTCTGGTTAATGGTTGACTAATGGCTGGTAGCATTTTGCTTGTCATATGTTGCAAAAACTTGGATTGTCCAGGTTGTTGGGAGAACCCCTTCTACTTTGCTATGTTCGACTAATTGACTAGCTGTTGTCGTTTCTTTGTCTTAGCTTCCCGACAAATGTGATTTGCTTTGCATGCAGTTAATTGAGTAACTAGTTAATGTTGTGATTCCTTTTGTTTATTTGAAGTGCATGATTGTGTTGATCGAGTTGAGGTACTGCCATTAGTTAAAATTACAATTTTTTTCCTGCTTCAATCTAGTATTTTATTTATTTACTTTTAAGTGATTATATTTACCATGGGCATTTAATGGACATACACTATCAAGTTCTGTTTCGGTTGAGTCCAGAATCTTCCTATTTTATGCTATGAGAACTTCAAGTGACTATTTGTTTGGAAGGAAATCGATTTCACCATTTAGGGAAGAAATTGAAATGATTTAGCCCTTTCCACTTTTTAGTTAAGAAATATAATTTCAAGCAAGTGGTAATTAATTACCCATTGAACCTATTATCCTTGTTTTTTCCCGTCAAAAGATGGTTGATGATTGCTTGTACTTTTAGCTCTGTGAAGACAATTGTGTATTCGGTAGTAGTGACTAGTTCATTGAATGTCTCTAAAATGTCTTTTTCAACAGCTATCTTTGTTACAAAAGGTTTATTTATAAATTCTCTTATACCTCATTCTTGAGTTTTATATTTTCCATTTATTTTGGGTTGGAATAATTGCTGATTCTGGGTATTTTTCTTGGCTTCTTTGACTAAAATTTAATGGTAGTTAATTTTGTTTTTCTAGTAGTTTTCATAAACAAATGTTCTTTCTGTAATTTGTGTGGAAAAAACTTGATTTCAAATGTGGTTTTTGAATCAAGTAAATCTCCATGAGCTCTTCATAAGGCTGCCCATTCATATGTTTATACTTTTGACCTGGACAGATACAGCAAAAGATGCCTTGTGCCGTTCGACAAACTCATCTAGATAATCATAAAGTGTCAAATTTAGCAAAGGCTAACCGATCCAAGAATCCTTTGCAGCTGAATGATTCTAGAAGATTGTCAGAGGTTAGATACTTTTCATATATTTTGTGAATATTAAATTGTCAAGTTCATAGTCTTTTCCTTCATGATTAGCTTGGGTAATTTTTTCTATCGTTATCCATATATTATTCAGGATTCCAGAATTTCTTCTTTCAATGTGAGGAACACTGATCAAAGGTAATCCAATTTTGGTTGTTAGATATGTACAAATGTACTTACATGTCCTTCAGCTTCAAATTAAAAGTGATTCAGCAAAAATTGCTTGAGGTTGCATTTGGAAACCTAAACATGATTTAGCATAAAAGTAGGTAATAGAACTCTTGAAAAATGACTTTCTTGATTATTTTCAAATTAATGGATTTGCTAGATCTTTATTTGGTGGAGGATCTGAAATACCTAACAGTTTAGGAAATTAGAAATTCATCTACTTAAAACATTTCAAATTTATACGTGTATTGAAACTTAACTAGTGTTTACGTACTGCTCACGTGCATCATTCACAGTTTATATAACAAACCAAATTCAAAGCCATTCTCCCAAATGCATATTCCCAAACATAGATTTTTTTTTAATACTTAATCTCTCAATATAGCCTACCCCAATCTCTTGGGATAAAGGCTCTGATGATGATGACGTAATCTCTCAATATCCATTTTCTCCTTTTTTTATTCTTTTCTAGATTTCTTCATTCAATGTGATTGCTGAATAATGATTTTCAAATATCCCGCTTAGATATTTGCTTATTTCATTACTTTGTAAAAATAGGTAATTCCAGCTTCAGACACTCTATTAATTGGAAATGAATGAAAGAAGTTATTGTTTACTATTAATATTCAAATCAATATGAAAGAAAATCTTTGTTTTAAAATCTCTTGAAATCCATTCCTTCAGAGGAGATATTTGGTGAAATGTACTAATTCATGTGACTTGAAGTAATTCCATTTCTACTGAACAGGTATCATAAACAAAATAACTTATATTTTGTTGACATGGCATGCAAAATGAAGAAGCGAATGACCACCAGCTAATGCAAATTATGTGTTTCATTCAAAAAGGTCTTTAAAATTTCAGTTTTCTGTCTTTACCATATATGAATGTTGCTTAAGAGGTGTAAAAATTTTGTGAAGAGTATATTACCCTTTTGTTCTGAATCAAATTTCTTCTATGCTACTTACCAAAAAAAAAAAAAAAATTCTTGTTATGCTACTTTGTCATTATGGTGATTTTTATTGATTAATAGCCTTTGTCCTATTAGAATAAAACAACCTCTAAAGAGCCGTTTGGTATCATTTTTTGTTTTTTGTTTTCTGTTTTTGTTTTCAGTTTTTTTGGAAATAGAAACAGAAAACATGTTTGATAACATGTTTCTATTTTCAAAAAATGAAAACGAAAACAAGAATTTCCAAAATTATTGGAAACAAGAATTCCTTGTTTCCTTTGTTTTTGGAAACATGTTTTCATTTTTACTATTGTTTATAAGTAATATATATTAATATTTTTCATAATAAAAATATAAAATAAAATAAGTTAATTTTTTAGAATAAAATAATATTAAATTTTAATATAAAATATTATTTAATTAAAAAATAAATATTTTAAAATTAATATATTTATTTTAATATAGAAAAGTTGAAAATGTAAAAAACGATTAAATATAAATTATATTGAACTATAATATTATAATATTATTTAATTTAAATTTATATAATAATTTATTGAATATATTATATATTTTAAATAATATAATTTATTATAATTTTGATATGTTAATAATTGATATCATTGTTAAATACTATTATCTAATATAATTAATTATTATTTAACTTAAAAATATTATTATTTAATATTATATTCTTTCAATTAAATTTAAAATATATCACTACTACTATTAAATAAGTGAATACTTAACATTAAATAATATTATTTATATTAAATATAATATATTTTAATAACTACATAATTTATTATAAATTAATTAATTAAATATTTTATTTAATAATTTAATACTATTACAATTAAATTAAATAATATTGGATATAAAAAATAATTATTACATAATTATTTTTTAATAAATATATTATTTTTATTTAATTTTTAAAATTTTATTTTTTGAATTTAATTATTATATTTGAATCAGTTTAAATATTTGTTTTCAAAATGTAACAGTATGAACCAAGCATGTTTTCTATTTTCAGAATTTGAAAACAAAACAAAACAAAATTTTCAAAAACATAAAACAAAAAATCGGAAACGATGCCAGACGATCCCTAAGAAAGTGATAAATCCTAAAAGATCATGAAAAACTTGGGTAAAATGAAAGCCAAAAGTTTTTCATTAAATAAAATAATATGGTTCAAATGTAAATTGCACTTCAAGAAAAGCTAGTACATATAAATGTTCACTTTGTTGGTAAATATTGCTAGATAAGATGTCAATAAGGGCTTTATTCACTGTTTGGATGCCATTTACATTCAAAATCTTCTGTTCTTCCTGAACTGGGTTATAACCCTCACTTGTAACCTCATAAGAGTAAGTTTACTTATTTCCGAGCATGCCTTAATACTTACTGCTTGAATGTATGATTTCTCTCTGTCAAGAATATCCTCAAGTTGTCAGTGGAGTCTTAAAAAATGCTTTTTAGGCAGCTTGTATATGCTTGATCTGGGTTAAATGTTTAGTGACTTAAAATCAGGGTTGGAATATGTTAGGGGCAACGAATGAGGATTGAGAGTTTGTATATGTGTTTTTCTGTTGTATTCAACCTTTTTGTTCAGATGAAACAACATTGGTAATTTTTAATTGCCAACATTTATCACTGGAAGCTAATCATTTATTGTCCTTCTTGCTCATTTTCGGATGTGCATAACATATATATTTTTCCCTTTTGACAATATTTTTAATTTGATTGTGTGACTGGGTCTTTCTTCTGTTAATCCTTAAGGTGTGCTATTTTGGCGTTCCCTACACTTGAATCTGATGGGCAGTGGAGATTTGTTGCACTACCCTTGCAATGTTTTGATTACACTAACCATTTCGTATCTGGAAATCCGGTGAATATGAATGGCCTGCATCTGGTCTCCTCTCCATCTATTAATTCATTTAAGATTGATGGACAGAAGGCAAAGAAAGGGCCTCAACCTGAGATTACTTGTTCTGCCAAGCCATTTAGAGCCAGAAGCTTTTCTGGATCCAATATGCAACATCAATTTCACAACAGGACTGTTGCAAATAAAATAACTAAATTGAATGAAGCGTCCAACAATTCTTCCCGTCATAGTTCCACCATTTGCAGTGATTCCTCTGCTGTTATGTCAAAAGGATTTAATGCTATTAATTCACCTGTTATGTTCATTGATTGTTCTGAGGAAGACAAGTCTGCAAAGAGAAATTCACAAAAGAAGGCAAGAAAGAAGGGAAAACATAAAAGGAAACAGTTGTGCAATGTAGGCTCCACAGAATCAGAAGTTTGTTCTGAGTATACCCAAGTAAGTTCAGCATCTGAAATCTCTGTTAACAATGACATGAATTGTGCTGTAGCAGTATCACGTGGAACTTCACCACAAGTTGCACCCTCTGATGATTTGCTTAATGCAACTGATTTTGGTGACATCAGCAATGATGCTGTTACAAGTTCTGATTCACTGAACATATGTACATCTGACATTGATGAAGTTGATATACCAGAATCTATTGTGCCTTCTCAAGTTCAGAAGTTTCCTATGGAGCATTGTGTACATAATTCTGAAATTGGTAATGAAGACCGGCTTCTTTCCAGGTGTCAAGGAAATATACAGAGGACACATCCTTCACATATGGGCTCTCTTGAAGGTATACATCAGAAGGATTTCTCTGTTATGCATGATTCTCTAGTGTTGGACTCAAACTCTATTGGTTCAAACAGTGAAGACAGTACGAGTGCTGGTCATGTTGTCAAGCCAATTAGCGGCAACAGCCATGAAATCAGTCAATCAAAGCTACCAGGTTCTGGTACCAGGAAGGGGTCCTATCATCAAAAATCATTATGTAGTGTTGCTGAAGCCCATGATTATGCGGAGGGAACCAAGCATGATATGGCTCGAACCAGCTTTGATGGACGAATAGTTGCATCGGGCAAGAGGGGTAAGCAGTTTAAATCTATTCCTGGGAGTTCAAGTACTTGCAAACTTGAAAGTACAGGAAAATTGCAAATTCGAATGGGAACAGAGAACAGTCATTCTGTTTGGAAAAGGGTTCAGAAGAATGCTGTAGAGAAATGCAACACTGGGTTGAAGAAAACCAGTCCCATTTGCTCACAATTTGATGTTTCTTTAAAGGATGCTCCTTTGCTGAAAAGAAATTCTAATGCTGCCAATGTAACAACCTTGCCTATTACTGATGACAAGAGGAAGTCAAAAAGTAAAGCTCCTAGGAAGTTGAGACAAAAAGTTAGTCCCACTTCAAAACAAGAAAACGGCAGTTATTCCAGGAAGGAGTCTCATCCCAACAAGGTAAACTTAAGTGCTCATGCAAAGACTAGCATGCCAAAAAGTGATACATTAGATGTTTTAACTTCTCTGGATGACCGTGGAGTAATTAAAAATCTTTCAAGGTCTTGTTCTCAGGTTGGTTGTGTAAAGGTTGAGACCATGAAATCTGAATCAGGTAACAGCTCTCAGGCTGGTCCAAGCAGCGTAGAACCATGTGAAGGTGTCTGTAGTGCTGCTTCTGGTTTGAATAATTTATATATAGAGAATCAAGACAGCTTACTGCAAAAATCATGTGTCCCTTTGCACCAGCCAAATTTGCTGAAGGTGCAAACTCCAGTTTATCTCCCTCATCTGATGGTGAATGGTGTTGCTCGAACAGAAAAAGAAATTTCTCTTACTGAAAATGGTAAGCAAAGCCATAATTTAGGCTCTGTTTTGCAGAAATGGATACCTATTGGGATCAAGGATTCTGGATTTACAACATCTGCTAGATCTGCCAAATTGTCATTGGAACATTCTAACGGGCCAGATGCTGAAGATTGTACTTTCAAAAGTACCTTTGAAGAGAAGGTTGCTACTTGTTCTCAGAACCTTTCTTCTTCAGTGAGTGCTGGAACACTGTGTAGCAGTGGAATGAATTCAAGACATGCAAATAGTTCTCTTGAAAATGGGAACCGTTTGCAAAAAATGAGGAATCTGAATGCTTGTATAAGTGAAAATGAAAAAAAGCACAATGGGGCTAGTTTCTTAATTGATGAAACTAAAGAACAAAATATATCACCAGTTGCAATTGATTTAAACAAGATAGCAAAGGCATTGAATGGTGCCTATAGGGCACAAATGGCATCTGAAGCTGTTCAGGTGGCCACTGGGGGTCCCATTGCCGAGTTTGAAAGGCTTCTTCACTTTTGTTCTCCAGTTGTTTGTCATTCAGACAGTTCAGTAGGTTGTCAAACTTGCTCTCTGGACCAGGTTCCTAGTGCTCTACTGTGTAGACATGAGACACCAAACATCCCATTGAGATGTCTGTGGCAGTGGTATGAGAAACATGGCAGCTATGGATTAGAAATAAGGGCTGAAGATTATAAAAATACAAAGCGATTGGGTGTTGATCAGTTTGAGTTTCGTGCCTACTTTGTTCCTTACTTGTCAGCAGTTCAACTCTTTAGGAACAGTAAAAGCTATTCCACCCAGAACAACACCAGTATTTCTTCTCCTGGAGTTTCTGAGGCCGGTGATACTGGTTCCACTTCAAGAAGCTCTACTAATGTCAGTCACTTTCCTATATTTTCAGTACTTGTGCCACAGCCACGCACTGCAGAACCAAGTAGTCAGTTGCAAGTAAATGATGTGGCAAGATCAGAACCATCTCCACTTTCTCCTAAAGATGTTTTGCCCATTAAATCGGTTGACATGACATGGTCTGATCATCTCGAACTAGTTTTTGAATACTTTGAATCTGAACAGCCTCAGCAAAGACGGGCATTATATGAAAAGTAAGTAATAATTTTATTTCTTATCAGTAGATTCCCTTGCAATTTCAGTGCTTTTGACATCTAATATGATTATCATGGATCTTATCATTTTATGTATTAAGTTTCCTACTCAAGTGCAATCAATTCTCATGCCTCACAGTTTCTTTTCAACCATTTCCCTTGTTGAGATGAAAAGATTAATTTCTCATATATTATAGAAAGGAGTACAAGATATGTATATATACAGAATTGTAAAACCTAAATTAGGTAGGTTATTAACTAAACCTAGATATTTCAGCCTATAATTAAGCTATATACAATCTGTTAATTATGTTAATATACAGCTGTAATATTATGCTAATATACAGCTGTAACACTCCCCCTCAAGCTGGAGCATAGATTTTAATCATGCCTAGCTTGTTACAAATATAATCAACTCGAGGTCCATTGAGTGCCTTTGTAAAAATATTCCCTAGCTGTTCTCTAGTGTTCACATGTTCTGTAGAGATCAACTTTTGCTGTATTTTTTCACGGATAAAGTGATAGTCAATCTCAATGTGTTTAGTTCTTTCATGGAACATAGGGTTGTAAGCAATATGAAAAGCAGCTTGATTATCACACCATAATTTTGCTGGTTTTAAAACTTCAAGACCAACTTCAGTTAAAAGCTGACATATCCACAATATCTCACATGTAGATTGAGCCATGGCTCTGTACTCTGCTTCTGCACTAGATCTGGAAACAACATTCTGTTTCTTACTCTTCCAAGAGATTAAATTTCCACCAACAAACACACAATAACCCGTGGTAGATCTCCAATCAATTTTGGAACCTGCCCAATCTGCATCAGAAAAACATTCAATATGATTATGTCCATGATTTTTGTATAATATTCCTTGTCCTGGGGCTCCCTTTAAATAGCATAGAATTTGTTCTAAAGCTGTCCAATGATGAACTGTTGGAGAAGACATGAACTGGCTGACAATGCTAATAGAATAAGCGATATCAGGATGAGTTACTGTAAGATAATTCAGTTTTCCAACCAATCGCCTATATCTTTCAGAATCCTCAAATAATTCTCCATCTTTTGTAAGCTATAAATTAGGAAGCATTGGAGCACTACATGGCTTGGCTCCCAATTTTCCAGTTTCAGTCAATAAGTCAAGTACATATTTCCTCTGAGACAAAAGAATACCTTTCTTGCTCCTTGTCACCTCAACTCCCAAGAAATATTTTAATGCTCCCAAGTCTTTCGTTTGAAACTAACTGTGAAGAAAATGCTTCAGTTTTGAGATTCCCATAGCATCACTTCCTGTGATAACAATATCATCCACATATACTACCAAAAGAATAATACCAGATGCAGATTTTTTATAAAAAACTGAATGATCAAGTTTACTCTTCATCATGCCAAACTTTTCAGCTGCTTGACTAAATTTTCCAAACTATGCACGTGGACTCTGTTTGAGACCATATAGTGATTTACGAAGATGACAAACTTTTCCATTCTCCCCTTGAGCAACAAACCCAGGTGGTTGCTCCATATAGACTTCCTCCTGAAGATCACCATGCAGAAATGCATTTTTAATGTCTAATTGATGCAAAGGCCAATGATGAGTAGCTGCCATAGAGATAAGTAACTAAACAGGTGGTTGCTCCATATAGACTTCCTCCTGAAGATCACCATGCAGAAATGCATTTTTAATGTCTAATTGATGCAAAGGCCAATCATGAGTAGCTGCCATAGAGATAAGTAACTAAACAAATGTCAATTTAGCAACAGGAGAAAAGGTGTCAAAATAATCTTCCCCATATGTCTGAGCAAAGCCTTTGGCCACCAAATGAGCTTTAAGGCGGGCAACTGACCCATCAGGATTGAATTTAACTGCAAACACCCATTAACACCCAATAGCTTTCTTTCTAGC
This sequence comes from Heritiera fomes, assembly GCA_032173925.1. NCBI lineage: Eukaryota > Viridiplantae > Streptophyta > Magnoliopsida > Malvales > Malvaceae > Heritiera > Heritiera fomes. The sequence continues at coordinate 25,763,646 of JAPDPM010000001.1, forward strand.
GGGTAAATCAACCAAATTCCAAGTACTGTTAGAATCTAAAGCATTCATCTCTTCTATCATAGCTGTACGCCAACCAGGATGAGACAAAGCTTCCATAACAGATTTTGGAACACAAACAGAATCAATCGAGGCAACAAAAGAACAAGATGAGGGAGACATTGTCATAAGAAATAAAAGTTGAAATAGGATAAGTACACTGACATTTACCTTTACGAAAGGCAATGGGTAAATCAAGATCATCTGTAGCTGGATTTGATGCCGAAGAATTAACTGGTGCTGGACATGGAATTGAAAAGTGGAAAATAGACTAGGATTACCTGTTGTGATCTGTGGCACCAGAATCAACTACCCATTGTGTGGAAGAAGACATAAGACATGTATTTGATTTACCTGTTTCAGCAAGAGCAGTGATAGACTGAGATGAATTCTTTAAAGACTCTTGGTACTGGGTGAACTTAACAAATTCATCCAAAGAGATCGAAACCATTTTATCAGAGGATGAGCTAGGTGAAGTAGTAGTAGAGGCAATATGAGCGAAGTTAGACTTCTGATTCTTGTTCTGCAATTTTCGGCATGTACGTTTAGTATGACCAGGTTCGTGACAATAATAATAGGTAACTCCCCCTGCATCCTGACTTTGATTACCCCCCTTGTTATTACTCCGCTAAGAGAACCTCCCAGTATCTAAAGTACTACGACTGACAAGTGCATTAGGAGTCTGAACAGTAACAAAACCACTTGTATCTGTACGAAGTACTCTAGTAAAGGCCTCATGCAAAGTGGAAATTTCAGCACTCAATAATATCTGGGATTTAGCAACTTCAAACTGAGAGTTAAGACCAGCCAAAAAACTCATTACCGCCATTTGTTCTCGCTGAGATTGTTGGACTTTAATATCAATACTGAAAGGTAGCAAAGTGTTCAACTCTTCATAAGTTTTCTTAAAATGCATAAAGTATGCCTGAAGCGTTTGATCTTGTTGCTCGGCACGATAGAAACTTTTACAAACCTCGTACATACGTGAAAGATTCCCTTTTCCAGAAAACAAGAATTCTAAGTAGTCCATCAGTTCTTTGACATAATCGCAATGGTTAATTAGACTAATTACCTCTGTATCTATAGAATTCCGAATCTGCAATAACAAGCGAGCATCATCTCGGAGCCACTCCTTGCGAGTCGCATCATTAGGTGGATCAGCAGTGAGATGGTCATCCTTTGATAGACTCCGCAAATAAATTCTAATCGTCTTACACCAGTCTAAATAATTAGAACCCGTCAATTTATGGTCGGTGATTTTGGGTAGCAGAGGAATCACATCACTTACAACCAAACTCTTTTGATCATCAGCCATGGGACTCGCAAGAAGAGAAAAATCTTCACAAAACAAAAAGCAACAGGGCCAAGAAACAAAGGAAAATCGGATCCCACAGAAGCCAATCGGAAGGTGGTGGTTACACTAGGCACTCACAAGGGTGACCCAAAATAAAATAAAATCTGCTCACTTTGGGCAGAAAAAAAAACTGCTCACTGCTCACAAGGCTCTTGATACCATGTTGAGATGAAAAGATTAATTTCTCATATATTATAGAAAGGAGTACAAGATATGTATATATACAGAATTGTAAAACCTAAATTAGGTAGGTTATTAACTAAACCTAGATATTTCAGCCTATAATTAAGCTATATACAATCTGTTAATTATGGTAATATACAGCTGTAATATTATGCTAATGTACAGCTGTAACATCCCTATTCTCCCTTCACCTTCTTAGCTTAAGTGTATAGTTTTCTCTTTGATTGCATGGATACAAATCTTGATTCTAAATAGTCATAAAACTTGTCTTTCCTATTCTTGACCTCTAACAAATTTGAGCGGAATAATGATCCAGCTGCTCTTACTTCTGAGAGTATGATAGGCTAAATGCAGTAGAAAAGTCTTAGGTGTGCTTTTTGTTATATGCTGTTCTGCTTCTTCTGGCTGTTGCTGCACTGGATTTAATGGTATCATTAATTGGCTGTTCTTGTTTTTGTTAAATTGTAAACAAGCATTTTACAGTGGGGCAATAGGTGATGATGTTGCTTTACATAATATTTAATTAGTCGGTATAATTTGATTTAATTCTTTTGGCTTGTTGGCAGCTTTGGGGAAATCTAATCTGCTTCAAATACCTTGATTGTAATTCTGTTTGTTTCAGGATACAAGACCTGATTAGAGATGATGTATCTTCTCGGTGCAAAATGTATGGGGATCCAGTTTATCTGAACTCCATAAATATAAATGATCTGCATCCTCGATCTTGGTTAGTGAAAGGATATGCTTTACTTAACAAAATGTGAAACACGTTTTGTTTTTATTTTAGATAACTTAATGTAAGATGAAAGTTCTGTATTACCTAGTTATACAAAGAATTCATTTAATGTTTAGTTGCTTCTAAATTTCAGGTATTCTGTTGCATGGTATCCTATATACAGAATTCCAGATGGGAATTTCCGTGCAGCATTTTTGACTTACCATTCACTTGGCCATTTGGTTCGTAGAAGTTCCAAGCTTGATTACCCTAGTGTGGATGCATGTATAGTATCTCCTGTTGTTGGTCTTCAGAGTTACAATGCTCAGGTACCCATAATTAATTACTCAATTGCGTTTTGAAGATAAACTTGGGTACTTTAGGTGGCTTTGTGGTGCTCCGTTATTTTTAATGGACTTTAAGATGCCCTACTGCCTAATTTATTTTGTTCAGACAAACCTACTTAACAGAACTTTGATGCATTTCAAAGAGCTATATTTCCTTTGCTAATAGCTGAATATGAGCGTACTCCAATCATTAACTCAGATAGGTGCTTCTTGAACTTTAACCCTGCAGGGTTCTGTAAGATAGAAGCAGTCATCTGTATATGCTGTTTTAATTCTAACGGACAGAGGAGCCTTATCAACTGTGTAAATTCTACTTTAATGTCACGAAGGGTTTTTGGCTGGCTTGTTTAAATTTGACATTGACTCGTGAAAATCTCAGCGCCTAAGAGTTAGCTATTTACTTTTTTGTTTGAAAATAAATGTTAGCGTATCTTATTTAGTTCGTATCTTAATGAGGTTAATATTGAAGTAATGAATTATATTTTGGGTAAGCGATTATTATTTGGGGACATCTTAAAATAATAGGATGAACATTCAAACTGAAATTTGGGGGAGTATTTATATATTGGTGCCTGTATTTCAATTAGTTATTCAATTGATTTGGTCTTAAGGATAAACCTTTCTTTAAGATGATGTCATTTAACATGATAACAGAGGTTCAGAAATGTTGGATCACAGAGGCAAATACCTAATTGGGTGATCCCATTTGATCATGTGACTATTACCTTCTAGCCATTTGCACCAAATATAGAAGAATTCTCTTATCAGAACCTTTCTAATCTGACATATATACATGCTTAATAGTCAAAGTAAGCTGTAAGAAATTGATTTGGTATGTAATCTTAGCTCCTATCATATTAAAAGATTTGCTTACCGTTATTGGTTTAGTCTGTATTATGAATAATCACCTTAAAGTATCCTGCTTGAGCCCTTAAAGTATCCTGCTTGAGCCCTTGGATAAAATCTGAGGACTAGAATTTATCAGTTAAAGATTGTTACTTTGCTGTGCAGCTTTGATTAAGAAGCAGGCATCTGTTGTCACTTGAATAAAAATGTGCATCTGATGTCTTGTGGATCTAGATACATGAACTGCTTTTACCTTTATTGCTTAGTCATTGACCTTTTGCCGTTGTTTCTTCTAGTTAGTTTACAACTTAGTTTCCAAAAGTAGACATTTCGTTCATGTGATACAGGGTAATATAAATTGGATTAATATCTTATACACCATCAGTGGAGTTTGACTCCTCAAGTGGGATTAAGATAATAACATATGTTTTATTTTATTTATTTTTTATTTTCTTAATAAGACATGTTATCATCTTAACTTTGCTTGTGGAGTTAGAAAAACTCCACTAATGGTGTATAAAATAATTATTTATATAAATTATCATGACATTACTGATTTGGGATTATCAAATAACAATGCCCATGAGTCAGTCTAATGTGCAAGTGAATCTTCTCCTTAATTTTGTCATTGCCTCTTCCATTAGTTATTCAATTTTGTTGCGCTGCCACTGAATATGTATTGCATCTATTTTTAAAGGTATTGGATTCTTTAATCATAAATGCACATCACTTGAACAGGGTGAATGCTGGTTCCAGCCAAGGCACTGTACAATGAATGATACTCCTGAAACCCAGGGCTTAAGCCCTCCTGGAATACTGAGGGAGCGATTAAGGACTCTGGAGGAGACTGCATCTCTTATGGCAAGGGCTGTTGTGAATAAGTGTAATCGGACATCGGTTAATAGACACCCTGATTACGAGTTCTTTATTTCTAGGAAACAATAGATAGCCATGTGCAACTCACAAAGTAACCTCTTCAGGTTGTCAGTTGAGCTATGTTCAGGTAGAAGCTAACCTTAATAGGGAGTTGAGATCATAGTGTTCTTTGGCCAGCGAATGCTCTATTTATGTACAGTTGTTTGTATGAGTTCCTTTGTATTGATTACGATGGAATCTTAGTCTTCAAAACTTCATAGAGGGACAGAGTGCATAGTTTTTAGTAGACTGCCGAATGATGTACATAAGCTTGATTAATCAAAGTTTAAAGTTTGGCAGTTTATAGTCTTCAAAGTATGCACGGAAGCTCATAAACTAGCAGGCTTTTACATCATCTAAATAAAATAAGAAGAAAATGAAACCCAAAATCTCAAGACAATCGAAAGAGTTTTACATTATCACTTTTAGCATTATGGAGAAAGGGAATGACCATTGAAGATCCAATTGCTCCACTCGGCAAATCATGTTTTTAATTCATATTTGTATCATATAAAATTATGCTCGTGTTATATAAAATATGAAAATTTTTTTATCAAAATTCGTGTAGATAAAAAAAAACACAAGTTTAATTTTAGTTTTTATTGTATTCATATAAAATTTTTATTTTATTTTAGTTTGTGTTTTACATTTGTATCATGTTTAAAATTGTCAAGTAATGCATGACCTATTAAAGGTTAACAATCAAGGATTGCCCTTATATGGACTTCCTTCTTCGGACACCCTGAGAGGATGGGTCACTGACTGTCATGTGTCAACCACTACTATAAGGGTGTCTTGGATGTGCCGGCTGATCATTCTCCTGATGAGTAGTTCTGTTGTTGGAAAAAATTTTGGAGCCAGCTTGGGCTAATGATCCTATCATACAGAAAGCATTTGAAAGATTCATTCACAGTACTTCCTTTTCTTACCAAGCCTTCTATCCATATCTTAAAAGTTGACCTAACAATTCTAGACATGACACGATAACATGATATGAAAATGATACAAATATGAAACACAATGGTGACATGGGTTAAAATTAAATAAAAATTGTATATTAATATGGTAAAAACTAAAAATAAGATTTTGTATTTTTTGTATTGATATGAATTTTGACATAATTTTTATGTTTTACATAACACAAACACAATTTTACATGATACGAATTACCAAGTCAACTTAAAAGGTTCCTTCACAATCATTGATAGTTGTAGCTATGCTGCATGTCTGCCAAACAAATCTTTTCAAACGTGAAACATGAAACGTTAGGTGTGCCTTGGAGCTTTGAGGTAGTTTCAACTTGTACGCCACATTACGAACATTTTCCAGAATCTTATAGGGTCAAAAATACTAGCTAATAGCTCGAGGCAGCTCGTGCCGACTACAGATTGTTGTCTATAGGTTTGAAAACATAAACCCAATCTCCCACTTCAATGCAATGAAATGGGAATATTTGCTTAACCTATGAACGACCACCATTTTAGTATCCTTACCTCCAAATTTAGGCAATCCTTCTTTGAAATCAATGGAAATATCATACCGTACTTTCATGCATGGGAAGGGTTGTAATAGCCCCAGTGTTGCTGCATGATCATACTTGTGCTGTTAACACACGCTGCATTCCTTCGCCATTCTTTTAACCTCCTTCACGCCTCTCCAATAAAGTGCATTTAAAAGTCTACTCGTAGTTGCTTGAGCTCTATAGTGACACCCTATGGGACTTCCTGCTGTAAAAAAATAAAAAAATAAAAAACCCACACACTCAACAACAACAACAACTAGGACATGATCATTAATAATTTTACTTAATGATTCAAAAATCTCTCAAAATATAACAGAATTTCTCATATTCTCTCAAATACAAATATCAAACTAAGAATCAAAATAAAGAAGTTTATATATTTATAATGGCCAAGCAACACTTTTAAATAGACATGGTCTTGTCCAAAAAAACACCATTTCAAACAAGTTACTTTAGTTAGACATCACATTTAACTTTAGAAAAGTTATATCTATTACACATAACATGTAACAATTTTAATTAATTAAAAAATAAAATAAAATAATTAATTTCAAAAATAAATTTAAAAACAAATAATATTAGTTAACTTCAAATACCCAAGATGCCCCTAGTACCCTTTATAATTAAATATATAAAGTACAAAGCCCAAAGTCCAAAACTTTACAGGTTCATTTCACTTCGGCCATTTATTGAATTTAATGGGTCTTACACACACACACACACACACACACATAAACCTTATGTTTTCTTTTCTTTTTCAATGTGAAATTCCAAAATTAATATTTCAAATAACTTAATAATCTTCCACTAGTTCGAAATGTTTGTTTAATGCATAGTTTCATATGACAAATAATATGCTTAAAGAAAGTATCTCATGATTTGAACTTTTAATCGGTATTTATATATTTAGTATTTAAAAGAGTTAACGTGTTTGCAAATTGAACTACAACTCGTAGTGCTAAATTGAATAATATAGCACACATAAAACTTATGTACATGGTTCAAGAGGTTTATTACTTTGCATCACTATTATAGCCATGTGTTTGTCTTGATAATCATGATCATTTTACAAGAAAATCCACCAATTTCTTGTTTGAAATGACACCACTTCTATAATCACTTAGGTAGAGTTCTTTTGTGTCTCTATTATTATGGATATTTTAATGCAACTCCATTAAAAGTAAAAACTCATCCTCCAACAATCACAACAGACAACACTTGACTAAGCAGTTTAGGAATGGGAATTAAGTGCTAAGTAGGCATATGCCAATAACTTATTATTACTCATTAAGTATAGATGTTACTAAACTAGGGTTGTGTTCCCAATACTGATTTTTAGTTAATGAATTTAAATCTCATTCCTATAGACATTTTTTCATTATATCTTTTGATAATGCTTTAGTGAGAAAATTAGCTAGATTGTCTGTAGACTTTACATATACTATGGTTTTGTGAGATTCACACTTCCTATTACTATTATATCCTGTTAATTAAGCTAGAAAGATAAGTTATCTCATAGTTGTTCATATGCCTTGTGTTTCGTAAGTGTAACGGAGATTTGGATTATAGACTCCACTAGGACTTATACTGTTCTGATGGAGGTGGAACTTGACAGTATCAATATTCGAAGCAAAATATTGAGATAGTAAGAATTTACATCTCAAAATTCCTCTGTTTGTGCATATTTTAAAAAGCATGTAATAATTTCAAAAATGACGGTTAAGTTTATAGATCAAGAAAACTTTCATAAATAATGGTCAATATAAATTGATTTAAGATCAATTGACAATCATAGTTAAATCCTCGGGTGAAGAAGTCTCATGCCATGTTAACTGGTAGACTAAATCACACGTAAGAGATAAAAATTACGCGATTGGATCATTAGGGCTATATTAGTAATTTCACCCTTTTGGCTAGTCAAACCCTATCAAAAGCTAACCAATGATTAGAATATGTTAAATACATATATTTCATGAGTGAATAAAATATTTAGAAGTTAAATTAAATACTTAAACAAAAATTGGAAAGGAAGGGGCGTGTTCGATATTTTTAATATTATATAAGGGCATTTTGGTCAATTGCCACCAAGATATTATTTTAAAAAGGAAAATTCTAGTCTTCTCTCCATATTGGTCAACCATCATCATCCACCATAGCTTTCTCACACTTAAAGCTTAGTGAAGAGAGAGAAAACACTTAAAACCCTAGTAAAAATATCCTGAAACTGAAAACTATCTAAAGCAAACTTGCTCAACTCTCTGAGCTCTACAACATACCTCCAACTAGAGCCTTGGAGTGGCCATTTCCTCAGCATTTGGGATCCTAAACTATTCGACCAAGGAGGAAAGGTGAGAGAAAGCTTAGATTTTTGTGTTTTAAGGGCATTATACTATATGTTTAAGATGTTTAAAGGTATGAATTAGCTTAAATTAAAGCAAAACTCAATGAATCCTCTCCTTAGGAATTCAGCCAAACATGGTGCATGCATGAATGTGATGTTGTTTCATGCAAAATTGATGTAGAATGAATGTAGAGAATGAGTATAACATGTTTGTGTCCTTAAATTGTTGAATGAGATGTGTGGGCAAGCTTAGGCAATTCGGCTAAGTGAAGGGGAGGAAGAAATCATGTCCAATTTAATACAAAATGGGTCGTAGAATAATGTATAAATTACAAGATTGTTGGTGAGTCAAAATTGAAAAAAAGGTGTTTTGATGATAGTTACAAGGTAACTACCGGTATGAAGTAGATCGGATTTACAACAACAATAGGCAATGTAGTAGGTCTTAATGAGTTAAATACTTTTTATAACTAAAATGTGGTGAATTGACAATGATTGTGTAATGTTTTGCAGCTCGAAATTGAGGAGTGTAATACTGCTGCTACTATGCAGCACAGTACAATCTGAGTGGTAAGGGATATATGTAGGAGGCGTAGGGCTATTGTGTTGCATGGATAATGCTTGAATAGAGATCGCATGCACTTGATTACTATAAATGGATTGAGATTGGAAAACTGTGATTGTGGTTATTGTGTTTCTAGTGCAGGAGAGTTAGAATTGATCGTACTATTATGCTGTCAAAATTTCGTAAATCGAATCTTAAACCCTAGAATCATAAAGGTAGATCGTAAATGTCATTGAAATGAAGTTAAAGAATGAATAAATCAAAAGTTGCATATAGGTCGCTAAGAGTGCCCAAATTTGTAACTCAGTTTCCAAGGCTAATTTTAATGATTTTTCTAGTTTTCAAGATACCTATAAGTGCAAGTGTCATCCTTATACATAAATAGAATATTTTGAACTCTGGATTTTGAATTAAGAATATTTGCCGAATATTTTTATTTCAACTGCTATTGTTATTGATTTTACTGAATTATGGACTGACTGAAGATTTGTTTGTTGAATTAATCTTTGAAAAGTGTTTCTACTATTTTATAAACTGTTTGAGACTATTGGCCCCATAGTAACCCTCAAGTTTATCATGCTGTATTGAGTGAGTGAGTGAGTATACTATACTGTTCCTGATTGACTTTAGTCAAGTCTTCAGCACCCACAGTTGTCACATGACTAGTGTTCATTATGGAATACTATTGACTATGGCCATATGTCTTAATGTTACTCCTTTTTGGGATACTGAAACTGCATGATTCTATCGAGTGTTGCTTAGTCACCACTGTATTGTTACTGAAATGTTTTATCATACTGTTTACTAAATGTTCACTGAATATGATCGACTAAATTGATTTACTGCATTGTTTATTGAAATTGTTTACTGTACTGTTTACTGATTGATTTACTAAATTATTTATTGAACTGATTATTGCACTACTTACTGATTGAACTACCAAACTATTTACTAAATTGATCACTGTACTATTTACCAATTGTTTTATTGAATAGTTTACTGAATGATTATCGTACTGTTTATCGAATGAATTGTTAACTATTTACTGAATTGCTTAAGTAATGATTTATCGAAAACTGTAGTACTAAACTATCTATTGAGCAAACTATAGTAAACTCCCTACAGTCGGAGCTAGAGATCGAGACAAGTGAGGTATTTCAAAGTATCCTTTTGTACTTAGCCCGGTTAGCTAACCAATTATAGTATCCTTTCTGATAGAGTGCTTAAATTTTATACTGATAGTGATATCTTAGTGTAAGAGCATATTTAAGATATACACATGTAGTTATGCATAGTATCAGCTCTTTTATATATATTTCTTACTGGGCGCAAGCTCAACACCCTTATCTTCCTTCCAGATTGTCTGTAACAGATCTATTCTATTCCAGAGGATTGATCTAATCAGTATCCCTCAGGCGGTTATCAGGGATTGTATAGACATACTATTTTACTTTTTATATGTTCAGACAATGTATGTACAGTACGACTATGTATGTATTTCGTATAGGGGGATGTAAACTATATTGTAATGTACTGAACGTAATTGTAGAATGTTAATCGATGGAACTTAGATGTAAATTAAATTATGATTGTTCAAGTACGTATTAGAAATGAATGTTTCAGGTTCTGGGATTGAAGTAATGATTGGTGAGTTAAATACAAAGTGTAATTTACCGATTGATATTGAAACTGAGTGTAGACACTGCAGACAGCCCAATCAATCATGATGAAAAGTAAAATGTTATTACTAAGTTTCATTAACTGAATCATGACAGGTTTTAACCCTATCGATGATCAACTCTATAATATAATTATGTCTAAAGTTGATGTATCTAGATTTTCCCTTATAAATATTGTTATATGCTATCGACATTGTACCTTCACTACCATAGCATGGAGATGGCTGGCATAGGTTGTTACCATAACTTTATATCATGGAACATATTTTTGAGTCGTTTTGCCTCCTTGCTTATTAATGCCAAATCAATAAACTCCATTCCATAGTGGAACATGATATGCAAGTTCATTTCTTTAAGGCCCAACTTATATCACTTCCTTCAAGAGTGAAAATCCAATGTGACATGGATTTATTTTCTCTTTCACTAGTAATCTAACTTGCATCTGTATAGCCTTCTAAAACGATCTGAAAATTTGAGTAAAACAAACCAAATTCTTTTGTTTTCTTCAAATAGCCAAAAACTCTTCTAATGGCTTGCCATTGTTCATTATTTTTTTTTTGCTCGTATATCTTGATAATTTCCTTAGAACAAAAGCTATATTGACCTAGTGTAATGCATTGCATACATTAGACTCCAAATTGCACTTGCATGCTCTAATTGAGTAATAATCTGACAATTTTTTTTTTTACATATTTCATACTTGGATCGTAGGATTTGTGACTTACTTCTATATTAAGACATTGGATGAATTTATTCAACATCTTCTCTATGTAATGTGACTAATTAAGTGTAAAACCATTATTATAATTCTTTAGTTTAATTCCCAAAATGGTATCTACTTCATTTAAATTTTTCATTTAAAGATTGACAATAGATACATTTTAGTCTCATTTACACCAAACATGTTAGTACCAAATATCAACATGTCATTAACATAAAGACATATTATCATTCCATAATCTTTAGTATACTTGAGTAGATGCATTTGTTTGCACCATTGTGCTTAAAACCATTTACTAAAATTTTGTGCATCGAATTTCTTATGCCATTACTTAGGATCCTGTTTTAGGCCATATAGTGAGTTAACCAATTTGTGTACTTTCTTTTCATTTCTAGAAAGCACAAAGGCTTCTAACTACTCCTTGTCGATATATTAGGAATTAGTTTTATTCTTATTCATTATTTGATGTAAGAAATTTATTATTTTCTTTAATTTTTTTTCCAGATTTTTAGGTTGTTTTTTAGTTTCCTGATTTTAAGTGATCTATTAGAGATATTAGTCAAACAGACTATTTCTACTTATTTTTTTGTAATTTTAAGTTAATCATCAAGAGAGAAATTATTCTTCTCCTACAATTTTTCATGATATCTGGCCAGGTTCTAAAAATTCTAAGTCTACAAAAAAGCCGAGAAGAGTCCATGGTTGTCAGAAGTCATCTAGAATTCTACAAGAGCTGCCGGCAACACCTTGTATGCCATAACTGGGCATAAACTAAATGGCCAGAACTATTTGCAATGGTCTCAATCTATCATGATCTTCATCTCCAGGAAAGGAAGAGATGTGTATCTCATCAATGAAGCTGTGCAACCAAAAAGTAAAGATCCAAAATTTCAAACATGGAAGACCAAGAACAACCTTGTCATGTCATGGTTTCACAATTCCATGACTAATGAAATTGGAGAAAACTTTCTACTTTCTGAGACTACTGAAAAATTTTGGGAAGTTGCAAAAGAAGCATACTCTCGCATAGAAAATACATCTGAGTTGTTCAAAGTTGAGTGCATCCTTCATGGTCAACATCAAGGAGATCTCATCCTTACACAATACTTCAATATCCTTAATTGACATTGGCAATAGTTGGACATGTTTAGAGAAAACAACTGGAAGATTCCAGATAATGGAGTGTACTATAAAAAGGTTGTCGTAGAAGCATATTTATACAAGTTCTTAATTGGGTTAAATAAGAACTTGAATGATGTTTGTGGAAGAATTCTTTCAAAAAAAACCAACACCAAGCCTCAGAGAAGCCTTTACTGATGTGAGACACCAAGAAAGCAGAAAGAAGTTGATAATGGGTTCTCAAATCACTACAATTGAAAGGAGCTACACATTTCCTTTTAAAATCCTATAACTCTATTTTGTGATAATCAGTCCACGATTAGTATTGCAAAAAAATCTAACTCATCATAATCATATTAAGCACGTCAAGATTGATCATCACTTTATAAAAGAAAAATCAATTTTGGGATTATCAGGGTAGCCTACACACCAAAAAGTTATCAGGTTGTAGATATTCTCCCGAAGTCACTACCAAGGAATTTGTTCTAAGTGCTTAACTCCAAATGCGACATGACCAGCATTTACAGCCTAGGTTGAAGGGAAGTGTCGATATATTAGGAATTAGTTTTATTCTTATTCATTATTTTATGTAATCAGTTTATTATTTCCTTTATTTTATCTAGTTTTTTAGGCTATTTTTCAGTTTCCTAATTTTAGGCCATTTATTAGAGGTATTAGTCAAACAATCTATTTTTATTTTTTGTAATTCTAAGTTAATCATCAAGAGAAAAATTATTCTTCTCCTAAAATTCTTCGCTCCATTTAGACTTTCTCACTTAAGTCACCGTTAAAAATGTTGTCTTAACGTCCATTTGATGTACGTGTAATTTATAGTTGAAGCAAAAGACAAGAGAACTCAAATGGACTTTACTCTTGGAACAAGTGCATATGTGTCAAAATAATCTATACTTCCTTTTGAGTAAAACCATTGACTATAAGATTTGCCTTAAAGGTTTCTACAGAACCACCATTATTATAGTCCCTTTTGATTATCTATTTACAACCTATCAATTTTGAACCAAGTGGGAAATCAATCAAAACCCATGTGTTATTGGACATTATTGAGTCCATTTCATCATTTACAGCTTCCTTATAAGATTTAGGGTCAGCTTCCATGTTTAATAAAATAAGTATTTTTCAAATAACATTTTCTTAATTTGCTTCAATTAAAAAGACAATAAATTATAAAGAAATAAAATATGTATTAAGAGGCTTTTTTTTTCCTGATTCTATTTCTTCTTTTTGGTGCAATTAAACCATAACTAGCCTTTCTTTTCTCTTTAATAATAGAACTTGGAATAAATTCTGATTGAATTCTAAATGCTGAATTATTCACAATATAAGTCATAGTTAAACCATCATTTAGAGAATCGTTGAAAAACTTATTTTCAAAGAAATCAACATGTATTGATTTGACTATGACATTAGATTCTAAGTCTAGTAACCTATAGGTCTTGGAGTTTTGTGCATATCCAACAAATACACTTTACAAGCCTTTAGGTCCTAGTTTTATTATTTGAGGATTTGGCTCTTTGTACAAGGCAAGACACCCCCATACTTTGAAATAACTTAGATTTGGTTTCTTACCATTATTCCAAGTCTCATACAAAGAAACTTTTGTCTTTTTAAATGGAATTCTATTGATGACATGATTTGTAATAAGAAGTGCCTCTCGCCAAATTTTAAATGGCAACTTAACATTCAATAACATACAATTGATCACGTCAAGCAATATTCTATTCTTTTGTTCTTCTAATTCATTCTATTATAGTGTACAAAGGATCATTTTTTTAATGTATGATGCCATGTTCTTCACAATATTGTGAGAAATCATTAAAAAAATTGCCTCATTTATTATAACAAAAATCTTTAATTCTCTTTTCTTTTGATTTTCCACAACAGATTTATATTCTTTAAACTTGTTAAAAACCTTATATTTAGTTCTCATAAGGTACACATAAGTGTACCTAGAAACAATTATCAATGAAAATGATGAAATATTTTGTTTCTACTATTAAAAGATGACCGTTCAATTCACAAATATCATAATGTACTCATCATCATCATCATCAGTAGCATCATCAGAGCCTTTATCCTAATACTAAGGTAGGCTACATGTATATGAACCCATGCTAATTCATCAGCATGAATTCTTCTCCTCCACTCATTCCTATATAAGGTAATGTGTTATTCCAACTCTTGTTCCACCATATCTTTTTGGATGACTTTCTTCAAGTCCTTTTCGGCCTTCTCTTGCCTCGACTCTCTTTTCATCATTCACAACATCCACTCTCCTAATTGGAGCATCTACAAGTCTATGTCATATGTGTCCACACAAATGTAAACGACTTTTACTCATCTTATCTTCGATAGGTGTCACTTTAACTTCTTATGAATGTCCTCATTTCTTATTCTATCTTTTCTTGTATATCAGCACATACATGGCAACATTCACATTTTTACTACACTCATCTTTTGTTTATGCAGTCTTTTAGTCGCCTAACATTCACTATCATAGAGTAATGTTAGACTAACAATTGTCTTGTAAAACTTTTCTTTCAACCATATGAGAATTCCTTTATCACATAACACACCTACATCGTTTGTTCACTCATTCCATCTAGCCTGAATCCTATGGGTATTCTAATATCTACTTTGGCTCATGACATTTTAGCGTTGGAAAAAGTTCTTATTTGGACCACTCAAACAATTGTTTTGATAATCAGATGTGTGCTAGAAGTTTTTCGATAGGTAATGTTTTTCTCGTTGTTATTATATCAATTTTTTATTATAACAATCTTACTAGTTTGGAGTTCCTAATTAGTTAGTACACTTTTACATAAATTTGTATGGCCCAACAAGGATGAGGATGATGATGATGATAATAATGATGCTCCCACAATTGCCTTCTAGTTTAGCTTCTTAATTAAGGGGTTATAATTCTTTTTATAACTTAATTAATTCGATATGTTATTAAAATATGAAGTTATATTTTGTAGGTTTAAAAATGATTTTTGACTATCTATCAAGCAAGGAAATTATTAAAATAATGATGTTATTGCTTTTTTTTTTCAAATATGGATTTTTTTAGGCACAATTTACTTTTAACTTTTGTTGTTTTCTAGACTGGAAGGAAGGCACAAAATAGGGATAAAAATCATAAATATTAATAATTTTTCACAATATTCTATAAAAAAGAAAGCAGGAAAAATGTCAACTTTAGAGGATGAAGATTTATCTGAACCTCTTGCTCCCTTCAGGAATCAAGGCAATATTATTAGAAGATAAAAATTTTTAATATGGAAAACCACACATAACCATATAACTAAACCAAACTTTTTAGTAAGTAGACAAACCTGGTGGCAAAAGTTATGGATTTTATTTTCCTTTCTTTTTCTTTCTTTCCAATAACATAATTAGCTTCCTTCTTCTCGTCCATTCATTTTTCTTTCTTTCTTTCCATTTTCTATCTGTTTCCTTTTTTTCTCCTTTCTTTTTTTCTCTTTACGCTATTTTTCCTTTCTCTTCAATACTATGTTTGGAGAGATATTAGTAAAAAAAAAAAAGGAATGGGAAGCAAATGAATGTAAACTAAAGGGAATGAGAGGAAAAAAAGGAGTACATGTATCCATTGTTTGGATAGCTAAAATTTATAAAGGAAATAAAAAGGAAAATAATCCTAACAACCATTGTTTGGTTAAGCAATGGAAAGAAAAGGAAAATATTTATTATAATGTTTTTTTTCCAATTTTAACCTCTTTTGTTTTAAATTTTATAATGTAATAAGGTGAAATTTAATATTTTACTTGTTAAAATTTTTTTCAACTTTTTTCCTTTCCGTTTACCCCAAATTAGAGTTTTAAAATAATTGAATAAGTTAAGAAAAAATAACCGGTGCTCACTCTCCATTTCTTTCCTTTTTTTAGTTAAAAAATTTTTGCAAGCAAAGAAAGAGTTTTCAACCTTCTATTATTTTACTTAGTTTTTCTTTTCTTTCCCTTTCCTACTCCCTGGAGTAAAAGAAATCCATGAATACCATGAAATTTTCGAGTTCATTACTTGATTCCGATGATCGATCGCCGGTTGCTAGCAACAATGTTAGCCCAAATTATATCAAAATAATTCTCTTAACTTGATTCCTTCTTCTCCAATGAGATTTTTCAAATACTAAATTGAAAATCCTAGATATACCCCTGAACTCACGACATCAAAACTAAAAGATTGTATACCCAAAGGTTAGATCTCAATTTGAACATTTAGCCAAAACTCAATACTCTAGAGAGCATATAGTTAAACTTCATCTGGCAAATGTTTCACCCAAAAAATCAAATAAAAATTAGTAAAATATAAAAACTTATTTATTGAATATAAATTTATTTTTTTGAGTCAAATCCCATTGGACCTCACGGGGCTTAACTCCTGAAGCGGAGGAGCAAGCGACTAGGTTGCAGCCTTAACGTTTATTGCCAATTTTTGACCAGCGCTGCAGTCGCCAGTAATGGCGGAGAGGAAATAGTGATCCCCAGTTTCATTGAGGGTAACTTTTGCAGGACTTTTTGAATGCAAAAGGAGAGGATCACTACCGTTGCAAGCATCCAAATTCACCCTTGTAATTCTAGCCACATTGTGTGCTCTATCATTAAAATTAAAAACTGCACAAAATTTCATAATAACATGTCAATTATTCAACCTTTTGTCACCATGATTCATTCAAAATACATTTAAAAACATAATCAGAAAGATGAAACTAGTATTAGAATTGTTTCCCCTTCTATGATACTTACCAAGAGTGTCTCCAACTCTGAATGTCATTTTTTGCTGCCCATATAGTGTAAACAGCGGGACCTGGAGGAATTACCCAACCTAAAGCATCCCCAACAACACGAGTTTTCTTTGCTGACGAGCTTTGCAACACAGCCGCTATGACGATAGTTGCAAGAACTACCATGTTCAATGTTCTTCCCATTTGTTTTTCTGTGTTATTAATATTCAGATCGTCCTTTTTCTCTCTTACACTATTTTTGTTTTATGAAAAGAACTGAAGTGGTATAACTGCATTTTTGTTACTCTCGTATTTATATGGGCATAGCACTTTGATATTCTGGATGGAATACTATCCATGTGATGGAGGGCACGTGTAATATAATATGTTGGTCAACAAAAAAAAAAGAAAGAGAAAAAAAATAAAAGATTAGGTATATAACTTCCTCTAAGGAATGACTGAATATTAATGACAAGAAAACTTTTTCCTTTTTTGTGTATATAGGCCTTTTGTCAATGGCGAATGCGGGTCCCGACACTAATGGCTCACAGTTATTCATTACAACCGTGACAACCAGGTGGCAAGTAATTACAATTGCAACCAAGATAACATGCTTATCACCTCTTAGTTTGCTGCGAATCATTCACTACTTTCTACAGGTTGGATGTGGTATTTAAGTTTTATTGCTAGTATTTACTAATTTAATTTGCCATTGATTTCTACACTCTCATCGAATGGCTAACAGGGCTCAAAGAAATTTCTTCGCTAGCCAGATTATTTGATACAGAAAAAAAGAAAATATGCCAACTATATGGCCTATCCTGCATTCTTCAAATTGGTTCATCATAAACAGAATTTAGTAGCAACTTTGGCTGCACGTTATGTTGAGGGCGGATAACCTGATCTACTGTCCTGGGTGATTTTGGCAGATCCCGTTGACATTCTTGAATGGAGCATGTGGAAACTAATTTAGTTGAAGCAAGAGAAGCATGGAACTCTTCATGGCCTGGTGGCTTGGTCAAGCTCAACTTATCATCTCTTCTTTCATAGCAGCAGATGCAATGCAGCTTCCTTCTTTGCACCTCTTCCTTAACTCTCTGGAATTTGAAAAATAAAAATTGAAATGAGATAAGGCATAGAAAACTTTTGTGAAAGAAGCGTTCATGATGAAATAATTAAAAATGATCTCTATCGAATATTTAACTGAAATGGCATGACGATGAACTAAGAGGGTTATTAAATCTCAAGTGCACGGCATTATTCACTCTTCACTTCGACAAGTTCAATTTATATTCCAGTAACAGACAGTCAGTCAAACAAGGAATATCAACAGAACCCATTCACTTCTCTATGTAAATGTATCACTAAGAGAAACTGTCTAGTGGAACCTAAAAGAAATCCTATTATGTAGATTTCCATGAAATCTTCTGAATATGAGGTAATATTCTTCTACAAACTTAGTATCTAATCCTTTTATCCAGATAAAAAAATGTCTCTATGATAAGGGAGCTAACATCTTACGAGGTAACATTCATGTCTTGACATGAATGTGTTTATGATAACCTCAAAAGCATTTGACCCTTCATGAATCATACAACTTAAAAGATAAAGTAACACTTCACGTAAAATATTTTGGAAAGCAATAACAATTCATAGTCTTCAAATCAACAAACCATCACCTGATATTAACAGAGTGCACTAAAAGCAAAGGGGAGAAAAAAATTTCAAGTTCTGTTGTTATCCATTCACAAACAAATATGCAAAAAACTAAATAGAGTTTCCTAAAAATGACTGATTTTAAATAGTCCCATCCCACCTTCTATACCAAATGTGCAAAACCATGAGTAACAGAACAATGATAAACAACTTATGCCATGCAATCGTCCGCACAAGCCTAGTAAGAATTACACTGTCTTAATAACGTGAAAAGTTTACTAGCTATAGCTACCACATGGTGAGTGAGTCGCTTGCAACATGATATTTTTTTAAAAATATTTTTATTAATATTTTTTAATCATGATAATAACTTTTAAAAATACAAAACAATAATATTTGTAACTACACGTGAGTTACAAATTTTCAAAAAAAAATCCATATCATTTACACTTACAGATGTTATACATTTAATTTTAATAATTAATAAAATATTAATATTTTAATATTATATATTTTAAAAATAAAAAATAAAAATGTTTATATAAATAATTATTTAATATTATATAAATTATGAAAAAAATATATATGTACAAACACTAATATTCTCATTAATAAATATATATAATTTACATATACTAATTTATATCCCATACAATACACGAATTAATTTTACTTATTTTAATATATACAAACACATAAAATAATATTATTTAATTATTTGTGTCCATGATTCCAATTACAAGAAAAGTACGTATCCAATCTTGAGGATTTTTATAAGGAAAAAAAAACTATGGAGGCTTGGATTGTAATGAATTAAAACAAAAAAAATAATATATATATATGTATATATAAAAGAATAGAATAGTAGGAAAATGCACAATGTGGTAAAACATTATTCCTTTCTTCATCGTAATAATCATCTTGGATCAATCAAACATAAGTACATAATTATGCATCTAATTATTAATTGTAAAGTAATCCTTAGATGTAATGACAATGGAAAAAATCCATGACAAAAAAAAAGTTCCAACAATGCTTATCGATGAAAGAGTCACAGTCAATTAAATTATTGTTGCCAAAAATAATAATAAATGTTTGCTGACGTCAAATCCTCGATTTTCGTGTTAGTTTGTCTTTAAAAATTCTGCAAGAGAGAAAACCATCAGGGGGCGCAGGGGTTTTCCCCTGCGCGCGCACTTCAATGCTTAAGTCAGACAGGGTTTTGACAGGGTTTCAGTAGGCAAAATAGAGCTTAGGATTTAAGAATGATACATGTGACCTATTTATATGAGTTATTTCGCGCGTAATTACCTTTAAGCCCCATAGCTTAAATAATAACCCAGTAGATCATTTATGGGCCTTCTGAGTCCTCTTTCCTCTTGGGCTTATATTATCATTTGGCTCAATGGTCTTCAACTTGATTTATAGAAAAGCCCAGTAATAATTGACCTAGTCCACATCAATTGCTCCCCACTCTTTTACAAGGTTTACCTTGTGAAAGAGTATATAAAGAATGAGCTTTTCAAATTCTCTTGCTGCCCTCTTCCAAGAATCTTTTCATCTTCACTTGAGGGCTTAACTAGTGAACTTCATTATTATTCGTAGCAGAAACGACTTCGTGTCATCATTTTTTTTGTCAAAGTGTCTTTTTAGAACACTACCGGGATACGTTTTTCTTCTCCGAGCTAAATGCTTCTCCAGTGGAATATACCACCCTTTTTTTCAAATTCAAGGTCTTAGCTGACCGAAACCAAGAGTTATAAGGAGAAATTACAAGAATGTGGAGCCACCAAAGCCTTTTGGTTTCATCAGATGCGGTTTGTACTTGGCATGCTCCGGATTGGTTGAAGCTTGATCCTGCTGAGGATTTGGAACATTTTCTGAGAATAGGCATTTATAAAGATCTATCTGATCTTACCAGCCCTTAAGAGCCTTTTCGTTGACCCGAGATGGTCGGGGTTCTCACAGGCTTGGACGAAGATGATTTAGATAATTATAGCACCTCAGGGCGTAGATGCTTGGGTGCCTGTTAGTATCGATGCTCCTTTTGAGGCAGAAGTTAATCTAGAGTGCTCCCCAGTTTTTTGTGAAAGAGCTTAGTCTTTTGCAAACTGATCAGTCCATTTTTAAACTCATCTACCGAAGCAACTATACATTTACCTTGTATTAGTCTCACGTAATAATCAGGCTTTCCTCGTGCACTTTTTTGCTTCAAGTTCTTTTACATATGGGGCTTATGTCGCTCAATTACTGCTTCAAGCTCAAGCACGTCATGCATGACTTACATCACACACTTTTTTGCTTCAAGTAAATGCGTAGCCTACATCACACATTTTTCGCTTCAGGCTTTTGGTTTGCCCATCTCGCACGCTTTTGTGCTTAGGGACTTTTCATTTGCCCATCTCACACACTTTTCGCTTAGGAATTTTCGAATTTGCTCGTCTCGCACCATTTTGTGCTTAGGGACTTTATAGAATTGATAAGGATATAATATCGCTTTTATATCCGGAATGCCAATATAAAACATTTGCATGCACTTTGTCAATCAATTGTAGTACATATCCAATGATAAAATTGTAACGTACCTCGTACCATACCTCACAGCCTGCATACTTTGTGTTCCACAAGTTTTTCTTTGCAACTTTTTGTGTCCAAAGAAGAACTTTTACTGGAGTATTAGTCCTGTCTTGCGTACTATCCGCTTAAAGACTTGTTAGAATATAATATCGTTTATATCCGAAATGCCAACATAATGCGTTAAATGTAATATGATAAAATTGTAACGTACCTCGTTTAGAGATATTTTTGCCTGTCTCGCACCCTTTTGTGCTTAGGGACTTTTTGTTTTGCTCGTCTTGTATCTTCTCGCTTAGGGTCTTATTTTTGCCCGTCTCCGCATTTTTCGCTTCGGGACTTATTTGTGCCCGTCTCGCGTCTTTTTCTCGCTTAGGGTCTTATTTTGCCCGCTTGGGGACTTATTTATGCCCGTCTCGCGTCTTCGTCATGCTTAGGGTCTTATTTTGCCCGCTTGGGGTCTTATTTTGCCCGCTTCTAGCGTCTTCGTCATGCTTAGGGTCTTATTTTGCCCGCTTGGGGTCTTATTTTTCCCTTCTAGCGTCTTCGTCATGCTTAGGGTCTTATTTTGCCCGCTTGGGGTCTTATTTTGCCCTTCTAGCGTCTTCGTCATGCTTAGGGTCTTATTTTGCCCGCTTGGGGTCTTATTTTGCCGTTCTAGCGTCTTCATCATGCTTAGGGTCTTATTTTGCCCGCTTGGGGTCTTATTTTGCCCTTCTAGCGTCTTCGTCATGCTTAGGGTCTTATTTGTGCCCGTCTCGCGCATTTTTTGCTTAAGGACTTATTTGTGCCCGTCTCGCGTCTTCTTCACGCTTAAGGTCTTATTTGTGCCCGTCTCGTGCATTTTTCGCTTAGGGACTTATTTGTGCCTGTCTCGCGTCTTCTTCTATTCCTGCAACATGTCTATCAAACATGGAGGATTATCATAGTACAGATAAAAATAACTGGCCTTTCGTTTCATAATGTAGTATTTTCAATTAAGTGGAATAATTGCAGCAAATGTTAAAACAATAATAGCAAATGTTTACCATCAGTACCATTCCAAGTCTTTGTTTTTGAAAAATCTGTAAGGTACGAGTGCTGTGATGTTTTGCTGCCAACCATGGATTGTGCACTAAGTCGTGCCTCGGTACCAGCAATCTATCTTCACAAGCTTACCACAAGTTGTTTTCGATTGAACCAAGCTCTTCCTGGCTTGCTGCCTTTCACGACAGTGGCTAGTGCCTACCTCGGACACCTGCCTAATTCAATCACAATTGTTAGAGTGGACAAGAAAATTGAAAACATCGTTTGAGACTACCTCAGATCTGGTTACCACCCTTATGTCCCTGCTTGAGTGTGTTTGCAATTTCCGTTGTGCCAAGCACTCACTTGTATTGATACTCCAGAATGCTATGTATAGGGGCTTACAAAGGAGGCACATCCTTGATCTCGACACCTTGAGCCGGCACATCCTTGTCTTGCTTAAAGGACTCATGAAGTCGACACACTCTTTATATAGATAAACCCTCTTTCACATGTGTGGTTATCAATAGTCCAAGTGTGTGGCTCTTAAGCCACTTCTAGATTGCTAGAGCAGTTCTTGGGCCGAAGGAATCTTTTGGACACTCGGTCGGACTAGGTCTAGAAGATTCTAGATCGTTCCGCTCAAATCCCGCACTTGGGCGTGCACTTGGATCGTCAAATTTAAATGTGCTCGCCAAAGTTTTTTTTTAATGGGAGAACCAGTAGTTTGGATTCCGTGCTCTCTAGCGTTGCTAGCCATTGCCGAAAGGGATGACTCGGGTGTTCTTTGCTCACCTGCATTGTGCTAACGGGGGAATTTTGCGTATGGGTGCTGTGTTCACCTAATTTTCTTCGCTGTCATTTTATCAAAGTAGGGAGCTTATCGCATGCGAGAGCCCCTATCTCATCCAAGGCCTGTCGCTCGTGGGAGCTCCCCTGTCGCCCAAGGTCTGTCGCATGCGGGAGACCATGTCTCGCTCAAGGCTTGTCACGCATGGGAGCTCTTGTCTAGCTCAAGGCTTGCCGTGTGCGGGAGCTCTTGTCTTGTACAAGGCCTGTCACTCTTCTTGGCTTTGAAGTTCAATTTCACAACGAAAAAGATAAGGTTGTCCATGTTCTAGTCGTGTCGCATGCCTATAGTTGTGCAAACTGCTCTGTCTCGTGGCCTTGAGCTAGCTTGGGACAGAGTGCCTGTTGCATGCTTGTAGTCGCGCAAATTTGCAGTGTAGCAAGCCCCTTTCGAGCGACAGATTGTTCTGTCACATAACGCCTTGCATGCAACTGAGTATTCAAAAGAGTGGCATCTTTGTGAGATCTTCAATAGTAGTCCCCCTTTCTAGCCATTTTGACTATCACACGCGTGAGCCACCTTTTGCAGAAAGAGTTTGCCACGTGGAACCTTGTCGCCAAAATTTGTCATGTGCGTGCCTGTGCTCGCCGAATTGAAAACACTGCTGTTGCCCATTCCTTGTATTCTATCGCCAGAGATCTTTCAGGCAACAGGTTAGACTCTGCCCATTCCGTGTACTTAATCACCAGGGAACTTATGGGCGATAGGTAGGGTTGTAGCCCACTTCTTGTATTCTGCCGCCAGAGATTATTGCCTGCCGCCAAATATGTGACTGGTCATAGCCTCAGCTTTTTCTTTCTCTTCTTTTGTTTTTCCATTTTTTATTTTTTGCGGCACAATACCTTTTACTTTTACAGTATTTAGCGTACCGTTACACTATATAGCTCCCCGAGTTCTTCTTTGAAACAGTGTTGTCATTCCTGTTCAAAGATGAACTTTTTCTCGAGCGTTGTGTTTGCTGGTGTACAGAGTTGCCTAATCTTTTCTCGATTCAGTCACTCTAAATGGCTCGCCCATAGAGTTCTCTCTCCTAGGCGAGTTCCTATATTGGTTGATAAGGGCTTGCTTGCCTGGGTCTTAGGATGGCTGTATTCTTACTCATCATTCACATCCGTACTCGTGTGGTGGTCACTAACCCGTCTGACCTTTTGTGCATTGCCTGGTTTCCGTTGCTTATCTATGTTCGTGCGCACTTGGGCAAACATGAGTTAGCCTTTGAAGTTTTGGTACGTTCCCTGAGGTCTTTGATTGGGGCTTGCCCAATGAAGCTCCATTGGACTTACGGTCGCTCGTTTTAAGCTCTCCATCCAACTTTTTCCTTTCCTGGGCAAGCTTATATAACATCGTGGGCGTATCTCAGCTTAACTCTTCAGCTTGTTCCATGCTTGCCCATCAAGATCGCTTCTCGTGCCTTGGCACGTGTTTTACCAAGCGAGCCTTGCTGCGGAGGCTGGGCTGTGGTGTTGGTTATACAATCACAACATGTCACTCAATCACCGAGAGTGTCTGCTGCAGTGGTCTTGTGCTTGCCTGCATTGGCTGATGCATGGGCGAGCCACTCTATCGTCAAAGTTTTTGTCGTTTTGAGTAAGCGAATCTATCACTAAAGATTCTTGCTGCGGGCGCCCTGTGTTCGCCAACTTTGCTCTATTAGGCGAGCCACTCTCTCGTCAAGGGAGCCTGCCACGTGCGATCTATGTTTGCCTATTGCTCCACCTCGTCAAGGTCCTACCGCACGAGTACTGTGCTTGCCCACCACTATATTGAAAGTTGTCTTCACGTGTTTCAGGCTATATTGTCTCATAGGCGTGCTACTCTATAGCCTAGAACCTTGAGTGTGGCAGGCTGGGCAGTTGCTAATCAATGCATTCTATCGCCAAAGTTATTTGTCATGTGTGTGCAGTAAGTGTAGACCAGTGGCGATTGGGGGGGGGGAGACACAGTTGAATTTTGCATCTCTCCTTCACTCTGCCACTAACACTTCTGCCAACTGTTGTTGCAGTAGTTGTCTTGTCTGCAGCGGTTGGTTCTTGCATGGTTGTTTATTTTAGTTCTGCTGATTGTAACCTTTTGGTGAAGTAATTAATGCTAGCTGTCGTCCATGAAGCTCTCGCCCAAGCTCACAAATGCGAGAGCCACTTTCTCGCCAAAAACTTTGTCGGGGGCGAGAGCTAGTCTCTTGCCAGTGATGTCTCTCGCCGAAAGCCATTCTTCTCTCGAAAAGATTTTAGGTGCGAAAGCCTATCTCTCGCCCAGCTTGTCGGGTGTGATAAACACCCTTTCGCCAAAGGTCGATCACCCATGCAATCTCTCGCCATACAGTCAGGTGAGAGAGCCGATCTGTCGCCCATGTTCTCTCGCCTGCGTTGTCTAGTGCAAGGGCTAGTCTATCGCCCATGCAGCTTTCGCCCGCCACTGTCTGGTGCGAGAGCTAGTTTATCGCCATAGAGTTCTCACCCACGCTGTCAAGTGCTAGAGCTATCGTATCGCCCATGCAGTTCTCGCCCTTGTTGTTGGGTGCGATAGCTATCCTATCGCCCATGCAGTTCTCGCCCTTGCTGTTGGGTGCGATAGCTAGCTATCGCCCATGCAGTCTCTCGCCAAATGCTAACAAGAAAGAAGCTCTCGCTCAATACTAACAAGAGAAGGTCTTTCGCCAAGGGCTGCCTGCACGTGAGTTAGCCTCTCGCCTAGTGCGGTCTGTTTGCGTGAGAGATAGCTATCGCCCAGGCTAATCGGAGGGGGTCTCTTGCCAAGGACCTTTCTTCGTGCGAGAATAGCTCTCGCCCAGGCTAGCAAGAGGGATCTCTCGCGCAAGGACCTATTTGTTGTGAGAGACAGCTCTCGCCCCAAGCGAAAACAGGAGGTCTCTCGTCAAAAGAATTTTCTGCGCGCGAGAGATAGCTCTGTGATGTAGGCTTTTGTGCGAGAGACTATGGGAGCTTAAAATGGCGAGAGGCTATGCGATTCTTTTGGGCGAGAGGCTATGCGAGGCTTTTGGGCGAGAGGCCATGGGAGGCTTTTGGGCGAGAGGCCATGGGAGGCTTTTGGGCGAGAGGCTATGCGAGACTTTTGGGCGAGAGGCTATGCGAGACTTTTGGGCGAGAGGCTATGCGAGACTTTTGGGCGAGAAGCCATGGGAGGCTTTTGGGCGAGAGGCTATGCTAAGTTTTTGGCTTTTGGGTGACAGGCTAGCCACTCTCTCGTCCAATGCTATCTCGTGCGGAAGCCACTCAATCGCGGAATTGCTTTGTACTCTATCACCAGAGATCTTCGAGTGACAAGCAAGGCTGACGCTAGTAGTATGTACTCTATCACCGAAAGCTTGTCGCGCGCTAGAGCTACGCTCTCGACTCGTGCCTGTCTTATGGGCGAGATCCAGTCTCTCGCCCAAGACCTTATTGTGTAACCTGTGCATCCTGCCGCAGCCTACATACCCTGTCTTCCGCAGATCGTCTTTCACCATTTTTTATGGCTTTTCTGTTAGTTTCCCACAGACGGCGCCAATTGTTGTTGCCAAAAATAACAATAAATGTTTGCTGACATCAAATCCTCGATCTTCGTGTTAGTTTGTCTTTAAGAATTCTGCAAGAGAGAAAACCATCAGGGGCCGCAGGGGTTTTCCCCTGCGCGCGCACTCCGATGCTTAAGTCAGACAGGGTTTTGACAGGGTTTCAGTAGGCAAAATAGAGCTTAGGATTTAAGAATGATACCTGTGACCTATTTATAGGAGTTATTTCGCGCGTAACTACCTTTAAGCCCCATAGCTTAAATAATAATCTAGTGGATCATTTATGGACCTTCTGAGTCCTCTTTCCTCTTGAGCTTATATTATCATTTGGCTCAATGGTCTTCAACTTGATTTATAGAAAAGCTCAGTAATAATTGACCTAGTCCACATCATAAATATATATGGTTGAGAAAACATACATTTTTATGATATGCATATATATAGGATTCCTCGGCATTGCTTCTAGCGGATTAAAGTATATAAAAATGAGAGAAAACATCCTTATCTGAGGAAAATAATTGAAATAAAAAGTTCAATTCTAAGAAAATATATAGATAGAAATAAAATCATTTAGAGCTATTGCCTTCTCTCTCGAGGAAGAACAGTAGTGTATGAGGCAACTTAGGAACATAAGTAGGAACTACAATTACCACGTCCAATCCATGCTCTGCTGCAAATTCAAGAGATGCTTTTTCTGTCAAAGTCATAGAAATCACGTAGGAACTTAGGGATGGATCTAAGTTGTCTCTAGCAAAATTTACATCAGTCTAGAAACTCTCATCCATAATTTTCGCATCTTGTCGTTAAAGAAAACAGCAACTGCAGTCGAAGTGTAAACGACTCTTTTAACTATATTTGATTCTAGGCAGGTCTTGAAGATGCTTAGTGCATTAATTGATTGACCTTTTGGTTAATAATTCCTCGAGTTCTTTGTTTTCTAAATTGATAGGAGCGAAAATATGGAGAACTCCCTTGCATTCTTCAATGGCGGCATCGAAACTGTCAGGATTGCTTAGATCTGCATTGAAGATTTTGAGCTTTTCAGCTATGCCTGGCAGACTGGTGAGGAAACTAATGTCTCTTTTGTTGTATGGTCATCTGTTACAGATTCAAAAACGCCAGAAGGCACCAAGAAGTAAATGCAGAGTTGCTGATGATAGTAGAATAGTGTTTTTAAATGATGCATCCATAAACTTCATTCTTTGTTTTTGAACATGTAGTGGACGTATAAACTGGAACATTCACAAAACTGATAAAAGCAATTACCATTTAAAAATTGCTTAAATTCTCATCTTCAAATCGTGGCTTGAGGATGAGAGAAGAAATTGAAAGGAAAATACAGTTAAATAATTGATAGTAAAGAAATGGATTTTTTGAATAATATCTGATCAGATAAAAAAACTAATATATTTAGGTAATATTTTCTAAATTTTCATTTTGAAATCTGAGGGTAAGAGAAAAAATCTGAAAAGAAAACTGATTTTTTTGTACTAATAAAGATGAGAGAAAAAAAAAGGGAAAGAATTGGAATCATGGGTTGAGAGTGAGAGAAAAAAATTTAAAAAAAAAACTGATTTTTACTAGTTATGAAACAAAAATTCAAAAATATAATAAATATATATATGATTGCAATTTTAAATTTGAATAAAGTGTGATAATGGGTGGATTCTGATAAATAAAGGTAAAGAGTGTATAGAAATAAATAAAAATAAAAAAAATAATGACACGAGTTATTATTGATTTTTGAAATATATTTTGAAATATAATATATTTTAGGTTTAATAATTAAAGGCTTAATAGCTAAATAAGCCCTCAACTTTTAGCCCAAAATAGAATTCAGCCCTCAACATTTTATTGCATGAAATTCAGTCCATAAACTTTTATTTCAGTGGAAATAGACCAAATCTGTTAAATGAACTAACTACCGTTAGTTTTGCATACGTGGCATGCCACGTGGCAGCTAACTAAGTTATCCACGTCAGCTGCCACGTATGCAAAACTAACGGCAGTTAGTGTCATTTAACAGATTTTGACTTAATTGCATAATTGTAAAAGGTTGAGGGTTTATTTTCACTGAAATAAAAGTTTATAGACTGAATTTCATGCGATAAAATGTTGAGAGTTGAATTCCATTTTGAGCTAAAGGTTGAGGGCTTATTTGGCTATTAAGCCATAATTAAATAAGTCCTCAACTTTTAGTCCAAAATAAAATTTAGCTTTCAACATTTTATCGCGTGACATTCAGTTCATAAACTTTTATTTTGGTAAAAATAAACCCTTAATCTTTTAAAATTATATGATTAAATTCAAATTTGTTAAATGATACTAACTGTCATTAGTATATCTAACGTAAAAGCTGACGTAGATAGTTTAGTTGGCTGCCGCGTGGCATGCTACATGTGCAATACTAACGACAGTTAGTATCATTTAACAGATTGGGACTTAATTGCATAATTTTAAAAGGTTGAGAGTTTATTTTCACTGAAATAAAAATTTATGAACTGAATTTCAAGCGATAAAATATTGAAGATTGAATTTTATTTAAAATTAAAAGTTGAAAACTTATTTAACTATTAAGCCTATATATTATATATGATATATGATATAACTATACATCACTCCTTCTTACGTAATCATTACTATTACAAATCTCGCAGCAAAGTGCGCGTCAAACACTACGTTCCAGACTATTACGCTATGCGTTACAGGCTGGGGTTTTATTAATTGATCAAACTATGTTGTCAGACTCTATCAAATCAATTATTTTTCGGTGAAGGACATTTTGTTTTCTATCATTGCAATTTGGTTTCTTATTTAATTCCATATATTAGAAAATCAATATCTATGCCATGCCAAATTCAAATAATATATTAAATGTCTTTTGATAAGAAAAAGTATATAATTTCAAATATTGTAAAATTCATATTCCGTATAAAATAATTGAAAAAATAAAATTTAAGTAATAATATTCTTTTAAAATATAATATAATATAAGTTGCAAATTTTCAAAAAAAAATCTAAAAGTGATAGCAGGTAAAAAAAAATGAAAGTTGCATCTATAATTGATTTTATATATAAAATATATATGTAGCAACAAAATTTTCCTTAACTAATTTATTTTCCTAGAACAAATGTATCGATATATTTATTAGATTGAATGAGAAGGTAAATTCATAATTTAATGTGTTAGTAATTAATTTATGTGTTGAATCCTATCCATTATCATCTGAGTGTTGGACACACAGAAGTATAATAATCATTCATGTACCCAATATTTTTTTTTTGGCCAAAATTCATGTACCCAATAATAATAATTATAATTGTCATTCATTCATATTTATATAATACTAGAATTATACCCGACCGTTACTGAAAGAAAAGAAATTTACAATTTTATTATTTAATTTTTAAAAATAATTATATAAATTTATTTAAAAAAATTTAAATTTAATAGTTACAGTTATTTAATGGAATAAAATACTTATAATGTATTGATAATAGGAAAATCAAAAGAAAATACAATATTTTGACAATATTCTTAATAAGACAAAAAAATTTTCTTGCATAATCAATTTTAATAAATAATAATGTTAATCACAATTTTTGACAAAATAAAAATACAAAAAAATTACAACAAATAGTTTGAAAAAGAGAAAAACTTATAGAAAGGAGCAGCTAACTGTGGTTATATCGATTTTAGAATTAGTTTGAATGGACAATAAAATTGATTCCAATAAAATTAAAAATAATAAAAAAACACTTAAATATATATTTTTAATAAAATAATCACAAAAATAAAAGTAAGGGTGGGGGTAAAATTACCCTCCTATTATTTTGTCTTTACTTACCCAAACGGGCCACAATGATGCTTCCGCCATCCAAAAGTCAGTCAAAAATATATTTCAAAGCCCTTTTTTTAAAAAATAACAATAACAAATATGTAGTTCTTGGAAGAAATAAAGAAAAAATTGTAAAAACAAAAAACTCTTCTTTTAAAAGATTTTATTTCTACGATTTATAAAAAAATAAATTTGTGACAGTAACAAATTTATTCATTTTATTAAAGGAGAGCACTGGAGGTGTCCATGTGGCACCCTTGCTCTATTTTTTTCTTTTTTATTTTTTCTTATATTTTTTTATATTTTTAATTAATTTGTATCCCGTACGATGTGCGGATTAATTTTATTTATGGTTAAACTTATAAAACATTATTCAAAAAAGAAAACAAAGAGAGCTTTGTCTTTTTGTAAAAAAAAAAGAAGAAAACTATAAGAATTTAAGTGAAACAAAATTATTTTAAATATATTAGATTTTAAAAAAATATGCATTAAGATTATATTCTAAAATCTAATAAATATTAAATAAATAATTTTAAATGGATTAGATATTATACAATTTTTTAAATAGATTAGATATCATAAAATTGTTTATTTAAAAAATTTAAATTCAAATTGAATGGATAGATTTATGGTCAGTTTTTTCATTTAAAATTCAAACCTAATAAAGCATTAGGGGAGAGTGGGGAGATGGATAAAAATATGTAAAATTTGGAGAAGTGGAAAGGTGGTCAAAATTTTTTTAAATGGATTGATAAGTTTTTTATTTTTTAAAATTTAAAAAGAGATATATATAAATGAATTAAAATTATTTTAAATATATTAAATTTTAAAAAATAAAAAATGCATTAAGATTAGATTTTAAATAAAATCTAATGAATATTATATAAATAATTTTAATAGATTAGGCATTATATAATTTTTGAAAATAGGTTAGATATTATAAATTGTTTAATTAAATGTTTAAAATTCAAACTAAATGGATAGATTTATTATTAGTTTTTTCGTTTAAAATTCAAACCTAATAAAGCAGTAGAAGATATTAAAGAGGTGGTAAAAATTTGGATAAGTGGAGTGGTAGTTAAAAAATCTTTAAGTAGATAAATAAGTTTTTTTTATTTTTTAAAATATAATAAATACTATATAAATAATTTTAAATATATTAGATATTATATAATTTTTTAAGTGAATTAGATATTATAAATTGTTTAATTTAAATAAACTTAAAATGTCAAAAAACATAGATAAAGTAAAGAAATAAAGAAAAAAAAAACGTTATAGAGGAGAGAAGTAGAGTAATAAATAAATAAATAATAGGATATATGCAATGTTGAAAATTTTTTGTTTATATGTTATCTCTTATATTTTTTTCTCAACCTTTACATATATATATATATATATATATATATATATATATATATATTTGTATTATCTCTTATTTTATCCATTTTCTACTTTGAAAAAATTATCTAAATTTGAACACTTCAATTATATTTAATTGTAGAAACTTTTTTCAGTGACTAACAAAAATTTCATTGAAACACAAGTACAGAACAAGATAATCTCTCCCAAAACATAATCCAAAACTAAAGGCAGTATCAAAACGTTAAAACAACACTAAAACCACAAAATAAGCATGATCCACTCTCATTGTGAGACCTCAAAATTTTGAGTACTGTTTAATTATATTTAAATAATTGAGAATTATGGAGTATTTATAATTAATAAATATTGATTTTCTTTTAGGATATAAGGTTAAACATGTAGTGGGCCCCATTGATTCCCAGAGGTCCTGATGAAGGTGAAACTTCATGGATTTGATGTTTTAAGCCAGAAAATATTATGGTAAGAATCTTAGTCTCAATTTTAAATATTTTTTAATATTTCAAAAAATGTGCAACAATTTAAAAACTAACGGTTTAGTCCATAGGCTATCAGAATTTTTGAAAATAACAGTCAAATTAAGAAGACTTAGGATCTATGGATTATATCAAATAATTTCTCATAAAATATAGTTTTAGAATATCTAAATGGATGGTGGAAATTAGATGTGAAGACAGAAATTTACGCGATTTTACTGTTATGGGTATTTAAGTAATTTCACCCAAACCGGTAATCGAACTTCAACAAAAACTTTACCAAATATTAAAGCAAGTTAAAGTATTGATTTATGATTAAATAAATTATTTTGGAGTTTAGACAGACTGTTTTCAACCAAGTCAAAGTTTAGGGGCAAAATTAAAAAGTTTCATTAAGTAAAGGGTATTTTGGTAATTTTGCAAGGGGGCCATAAAAATCAGAATTCTCTACAGCCTTCTCCACCATTCAGCCAGCGATCTTCTTCCTCTTGCAAAAACTCCATAGCCAAAAGCTTGAGAAGAGAAAAACCCCTTAAAGACCTAGTGAAATATATATCGAAACCGAAAAATTTCTTAAGGAACTCAATCCAAA
Source organism: Heritiera fomes (assembly GCA_032173925.1). Taxonomy (NCBI): domain Eukaryota; kingdom Viridiplantae; phylum Streptophyta; class Magnoliopsida; order Malvales; family Malvaceae; genus Heritiera; species Heritiera fomes. The sequence continues at coordinate 25,796,634 of JAPDPM010000001.1, forward strand.
TTTTAGTGCTCTTTCTTTTGACACCTAAATCATAGCTTAAAGTGGCAAAAATCACACTCCAAGGTCTCCCATTGAATTCGGCCAAGGTGAGTTATGAAGGAAAATGAAATTTTTTTCATGGTTTCTTATTTACTACAATGTGATTAAGTGATTTCCATGCTTCCTTTAATTTGATTCATGCTTAAATCATGAAATTGAGTGGTCAAGGGTTTCGGTCAACATTCATGAAGCATGAACATGGTGAATTTTGATGGAATTTATTGTAGGATAATGAAGTAGAAATCATGAAAAGCTTGAATTTAAGCTTAGATTAGTTAAATTGAAGAAAATCAATTTAGGGGCTGTTAAGTAGATTTCGGCCAAGGCATGAAGAACATGAAATTGATGTTATTTCATAGGAAATTCATATGGAATTAATGTAGAAAATTAGTAGGAATAATTTAGAATTAATAAAGTAATTAAATTTGAAGAATATAAATTTTGTAAGGAAAGGAAGCTTTCAGCCTTGATGAAGGGGAGATTGAAATTTTGCCTATTTTAATGTGAATTAGGTCTTAAAATAATATAGAAATTATTCTGAGAATTTAGGCGCAATCGGAATCGAAAAGGAAACTATATAGCAAAAGTTAGAATTTTGCACTGATAGAAACTATACAGCATTTAGTAGATTTTACTAACAATTCATTAGTATTTAAATTCTTAAATATTCTTTTAATTAAAGAATAGTTTATTTATCAATTTTGAATAATTATCTGCAGCTTCTAAGCCTGAGAGTACTATCGGTGCCGGAGGATCGGATACCAGTAAAATTAGAGATAAGGAATGTTTGTATGAAGCATAGGAATATAGCGCTGCATATTTTGATGAGAATTGCAAAATGTGGAATTTAAATAAATATTTTAGATTGAATTTTGGAACTGTGAACTATGGTTTGAAAGCTGGATTTTATGCAGGAGGGGTGAGGTTTGAATAAACTGTTATGCTGCTAGAATTTTTATATGCTAACCTAAACTCCTAAATTTAGGAAATTCATGAAATTCATAACTTAGTATGAAATTTTGCAATATAGAGAGAATTAATTTTAGATATCCAAATTTTCAATATTTGAATATGGTTTAATAAATATTAAATCACAAATTCAATAATTAAAATGATTTTTGGTGGTATTTTATCTATTTTTGGATATTTGAAAATGTTGATGTATTTTATGGAATTTAAATAAATAAATATGAATGATTAAATATTGTTTTAAGTTTTATTATATTTTATATGCTTGAATTTATTAATTTTATGAATACATCTATGAGATATTTTAATACATTTATCTTCGTAAACAGTTTTGAAAATTTTTATTTAAATGTTTTAGAGACTATTGGCTCCTTAGCTACCTTCAGGTACATGTATTTCCGTTCTGTTCTGATTACTGTTAACTTAGCCCAGTCTTCTAGCTCCCACAGGTGACACCTGGCTAGTGCTCACATTGTGGCCCCCTAACTATGACCATACATCTATTATAGTGCATATGTCTATTAGGTGTAGCCTAGTCTCTTTTAAAATTTTATTGGGGTGGTAAATCCCTGGCTAACTTAGATCCAAGCACTCCTAGTTTGATTTATATTTCTGGATTTAATTTATTCGTATGATATGCTGCCGATATGAATGATATGTTTTGTGAAATTATTTACTTGATTAAATTGATGAAAAATTTATATAAATCTAATCTAAATTATTTACGAAGAATTTATTTAATTTTTGATGTTTTATATTTTGCTATATACTGAATTTGTGATTTAATTAAATCAAATAAATTCCCTATAGTAGCTTTGGATATTGGAACATGATAGGTACTCCAAAATACCTCCCATACTCTACCCGGTTACCCAACCCACTATAGTATCCTTCTAAGTAGATCGTGCCATATTTTATTCATATTTTAAATTCATGTTTTCCTATAAATATTCGTTTTATGAAATTGCATATAGGTTACGTTATATCAGCTTTCATATAAATGTTTCTTATTGAGCACATTTCGCTCACCCCCTTTATTTTTTCACTTCCAGATTATTTGCAGTGAGTTTGGGTCTGCTAGTTCAGGAAGACCGTGTCACGACCCGAAGACCGCGACTTTCACTTGATTCTTATACTTTTCTTAGTCTACAAATTTATGGACTAAATTTTCTTTTTCATTTTAAGGTTTGTATTCGGTGTCAGTATAGTTACTATACTATCTAGGTGACCTATAGTCATTCCCTTTAAATATTAAACAAACACGGAAACGGTTCTTAGTTACATCCCGACTTGTTAAACAGAATATGTACTGTGCATCAATTTAAGTCTTACATGTAAACAAGTATTTTATAAGAAACATACACCTCAGAAGACTAGTACCAAGTCAATTCACCGTCTCCGATGCCCATTTAGCAGCTCACATGGCAGATGTTAACTTCAATAGTCTGAAAGAGATGAAATTTAATGGGGTGAGCAAAACCACGGCTTAGTAAGATACTAATATAAATACAAGAGTAGGATTACACTGTCTTAAACTGCAATGCTTAAAACTTGCAAGGATGCAATTACAGTTAATCCTTTCTCATCGATACATCTTATTATCACTTCTCATTTTCACTTATCATTTCATAATCATACTTTGGTATGCTATCATCTCATATCAGTTCTCATATTTACTTTTCATTTCATAATCATATTTCTGTATTCTATCATCTCTTATCAATTCTCATATTGTGGATCATGATCACAGTGGTACGAAGTCATAATTCTCTTCGTGTATTTCTATATTCATGTTTCATATCATATCATGACATCATATAGATGAAATATCGTTACCACCGAGTCATGATACTCCTCATATATTCTTCATGTTTAATTGGGATATCCTATCGAGTCAAGAGGATTATGTGGAAGTGGTGGTGGTGGTTGTGTATGGAAGCCAGGGGGATAAGTAGGTCTTGGGTTAGATGGTTGCCCTTGATTATTGTTCCAAGACAAATTTGGGTGATTTCTCTAGCCAGGGTTATAGGTGTTTGAGAATGGGTTATGGTTCCTATTTGGATGGGAAACATATTGGACTTGTTCGGCTCGAATAGGACGCCTATCGCCAGAGTGATTACCCCCACAATTATCACAAGTTACGAAAGGGTTTTGAATGGAATGAATTGGGTTGGGTTGTTGATTGACTTCAAGAGAATCAACCTTTTTGGTCAAGGCTGAGATTTGAGAGGTAAGGGCGGTGAGTGCATCTAACTCATACATACCTGCAGTTTTTGGTGTAAGCCTCTCAGTTGACCATTGATAGCTGTTTGCAGCCATGTCTTCTATCAAGTTGTAGGCATCATCTATAGACTTGCTCATTAATGCACCACCTGCAGCTGTGTCTATAGTAGTTCTAGTCTGGCCTTTCAACCCATTGTAGAATATTTGCACTTGCAACCAATTTGGAATCCCATGATGAGGACACCTTCTCAAGAGCTCTTTAGACCTCTCCCATGCTTCATAGAGTGACTCTTCGTGTTGCATGAAAGTGGTGATGTCGTTCCTCGTCTTAGCTGTTTTGGCTGGTGGGAAGAATTTTGCCAAGAACTTCTGGACTAGGTCCTCCCATGTTGTGTTTGATCCAGGTGCCAATGAGTTCAACCAGTCCATCGCCTTGTCCCTGAGAGAAAAAGGAAATAATCTTAGTCTTATTGCATCATCAGAAACACCATTATTCTTAAAACTAGAGCAAATTTGTAAAAAATGTTTCAAATGAGCATTAAGATCATCATTGATTGAACCCCCAAATTGTACAGAAGTTTGGATCATTTGGATGATGGCTGGTTTGATCTCGAAATTGTTTGCTTGAATGGTTGGATATCTTATACTCATCTCGAATCCATTCATTGTAGGCGTTGCATAATCTCGAAGAGCCTTGGTATCTGCTTCTTCCATGGTATTTGTTTCAACAAGGTCTTCTTAGCTCTCCTTCTTGATTCTTCGTAAAGTCCTTTCAATTTCGGGATCAAAAGGAGCCAATTCATCACTCCTTGCACGGCTCATGCACGTTTCATACACTAGGCCGATGTACCTCACAAGAAAAACAAGAGAAGATATTAGTAACAAGGAGGAAAAAAAATAAAAAAATATTTGAATTAAAACTAGGTATGCTTGGTATTAATATTAGCAAAACAAATCCTTCAATCCCCGGCAACGGCGCCAAAAACTTTTACCGAATTCCTGATGACTGTACCGCAAGTATACGGACCGTAGCAAGTAATAAAGTGATGAGTAGAGTATCGTTCCCACGAGGATTGAATTTGTGAATTGCTTACTAAGTACTAAAATTTCACACACTAATTTTATTCAAACAATTGAAAGAATCTTTTTATCAAGCAAGAAAGTGAAAATAAAAAAAATCTTATTTAAATAAAACTTCTAAAATATTCCAAAATAAAAACCAAAAGAAATTTAGATGAAAACTTGAAAACTAAAACAAAGAGAATAAAACTAAAACTACTCTATATCCCTTAGTAGGATTGAATTCTCTTCGTGGTACTGAAGCTGGCTATTTATAGAGGCAGTGGGGATGATGATTAGCTCAAAATCTTGGCTGCTAGGGCTCGATCTTTATCTTCAAAGAAAATTTATCTTTTATCAACTCCCTTGTTTATTCCTATTCTTAGCAAAAAGTCCATCTTGATAATTTATCTTCGTAAAAGATAAATGCAACAATTTATCTTTCTTGGCAGCAAGTAGAGATATCTATGCATGAAGCTTTATCAACAAAGTCTTGTGTTTGAATGGAATTTGGAACTAAAGCCCTTCACATCTTTGACTTCTTTATGAATTGGAGTTCCTACATCATTGAGAGAAATTTAACAGATAAATGAGAGATTTGAATCTAATAGTAATGATTTATAGATAAATTATATCATTAAATTCATGATAATTATATAAATTATAGAATTATCACTTACTGAGCCGTGGTTTTGCTCACTCCATTAAATTTCATATCTTTTCAGATTATTGAAGTTAACATTTGCCATGCGAGCTGTTAAGTGGGCATCGGAGACGGTGTATGGACTGGGTACTAGTCTTCTAAGGTATATGTTCCTTATAAATACTTGTTTACATGTAAGACTTAAATTGATGCACAGTACACATTCTATTTAATAAGTCGGGATGTAACTAAGAACCGTTTCCTTGTTAGTTTAATATTTAAATGAAATGACTATAGGTCACCTAGATAGTATAGTAATTACACTGACACCGAATACAAACCTTAAAATGTAAAAGAAAAATTTAGTCCATAAATTTGTAGACTAAGAAAAGTATAAGAATCAAGTGAAAGTCACGGTTTTCGGGTCGTGACAGAATATGAGGGATGCGTACCAACAATATAAAGATTCGAATCTAATGCCAAAAAAATTTCTACCTCATAATTTCAAATCCTTTGAATCTAGCACTTTATGAATTAAACTAAAAGCTCCCTTGAAAAGTTGCTTCTTTACTATAATATTTCTTTTGTGTGATATAATAGTTAAGATGGGTATCACAACTTTGGTATAGTCTCTTCAAATATGCATGTAACCCTGAGCATGCATTACGGTATAAATAAAAGATTCATAGGCAAAACTTCTTTGTATATTTGGATTAAAAAAATACTCAAAACCCATACAATATATATCTACCATAAATACTAAAAACTTAAATAACTTATAAAAAAACATAAATAACAGTCGACAACCTATTGACTGAATGCTTAAAGAAGAATTATCCATATTGTAAGGCTTGGATTTAAATCTAAGCAACCCCACACTTAATTATCAAATATTTCCAAAATAAAAAGAAAACGTTAAAAAACAATTATTATAACATGTTTGAATATGTGACTGTTGTTTGTACCAATTCCATCTTTTTTTTTTGTACAATGTACATGTTTTTATTACTGTATCATATCTGATTTCATCTTCTTGATACAATGTACACGTTTTTATTATTGCATCATATTTGTTATACATTTGTATATACTTATATATACACACACACAAGTAATGTTGAAGGATAAAAATGTACTTACGTATGTTGATTTTTAATAGAAAGAAAAAAAATCATTGATTAAAGTATAACCTATTTTTATCAAGATTGTAATGTTGATTACATTGAATATCACAAAATGCCTTTACAGTCATTTAATCATCCCTTCAATTTTTTTTTGTTTATTCCTTCAATTAATCTTCGGTTCCTTCTAAACGTGCATGAAAGATACATAAAAATGTATTCATATAACTAATCTCAATAGAATTATAAGATTTTACTGCCATGTGATTGTGATTTACCAAAATTTAAGCATGTTGAAGTTGAATTGGACGGATACAATTTTTTTCCCAATCTTCTTCTTTCCTTGCTTGCTATTTCGTAAGTTCTAGCTCTACTTCCTCATCAAAACCTGCTTGTCAATGCTAATTATTATTATTGAATTGAATTAGCTAGTAACCATCAGTGGTTTTTTTTATAATTTTTGGAACAAGAATTATAGTTGTTCAAACTTGAATCTAAATTTTATAACTTACTAATTTTAAACCCGTGCGATGCATGGAAATATATTAATTAAATAATAAATCAATTGATAAAATGTATTTTAATTTGAATTTTTATAACATAAATTATTTTGTTTATAGAAAAAACGACATATGTATATTTAATATTTTTATTTGTAATTTATAGATTACAATACATTAATATAAAAAATTATATATTGGATATAATTATGCAATTTTTATAAAAGTTAAATCAAATTTATATTGTAATTTATTAAATCAAAATAGTATATAAAAAAACTCAACATGTTTTTGTTTTAAAATCAATATCGTGTACAACTTTTTTAAAATTGATAGATGAAATTGAAGATATGGAAAAACACTAATATGTAATTTGATTAAGTTTAAGTTATAACAAATGTTATATGAAAATATAACAAAGATAATCATATTATATAAATGTATACATATTTATTCTAATAATTTTTGACATTCAAGTTTATGATTAAATGGAAACACTTTGGATACGGTAAGGTTAGTTCTTCTTATCTCAATATTATAATTTGTCGTTCTTATTTCGAACACAAAAATTTCACTCCTGAGATCTTTAAATACTCTCGAATTATATAATTTTCATTTTCCTATATCATGGTTACAGAAATATCATTAAATTAAATTGAATATCAATAAATATTAAAATAATTGTTAACTAATCAATACCTTAAAAGAAATTTTATAAAAATTGTCAACGTCTTTATTAATTAATTTCCTAGCTTCAATGTTGAAAAATATAAACATAGCTTTTTTTAGAATTACCAAATGTCTTAGCATTCAACTTGTACCTATAAGGTATAATTTGTTAACATACCTTAAGTGAAATTTTATAAAAATTATCAGCATCTTTATTAATTAATTTATTTGAAAAATACATAACATCATTATTCTTGTGATAACCTTTGATTCATAGTAAATATAAATCCATATATTGATTTAGAGTAAAAGGATTACTATAAAATTTTTAGAAGAATTGAGAGAATTATAAAATAATGAATTAAATTGAAATGTTAAAAATATATATAATCAATTAAGAATATAATATATATATATATATATATATATTAAACAAATACATATAAAATATATGAGTGGAGTCCCATACATCACGTCTGCTTTAGGCAGACAATACCATTACACAAAATATATATATATATATATATATATATATATATATATATATATATATATATATATATATATATATATATATATATATAGAGGCATGGAGACGAGAGAAAGAGAGTAAACAAATGAAATATATACAATATAGTATACTAGCCTCCCATTGTCACCTCTATCTTAAGCAGACCTGTCATGCCTCTATCCCCCACTTAAACAAATATATATAGATATATATAGAAGCTAAGAGTCGGTGAAGGGGTGAGGACAAAGATAAGAAATAAAGAAAAAAAAAAAATGAAATTGGGGTTGAAAGAGAGAGCATCGAGAAGGCTGTAAGGCAAAGCACTTACCGATTTTCTCTCATTGCCTCTCTCTGCTCCCTCACATCATCACGTGATTGCATCCCTCTCACTACATCCATCACTTATGTTATCATCTCAGCTACGCAACCCTACATGGAAGGAGTTAAATAAATAAAAATAAAAAGAAAGAAAGAAAGAATCGGCAGCAAGGAAATTGAGGAAGCCAAAGAAAGAAAGAAGGGAAAGGCAAGGCAAGGGATGTGGGGCTTCGACGTTGAGATTAAGGGTTGAAGATGACATCAAACCAAGGTAGTAGAAGCAAAAGTTGCAGCAGTCTGAATAGAGAAGCACCGATAAGGAAAATAAGGGTGTTTTGCAAAGCTGCAAGCAAGATGTTCTGGAGTGGTTTGATGGTTTTAATGCTGCTCAAAGTAGCGTGAGTCAAGGGTGGCTATAGAAGTGCTTGATAAGCTTTTGAGTGGTGCTCTTGGGCTAGAAATGGCTTGAATCAAAGCTGCTAGTAGTGGGAACAGAACAGAGGTGCAATGTTGAACATGGAAGTGGTGGTTTGTGGCCCTTGTGTGTGAGTTGGATGGTGGAGCAAATGGAAGGCTAAAAGTGGCGTTAGAACAGACCAAAACATAGGGTGGTTTGAGGTCGCTCTAGTGTCAGAAAAGGGGTCTGTTTAGAGCTTGAAACAGTGGCTTGACAAAGAGATGGGAACTACAGCAAAGAGGTAAGGTTACAGCTAATATCCGAGTGGTATTTCAAGCTGAAAATGAAGAGAAAACAAAGGTATTCTTGGAAGTAGAAGGCTAGGCACTAGTGTTGCACCGAACATTGTAGTGGTGGCTATTTAAGGCTGTTAAAGTGCGAATTATAAAAGGTTGTTCAAGGCGGATTATGGCATCTAAACGGCAGAAATGGTACTGCCTTGGTGCTATTTTGGACTATTGTTAGCGGCTGGTTTAAGGAGTTTGAAAGCAGAATTTTAAGACTCTCGGCTAGCATTTTAAGCACGGTATCAAATAGCGGCCGCTAATCGGAATAGCAGCCGCTATATTGCGGTAGCGGCGATGGCCGCTACCGTGACTGTGATTAAAAATCACGTTTGTAACGGCCGCTATTGGCCGTTACAAAACGACATAACTGTGGATAGCGGCGATAACGGGCCGTTATCGCCGCTATCTCCGTTCTGTTGAATAAACTAAAGGTCTAAAAAAATAAAAAACAAAAACTTTTCAGAGTTCAGACTGAGATTGTGAGAGTGAGAGTCTGAGACAGTCGAATCTTACTGAGCATGAGGAAGGAATAAAATCAGAGCCAATATCACTATATTAGACCCGTGAGGCCGTGCCCGTGACTGCTACTCTGCTAGTGCTTGCTTTATCAGCATACACCACCACGGCACCACCACACAACACAAGTTCACAGTCACACACAGAACAGATCAACAGAGACACTCAGAGTCTCAGACACAGAGTCACAGAGAGCAGCATCAAGTGATTCAAGCAGCCATCAACAACAAACAAAGCAGCAGGAAGACAACAACCAACATCAACAGGTAAGCAAGATGATGAAAGTATGAAACATGAAATGAAAATATAGTTAAAAACTTTAAAAATTTCCACAAGATTTTGGATTGGCGTCGGGAAAGGGAGGTGATCTGTGAGTGTGAGGGGCGACATGGGTCGGCCGAGCGACGGGTTGCCTAAGATGCTGCCGGTTCGCAAGCAGATGGCTTCCGGCGGCTGTGGGCCTGTGGCTTCTTGACGTATTTCAGATTTCAAGGCAGTGTCTCTGTCACTCCTGTGAGAGGGATCTTGGTCGGATCGGAACGGTCGGAATCATGCCTGAGTGGGTGACTATGAGAGATTCGCGAGAAGGGGGCAAGGGGCTGCGACTGCGAGAGAGACTGAGAGGCTAGAGAGGGTTTCGATTGTGAGCCGTGAAAGATGAAAATCAACTTCAATGGGCACTTGGGCAGAGACGATGGGTTGGGTCTGGGTGGGTTTGGCCGTTGGGAATTGGATTGGGATATGGTGAATTTTTGGGTAGGTAGGCTAGGCCGGTCGAGTGGGTGGGTGGGTGGGTGGGTGGGTGGGTTTTTATAAATATTCTATTTACTTTTTTTTTTGCTAAAGAATTTTAATATTTTAATTTTTAGGAATTAATATTTGGTAATTTTTTAAATAATATTAGGTAATGATAAATTTAAATTATTAATGTAATTTTTTTAGTAAAATCTGTAATGTAATTAAATATATGGTATTAAATATTATTATAACTTAAGAAAAAATAATATTGATATTTGATTAGGTTTAAGTTAATTGATAGTAGCAAATTAGTATTCAAACATGATTAATTTTTTAATAAGTTAATTGATAATGTAAATATCATCAATTAAATTATTTTTACTTATTAAAGTAAGTAAATTAAATGAATTATTTTTACTTATTAAAGTAATGAATTGAGTAATCAAATGTGCAATAGGATAAATATTCTGAGCTATGCATTGTAGTATATTTGTATATCATATTAGTTGTCTATGAGTTTTCTTTTATCAAAAATAACAAAAGTAGTTTTCTTTGGCAAAAAAAAAAAGTAATGAATTAAGTAAATGTAATGAATTAAATTATATTTACTTATTAAAAGTAAATTATTTTTACTTATTAAGTTAATTAATAATGTAAATGTAAAATAAATAAATTAATGTTACTTATTAGAGGGATGAATATGTGATTGATTAATTGTTTAAATTCAATTTTTATTTATATATGAAAAATGTGATGACTCTATCACATTTTTTGTATTATTATTTGTTTAACAGAAAATGTCAAAAATGTCACAACATGAGGAGTTTCCAAGTAAAGGACTAGAAGGTGAGCCAAGTGATGATATTGGTTGGCATTTCGGAATCCCTGTACCAAATACAAGAGGAAATGTGTCTTGTAAACTTTGCGGGAAAGTTATAAAAGGAGGAATAACACGCTTCAAGGAGCATATTGCTCATAAGACTGGCAATGTTGCACCATGCCCCAATGTTACCGGTATGTTATAAATATTATGTTAATTTTTCAATAAAGATTATAAAATTACGTTAACATGTACAACTAATTTTTTTTATTTTTCTTAACTGTATTGTTGAAAGGTATTGTTAGAGAAAGTATGATGAAACTCCTCCAAGAAAGTAAAAAAAAAAATTGATAACAAAAAGAGAAAAGATGAATTCCTTTCTTAATTAAAAGGAGAGGAAGATTATGGTTACGAAGGATTCATAAATGAAGATACTGCTATAAGACGAGCCATGCAAGAAAGTGTTCAATCACAACATGAGTGGCATATGAGGCAAGAATTTAGGCAAAGAACTGGTGGTTTCAGTAATACTTATGAAGAGGGACGAAGCTCTCATGGCTCAGCTGCTGACTATTTTGATCAAAGAACAAGAAAATCCACTCCAAGTGACTCTGAATTTTCATTAAGAGGAGCTATACCTGAATTGGTTAGAAGCAAGAGTTTAAAGCAACCGAAGTTAAGTGATTCTTTTATGAAGACATTAAGAAAGAAGCTGGGTGAATCAGTATCCAAATTTTTGATATACAATCGACTTCCTTTTCAGTTATCAAACTCTCCATGGTTGCACAATTTAGTTTCTGTAGCAGCAGAAATTGGGCAAAATGTAAAGCTTCCAACACCTTATGAGGTTTCTGAAGTATATTTGGAATCAGAGTATCAACAAGTCAAAGAATGGGTTGGTGGATTAAAGGTTCATTGGAAAGAATTAGGTGCTACCTTAATGTGTGATGGGTGGACCAACAGCCTGAATCATATGCATATAATAAATTTTCTAGTTTATTGTAGTAAAGGGACCATTTTTTGGAAATCTGTGGATGTCTCTAGTGTTTCTACTAGAGATACTAATTTTTACTACAAATTATTAGATCAAGCTGTGGAAGAAATCGGAGAGCAATATATTGTTCAGATAGTTACCGATAATGAGGCAGCACTTAAGGCTGCTGGAAAAAAATTAATGTTGAAAAGAAAACATTTGTTTTGGACTGCCTGTTCCGCTCATTGCTTGGATTTATGCCTTGAAGATATTGGGAAGAAGCAAAGCGTGGAAAAAGTGTTGGAGGAGGCGAAGAAAGTCACATGTTTCATATACAATCATATTTGGACAGTTAACTTGATGAAGAAATATACTCAAGGAAAGCAAATACTTCGTCTTGCTCTCACCCGATTTGCCACTCATTTCATCCAATTACAAGAAATAACAAAGCATAAACAAGGTTTGAGAGAAATGTTCAATTCAAAGGTTAGTACTTAATAATTAGTACAATTATTTAAATCTAGTTTTGTTTTTTATATCTTGTTTAAATTTTAATTTAAAATATACAAGAATTTAAAGAATCTAAATGGGGGCAACAAAAGTCGGGACCTGTTTATGAAGCAAAAAAAATTATTTTGGGAAAAGATTTTTGGAGAAAAGCAAGTGAAATAATAAAAGTTTATGAGCCTTTGGTAAAAGTATTGCGCCTTGTGGATGGTGATGAAAAACCAACAATGGGCTTTATTTATGAGGCAGTGGATAGAGCTAAACGGGCAATTGCACAAGAATGTCGATACTTCACTGAATATGAAAGGATTATCGACAATAGATGGACATTTATGCATTCTCACTTGCATTCAGCTGGTAAGTAGACTAAAAATGTGGATTGTAATTAAAATAACAATTTTATGTTATATGCTTAAATTGCTTATATATTTATTTTTTATTGCTTATTTTTTTTATTGTTATGAACTATGTTTAGGTTATTATCTTAATCCCCAATTTCAATATGGTGTGAAATCTTCGTCGGATGTGTTAATAGAAACAAGAGAAGGTATAAAAGCAGTGATAGAAGGACTAGAACCTTCTTTGGATAATCAAATCCAGATGACTAATCAGGTTAGTGTTTACCACTATTTTATACTTGAAAAATTTACTCTATGTATCAGAAATCTAATTACCTTTTTGCATTTATTTAATAATTGTAATGTTTTATCAATGTAGTTGTTTGTATTTCAAGATAAAAGAGAAACATTCGGTACGCCACAAGCACAGAGAGCTTGGAAGCAAATGAATCCAGGTAAATAATTAATTAAATAGTTTTAATTTCTTTAATATTATTTAATTATATTGGTATTAAATTTATTTTAAATTATTTTATGCAGCTGAATGGTGGATTATATATGGCACATGTGTTCCTGAATTGCAAAGAATAGCAGTTAAAGTGCTTAGTCAGACAACTTCTGCATCTAATTGTGAAAGAAATTGGAGCACATTTAGCTATATACATACCAAGATAAGAAACAGGTTGAAATATAAAAGACTTCATAAGATGGTATACACTTATTACAATACGAGGCTAAGGATGAGACATCAAAAAAGGAGGAGTATTGATGAGATAAATGATAGTTTCAATCCTATTAGCCTAGACCATATCTTTGAAGAAGATGATCCACTTTCAGAATGGCTACAAGAGAAAGAAAATCCTTTGTTAGATGGGCAAAACTCTGATTGGTTGCCTTCTGATAATTCTGATGATGAAATGAATGTTGAACAATCATATCAATCAGGAGAACAAAATCTGCCTCATTCAAGTTCAAGCCGATCACCAACTCAGAGTGATGATGATGAGGGTTCAAGTCCAACTGGTGGTCATGGTAGTGGTGCTAATTATAGTGGTGGTGCAAATGAAAATAGGCCTTTTAGTCCACTTGGAGGAGAATTTGGGCTTGCTGCTACCGGTGGATTATTCTTTGATTTGTCAGAATATGGAGTACGTCCATCTATTGAATCTAGTGGGGATAGAAGTAGAGATAGAGCTTGATCAAAGGATAAAGCCAAGAAGCACCAACATGATACTTCTGGAGGCTCTTCATCTCGAAGATCAGCTTATAGTAATGAATCATTTAGTAATCAAGGCTATTATCCATCAGGACCACCTTTACATTTTCAACCTCCTTATGGTTACTATCCACCTCCACAAGGTTATTATCCACCCCAGCCATATTCTAATTATCCTATGCCCTATTATCCCCAAATGTATCCACCACCCCAAATGTATCCACCACTACCCCAAATGTATCCACCACCCCAAATGTATCCACCACCGCCACAAATGTATCAAGAACAAGGATATGGTTCGAATTCTGGACAAAGGTCACGAAGATCAAGTCTTCATGGTTCTGAAAGTGAAGAGGGAGAATTTGATGCTCCTCGTCATTCCACTATATGGTAATCGGTAAGATTTAAAGTGTATTTTTTTTAGTTTCCTTGAATTGAATTTAACGAGTTCTATTTGTTAATTATTAATATTCGTAGAAATTCATGTGGAAGAGGAAAAAAAAGGAAAAATATTGACATAATTAATTTAGATGAAAAAAGATTTGACAAAATTTAGATGAAAAAATTCCTCAATAATTTAGATAAAAAATAATTAATGCTAATTAATTAGTACATAATTATTTATCTCTATTTTGAATATTTGTTATTTTTTAATTATCATAAGTAATTTTTTAAATATGAATGTTTTATTATAATTGAAAAAATTATAAATAAACTTTTTTTCACATAAATAATAGACTTGAGGTATTATAAATTATTTTAAAAACTATAAAATAAGACTTTACATGATTATAATTAAAGTTACTACACTTTATATAGAATTCTGCGAAATTAAAAAAAATTCACGACCGCGATGACCGTGATGACCGCAATTACCGTCGCTATGTCCGCAACCGCGATAAATGCAACGCGACCGAAAACACGACCGCGACCGCGATTTAAAACTATGATTTTAAGCATACTTGAAGGCTTACTTTTGAGGCTATTGAGGTTGGTGGCTTAAGGTTGTTAAGGGATCACGTTTTGAAGCTTAAGAGTAGAGAATGAAGGCTGGATTCGGTGGCCTCTGAGACATGTAAAGACTGAGCACCAAGGGCTATAACCGAGAAACAATGGAAGAAAAGAAAATAAAATAAAAGATAAGAGAAGAAAAATTCGGTTAGTGCACAAATGGGGTAAGAAATGTATGAGCTTTACCTTTTATTTTTAATAAAATAAATTAGTACATTAGTTGGTAGATACTAAATCCAATGGATTGTGTTTAAACGTGTAGCTCGACGTTAAAGTGACAAACGGGAAATTTGCTAAACCCGGAGAACTCGTCTAATGTTTCGGTTGAAGGAAGTTGGTAAGTAATGCCACTTTATTTCTATGAAATATTTGGAATTTTAATCGGATGCACATTGAGCCATTAAATAATATTGGATAGGTAGCTCGACACTAAGACGGCGATTTTAAGCTCAATAAAGCTCAATGCGCAAACATCTAAGCTCAATAACGGTAAGACATTTGTATAATTCAGCGTTAGAATTATATTGTATAGATATAGTTGAATTGTATGATAATTGTGGTAATTAAAGGTTTGAGGTTTAGTGACGCATAAGGAATGATATACCCATGGTAATATGGTAAATTGAGGAAATGACTCAATGATGTAGGTATTGTGAGTAAATGATCTACAGAATAGATCTTGAATGAACTCCTTAACATTGAATGATTTTAGTGTTATAGTGGGAGTCGCTAAAGTAATATGCGAATATACATGGAATACTAAAAAGGTCGACATAAATGGATGAATCTTAGTTTTAACATTAAAAGTAAAGGTGATTTAGTTTACAAACACTGTGAAATGAGATTATATGTTATTGGACAATAGAAAATTGTGGATGATTTATTAGATGTGCTCCTGTTGAAATAGAATGGATTGAATCGAGGACTTTAAAATGAAATGTAAAAGGATGACGAGTTAGGTATAGGTGCTAAGTCAAGATGTTTGAGGATGATGATCTAAGGAAGAATTGGCATTATAATTAGCACTATACCGAGTGATATTACCTTAATACATTTCATAAGCATGCCTCGTTTCAATACTGTTTAATTCTATTGTTTAATTTCATCGCTCTTAAGCATGCCTCGTTTTATGCACGAGATTTGAAAACATTCATTTATACAATACTGACATGAATGATTTTAATGTTTAAATTGTTTTGAAAAGATTGAACATATAGTGTAATGTATGTATTCATATATATGTAAATGATATTAAAGAAAAACTTGTTACATACTTTACACTATTTTTTACAAGAAAAGTGAAAGACTTAAATGTTTTATGAGACTGTAGGCACCCTAAAAGAATTAAATTCAATAAAGCATAGTGGAAATCGCCTAATTGGAGCTTTGCTCATTAGGCAGAGATGCTTGTCTGACAATAGTCGTGGACAGGTCTCAATCACGCCTGATCAGTGGGGCTGAGAGTAGGGGTGTAAACGATACACTGGTGCTCGTAAGCTACTCGGGTTCGACTCGAAAAAAACTCGAATTCGACTCGATTCTTAACGAGCCGAGCTCGAGCTCGAGCTACTCGAGCTACCGAGCGAGCCGAGTTCGAGCAGTAAGATACTCAGCTCGAGTAGCTCGCGAGCCTTATCGAGCATTTAATATTTTATTATATATTTTATTATATTATCATAAAATTACATATCTGCCCAAATTAAACCCTAACCTATTTTCATTTTGTTTTCATTCCAGTTCCACTAGCAGACCGCGCCACATCCACCCATGCCTCTGATTCTCCGTCTCTCCCATTCTCCCATATGCCATAACCATGCAATAGCCCATAGCTCCACAGCTGTCCAGAGCACCACACACTGGCGAGATCCTCAGCTCCAGTCCCTCGCCACTAGCAAGTGCAATGGATTGTTCGAAACTCAGATCTGTAGCCGTGAGTCACTTAGCCCTCAGATCTGGAGTCACGAGTCACTTGGCCTTCGGATTTGGCTCCGATGAGCCCCTCGACTCTCAGATCTAGCGCCGACGAGCCCCCCGCGAGTCACTTGGCCTTCAGATCTGGCTCCGATGAGCCCCTCGACTCTCAGATCTAGCGCCGACGAGCCCCCCGCGAGTCACTTGGCCTTCAGATCTGGCTCCGATGAGCCCCTCGACTCTCAGATCTAGCGCCGACGAGCCCTTCGCGAGTCACTTGGCCCTCAAATCTGGCGCCGTGAGTCACTTGACCCTCAGATCTGTCGCTACGAGTCACTTGGCCTTCAGATCTGGCTCCGACGAGCCCTTCGACTCTCAGATCTAGCGTCGACGAGCCCCTTGCGCTCAGATCTAGCACTCTTTTGGCAATCTTCCTCGACCATCCCCTTCCCTCACGCAGTCAGCACTCACGCCTCTTCTTCCTCACGCATGCAACAAGTAACCAACCCCCTCTCCGGCACCACTTCAGCCACGCACCCTTCCAGCCTTCCTGTTGCGAGCTAGTAAAAAAATTATCTTTTTCAGATTTGTTTTAACTGTCATGTTGCTCTCTCTTTAGTGTTGATTTTCATCTGTTGTTGATTTAAAAAAATGATGATGGCTTAAAATTTAAATCGATTTTAAATTGATGATGGCTTAAATCGATTTTAAATATGGATTCAGTAATCGTATTTGTAATATAACCTAAATAATGTGATTAGGAAAAGGGTTAAAGGTTTAATTGATATGCTGATTTACAACATATTTATTTTTTCTGTTGTTGCTTGATTTTTTTTGTCTGGTTTTAAACTGAGATTTCAATTTACGACGTGCTATGCTGATTAAGATCAAAAAGACATGTTTTGATTTGTGTATTTAGAATAATTGAACATAGACAAGAGAAAGTTAAGTAGAGTAGTAGCTTTTGCAAACTTTGTTCTTAAAAAAAAAAACAGTTCTTGAACTTGTAGAATGATGGGTTGGTGGTTTTGCATTTGTAGGTAAAAGGTCTAACTTTTGGTTTGCACTGAAGAAGATTTGATGATGAATTAGCCGGTGGAGCTAACCAACAAAGGATGTGATGATTTTATTATTTTTTATTAATATTGTATTTTTATTATTATTAAAAAATGTTATATTTTATCTTATTTAATTGATAATACTTATATATATATATATATAATAGAATCGAGCTCAAATTCGAGCATAAGAATCGAGCTCAGATAAACGAGCCTAATCGAGCGAGCTCGAGTAGCTCGATTTCGATCTCGAGTCGAGCTCGAGCTCAAAATTTAAGGTTCGATCGAGCTCGAGCCAAGTACCGAGCATCGAGTTTGGGAGTCGAGCTCGAGCTCGAGCACTCCACTGTATCGGCTCGGCTCGGCTCGGCTCGATTACACCCCTAGCTGAGAGAGATGAGGTCTATGGCCATAGATAGCGCCCTAGTTGGTTTTCAGGGGACGATGACATGATTTTCACTGCTAGCTACAGTGATATAAGTCTTTATTGATAGAGTGATAGGGATCTAGCCTAGTCTCAATCGATATGATATGCAGTTTAAAGTGTACTTATAGATTGATATGAACTCTAAACTGATATGATTTTACAATATGTGAAATGTGTTTCGATATTTTATTCGATTACATATGATATGAAAAGAGAAATGTGCACGTTTTGATTGAAATGAAATGAAAAGACATGTTTTGATTTAACATGATATGAAAAGAGAAATGTGCACGTTTTGATTGAAACGAAATGAAAAGACATGTTTTGATTTCACATGATATGAAAAGAGAAATGTGCACGTTTTGATTCAAACGAAATGAAAAGACATGTTTTGATTTGACATGATATGGAAAGAGAAATGTGCACGTTTTATTTGAAACGATATGAAAAGTACATGTTTTGATTTCACGAAATGTGAAAGGAGAAATGTGCATGCTTTGATCACACATGATATGAAAAAAGAAATGTACATGCTTTCAATCATGTCTTAAAAATAAAGGAGAGATGATTTGAGATTTGACATGATTTGAACGTGTTCTAAGAGTGCACATGATATGATTTCAATACCACATATGATTCATATACGACTATATGTTAAACGAAATGAAATGTGAGAAATTAGTCGTTTTATACAGTAAAACTTGCATAAGTTATATGTGGAAATCAGAATAGAACCATATACATTCTGCATGAAATATGTTATGATCTTATGCTGTATATTGAACATGAGATATATAAGAAGAGATATCATGACTTTTATACTATATATGACTATATTTCTCTATGTTGAAAATATTACGACTTGATACAGTACAAAATGTACTTATTGATGAGAAGTGATATGATCTAATAGTGTCTGAACAAAACTTCACATGAAATATGACATGACATGATATGATATGATATGGTATGAGACCGATATGAGTGTAAGTCAATGCCACATGATATCGAAATTATGTATTCATTATCACATGGTATATTATGGAATAATGACAAAAGATTGAAAATGGTTGATCGACTATGATTAAAGGTTAATGTATCAGACAGGTATCGGGATGAGTATAATGAGGTACTACGAAGAGACTCTCCCCTATTGATACCTTAAGCTCTTACACATCAAGAAACCTTAAGGACATGATCTAAGCTGTTTGATAAACGATCATAGAGTGAATATGACGTGAAAATCCTTAAAGGTTTCATGCATTGCATTAGGATAGTATAAGTCTAATTCTGCACTTATATAAATGACTTACTGAGCCGTGGTTTTGCTTACTCCCTCAATTTCATATCTTTTCAAACTACTTGGGTTGAACTTCGCCAGAAGGGTTTTTGAGTGGAACTTAGAGACGGTATCTAGGCTTGATACTTGTCCCTGTCCTCGAAACTACTTGGTTGCTTTTGAGGTATGCACTCTTAGGCATACGCTTTTATTTTCAGGCAGATTTCTGTATGGTACTATAGGATGGAATGTAAACTAAGATAATGAGTAATCGATATAATGTTTTAATGTTATATGATAAGTATGCGATGATTAGTTATGGACAATAATTGATTTCTCCTCATCTTAAGGAGCAAATTTAAATCATAATTGAATTAAGGAATGAACGGAATTAGATAGTGACTATACTGACACTGAATACAAACTGTAAAATGAAAAGGAAAAAAAATTTAGTCCATAAATTTGTAAGAGGGAAAAAGTATGAGTATCAAGAGAATCGTTGCGGCTTTTGGGTCGTGACAGATTTAATGGTATCAGAGCAATGTTTGTCCAGTATGTGTCAGTGTAGATACGTCATAATAGTTTACATCCCATAATACTGTAAATGCCTGAATGTTAAGTGCTCAGTAAGTGCAGAATACTGTTCTAAATGCATGTGTTTTATATAGAAAGTAAATGATAACAAGGTTAAGAAGATCACCAAAGGTGGATGGTTGTTAGCCTCAATAAGTAACATAATAGCCTGTAAGGTATTGTAATGTATAATGAGATTAGAAAAGGCACAATAGCCTATATGAAATATTGTGAGATAGAGGCTGATACAATATACTTGCTAGGGCTCATGAAAGTGGTATGAAATGGTGTTTGATAAAATGGTAGTGGAGTGACCTGGCACTAATTAGCCTATGGAATAGGTTATGCGAAGGTCTAGAGTTTGAGTTACGCAATCAGCCTTTAGGCAAGTATTATTTTATAAAACCTCAAAGGCAAAACAAGAAGATAGGATTAAACAACTTTATGTCAAAGAACTTGTAATGCCTAAGGGGTATAAAATTTGATTGAAGGCAGAATCCATATTTGTTTTGGAAACTATTGGAATTGGAATTAATGCTAAAGTACAAAAGTTTTGGATTTTGAGAGATTAGATATCTGTAATGAGCTTCAATAAAGTATGGTTTGATTAGGCCTATTAGAGTGAATCAATAGGATTTTAGGCCTGACTTTGACAGTGGCAGGATGTTTGTTAGAACCTATCCACCATATGTGGCAAGAAGTGAACTTTATTGATATACCTCAAGAGAAATAATTGCCTAGCCTCCTTATGGACTTGAAAGATGTACTGGATCCTATATATTTTGAAAGTGTGCGAACTTTGGAAAACCCATATGATTTAGAAGGAATATGATTTGAAAAGTACATGAACTTCGAAAATTATTCGACTTTTGAAATATGTTGCTTGAACTACGTGAACTTTGGGAGTTCAATAAATTGAACCTTATGGTTCTTAACTATGAGAATTTGAAAGCAAAAGAACTCCACACCTCTCATTAGTAGAGTTAAGATTGAACACGACATGCTGCAAACCTTGAATCGTTAATAAATATTAGAGGTTATTAAGGCATGCCATGCAAGATAACAGATTGATGTGGAAATTAACATTGTATGAAATAAGAAACTCGAGATCATCATGTCTTGGCATTGATCTTGACTCAGTTTGATAGTTTCTGAATTATAAGAATTAATAGTCATAAGATGTGAACTAATGAGATATGTCCAATTTGGTGGACTTATTAAGTATTAAGCTTTGAAATTGATATGAGAACGATACGATCTTTATAATAAGTGATAATATGTAAAGCTATTCTTGAAATTTACAAGACTTTAATATGATATGGAGATAGAGAAAATGATAGAGAAAAGCACTTCCATATGTTGAGAGGACATTGATTAGTGTTGGAAGAACTTAAAAGCAACTACGATAGTTGCTAGATAAGGGGTTCACATACCCAAGTGTGTCACCTCAAAGGCACTAGTATTGTTAGTGAAGAAGATAGACGACAAGTTTTAGGGTGTAAGGACGAGATATGTGCTTCAGAACTAGTAGAGAAAGCTTCTAAGAATGAGAAGTTAATATGTGATCGGTCAAGGACAGCTCAAAGTAGACAAATGATTATGCTGATAATCGAATGAGACACTTGGAGTGTCAGGTTAGAGATAAGAGTATTCAAAAAAAAAACTCTCCATCTAAAGGCATAGTGAGATTTGGAAATAAAGAGACGTTGAGTCCTTAATACATTGAACCGCTTAAGTTACTGAAGAGAATGTGCGACATGACATACCGATTGGCACTTCTACCCAAGCTATCGAGTGTGTACAATGTCTTCCACAAATCTATGATTAGGAAGTACCATTCAAATCCATTCTACGTGATTGAGTATGAGTCTTTAGACATTAAAGAGGACTTGAGCTACATTGAAAGACCGATATGGATTTTGGACCAAAAGGATAATGTATTAAGGTCCAAAACAATTTCTTTGGTAAAAGTGCGTGGGCAACACACCTCCTCAGAAAGAGTTACAAGGGAGTTGGAAAGTTTGATGAAGGAGAAGTCCCCTCAACTATTCTAAATGACTTTGGTAATTTGGAGGACCAAATTTTCAAAGGTGTGAGGATGTGAGAACCGTAAAATTTCATAAAATTGATCATGTACTCAAGCGTAATTATAAGTGAATATAATGTAATAATATAATTTTGGGATTTCAACTATAAGATCATGGTTCATATTATGGAAACAAAGTCTTCAAGAATAATGTGAAATGTACACTTAGACAGTGTAGGTAATGCACGCTACATGGTATGAAAAGAGTTGAAATTATAGGTGTATATATATATATATATATATCTAGAAATATACATATGTAAGTATAAACATATTTGAAGAAACAAAGAAGTTAAATACGTATAGGCATGAATATATATTTACATTTATACAAGTATAAATATATGATCATACAAATAGATATAAATGTAAATATATAATTATATATATAAAAAAACACATAAGTATATATATAGATATAGTTATAAGTATAAAAAAAAATTAATGAAAGAATGAATGACGTGAGTGGGTTTCCAACCACTCACGTCATCCATTAAATATATGTTAAAAAAAAATCTTAAATGTTCACGTGATGGCCTGCTAATGTGCAGACCATAACACATTCTGATGGCTTTATAAAAGCCAAAGGATAGAAAGCAAAAGATATAAAAAAATAAAAATAAAAAATCAATTGAAAAATCGGATGGTAAGAAAAACTCCAACCCTACACTATAGTGCTAGCATAGCACTGCCACCGCTCAGCCTAACCTCTCCCCTAATCCCCTCTCTCACGTCCCTTCCATCTCATAACATTGCCTGACACCTACCTGCTCTTTAGTGAAAAAAAAAAATGGCTCTCTCATTTTCTCCCACTCGCACATTCTCTGGATCTCTTTACCTCTTCTTCTCGGTTCCCTCGCATCATCTTCCTCACTCGTCTCTCTCACTCCATCCATCATCTAAAACTCACATTTCTGTCGCATAAAACCCCTACACTAATAAGTTGAAACTAAGGGAAAGAAGAAAGAAATAGCAGACGAAAGGCGTAGGGCTGCCAATGGGGGGAGTGTCATGCGTGACATTTCTGGGCGACTTTGGCATGCATATGGTGGCTGGAAAGGTAGCTGAAAAACGCCTTGGATCAAAACTGATTGTGTTTGATGGTAGCTGGTGGTGCAAGGCGAGTTATGGGGTAGATCTAAGTGATTATTTTGGTATTGAAAACAGGGATCTCGAGTGAGGTTTGTAAGGGCTGATGTTGGTTGTTTAGGGAAGGGAACAGAGACAATGTGCCCAGACAATGAGCGGGGTTTCGCCTAGGGTATCGAAGGGCTATGGGTGCTGTGTTGGGAGTTGAAAAACGTGGCTGTTTAAAGAGGCACGACAGGAGAGAAACATGGCTGAGAAAGAGGGCAGTAACAGTGGCGTAAGAGATGTGAGGTCGAAGGAGAAGTGGCGAGGTGTGGTTGATCGAGAAAGAGAGGTCTGAAGGGAAATTGTTTATGGCTGAAAATTGGTGGTCGAATGATGCTACACCAAGTTCAGTTCACGGGTGAGACTTAATGTTATGGTGGCAAAAAAAGGGGCTGTTTCCAAGGCTAAACCAGAAGCTTCAAGCGGCTGTATTTTAGCTGATCAAGGGGGTGGTTCGAGCATTGCTCTAGGGGCTGAAAACAGTGCGAAAATGAAGCTAAAAACTGCTCTTTTTTTAGGCTGATTAAGGTGGAACGAAACAGAAACAAGGACGAAAGGTAGAGCTCCCCATTCTTCCCACCCTCTCCATCTATCATTTTCGTTCTCTCTCCCTCTCTCTCCCTTCCTCTCTGACATCATTTTTCTCATCTCAACATCATCTTACCTTCTCTCTCGATCAGCTAAGGGAAGGAAATTCGAAACAAAGCTTAAGAAGCGGTAGCTGGTGTTTGGTGGAGTTGTTGGCTGTGTCTGATGGTTGTTTTAGAATGCTGGAGGTGCGAAACAGGAAGCATTTAGGAGTATTGAGGCTGGGTCTCTAG
Source organism: Heritiera fomes (assembly GCA_032173925.1). Taxonomy (NCBI): domain Eukaryota; kingdom Viridiplantae; phylum Streptophyta; class Magnoliopsida; order Malvales; family Malvaceae; genus Heritiera; species Heritiera fomes. The sequence continues at coordinate 25,820,838 of JAPDPM010000001.1, forward strand.
GTGCAAACAGGGCCTTGAATAGCAGTTGGAAATGGAGTGAAAACAAGGGGTTTTTTTTCTTAAGTGGCTGAATAGGCTGTGTAGTGACAAAACAAAAGGAGTCGTGAGGGGTGCAAAACCAGTGAAACTAGGGTCGTTCGAGGAAGGCAGTGCTACCCTGTTGTTCCAGCCGAGGGATAAGTGCGAAAGAAAGGAAAGAAAGAAAAGAAAGGAGGAAAAGGACAAGGGTTTTATGAGTAGGCCTTGGCTGACAAAAAAAAAAGAAGGTAGAGAAAAAAAGGAAAAGAAAGAAAATACAAGAAAAGAAAGACAAAAAAAAAAGGGATTTTGGATTAGTGCTCTCAATTGGTAAGAATTGTTGATTTAAATTTATTAAAATATTTAGAAATTTATTGGATTATTACTAAGTTGATTTAATTGTGTTTGAACGTATAGGACGATAAGGTGACAAACACGAAATTTGCTAAGCTAGGCGAACATGCCATAAGCTCAAAGATGGTAAGTCTATAAGAAGGCTTAGTAACATATTCATGGAATTCTTATGAATATGTTTGATTAATTCTTGAATATGACACAATGATGGAATTGTAGAAAAGCTATAAGGCGGAGACCTCATAGCTGATTAAACGACAAATGCGAGATTTGATAAATCTGGGTCACTTGCCTAGTGTTTCGATTTAAGGGAGTCGGTAAGTAAATGCCATTTCATTTTTATATTTATTTAGAATTCATTCGATCGAAGCTAAGCCCTCTTAATAATATTTGAATATGTAGATCAAGGTTAAAGCGATGATCTCAAACTCGATGAAGCTCGAAGTATGAATGCCAAATTCAAAAGCGGTAAGACATTTATATAATTCTGCGTTAGAATTATATTGTATAGATATAGTTGAATTGTATAATAATTGTGGTGATTAAAGGTTTGAGGTTTAGTGACGCATAAGGAATGATATACCTATGGTAATATGGTAAATTGAGGAAATGACTCAATGATGTGGGTATTGTGAGTAAATGATCTACAGAATAGATCTTGAATGAACTCCTTAACATTGAATGATTTTAGTGTTATAGTGGGAGTCGCTAAAGTAATATGCGAATATTCATGGAATTCTAAGAAGGTCGACATGAATGGATGAATCTTAGTTTTAACATTGAAAGTAAAGGTGATTTAGTTTACAAACACTGTGAAATGATATTATATGTTATTAGACAATAGAAAATTGTGGATGATTTATCAGATGTGCTCTTGTTGAAGTAGAATGGATTGAATCGAGGACTTTAAAATGAAATGTAAAACGATGACGAGTTAGGTATAGGTGCTAAGTCAAGATATTTGAGGATGATGATCTAAGGAAGAATTGGTATTATAATTAGCACTATACCGAGTGATATTACCTTAATACATTTCATAAGCATGCCTTGTTTCAATACAGTTTAATTCTATTGTTTAATTTCATCGCTCTTAAGCATGCCTCGTTTTATGCACGAGATTTGAAAATATTCATTTATACAATACTTACATGAATGTTTTGAATGTTTAAATTGTTTTGAAAAGATTGAACATATAGTGTAATGTATGTATTTATATATATGTAAATGATATTAAAGAAAAACTTGTTACATACTTTACATTATTTTTACAAGAAAAGTGAAAGACTTAAATGTTTTATGAGACTGTAGGCACTATAAAAGAATTAAATTCAATAAAGCATAATGGAAACCGCCTAATTGGAGCTTTGCTCATTAGGCAGAGATGCTTGTCCGACAATAGTCGTGGACAGGTTTTAGTCACGCCTGATCAGTGGGGCTGAGAGAGATGATGTCTATGGCCATAGATAGCGCCCTAGTTGGTTTCCATGGGATGATGACATGATTTTCACTGCTAGCTACAGTGATATAGGTCTTTATTGATAAAGTGATAGGGATCTAGCCTAGTCTCAATCGATATGATATGCAGTTTAGAGTGTGCTTATAGATTGATATGGACTCTAAACTGATATGATTTTACAATATGTGAAATGTGTTTCGATATTTTATTCGGTTACACATGCTATGAAAAGAGAAATGTGCACATTTTGATCGAAACGAAATGAAAAGACATGTTTTGATTTCACATGATATGAAAAGAGAGATGTGCACGTTTTGATTCAAACGAAATGAAAAGACATGTTTTGATTTGACATGATATGAAAAGAGAAATGTGAACGTTTTATTTGAAACGATATGAAAAGTACATGTTTTGATTTCACGAAATGTGAAAAGAGAAATGTGCATGCTTAGATCACATATGATATGAAAAGAGAAATGTACATGCTTTCAATCATGTCTTAAAAATAAAGGAGAGATGATTTGAGATTTGACATGATTTGAACGTGTTCTAAGAGTACACATGATATGATTTCAATACCACCTATGATTCATATACGACTATATGTTAAACGAAATGAAATGTGAGAAATTAGTCGTTTTATACAGTAAAATTTGTATAAGTTATATGTGGAAATCAGAATAGAACGATATACATTCTGCATGAAATATGTTATGATCTTATGCTGTATATTGAACATGAGATATATAGGAAGAGATATCATGACTTTTATATTATATATGACTATATTTCTCTATGTTGAAAATATTACGACTTGATACAGTACAAAATGTACTTATTGATGAGAAGTGATATGATCTAATAGTGTTTGAACAAAACTTCACATGAAATATGACATGACATGATATGATATGGTATGAGACCGATATGAGTGTAAGTCAATGCCACATGATATCGGAATTATGTATTCATTATCCCATGCTATATTATGGAATAATGACAAAAGATTGAAAATGGTTGATCGACTATGATTAAAGGTTAATGTATCAGACAGGTATCGGGATGAGTATAATGAGGTACTACGAAGAGACTCTCCCCTATTGATACCTTAAGCTCTTACACACCAAGAAACCTTAAGGACATGATCTAAGCTATTTGATAAACGATCATAGAGTGAATATGACATGAAAATCCTTAAAGGTTTCATGCATTGCATTAGGACAGTATAAGTCTAATTCTGTACTTATATAAATGACTTACTGAGCCGTGGTTTTGCTCACTCCCTCAATTTCATATCTTTTTAGACTACTTGGGTTGAACTTCGCCAGGAGGGTTTTTGAGTGGAACTTGGAGACGGTATCTAAGCTTGATACTTGTCCCTGTCCTCTGAAACTACTTGGTTGCTTTTGAGGTATGCACTCTTGGGCATACGCTTTTATTTTCAGGTAGATTTCTGTATGGTACTATAGGATGGGATGTAAACTAAGATAATGAGTAATCGATATAATGTTTTAATGTTATATGATAAGTATGCGATGATTAGTTATGGACAATAATTGATTTCTCCTCATCTTAAGGAGCAAATTTAAATCATAATTGAATTAAGGAATGAACGAAATTAGATAGTTACTATACTGACACTGAATACAAACTGTAAAATGAAAAGGAAAAAAAATTTAGTCTATAAATTTGTAAGAGAGAAAAAGTATGAGTATCAAGAGAATCGTTGCGGCTTTTGAGTCGTGACAGAGTGAGTCTAACCTTATCATTTATTTTTATATGGATGCACTTTTTTAAAGAAAAAAACATACATTTTTCATATGAAGACTAAGCAGTAACCATGCAGGGTAAGATGAATTTTTTTTCATTATTAAAGTATAAAATGCACACCAAGAATTATCTTATCATTAATCAAAGACCAAACTTTTAATTGCAAAAAAATTCAATTTTTTATAATAATATTATATCTTATAAAAATATATAAAAGTTTACATGAATAGTTTAATTTTTTTTATACATAAAATAATAAATTAATTTTATTTTTCTATAAAATAAACCTATTAAATTAGTTTTTTAATTTTAAAATATTTAAAATTTTAAAAAATAAATTTTAACCGTTTTAACTATATTTAAATCTAATAAAAATTTATCTTAGGATTTGATTTTTCTTTTATCACTTATTATGTTTTTTAAAATTAAAAATGTGAGAACCGAAATTTTCCTAGCCAAATACGTACTTCTTATGTAATTTAGTGACGTAAAGAGACGATGTACTTATGAGATTTCAAGTATAAGATTATAGTACGTGTTCATAGAAGTCAATTATCCGAGATTAAATGTGAATAATAAAATGAAAAATATATATATATATATACATATGCGTATACATATTCGGGAATATATGAATATAGCTACTAAACATATTTATAAGAACAAGAATATATATATATATATATGTGTATATATATATATATATATATATATGAGACATGTATACATATACATGTATGGAATATGTGTATAAGATACAAAGAAATGAATAAATAAAACACAAAGTGTAAATATATAATAAAGAAACACATGAATAAATAAATAAATCATATAATATAATAAAACAAAAGTAAAGTCAAATGAAAATATATATTATAGAAAAAAAAGAATCAATGGCCGGATTGGGTGGGAAAAATCCCACCCAAAATCCAAAAAGGCAGAGCACTTAAATCCAATAGCCACTATACCTAAACTTGTAATAAAATAAAGTAAAAGCAAAAGAAAGAAAACCAAATAAAAAAAATTGCTCAGCCATTTCTTTCTCACGTTTTTCCTTCTCCCGTTTCTGCTCATCGTCTAAAACTTCTCTGCCTCCCATCGTGCCTTCCTTTCCTCCTCGTGTAACACACTTTGGATAGTTAACGAGGGCTAAGCTGGGATTCCGACCAAAGGCAGGTTGAAGCTAGGTTATTGGTGTTTCAAAAGCTGAATCGGGACTGATTTAAAGGAGTGAAAAATAGAGATTTCTAATGATTTTGGTACAAGAAAACAGAGGTGTTGAGAGCTAAACCGAGGGTTCCATTTGAGACTGGTTTGAACAAGAAAGAGAAGGGCTGAAATGTGGCCAGCTTATGGGGGTTGTGTTTGAACTGGAAAACATGGGTTCTTGAAGGAAGGAATAGGCTGCCACGAGAAGGAAAACAGAGGTATAAGCTGGGATTTTTGGAGCTACGTTTAAGAAGGAGAATAAGGAAGGAGAGAGGGCTGGAAAACCAAGGTTTATTTCCTGAGGGTTCAAGGCTGTTCTAGGGTTGAACGAAAGCTTCAGATGGCTGTGATTTGGTGACTGGCGGAGAAGCAGAAAAACCGAGCATCATGGAGGCTGCTTGGGACGTGCTTGGTGACTAAGAGAAGGAGGAGAAGGCGTGGAAAGAGAGCACAAGGAGGGAGCTGCTTCACGTGGTGGTTGTAGTTGACAAACAAGGGCTGTCGTAGGGGGAGCATCTCCACACTAAGCTGCCGTGAGTCACTAAGGTAAAAGAAATAGGAAAGAAAAAGAAATAAAAGAAGGAAAAGGAATTAGAAGAAAAGAAATATATATATAAAAATATATTTTTTTATATATGGAAATGAGAAAAAAATAGATTTAAGAATTTATTATGTTAGTGTTAAAAAATATATGTATATATATATATATAGATATATAGATATATATATATATATATGTTAATTGCTTGAAAACAAGGAAATAGATAAATATATGTATGTATAGTACATATATAAAGATATACATCAGATTTTTAGAAAGTATGTATTATATTAGTGTGTTATATATGTATATTACTTGATGACAAGATAAGAAACAAGAAGAGAAAGGAAATAGAAGAAAAGAAAGGAATTTCAAAGAAAGGAATAGATATATATATATATATATATATATATATATATACACATACATTTCTCATTTGAAAAACATGGAATTAGATATATATATATATATATATGTAGGTATAATACATATATATAAAGATGTAGAAAAAAATGAGAGAATGTGATGTAAGGACTTGAAGTATATGGTGTTAAGAGTATATATATATATACATATATATGTATATATATATAAATATAGATATTATGTTGGAGTGTAAATTTATATAAGCGTATTGAAAACTTGAGCTAGACTTTATTAAGTCGAAATTCCTTGTGAATGTATAGTGTGCCCAGAGGACGACGGACACGGTCTAGCTAACCAGGGGACAAGATCAAGCTAAGCTCGCACTAGGTAAGACGTTTATATAAGGTAGAAGTAGGATTATCTTGTATAGGATTGAATCTTACTATAAAATGAATTGAATACCTAGAGATTGAATATAACGAAATGAAATGTAGGTATGATATTTGACTTGATAAAGTACCAAGGTGAGAGACATTGATCGGAAGTGAATTGATATGGTATAGGTTCATAGATATTATGAGATAAACATTCAGGCAATTCATGACATGTCATTTTATGGTCTTATTTCACTTCCTTGAATTTTATTGTCATCAAGCATGACTTATTATTATACATGAAAAATTGAAATGATTTATTCTTATCATGTTTACAAGAATATTTTGGATGCTTGAATGGCTTTGAAAAGAATGAAATGATAGTTTTCACATATGTACGTATATACATGTAAATGATCTTTAGAAAAACATTACGTACATTAAACTATTTTTATACGAAAGATTGAATTGCTTTATGAGACTATAGGCACCCTAAGAGAATTAAATTCAATAAAGCATAGTGGAAGCCGCCTAATTGGAGATTACTCATTAGGCATAAAAGCTTGTCCGACAATAGTCGTGGACAGGTCTCAGTTTTGCCTGATCAGTGGGACTGAGAGATATGAGGTCTATGGCCATAGATAGCGCCCTAGTGGTTTCCAGGAGACGATGATATGATTCTTCACTGCTAGCTACAGTGAACTAAGTCTTTATTGATAGAGAGATATGGATCTAGCCTAGTCTCAAATGATATGAAATGAAGTTTAGAGTATGCCTTTAAAATGAAAATGAACTCTAAACTCGATATTGATTTATAGTATATGAAACGTATTTTGATGCTATATGTGATATGAAATATACTTTCAAAGTATATATGATATGAAATGTGCTTCAATGAAATATATGCGAAATGAAATGTATTTAAAAAAAAAGTATATGTGATATGAAATGTGCTTCAAAAAGAATATGTGATACGAAATGTATCTCAAAAAATATTTGTGATATGAAATATTTTGCAAAAAGCATACTCGACATGAAATGAAAAAACTTGCATACTTCAAGCACATCTTAAAAGAATACATGAAATTTACTGATATTATACATGCCTTGAACTTGTTTAAAAGAATATGTATTACATGTTTTATGACCGTAACTACTTCGTTCATAATTACATGTCAAAGGTTATATCATGGTTTCATAACTTAGACGTTTCATGACATGTTGAAGCATAGATGAACTGAATCTGAGAATATGACAGGTATATGATTGCATGATGAATAAGAGAATGACTGATAGTAAATTTTCCTCACATGACATCATGCATGATATATAGAACAGTATAATTCTAACTCTGCACTTATATAAATGACTTACTGAGCCTTGCTCATTAAACGCTATTTAAATTTTTCAGATTGAGCACGGAGTTGGGGGAGTATTTCGGAGCCTTCCGAATAGTCCCGAGCCTGAAATATAGTCCCAACTCTCCAAAGAAATTTTTGTAAACATTTGGGGTATACACACTTTCCTTTTGTATTTATTACTAATTCAGGCTATTTTGATTCAGTACTTAGATGAGATGTAATCTAATATAGAGAATAGCATCTAGACTGGTAATGATGAAGTATGGAATATTGATTTTGCATGAGTATGGATTGTGGATTGAATAGCATGAACAAGTGTTCAAGTAGGAAAAATGTGAACCATAAGATGAAATGCTATGATATGGAAATGAACTTGGTTATAGGAATGCTAGAATATGATTAACTGTCATTTTGGGAAGCATGAGCTGGATTATTACTTGTAATTTTTATGCAGGAAAATAACCTGGGTAAAGTCATAAAAAGAGGCGAGGGAGTTAACGTCCCGAAACAAAAATTCACTGCATTGCACTTAGACAAAGCAGATATAGGAAATCGAAAAATTAGCCCTAATTTCTATGCATCCGTACAAGTAAGAGGCACCGTCGTGGCCTTTGGGTCGTGACAGATTTAGTGGTATCAGAGCCGAGATTGTCTAATGCATGTCAGTGTAGATGAGTTTGAATGATTTACATCCCATAGTACTGTAATTGCCTGATTGTTAAGTGCTCAGTAAGTGCAGAATACTGTTCTAAATGCATGTGTTTTTATATAGAAATTAAATGATAACAAAGTAAAGAAGACTACTAAGTGGTGGATGATTTGAAACCTCGATAAGTAACACAATGGCCTGTAAGGTATTGTGATGTACAAAAAAAAAATAAGGGGGAAACTCTTCAAACCTGTCATTGGTAGAATTAAGATTGAATACGACATGCTATATACTATGAATCTTTTGTAAATGTTAGAGATTGTAAGGTATGTCGTGCAAGATAACAACTTGATGTGGAAGTTAAGATTACGTGAAATAAGACACGCAAGACCATAATGTCTTGCTATCGATCTTGACCTAGTTTGATAGTTTCTAAAGTATAAAAGGATGAATGGTCACAAGATATGAACTTACTAGATACATCAAATTTGGCAAAGTTATTGAGTATTGAACTTTGAAATTAAAAAGGGATTGTAATCCGAGAATTTTATCTAAAATAGGTGATCTTATAATCTTAATGTTAGGTCTGTTCGGTAAGGCACTGAGAGGAACTCGGTGAGGGCCCCATCAGGACTTCTCTATCTGAATCGAACTAAGACCCTGAAATGATGATATTGGAATGAAAGGAATATCATCAGTCAATAGATTTTAAGATCACCTGTTTAAAAGGTATCTTGAAGAGAGAGAACTAAACTGAGAAATGATGAATATACCCTAATATTGAAATAATTCTCCCGAATTATAGATGACAATTGATTTGGAACCGATTGATGGTAATAAAGTAAAGGATGGTGTAAAGAATGTATTACAGGTATAATGATCCCTACTATTAGCCCCACCTATACTCTGATGAGTAATGCGACCAGAGTGTATACTGTGGGAGGTCGCCAGATAGTCGGCCTTGTTATGGATTCTTAGGGCCTGAATTAAATGTGAAAAGAAGAGGTATTTGGTTAGGGATTATTGGATATTATGAAAAGTAATACACTATCTAAGTGTGACTAAATAAGTGAATCAATGTGAAATATATGTTAAATGATTCGAAAGTTATACGTATGTGTTTTGAGGATACATAGTAGAATTGTAGAATGTAAATAACGAAACATCCAAGATGATATGAGGTTATGATTTAGAAGTTACTGGATGAATTTCTAAATAATTTTCGGAGTAATGTGGATTTTAGAGATTATTAACTCGATTCACAACATGGAACTTATTTATAAGCTCTTATCATGGAACATAAAAGAGTCTGAAGAGCTTAAGAAATTACTCCAAAGATTAATGAATAAAGAACCCATTTGTATTAGTGTAACTGGTGGAAACACAGATGATATGGTTCGAAAGAATAAGCATAGCTTATGATTGTGTACCAAATTTCGAGTACTCAATAGTATTATTATTGAGAATGAATAAGTTATTGTTCAAGATTGATGTTTTACTTGATCCACTCAATGGTGTATGTAGAGTTTCAATATCAATCTTTAAACAAGATGTTATCGGATAAAAAGATTACAAATAAGTGTTCATAAGGTGATGTTCAGAACTCGGTATAACTCTTACGAGTCCTTGGTGATACTTAAGAGATTTATGAAATATCTTGTGACGTTTGTGGATTTAATGAATGAAATATTTCAATCACATATAGATAAATTATAAAAGCATGAAACCACGAGATGTTGATATGTATATTTATTTGAAGAAAATAAGCAGCATCCTTGAATAATTCCACAAACTTCAGGAAACTGAGAATTTTGTTGTCAAACTCAGTAAATATGAATTTTAACTGAACAGTACCTTTGTAGAGACGTGTGGTCTCGAATGATAAAGTGAATATTGGTTTGTTTAAAAAGAGGTTATTGCTAAGTGAGCAAGAGTAAAATATAGTTATTGGAGTACAAAAATTTCGAAGTTTACCCGAATAATAGAAATGATTTGTTGAGGAGTTATGGAATTGGTTGCTTACTGATATGATACATACATATAAGAAAATTAAGTGGAAGTGAATGAATATGTATGAGTATAGTATTCAAAATTGTTAAAAGATTTTTAACGGAAGAGTACTATACCATTTGGAAAAGCAACGGAAGTAATAAATGTGAAAAGATGAAAATGTATTAAAAAACAAATCATATGATGATAAGGGAACACGAATTATGAGGTAGTTCTCAAACTTAAGATTGTATGTGATTTCCTCTGATTATCATATGGTTATGGCTAGATATAAGATCGATCCAAACTTTATAGATAAAAATTAGTTATACTCGGAGGAATGAACAAATGAAGTACTGTCAGTCATGTAAAGGGATATATATATGTATATATATTGGAACCGTGAAATTACATAAGTAATGTGGAGACTGAATTAGTATTTTGATAAATTCAATTACAGAATTTGATTGTGGAAAAAAAATTACATCCTCAGGTATATCCTAAAATTTAGTGATATTACACGTACTATAAGAATAAGGGATGTAATGGTAATATTATATGAAAAGAGATGTCAGGAAAAATTATTACCTAATGTCTTATTCACTGTAAGTGATGATTGACATTAAAGTTTGTAAAAAAAGTGTAGTCTTAGCTAAATTGTGAAATGATGATTGTGGGATAGTAAAGAATCCGAAGGAACCATGATGCCATTTGGGTGATTATTGACAGATTGACTAAGTCTGCACACTTTTTGGCTATGAAAGTCACAGATTCACTCAGTGCCCTTACAATTTGTATATTAGGGAGAGCATAAGATTACATGGGGTCCCAGTGAGCATAATATCAGATAGAGACTCTAGATTTACTTCTGGTTTTTGGGAACACTTCCAAGATGCTTTGGGAACGAAATTGAGTTTCAGCACTGCTTTCCATCCTCAAACTGATGGACAATCCGAGAGAACAATTCAAACCCTTGAGGATATGTTGAGAGTGTGTGTCATGGATTTTCAAGGTTCATGGGATGATCATTTGGCACTGGCTGAATTTGCATATAACAATAGCTTCCACTCCAGCATTGGGATGGCACTGTATGAGGCATTGTATGGACGTAGATGTAGATCCCCTATAGGCTGGGAAGAAGTGGGTGAAAGGAAGATATTTGCTCTCGAACTTATAGAAAAGGCTTCCGAAAATGTTAGGTTGATATGTGATCGGTTGTGAACGGCTCAGAGCAGACAGAATAGTTATGCCGATAATTGCATGAGACACTTGGAGTTTCAGGTTGGAGATAAGGTGTTTTTAAAGATCTCTCCATCTAAAGGTATAATGAGGTTCGGTAAAAGAGGAAAGTTGAGTCTTTGGTACATTGGTCCGTTTGAGATACTGGACAGAGGGTGATGTAGCATATCAACTAGCGCTACCACCAGAGCTATCGGGTGTGCATAACGTCTTCCACATATCTATGCTCAGGAAATACCACCCAGATCCCTCCCATGTGATTGAGTATAAGCCTTTGGAGATCAGAGAGGGCTTAAGTTATGTCGAGAGATTGATTCAGATTTTGAATCGAAAGGATAAAAGTATTGCGGTCCAAGACAATTCCTTTAGTAAAGGTGCTTTGGCAACATCACTCCTCAGAAGAAGCTACATGGGATTTGGAAAGTCTCATGAAAGAGAAGTACCCCCACTTATTCTAGGTTAACTTGTACCAATTTGGAGGACCAAATTTTTTAAGGTGGGGAGGATGTGAGAACCGAAATTTTCCTAGCCAAATACGTACTTCTTATGTAATTTAGTGACGTAAAGAGACGATGTACTTATGAGATTTCAAGTATAAGATTATAGTACGTGTTCATAGAAGTTAATTATCCGAGATTAAATGTGAATAATAAAATGAAAATATATATATATATATATATACATATGCGTATACATATTCGGGAATATACGAATATAGATACTAAACATATTTATAAGAACAAGAATATATATATATATGTATATAAATATATATATATATATATATATGAGACATGTATACATATACATGTATGGAATATGTGTATAAGATACAAAGAAATGAATAAATAAAACACAAAGTGTAAATATATAATAAAGAAACACATGAATAAATAAATAAATCATATAATATAATAAAACAAAAGTAAAGTCAAATGAAAATATATATTATAGAAAAAAAAAGAATCAATGGCCGGATTGGGTGGGAAAAATCCCACCCAAAATCCAAAAAGTGCTCTGCCTGGCAGAGCGCTTAAATCCAATAGCCACTATACCTAAACTTGTAATAAAATAAAGTAAAAGCAAAAGAAAGAAAACCAAATAAAAAAAATTGCTCAGCCATTTCTTTCTCACGTTTTTCCTTCTCCCGTTTCTGCTCATCGTCTAAAACTTCTCTGCCTCCCATCGTGCCTTCCTTTCCTCCTCGTGTAGCACACTTTGGATAGTTAACGAGGGCTAAGTTGGGATTCCGACCAAAGGCAGGTTGAAGCTGGGTTATTGGTGTTTCAAAAGCTGAATCGGGACTGATTTAAAGGAGTGAAAAATAGAGATTTCTAATGATTTTGGTACAAGAAAACAGAGGTGTTGAGAGCTAAACCGAGGGTTCCATTTGAGACTGGTTCGAACAAGAAAGAGAAGGGCTGAAACGTGGCCAACTTATGGGGGCTGTGTTTGAACTGGAAAACATGGGTTCTTGAAGGAAGGAATAGACTGCCATGAGAAGGAAAACAGAGGTATAAGCTGGGATTTTTGGAGCTACGTTTAAAAAGGAGAATAAGGAAGGAGAGAGGGCTAGAAAACCAAGGTTTATTTCCTGAGGGTTCAAGGCTATTCTATGGTTGAACGAAAGCTTCAGATGGCTGTGATTTGGTGACTGGCGGAGAAGCAGAAAAACCGAGCATCATGGAGGCTGCTTGGGACGTGCTTGGTGACTAAGAGAAGGAGGAGAAGGTGTGGAAAGAGAGCACAAGGAGGGAGCTGCTTCACGTGGTGGTTGTAGTTGACAAACAAGGGCTGCCGTAGGGGGAGCATCTCCACACTAAGCTGCAGTGAGTCACTAAAGTAAAAGAAATAGGAAAGAAAAAGAAATAAAAGAAGGAAAAGGAATTAGAAGAAAAGAAATATATATATAAAAATATATTTTTTTATATATGGAAATGAGAAAAAAAATAGATTTAAGAATTTATTATGTTAGTGTTAAAAAATATATGTATATATATATATATATATATATAGATATATAGATATATATATGTTAATTGCTTGAAAACAAGGAAATAGATAAATATATGTATGTATAGTACATATATAAAGATATACATCAGATTTTTTAGAAAGTATGTGTTGGCTCTTATAGGCGATACCGAGAGGGGGGGTGAATCGGTTTTTAACTAACTATAAGCTCGTTTTTCGGTTTCTCTAAATTCTCTAGCCTATATTAATAATTTCTAAGTTCTCTAGGCTAGGCAAGCATGCAATCCAAGTTCAATGAAATAAACACAATATAATTGCAATTAAGTAAAGAGAGTAGGGAAAGAGAGATTTACACAACCGATTTATAGAGGTTCGGCAACCTTGCCTACGTCCTCTACCTTGAGACGCTCCCAAGGATTTTCTCCAAATCCACTATCTTGAATTTGTGATTACAATCCCTCTTTTCAAGGCTCAAGAGTAACCTCCCTCTTTTTCTAGGCTCAAGAGAAACCTCTCTCTTTTTCTTAGGCTAAAGAGTAACCTCCCTCTTTTTCAAGGCTTAAGAGAAACCTCCCCTTTTTACAAGGATTGAATTGGTTTTACAAATGAGTAATCAAAGAAGGCCTCTAGATAGGCAAGTGATTACAGAGATTAAGCACAAGTAAAAGCTTATACAAAGTTTGTGCTAAACAATACAAGAAATAGATGAATGATAGAAGATGAAGACTCTTTATCTCTTGAATTGATGTTGAGGCTTGAGGAAGATGAATAAGATGATGAAAGATGTTGCTTGGTTGTTCCTCTTCCTTCCTTTAGCTTCTAAGCCTCTATTTATAGCCCCTTGGATGGTTTGTGGACGTTGGTTGGAGCCAAAACCGAAACTAGCCGTTGTATCTCACAGAAAATAGCCGTTGGAGACTTTCTGACATAAAGGGATCGATCCCTTTCCTTAGGGGATCGATCCCATGCTTCATTTTGGCCTTCCGGAGCACACTGCCAAAAAGGGATCGATCCCTTTCCTTAGGGGATCGATCCCATTCCTCCAGAATGGGTTTTTCCTGCACTTTTGGGTTAGAAATGATGTGGTCTTTGATCCTAATTCAACCCAAAACATATTGGCACTTTTGTGGGAGTTTTTCATGACTTTCTTTGATAAAAACATTGTCCAAAAATTCATTAAGTGATTTTCTAAAATATTCAAAACATTTATAAAGAATTAAGACCAATAAGGATGTATCATTAAATCATGGTCTTAATGTTTGGGTATGATCACTTAAAAATGTATTGAGAAAATCATGTGTGATAAGGCAAATTTACAATATGAATTAAAACATTAAAGCTCACTTAAGTTTTTGTCATTTCAAAATATGTATGGCAATTTAAAGCTAACAATCTCCCCCTTTTGATATGACAAAACTTAATGTAAATTTGCTTTGAAAATTCTTTGATAAAATACTCCCCCTCAAATAAAGCAGGATTTTATAAAGCTCCCCCTTAATATAAGCATGGGTTTTGAAAATGAATTTTTAAACTATTTCTCCCCCTTAATATCTCTCTCTATCTCTCCCTTTTTCTATCTCTCCCTTTTTCTATCTCTCCCCCTTTTTGTCATAGCAAAAAGAAGGAAAAATAATAAAAAATATGCTCCCCCTAAAATCATGGCTATGTGAGAATAAATAAAAATGCTCCATCCAACAAGAAACATGTTAGTACATGGGACTTATAGCACAAATAAATAAGTCAATATTCTCAAAGAGTATGAAATATTCATGCAATGAATATGACTTATGATCCAATACCAATTGTTTATAAATAATTTGGATACCAATTGTTGATAAGTAATTTTGCAAGAAGGTTCCAATTGGTAAGAAGTTAAGCAAGCACCTAAGTATATCAATTGTTCTCTAAGGTCCGACTAAGGTGCATGGTAATACATCATGATTATGAGCTAAAATTATATAACATATCATATGCATGTGCTCATAAATCATTCTCAAGAAATATTGTGTCTAGAATTAAATCATATAGCAATTAACTTCAAATTCTAGCACACAAGAGTTTCATACAAAAATATCCTAAGAGAATTCTTCTCTATTAGTCATTTCAATCTTAAAGAGCATGAGAAGAATTGTCAATTTAAAGCTCAAACCAATTGGTAATTTAGTTTTGGCTTACCAATTATTGAAAATATGGTTTCCAATGATACTAATTGTTATTTCAATCTAAATACCAATTGTTACTAATGGTTAACTTAGGCATTTTGCATGAATCCAATATCTATGTGTAGTGTGTTCATGTCAAGAAAATACTCATTCTAAATATGCAAGAACACAACACAGATCATCAAATATGCATATGGATCAATTAAACATTAGTACACAATCATAAAAGATTAATCCATATTCATATTCACAAATTGATACCATATGGAAGATTCAAAACATCAAGGAATTCAAGCAAACATATTTTCTTCCATGGTTTCAAGCACACAAATCCTATGCTCATTTTCTAATTCAAGTCCTTAACTAATTATGAGCAAGGAAATATTCAAATAATAAATGCATGGATATTAAGTTTGCATTGATCTTTGAATGTTGGTGTTGTCATTAAGACCTTAGTTCTTTAAGTACAAGGATGATAAGGTTTCATGCATTTGAACATTTAGGATCCATTTACCATCACAATTTATAGGCCAATGACTATTACCAATTGTTGAATTTACATTTGGAATCAATCCACTAGATGTAAAATTATCATGAAACCTAGTGTGAAATTGATAAGTCAAGCCAAGAGACATAATCCTATAAGCATGCTTGACTAAGATGAACAAAAGATATGAAAAACACTCATTATGCACAAGTTCATCAAATTCTCAAATATATCCATAAATCATTGAAATAGATCTCAAAATTATGTTTAAGTATTCATTTAAAGTATATTTCAAGATTATTTCAAGATTTATGCAATTCATGACCATTTTCAATGAGAAAACTGATTTTACACTTGTGAGCTCAAGAAAAGTGATATTGATTGTTGGAAGTGATACCATTTTGTTGGAAATGATTCAAATTGATGAAGTTGAGGCATGATATCAATGAAAAATGAATTAAAGATCATCAAAAAGAAGTTAAAACAATGAATTTTAACTTGAGAATAAAGAAGATATCAAGAAAGTGAAAAATCCTTCTCAAATTCGGTTGAAAAAGTGCAGAAAAGCCATTTTGGCCTGGGGGGATCGATCCCTTTGGGAGGGGGATCGATCCCTTAGTTCCAGAATACACCAATTCTGTGTTCTGCTCAAGGGGATCGATCCTGTTTGAAAAGGGATCGATCCCTCATACTGTTTCTGCAGATTTTTGACAGAAAATCCAACCTTTGAGGTACCAAAACTTCGTTTTTGAGTTATTTAAGTCCAAGTAAAGGTTCAAACATTAGTAAAACATGATTTTGGACTTGTATGAATGAAGAACATGATTGAAAAACTATTTTACAAAAGATTTTGCAATTTTGGAAGGATTTTCACCAATAAAGGCATTTTTGGCCTCAAAGGAGGTCATTTTGATAGTTATGCATACTTTGGCCAAACCAAATCATTAGAAATCACAAATATGCCAAAACAAACTTGTTCACATAGATTTTAAGCACATATAACATCAAATCATCATACTTGTGAACAACATGTCATGATTGTCAACATGCATATTCTTCATTAAGGCTCATGACAAGGCATTTTGCATATATGACATATTTGACATCTTTTGAGCAACTAAATATATTATCTAGACATATCAAACTTGCTCAAGATGCAGGAAATCAAAAATCATTTCAAAATCACAAATCATGCTTTTCATTCAATGTATCAAGTACTATTCATCAAACATTCAACAATCATTCATCATGCCTTTTGTTCTATCATTCAACTCACAATGCATCAAGAATCATTAACACATTTTCTCATCAAAGCACAAATAATCAAATAAAAGTTTTAAAGAGTAAAGAATTAATCTTACAAAACTCCTTTGCTTGAGTATGCTTTGCCTTGAATTGTTGAGTCCACCTTGAGCTATTCTTTGAAGAATTGTTGTGATGGATCCTCAAGCTTTTCCTTTTTCTCATTGGCACAAGCAAACTCCATAGAGGTGTGTAGAGCATTCAAACCCCATTGTTTCTTTGTAACTCCATGCTCTAACACTCCTACAACAAACAAATTCAAGCATGCTTTGGTGCCCAAATTTTCTTGGGTCCATGAGAGTTAGTACAAATACTTTTTTATCCTTTTGGGATCCATTTCAAGCACAATTCATCATTATTTACAGCATGCTTAGGCACCCACATTTTTCTAACCACTCTTCCTCTAAATGTGGTTTTTCTATTTGTGCATGCTTGTGAGGTGTGGCCTATTCTATTGCAAAGTGAGCATGTGAGAGATAAATCATGCATGGTATTTTTGCTTACTAGGAAATTCTTAAGATGAGTTTCTTTTTGTTTAGCATTATAGCCTAACCCATCTTTGTCAAAGAAAGCTCTTTGGGTCTCTAACATGTGATCTAGCTTTTGTTGACCCATATAAAACCTAGAAAATGAGTTATGCAAATTTGTGTTCTTTTTATTTAACTCATTTATTTCTAAGTTGACCTCTTCTAGTTTCTTTTCAAATTCTATCTTAGCACTAGTCAAGGCTTCATTTTCTATTTTTAATTTAGCAATGATTTTCTTATATTTAGAATTCATGCATTGAAATTCATTTGCTAAATCATCAAAAGCATTTTGTAGTTCACTAAAGGTATAATCATTATCTTCACTAGAACTACTACTAGCCTCATCATCACTAATGGCCATAAAGCATGAGTAGGCTACCTCTTCATCTACATTTTCCTCATCGGAGCTATCACTATCACTCCATGCAGCCACAAATGCTTTCTTCTTAAGTTTCCTATCTTTTTCCTTCCTAAGTATGGGGCAATCTAGCTTAGTGTGACCCGGTTCATTGCATTCATAACACACTAAGTGGTCCTTTTCTCTTCTACTTGACTCTCCCCTATGATGTTTTCTATTTTGCTCTCTCTCTTTCATTCTCATAAATCTATTAAATCTTTTGGCAAACATTGCCATTTCCTTTTCTTCCTCATTTCCACTCTCATCACTATTATCTTCAATGACCTCATGAGTGGAAGACTTAAGTGCTACCCCTACTTTCTTTGAAGGCTCTTCATTTCTTTTCAATTTCATCTCATATGTAAGTAAGGAGCCCATAAGTTCATCTAGAGACAAGGTATTTGGATCTTTAGACTCTTCTATTGCGGTTACCTTTGCCTCCCATGATTGTGGCAAGCTATTCAAGATTTTCTTCACCATTTCTACATTGGAATAGGTCTTGCCTAATGCCTTAAGTCCATTGATTATGTCATTAAATCTAGTACACATATCACTCATGGACTCATTTCCTTTCATTCTAAAAAGCTCATAATCATGTGTGAGCATTCCTACTTTGGTCTCTCTAACTTGATTTGTCCCTTCATGTGTGATGGCTAGTTTGTCCCATATTTGCTTAGCATTTTCACATAGGGACACTCTATTATATTCATTTGGACCTAATGCACAAAAGAGGGTGTGCATAGCCTTGGCATTCAATTGTGCTAATCTCATATCATTGGTGTCCCACTCATCCTCACTCTTAGGGACATCTTTTCCATCTACTTTCTTTATTGGGATTCTAGGACCATTAACTATTACTCTCCACACTTCATAGTCATTAGATTGCACAAATAACATCATCCTAGTTTTCCAATAAGAGTAATTCTCACCATTGAATAGTGGAGGTCTAACTAATGAGTGTCCCTCTTCTCCTAGGGGTGTGCCTACATTCAAGTGAGCCATTTAAGATCGTTTCGCTCGATAGAGGTTAATCTAATTCAATCTCGAGCCCAAGCTCTGATACCAATTGTTGGCTCTTATAGGCGATACCGAGAGGGGGGGTGAATCGGTTTTTAACTAACTATAAGCTCGTTTTTCGGTTTCTCTAAATTCTCTAGCCTATATTAATAATTTCTAAGTTCTCTAGGCTAGGCAAGCATGCAATCCAAGTTCAATGAAATAAACACAATATAATTGCAATTAAGTAAAGAGAGTAGGGAAAGAGAGATTTACACAACCAATTTATAGAGGTTCGGCAACCTTGCCTACGTCCTCTACCTTGAGACGCTCCCAAGGATTTTCTCCAAATCCACTATCTTGAATTTGTGATTACAATCCCTCTTTTCAAGGCTCAAGAGTAACCTCCCTCTTTTTCTAGGCTCAAGAGAAACCTCTCTCTTTTTCTTAGGCTAAAGAGTAACCTCCCTCTTTTTCAAGGCTTAAGAGAAACCTCCCCTTTTTACAAGGATTGAATTGGTTTTACAAATGAGTAATCAAAGAAGGCCTCTAGATAGGCAAGTGATTACAGAGATTAAGCACAAGTAAAAGCTTATACAAAGTTTGTGCTAAACAATACAAGAAATAGATGAATGATAGAAGATGAAGACTCTTTATCTCTTGAATTGATGTTGAGGCTTGAGGAAGATGAATAAGATGATGAAAGATGTTGCTTGGTTGTTCCTCTTCCTTCCTTTAGCTTCTAAGCCTCTATTTATAGCCCCTTGGATGGTTTGTGGACGTTGGTTGGAGCCAAAACCGAAACTAGCCGTTGTATCTCACAGAAAATAGCCGTTGGAGACTTTCTGACATAAAGGGATCGATCCCTTTCCTTAGGGGATCGATCCCATGCTTCATTTTGGCCTTCCGGAGCACACTGCCAAAAAGGGATCGATCCCTTTCCTTAGGGGATCGATCCCATTCCTCCAGAATGGGTTTTTCCTGCACTTTTGGGTTAGAAATGATGTGGTCTTTGATCCTAATTCAACCCAAAACATATTGGCACTTTTGTGGGAGTTTTTCATGACTTTCTTTGATAAAAACATTGTCCAAAAATTCATTAAGTGATTTTCTAAAATATTCAAAACATTTATAAAGAATTAAGACCAATAAGGATGTATCATTAAATCATGGTCTTAATGTTTGGGTATGATCACTTAAAAATGTATTGAGAAAATCATGTGTGATAAGGCAAATTTACAATATGAATTAAAACATTAAAGCTCACTTAAGTTTTTGTCATTTCAAAATATGTATGGCAATTTAAAGCTAACAGTATGTATTATATTAGTGTGTTATATATGTATACTACTTGATGACAAGATAAGAAACAAGAAGAGAAAGGAAATAGAAGAAAAGAAAGGAATTTCAAAGAAAGGAATAGATATATATATATATATATATATATATATATATACACATACATTTCTCATTTGAAAAACATGGAATTAGATATATATATATATATATATATATATGTAGGTATAATACATATATATAAAGATGTAGAAAAAAATGAGAGAATGTGATGTAAGGACTTGAAGTATATGGTGTTAAGAGTATATATATATATATACATATATATATATATATGTATATATATATATATATAGATATTATGTTGGAGTGTAAATTTATATAAGCGTATTGGAAACTTGAGCTAGACTTTATTAAGCCGAAATTCCTTGTGAATGTATAGTGTGCCCAGAGGACGACGGACACGGTCTAGCTAACCAGGGGACAAGATCAAGCTAAGCTCGCACTAGGTAAGACGTTTATATAAGGTAGAAGTAGGATTATCTTGTATAGGATTGAATCTTACTATAAAATGAATTGAATACCTAGAGATTGAATATAACGAAATGAAATGTAGGTATGATATTCGACTTGATAAAGTACCAAGGTGAGAGACATTGATCGGAAGTGAATTGATATGGTATAGGTTCATAGATATAATGAGATGAAATGATAAACATTCAGGCAATTCATGAGCATGTCATTTTATGGTCTTATTTCACTTTCTTGAATTTTATTGTCATCAAGCATGACTTATTACTATACATGAAAAATTGAAATGATTTATTCTTATCATGTTTACAAGAATATTTTGGATGCTTGAATGGCTTTGAAAAGAATGAAATGATAGTTTTCACATATGTACGTATATACATGTAAATGATCTTTAGAAAAACATTACGTACATTAAACAATTTTTATACGAAAGATTGAATTGCTTTATGAGACTATAGGCACCCTAAGAGAATTAAATTCAATAAAGCATAGTGGAAGCCGCCTAATTGGAGATTACTCATTAGGCATAAAAGCTTGTCCGACAATAGTCGTGGACAGGTCTCAGTCTTGCCTGATCAGTGGGACTGAGAGATATGAAGTCTATGGCCATAGATAGCGCCCTAGTGGTTTCTAGGGGACGATGATATGAGTCTTCACTGCTAGCTACAGTGAACTAAGTCTTTATTGATAGAGAGATAGGGATTTAGCCTAGTCTCAAATGATATGAAATGAAGTTTAGAGTATGCCTTTAAAATGAAAATGAACTCTAAACTCGATATTGATTTACAGTATATGAAACTTATTTTGATGCTATATGTGATATGAAATATACTTTCAAAGTATATATGATATGAAATGTGCTTCAAGGAAATATTGTTGGATTATGCCCTTAGAACCATTCATTAGATGATTGACTTTGGCATTTTTATGTATCATGACATTTTATTATAGCTCATTATTATATTTGTCTTATAACTGCGTAATGTAATCTTATATGATAATGTCCTTAGAATAGTAATAACACACTATTCTTAAAATATCCCTAGTCAAGTATTATTGTGAACAAGGATAACAATGATACGATAAGACTAGTATGTGGTTGACTGATGACCATTGTCATGGATATAGGATATCAAGTCATCACATAGGTACATGTTAGAGAACTATGTACTGGATCGACCCTCCATGAGAACGCTACATGGATTGTTATATGAGTGTCATAAGCGATTCTCATAGTGATGATAGTGTATGTGATCCTTTGACTTGAGATCATCAGAGATCCCAACATAGAGAATTGCATACTTTAATGCTGCTAGATGTCATTCGTAATAGGATGGACTATAAAGGTAGTAATTGTGTATGCCTTGATCTATGTAGAGGGATGTTGAGTGATCAAGATAGGATTTATCCCTCTTATATAACAAGAGTGATGTCTTGGGCCCTTTGATAGAGTGAGACTAAGAAATGCATGGCCGTACTCGAATAAGTCAATATGAGATATTGATTTTATTTGTTTAATTAGTCTACTCAGGAATCAAGAAACGCTGATTAGACTATACAAGTGTGACACATTCCATGACTTGTGTCTAATCAAGACATCAAAGGATAAAGGGATTAGACTACACAGTAACATCTATCACGAGTAAGGTTATGTCGAGTCATTGACATTCTCGTTACATGGGTAGCAATGATGTGTTGCTAGATACCGCTCATTGCCTGTGACAATTTTGTCATTGCCATTGTTTTGAGAACCTATTGGGTCGCACACTTAGAACAGATCAATGAGGAGCTTAATTAATCCTATTCTGAATTGGATTAAGGATATAACTAATCCTATTCTGAATTGGATTAGAGATATAACTAATCCTATTCTAAGTAGGATTAGAGTTCTGTTTGGCAGTAAATTTTAGGGTAAAATTTACTGCCTATAAAAGGATGTTTTCTGAAACATAGCCGTATAACACTTTTTAAAACAGAAAACAAAAACATTCCTTTTAATCGAAGCTAGCAATTCGGTTATAAGGAATCAAAAGCTCTTTAAGGCTTCTGATCGTGAGACGTTCAAGAGTCGTGAGATCCGTTCGTGTGGATACCGTAGAGGCAGGAACGAAAAAGTTGTTGCTTGTGACTCGACCAACGAAAGAAAAATCAGAGAAAAACGTTAGGTAAAATCTCGAAACCCTAATCAGGCAACTCTCCGAATCGATCCTAGTGGAGGCCGAATGATTTATTTCCGCTGCGTGTTTGTTTCGGTTTCCTTCACTGGTATCCGAGCCAGATTCGGAGTCCCTGATTTGTTTTGATAAAAGCATGATCTCTGGTTACTTTCTGTTTATGATTACATGCAATCGTTTTAATACGGATTAGAATGTATATGATATATTCAGAGGCTACAAATCGAATTGTTGAAATTATATATATGATATATATCAATTTCAATTCAACTTATATGTGAGATATAATCTGTGATGCGAATTATTAATGGCGTTTCTGTTCTGCATAAACGTTATGGATAATCTGTGATGCGAATTATTAATGGCGGTTTCTGTTCTGCATAAACGTTATGGAAGAAACAGAATAATGTCGAAACACTTTTAGATAAGAGTTCTAATGCGACTAAAATTATAGTCAGTATGAGATACTGGCTGGAACATCCTGATAAGATTAGGACACTTCCGGATAAGGGGCGTTGGCAATGTCAATACTGTTGACCCTTTTTTTTTTTCGGGGGCTCCGCCCCCCAAACCCCCGCAAGGGGCGCTGCCCCTTGACCCCCCCGCTAACCGACCAGCGGGACCGCCGCCCCTGGGAACCACGCAGTCAGGGTCATAATTCTTTTCAAATATGCCTTGTTAATAAAACTAAAATTTGAAATTGCATTACACTTGTTTGTATAACACGGTGGTTGTTGTTTGAGCATGGTGCATAGTTATAGCCCTAGCCCAATATGATTGTATTTTGGTGGTTGTAAATTTTAATAAATACGACCTGCGTGTCGTGCCTTGTTCTTGAAATTCTTGTTGTACATTCTTTTCTCATCTTACTCCCTTCGAATGTAACTCGAGGTTTCTCTTAAACTATGTAATTGGAACTGACAACCATGCAAAGGATGACCAAAGAGGCACTTGGAGAAGATGCTATTACCCTTAGGTTAACCCTTAGGGTTTCTCATTGGCTTGGGAAATCCATTTAGTTTGGGCTATAACTATGTCACGTTTATTTTATTGCTTAATTGCATGAGATGCATGGTTTATTTTGTACGTTTATGATATGAAAATCATATGATAATTTAACAAAAAATGGTGAGATCTTATTCAATAAACTAAGAAAATCCCTCAAATTAAATTAAGTCAATAATAGATGCCTACCAATGAATAGCACTCGTCAAGGCTAGAATCGATTTTGTTATGTTTGCCAAAGCAAAATATCATATCTATCTTAGTAAGACGCGATGGGATAATAGTGATATCCAAAGGCTATAAATTGGGTTGACTTAACTAGATTTCCTCAATAGGATTGGGAATTTAGAGGCATAAAGTTGGGCTACCATTCATGAGATGAATTAGAACAAGTGTTGTTCACCCAACTATCCAAGAGTTACATGAGATGTAATTGGTAAGTGTTGCCTACCTAAATAGCCAAATCTTGGGCGATTAGCCAAAGCTAACTCTAGATAAGGTGAAATATGGATCTTGGCCCACTAGAGAAATTATGTGATAATTTTTCCGAATTAATAGTGAGGGTTGTTGATTCGATAAAAATAGTGGGAGCATCATTTAATAAATATTTAATTAAATGAATGTATTCATGATACTTATATTTTGCATATTTTTGTTGTAGATTACCATGGCATCAAACACAAATAACACACTTTCACTGCGATCTGTCCTTGAGAAGGACAAGTTGAATGGGACAAACTTCCTGGATTGGTACAGGAACCTGAGGATAGTCCTCAAGCAAGAAAAGAAGTTGTATGTCCTTGAGATTCCCTTACCTGAGGAACCGCCCTCTAATTCTCCAAGGGCAAAAAGAGATGCTTATAAGAAGCATCAAGATGATGCATTGGATGTTAGTTGCCTTATGCTTGCCTCCATGAATCCTGAGCTTCAAAAGCAACATGAGGAAATGGATGTGTTCGATATGATCGAGCATCTCAAGCAACTCTATCAAGAAGAAGCTAGGCAAGAAAGGTACAATGTCTCTAAGGCATTGTTTCAGTGTAGGATGGCAGAGGGGACTCCCGTTGGTACTCATGTGCTCAAGATGATTGGGTATATTGAAAACCTTGAAAGATTGGGATTTCCTTTGGGCCAAGAGTTGGCCACTGATGTGATTATGCAATCGTTGCCAGACAGCTACAGTCAGTTTGTTGTTAATTACAACATGAATGAAATTGACAAGACTCTGCCACAGTTACTTAGCATGTTGAAAACAGCTGAATCCAACATGAAAAAGGCCAAGCCCAAAGATGTCTTAATAGTTAAGAAAGCTAAGGGCAGGGCTAATGCAAAGGGCAAGAAAAAGGGTAATAAAACCAATGGCAAGTTCAAGCCCAATGATACTGCACTGAAGCCTAAAGGTGGGGTTGCCAAAGAAGGGAAATGCTTCCATTGCGGTGAGACCGGACATTGGAAGAGGAATTGCAACAAATACTTGGAAGAGCTAAAGAAGAAGAAAGGAAGTGAGACTTCCACTTCAGGTATTTTTGTTATAGAAGTTAATCTATCTACTTCTTCATCATGGGTATTAGATACTCGATGTGGTTCTCACATTTGTGTAAATGTACAGGAATTCAAAAGGAGTAGATCGTTGACTAAGGGCGAGGTCGACCTGCGAGTGGGAAATGGAGCAAGGGTTGCTGCATTAGCTGTAGGAACTTATATTTTGACATTGCCCACAGGGCTTGTTTTAGAATTAGATGATTGTTATTATGTGCCTTCCATCACTAAAAATATTATTTCTATTTCTTGTTTGGACAAGAAGGGTTTTTCATTTATAATAAAGGACAACTGTTGCTCCATTTATTTAAATGATATCTTTTATGGTAGTGCACAACTAATTAATGGTCTTTACATTCTAAATCTTGATATGCCTATTTATAACATAAATGCTAAAAGGATTAAATCTAATGATCAAAATCCAACATATCTCTGGCATTGTCGTTTGGGACACATAAATGAGAATCGCATTTCCAAACTCCATAAAGATGGAATTTTGGACTCATTTGATTTTGAATCGTATGAGACATGTGAATCTTGTTTAATGGGTAAGATGACTAAAGCCCCTTTCAAAGGACATAGTGAAAGGGCAAGTGATTTATTGGGCTTAGTACATACAGATGTATGTGGACCTTTAAACACACAGGCCAGAGGTGGGTTTATGTACTTTATTACATTTACTGATGATTTCAGTAGATATGGCTATGTGTATCTTATGAGACACAAGTCAGAATCTTTTGAAAAGTTCAAAGAATTCAAGAATGAAGTACAAAACCAACTTGGCAAGAGCATTAAGGCACTTCGATCAGATCGAGGTGGTGAATACTTAAGCCAAGAATTTTATGACTATCTTAAAGAGTGTGGGATTGTCTCACAACTCACTCCTCCAGGTACACCACAATGGAATGGTGTATCTGAAAGCAGAAACCGAACTTTATTAGATATGGTTCGATCAATGATGAGTCATACAGATCTTCCAGAATCCTTTTGGGGACATGCATTAGAAACAGCTGCTTTTACACTGAACCGTGTTCCATCTAAATCGGTTCCAAAGACACCATATGAGATATGGACTGGTAAACGTCCCAGTATGTCTTTTATGAAGATTTGGGGTTGTGAGGCTTATGTGAGACGTCAAGTCTCTAACAAACTTGCACCTAAATCTGATAAGTGCTATTTTGTGGGATATCCTAAATTAACTAAAGGATATTATTTTTACAATCCCACTGAGCGCAAAGTGTTTGTAGCTCGAACAGGTGTCTTTCTAGAAAGAGAATTCATTTCTAGAAGAACTAGTGGGAGAAAAGTGGAACTTGAAGAAATTCAAGAGCTACAAGATAGCGCACCCGATGTTGAGATGGAGCCTGAGCAAGCACCACAAGTTGTTGTGGAACCAGAACCACAAGCTGTTGTGGAGCAACCGCCTGCTCAAGAGACACAAGCCTTGCGTAGATCAGTTAGAAAACATCATGAGCCACAGAGATATGGATTTCTAATGACTCAGAACGGTGATGTATTGCTCATGGACCAAGATGAGCCTACTACCTATCAAGAGGCTATTACAGGGCCAGACTCTGAGAAATGGCTTGAAGCCATGAAATCTGAGATGGAATCCATGTATGCCAACCAAGTTTGGACCTTGGTTGACTTACCCGAAAGGGTAAAACCTATAGGGTGTAAATGGGTTTTTAAGAAGAAAACCGACATGGAAGGAAATGTTCATACCTATAAAGGGCGATTGGTTGCTAAAGGTTTTAAACAAATTCATGGTATTGACTATGATGAAACTTTTTCACCAGTCGCGATGATCAAATCCATTAGGATCTTGCTTGCGATAGCTGCATACCATGATTATGAAATCTGGCAAATGGACGTCAAGATCGCTTTTCTTAATGGAAAGCTACTCGAGGATGTGTACATGACACAACCTGAGGGTTTTGTTGATCCAAAAAATGCTGGAAAGGTTTGTAAGCTGCAACGTTCTATTTATGGACTAAAGCAAGCTTCTCGAAGTTGGAATCTTCGTTTTGATGATGTAATCAAAGAGTTTGGTTTCATCAAGAACGAAGATGAACCTTGTGTCTACAAGAAGGTCAGTGGGAGCACTATTGTCTTCCTGGTGTTGTATGTAGATGACATACTACTCATTGGGAATGACATCCCTACCCTTCAGTCTGTAAAGACTTGGTTAGGGAATTGCTTTTCAATGAAGGACTTGGGCGAAGCTACCTATGTACTGGGTATAAGGATCTATAGAGATAGATCAAGGAAATTAATTGGCCTAAGTCAAAGTGCATACATAGATAAAGTGCTAAAGAGGTTTAGCATGCAGGATTCCAAGAAAGGATTCTTGCCTATGACATATGGCATTACTCTCTCAAAAGAACAGTGTCCTACAACACAAGAAGAGAGAGAACGTATGAGTAAAGTTCCATATGCATCTGCTATTAGATCCATTATGTATGCCATGTTATGCACACGTCCCGATGTCTCGTATGCCTTGAGCATGACGAGTAGATATCAAGTTGATCCTGGTGAATGTCACTGGATCACTGTTAAGAATATTCTTAAGTACTTGAGAAAGACTAAGGATACATTCTTGATATATGGAGGTGAGGAAGAGCTCATTGTAACAGGTTACACTGATGCTAGCTTCCAAACTGATAAAGATGACTATAGATCGCAGTCTGGTTATGTGTTTTGCCTTAATGGTGGTGCTGTGAGCTGGAAGAGTTTAAAGCAGGTGACAGTGGCTGATTCTACAACAGAGGCTAGTATATAGCTGCCTCTGAAGCTGCTAAGGAGGCTGTTTGGATCAAGAAGTTCATTACTGAGCTTGAAGTTGTTCCTAGCATTATAGATCCGATTGAGCTCTATTGTGACAACAATAGAGCCATCGCACAAGCTAAGGAACCTAGATCTCACCAATGATCCAAACATATACTACGGCGCTTCCATCTCATTCGAGATATCATCGAGAGAGGAGATGTGAGGATATGCAAAGTACCAACTGATGATAACATCGCCGACCCACTGACGAAGCCTTTGACGCAGCAGAGACATGATCGTCACACTAGGTCACTAGGTATTAGATACATGAGTGAATGGTCTTAGTGCAAGTGGGAGATTGTTGGATTATGCCCTTAGAACCATTCATTAGATGATTGACTTTGGCATTTTTATGTACCATGACATTTTATTATAGCTCATTATTATATGTCTTATAACTGCGTAATGTAATCTTATATGATAATGTCCTTAGAATAGTAATAACACACTATTCTTAAAATATCCCTAGTCAAGTATTATTGTGAACAAGGATAACAATGATACGATAAGACTAGTATGTGGTTGACTGATGACCATTGTCATGGATATAGGATATCAAGTCATCACATAGGTACATGTTAGAGAACTATGTACTGGATCGACCCTCCATGAGAACGCTACATGGATTGTTATATGAGTGTCATAAGCGATTCTCATAGTGATGATAGTGTATGTGATCCTTTGACTTGAGATCATCAGAGATCCCAACATAGAGAATTGCATACTTTAATGCTGCTAGATGTCATTCGTAATAGGATGGACTATAAAGGTAGTAATTGTGTATGCCTTGATCTATGTAGAGGGATGTTGAGTGATCAAGATAGGATTTATCCCTCTTATATAACAAGAGTGATGTCTTGGGCCCTTTGATAGAGTGAGACTAAGAAATGCATGGCCGTGCTCGAATAAGTCAATATGAGATATTGATTTTATTTGTTTAATTAGTCTACTCAGGAATCAAGAAACGCTGATTAGACTATACAAGTGTGACACATTCCATGACTTGTGTCTAATCAATACATCAAAGGATAAAGGGATTAGACTACACAGTAACATCTATCACGAGTAAGGTTATGTCGAGTCATTGACATTCTCGTTACATGGGTAGCAATGATGTGTTGCTAGATACCGCTCATTGCCTGTGACAATTTTGTCATTGCCATTGTTTTGAGAACCTATTGGGTCGCACACTTAGAACAGATCAATGAGGAGCTTAATTAATCCTATTCTGAATTGGATTAAGGATATAACTAATCCTATTCTGAATTGGATTAGGGATATAACTAATTCTATTCTAAGTAGGATTAGAGTTCTGTTTGGCAGTAAATTTTAGGGTAAAATTTACTGCCTATAAAAGGATGTTTTCTGAAACATAGCCGTATAACACTTTTTAAAACAGAAAACAAAAACATTCCTTTTAATCGAAGCTAGCAATTCGGTTATAAGGAATCAAAAGCTCTTTAAGGCTTCTGATCGTGAGACGTTCAAGAGTCGTGAGATCCGTTCGTGTGGATACCGTAGAGGCAAGAATGAAAAAGTTGTTGCTTATGACTCGACCAACGAAAGAAAAATCAGAGAAAAACGTTAGGTAAAATCTCGAAACCCTAATCAGGCAACTCTCCGAATCGATCCTAGTGGAGGCCGAATGATTTATTTCCGCTGCGTGTTTGTTTCGGTTTCCTTCAAATATATGCGAAATGAAATGTATTTAAAAAAAAGTATATGTGATATGAAATGTGCTTCAAAAAGAATATGTGATATGAAATGTATCTCAAAAAATATTTGTGATATGAAATATTTTGCAAAAAGCATACTCGACATGAAATGAAAAAACTTGCATATTTCAAGCACATCTTAAAAGAATACATGAAATTTACTGATATTATACATGCCTTGAACTTGTTTAAAAGAATATGTATTACATGTTTTATGACCGTAACTACTTCGTTCATAATTACATGTCAAAGGTTATATCATGGTTTCATAACTTAGACGTTTCATGACATGTTGAAGCATAGATGAACTGAATCTGAGAATATGACAGGTATATGATTGCATGATGAATAAGAGAATGACTGATAGTAAATTTTCCTCACATGACATCATGCATGATATATAGAACAGTATAATTCTAACTCTGCACTTATATAAATGACTTACTGAGCCTTGCTCATTAAACGCTATTTAAATTTTTCAGATTGAGCACAGAGTTGGGGGAGTATTTCGGAGCCTTCCGAATAGTCCCGAGCCTGAAATATAGTCCCAACTCTCCAAAGAAATTTTTGTAAACATTTGGGGTATACACACTTTCCTTTTGTATTTATTACTAATTCAGACTATTTTGATTTAGTACTTAGATGGGATGTAATCTAATATAGAGAATAGCATCTAGACTAGTAATGATGAAGTATGGAATATTGATTTTGCATGAGTATGGATTGTGGATTGAATAGCATGAACAAGTGTTCAAGTAGGAAAAATGTGAACCATAAGATGAAATGCTATGATATGGAAATGAACTTGGTCATAGGAATGCTAGAATATGATTAACTGTCATTCTGGGAAGCATGAGCTGGATTATTACTTGTAATTTTTATGCAGGAAAATAACCTGGGTAAAGTCATAAAAAGAGGCGAGGGAGTTAACGTCCCGAAACAAAAATTCACTACATTGCACTTAGACAAAGCAAATATAGGAAATCGAAAAAGTAGCCCTAATTTCTACGCATCCGTACAAGTAAGAGGCACCGTCGCGGCCTTTGGGTCGTGACAAAAAATTATCCATATATTTTAATAAGAATTATCCTAAAGTTTTAAATCTTTTAACAAAAAATTAAAATTAAAATTGGGTATATATATATATATATATATATATTAGCATTGAATTCAATTTCATTCTTTTTTTTCAATTTTCGTTTCATTTCTTTTTTGGATTTATTTGTTCAATCATTTTGTTTATTTATAGGTTCAATCATTTTTTTGTCAAGGAAAAAAAAAGAAAATATACATATATATTATCTATTCTTTTAAAACATATATAATCTTAAATTTAAAAAGAGATAATTATTTTATTATTTTAATATATTACACGTGTCAAACACTTAGAATGGGAAGTTCTACTTGTACTCAAATGCTTTAATTTATATATATATATATATATATATATATAAGATTAATGGTAATCATTAAACGTAAGATATTAATATATTATTGCATGCTATATATTACATTATCCTTAATAATTTTAATATTATAAATGTTATCTTTTAGAAAATAAAAAAATTAATTGATAAAAAATATAGATAGAGATAGAGATATTATATTTTATAATCATAATGTATAGAAAGATAAATGATATGTTTTTTTATTTAATTTTAATCTATTTATAAATATAAATGTTTATCATTTAAAAATTGAAATAGACAATTATTTAAAAAGATAATTAATTTATTTTGTATTTTTATTATATATATAGGGAGAGATTTTTAGCTTTTTGAAATTTTAAAAATGATAATTATTATTTTAGAAAAATAAATGCTACATGTGAAACTTTTAAACAATCTATATAGGAGTTTTACTATGAGTTAACTGTCTTGGCTTTTCTTTAATGATTTGATTGAGTAAAACAACTGTTTATGTGATAATGGGATAAAATCTTACAAACAAAAAGGCTGGGCTGGGCCAATTTGAGCCCAATAGGAAAACGAGAGGCGTGAATTAGGATCATATCTTGTAATCTCATTCATATTGTTAAAATGTTAAAGTTTAAATGTAAAAGTCTAAACCCATCGTTTTTTGGAGAAGCCCAATGGATAACATTTGTCACGACCCGAAGACCGTGACTTTCACTTGATTCTTATACTTTTCTTAGTCTACAAATTTATGGACTAAATTTTTCTTTTTTATTTTAAGGTTTGTATTCAGTGTCAGTGTAGTTACTATACTATCTAGGTGACCTATAGTCATTTCATTTAAATATTAAACTAACACGGAAACGGTTCTTAGTTACATCCCGACTTGTTAAACAGAATATGTATTGTGCATCAATTTGAGTCTTACATGTAAACAAATAATTTATAAGGAACATATATCTTAGAAGACTAGTACCAAGTCCATACACAATCTCTGATGCCCACTCAGCAGCTCACATGGTAGATGTTAACTTCAATAGTCTGAAAGAGATGAAATTTAGTGGGGTGAGCAAAACCACGGCTTAGTAAGATACTAATATAAATACAAGAGTAGGATTACACTGTCTTAAACTGCAATGCTTAAAACTTGCAAGTCTGCAATTACAGTTAATCCTTTCTCATCGATAACATATCAATATCTTATTTCTTGTCATCTGTCTATCACTTCTACTTTTAAATAAATCATCATAATCACTTTTTCAGTTTTCTCGTCCTTACACTATAGTGCATCGCACGACAATCTGTCGTATCCAAATTGAATTTCATATGTTATTAGTCTATATTTTCCTCTATCTGGGAGTACGTCATGTCTAATTGAAGCATCATATCAATTCACTTTATGTTTCATAATCGTATTCCTGTAATCTATCATCTCATATCACTTTCCATATAGAGAAATCATGATCACAATAGTGTAAGTTCACAATTCTCTTCATATCAATCTTATATTCATGTATCATATCATGTCATCGTCTAGATGAAATATCATTAATGCTGAGTCATGACATTCCTCATAAAACTTTCATGTACGAAGCATATTATCATGTTAGGGTTTAATACGCAATTTATGTAACTTTACTGTATAAACCGCTATCCTTACTAATCGTATCATATGTACTTTAGAACATGCTCCACGTATAAATTTTCAATTCATTCAAGTCTACCTTTACGGCATGATAAAAACATGTTCAATTTCAATTTATGTATTTGTTTTTAAAGCATGTCTAAATCATGTGCGGTTTTAAAACATTTTTCATATACTATAAGTCATATCAGGTTTAGAGTTCATATCAAATCAATCTATACTCTAGACCACATATCATTTTAAATTCGACATAAAATCGTATATAAATCATATAAGTGTCGAAATCATTTATCATGTACTTTTAAAACATATACTATAAATCATATTAGGTCTAGAGTTCATATCAAATCAAACTATACTCTAGACCGCATATCATGCCATGTTCGACACAAAATCACATATAAATCATATAAGTGTCGAAATCATATTTCATGGACTTTTAAAACATGTTTAAAACATGTACTGTTTCAAAACATATTTCATTTCAAACTTGTTTCATGTACAGTATAAATCATGTCAAGTCTAGAGTTTATATCAATAAAATCATACTCAAGACTTCATATCATATCGATTAGAGACTAGGCTAAATCCCTATCATTTCTATCAATAAAGACTTAAATCACTGTAGCTAGCAGTGAAAATCATGTCATCGTCCCCTGGAAACCAACTAAGGCGCTATCTATGGCTATGGACCTCATCTCTCTCAACCCCACTTGTCAGGCGTGACTGAGACCTGTCCACGACTATTGTCGGACAAGCATCTCTCTGCCTAATGAGCAAAGCTCCAATTAGGCGGTTTCCACTATGCTTTATTGAATTTCATTCTTTTAGGGTGCCTACAGTCTCATAAAACATTTAAATCTTTAACTTTTCTTTTTAAAATCATGTAAAGCATATGGTGAAGTTCTTTAAGAGGTTTCGTATATGAAAGTACGTATATACCATATACTTTCTTTTTAAAGCTAATCTATACTTTATAGCATTTATATAAATGCTATTATAACATCTGAAAACTGTAGCAAATTATGCTTAAAAGCAATGCTATGAAATCATTTCCGTATGTAATTTTGGTAATAGTTTCAAATGTCAATATAAGTAATACCTTTATCTAATACGGTGAAACAATTCATTTAACTTTACTACCATCAATCATTCGATTTCAAACTATCTTTCTGACACATCAGTAAATCAGTGTTCAAATCAATTCAATATTCATTTCATTCAGTTTTCAAATTATTCAGTACTCCAATTATTCAATAATCAGATCATTTGGTATTCAAGTCATTCAGTATTCGATATCCTTTTCGATAGCGATAAACTATAACAATCATTTCTACCTTTCACTATTAATACTAAGACCACATTACTTACATGAATCCTCTTAGTATTCATAAATATTTAAATATCATGTCACTATATAGCCATCAAAATACTGAAATCATGCCAACGCCAATATCATCGTTCGATACCTATTCCAGAGTTGACATCGAAGATAATTAAGACCGCGAGATCAATAGCCATCTATCAATTTTATTTATGGTTTATCATGCTAGCACTCCCTCGAAATTTTCGACTTGCGGTTCAATTTCATTCACTATCATAAAATCAGATCACAATCCTCAATTCACTTTTCATATGGCCTGTAGAATGTAATATCATGCTAAAATTATCTATAAAACATCATCAATTAAATTTTTGATTGGCAATTTATCCACTTGAAAGAATTTGCCAATTTCCACTATCAATAGTGTTTCAATCATTTAAGTCTCCTTGCGACTATCCATATTATTGCAAAAATCTCAGTTCACATCTATTTAGTATCGATATGTACAAGTACATTTTTATGTAAACGTATGTTCTATCAAATGTCCATAAGATATCGCAATCTACTTTCTTATTATCATTATCTCAATCATACCACTAAGACGGTCCATTTGTTTGAATCTATCAATTCCATAATCATCACTCGATTGATAATTTCGCAATTCTATCATTTGACCATCTAAATCACAACTTCGATTTTTTTCTCTTTTAAGTTGTATCATATAATCATCGTCACTTTTATCCGTGATCAACGATCTATCTTCTTTTCGATTTCAATATCAAACTTTTCCGGTAATACCATAAAGTCCTTTCAATGTTTATTTTTCAATAATTATTTCCAAAATTCCATTTACTTGAGAAACTTAAATTTTTTCCTCAACGTTTTCCTAGGAATTTCGGCAGCATAACGGCTTAATTTTCACTAAACCTCCTGCAAGGAAAACACAATTTATCCACAACCGTTGATTCTCATAAATTCCTACATCTCTACTAAGACCCCACCATCAGTTGTGGGTCCTCTTAGCATTTTTAACATCAATTTAATTAATGCATCATATATAAAAAATCACAATTCCGTAAAAAAAATCTTTCCATCAATACATTATATAAAATCATACTCCCTCATACAATATAATGCTACTAATGCTTTATAAAACTATCTTACCGAGCGTCAAAGCTTAGGACTTTGACGAACACCAAGATTCATAAGCTAGTGCTTGATCCAAATTTTTGCAAC
The DNA here is from genome assembly GCA_032173925.1 of Heritiera fomes. NCBI lineage: Eukaryota > Viridiplantae > Streptophyta > Magnoliopsida > Malvales > Malvaceae > Heritiera > Heritiera fomes. Next base: position 25,856,721 of record JAPDPM010000001.1, read on the forward strand.
TCGCCTCTTGTGTCATTCTCTACAAATCTCAAATCCATTTTTAAACTTAGAACCTTTCACAAACAATTTAACAATTCATCAATTAAATAAAGATAAACTAAATAACATGAAATAATTTATCATTCTTCCATTTCTGTCTTTTCTTTTTTTTTTCTTTCCTTCTTCTTCTTCTTCCTTCTTTTCTTTCTCCTTCTCTTTTCTTTTCTTCTTTCTTTTCTTTTTCTTTCTCTTTCTTTTCTGTTTTGTTTTTTTTTTCCTGAACCGGTTCGGACCGGTTCAGGCTGGTTCGGTCGAGCCGGCTTTTGCTGGCCGGTTCGGTCGAGCAGGCTTCTGCTAGCCGGTTTGGCCTCTTCCCGTCGGCATTACTGCCGGTTCGGGCCTCCCTAAGCTGGCCACGGTTGCGAGGAAGCTAGAACTGGCCTCGGTTTCACCCCATCAGCGGCTACGGCGCCGGATCTGAAACGGTGGCTCTCGGTCCCTTTCTCCTCTGTTTCTTCCTCCCTCTGTCCTCTGCCTCGTCGGTGGTCTTCCTTTGCTTCCCCTCAGCTTCGCCGAGCTCGGGGTTGGGGTGGCGGTGCCGGCCGGTCCCTTTTTTCTCTTTCCTCTTTTCCTCTCGGTTTTCCTCTCGGTTTTTCCCCCGATTTTTCTTTTCTTTTTCCGCTTCAGGCCGCCACCGGTCGCTTCTCCTCTTCCCCCTCGTCTCGCTGGTGGCGCCCCTCTTTCCTCTCGGTCGGCAGGGGCCGACCATTGCTTGTCTTTCTTCTCTGTTTGTAACAGAGGAGAAAGAAGTGGGAATCTGGTTATCCCGATTCCCGCTTCTTTAGTTTTTTTTTAATTTCTTTTTTTTATAACATAGATATATAATATTATATTTATAAATAAATATTTATAAATATAAATATTACCAATAATATATATTATAATTATACACATAATTATAATTATATATCTATAAATATTTTACTTAATATTTGTATTCAAATATATATATTTTGTATCAAATACATATATATGTATATATATATATATATATATATGTTTTATATATATACTATACACATATTTTATATATGTATATCATATATACGCAATGTATAATAAAATACATACGTATTCATTCTATGATATAAAATAGTATTTCAACATATGATATTCACATATATTTATTTAAAAATATATGTGAAGACCGAGAATTTTGTAAATAAATATAAGGTATCCGAAAAATTTAATTTGGATAAGTTGCAATCCAAATTAAATAAGAAAAGAAATGAAGAAAATAATTTTTGATATTAGGAAATTCAAAAAATTTAAAGAAATAAAAAGGTATATATTTATATAATTATAAAATTTTATTATATAAATATATTTTAAATGTTAAAGAAATAAAAATGTGAATAAAAATATAATTATATAAATAGATTATATAATAATATTTTTACACATTTTTAAATAAGTATATATATATGAAATATATATACTATTTAGATCAAAGTGTATATATACATATATTTTAAGATAAAATATGAATATATGTATATATATTAAAATTAATAATATATGATATATATAAATTTAATTTATATATATATAAAAAATTAAAATTAAAAAAAAAATAAAAATAAAGAAGCGGGAATCGGGATAACCCAATTCCCACTTCTTTCTCCTCTGTTACAAACAGAGGAGAAAGACAAGAAAAAGAAAAACAAATGGCCGGCCCCCTACCGGCCGAGAGAGGAAAGAGGGGTGCCGCCGACGAGCCGTGATGGAGGAAGAGAAGCCGACGCCGACACCGACGGCGGAAAAGAAAAACAGAGAAGGAAAGAGAAATGGCGAGGTGGAACCGAAGTGGGGAAAAGAAAAGAGCCATGGCGGTGCCGGCCGATCCGAGCACCGCCACCCCAACCCCGAGCTCGACGGAGCTGAGGGGAAACAAAAGACGGCCACCGACGAGGCAAAGGCCGGCGGAGAAAGGAAGAAAACAGAGAGGGAAGAAGCCGCCGCTCCCACCTCCAGATTCGGTGCCGTCACTACCGGTGGGGAGGAAAGGAGACCAGATTCGGCTTCAGCACCACCTCGGCCAGCTGTGGGAAGGTCGAACCGGCGGCGAACCGACCGGCGAGAGGCTGAACCGGCAGATGAGATCGAACCGGTCCGAACCGGTTCAGACCAAGAAAAAAAAAACAGAACAGGAAAGAAAAGGAAGGAAAAAAGAAGAAAGAAGAAAAGAAAAGAAAAGAAAAGGAGAAAGAAGGAAGGAAGAAGAAAGGGAAAAAGGAAGAAAAAAATGGTAAGGAAATTTAGAAAAAATAAAATGATGGTATTTATTGAATAATTTATGGTTATATTGATGTAGTGCATTGATATTGAAATTGTAGTAAAACGGAAATGAGACGAATGGTGGAATTCGGCAAGGCTCGAAAAATCGGAAAGTGCGCTAAGCTTTGGCGAATAGGTAAGATACTTTTATAAAGCATTAGTAGCATCATATTGTATGTGGGATTTTATGATTTTTATATGATGCATAGATGGAATGAATTTAAATGGAATTGTGAAAATTTTTATATGATTTATAGATTGAATTGATGTTAAAAATGTTAAAAGGACCCACAACTGATGGTGGGGGTCTTAGTAAGAGATAAAGAAAATGTGAGAATCAACGGCTGCGATTATAAATTGTTTTCCGTGCAGGAGGCTTAGTAAAAATTAAGCCGTTATGCTGCCAAAATTTTTAGGAAAATATCTGAGGAAAAAGATTAAGTTTCTCACATAAATGGAATCTTGGAGATAATTATTGGAAATAAATATTAAAAGGATTTTATTGTATTTCTGAAAGAGTTAGATATTGAAATCGATAGGAAGATAGATCATTGAAAACGATAATGTGATGAATTATATGGTCTAAACCTTATAGAATTGATAAATCAAGTGATTTTAATATCACAATTGGTATTAAGTTGAGATTGAGGTGAAATTAATTATTAGACGGATCACAGATAAAAGTGATGATAATTATATGATACAACTTAAAAGAGAAAAAAATTGAAGTTGTGATTTAGATGGTCAAATGATAGAATGGCGGAATTATCAATCGAGTGACGATTATAGAATTGATAGATTCAAACAAATGGACCGTCTTAGTGTTATGATTGTGATATCGATGTTAAATAGATGTGAACTGATATTTTTGCAGTAATATGAATAGTCGCAAGACGACTCAAATGATTGAAATACTTTTGATAGTGGAAATTGGCAAATTCTTTTAAGTGGTAAATTGCCAATCAAAAATCGAATTGAGGACGCTTTATAGATAATTTTAGCATGATATTACATTCTACAGGCTATATGAAAAGTGAATTGAGGATTGTGATATGATTTTATGATAGTGAATGAAATTGAACCGCAAGTCGAAAACTCTGAATATGTACCAATAGGTCAAACCATAAATGGAATTGATAAGCGATTATTGATCTTGTGGTTCTACGATCCTCGATGTCGACTCTAGAATAGATATCGAATGAGGATATTAGTATTTCATAATTTCAGTATCCTGATGGCTATATGGAAACATGATATTTAGATGCTCATAGTTACTAAGAGGATTCACACTGATGATGTGGTTCTAGTATCGGTAATAAAAGTACAATTGATTATTATAGTCGATAATTATCGAAAAAGGATATTGAATACCGAATAGTTTGAATACCAAGTGATCTGGTTATTAAATAATTAGAGTATTAAGCAATCTAAATACTGAATGAAATGAATCTTGAATGATTGGAATACTGATTTACTGATGTGTCAAAAGGATAGTTTGAAATTGAATGATTGATGATGATAAAGTTAAATGAATTGTTTCACCGTATTAGATGAAAGTATTACTTATATGGACATTTGAAACTATTACCAAAATTATATACGGAAATGATTTCATAGCATCGCTTCTAAGCATAAATTGCTATAATTTCAGATGTCATAATAGCATTTATATAAATGCTATAAAGTATAGATTAGCTTTAAAAAGTAAGTATATGGTATATATACGTATTTTTATATACGAAACCTCTTAAAGAATTTCACCATATGCTTTACATGATTTTAAAAAGAAAAGCTAAAGAATTTAAATGTTTTATGAGATTGTAGGCACCCTAAAAGAATTAAATTCAATAAAGCATAGTGGAAACCGCCTAATTGGAGCTTTGCTCATTAGGCAGATATGCTTGTCCGACAATAGTCGTGGACAGGTCTCAGTCACGCCTGATCAGTGGGGCTGAGAGAGATGAGGTCTATGGCCATAGATAGCGCCTTAGTTGGTTTCCAGGGGACAATGATATGATTTCACTGCTAGCTACAGTGATTTAAGTCTTTATTGATAGAGATGATAGGGATCTAGCCTAGTCTCTAACTGATATGATATGAAGTCTAGAGTATGATTTTATTGATATGAACTCTAGACTTGACATGATTTATACTGTACATGAAACAGATTTGAAATGAAATATGTTTTGAAACAGTACATGTTTTAAACATGTTTTAAAAGTCCATGAGATATGATTTCGACACTTATATGATTTATATGTAATTTTGTGTCGAACATGGCATGATATGCGGTCTAGAGTATAGTTTGATTTGAAATGAACTCTAGACCTGATATGACTTATAGTATATGAAAAATGTTTTAAAACCGCACATGTTGTAGACATGCTCTGAACAAATACATGAACTGAAATTGAACATGTTTCTATCATGCCTTAAAGGCAAATTTGAAATGAATTGAAAATTCATATATTGAGCATGTCCTAAAGTATATATGATATGATTTGAAATGATAGCGGTTTATATAGAAAAGTTACATGAATTGCATATTAAACCCTGATATGATAATATGCTTAGTATATGAGAATTTCATAAAGAATGTCATGACTCGATGTTATTGATGTTTCATCTATATGATGACATGATATGATATGATATATGAACATAAGATTGATATGAAAAGAATTCTGATCTTACTCTATCGTGATCATAAATTCCCATACGATAAGTGATATGAATTGATATAAGACGGGAATATGATTGTTAAATGTAAAGTGACTCGATAGGATATCTCAATTAAACATGAAGAATATATGAGGAGTACCATGACTCGGTAGTAACGATATTTCATCTATATGATGTCATGATACGATATGAAACATTAATATAGAAATACACGAAGAGAATTATGACTTCGTACCACCGTGATCATGATCCACAATATGAGAATGGATAAGAGATGATATGAGAATTGATAAGAGATGATATGAGAATCGATAAGAGATGCTAGAATACAGAAATATGATTATGAAATGAAAAGTAAATATGAGAATTGATATGAGATGATAGCATACTACAGTATGATTATGAAATGAAAAGTGAAAATGAGAAGTGATAATGAGATGTATCGATGAGAAAGGATTAACTGTAATTGCATCCTTACAAGTTTTAAGCATTACAGTTTAAGACAGTGTAATCCTACTCATGTATTTATATTAGTATCTTACTGAGCAACTACACTGACACCGAATACAAACCTTAAAATGAAAAAGAAAAATTTAGTCCATAAATTTGTAAACTAAGAAAAGTATAAGAATCAAGTGAAAGTCGCGGTCTTCGGGTCGTGACAGATTTAATGGTATCAGAGCACGGTTTGTCTAGTACGTGTCGGTGTAGTTGAGACAGTGATAGTGTTACATCCCATGTACTGTGTAGTGTCTACATGTAAACTTGTTGATTTTCAATCTGTACCAAGATTAGTCAGCTATTGGTATGGGTGATACCAGTCGACGGCCTATTGAAACAGGCTGGGCTTTGACATAAAGATGCCAATCGATGACCTATTAAAACGGACTGGAAACCGTTAACGAATGGTATCGATATGGTTTAGAAGAATTGTGTATCACCTTAAAGGAATAGAATATGAATGATCGAAAATGATTGATTGTGGCAGTTTATATGGAAGATAATGGAATGATTGTATAGAATATGATTGATATGTGAATTGAAAAGGATTGAAAGAAGTAAAGAAATAGCCAACGAAAAATGATCGAACCCAAACATATGACTCGATTGAAAGTACAATCCCACTTTAATTACGAAGATTATTGGAAATTGAAAATATGATTTCGAGTTATAAGGGAACATGAATATGAAGCAGTTTTCGAATTTAAGATTGAAAGTGATTTCGCTTTGGTTATCACATCGAGATGTAATAAGAATACTACGTGGAAAGAGATATAGAGAAAAGATGATTGATAAATGTTGCATTTATGGGAAGAGATAATTAATAGTAAAGTTTGCAATGAGGTGCAACTTTGATTTATCAATGTGACAATGAGTGTCGTGGGATAATACGAAACCCAAAAGAAATATTATATTATGGAAGTGATTATAGACTGGTTGATCAAATTGAATCACTTTTCCATTTTCAGACTTCTAGATTTCTCTAATGCCTTAGTCGAATTATAAATATGAAACGGAGAGAGTGTATGTGAAGTTCCAGTGAGCATTACATGTGATGGAATCTTGAATTACTATATGTTTATGAAAAATAGTAAAAGGTTTTGAGATTCCAAATTTATTGACGGCATCGCTCCATACTGATATAAAAAATTCGAGCGTAATGTGGAAACGCTCGAAGATATGTTGAGAGAGCAGATGCATGGGATTTAAAGACTACTGAGAAAATTACATACTACTGATTAAATCGGTAAACGATAGTTACCAAATTATATCGACTTGGCACCAAATGAGAGAAACGAATGATAAATGGTGTGAAACAGCTATTATGTGAAAAGAGATAGAAAGTGATAACTCCCAAGGTGATAAGAAATTTTAGGGAGTATGAATATATGGTGGAAAAATGACATGTAATGGTATAAAAGGTGATTCTAATGATGAACGTATGCTGGCAGTATCATTTAAAAGATGATAGTACCGGAAGGTACCACCTTTTAATTTAAGTTCAATTCGGAGGACCGAATTTCTTAAGGTGGGGAGAATGTGAAGACCGAGAATTTTCTAAATAAATATAAGGTATCCGAAAAATTTAATTTGGATAAGTTGCAATCCAAATTAAATAAGAAAAGAAATGAAGAAAATAATTTTTGATATTAGGAAATTCAAAAAATTTAAAGAAATAAAAAGGTATATATTTATATAATTATAAAATTTTATTATATAAATATATTTTAAATGTTAAAGAAATAAAAATGTGAATAAAAATATAATTATATAAATAGATTATATAATAATATTTTTACACATTTTTAAATAAGTATATATATATGAAATATATATACTATTTAGATCAAAGTGTATATATACATATATTTTAAGATAAAATATGAATATATGTATATATATTAAAATTAATAATATATGATATATATAAAATTTAAATTAAAAAAAATAAAAATAAAGAAGCGGGAATCGGGATAACTCGATTCCCACTTCTTTCTCCTCTGTTACAAACAGAGGAGAAAGACAAGAAAAAGAAAAACAAATGGCCGGCCCCCTGCCGGCCGAGAGAGGAAAGAGGGGTGCCGCCGGCGAGCCGTGATGGAGGAAGAGAAGCCGACGCCGACACCGACGGCGGAAAAGAAAAACAGAGAAGGAAAGAGAAATGGCGAGGTGGAGCCGAAGTGGGGAAAAGAAAAGAGCCACGGCGGTGCCGGCCGATCCGGGCACCGCCACCCCAACCCCGAGCTCGACGGAGCTGAGGGGAAACAAAAGACGGCCACCGACGAGGCAAAGGCCGGCGGAGAAAGGAAGAAAACAGAGAGGGAAGAAGCCGCCGCTCCTACCTCCAGATCCGGTGCCGTCACCGCCGGTGGGGAGGAAAGGAGACCAGATTCAGCTTCAGCACCACCTCGGCCAGCTGTGGGAAGGTCGAATCGGCGGCGAACCGACCGGCGAGAGGCTGAACCGGCGGATGAGATCGAATCGGTCCGAACCGGTTCAGACCAAGAAAAAAAACAGAACAGAAAAGAAAAGGAAGGAAAAAAAAGAAAGAAGAAAAGAAAAGAAAAGAAAAGGAGAAAGAAGGAAAGGAAGAAGAAAGGGAAAAAGGAAGAAAAAAATGGTAAGGAAATTTAGAAAAAATAAAATGATGGTATTTATTGAATAATTTATGGTTATATTGATGTAGTGCATTGATATTGAAATTGTAGTAAAACGGAAATGAGACGAATGGTGGAATTTGGCAAGGCTTGAAAAATCGAAAAGTGCGCTAAGCTTTGGCGAATAGGTAAGATACTTTTATAAAGCATTAGTAGCATCATATTGTATGTGGGATTTTATGATTTTTATATGATGCATAGATGGAATGAATTTAAATGGAATTGTGAAAATTTTTATATGATTTATAGATTGAATTGATGTTAAAAATGCTAAGAGGACCCACAACTGATGGTGGGGGTCTTAGTAAGAGATAAAGAAAATGTGAGAATCAACGGCTGCAATTATAAACTGTTTTCGGTGCAGGAGGCTTAGTAAAAATTAAGCCGTTATGCTGCCAAAATTTTTAGGAAAATATCTGAGGAAAAAGATTAAGTTTCTCACATAAATGGAATCTTGGAGATAATTATTGGAAATAAATATTAAAAGGATTTTATTGTATTTCTGAAAGAGTTAGATATTGAAATCGATGGGAAGATAGATCATTGAAAACGATAATGTGATGAATTATATGGTTTAAACCTTATAGAATTGATAAATCAAGTGATTTTAATATCACAATTGGTATTAAGTTGAGATTGAGGTGAAATTAATTATTAGACGGATTACAGATAAAAGTGATGATAATTATATGATACAACTTAAAAGAGAAAAAAATCGAAGTTGTGATTTAGATGGTCAAATGATAGAATGGCAGAATTATCAATCGAGTGACGATTATAGAATTGATAGATTCAAATAAATGGACTGTCTTAGTGGTATGATTGTGATATCGATGTTAAATAGATGTGAACTGATATTTTTGCAATAATATGGATAGTCGCAAGACGACTCAAATGATTGAAATACTTTTGATAGTGGAAATTGGCAAATTCTTTTAAGTGGTAAATTGCCAATCAAAAATCGAATTGAGGACGCTTTATAGATAATTTTAGCATGATATTACATTCTACAGGCTATATGAAAAGTGAATTGAGGATTGTGATATGATTTTATGATAGTGAATAAAATTGAACTGCAAGTTGAAAACTCTGAATATGTACCAATAGGTCAAACTATAAATGGAATTGATAAGCGATTATTGATCTTGTGGTTCTACGATCCTCGATGTCGACTCTGGAATAGATATCGAATGAGGATATTAGTATTTCATAATTTCAGTATCCTGATGGCTATATGGAAACATGATATTTAGATGCTCATAGATACTAAGAGGATTCACACTGATGATGTGGTTCTAGTATCGGTAATAAAAGTACAATTGATTATTATAGTCGATAATTACCGAAAAAGGATATTGAATACCGAATGGTTTGAATACCAAGTGATCTGGTTATTAAATAATTAGAGTATTGAGCAATCTGAATACTGAATGAAATGAATCTTGAATGATTGGAATACTGATTTACTGATGTGTCAAAAGGATAGTTTGAAATTGAATGATTGATGATGATAAAGTTAAATGAATTGTTTCACCGTATTAGATGAAAGTATTACTTATATGGACATTTGAAACTATTACCAAAATTATATACGGAAATGATTTCATAGCATTGCTTTTAAGCATAAATTGCTATAATTTCAGATGTCATAATAGCATTTATATAAATGCTATAAAGTATAGATTAGCTTTAAAAAGTAAGTATATGGTATATATACGTATTTTTATATACGAAACCTCTTAAAGAATTTCATCATATGCTTTACATGATTTTAAAAAGAAAAGCTAAAGAATTAAATGTTTTATGAGACTGTAGGCACCCTAAAAGAATTAAATTCAATAAAGCATAGTGGAAACCGCCTAATTGGAGCTTTGCTCATTAGGCAGATATGCTTGTCCGACAATAGTCGTGGACAGGTCTCAGTCACGCCTGATCAGTGGGGCTGAGAGAGATGAGGTCTATGGCCATAGATAGCGCCCTAGTTGGTTTCCAGGGGACGATGATATGATTTCACTGCTAGCTACAGTGATTTAAGTCTTTATTGATAGAGATGATAGGGATCTAGCCTAGTCTCTAACTGATATGATATGAAGTCTAGAGTATGATTTTATTGATATGAACTCTAGACTTGACATGATTTATACTGTACATGAAACAGATTTGAAATGAAATATGTTTTGAAACAGTACATGTTTTAAACATGTTTTAAAAGTCCATGAGATATGATTTCGACACTTATATGATTTATATGTAATTTTGTGTCGAACATGGCATGATATGCGGTCTAGAGTATAGTTTGATTTGAAATGAACTCTAGACCTGATATGACTTATAGTATATGAAAAATGTTTTAAAACCGCACATGTTGTAGACATGCTCTGAACAAATACATGAACTGAAATTGAACATGTTTCTATCATGCCTTAAAGGCAAATTTGAAATGAATTGAAAATTCATATATTGAGCATGTCCTAAAGTATATATGATATGATTTGAAATGATAGCGGTTTATATAGAAAAGTTACATGAATTGCATATTAAACCCTGATATGATAATATGCTTAGTATATGAGAATTTCATGAAGAATGTCATGACTCGATGTTATTGATGTTTCATCTATATGATGACATGATATGATATGATATATGAACATAAGATTGATATGAAAAGAATTCTGATCTTACTCTATCGTGATCATAAATTCCTATACGATAAGTGATATGAATTGATATTAGACGGGAATATGATTGTTAAATGTAAAGTGACTCGATAGGATATCTCAATTAAACATGAAGAATATATGAGGAGTACCATGACTCGGTGGTAACGATATTTCCTCTATATGATGTCATGATACGATATGAAACATTAATATAGAAATACATGAAGAGAATTATGACTTCGTACCACCGTGATCATGATCCACAATATGAGAATGGATAAGAGATGATATGAGAATTGATAAGAGATGATATGAGAATCGATAAGAGATGCTAGAATACAGAAATATGATTATGAAATGAAAAGTAAATATGAGAATTGATATGAGATGATAGCATACTACAGTATGATTATGAAATGAAAAGTGAAAATGAGAAGTGATAATGAGATGTATCGATGAGAAAGGATTAACTGTAATTGCATCCTTACAAGTTTTAAGCATTACAGTTTAAGACAGTGTAATCCTACTCATGTATTTATATTAGTATCTTACTGAGCTGTGGTTTTGCTCACCCCACTAAATTTCATCTCTTTCAGATTATTGAAGTTAACATCTGTCATATGAGCTGCTCAGTGGGCATCGAAGACGGTATATGGACTTTGTACTAGCCGTCTGAGGTATATGTTTCTTATAAAATACTTGTTTACATGTAAGAGTTAAATTGATGCACAGTACATATTCTATTTAACAAGTCGGGATGTAACTAAGAACCGTTTCCATGTTTGTTTAATATTTAAATGGAATGACTATAAGTCACCTAGATAGTATAGTAACTACACTGACACCGAATACAAACCTTAAAATGAAAAAGAAAAATTTAGTCCATAAATTTGTAGACTAAGAAAAGTATAAGAATCAAGTGAAAGTCGCGGTCTTCGGGTCGTGACAATATATTTATATAATAACCTTATATAAATATATAAAATTTCATATCTTTATTTCTTATTAAATTTGGATTTCTTTATATCCAAATTTATTTTCTCCATTTTCATTTCTTATTAAATCTCGATTTCAATTTGTCCCTAATAAAATTCTCCGGATACCTAATATTTATTTGGAAATTCTCGGTTTTCACAACATTATCCTTTCCTAAGGAAACAAAAAGTTCGTCAGCGGAATTTGCACTGCAGTAATCTATTATGTTTTAGGTAAGGGTATAAACGAACAGAATGTTCGATGAATTATTTATGAATTCATTCGATTTCTATTTATTTATTAAGCTTAACGAACGAATACTAATAATATTTTAGTGTTCGTTTATTAAACGAACCGAACATAAACAGAGATATGATTCGTTCGTTTTTGTTCATGCTCGTTTTTGTTCGTAAACAAGCTTGTTTATGTTTGTTTATTGTTCATTAATATAAAGTGTCATTTATTGTTCGTTTATTTATGTTTGTTTATAACTCGTTCATTTAAAGTGTTATTTGTTGTTCGTTTGTTATTCGTTCATTGTTTGCTTGTTATTTATTAAAATACTAAAATTACTTGTACTATATAGTTATATAATATATATATATATCCTATTTTTAGGACATAAACCTAAAAAATTAGTACTAATTCTTAAACATATTACTACAATACAACTTTGTGAGCTTAAAAATTTAATAAAATAATTATAAAATTAAATTAGTTAATTATGCTTAAGTATTTAAAATATAATGTATTGAAATTAAATTAATAAAAGTTTAATAATAAGTTAAGATCTTATTCTCATGATCTATTGACCATTTACATATACATTACACATATGTGTGTATACACCCACACACACACACACACACGTATATATATGATACTTTAATATTTGTATACCAATATATGTATATGTATATGTATATGATTGAAATTGTATTTAAAATTGTAATTATCAATTTTAATAAAATTTTGCTGACTTAAAAAAATTAATGAATATTAATAAATTAGTTAATTATACTTAAGATAATAAATTTTAAATTTTACACATAATGCACAGAATTAAAGTAATAAAAATTTATAACAAGTTAATATATAATTCTTACGCACTAACAATTTACATACATACATATATATATATATATATGATAGTTTAGTATAATGTTTATGTGTGTGTGTATATATGGAGACAAATTTGTCTAGCTTAACCATAAAACTGCTCATTTGTACAAGAAACATGTATATATTTGTATGTGTATGTGTAACTATTTATAATAAATTGAAAAAAACTTTTTTGATTTAACCAAAAAAAGAGAGAGATAGAGAGAGAGATTTAAAGTCAATATCTATTTAATCTTTTAATATTATGATTATTGATCAAGTTAATCTATATTACATAAATACATTATAATAAATTAAATGTTTGAAATTGGAAACACAATATTATATTCTAATCTACGATATTAGATTGAAATAAAAAATGTAATGTATTAAGATAAATATTGAATAGCATGCAGTTTTAAATCAAATGATTCATATGAAATGACATATAGATCATGGACATGTCGCTGTGTTCTTACAAATTTATCAATTATGTTTGAGAGTTAGAATTCTCATTTGAGTAAATATGTAATTATCTTTCAACTTTACAATTTAATTTAATTAGAATGAAATTTAACACCAACAAATTAATATTAATTTATCCTCAAAATAGAAGTAATTAATGTAGACAATTTATTACATACCGTAATAATTAACAATAATTAAAAAATTATTATAGAACATAAAACAACCAAAATAAGAAAACAATAATATACTAAGAGTAATTTTAAAATATATTAAATATTAATGAAACTCAAATTTAATAAAAACATACAATATCAAAATTTAGAATGTTGAAATGTTTGCTAGAAAACAATATTGATGTTATTATTATAGTCTAAGGTTTTTTTTTGCATTAATTTGACAAAATTCACCGTTTAAACGAAGGGTGAGATGAATTTTCTTTTCGAAGTCCACATTAGTGAACCCTAACTTTCTTTCCTAATTCCTTTGCCTATCGTCTCTCACTCGCAGCGGCTAGAAAGAGTCAGCATTCTTCTAAATTTTAATCTTCTCCTATGTCCTCTCCAAAATCGACAACAATCATTCAATCAAACCCGCTAACGTTTAAATCCATCATCCATCATCAACGTTTAACAAGATTTATTTAAAATAAAGCTGCTCAATCGATCCATCATCAAGCACCAGCTGTACCATTCGGCCCTGTTCTGGGAAGGTACTTCCATTTCTTTTGTTATTTATTTTAAATACATCTTGTTTAAGTCACGAGACTCTGTAGTCTGTATGAGCATCCAACAGAAAGGTAGAGCTAAAGTATTGTAGTCTGTATCTGAGCCATAAGGTAGCCGACCAGCTTGTATAAGTCATGAGTTAGACAAGAAATGTGTTGATGCTTCTGTTTTTTGCACCTTTTATATCTTATAAATGGATCCGTAAGCTTCCATTCCAAAGGCTGGTGAGGTAAATTGCTCACGGTTCCAAAGCAACTCTTATAATAAGAGATCTTTTTTTCTTGTGACTGATGAGATGCTGCAAGTTTGAGAAATCTCATAATAAGAGTACTTTGTTTCATTTAGTATATCTTGGGTCAGGCATTAAGTACAGGTTTATGATAAATGAAGTATATGTGCATTAATTTTTTATGAACTGCAGCAATTTTAAGGGCTGATTTTTTTATTTTCGTGGTTAATTTTGGTTTCAATAGTTTAGAGATCTTTGCTAGAGTTGGAAGGCTTTAAAGGAATGGGGTTGGCTAATAAGTCCGTATCCAAAATTGCTTTTGACTTGTGTTTTGATTACGCTTTGTTTGGTGTTGCTTGTAACTAGTGTTGTTTACAACAGGTTTTGGATGTTGGTTGTTAAGGCTTTAGGTGTTGCTTGTAACGAGTGTGTTTTTCAGGGGTTTGTAAAGCTCTATCAGTTTCTGGTTTGTACAATTATATTTTAATTTATTTACGAGATGGGAATATCGTTGAAATTCTCGAAATTAAAGAAAGTGAGGAATTTAAATTTGGATAAATTGGAAATAAGAGAAGGATAAAATTATGGGAAATAATGAAGAGAAAAATTTAATTTGGAGAATGAAAATCCAAAATTTAAAAAGAGAATAAGAAAATAAATAAAATATATTTATATAATTATATATTATATAAATGTATTTTTATACAAATACCTATGTATTCAAAATATTATATAGTATATTTTAAAATACGTTGTTATATATATAGAGAGAAATATATATATACTATTTCAAAAAATTCAAATAATACATATGTATATAAATATAATGTTTTATTTGTATTATATACTAGTTCATGAAGTTACATAATACATATGTATTTAAGTATAATCTCTTATGTATATATATAAGTATATATATCCCTATATATTTGAGAAATGTTTATATTTGATTTACATTTAAGTTTGAAAAATATATATTTTAAATACAATAAATATTATATTATAACATATATATATATATATATGTAAAGATTATTTATTTTAAGTATATAAATATATACATATATGTCTATGCTAGATCTATAATTTTAATACACAAAACATATATTTTATATGTAATATATATAATACTATATTATATATATATGATAATAATATTATGTGTATTAAATATATAATATAAATATATGACATATATATATATATATATATATATATATCATTATATTAAGTGTATAGTATATAGTATAGTAAATACTAAATATAGAAAGAAAGTAAAAGACAAAAAGGGGAACAAAAAAAAGAAAAGAGAAAGCGGGAAGGACCCGATCCTCCCTCCCAGCCAGACCGCCGGTGGCGGAGCTGTCACCGCCGGCGGGGGAAAAAGGAGGAAAAATGCCACCGGCCAGAGAGAGGAAAGAAACTGCCGGCGGCTTGAAGAAATGGAAATGGAATCGAAGGAAAAACGAAGGAAGCCGGAAGAGAAAAGAAAATGGTCGACGGCGGTGCCGGCCGAATCGGTGGCCGCCACTACCACCGAAGCTTCACCGGAGGAAGAGGAAGCCGATAGAGGCCACCGGAGGCGCAATGGACGGCGGAGGAACGCCGGCGAAGAGGAAGAAGGAACCGAGACAAAACCGCCTCGATCCGTCGCCGTGCAGCCGATCCAGGGCAAACGGAGGGCACCGCCAAGTTCGTCGTGCAGCCGGCCAGCTGACGGATGCCTGAACCGTCGGAGAACCGGCCGCCGCGAGGAACCGGTGAGGAAAGGAGCTGGACTGGTTTGACCGGGAAAGGAAGAAGAAAAAAGAAAAGAAAAAGAGAAGAAAAAGGAAAAAGAAAAAGAAAAAGAAAAAAAGGAAAAGAAAGAAAGAAAAGAAAAAGAGGAAAAAGGAAGAAAAAGAGGAAAAGGAGAATTTCAGAAATTTGGAAAATTCCCAGAAATTCGACAACCCGGGATTTACGAAAATTCGGTAAGAAATTTTCCGGAGAATTAATTTTCAGAAAAAATTAAATAAATTATGAAAAAATTCTAAAAATTAGAATTTTAATTCCAGAAATTATTTTCAGCAATCGGGATAAGGAATCGGGAGAAATGGAGTGCAGGCGGGATCGATAAGCGGAAGTCGCCGACCCGGAAAAAGGTAAGGGATGCATGTGCAGCACTGTAAGGATACTCAGTCTGCATATTTTAAATTGAAATATTTTATGCAATTATTTTATGAGAATTATTATTATGCATGATTTGCTGAAAATAATTTGGGAAGAAGTACTGGCTGAAAGATTTTAAACTGTATTTTCCGTGCAGGAGGTTAGTAAATCGGCAGCCGTTATGCTGCCGAAAATTTTAGAAAAACTTTATAAAATCATATTAAATGATTTTATTTTCGAATTTCGATAGTAAATCACGAAACATGAGGAAGTTTCTAAATTTCATAAAATATGAATATAATGAAATGGAACCTTAGAATATTCATGTATTCGAGAATGGTGATAATGAAATCACCGAAAATTCTCGGAATAGATAAATTACACGAATTACGAGACGAAAGATGAAGTGAAAAATAGTGAATATTTTTATGAATATTTTTATAAATATTCACTAAAGGATTATAACCCTTATGGTTTTAAATCATGGAATTATATATTTATATAAATTCCATAAAGGTTTATTTTATGATGAAAATACGGTTTTGAGACTGGTTGGCATTCCTATCATGCTGATGCATGATATGTGACATGTTTAGTCCCGGTAGACGCCTAATCAGTGATCCATCGAGGACAATATAGGTTATGGTCATAGATTTGACCGGTGTATTTCCTTACCCTCCGAGGTTTATAGTATGATGAGATTAATGCCTATCTTAGACTCCATAAATGATAGGTGACATGTAAAAAGGAAAGTGTTTTACATGACATGGAATATGTCAAACGGAAAATGTGATAAATGATGGGTGACATGTGAAAAGAACATGTTTTATATAATATGATAAGAGAATCAATTGAATTATAGCATTTTTACAAAATGCTCATTTAGGTATTGATTATAGTACCGTGAGATGATTCTCATAAGACATGAGATACAAACATGTAATATGTTTTCAAAAAGGAAGAAATGATAATTCTAATATTCTTTCTATGGTCTTAAATGGAATATTAGATCATAACTACTACATGAGATCTGATAAGACAGTGGAAAGTACATATGGCATAAAGGCCAAACCGAGCAGAGACTCGATGATTTTACCGTGTGAGCCACCTCTATAATCCTTCGGGAACTAAGTGCTGCACGTGTTCTGATGTGTTAGTAAAGGCCAAACCGAGCAGAGACTCGATGATTTTACCGTGTGAGCCACCTCTAGAATCCTTCGGGAACTAAGTGCTGCACGTGTTCTGATGTGTTAGTAAAGGCCAAACCGAGCAGAGACTCGATGATTGTACCGTGTGAGCTACCTCTAGAATCCTTCGGGAACTAAGTGCTGCACGTGTTCTGATGTCACGACCCGTGACCACATTTTTCATCTTCTTATACACAACTTAACCGGTTGGGCTGTCTGCGATACTTCACTTGTACTGACTATTAAACAATTTTACATAATATTGTTTATATTATACACATCCCCTATCATAATTAATCAGATAAGTAGTACTGTTGACATGTCTAAATACAGAGAATAAATGATCATACCTCAAATAACTCAGTCGGTCTGTCACATCTTTCTTCGTGTACAGCTGGGATCCACAATCCACCGAACTCACAAGCATCAGAACCTGAGATGTTTAATATTAAGGGGTAAGCAAAACCACGGCTCAGTAAGAGAATTATATGCCTCACTTGATACTTAGCTTCCTATATGCTGAGAATTTTTTTTTTCATTTTTCCTATGGGCTATAGGCTCGCATGTAGGAAGGATACTACAGTCGGCTAGGAATCCGAATAGAGTAAGGTAGGTATTTTAGAATACCATACTTGTTACGGAACCTAGAAGCAACTGTAGAGAGAAATTTTCATTTCGTTTTGAATTAATCAATCCTCTTCCTTTTTCAAAACTTCCATAATTTTTTTTCATATTCTTTTCAAAATAATGCTTCTACGAAACAAAGCATTTAAATGAAATAATTAATATTCGTATATTCCTTGGAAAGAATATTAGTTAAATTATCATCTTATTTCTTTAAAACTCATTTCATGTTTTAATGTACTCTTTTAATTAGTACCGTACTTTAAAAAGCAAAATAAGCTATTAAAATCTATTTCATTCTTAAGTTCACAAGGCATCATTCTTTTTATTAGTATGATTAAGTGTGAAAGAAACGAACTTATTGTAAGGACCGGGAGTGCCTAGATCTCTGTTAACCAGGGATTTACCACCCCAATGCCTTACTCATCCGATATATCACACACATCATATGTCATATGCACCAGATCTATTTCATCCTTTGACATTTGTCGAATTCACGAATCACAATCACTTACTTATCATCACAATATCCTACAGAATTTCTTACTAACTCATCAGAACTCGTGTAGCACTTAGTTCCCGAAGGACTCTAGAGGTGGCTCCCACGGTTCAATCATCGAGTCTCTGCTCGGTATGGCCTGTACTGAAACATCAGAACACGTGTAGCACTTAGTTCCCGAAGGACTCTAGAGGTGGCTCCCACGTTTCAATCATCGAGTCTCTGCTCGGTATGGCCTGTACTGAAACATCAGAACACGTGTAGCACTTAGTTCCCGAAGGACTCTAGAGGTGGCTCCCACGGTTCAATCATCGAGTCTCTGCTCGGTATGGCCTGTACTGAAACATCAGAACACGTGTAGCACTTAGTTCCCGAAGGACTCTAGAGGTGGCTCACACGGTTCAATCATCGAGTCTCTGCTCGGTATGGCCTGTACTGAAACATCAGAACACGTGTAGCACTTAGTTCCCGAAGGACTCTAGAGGTGGCTCACACGGTTCAATCATCGAGTCCCTGCTCGGTATGGCCTGTACTGAAACATCAGAACACGTGTAGCACTTAGTTCCCGAAGGACTCTAGAGGTGGCTCCCACGGTTCAATCATCGAGTCTCTGCTCGGTCTGGCCTTTTCCGTTTGACATATTCCATGTCATGTAAAATATTTGCCTTTTTAACATGTCACCTATCATTTATGGATTCTAAGATAGACGTTAATCTTGTCGTACTATAAACCCCGGAGGGTAAAGGACTAAACCGGTCAAATCTATGACCATAATCTACATTGTCCTCGGTGGATCACGGATCAGGTGTCGACCGGGACTAAACATGTCACATATCATGCATCAGCATGATAAGAATACCAACCAGTCTCAAAACCGTATTTTTCATCATAAAATACACCTTTATGGAATTTATATAATTATATAATTCCATGATTTAAAACCATAAGGGTTATAATCCTTTAGTGAATACTGATAAAAATATTCATAAAAATATTCACTATATTTCACTTCATCTTTCATCTCGTAATTCGTGTAATTTATCTATTCCGAGAATTTTCGGTGATTTCATTATCACCATTCTCAAATACATGAATATTCTAAAGTTCCATATCATTATATTCATATTTTATGAAATTTAGAAATTTCCTCATGTCTCGTGATTTACTATCGAAATTCGGAAAGAAATCATTTAATATGATTTTATAAAGTTTTTCTAAAATTTTCGGCAGCATAACGGCTGCCGATTTACTATCCTCCTGCACGGAAAATACAGTTTAAAATCTTTCAGCCAGTACTTCTTCCCAAATTATTTTCTGCAAATCATGCATCATAATAATTTTCATAAAATAATTGCATAAAATATTTCAATTAAATTATGCAGACTGAGTATCCTTACAGTGCTGCACATGCATCCCTTACCTTTTTTCGGGTCGACGAATTTCGCTTATCGATCGCGCCCGCACTCCATTTCTCCCGATTCCTTATCCCGATTGCTGAAAATAATTTCTGGAATTAAAATTCTAATTTTTTGGAATTTTTCATAATTTATTTAATTTTTTTCTGAAATTAAATTCTCGGGGAATTTCTTACCGAATTTGTAAAATCCCAGGTTGTCGAATTTTCGAGAATTTTTCGAATTCCCGAAATTCTCCTTTTTTCCTCTTTTTCTTCCTTTTTTCCTCTTTTTCTTTTCTTTCTTTCTTTTCTTTTTCTTTTTCCTTTTTCTTTTCTTTTTCTTTTCTTTTTTCTTCTTCTTTTCCCGGTCAGACCGGTTCAGAGCCCTTCCTCGCCGGTTCCTCACCGGCGGCCGGTTCTCCGGTGGTTGAAGCCTCCCTCAGCTGGCCGGCTGCACGACGAACTTGCCGGTGCCCTCAGTTTGCCCTGGATCGGCGGCACGGCGGCGGATCGAGGTGGTTTTGCCTCGGTTCTTCTTCCTCTTCACCGACGTTCCTCCGCCGTCCATTGCGCCTCCGGTGGCTTCCATCGGCTTCCTTTTCCTCCGGTGAAGCTTTGGTGGTAGTGGCGGTGCCTGGATCGGCCGGCACCGCCGTCCGCCATTTTCTTTTCTCTTCCGGCGTTTGCTTCTGTTTCCCGTTCGATTTTCCTCCGTTTCTTCACGCCGGTGTTGGCGTCGGCTTCCTCTTCCATTGCCGGCATCGACGCTTATTTTCCTTCTCCTCCTTTCCCTCTCCGACGGCCGCTGACGGGGGCGGCTCTTCCGATGACAGAATCGGGAAACTCGATTCTGTCTTTTGTTTTCCTTTTTATTTGGTTTCCTTTTTGGTTTATCCCTTTCCCTTTTTAGTATGTAACCTAATATATATTATACACCATATTTTATACTTTATACATATACTATATATTATATACTACACATATATTAATTCATACATAGTATAAATATTTATATAGATATAATATAACAATATATCTACTTTATATTTATGTTATACAATTTAAATAATATAATAATATTTGCTTATTTATATAGTATTGTACTATATATATATATATTTAAAGAGATACATACATATACATATATGTATATTAAGTATTACAAAAATGTATATCTAGTATATATATATATATATATATATATGTATATTTATATACTTAAAGTTAAATAACATATGTGTATACAAATTATATAAATGCTATAATAAAATATTTATACATATAAACTTTTATATAAAACCACATTTACTTTTCTTATATATTCATATACTTTTATTTAAAATTATAATATATATATTTCATATATATATATATCTGTACATATATATTTATAATTATATAAATACATTTTATAATATACACATGTCTTTATTTAAGACAAAATAGTATATATTTCATTTTATAATATATACTAATATTCATATACATACATATGTATTTATATAAAAACATGTGTAAATATATTTATATAATTTAATTATATAAATATATAATATACGCATTTTTATTTTATAAATTTTGGATTTCCATTAATCCAATTTAAATTCCTCCAATACTTATTTTCAATATTTCTAATTTCCAATAAATGGAAAAATTTACGGTTATCACATCCTTCCCACCTTAAGAAATTCGGTCCTCCGAATTTAACTTAAGTCCAAAGGTGGTATATGTCGTATACTTACGACTTCTGACCTCTAGTTCATCCTCCAAGTAATACTGCCAGTACACTTTCAACATCAAGAGTGCTTTAGACCACTACATGCTGTCTTTCATCAGATATGTCTATGCTCCCGTAAGTTCATTTCTCAAATCGGGAGTTATTCACTTTTACTCTTTTCATATAAGAGCCATACATAATAATTTTAATATTACAGCTGATTTATGTTGTTCATCATCCATTCTTCTCACTTAGTGCCGAGTCGACATAATTTGGTACTATCATGTACTCGTGTCAATCA
Organism: Heritiera fomes; assembly: GCA_032173925.1. Taxonomy (NCBI): domain Eukaryota; kingdom Viridiplantae; phylum Streptophyta; class Magnoliopsida; order Malvales; family Malvaceae; genus Heritiera; species Heritiera fomes. The sequence goes on from JAPDPM010000001.1 coordinate 25,878,913, forward strand.
ATTATATGTAAGTGTCCCAGTAGCTTTCATATCTCGTGCACACGCTCTCTCAATATCATGGACCGGTTACATCTCACGCTCATATATATAAATATATATCAGTATGGAGCGGTGCTATCAATACACTTGGGATCTCAAAGCCTTTTGCTATCTCTCATTAGCATATGGCAACACAAAGACTCCCATCACATGTAAGGCTCACTGGAACTGTACATACACATTCACACCGTTTAACACTTATACTTCGACTAAGGCACTAGAGAATCTAGATGTCTGATAATGGAAAGTGATTCTATTTAGATCATCAGTCTTTAATCACTTCCATATCATCATTTCTCTTTTGGACTCTTTATTGTCCACAATGTTCATTTTCACACTTATTCCATCAATGCTGCATCTCATTTGCCGATTTTACTATTAATCATCTCTTACAGTAATTAAATCATGAGACAATCATTTTCTCTCCATGTCTCTTTTCATGTAGAATGGTCATTACATCTCTTACGCTTATGGTATATTCAATATCATTTAAATTTTATGATATAACTAGGAATATACTCTTTTCATAATTTAGATTCTGTGATTGAATCCTCGAATTATCCATTTAAGCACCACATTATTTATACAATTCCACCATCTCTATCATTTCGAGGTGGTTATATGTACAAATATTTTACTGGCAGTAAACATATCAATTATCTTACTCCTTGGAGTATCATTACTTTCACTTATCAGTTCTGGCTTTGATTTTACATCTTGCCACAGTTATGTGATAACCAACACTATTCACTTTCAGTCTTAACTTCGGGAACTGTTTCATATTGATGTTCCCTTCTCATCATGCAGTTTATTTCCTTATTCCACTTTCACTTTCGTTTTCATATTTTTACTCTCATTCCTTTTTGTCGGTTTTCTCGATTGGTATGGTACTATACAGCTAAGATCTTTTAAAATCTCGCATACCATCTATTCTTTACACTATCCATCTACCGACTTTAATTTCTTTAATTAGATCTCCTCTATAGAGCAGCTAGTCTCATCACTCTTTTATATGCTGACAATAGGATTTAGCTAGACTCATTACTTTCATAACTCAATCATTATCTGTATATCATAGACAGGTTCACTGTCATCCTGTCGTTTCGAGATTTTATATCTTAAGAAGAGATACTATCTAGCCAAATTTCTTAGTAGCTAATCTTAGCACAATCTCATAGCCTTTAAGAGTTTAAGGATCATATCACAATGCTGCTCATGTTCCATTTATACTTTGGACTCTATCAGTATTTCATCCATTTACTCATGTAAGAATGCCTCATTCTTCAGGCGTATATACTTTACAAGGCAACTCATTACCCTTGTAACTTCAATAGGAACTCGTAAAATTCACTTCGAGTTCAAATCATCATCTTATGGACACCAACCATCAATCTTTTATCTAAGGACGCTTTATACAGCAGCTAGTCTTATTTACTCCTCACGTATCTCTAATCAGATCAATAAAGCATCTATTTTCACGTAGATTAATACTTGTTTTTCACCAGAACTTCATCAATGATAGAAATTTAATATATCCTTTTTGATTCGTCTACAACTCAACATCATTTGCATTTCTCTCATTTACACCTATACAGATAACTCCTTTATTCTCAAATTTTTCATTATCAGTATTTTCGTCATCCAGACTTCTACACGTGAATTTCATTATTCACACATTTTCCAGAGTTATTTTCTTAAGCTTTTCAGATTCTTTCTACATCTTCCGATATAAGCTTAGAATTTAACTTCATATTTAAAATCAAATCAGTGTTATCTCGATTCCTCTAATTTATATAGCTTTGGAAGTTTTATCGGAAATCAAATCTGATACTTTCTTTAATCGTACCTTTCTTATCATCTTGTGACCATCGTTCTTTAACTTTTCATCTGATGATGCCTTTTACAAATATTGCTCTTATAAGCTCCTTGTACATCTCCGATTAAATCATATTTAAGGCATCACTTCCATATAGATATTTATTTGTTCTTCATACGAACTTTAGTGTATAATAAAAATGTTAATATATCATTTAATTCATCCTTAAATCGTGTCATTTGTATTTCCATCCTCTACATCGATAAATGTGAATTTCATCATCCACAATATTTTCCAAAAATTCTTTTCTTAAGCTTGTTGGATTTCTTCCATAATCTTCGATACAGGCTTAAGAATAAATTTCATATCCACGATTGAATCAACATTAACCTGATTTCTCAATCTATGTTACTTTGGAATTTATTGGGATTCTTAACTGACAGTTTCTTTAACCACACTTCTTTTATCATTTTGGACCTTCATCATTGTTTCCCATCATTTCACAGTGTAGTTTAAAGGCAGAGACATTCCATATTCAAATCATTTTGATACATACTCTACCTTGATTTCATTACCTAGTCATACTTTACAGCGTTACGAATCTCGTTCTGGTAAGCTGTATCAATTACAATGATTCTCAACACACTTCACAGCTACCCGTTTCAATTCCGTTATTCACTTAAAAACCATTTCCATTTACTGAATTCAGGCTTAGTTCCCTTGAGTATATTCTCCATGAGGTTTGAACCTTGGCACCCCTTACGTACATAGTTCCTTACACTCGTGTTACCATTGAGATACTTATAAGGGCCTCGCCCGTTCATATCGACCATCGACGAGCATCCCCTAGGCGATCCTTTCGCCTCAGGTTTATCCTTACTTGTGAGTCGGCGATGAGATAGTTCGCTTATATCTCACAACACATGATCCACTACGGGTCGTCCATCACAGTTCTATCTCAAGTGTCCTGAAGAACTTAGGTTAGCGGTCATCTTCTTTTTATCACTTGACTGTTCTTATAATTATCCTCTAATTCACAGTACTCCAAACAGTACCTCATTCTGTAGCACATATTCCAAGATACGTCGGTTCTATGTACGATTATCTGTTTGATACCTCAAAGAAATGAAAACGTACAGAACCATAAGTAATCACACCAGTATGTATTTCATTATCTGTACTTTTCACCTCATCAGTCAATTCTTGTAATCATTTCACTTTTCATAGTATTTAACGATCCCATTCAATACACTCTTAATTTTTCGACCCTTACAGTCAATAACCGGGTCAAACATCTGATGACATTCCACTACACTCTTTGGATCGCATCATACCGTTTTATTGTGAAGCCCCGGATTTACCATTTCTTTCAAGGATTTACCGAGCCACTTCACTCATCCGTACTCGTTTTATTGTGAAGCCCAGGATTTACCACTATGGCCCAAAGTCCACTCGTGGGGGGGCCCTGGCCGCCTCACTCAACCGTACTGTTATCCCCTATGGCCCACAGTCCACTCGGGGTTTTTCTTTCGCGTCCGTAATTTAAGTGTTAGTGGAATCAGTAATAGGGATCGTTAGATTCATATGACATCTTCTATGCTATTAATAATTCCATTACTATCAATGGATTCCAATTCAGCTCGGTTTTTAACACTATTCCGAACATCGCCCAATATAGGGGCATTTTCGTCATTTCGACATTTATTTCTATCTCTTCAATATCCATTTAAATCAATGAACTAATCATCTATATGTTGATAGTATCCTTTCTGATACTTATAACAGCAATTTAGATCTCATTCGATTTTTCGACAAAGAAGTTCACTAAAATCCACAATGGGATTATTTTGCTTGTAATTCAACTTTATATCATTAATTTCTCTGTCAAATCGATCAATTCCAACTTCTGGTGATCTATTTTGACTCCCAGTAAAATTTTGGGGGTAGGGGTATTTTGGTTATTTTTGGCTAAAAATTTTTTCTCTCTTCAAATTACCCTCAATCGGTGATCTTAAAGTCTATTTAATGATGATAGTTCATTCCCCTACTTCATACCATCACTTTCAGGTCTCAGTTCGGTTCGGACAGAAAAGTACTAGTGGGGCCCTCACCGAGTCCATTTCTGTTCCTTACCGAACAGGCCTTCATTTAGACTAGAAGAATCACCAATAATTCTGTAATTTCTGAGCCTATTTTCTTCTTTAACATTCTCAGTTTATTCTTTCTCACTCCCTTTAAATCATTTTACTCCATTTACAATCATTTATTTTCTCTATGTATTCAGACGACACAGTATTATCGGGGATGTTTAACTCTTTTCCTTCCAAAAGTATCCACAGACATCAGGCCAACCATTGCTCTGATACCATTAAATCTGTCACGACCCGTGACCACATTTTTCATCTTCTTATACACAACTTAACCGGTTGGGCTGTCTGCGATACTTCACTTGTACTGACTATTAAACAATTTTACATAATATTGTTTATATTATACACATCCCCTATCGTAATTAATCAGATAAGTAGTACTGTTGACATGTCTAAATACAGAGAATAAATGACCATACCTCAAATAACTCAGTCGGTCTGTCACATCTTTCTTCGTGTACAGCTGGGATCCACAATCCACCGAACTCACAAGCATCAGAACCTGAGATGTTTAATATTAAGGGGTGAGCAAAACTACGGCTCAGTAAGAGAATCATATGCCTCACTTGATACTCAGCTTCCTATATGCTGAGAATCTTTTTTTTTTCATTTTTCCTATGGGCTATAGGCTCACATGTAGGAAGGATACTACAGTCGGCTAGGGATCCGAATAGAGTAAGGTAGGTATTTTAGAATACCATGCTTGTTACGGAACCTAGAAGCAACTGTAGAGAGAAATTTTCATTTCGTTTTGAATTAATCAATCCTCTTCCTTTTTCAAAACTTCCATATTTTTTTTTCATATTCTTTTCAAAATAATGCTTCTACGAAACAAAACATTTAAATTAAATAATTAATATTCGTATATTCCTTGGAAAGAATATTAGTTAAATCATCATCTTATTTCTTTAAAACTCATTTCATGTTTTAATGTACTCTTTTAATTAGTACCGTACTTTAAAAAGCAAAATAAGCTATTAAAATCTATTTCATTCTTAAGTTCACAAGGCATCATTCTTTTTATTAGTATGATTAAGTGTGAAAGAAACGAACTTATTGTAAGGACCGGGAGTGCCTAGATCTCTGTTAACCAGGGATTTACCACCCCAGTGCCTTACTCATCCGATATATCACACACATCATATGTCATATGCACCAGATCTATTTCATCCTTTGACATTTGTCGAATTCACGAATCACAATCACTTACTTATCATCACAATATCCTACAGAATTTCTTACTAACTCATCAGAACTCGTGTAGCACTCAGTTCCCGAAGGACTCTAGAGGTAGCTCCCACGGTTCAATCATCGAGTCTCTGCTCGGTATGGCCTGTACTGAAACATCAGAACACGTGTAGCACTTAGTTCCCGAAGGACTCTAGAGGTGGCTCCCATGGTTCAATCATCGAGTCTCTGCTCGGTATGGCCTGTACTGAAACATCAGAACACGTGTAGCACTTAGTTCCCGAAGGACTCTAGAGGTGGCTCCCACGGTTCAATCATCGAGTCTCTGCTCGGTATGGCCTGTACTGAAACATCAGAACACGTGTAGCACTTAGTTCCCAAAGGACTCTAGAGGTGGCTCCCAGGTTCAATCATCGAGTCTCTGCTCGGTATGGCCTGTACTGAAACATCAGAACATGTGTAGCATTTAGTTCCCGAAGAACTCTAGAGGTGGCTCCCACGGTTCAATCATCGAGTCTCTGCTCGGTCTGGCCTTTTCCGTTTGACATATTCCATGTCATGTAAAATATTTCCCTTTTTAACATATCACCTATCATTTATGGATTCTAAGATAGACGTTAATCTTGTCGTACTATAAACCCCGGAGGGTAAAGGACTAAACCGGTCAAATTTATGACCATAATCTATATTGTCCTCGGTGGATCACGGATCAGGTGTCGACCGGGCCTAAACATGTCACATATCATGCATCAGCATGATAAGAATACCAACCAGTCTCAAAACCGTATTTTTCATCATAAAATACACCTTTATGGAATTTATATAATTATATAATTCCATGATTTAAAACCATAAGGGTTATAATCCTTTAGTGAATACTGATAAAAATATTCATAAAAATATTCACTATATTTCACTTCATCTTTCGTCTCGTAATTCGTGTAATTTATCTATTCCGAGAATTTTTGGTGATTTCATTATCACCATTCTCGAATACATGAATATTCTAAAGTTCCATCTCATTATATTCATATTTTATGAAATTTAGAAATTTCCTCATGTCTCGTGATTTACTATCGAAATTCGGAAATAAATCATTTAATATGATTTTATAAAGTTTTTCTAAAATTTTCGGCAGCATAACGGCTGCCGATTTACTAACCTCCTGCACGGAAAATACAGTTTAAAATCTTACAGCCAGTACTTCTTCCCAAATTATTTTCAGCAAATCATGCATCATAATAATTTTCATAAAATAATTGCATAAAATATTTCAATTAAATTATGCAGACTGAGTATCCTTACAGTGCTGCACATGCATCCCTTACCTTTTTTCGAGTCGGCGAATTCCGCTTATCGATCACGCCCGCACTCCATTTCTCCTGATTCCTTATCCCGATTGCTGAAAATAATTTCTGGAATTAAAATTCTAATTTTTTAGAATTTTTCATAATTTATTTAATTTTTTTCTGAAATTAAATTCTCGAGGAATTTCTTACCGAATTTGTAAAATCCCGGGTTGTCGAATTTTCGGGAATTTTTTGAATTCCCGAAATTCTCCTTTTTTCCTCTTTTTCCTCTTTTTCTTCCTTTTTTACTCTTTTTTTTTCTTTCTTTCTTTTCTTTTTCTTTTTCTTTTTCTTTTTCCTTTTTCTTTTCTTTTTCTTTTCTTTTTTCTTCTTCCTTTCCCGGTCAGACCGGTTCAGACCGGTCCAGAGCCCTTCCTCGCCGGTTCCTCGCCGGCGGCCGGTTCTCCGGTGGTTCAGGCGTCCCTCAGCTGGCCGGCTGCACGACGAACTTGCCGGTGCCCTCCGTTTGCCCTGGATCGGCGGCACGGCGGCGGATCGAGGCGGTTTTGCCTCGGTTCTTCTTCCTCTTCGCCGGCGTTCCTCCGCCGTCCATTGCGCCTCCGGTGGCCTCCATCGGTTTCCTCTTCCTCCGGTGAAGCTTCGGTGGTAGTGGCGGTGCCTGGATCGGCCGGCATCGCCGTCCGCCATTTTCTTTTCTCTTCCGGCGTTTGCTTCTGTTTCCTGTTCGATTTTCCTCCGTTTCTTCACGCCGGCGTTGGCGTCGGCTTCCTCTTCCCTTGCCGGCATCGACGCTTATTTTCCTTCTCCTCCTTTCCCTCTCCGGCGGCCGCTGACGGGGGCGGCTCTTCCGGTGACAGAATCGGGAAACCCGATTCTGTCTTTTGTTTTCCTTTTTATTTGGTTTCCTTTTTGGTTTATCCCTTCCCCTTTTTAGTATGTAACCTAATATATATTATACACCATATTTTATACTTTATACATATACTATATATTATATACTACACATATATTAATTCATACATAGTATAAATATTTATATAGATATAATATAACAATATATCTACTTTATATTTATGTTATACAATTTAAATAATATAATAATATTTGCTTATTTATATAGTATTGTACTATATATATATATATATTTAAAGAGATACATACATATACATATATGTATATTAAGTATTACAAAAATGTATATATAGTATATATATATATATATGTATATTTATATACTTAAAGTTAAATAACATATGTGTATACAAATTATATAAATGCTATAATAAAATATTTATGCATATAAACTTTTACATAAAACCACATTTACTTTTCTTATATATTCATATACTTTTATTTAAAATTATAATATATATATTTCATATATATATCTGTACATATATATTTATAATTATATAAATACATTTTATAATATACACATGTCTTTATTTAAGACAAAATAGTATATATTTCATTTTATAATATATACTAATATTCATATACATACATATGTATTTATATAAAAACATGTGTAAATATATTTATATAATTTAATTATATAAATATATAATATATGCATTTTTATTTTATAAATTTTGGATTTCCATTAATCCAATTTAAATTCCTCCAATACTTATTTTCAATATTTCTAATTTCCAATAAATGGAAAAATTTACGGTTATCATATCTGATGTGTTAGTAAAGGCCAAACCGAGCAGAGACTCGATGATTTTACCGTGTGAGCCACCTCTAGAATCCTTCGGGAACTAAGTGCTGCACGTGTTCTGATGTGTTAGTAAAGGCCAAACCGAGCAGAGACTCGATGATTGTACCGTGTGAGCCACCTCTAGAATCCTTCGGGAACTAAGTGCTGCACGTGTTCTGATGTGTTAGTAAACGCCAAACCGAACAGAGACTTGATGATTGTACCGTGTGAGCCACCTCTAGAATCCTTCGGGAACTAAGTGCTGCACGTGTTCTGATGTCACCTAGGTCCAATGGTTAGTTGTGACTTGACACTTACAAGTGGTAAGGGGTTCGAGTCACGACGGACGCGAAAGAAATTCGTGAGGGGCTAAGTGCCACGTCTGCGTGACGGGGGCCACCTCTAGAACCCAGAGCGGACAGTACGGATGAGTGAGGTGATGAATGACCCGTAAGGCACTTCGGGCCCTCATAATAGATTTGAATGAGCTTTCATAATTGAGGGATGCTTGGTATTTTTAGTTGCTTATTGTTGTTACTTACTGAGTTGCGACTCACTCCCCTCTTCTTTCCCCTCCCTTTCAGAGTGATCGATACAGCGATTGTTCATTTTGGCTTGGGAAGCTTCATGAGAGTAGACTTCCCTACATAGTCTAAGGTATATAGCACCCAGCGGTTTGTATAGACATAGATGGATGATGGCACAGTGTATTGAAATTCTTTTGATTGTATATACATATACTTATGTGATGAGTCTGGGATGTAAGCTAGATTATGTATTATTGGAATATGACAATCAGTATACATTTTGAATTGACATTATGTATGTTGGTAGATATGCCTAAATATATTAAAGGAGTTATATGAATTGAGATTGGCCTACATATTCACCTACAAATGGATAGTGATATAAGGGATAAAAAAATATTTTCTAATTCCGCAATTTAGGCTCCGTAAGATATTAAGAAAATCTGGGTGTGACAGTTTGGTATCAGAGCGGGTTTGTTCGTGTCTGTGTAGGTCAATAAAGTTAGCTTATATCCCTGTACACTGTGCCTATGTCTATCCTTGAACTGTAGTTGCCATATAAATCGTACTAATTGTTGTTAATGTGACAGGAAGTAAGTGAAAATGAGGAGGAGAGGTAGACTACAACAAGTTCCTCCTTAAGAGTGATCTAGGTCTTCGACCTTTTTACCTCCTCGATGACCTTTTGGTCCCAAATCTAAATGTCAAATGGGCCAGTCAACAAGGACTGTAGGAGAATTGCAATAGACCGTATAGAACTTGATAGCCTTTATGGCTCATCACTTTGGAGGCAACTCTAATTAACCTCAGGCTCAAACTCTAGCACAAGTACCAACCCCTCCTACGCCATAACTTCAGGCTGCTCTACAGTAACCGGCTGTGTCGTTACAGCCACCAGTGCTGCCAACGCTACCTCCAGTGCCTCCACTGTAGACTAGGGAATAGGTGGACAAGAATTTGAATAGATTGCGGCAGTTCCAGAAGATAAACTTGCCTACCTTTAAGGGTGTGAAAGATCCAGAGGTAGCTAAGGAGTGGATTGAGCAGTAATAAATGATAAAGCCTGAATTGATTGATCAGATTCATTAGAGGCAGAAAGAGGATTTCCCATTAAGAGAGATTGTTTGTGAAAATAAAGATTGATGGTAATTGAGTGATGATATGATTGCCTAGTGATTTCAACTTCGCAAGTAAATACTAAGTGTCATAACTTGTGGTGTAATGATATGATGTTGGAATGTGGCAAAGTATAAATGTGGTAGCGACAATGTATTGATATATCAAATCTGCCAAATTTAATGAGGAATTATTATAGCACTTAGGATTACTTATGGAAATAATATAGTAATCGTGGACTTTAATTGATTGTTAGCTTGGTCCAATGGTTAGTCGTGTCTCGACACTTACAAGTGGTACGGGGTACGGGGTTCGAGTCACGGCGGACGCGAAAGAAATCCGTGAAGGGCTAAGTGCCACGTCTGCGTGACGGGGGCCACCTCTAGAACCCAGAGCGGACAGTAAGGATGAGTGAGGTGATGAATGACCCGTAAGGCACTTCGGGCCCTCACAGATACAAACTTATTGGCCAACCCCATTCCTTTAAAGCCTTCCAACTCTAGCAAATATCTCTAAACTATTGAAACCAAAATTAACCACGAAAATAAAAAAATCAACCCTTAAAATTGCTGCAGTTCATAAAAAATTAATGCACATATACTTCATTTATCATAAACCTGTACTTAATGCCTGACCCAAGATATACTAAATGAAACAAAGTACTCTTATTATGAGATTTCTCAAACTTGCAGCATCTCATCAGTCACAAGAAAAAAAGATCTCTTATTATGAGAGTTGCTTTGGAACCGTGAGCAGTTTACCTCACTTGCCTTTGGAATGGAAGCTTACGGATCCATTTATAAGATATAAAAGGCACAAAAAACAGAAGCATCAACACATTTCTTGTCTAACTCATGACTTATACAAGCTGGTCGGCTACCTTACGGCTCAGATACAGACTACAGTACTTTAGCTCTACCTTTCTGTTGGATGCTCATACAGACTACAGAGGCTCGTGACTTAAACAAGATTTATTTAAAATAAATAACAAAAGAAATGGAAGTACCTTCCCAGAACAGGGCCGAACGGTGCAGCTGGTGCTTGATGATGGATCGATTAAGCAGCTTTATTTTAAATAGATCTTGTTAAACGTTGATGATGGATGATGGATTTAAACGTTAGTGGGTTTGATTGAATGATTGTTGTCGATTTTGGAGAGGACAGAGGAGAAGATTAAAATTTAGAAGAACGCTGACTCTTTCTAGCCGCCGCTATTGAGAGACGATAGGCAAAGGAATTAGGAAAGAAAGTTAGGGTTCACTAATTTGGACTTCGAAAAGAAAATTCGTCTCACCCTTCGTTTAAACGGTAAGTTTTGTCAAATTAATGCAAAAAAAAAAACCTTAGACTATAATAATAACATCAATATTGTTTTCTAGCAAACATTTCAACGTTCTAAATTTTGATATTGTATGTTTTTATTAAATTTGAGTTTCGTTAATATTTAATATATTTTAAAATTACTCTTATTATATTATTGTTTTCTTAATTTGGTTGTTTTATGTTCTATAATAATTTTTTAATTATTGTTAATTATTACCGTATGTAATAAATTGTCTACATTAATTACTTCTATTTTGAGGATAAATTAATATTAATTTGTTGGTGTTAAATTTCATTCTAATTAAATTAAATTGTAAAGTTGAAAGATAATTACATATTTACTCAAATGAGAATTCTAACTCTCAAACATAATTGATAACTTTGTAAGAACACAGCGACATATCCATGATCTATATGTCATTTCATATGAATCATTTGATTTAAAACTGCATGCTATTCAACATTTATCTTAATACATTACGTTTTTTATTTCAATCTAATATCGTAGATTAGAATATAATATTGTGTGAAGACCGAGAATTTTCTAAATAAATATAAGGTATCCGAAAAATTTAATTTGGACAAAGTGAAATCCAAATTAAATAAGAAATAAAAAGGAAAATTAAATTTGGAAATAAGAAATGAAGGAGGAAATTTAATTTGGATAAATGGAAATCCAAATTAAATAAGAAAATGGAGAAATAATTTTGGATATTTAGAAATCCAAAACTTAATAAGAAATAAAAATATTTCGATATATTTATATAATGATATTATATAAATATACCTTGGATAAATATAAATATTATTTTGTGTTAAAAGTGTAAAAAGTATATATATATATATTTTGATACAAAATATGTATTTAAATATATTATGAATAGTGTATATATATAATTATGTTGTATAATAATTATATATATATTATAGTTATTATTTGTATATATAATAAATATATATAAAAAAAAAAAAGAAGAAACTGAAGTGGGAATCGGGAAACCCGATTCCCACACTTCTCTTCTGTTAACTAAAACAGAAGAGAAGCAAATAGAGAAACAATGGAGAGCCGGCCGGCGCGGGGAGGAGGAAGTGGCCGCGACGCCGCCGGCGAGCAGAGGAGAGGCATCCGACGTCGACATCGACGTCGACGGCGGGAAAAAAAAAGGAAAACAGAAGCGAAACGGAAATGGGAGAAGAGGAAAATCGAAGAAAAAAAAAGGGGAAAGAGGGAATGCCGGTCGATCCAGATGCCGGTACCGCCACCAACGCCACCGGCAAGGACCAACGAAGGAGAAGGAGGCCACCAACGGTGAAGGAAACGGCAGAGGAAGGAGAAGAGAGGAAGAAAAAGGGCTGAAACCCACGAACCCAGATCCGGCGCCGTCGCCGGTGATGGGGTGAAACCGAGGCCAGATCTGGCTTCCCCACAACCGTGGCCAGCTGAGGGAGGCCCGAACCGGCGGTGATGCCGGCGGGAAGAGGTCGAACCGGCCAGCAGAAGTGAACCGGCCAGAACCGGCCTGAACCGGTCCGAACCGGTTCAGGCCAAGAAAAAAAAAAACAGAAACAGAAAAGAAAAGAAAAGAAAGAAGAAAAGAAAAGAAAAGAAAAGAAAAGGAGAAAGAAAAGAAGGAAGAAGAAGAAGAAGGAAAGGAAAAAGAAAGAGAAGAAAAAAAAAATGTGGTAAGGAAAATTTAAGTCTTTTCGCCATATGTCTATTGGATTTATTGGAAATTTTCGGATTATTTTCTAAATGAAAATATATGTTAATTTTTGAAATTGTAGCAAAAATGGAAATGAGACGAATGGTGGAGTTCGGCAAGGCTTGAAAAATCAGAAAATGCACTAAGCTTGGCGAATAGGTAAGATACTTTTATAAAGCATTAGTAGCATCATATTGTATGTGGGATTTATAATTTTTATATGATGCATGGCTGAAATGATTTTAATGGAATTGTGATATTTTTATATATGATGCATTGATTTAATTGATTTTAAAAATGCTAAGAGGACCCACAACTGATGGTGGGGGTCTTAGTAAGAGATAAAGAAAATGTGAGAAACAACGGCTGCAATTATAAATTGTCTTTCCCTTGCAGGAGGTTAGGGAAAATTAAGCCGTTATGCTGCCGAAATTTTTAAGAAAATATCTAAGGAAAAAGATTAAGTTTCTCACATAAATGGAATCTTGGAGATAATTATTGGAAATAAATATTAAGAGGATTTTATGGTATTACCGAAAGAGTTTGATATTGAAATTGATGAGAAGATAGATCGTTGAAAACGATAATGTGATGAATTATATGGTTTAAACCTTATAGAATCGATAAATCAAGTAATTGTAATATCACAAATGGTATCAAGTTGAGATTGAGGTGGAATTATTAATTAGACGGATCACGGATAAAAGTGATGATAATTATATGATGTGGCTTGGAAGAGAAGATCACAGTTGAAATTTCGATGGTCGAATGATTGGATTGTGAAGTTATTAACGGAGTAATGATTTCCAGAATTTACCGAGTCCGGTTTCATGATTTTGAAATAATTTCGAAAGTGATAATATGGACAAATTCGAGAGACTGAAATGGAGATTTAATTACGACACAATCCGATCAATTATGGATTCAAAGAAATGAGTGATAAATATGTGAAAAGATGATTGTGCTTATAACCTTAGAATAGATCTTGAATAATAAGATCGACAATTGCATAAGTTCGGATAAAATCATAAAGGCCACATGAAAATGGATTTGAGGATTTAGATACGATTTTGTGATAGTAAATGAAATTGAACCTCAAATCAAAAATGATAAACATGTATCAATAGATCAAATCATAAATGGATTTGATAAGTGACTATCGATTTTGTGATTCTGTTATCCTCGATGTCGATTCTGGAACAGATATTGAAGGATGATATTATTATTTGCATAAATTCGGTAACTTGATGACTATTTTAGAAATTGATGTTTAAATGCTTATCAAAACTTAGAGGATTCATACTAATGATGCGATCCTAATATTGATGATGAAGTGTATAAATGATTATAATAGGCAATGACGATCAAGAAAGGGTATTGAATACCGAATGGTCTGAATACCAAGTGATTCGATTTCTAAATGAATTGAGTACTGAGCAAATTGAATACTGAATTAGATGAATAGTGAATGAATTGTATAGTGATTTATTGGTTGACAGAAAGAAAGTCTTGAAATCGAATAATTGATGGTGATAAAGTTAAATGAATCGCTTTAGCGTATTTGATGGAAACATTACCGAAGTTGCATACTGAAATGTTTTACAGCATCGCATTTAAACATGCCTTCTTGCAACTTGAAACATTTTAATAATGTTTATATGAATACTGAAAAGTATTGATTTGTTTTGAAATGAAAGTATATGGTAAATATATATATATATATTTTGATATATGAAGTCTCATACAGAATTTTACCATATGCCTTACATGATATTGAAAAGAAAGCTATAGATTTAAATGTTTTATGAGACTGTAGGCACCCTAAAAGAATTAAATTCAATAAAGCATAGTGGAAACCGCCTAATTGGAGCTTTGCTCATTAGGCAGATAGATATGCTTGTCCGACAATAGTCGTGGACAGGTCTCAGTCACGCCTGATCAGTGGGGCTGAGAGAGATGAGGTCTATGGCCATAGATAGCGCCCTAGTTGGTTTCCAGGGGATGATATGATTTTCACTGCTAGCTACAGTGATTTAAGTCTTTATTGATAGAGAAATGATAGGGATCTAGCCTAGTCTCTCACAAATATGATATGAAGTCTAGAGTATGATTTTTATTGATATGAACTCTAGACTTGACATGATTTATACTGTACATGAAACAGATTTGAAATGAAATATGTTTTGAAACAGTACATGTTTTAAACATGTTTTAAAAGTCCATGAGATATGAATTCGACACTATATGATTTATATGTGATTTTGTGTCGAACATGGCATGATATGCGGTCTAGAGTATAGTTTGATTTGATATGAACTCTAGACCTGATATGATTTACAGTAGATGATTTAAAAGTATATGATAAATGATTTCGACACTTACATGATTTATATACGATTTTGTGTCGAATTTGAAACGACATGCGGTTTAGAGTATAGATTGATTTGATATGAACTCTAAACCTGATATGATTTATAGTATATGAAAAATGTTTTAAAACCGCACATGTTTTAGACATGCTCCGGAAACGAATACATGAATTGAAATTGAATATGTTTATATTATGCCTTAAAGGCAAACTTTTGAAAATGCATATGTTGAGCATGTCCTAAAGTATATATGATATGATTTGAAATGATCGCGGTTTATACAGAAAAATTACATGAATTGCATATTAAACCCTAATATGACAATATGCTTAGTATATGAGAATCCCATGAGGAATGTCATGACTCGGTGGTAACGATATTTCATCTATATGAGGTCATGGTATGTTATGAAACACGAATATAGAGATACACGAAGAGAATTATGACTGGGTACCACCGTGATTATGATCTACAATACGAGAATTGATAAGAGATGATATGAGAATTGATAAGAGATGATATGAGAATTGATAAGAGATGATAAAATACAGGAATATGATTATGAAATGAAAAGTGATAATGAGATGTATCGATGAGAAAGGATTAACTGTAATTGCATCCTTGTAAGTATTAAGCATTGCAGTTTAAGACAGTTTAATCCTACTCTTGTATTTATATTAGTATCTTACTGAGCCGTGGTTTTGCTCACCCCACTAAATTTCATCTCTTTCAGATTATTGAAGTTAACGTCTGCCATGTGAACTGCTCAGTGGGCATCGGAGACGGTGTATGAACTTGGTACTAGTTTTCTGAGTTATATGTTCTTTATAAAATACTTGTTTACATGTAAGACTTAAATTGATGCACAGTACATATTCTGTTTAACAAGTCGGGATGTAACTAAGAACCGTTTCCGTGTTTGTTTAATATTTAAATGGAATGACTATAAGTCACCTAGGTAGTATAGTAACTACACTGACACCGAATACAAACCTTAAAATGAAAAAGAAAAATTTAGTCCATAAATTTGTAGACTAAGAAAAGTATAAGAATCGAGTGAAAGTCGCGGTCTTCGGGTCGTGACATATTGTGTTTCCAATTTCAAATATTTAATTTATTATAATGTATTTATGTAATATAGATTAACTTGATCAATAATCATAATATTAAAAGATTAAATAGTTATTGACTTTAAATCTCTCTCTCTCTCTCTATCTTTCTCTTTTTTCGGTTAAATCAAAAAAGTTTTTTTCAATTTATTATAAAGAGTTACACATACACATACAAATATATATACATGTTTCTTGTACAAATGAGCAGTTTTATGGTTAAGCTAGACAAATTTGTCTCCATATATACACACACACATAGACATTATACTAAACTATCATATATATATATATATATATATATATGTATGTATATATATATATATGTATGTATGTAAATTGTTAGTGCGTAAGAATTATATATTAACTTGTTATAAATTTTTATTACTTTAATTCTATGCATTATGTGTAAAATTTAAAATTTATTATCTTAAGTATAATTAACTAATTTATTAATATTCATTAATTTTTTTTAAGTCAGCAAAATTTTATTAAAATTGATAATTACAATTTTAAATACAATTTCAATCATATACATATACATATACATATATTGGTATACAAATATTAAAGTATCATATATATACGTGTGTGTGTGTATACACACATATGTGTAATGTATTTGTAAATGGTCAATGGATCATGAGAATGAGATCTTAACTTATTATTAAACTTTTATTAATTTAATTTCAATACATTATATTTTAAATACTTAAGCATAATTAACTAATTTAATTTTATAATTATTTTATTAAATTTTTAAGCTAACAAAGTTGTATTGTAGTAATATGTTTAAGAATTAGTACTAATTTTTTAGGTTTATGTCCTAAAAATAGGATATATATATATATTATATAACTTATATAGTACAAGTAATTTTAGTATTTTAATAAATAACAAGCAAACAATGAACGAATAACAAACAAATAATAAATAACACTTTAAATGAACGAGTTATAAACAAACATAAATAAACGAACAACAAATGACACTTTATATTAATGAACAATGAACAATAAAACATAAACAAGTTTGTTCACGAACAAAAATGTGAAGATCGAGAATTTTCTAAATAAATATAAGGTATCTGGAAAATTTAATTTGGACAAATTGAAATCCAAATTAAATAAGAAATGAAAAGGAAAATTAAATTGGAAATAAGAAATAAAGGAGGAAATTTAATTTGGAAAAATGGAAATCCAAATTAAATAAGAAAATAGAGAAATTAATTGGATATCAAGAAATCCAAAACTTAATAAGAAATAAAAAAATATATATGTATGTATTTTGATAGATTTATATATGATATTATATAAATATGCTTTTGATAAAAATATATTTATACATGGAATAAATACATATGTATTTTATTATACATTTATGTATATATATATATATATATATATATATATAATATATGAAAAATGTATATATATAGTACTTTAAATCAAAGTATATATATATATATATAGATGATTTATATGAAAAATATATATTTACATATATATATATGTTTAATATTTTGATTATATATATAATTATAAAAAAAATATAATTATATATATGTTAAAAAAAAAACAGGCGGGAATCGGGATAACCCGATTCCCAGCCTTATTCTCCTCTGTTTCAAAACAGAGGAGAAAATAAAAAGAAACATAAGGAGAAGTTGGCGACGTCGGAGAGGGAGGAAGTGGCAGCGATGTCGCCGGCGAGCCAAGGAGAGGCATCCAACGTAGACGTCGACGGCGGGAAAAAAAAAGGAAAACAGAAGCGAAGCGGAAACAGGAGAAGCGGGTGAAACCGAAGAGAAAAAGAAAAGAGGAAAGTGGCGGTGCCGGCCGGTCTAGGCACCGCCACCCCAACCCCGAGCTTGGTGGAGCTGAGGGGAAACAAAGGAAGACCACCGGCGAGGCAAAGGACGGCGGAGGAAGGAAGAAACGGAGGAGAAAGGAGTCGAAACCCACGTCGCCAGATCCGACGCCGTCGCCGGTGATGGGGCCAAACCGAGACCAGATCCGGCTTCGTGGCAACCTCGGCAAGTTGTGGAGTGGCCGAACCGCCGGAATGGGTGGCCGCCGGTGACCGAACCGGTCAGCCAAAGTTGAACCGGCCAAGCCAAGCTCTGAACCGGCCCGAACCGACCCGACCCAATCCGACCCGACCCGACCCGGTTCAGAAAAAAAAAAGAAAAAAAAGAAAAAAAAAGAAGAAGAAAGAAAGGAAAAAGAAGAAAAAGAAAAGAAAAAGAAAAAGGAAAAGGAAAAGGAAAAGAAAAAGGAAGAAGAAGAAGAAAGAAAAGGTAAGAAAATTGAGGAAAAATAAACTATTGATGTTATTGAATAATTTATGGTTATATTGATGTAGTGCATTAATATTGAAATTGTAGCAAAACGAAAATGAGACGAATGGTGGAGTTCGACAAGGCTCGAAAATCGAAAAATGCGCTAAGCTTTGGCGAATAGGTAAGATACTTTTATAAAGCATTAGTAGCATCATATTGTATGTGAGATTTTATGATTTTTATATGATGCATAGATGGAATGACTTTAAATGGAATTGTGAAAATTTTTATATGATTTATAGATTGAATTGATGTTAAAAATGCTAAGAGGACCCACAACTGATGGTGGGGGTCTTAGTAAGAGATAAAGAAAATGTGAGAATCAACGATTGCAATTATAAACTGTTTTCCGTGCAGGAGGCTTAGTAAAAATTAAGTCGTTATGTTGCCAAAATTTTTAGGAAAATATCTGAGGAAAAAGATTAAGTTTCTCAAATAAATGAAATCTTGGAGATAATTATTGGAAATAAATATTAAAAGGATTTTATTGTATTTCTGAAAGAGTTAGATATTGAAATCGATGGGAAGATAGATCATTGAAAACGATAATGTGATGAATTATATGGTCTAAACCTTATAGAATTGATAAATCAAGTGATTTTAATATCACAATTGGTATCAAGTTGAGATTGAGGTGAAATTAATTATTAGACGGATCACAGATAAAAGTGATGATAATTATATGATACAACTTAAAAGAGAAAAAAATCGAAGTTGTTATTTAGATGGTCAAATGATAGAATGGCGGAATTATCAATCGAGTGACGATTATAGAATTGATAGATTCAAATAAATGGACCGTCTTAGTGGTATGATTGTGATATCGATGTTAAATAGATGTGAACTGATATTTTTGCAATAATATGGATAGTCGCAATACGACTCAAATGATTGAAACACTTTTGATAGTGGAAATTGGCAAATTCTTTTAAGTGGTAAATTGCCAATCAAAAATCGAATTGAGGACGCTTTATAGATAATTTTAGCATGATATTACATTCTACAGGCTATATGAAAAGTGAATTGAGGATTGTGATATGATTTTATGATAGTGAATGAAATTGAACCGCAAGTCGAAAATTCTGAATATGTACCAATAGGTCAAACCATAAATGGAATTGATAAGCGATTATTGATCTTGTGGTTCTACGATCCTCGATGTCGACTCTGGAATAGATATTGAATGAGGATATTAGTATTTCATAATTTCAGTATCCTGATGGCTATATGGAAACATGATATTTAGATGCTCATAGATACTAAGAGGATTCACACTGATGATGTGGTTCTAGTATTGGTAATAAAAGTACAATTGATTATTATAGTCGATAATTATCGAAAAAGGATATTGAATACCGAATGGTTTGAATACCAAGTGATCTGGTTACTAAATAATTAGAGTATTGAGCAATCTGAATACTGAATGAAATGAATCTTGAACGATTTGAATAGTGATTTACTGATTGGACAGAATGTCACGACTCGAAGGCCGCGACTTTCCTTTATACTTATACTTTTCTTAGTCTACAAATTTATGGACTAAATTTTTCTTTTTCATTTTAAGGTTTGTATTCGGTGTCAGTGTAGTTACTATACTATCTAGGTGACTTATAGTTATTCCATTTAAATATTAAACAACCACGGAAACGATTCTTAGTTACATCCCGACTTGTTAAACAGAATATGTACTGTGCTTCAATTTAAGTCTTACATGTAAACAAGTAATTTATAAGAAACATATACCTCAGAAGACTAGTACCAAGTCCATATACAGTCTCCGATGCCCACTGAGCAGCTCACATGGCAGATGTTAACTTCAATAATCTGAAAGAGATGAAATTTAGTGGGGTGAGCAAAACCACGGCTCAGTAAGATACTAATATAAATACAAGAGTAGGATTACACTGTCTTAATCTGCAATGCTTAAAACTTGCAAATTTGCAAATCACAGTTAATCCTTTCTCATCGATAACATATCATTATCTCATTTCTTGTCATCTGTCTATCACTTATACTTTTAAAATTATCATTATAATCACTTTTCAGTCTTCTTGTCCTTACACTATAGTGCATCGCACAACAATCTGTCGTATCCAAATTGAATGTCATATACTATTAGTCTATATTTTCCTCTATCTCGGAGTACATCATGTCCAATTGAAGCACCATATCAATTCACTTTATATTTCATAATCGTACTCCTGTAATTTATCATCTCATATCACTTTTCCTTATAGAGAAATGATGATCACCACAGTGTAAGTTCACAATTCTCTTCATATCTATCATATGTTCATGTATCATATCATGTCATCGTCTAGATGAAATATCATTTATGTCGAGTCATGACATTTCTCACGAAACTCGTGTACGAAGCATATTATCATGTCAAGGTTTAATATGCAATTATGTAACTTTACTGTATAAACCGCTATCATCTCTAATCGTGTCATATGTACTTTAGAACATGCTCCACGTATAAATTTTCAATTCATTCAAGTCTACCTTTATGGCATGATAAAAACATGTTCAATTTCAATTCATGTATTCATTTTCAGAGCATGTCTAAAACATGTGCGGTTTTAAAATATTTTTCATATACTATAAGTCATATCAGGTCTAGAGTTCATTTCAAATCGATTTATACTCTAGACCGCATATCATTTTAAATTCGACACGAAATCGTATATAAATCATATCAGTGTCGAAATCATTTATCATATACTTTTAAAACATATACTGTAAATCATATCAGGTCTAGAGTTCATATCAAATCAAACTATACTCTAGACCGCATATCATGCCATGTTCGACACAAATTTTCGTATAAATCATATAAGTGTCGAAATCATATCTCATGGACTTTTAAAACATGTTTAAAACATGTACTGTTTCAAAACATATTTCATTTCAAATCTGTTTCATGTACAGTATAAATCATGTCAAGTCTAGAGTTCATATCAATAAAATCATACTCTAGACTTCATATCATATCAATTAGAGACTAGGCTAAATCCCTATCATCTATATCAATAAAGACTTAAATCACTGTAGCTAGCAGTGAATCATATCATCGTCCCCTGGAAACCAACTAGGGCGCTATCTATGGCCATAGACCTCATCTCTCTCAGCCCCACTGATCAGGCGTGACTGAGACCTGTCCACGACTATTGTCGGACAAGCATCTCTCTGCCTAATGAGCAAAGCTCCAATTAGGCGGTTTCCACTATGCTTTATTGAGTTTCATTCTTTTAGGGTGCCTACAGTCTCATAAAACATTTAAATCTATAGCTTTCTTTTCAATATCATGTAAAGCATATGGTAAAATTATGTATGAGACTTCATATATCAAAATATATATATATCTACCATATACTTTCATTTCAAAACAAATCAATACTTTTTAGTATTCATATAAACATTAATAAAATGTTTCAAGTTGCAAGAAGGCATGCTTAATTGCGATGCTATAAAACATTTTAGTATGCAACTTCAGTAGTATTTTCCTCTAATATAGTGGAGAAATTCATTTACATTCATCACCATCAATCATTCGCTTTCGAGACTCTCTTTCTGTAAAATCAGTAATTCAATTTTCAAATCATTCAATATTCAATTATTCAGTACTCTAATTGTTCAATAATCAGATCACTTGGTATTCAAACCATTTAGTATTCAATATCCTTTTTCGATAATTATCGACTATAATAATTATTTGTACATTTTATTATCGATACTAGAACCACATCATCAGTGTGAATCCTCTTAGTATCTATGTGTATCTAAATATCATGTTTCCATATAGCCATCAAGATACTGAAATTATGAATTACTAATATCCTCATTCGATATCTATTTCAGAGTCGACATCGAGGATCATAGAACCACAAGATCAATAATCGCTTATCAAATCCATTTATGGTTTGACCTATTGGTACATATTCAGAATTTTCGACTTGCGGTTCAATTTCATTCACTATCAAAAATCATATCACAATCCTCAATTCACTTTTCATATCGCCTATAGAATGTAATATCATGCTAGAATTATCTGTAAAACTCCTCAATTCAATTTTTTCATTGGCAATTTACCACTAAAAACAAATTTGCCAATTTTCACTATCAATAGTGTTTCAATCGTTTAAGTCACCTTGCGACTATCCACATTATTGCAAAAATCTCAGTTCATACTACTAAGACGGTCCATTTATTTGAATTTATCAATCCTATAATCGTCACTCGATTGATAATTTCGCAATTCTATCATTCGACCATCTAAATCACAACTTCGATTTTTTTTTTCTCTTTTAAGTTGTATCATATAACTATCATCACCTTTATCTGTGATTTGTCAAATAAATAATTTCACCTCAATCTCAACTTGATACCATTTATGATATTAAAATCACTTGATTTATCAATTCTATAATGTTTAGACCATATAATTCATCACATTATCGTTTTCAATAATCTATCTTCCCATCGATTTCAATATCAAACTCTTCAGTAATACCATATAATCCTTTTAATATTTATTTCCAATAATTATCTCCAAGATTCCATTTATGTAAGAAACTTAATCTTTTTCCTCAAATATTTTCCTAAAAATTTCGGTAGCATAACGGCTTAATTTTCCCTAACCTCCTGCAAGGGAAACACAATTTATACTTGCAGCCGTTGATTCTCATCAATTTTACCTCTTACTAAGACCCCCACCATCAGTTGTGAGTCCTCTTAGCATTTTTAGCAAATCAATTTAAATCGATGCATCATATAAAAATCACAATTCCATTTAAAATCAATTAAATAAATGCATCATATATAAAATCATAATTCCCACATACAATATAAAGCTACTAATGCTTTATAAAAGTATCTTACCTATTCGCCAAAGCTTAGCGCACTTTTCGATTTTCGAGCCTTGTCGAACTCCACCATTCGTCTCATTTCCGTTTTGCTACAATTTCAATATTAATGCACTACATCAATATAACCATAAATTATTCAATAACATGAATAATTTATTTTTCCTCAATTTTTCTTACCTTTTCTTCCTTCTTCTTCCTTTTCCTTTTTCCTTTTTCTTTTCTTTTCTTCTTTTTCTTCCTTTTCCTTTTCCTTTTTCTTTTTTCTTTTCTTTTTCTTTCTTTCTCTCCTTTTTTTTTCTTTTTTTTTTTTCTGAACCGGGTCGGGTCGGGTCAAACCGGGTCGGGTCAAAGCTTGGCTTGGCCGGTTCAACTTTGGCTGACCGGTTCGGTCACCGGCGGCCACCCATTCCGGCGGTTCGGCCACTCCACAGCTTGCCGAGGTTGCCACGAAGCCGGATCTGGTCTCGGTTTGGCCCCATCACCGGCGACGGCGCCGGATCTGGCGACGTGGGTTTCGGCTCCTTTCTCCTCCATTTCTTCCTTCCTCCGCCGTCCTTTACCTCGCCGGTGGTCTTCCTTTGTTTCCCCTCAGCTCCACCAAGCTCGGGGTTGGGGTGGCGTGCCTAGACCGGCCGACACCGCCACTTTCCTCTTTTCTTTTTCTCTTCGTTTTCACCCGCTTCTCCCGTTTCCGCTTCGCTTCTCCCGTTTCCGCTTCGCTTCTGTTTTCCTTTCTTTTTTTTTTCCTCGCCGTCGACGTCTACGTCGGATGCCTCTCCTTGGCTCGCCGGCGGCATCGCTGCGACTTCCTCCCTCTCCGGCGTCGCCAGCTTCTCCTTATGTTTCTTTTTATTTTCTCCTCTGTTTTGAAACAGAGGAGAATAAGGCTGGGAATCGGGTTATCCCGATTCCCGCCTGTTTTTTTTTTTTAACATATATATAATTATATTTTTTTTTATAATTATATATATATAATCAAAATATTAAACATATATATATGTAAATATATATTTTTCATATAAATCATCTATATATATATATACTTTGATTTAAAGTACTATATATATATATATACATTTTTCATATATTATATATATATATATATACATAAATGTATAATAAAATACATATGTATTTATTCCATGTATAAATATATTTTTTTCAAAAGCATATTTATATAATATCATTATATAAATATATCAAAATATTTTTATTTCTTATTAAGTTTTGGATTTCTAAATATCCAAAATTATTTTCTCCATTTCCTTATTTAATTTGGATTTCCATTTATCCAAATTAAATTTCCTCCTTCATTTCTTATTTCCAAATTTAATTTTCCTTTTTATTTCTTATTTAATTTGGATTTCACTTTGTCCAAATTAAATTTTTCGGATACCTTATATTTATTTAGAAAATTCTTGGTCTTCACACAGAAAGAAAGTCTTGAAATCGAATAACTGATGGTGATAAAGTTAAATGAATCGCTTCAGCGTATTTGATGGAAATAATACCGAAGTTGCATACTGGTCCAATGGTTAGTCATGACTTGACACTTACAAGTGGTAAGGGGTTCAAGTCATGGGGGACGCGAATTGGGAATTTATTCCCGATAAATCCGTGAGGGGCGGTGGCCTGTGTGGTGCACCCCAAAGCGGACAATACGGATGAGTGACCCGCCTGGGGCGGTGGCTCGGGTCGGTGGACCAGCGGGTGCACCCCGGGGTGTCACAAAAAAACGCGCGTTTTTTTGTGACGACTCGGGTGCACCCACAGGCCACCGCCCGAGCTCACTCAACCGTATTGTCCGCTCTAGGGTGCACCACACGGGCCACCGCCCCTCACGGATTTATCGGGAATAAATTCCCAATTCGCGTCCCCCAGGAGGTTCGAACTTAGGACCCTTAAGTACCTAGTTCTTACACTCCTGGTACCATTGAGACAACTTGTCTCAATGGTACCAGGAGTGTAAGAACTAGGTACTTAAGGGTCCTAAGTTCGAACCTCTTGGGGGACGCGAATTGGGAATTTATTCCCGATAAATCCGTGAGGGGCGGTGGCCCGTGTGGTGCACCCCAGAGCGGACAATACGGTTGAGTGAGCTCGGGTGGTGGCCTGTGGGTGCACCCGAGTCGTCACATTGAGTCTACACTCCAATCTAATATGGTTCCACCCTAAGGCTAAGCCTTATGTTTCATTACATGCTGGGTTTGGATAATTCAAAGTCTAAAGGTTTCCAAATTGTTCCTCACTATCATCCACACAGGACTAGTAAGGCACCCAATCCTCACCCATTATAGGTTACAAGCGGAAAGGTTCAATTTGAGTGGGAGTTTTTCGCCAGCCTATGCGGAGGTTACCACCTCACGAAGGCGTAGGTACTTTTCTCCCTCCTAACAAGGATAGAGCCCGGGTTGAGGGCTTATGCATGTATGCATGTGAAGTGTGTGCATATGAAATGATTATTAAGCATTATGAAATCAACATTATTTCTAAGCAAATTTCTAATGACCTAAAATATATGTCGGCTTGACTCTCTAATGTCCCCAGTGGAGTCGCCAAACTGTCATAACGTCTAGGTCCGTGAACCCAACCGCTAGACTTTAAAATTCTAGGAGTCGCCACCAACCATTCAAACCTAAGGTGTGATTGGTCACCTATTCTTGTCTAGAGATAAGGCTTGGTCTACGTTCAAAGAATCTAGGGTTCGGGAGTACGGTTACGTGTGGGGAAAGATTAGCACTCCCACGACGCCCATCGTAAAATGGTACCAACTACTTTAGGTCATTCTAAATTTAGCTTATTTTGAGTTAATTTCGATATGCTTAATATATTGGAAACTTACTTAAAATCCTTCCATCAATCTGGTTCAGACAATAAGTAAATCTCCTCACCTCAGGAGTATTCAAGTAGCATCGATTGACTTGCTCGAAGAGGCTCCATCGTTGGATCATTTAAATACATTATGAAAATCCTAATATTGACTCTATGCCCAATAGGTCATTCTAAATTTAATTTAAATTAATTTCGATATGCTTAATATATTGGAAATTTACTTAAAATCCTTCCATCAATCTGGTTCAGATAATAAGTAAATTCTCTCACCTCAGGAGTATTCAAGTAGTATCGATTGACTTGCTTGAAGAGGCGCCGTCGTCGGAATATATTATGAAAATCCTAATTTTGGCTCTATGCCCAATTCTTTACTAATTTTCTATTTTTTATTGTCTTAATCGTATTTACTATTTTATATTTTAATTCAAATTATTTCCATATCCTATTTCTATTTTTATTTTAATTGTCTTTATTATTATATTTTATTTATTTCTATTTTAGAAAATAAACACATATTATTGTATTGAAAATTTACTCTAAACCTTCCATCAATCTGGTTCAGTCTAGAGCAAACTCCTCACCTAGAAATTTTCAAGGAGTACCATTCGACTTTCTTGGAATTTCATCATCAGATAATTTGCATTCATCTTCTTAATATAATTTTATTATTTCCTTATTCAATCTTTATTCTATTTTATTCTTATTTGCATTTTTCCTTTAATTTATTTTATTTTTATACTATTTTATTTATTTAACATCTATCATACTAAACATACAAAATATAAAATATATCATTCGAATTAAACTAAACAAATCATATCAACATACAAATTGTTTATTCAATATGTATTAATCAAATGTTATCAAAGTAATTAAATCATGCAACATTAGTATTTTAATATACAAATTATTAATCTAATATTAATTAACTATCTAACCCTCCTATTAAATTATTGACCAATTAATATAATAAAACAAAAAAACTTACCTAGGCAATAACCTCACCTCTTGTTGGCTTTTTTTTTCTTTTCCTTTATATTCCCCTTTTTCACGTGTTCTCTTGCTATAGCTCTTCTTTAATATTTCCAAAGTGGCGTGCCTCAAGCATTTTCACAAAGCTTTCCTATTTTCTTGCAACAATCATCAAGAGCAACAAAAACGGAGGCATGCAAACATCCACGTGATGTGTCGGCAACCTGCAGTAGCTGTGCGGTGACTGGGCTTGCAACGGTGGTGCGAGAGGCAGGCAGAAAAATTAGCTGACAGAACAGCAACGATGGTGATCGGGTTGAGTGCTTGATTCCCCCTAAATCATGAGCTTTAATCCCTTTTTATAGCCATAAACTTATTAGAGTCTTAATACAACTATATTTATTCTAATAATTATCTCATATTTTTATCTTTTATCTATTTAATTCTTATGTTAATCCTAATCCAACTCTACCAAATTTAATATTAATCTATATAATTATCCTAAAAAATCTAATTATTCTAATTATCTAATCCAAAAATTAATTTTATTTTTATTTCTTTTTATCTTTTCTCTCTCTCTCTTTTTTAATTCCTAAATCCTATTTTAATTTTAATTTCCTAATTAATGTTAATTCTAAATTTAAAAATTCTAATTTAATTCTAGCTTAATTCTAAATTGTTAAATTAAAATACAAATGTCACCCAACCCAATTAATTATTTATACAAATTAAGACCCCAGACAAAATAGGGTGTCTACAATAAGCATTATTATAATTAGTTAACAGTAATAAAATATGGGTAAAGCATCTGATAAAAGATAATTGTTGTATATTTAAATTTTAATATAGATTGATAGAATAATTAAAAGAAAATTATCTTATGAGTGTTTTAATTTATACATATATAGATAAAAGATTATTTCATTAGTGTTTAAAATTAAATATATAAAAATAAAAGATTATCTCAATAGTGTTTTAATTTAGATATATATAAATAAAAGATAAATTTTTATTAAATAAATTTAATTTAGTTAAATGATTTTCTTAATCACGAAATATAAAAGAATCTCAGTTTATTCTTGAAAATTTTTATACTCTTTTAATCAAAACAATTTTTTAAGGACGTGTAAGAAAAAAATGAGGAAAAAATAGGAAAAACTAATTTAAAAAATCATAATAAATGAAGAAAAGGTTTATTTATTTTTTTAGTTTTGGCATGCAAAATCAACTTATTTGTGCTCTTCATATTTCATGATTCAATAATAATATCTGAAATTTTATTTTTTTTCATTTGTAATTTTTTATGTTATTTTTCATTATTAACATTTTTGTAAAAAAAAAAACACTTCATAAACAGGATTACTATCACCTCATGTCATGGTTCCTGTTCACTCTTTAGTATTTATCAACAAGAAAAAATATGTCTTTTAGCTTTATCAATAAAAAATGTTTATAAAAAAGTAAAAATAAAATATAAAAATGTACTATATGATTGAAGGTAAAATAATGTTATTCTCTAATACATGAGTAAAGTACATAAAAACAATAATTCAATATTAAAAACATAATTTTTTTAAACAAATAAATAATAACTCTTATATATAGATATAGATATTACCATTAAGATAATGAAAAAAATTTTATTTGATAAAAGTATAGTTATAGATGTTATATTATCAATGAATATATATGTTTTGTTATTGAAAATAACTTATTCTGTATTTTTAAGATATGTATGTGTGTGTGTGTGTGTGTGTGTGTGTGTGTGTGTGTATAAATAGGAGGAGATTTTTATATTTAAAAAACTTTAAAAATGATAATTATTATTTTAATATATTAAATTACACATGTCAATTATATAATCCATCTATATAGGATGTTTTACTTTGACCCAACTGCTTTGACTTTTTATATATACATATTAGATAAAATAATATCTATACCTGTGTATATTAAAATCAGTATTGATAATGTAATATAAAACATGCAATAATATAACAATATTTTATGTCTAATGATTACCAATTAAAATTTTTAATTTTCTAAGCTATAACATCACTTTTAATTTTTTTAATTTTTTAAATTAATACGTAACATATAATCAATTCTTTTTTTTTCACATTAATATTACAAAATATAACATCTATATCTATCACTTTTATCAATAAAATTTTTTAATTGTCCAAAAAGTAACATCTATATCTATATATATAATTTTTAATTTTCTTCATTTTTATTATATAAATTGCATGTAATTATTTTTTTTAATCAATGCTTGGTACTCATGGATCTTAAGAGTCAAACACAAGAATTTTTTATTACTTTTTGTATTTAGTTTATCCAAAAGAGATTTTGGTATAGAAATTCATCACACATCACATAAAGGACTAGCATCAAATGAGGTTTCAATGTTTATAAGTAGTACACCTTAGCTAGAAATTAAAGTATTTGTTACAAAGTCACTGTTCAGGGTATTAGATTAACGTATATTTTTCAAAAATAAAATATATAGCAACATAATTTTAAAATATAATTGATTTAGCATATATATTGTTATTGACTACTTTTGAATCTATGTTTTATACACACACATATAAAGAAAATCTTACACCAATAGAGTAATATCATGAAAATTGATTTAACTTTTGGTTGGTAATATATGTCATGTTGGTGCAACAAAAGGCTATCTAAAGTTTATGAAAAATTTCATTGTTCCTTATGTAATGTTGATGTCCTTAATCCAACTCCAATATAAATAATAATTATATTTACTATATTTAAAATATTAAACAATAATTATTTCATGATAATAATATGTGAGGCCCGTATCCTAGTGGCCCATACCTCACTCATCCGTATTGTCCGCTTTGGGAGTATCATATGGAGCCCCCTCACGGATTTCTTTCGCATCCGCCGCTACTCGAACCCTTTAAGTCCAATGGTTAGTCGTTACTCGACACTTACAAGTGGTAAGGGGTTCGAGTAGCGGCGGACGCGAAAGAAATCCGTGAGGGGGCCCCACATGATACTCCCAAAGCGGACAATACGGATGAGTGAGGTATGGGCCACTAGGATACGGGCCTCACAATAAAACGCGCGTTTTTTTGTGACGACCAGTATCATGTGGGGTCGGTCGCACTCAATCGTATTGTCCGCTTTGGGAGTATCATGTGGGGCCCCCTCACGGATTTCTTTTGCGTCCCGGAGGGTTCGAACACTTGATCTCAATCAAATGTCAAACACCTCCTACCAGGTCCAATGGTAGGAGGTGTTTGACATTTGATTGAGATCAAGTGTTCGAACCCTCCGGGACACGAAAGAAATCCGTGAGGGGGCCCCACATGATACTCCCAAAGCGGACAATACGGTTGAGTGAGGTATGGGCCACTAGGATACGGGCCTCACAATAAAACGCGCGTTTTTTTGCGACGACCAGTATCATGTGTGGCCGACCGCACTCAACCGTATTGTCCGCTTTGGGAGTATCATGTGGGGCCCCCTCACGGATTTCTTTCGCGTCCGCCGCTACTCGAACCCTTGACATCCAAGCAATTCGAGTAACGACTAACCATTGGACCTAGAAATCCGTGAGGGGGCCCCACATGATACTCCCAAAGCGGACAATACGGTTGAGTGCGACCGGCCCCACATGATACTGATCGTCACAAAAATAACTTGTAATAAAATGTTATCAAAGATATATATATATATATATATATATATTACCTACTAGATTAAGTTTCATGTTGATTGCAGTCAAGAGCCCCAAAACAGTTGGTTTTTTTAGTTTATTTATTTCATTTATTTATCAATTTCTCTACTAGATATAAATAAAATTTTATTTGATATATTGTAATAATTTTCACTAATGTAACTAATTTCCATTAAAAAAATCAAAAGGGTTTGGAGAGCTCATGCCATTAGTGATTTGATATCTGGATCATGGGTCATATAGACAATATATAAGCAATTAAATTCCTAATAAAATATTCCTTTCAAGTTCCAGATGAATGCTTAATCACCATCCTCAGTCTCCTATTAAAAACCAATATTCAAGTTGAATTGAGAGTAAGGAAGGGAAAGAAAAGGAAAGAAAGGCACAGTGGAAAATCCCCCTTTCCCTTCCTTTAGATTGTAGTTAAATTATAAGCTTCCCATGTATTTGGCGTAATTATTTTTAGCTCTAGACATTTTTTTTATTGTACTTGTGTTATTTTAGTGTTTTATAATTTTTTAACACTAAATAGTGGTGTATTTTAGTTAGAAAATATTGATTAGATTATTAATAACAACGTTATTAGTAATTGAAAAAAGGGAGCAATGTGTTCAAGCTGACAATCTAATTAACTCAAGTATCTGTATTTAAAAAGAGGTAAATCTTCAAAATAAAAGATATAAATTGAGAATCGGGTTGGGTATTCAGATCCTAATGACTATGCAATTATTATCTCAAAATTTAAATAAAATTATCCACAACATATCATCATTTATTTAAAATTCAAACCCTAACGACTACTCAATTATTATCTCAAATAGAAAATAGAACAATAAAATCCAAATTAGACTTGACAATTTTGTTTATAATTCGTGTTCATGTCATTTAAAATTGTGTTCGTTTCGTATAAAATAGGAAAATTTCTTGTGAAGATTCGTATTAACATGAAAAACACAAAATCTTATTTTTAACTTTTATTATATTCATATATAGTTTTTGCTTAATTTTAGTCCATGTCACATTCATGTCTTTTATTCATATTATTTTATTGTGTTGTATTTATGATTGACAGGTCTAATCAAAATTAAATAATCTTACAGTCCCACTCAAATTGGGTAATAAATGTTTAACATGCCCAACTAGTTAACAAAATTTTCAAACAACACCCTAAAAAAAGCTTTAGAAAAAATATCTTCTAGTTGATGACTTGTAAGGATATATGAAAGAGTAGCAATTCTTTCTTTGACTTTCTCCTAGATGACGTGTCGGTCAATCTCCACATACTTTGTCTGATCATGGTGAATTGGATTCTTAACAATACTAATAGTTGTTTGATTATCACATAACAGCGTAACAAATTTGTTTATAGACATTTAGTTATGCAAAAAGTCTTCTTACCTACATACCTTCACACACACACACACACAGAGAGCCATGGCATTGAACTTTGCCTGTGTGCTACTTCTTGCTACCACAGATTGCTTTTTACTTCACCAAAATTTGAGAAACCCCTATTGTTCCAACACCTATTATACTTGACAAGCATCCATTTGAAATTTTAATAGTGTGACGACCAGTATCATGTGGGGCCGGTCGCACTCAACCGTATTGTCCGCTCTGGATTCTAGAGGTGTCACGACCCGAAGGCCGCGACTTTCCTTTAATACTTATACTTTTCTTAGTCTACAAATTTATGGACTAAATTTTTCTTTTTCATTTTAAGGTTTGTATTCGGTGTCAGTGTAGTTACTATACTATCTAGGTGGCTTATAGTCATTCCATTTAAATATTAAACAAACACGGAAACGGTTCTTAGTTACATCCCGACTTGTTAAACAAAATATGTACTGTGCATCAATTAAAGTCATACATGTAAACAAGTATTTTATAAGTTCCATATACCTCCGGAAACTAGTACCAAGTCCATACACCGTCTCCGATGCCCACCTAGCAGCTCACACGGCAGATGTTAACTTCAATAATCTGAAAGAGATGAAATTTAGTGGGGTGAGCAAAACCACGGCTCAATAAGATACTAATATAAATACAGAAGTAGGATTACACTATCTTAAACTGCAATGCTTAAACTTGCAATGATGCAATTACAGTTAATCCTTTCTCATTGATACATCTCATTATTACTTCTCATTTTCACTTTTCATTTCATAATCATACTCTGATATGCCATCATCTCATATCAGTTCTCATATTTACCTTTCATTTCATAATCATATTTCTGTATTCTATCATCTCTTATCAATTCTCATATTATGGATCATGATCACGGTGGTACGAAGTCAGAATTCTCTTCGTGTATTTCTATATTCATGTTTCATATCATATCATGACATCATATCGATGAAATATCGCTACCACCGAGTCATGATGCTCCTCATATATTCTTCATGTTTAATTGAGATATCCTATCGAGTCACTTTACATTTAACAATCGTATTCCCGTCTTATATCAATTCATATCACTTATCGTATGGGAATTTATGATCACGATAGAGTAAGATCAGAATTCTCTTCATATCAATCTTATGTTCATATATCATATTGTATCATGTCATCGTATAGATGAAACATCATTAACGTCTAGTCATGACATTCCTCGTGGAATTCTCATATACTAAGCATATTATCATATCAGGGTTTAATATGCAATTCATGAAATTTTTCTGTATAAACCGCTATCATATATACTTTAGGACATGCTCAACATATGAATTTTCAATTCATTTCAAATTTGCCTTTAAGACATGATAGAAACATGTTCATTTTCAGTTCATGTATTCGTTTTCGGAGCATGTCTAAAACATGTGCGGTTTTAAAACATTTTTCATATACTATAAATCATATCAGGTTTAGAGTTCATAACAAATCAGTCTATACTCTAAACCGCATGTCATTTAAAATTCGACACAAAATCTTATATAAATCATGTAGGTGTCGAAATCATTTATCATATACTTTTAAAACATATTCTGTAAATCATATCAGGTCTAGAGTTCATATCAAATCAAACTATACTCTAGACCACATATCATGCCATGTTCGACACAAAATCACATATAAATCATATAAGTGTCGAAATCATATCTCATGGACTTTTAAAACATGTTTAAAACATGTACTGTTTCAAAACATATTTCATTTCAAATCTATTTCATGTACAGTATAAATCATGTCAAGTCTAGAGTTCATATCAATAAAATCATACTCTAGACTTCATATCATATCGGTTAGAGACTAGGCTAGATCCCTATCATCTCTATCAATAAAGACTTAAATCACTGTAGCTAGCAGTGAAAATCATGTCATCGTCCCCTGGAAACCAACTAGGGCGCTATCTATGGCCATAGACCTCATCTCTCTCAGCCCCACTGATCAGGCGTGACTAAGACCTGTCCATGACTATTGTCGAACAAGCATATCTGCCTAATGAGCAAAGCTCCAATTAGGCGGTTTCCACTATGCTTTATTGAATTTAATTCTTTTAGGGTGCCTACAGTCTCATAAAACATTTAAATCTTTAGCTTTTCGTTTTAAAATCATGTAAAGCATATGGTGAAATTCTTTAAGAGGTTTCGTATATAAAAATACGTATATATACCATATACTTTATTTTTAAAGCTAATCTATACTTTATAGCATTTATATAAATGCTATTATGACATCTGAAACTATAGCAAATTATGCTTAAAAGCGATGCTATGAAATCATCTCCATATGTAATTTTAGTAATAGTTTCAAATGTCAATATAAGTAATACCTTCCTCTAATACGGTGAAACAATTCATTTAACTTTATCACTATCAATCGTTCGATTTCAAACTATCCTTCTGACACATCAGTAAATCAGTGTTCAAATCAATTCAATATTCATTTCATTCAGTTTTCAACTTATTCAGTACTCCGATTATTCAATAATCAGATCATTTGGTATTCAAGTCATTCAGTATTCGATATCCTTTTTCGATAGCTATAAACTATACCAATCATTTCTACCTTTCACTATTAATACTAAGACCACATCACTTGTATGAATCCTCTTAGTATTCATAAATATTTAAATATCATGTCACTATATAGCCATCAAAATACTGAAATTATGCAATATTAATATCCCCATTCGTTATCTATTCCAGAGTCGACATCGAGGATTATAGAACCACAAGATCAATAATCGCTTATCAAATCCATTTATGGTTTGACTTATAGGTACATATTCAAAATCCTCAACTTGCGGTTCAATTTCATTTACTATCGTAAAATCAAATCACAATCCTCAATTCACTTTTCATATGGTCTGTAGAATGTAATATCATGCTAGAATTATCTATAAGACATCTTCAATTCAATTTTTTTTGATTGGCAATTTACCACTTAAAAGAATTTGCCAATTTCAATTATCAACAGTGTTTCAATCATTTAAGTCGCCTTGCGACTATCCATATTATTGCAAAAATCTCTGTTCACATCTATTTAACATCGATATCACAATCATACCACTAAAACGGTCCATTCATTTGAATTTATCAATTCTATAATCATCACTGTATCAGTGATCCGTCTAATAATTAATTCCACCTCAATCTCAACTTGATACCATTTGTGCTATTAACATCACTGGATTTATCGAGTCTTAAGGTTTAAACCATATAATTCATCACATTATCGTGTTTCAACGATCTATCTTTTCATCAATTTCAATATCAAACTTCTCCAGTAATATCAAAATGTCCTTTAAATGTATATTTTTCAATAATTATTTCCAAGATTCCATTTACGTGAGAACTTAAATCTTTTTCCTCAACGTTTTCCTAAGAATTTCGACAGCATAACGGCTTAATTTTCCCTAACCTCCTGCAAGGGAAACGCAATTTATACTTGCAGCCTTTGATTCTCACCAATTTTACACCATCAGTTGTGGGTCCTCTTAGCATTTTTAGCAAATCAATTTAAATCGATGCATCATATAAAAATCACAATTCCATTTAAAATCAATTAAATAAATGCATCATATATAAAATCATAATTCCCACATACAATATAAAGCTACTAATGCTTTATAAAAGTATCTTACCTATTCGCCAAAGCTTAGCGCACTTTCCGATTTTTCGAGCCTTGCCGAATTCCACCATTCATCTCATTTCCGTTTTACTACAATTTCAATATCAATGCACTACATCAATATAACCATAAATTATTCAATAAATACCATCATTTTATTTTTTCTAAATTTCCTTACCATTTTTTTCCTTTTTCCCTTTCTTCTTCCTTTCCTTCTTTCTCCTTTTCTTTTCTTTTCTTTTCTTTCTTCTTTCTTTTTTTTTCCTTTTCTTTTCTTTTCTGTTTTTTTTTTCTTGGTCTGAACCGGTTCGGACCGGTTCAGACCGGTTCGGTCTCATCCGCCGGTTCAGCCTCTCGCCGACCGGTTCGCCGCCGGTTCGACCTTCCCACAGCTGGCCGAGGTGGTGCTGAAGCCGAATCTGGTCTCCTTTCCTCCCCACCGGCGGTGACGGCACCGGATCTGGAGGTGGGAGCGACGGCTTCTTCCCTCTCTGTTTCTTCCTTTCTCTGCCGGCCTTTGCCTCGTCGGTGGCCGTCTTTTGTTTCCCCTCAGCTCCGTCGAGCTCGGGGTTGGGGTGGCGGTGCCCGGATCGGCCGGCATCGCCGTGGCTCTTTTCTTTTCCCCACTTCGGTTCCACCTCGCCATTTCTCTTTCCTTCTCTGTTTTTTTTCTTTTCCGCCGTCGGTGTCGGCGTCGGCTTCTCTTCCTCTATCACGGCTCGCCGGCGGCACCCCTCTTTCCTATCTCGGCCGGCAGGGGGCCGGCCATTTGTTTTTCTTTTTCTTGTCTTTCTCCTCTGTTTGTAACAGAGGAGAAAGAAGTGGGAATCAGGTTATCCCGATTCCCGCTTCTTTACTATTTTTTTTTATAAATAAATTAAATTTATATATATATATCATATATTATTAATTTTAATATATATACATATATTCATATTTTATCTTAAAATATATGTATATATACACTTTGATCTAAATAGTATATATATTTCATATATATATATATTTATTTAAAAATGTGTAAAAATATATTATATAATCTATTTATATAATTATATTTTTATTCACATTTTTATTTCTTTAACATTTAAAATATATTTATATAATATAATTTTATAATTATATAAATATATACTTTTTTATTTCTTTAAATTTTTGAATTTCCTAATATCAAAAATTATTTTCTTCATTTCTTTTCTTATTTAATTTGGATTGCAACTTATCCAAATTAAATTTTTTCGGATACCTTATATTTATTTAGAAAATTCTCGGTCTTCACAAGAGGTGGCCCCCGTCAGTTCAGCTGACGTGGCACTTCCAATGGTTAGTCGTTACTCGAATCGCTTGGATGTCAAGGGTTCGAGTAGCGGCGGACGCGAAAGAAATCCGTGAGGACCTAAGTGCCACGTCAGCTGAACTGACGGGGGCCACCTCTAGAATCCAGAGCGGACAATACGGTTGAGTGCGACCGGCCTCACATGATACTGTTCGTCACAAATAGATTGACCATTGGGGTACAAATGAAGCTCATGAAATAAAATAGCATTACCAATCATATGATTTGATGTTTCAGAGTTAATAATCCATTCTCCTTTTCAAGTTTAGCATTAAAAGCACTCAAAAATTAACTCTTTGGGCAATAGGATATTTGCTAACGTTGGGTTGGATTGTAATCGTTTAATTAATTGCTTAAGGAGGTCCATTTGCTCTTTTGAGAAGATAAAATTCTTGACAGCAGGCTTTGTTGTGGTTGCCAATTCAACCTTAGCATTGTAGCTGCAATTTTCTTGAGAACCTCTCGATGATTTCCAATCTGTGGCTTTCCCATGAAGCTTCCAACATTTGTCCTTGACATGGCCTTTTTTTTTTTTGACACCAAGGAGACCCTTTCCTTTATCTATTTGACCTTGAGAATTAATGCCTCTAATAGCAAAGGTATATCCATCCACTACTTCAGAGGAAATTGGTTGGTGTATCATAACCTTTTTCCTACTTTCTTTTCTTTGTACCTTAAACAATACTTCACGAATAGAGGGCAAAGGTTTGAGATTTAGTATTCTTCCTATGATTTCGTTTAAGTCTTCATTGAGATCGAACAAAAACTTTTAAATCCTCTCACTTTGTAATTTTCTTGTATAAGATGCTATTGTCCTGACAGTGTAGCTTATACTCCTCAAATTCGTCCAATTGTTGCTAGTAACATGTAAAGGAATTGAAATAAGTTGTGTCAAAGTGTTCTCCTTGCCTTAGGTCAGGAGGAAACCCTTTCATCTCAACTATTTCAACAATATTATCTTTATCTAAGTACATCATATTTTCTGTATCCCAAATTTCTTTTGCTGTTTTGTAAAACATAAAGTTTTGGTCTCTATCATTCTCCACTTATTGATGAGCTAGGACATCATTATACTATTCTTTAAACGCCATTAGACTATTTTGCTTTAAACACCATTAGACTATTTGGTGAAGGAACGACAATGCTCTATTGAGAAAGTTATCTTTATATTTTCCAAAAATGAACATAATAAAGGATTGAGACCACTGGATATTATTCTGACCATTAAGTTTATATCCAGTGTGGGTAGTGAAGAAGTCTCAAATAATTAATGTGAAGATGTTGTAACAGTAAAAAATCAAGCCCAAAGAATCAAAGGTCACATTGGCAAAAGTTTATTTGAAGATGTCATGTGAGATTTTGAAATTTTTTGGGATCAAGTGCTGCTTTGATACCATAAATAAAAGGGGCATTTAAAAAAGCTAAACAATGTGTTTAAGTTGATAATTTTATTTAACTAAAGTATCTCTTTTTAAAGAGATATTTGTTACATTGGATATATTAAAAATCAATTATAAAAGTTGGGAATCTAGTTAGGTATGCAGATCCTATTCGCTTGATTGTTATCTCAGAATTTAAATAAGATTATATTGAACAGATTAGTATTTATTTAAAATAAAAGACAGAACAATAAAACCAGAGCTAAATAATCTCACAGTAATAAATTTTAATAATTAATTCAAAGCTAATCACATTATTAAAAAAATTATTTGAAATGGTATAACGGAATATTATTATTATTATTATTATTATTATTATTATTATTATTATTGAGTTTAAGTAAGAGGAATCAAGATCAAAGTATTTCTGAAGTCTTAACGAGAATTTACATATCATCGACCAAAGAAAATTGCTAACAATAAGAATTGAACCTAAATTTTATAACAAAATCATGGAGAGACTGATCCATATTATGTGCATTGCTCAGAAAAGGCATCAAGGAAGGCCATGTCTGCTTTTCCTTTTTTACAACAAATAATAAAAACCCTGATAAAGGGAAATGGGATGATCAAGATACAGGTGCGTGGTGCTTTCAAATATCTTGGCTGTCAATGAACTAGCAATAGATGATTGATCAAACGTACATAGAATTAACATTTCTTATCTCTTCAAATTTGCCTTCTAGTTTGAACATGCATGGCATGGCAGCTTCACAAGCTTCTTCTAAATGCATACGACTTTCGAATGTAGATAACGATATAATATATATACATATATTATTTGTGAATTAATTATTGATATTGATCATGTAATTTGGTTTTTTGTTCTACTTTAGGTACCAATTAAATGACTCAACATCTATAACATAACGGAAAACAACGCATTGCTTATAAGCACTTACAAGTAGCATGTAATACATTACTATAATCTTTCCCAAGATTTACTTTATTGAAATCTTATTGTCACAGTATACATATGTAATATTGAAAAGCAAGTTGCGTAAATCAAGGAAAACAAGGTTGATCGGCACAACTTCAAGTTCATGCCTTCTTAAACATAACCTTCAAGGGCACATCACTAAGTGCCAGACGTCTGATTCCACCATCAATAAAAACACCCAAATCCCCACAAACAGGTCTGCAGAAATCGCACACCTCAGGGCAGAAAACGAGCTTGTAGTCATCTTCAAATTTTTCAATTTTAAACCAGTTGCTGAGAGTTTCAGACCCCGGGTAACCTTCAACTCCACCGGTTGTCACGACCAGCTTTTGTGTTGATTCATCGTTGTCAAGCTTCCAGACAGTGGATTGGACACAAATTGTAGCAGCAGAAAACTTGACGTTTAGATCAGTGGATACATGCACAACACCATTCTTAACATTCACAGGTGAAAATGTTAATGGCAGAACGTTGGACACCTCGTGCTGCTCTTGAACAACATCGAGCGGGCAGGTTTCATTGCCAGTGCTAGCAAGAGTTAGGCCACCACCTCTACCGCAGATAACCGGCAAAATGTAGTAGTCAGTGCCTGTTCAGAGCTCTTGACCTGAGATGTCAAGCACCCGATCAAGTTCATCACTGGCTATTGTTGAGCCAAAGAGAAGAAAGGAAAGTGCTAGAAATAATGTAGCCTTCATTGTGTTGTGTTATCTTGCTTCGGTTTGTGCCTTGATATACCATAACCAGAACATATTTATAGAGGTAGAAGAAGCTAGTAGATAATTCAGAGGCGTAATTAAAGATCTTTAAGGAGTCGTGATGCAAATAGAGCTGCCCTTTTTCACCAAACTCTTGAAGCTTTTCAAACTCCACACAGAATGGGATGATGGCTCTCAGGTCAACTTGAAAACCATCTTTTGTTTCAATTGAAACACAAAAAGAGGCCCTTTTCCACGTACAAACATTAAGCTTGATTTTTTTTTAGCTGTAGAAAGCGGTAACAGGAGATAAACGCCCACCTTTAACAAGATTTAGATTAATTTGCTGTGGTATTATATTTTTCGTTTAGGGGGCGGGGTTTGTGGAGGGTGAGGCATTGATTACAGCTGAAATCATTAAATGCAGAAAACCTGGACCGATCCCAGAACCTGTTCATATACAAGATTGGTCTTCCAGGTCAGGATGATGAGAACCAGTCAAAGCTTCCTCTCAAGCCTCTTGTCATTACGTGAGGATAATTTGTTGCAGCTAATTAGGAGACCAAATGCTTCATAAAAGTCATGGGTATTGGCCATGTTCACAAATAATATCACCAACTAATGGCTGTATTATAATCAAACTTCAATGAAGAAGTTTTGGTCATGTCGGTAGATTCAGATTTTCGCATAATCAAAAACACCGTGAAATGTTGATAGTCATAACCTCTCATCCTATGCCTATGACATCTTGAATGCATTGTCCACAATGTAACAACTATGATGAAAATGGTTGTGAAGTCTCAGTGCATGTTTGAAATGTTCAAGCCAACAAGATATAATGTCAAATTTGACTTAGGGTATAAATAATTACATTCCTAAAATAACAAATTTGGTCCAAGCTCAACATGAATGCCAAATTTAAATCCCCTATCAAGGCTAATAGGCTAGAATGGATTTAGGAGTTTGAAGGGAAAAGGAGAGCTAACAATGTACTTGGAAGACTGAACAGAAAAGAAGGGAAGATTAGAGTAGATAGCAATTAGGGTTTCAATGAAGTAACCCTTCGTTTGCTTTGTTTAGAAAAGAAGGAATAAAATACAGCGGAGTTTGTGTCATCACCATTGTACCTGATTTGAAATCATTACTAAAATCTGTTCAGAGGAAAACAGACAAAATTTGCATATCAAAAATTTAAATTATGTGTCAGACATGGTTGATTAAGAAGAGTAGAGGTTATGAGGGAGAAAAGGAAGTGTAGCTCAGCATCAAGGATGTGAGGCTCAGTTTTTACTTTTACAACGTTCTGCAACATTTTGTAGCATGGAATCTTTTTAGATAAAGTAGTACTCTAGCTGGGAGAAGAATCAAGGAGAGCAAGATCAGTGTAATATCTGCTTTTCCTCCAGTGCAGCTGACAATCCCTTATAAGAAGGAAAAAAAAAAAGGCCTAAGAACAACTGAGAAGATCAAGATCTGTGGTCTTGGCTGTCAGTGAATAAGCAATAGACATTTGATGTATGTGCATAGATTTAGGTTGAAGTTTAGGTACCTTTTATGGTCCAGTTATAAACACATAGCTGGGCTTCAAGAATAATTCTTTTTATGAGCAAAACACCAATAATTTTTCTTGGGACAAATTATTATTTCATGAAATGAAAATAATGAAATTCAAATTCAAATCAATACTCAATGTAAATAAAAGGCATATTATAATATATATAATTTTTATAGACATGTCCTTGTGCATTTAGATACATTGCTTCCTACACTCGTGTTTATTTATCCATAGATCAAATCAATTTTGAAGGCCAACAAGGAGATCACAAGCTAAAATAAATAGATTAAATTCTCTACTCTTTAGCACTCCCGATTTGAATTGATTTAAAAGTAAGAATTTGAATAACATTTAAGAAGCCAAAACCAAAGCACAATTAACAATCAAGTGCTTATTAAAATCCAAACCCAGAACATCTTCCCCATGCAAATGAATTCACAAAAATAAAGAGAGGCCAAAGAGATGTTAAAATGCAGTGTGCAAAGAGAATTGTTTGATACACACCTTTTTTCTTGCTTTTTGCGGCAGTCTGTAGCTCGATAATTTGATTGTCTCTGGCTCTCTCCCTCCTATTAGCCTTGATTTCTTTTTTGGCCAAATCCTATTAGCCTTGATTGACCAGTGATTGTTTGTCTGCAGCTTACCACCCAGATCAGTGGCAAGGATGGGAAAAGAAATGGCCAACTGTGTCCTAGCTTAAAGGCAAAAGCAAATGTACTTGGCTTAATAAGTCTGCTTGTATAGAGTCTCTATCCTGTATGGCATAGACAAACAATATACTGCCTTAAACAAGGCGCTCGACAAAAGAAAAGAAAAGACTGAAATTAAAGAGAAAAAGATTTTAGTGAAAAAATTACATTTTAATAATTGCATGATGAAATATATATATAGACACACATATATGTATATTTTACATAATCGTGAATCGAGAATGAAGAGAAGAAAAATGTTTGTATTGATTGTTATTCAAGAAGGAAGAAGATTGTAAACAATATACATGAGAGTCTGGTATATAAGCAACCAAAAACAGAGTAGTAACTGCTGTAACTGTAACTGACTTACTTAACTAATCAACTAACGATAGCTAGTTAAGCTAACCAGTCTTAGTTAATCTAATACTCCCCCTCAAGATGGAGTGTGAATGTTATGAACACCCATCTTGTGAAGTAAGAACTGAAATTGAGTTGGAAACAAAGGTTTGGTGAGAAGATCAGCAACTTGATGATGAGAAGAGACAAACATTGTCTTGAGAACTCCAGTCTTCATCTTCTCTCGAACCAGATGACAATCAAGTTCTATGTGTTTAGTCCTCTCGTGGAAGACAGGATTGGCAGCAATGTGAAGAGCTGCTTGGTTGTCACAGTAAAGAATAGCAGGTTTAGAATGAGATATCTGCAAATCTTTGAACAGAGCAAGTAACCATATGAATTCACAGGTCGCATTAGCCATTGAACGATACTCAGCTTCTGCAGAGGACCTGGAAACAGTATGTTGCTTCTTAGATTTCCAAGACACCAGTGAATCTCCAATGAAAACACAAAAGCCTGTAATGGAACGTCTGCTATCAGGGCATGCAGCCCAATCAGAATCAGCAAAACCCCTTAACTCAGTGACTGAACTAGAGCTAAAAAACAATCCTTGGCCAACAGAACCTTTGATGTAATGAAGAATGCGGTATGCTGCTTGTAAATGAGGGAGTCTAGGCTGTGAAAGAAACTGACTGAGAAAATTCACTGAATAAGAGAGGTCTGGCCGAGAAATGGTAAGATACTGCAACCTTCCTATTAGTCTACGGAAGATAGAAGGATCTTTAAGGAGTTCACCTTGCTCTCTGGACAGCTTGATATTAGGATCCATAGGGGTACTTCTTGGCTTGCAAGCTAAATAACCAGTATCTGAAAGCAACTGTAAGGCATAATGTCTTTGTGACAGAGAAATACCCTTGCTTGATCTGGCAATCTCCAAACCCAAAAAATATTTCAAGTCTCCAAGGTGCTTAAGTTTGAAACATGTGTTAAGATAATGTTTCATACGTGTGACTTCTTCAGAATTATTACTTGCAATCACAATATCATCTACATAAACAAGTAAGGCCAGAAAAGAATTACCATGAATTCTTGTAAACAAAGAGCTATCAGCAGAAGATTGTGTGAATCCAGATTGAAGTAAAGCATCAGAAAATTTGGAGAACCATTGCCGAGATGCCTGTTTCAAGCCATACAGGGATTTATGCAGCTTGCATACTGAGTTAGCAGGCCAATTCTCCCCCTTTCGAGTATATCCAGGAGGTAGGGACATGTATACATCTTCAGCTAAGTCACCATGCAAAAAAGCATTGTTTACATCAAGCTGTGACAAACTCCAACCATGAATGGAGGCTAAGGCAAGAAGAACCTTTACAGTGACTAGCTTAGCAACAGGGGCAAAAGTATCAAGATAATCCACACCTTCTTGTTGTGTGTAGCCTTTGGCTACAAGGCGAGCTTTATACCTTTCCAAGCTACCATCAGCTCGCAACTTGATTTTATACACCCAACGACAACCAATAGGCTTCTTACCAGGAGGT
Organism: Heritiera fomes; assembly: GCA_032173925.1. Taxonomy (NCBI): domain Eukaryota; kingdom Viridiplantae; phylum Streptophyta; class Magnoliopsida; order Malvales; family Malvaceae; genus Heritiera; species Heritiera fomes. Next base: position 25,923,603 of record JAPDPM010000001.1, read on the forward strand.
AGGGCAGTGACAGTCCAAGTAACATTAGATTCTAAAGCATTCAGTTCCTCAGACATAGCTTCTCGCCATTCCTGAATTTTGGCAGCTTGAGCATATGTACTTGGCTCAATGTATGAAGAAACAGCATGTACAAAAGTCTTGTATGAAGAAGAAAGATTATTATATCCAATGACAGATGATAAAGGATAAGGAGTAGAATTATCAGAGTTATGAACGGAGTAACAATGAAAATCTTTAAGATAGGAAGGAGAATTCCTAACTCTAGTGGAAGTAGAAGGAATTTGATTTGGGAAGGAAAATGACTCTGATGAAGGAACTGACATGTTACGTTGAGATAGAAAAGAGTCTTGTATTTGTGGTAGTACGTGATCTGAGAAAAAAATAGAAGTTTCATGTGATTGTGTAGATGAAGATTGAAAAGGAAATATGCTCTCATGAAAAACAACATCACGAGAGATGTATACTGTATTTGTAGATAGATCCAATAATTTGTAGCCTTTGTATCCTGGAGGATAGCCAAGGAATGCAGCTGAAGCTGCTCTTGGAGAGAATTTTGAACGATTTCTATTCAAAGTGGAGCTATAACACAAGCAACCAAAGACTCTAAGATGTGTATAAGAGGGTTTCTTATGCCATAACAGTTCAAAAGGACATTTGTTATTCAAGATTGGTGATGGAATTCGATTGATGAGATACACAGAAGTCAAAATGCAATCACTCCAAAAAGGCAGAGGTATATTTGATTGAAAAAGCAAAGATCTTGCAACATTAAGAATGTGTTGATGCTTGCGCTCTACAACAGAATTCTGTTGTGGAGAGTCTACACAAGAATGAAATGGAATGATACCTTTTGTTTTAAAAAAATCAGTGAACATTTGTTCTGGAGCATTATCTGACCTTACTGACTTAATGGAAATATCAAACTGATTTTGAATCAAAGTATAAAATTCAGGAAAAATATGGATCACATCAGCTTTATTTTTTAATAGGTAAACCTAGGTAAATCGAGTACAGTCATCTACAATGGTCAAGAAGTACTTGAATCCTTCAACAGACAATGGAGTAAAAGGCCCTCATATATCAATATGTATTAATTGAAAAGGTGAATCTGAAAAAGAATTGTGTGATACAAAAGGTAATCTCTTTTGTTTAGCTAGAGGACATACAGAACATGGAAGTAAAATTTTTGAACTAGATGAGATGTTCAAATCATTCTGTAAAAGTTGTATTCTGACAAGAGAAGGATGTCCCAATCTAAAGTGCCATAAGTCTCTTTCTGTCATGGTAACGATAGCTAGTTAAGCTAACCAGTCTTAGTTAATCTAATAGTATATAAACGGACTTCAAAAATTTATCCTTTTTTTTTTTGGCTAAGATTTTGCTTCATTAAAGTAACCAGGTCAAATAAAAAAGAGAACCAAATAAAATTCTGGAATGTAAAATCACATTTTGGAAACAAAAAAGTAAGAGGTTCTGTCAAATACAAAAACAAGCAATAACTTATCAATAACAGCGACTGACTTCATGCTTCATTTAAGTCCAGTTCTACTATTTCCCCTTCTTTATTTGATGGATCTGTATTATGCATCAAGTTTTCCTCATTATTTATTTTGCTAATTCTTAAGTACAGAAACATGATAAGGATGGGCTAAACCTGATAGAGGACAGGATTCTTTTGAAGCCCCTTGCAAAGCCTTCTTCACCACCCATCCACCCAAAAGTTTAAGAGTTAAAGAAAGAAAGCAGCAGCTTGGAGTATCGAACTATTCCAACTCTAACCAAAGAAATTCTCCATTCAGTTATGATTGTTCACTAATGCCTTCTAGAATCCAGTAAATGTCACTGCCAGCATGATGTGGTCTATCTTCAGCAAGAAATTCATGAACAATACCATTCACCTCAATCCAACTACAGCCACGTCTCTTCCTAATTCTTTGGTTTCTCATCAAATTCCTAATCTTCAAAGCATCTCCATGCCTATTTGTACTAGAATACATATGCCACAAAAGAGAATATGCCCCGTCATCTTCAGGTTCTAGTTCAATAACCTTCTTTCCAGCCACCTCTGCTAAATCTAATTTCCCATGGATTAAACAAGAAGAAAGTAATGACCTCCAAATAACAGCATCTGGCAAAATGGGCATTTCTTCAATTAACGTCTTTGCCTCTTCTAAAAGCCCAGCTCGGCCAAGAAGATCCAGAATACATCCATAATGCTCAATCTTGGGTTCAAAACCGTAGCATTGAACCATTTTTCTGAAAACCTTCTGCCCCTCGACAAGCAACCCTTCATGGCTACAAGCTGATAGAGCAGACAAAAAGGTTATCTCATTTGGAGCAACCCTTGATTCTAACATGTCAGAAAATAGCTGCAAAGCTTGTTTCCCTTTCCCATGAAATGCATATCCTGTTATCATAATGGTCCAAGAAAACACATCCTTTTCCACCATTTCAGTAAAAATCTTCCATGCAACATCAAGGTATCCACACTTTAAATACATATCTATCAATGCATTACTCAGAACGGCATTATTTTCATTTATATTCACTTTATTAACATAACCATGAACGCTCCTACCAAAATAAACAGCCCCACTATCAGCACAACCAGAAAGAACAGCCACAATAGTAACAATTGTGGGATTAACTTTTCCTTCACTTCTCATTTCCTTAAAAAGCTTCATGCCCACCAACGGTTCCTTCCCTTTTACATACCCAGATATCAAAGCGGTCCATGAAACTGCATTTCTCTCCGGCATTTTATCAAACACGCGACGAGGAGCCTCCAAATCATCGCGCAGAAAATACCCATTCAGCAAACTATTCCAAGAAGCAATATCCTTAACAAACATCCAGTCAAACACTAGTTCAGCCACAAAAATTTCACCATTTCGACTATACATATCAATAAGAGCATTTCCAACAATTGGGTTCTTAAAACCCAAGTTATATTTCAAAACAATTCCATGAATTAACATCCCACCAACCAAATCCTTATTTTTACCACAAGCTGACAAGGCAGCAACGACAGAATAACTGTCGGGACTTATACCGTTACGTCTCAACTGGGAGAAGGCTAAGAGAGATTTGACGGGATTTTTGTATTGTAAGAAAATGTTGATGAGACATGTCCACGAGACTATGTCCGGGCGTTGGATTTGGTTGAAGACTTTGTTTGCATCATTTGGAACGTTCAGATTGGCGTAGGTGGTGAGAATTTTGCATGACAAGGCTTGATTGTGGTTTTGCAGTAGTCCTAGTGTTGTTGCCTGGGCATGGATTGTTTTCAGGTTTCTAATATTTGGACATTTTTCTAGAACTGAAAGCAGCACCTTATGGTTCATTTATTAAAGCAACAATTCGTTTATTTTGGGTCCAATTTTCTTCTCAAATGAAGTCATATTTAGGGGAAGGGGAGAGAGAGCACAGATGGAACGGCAGTTAAAGTTGGCGCTCTTAAGCTTTTCGGCAACTCAAAATAAAAGCCCAAGTCCTTGACCGCGTTGCTTGTTGTCTTGTGAGTATGTATATATAATATTCTCTTAATTAGGTGGATGAAGAGATGTAATTTAAGGCATGTCAAGATAATTTAGTATTAAGAGAAAGCTTGATTTGTTTCAAAAATTAGATATTCGAAATTCAATTCGAATTTGATTGAGTATAATTTTTGAAACTTGAAATTGATATGATAAAATATTCTAAATAATTTAAACTCAATTTGATAGGTTTGAATTTGATTTAATAAATTTAATTTGTCAATTTTTAACTATATATTATGAAATGATAAATTAATAATAATATATTAAATATATATTAAAAAATTCACTTAAACTCGCGAGTCATTTGAGTCAAATATTAAAATATTTAAATTTAATTCGACTCGTTATTTAAGCTTAAGTTCAGTTCAAAAATAAATAAATCAAATATAAATTATCATGGAATAGAGCTTGAAAAGCACAAGAGTAAATTGAAGGGTAAATAAATATGACGACCCTGTCTTTCACCTTTAGTAATTAACAAAGTAGGTGAACATTGAACAAGTTAGACGGTGGCAGCCTTTAGACTTTGTGGTGGAGAAACGTCCGTTCTTTTCGAGAAAGAAAACGATAGACTATCACCAAAGAGAACAATAGGTGAACAAGCTTTAAAGATTTGTTTTTCTGGTTTGAGTTATGAAATATTAATTAGAAGAGAAAAAATGAGTAAATTCAGGACATGTAATTATTCAAACAATAGCTGTAGCAGTTCTGATCATCACATAGTATTGCAGTAAGCATGAACATTGTCATCACTGAAGAGATGGACAGTTTGATCCGGAACAGTTGAGTTAGCTTGGTCTGGGAAGTGCCCATGAACGCTTTCGTTGTAGCCATGCCTCTAGTAGTTGTAAGACGATGCATATGTGGATTCATCCAAATACAGGGAAGCATAAGGATAGTATTCACTGTCGTATGGAAATGGCCAAAACTCTGCTTTCCTTCCGGTTCTCCTTACCACTTTTAGCACCTTCCTCTCGTCCATGTATCCTGTTACCGTTACTGTCGAAGTCGAGGATGGATTTAGGGGTGGATTGCGGCAGAGTTTCTTTTTGAGTTGGTTGCTTAGTCTTTGTTCGGAGATTCGGTCCCTATTTATAGGCCGAGGAAGCCCTAAAACGACGTGGGCGTAAGGAAGGATGACCTGGACAGGCTGACTTGGACTCGTCAGATTGCAGCCGGATACGATTGGTTCCGCCCTGCCAGCTCGTGGTATAGGTTGGCGAAGCAGCCGAGGTCAAGTTTCCCGCCTAAAGCTTCCCCGAGGTGCGTTGAGTACCGAGGTGGTGACGAGGCAGGCCTGGTCGGCGTATCAGAAGCCGACTCAAGCACTAAATAGAGTATTAGGGTCAGCGTGTCAGGCGCTGACCCTGGGACCTTCATCCGAGGTTAACATTGAGCCGTGATAACCAAGGTCACGTCATCCTCTGACAGGTATTTTCTTTCCCTGGCCGAGGTGAAAGACTGAAGTGCCCTTGTTGACCAATTACCCATTATCATTCAGTCCCCCCCAAAAGTCAGTCTTGAGGCTCGGCTTACTGAGGTGGGCGTTGTAAGGTCGGTCTCGGCGTGCTGAGGTGGGCGTTGTAAGGTCGGTCTCGGCGTGCTGAGGTGGGCGTTGTAAGGTCGGTCTCGGCGTACTGAGGTGGGCGTTGTAAGGTCGGTCTCGCCGTACTGAGGTGGGCGTTGTGAGGTCGGTCTTAAATTTCAGGGTTTTCGAAGAGAACGATTCAGGTCGGCGTGTGTCAAATAGTGGGGCAGGTGATCAAGTTTCATCTGTCTCGGGATTCGTCCCACATTTATCTTTGCGTGTTTTGGTTTGGAGAAGGTCAGCTCGAAAAGACCTTTGTCATTAATACCTGACACACGTATCTTTAGCAATCTTATTTCGACCGTTGGATTGCATGGGTACGCACAGTCCGTGATGGATCGGAGGGCCTTATTTTGAGCATAGGTCGGCGGTAGGTCTACTGCTGTTCCCTAGGCGACTCATGGTCTTCCTGAACTTCTCTTTAAAAAGCGGGTTTCGGCTTCCTCCTTATTCATTTGTGCGTCTCCAGTGGTTCGTTTCCCTGGTTCCTGCTTCGCTTCTCCGCTCTTTCCAGTGTGTCCCAACCAACCTGAGCTTGTTAGGTAAGTCTTTCCTTCCTTTCTTCCAATGTCTTCTTCCGTGGAAATAGTTAGTCCCCCAAGTCAGGATAGTTCCGAATTCATGCGGGAACTTGGGGATAGGCTCGGTTCAGCCAGTGAGGCTGGCAGGGCAGAGGCTTCAGAGGCTGCTGAGGATTTGGCGTCTGTGGCCTCCGCGTCTTCCATCTCACCCGAGCTTCCTGTGGGGCTTTCTTCTAAGGGGTTACGGTGGTTCGAGCCAATGTCACCCGAGGAGAAACGAGCACTAGATGAGAGTCTTCGTGCCTCGGGTGTACACATAGAGGAACGGGTTCCCATTCTGACTAGGGGTCTTTCTACCCATAAAGACTCTCTAGATGTTATGAGGGCGTTAAAGGGGGGAGCTTTGCCCGAGGTCTGTCCTAATTTGTTTACTAGGGTAGCATTTGCTGAGCTAAAAAAGGATCGGCACATTTCTCATGAGTTTTCTATCGATCCTCCTCGGCGTACTGACAGAGTGACCCAGGACCGAGGTGGTAACCGATTGTGGGTTTATAGGGAGGCCGTCCTTTCTGGCCTTAGGTTTCCCCTTCATCCTTTTGTCGTCGAACTTCTAAATTTTTACGATCTTGCTCCTTCCCAGTTGTTACCCAATAGCTGGCGTCATGTGACCGGTTTCATTGTCTTTTGTGAGGGGATGCAATTTCCTTTATCCGTGAGGTTGTTCAAGTCTTTTTCTTCAATAAAGGTCAGCCCTGTAGATAAGAGCTGGTATTACGTGACAGCTCGTCCTCGTAAGAAGCTTTTTACTAATATTCCTTCTTCTAATAAAATTTGGAAAGTACATTTTTTTAGTCTAATAAGCCCTCGAGAGTGGGAGGTAAGTAATAACCGAGGTCCAATAAGAGAGGGGGCCGACGAGGTTGAGGAGATTCATGGTGAGGAGCTTAGAGCTTACAATGAAATTAATAAATTAAGCTCTTGACTTCGCCCGACGTGTTGGATCTCCTCAGGTCACCTGGAGGTCCGGGTAACTGATGCTAATTCTCCTTTCATTTTTCGATTTTTCCAGAGTGCGTTCTTGACCAGAAAGCTATTTTTTGTTTTTCTCTATCACAGGTATGGCAGGTCGGTTCAACGTGTTTGATTATATTCAGCCCGCTCCTCGGGCTCCACAGGCTGCGGGGGCAGTTCAGTCCGCTGCTGCACCTCCAAAGCAAGGTCGAGGTGGTGGCTCGAAGGGCAAGAGGAAGGCTGCGACAGCCGAGGTGAGGGAGCCTTCCCCGAAACGGAACCGTGAAGTCCTAGAGGTTCCTTCAGCGCAAGAGGGGGAGACTGCTGCGCCCAAGACCGTGCACCTCGGCATTGATTTGGCTCCGAAAGATAGTGCGTTCGAGAGTGCCTCGGTGGCTAGAAAGGTGGCTCGATCGATGCTTCCCCCAGCAGGTGCTTTCACTTTGTTTCTATGTGAATTTTTGCTTGTGTTTCTGGGAGTTAACTATTTGTTTGTTTACTCATTTTCCCAGACAAAGACAAGATGAATTCTCCCTGCTCGGTCAATGCCAGCGCGAGTTTACACCATGCGTGGCTTGCCTTGGCTCATGCTACCAGGGTTGAGGAGCAGGCCAAGAAGCTTCATAAGGATTACAGCTCCTATCGAGAGAAGTCTCATTCTCTAACGAAGAAATTGGAGGAGACAGAGGCTAAGGCTCGCGAATCCGAGCTTCTTGTGGCAGGGATGAAGACCGAGGTTGAGGACCTCAAGGCCGAGCTGGCTCGAGTGAGGGAAAGGGAGGAGGAAATCAAGAGGACGGCAGCCCAGGATGCCTTGGCTAATTTTGAGAATACTCCTCAGTTCCAGGCTGCGGCCAAGAGGGCCAATGCTGAGGGTGTGAGAGGTGCCTTCGGGTTGGCTGTTCAAGAGGTTGCACACGTTTATCCCGACCTGGATTTATCAATGGTGTCCATTGATGACCTCAAGACCGTTACTTATGAGGCCGAGGTGGCTGAGACCGAGGTGGCGGAAGACGAATGTGGGGATGCCGAAGCTACGGTGGCCACCATGGCTGATGATGAGGGGGAGCCTGATGTGCAGGATGATGCTGCAAGAGATTGATTTTTCATTTAATATGTTGGGACTTTTCCTTGTAATGAACATCTGTTTGCTTTGGGATGGTTTTATTTTGCCTTAGAATGTATTTGTAATGAACATCAGTTTGCTTCGAAAATTTTAATGAACATCTGTTTGCTTTTAGCAATAATTGGATTTAAAGCAAAAGAGGAGCTCAAGGGCTCAGACTAGTAGGGTGATCAAAAGTGCCGAACTAATAAGGTCGGACTAAATTCTGAATTAACAAAAGTTGCATCATGCTTGAATGTGCCGAGCTGTTTAGGTCGGACATACACAAGATCGAAGGAACAATACAAGAGGAAAGTAATAGTGCATCAGATGTACTGAACTGGCGCTGGGCAAAATGATGGGCAAAAGTGAGCACTTTGTTTAGATGTGCCGAGCTAAAAAAGGAAGAGGTCGAGGTTATTTCACTGGTAATATTTTTTCAAGTTTTCCGCGTTCCAGGTCCTCGGCACTTCCTTCCCGTCCAAATCTTGCAGCTTGAATGCTCCCCTTCCTATAACTTCCTTGACCAAGTACGGTCCTTCCCAGTTGGGGGCAAGCTTTCCTCCTACTTTGTCTCTTCCCGAGGCTTCGGTCTTTCGAAGGACGAGGTCACCCCTTTTAATAATCTTAGGTCGGACCTTCCTGTTGTGATAGCTTGCTACTTTCTGCTGATACGCAGCCATAGTGATTAGAGCTCGGTCCCTTTGTTCCTCGGTTAGATCTAGGTTGTTCCTCAGAGCTTCCTCATTCCCTGCTTCGATGTCCAGTTCTACCCTTAGACTTGGCAAACCGATTTCCACGGGAACTACGGCTTCAGTTCCAAAAGCCAAGTTGAATGGGGTTTCTCCTGTGGGGACCTTTGTGGTTGTCCGAAGTGCCCATAGAACTCCAGACAGCTCGTCTGGCCAGCTACCCTTTGCTTCGTCTAGTTTCTTTTTCAAGGCTTCTAGAATAACTCGATTGGTAGACTCGGCTTGTCCGTTGGCTTGAGGATGGGCTACCGAGGTGAACCGCAGGTCGATGCCCAAGTCCCTGCACCATCCTTTGAATCTTGGATTGTCAAATTGCTTCCCATTGTCTGTGATGATAGCCCTTGGAAGTCCGAATCTGCAGACTAAGTTCTTCCAGCAAAAGTTCTCCACCTGCTTTTCAGTTGTTGTTGCTAATGCTTCAGCCTCTACCCATTTAGTGAAGTAGTCCACAGCTACCAGAACGAATTTCCTCTGCCCCGAGGCTATTGGAAATGGCCCGAGCACATCCATTCCCCACAGCATGAAGGGCCATGGGCTAGTAATTGAAGTAAGGTCAGTAGAAGGCAGATGCTGTATTGGGGCGAACCTCTGACACTTGTCACACTTTCTCACCAATTCTGTAGCGTCCTTATGGATCGTGGGCCAGTAGTACCCTTGCCTGAGGACTTTATGTGCAATGGCTCGGGGTCCGAGGTGGTTTCCACATATTCCCTCATGGATTTCCCTCAGGGCGTAATTTGCCTCGGCTGGGTCCAGACATTTTAAGTACGGTATACTGAAAGATCTTCTGTACAACTTTCCTTCCAGGAGGGTGTATCTCGGAGCCTTGCGCCGCATTACTCTGGCGTGGTTCCTATCTTCTGGCAGTTCCCCCGTGGTAAGGTATTTGACAAGAGGGGTCATCCATGTTTCTGTTTCTTCCAGAATTTGTCCGACCTGTTCTTCATTGTTGATACTTTTCTGAGCTACATCCTCTATAGTGACATGTTTCGCCAGATCGGTTTTCCCTCTAGTAGCTAACTTGGACAGGGAGTCAGCCAAGGCATTCTCCGACCTCGGGATTCTATGAATCTCACAGAATTTGAAGCTCCCTAAGAGGTTCCGAGCCTTTTCCAAATATCTGGCCATGACCTTATCCTTTGCTTCGAATTTCCCGCTGACCTGGTTAACCACTAGCTGGGAGTCACTGTGCACGAGCAGCTCATCCACCTTTAGTTCCTTAGCCAGTTTGAGACCGGTGAGTAGGGCCTCATATTCAGCTTCGTTGTTTGACGCTTTGAAGTTGAATCTTAAAGCGTATTGGATCCTTATTCCTTCGGGGCTGAGCAGGATGAGCCCGGCTCCACTTCCTTTGTTATTTGCCGACCCGTCGACATAAAGTTTCCATGTTCCTTGTCTGTGCGTATCTTCCTTGTCACCTTCTTCTTGCTTTTCAGTGGTGATGCACTCCACCACAAAATCCGCCAATACCTGGGATTTGATGGCCGATCTAGGCTTGAATTGCAGGTCAAACTCGCTGATTTCGACTGTCCATTTGATTAGTCTTCTCGAGAGCTCGGGCTTTTGCAGGAGCTGCCGTAGTGGTTGGTCGGTCAGCACTATAATCGAATGAGCCTGAAAGTAAGGCCTTAGTTTTCTTGCCGAGATTACCAGAGCATAGGCTAATTTCTCGATCTTCTGGTAATTTAACTCGGCCCCTTGCAGTACTTTGCTTGTGAAATACACCGGTCTTTGCACGCCGGATTCTTCCCTAACCAGGACTGAGCTCACTGCCTGTTCCGTGGCCGCAAGGTAGAGGTATAGAGTTTCTCCATTCCTTGGTCGTGACAGAACTGGTGGGGAGGAGAGAAAGTCCTTCAGTTCCTCGAAGGCCCTCTGGCATTGCTCGGTCCATTGAAATTTCCCTGCATTCTTCAGGGTTTTAAAGAACGGGAGACATCTGTCCGCCGATCTGGACATGAATCTGTTTAGTGCGGCTATTCTCCCTGTCAACCTTTGCACTTCCTTTATGGAGGTCGGCGCCTTCATTTCCATTATAGCCTGTACTTTTTCAGGGTTTGTCTCAATTCCTCTCTGATTTACCATGAATCCCAGGAATTTTCCCGAGGTGACACCAAAAGCGCATTTCGCTGGATTGAGTCTCATTTTGTGCTTTCTCAGGGTCTGGAATGCTTCCTCAAGATCTCGTAGGTGTACTTCTATGGTGGGGCTTTTGACAATCATATCGTCGACATACACTTCCATGCTTCGCCCGATCTGTTTCTTGAAAATCTTGTTCACCAATCTCTGGTAGGTCGCGCCTGCATTTTTCAAGCCAAAAGACATGACTCGAAAGCAGTACAGTCCTCTTTCTGTCACGAAGGACGTTTTTTCCTCGTCCTCTTCCAACATTCTGATCTGGTTATACCCAGAGTAGGCATCCATGAAGCTGAGTAATCCTTGCTCCGCGCTGTTGTCTACAAGTCTGTCTATGCTGGGCAGGGGGAAGCTATCCTTTGGGCACGCTTTGTTTAGGTCGGTAAAGTCTACGCACATTCTCCATTTGCCATTATGCTTCCTTACCATTACAACGTTTGCGAGCCATTCCGGATAATACGCTTCCCTAATAAACCCTGCTTCCAGGAGCTTGGATACTTCTTCATTTATGGCTTCCTGCCTTTCCGCGGCGAAGCACCTTTTCTTCTGTCTGACCGGTTTTGCTTCCGGGTCCACGTTGAGGCGGTGAACCATGTCCTCAGGACATATACCGGGCATGTCCCCTGCTTTCCATGCGAAAAGGTCGGCGTTTCTTCTGATTAGCTGGATAAGTTCTTCCCTCTCTTCGAGCTTGGAGCTTATCAACATGGATTTGTCTGGATTTTCGTCATCGAAAGGGATGTTGATCAACTCATCAGCTGGTTCAGGTCGGCTCAGATCCGGCTCGGGCCTCTGATCTGGGATTTCAATTGCCAGGGTTTCGTCGCCTTGCTTTTTCACCTTCTGGGCTGTCAAGTAGCATTTCCGAGCTAACGTTTGTTCTCCTCGGACTTCACCTATCCCGTTTGGTGTCGAGAATTTTAACTTTAGGTGTGGCACTGATGCGACTACCCCGAGCTTCATCTGACTAGGTCTTCCCAAGATCGCATTGTAGGCCGACGGGATTTTTACCACCATGAATTCCACCATGGCGGTTGCTGTCCTTGGTTCCGTGCCTAGAGTCAGTGGGAGGGTTATCGTACCCAGTACGGGGACTTTCTCATTTCCAAACCCGACGAGAGGTGCCGGATAGGGTCTTAGTCTGTCTTCAGCAATTCCCATGTTTTTCATTGCCTCGTAGTACAAGACATCGCTGGCACTCCCGTTGTCGATGTAGATCCTTCTCACCACATGGTTGTAAATGACGGCGCTGACGACAATAGCATCGTCGTGAGGGAACTCGATACCGTCGAGGTCGGTTGTGGAAAAAGAGATGAGCTCGTCCCTCCAAGACTTCGGTCTCTTGGCTAGAGATCCGACTATTGGGTTTATAGCTCGGTCTGCTTTTTTTCTGGCTGAGCTTGCTGTTCCACCGGTGATGACGTTTATTATCCCTGCTGTAGGTCGGTTGGCCCGCTCCTCGCTGGTCTTCCTTTCTGATTGGTCACGCCTTTCATCTCTTCTGTTGAAGTTGTTCGGGACTCTGCCCGCTCTTTGTCTAGGTCGGCTGTCATAGACACGACGGTTCCCTTGAGGGTACCTTCTTTGGCTGACGTCTCTTGTCGTGTCGCCGAACACGAATCTTTTCAGCCGACCTCTTCTCACCAGGTTTTCTATTTCATTCATGAGGTCGGTGCATTCCTCGGTAGAGTGGCCGTGGTCTCGGTGGAATGCACACCTCTTGTTTTTAGTCCTTTGGGGGTTTGGCTTCATTGGCCTTGGCCATGTTAGCTCGGGGTCCGATTCTATCTGCATCAGTATTCTTTCCCTCGTTGTGTTCAAGGGAGTGTAAGTGTCATAGCCCTTCTTTTCCGGGCTTCTTCTGATCGGATACCCCCCAGGCCGGTTTGGCCTTTTTCCCCCTTGGTCTCTCTCGACCTCTCTCCCCCTTTTCTTGTAGCTTCTGAATTCTCCTTTGTTTTCTTCGTTGTTTAGCCGAGTGGTCATCGTTTCTTCGGCGTTGATGTATTTTTCAGCCCGTTGCAAGAGCTCGGGCAAGGTTTTTGGGGGGTCTAATGAGAGGGAGAACTTGAAGTGGAATTCCTCGTCCGTGAGACCATTCATTAGGCCGGCCACCGCCACGGACTGTTCTAAGTCCTTCACTTGCAAAGCTTCGGCATTGAACCTCGTGACATATTCTCTCAGGGACTCTTCAGGCTTTTGCTTGACCGCCATTAAGCTGAGAGTTGTCTTCTTAGCTCGGCGGCTACTGACGAAGTGAGTCAGGAAAGAGTGTCCCAGCTCTTTGAACGAGCGTATCGACCGTGGAGTCAGGCCTGAGTACCAGGAACGAGCCACACCTTTTAACGTTGCCAAGAATGCCTTGCACATTAAAGAGTCATCTGCACCCTGTATTGACATATTAGCACGGAAAAGTTCTAGATGGTCAAAAGGGTCCGATGTACCGTCATACGCCTCGATCACAGGCATCCTAAATCCCGGTGGTGGTTGAGCTCGCTCGATTTCTTCAGAGAATGGTGAGGTTTCAAGCAATCGAAGCTCGTCCATATGGACTTGTGCCTTATCTTGAATCTGTCGTTCTACGGCTTCCATTCTGGCTTCCAGTTGGTCGCGAGTTTTATCCTCCTCAGTGGGTGCCGTTGAGATGGTTCTATGCGGGTTTTTCATGGAATGGCTTTGCGGGGTTTTGTGTTTGCTTTTCTCCGCGACTTCGGGTACGGAGGAAGAGCTGCCGCTGGCATCTCCTCCCTGTGGTTGGGATGGTGGAGAGGGTAACGGTTGTTCGGAGTCGTTTCTGGGCGGTGGTCGTTGGGTTGGGGGAGAAGGTGTGAGAAGGTGTGTTTGGACCAGTTCAGTTAGGTTCCTTAACTGTTGGGTGAGTTGCTCGAATTGCTCTGCCGTTGGTGGTGGCCGTCTCCCTTGCTGGTCATCTTGAATGGCGTCTGGGCTTGCAGGAGCAGCCGGTTCCTCTTCCTCTGCCGTTCTTCTTCTGGGTGCCATCCTGGACATCAACGACGGGGTTGGTATAGCTTCCCCCTACCTGGCGCGCCAAATGTCGAAGTCGAGGATGGATTTAAGGGTGGATTGCGGCAGAGTTTCTTTTTGAGTTGGTTGCTTAGTCTTTGTTCGGAGATTCGGTCCCTATTTATAGGCCGAGGAAGCCCTAAAACGACGTGGGCGTAAGGAAGGATGACCTGGACAGGCTGACTTGGACTCGTCAGATTGCAGCCGGATACGATTGGTTCCGCCCTGCCAGCTCGTGGTATAGGTTGGCGAAGCAGCCGAGGTCAAGTTTCCCGCCTAAAGCTTCCCCGAGGTGCGTTGAGTACCGAGGTGGTGACGAGGCAGGCCTGGTTGGCGTATCAGAAGCCGACTCAAGCACTAAATAGAGTATTAGGGTCAGCGTGTCAGGCGCTGATCCTGGGACCTTCGTCCGAGGTTAACATTGAGCCGTGATAACCAAGGTCACGTCATCCTCTGACAGGTATTTTCTTTCCCTGGCCGAGGTGAAAGACTGAAGTGCCCTTGTTGACCAATTACCCATTATCAGTTACCTTCTGCTTATCCATGTCGATCTCCAAGCTGTCTACCCCTGCATTCATTTCCATTTTCTTCAAACATGAGCTCCTGCATGCATGCTGCGTATCATCTGTTACAACATTTATGACAAAGACATGAAAGCAAATTCATTCTTGCCATCTATTCTTGAGACTGCTCTTCGTATCCTCTTTTCGCATCCTTCACAATCCATATGCACCAAAAGCTCAACAATCTACATATGAAAAGAAACAGAAAAGAAACACAATGAAAATCTCGAAATCAATTTGAACAAAATATTATCTGGTAGAGCAGCATGCACTTACAGACAATGCATTGGAAAGTTTTGTCTTTCCATTGAGCCAACCGAACATTTTACTATACCGCTCTTGCAAAACGTCAAGCTTCTGTATTTCTTCTCCCTCGAGCTTCGAGGCTTTATCTTTGAAATGTCTTTCTCTTAAAGCTGCCGTAGATGTTTCTTGGGCTGGCAGATAATTTTAATAGTGAACATGGCTTGCCTATGAAGCTTATAAATATATACTACAGCTGCCTAACGTCCATTTTCTTTGCAAGATATAATCAGCTTTGAGCTGTCAAATTTTTGGTTGATTTTTAGCCCTCCATTTCTTCTTCTTTTTTACAACATTTATCTGGTTTAAATGTATATCCAAATTCACATCTACAGAATACTAGCAGAATTTAACGGATAAATGAAAAAGAATATCAGCATGGCCATTGGCCTATCAGTTGAAGTAAATAACAATTGGAATCGATACTTGATTTGATTCTTTGTTCGTTTTGGCTGAAATTTTTTTGTTTCCAAACAAACACATGCTAAACTAAGCCTATATTTGGATTGAGAGTGGGGAAAGGAAAGGAAAGGAAAGGAAAGCAAAGTAAAACAAAGGAAGATTGTAAACCTTTCCTTTGTTTGGGAAGATTTTTTAGCTAGGGAAAGGAAAGAGAGGGGGAGTGAGCACCCCTTCCTTTCCCTTGAGTTACTCAGTTTTTTTAAAACCCCAATTTGGGGTAAAGGGGAAGGAAAGGAAACTTGAAAAAAATTTTAACATGTACAATGTCAAATTTAACCTTATTATCTTATAAAATTTAAAACAAAAAAGGTTCTAATTGGAAAAAAAGCATTACAATGAATCATTTTCTTTCCTTTCCATTGTTTAACCAAACAAGAATTGTTAGGATTACTTTCTTTTCCTTTCCTTTATTAATTTTAGCTATCCAAACAAGGGGTACATGTATCCTTTCCTTTCCTTTCCTTTCCTCTAGTTTACATTCCTTTCCTTTCCATTCCTTTCCTTTACTAATGTTTATCCAAACATAGTGTAAAAGAAAAAAAAAAGAGCATGCATTCTATGCCTATGACATCTTGAATGCATTCGATGAAGAAGTTTTGGTCATGTCGGTAGATTCAGATTTTCGCATAATCAAAAACACTGTGAAATGTTGAAAGTCATAACCCCTCATCCTATGCCTATGACATCTTGAATGCATTGTCCTCAATGTAATAACTATGATGAAAATGGTTGTGAAGTCTCAGTGCATGTTTGAAATGTTCAAGCCAACAAGATATAATGTCAAATTTGACTTAAGGTATAAATAATTACATACCTAAAATAACATATTTGGTCCAAGCTCAACATGAATGCCAAATTTAAATCTCCTATCAAGGCTAATAGGCTAGAATGGATTTAGGAGTTTGAAGGGAAAAGGAGAGCTAACAATGTACTTGGAAGACTGAACGGAAAAGAAGGGAAGATTAGAGTAGATAGCAATTAGGCGTTCAATGAAGTAACCCTTCGTTTGCTTTGTTTAGAAAAGAAGGAATAAAATGAACAAAAACAGAAAAGAAAAGAAGGAATAAAATACCGCGGAGTTTGTGTCATCGCCGTTGTACCTGATTTGAAATCATTACTAAAATCTGTTCAGAGGAAACCAGACGAAATTTGCATGTCAAAAATTTGAATTGTGTCAGACATGGTTGATTAAGAAGAGTAGAGGTTATGAGGGAGAAAAGGAAGTGTAGCTCAGCATCAAGGATGTGAGGCTCAGATTTTATTTTTACAACGTTCTCCAACATTTTGTAGCATGGCATCTGCTTAGATAAAGTAGTACTCTAGCGGGGAGAAGAATCAAGGAGAGCAAGATCAGTGTAATATCTGCTTTTCCTCCAGTGCAGCTGACAATCCCCTATAAGAAAGAAAAAAAAAGGCCTAAGAACAACTGAGAAGATCAAGATCTGTGGTCTTGGCTGTCAGTAAATAAGCAATAGACATTGATGTATGTGCATAAATTTAGGTTGAAGTTTATGTACCTTTTATGGTCCAGTTATAAACACATAGCTGGGCTTCAAGAATAATGAAAATTCAAATTCAAATCAATAGTCCACGTAAATAAAAGGCATATTATAATATATAATTTATATAGACATGTCCTTGTGCATTTATATACATTGCTTCCTACACTCATGTTTATTTATCCATAGATCAAATCAATTTTGAAGGCCAACAAGGAGATCACAAGCTAAAATAAATAAATTAAATTCTCTACTCTTTAGCAGTCCCAATTTGAATTGATTTAAAAGTAAGAATTTGAATAACATTTAAGAAGCCAAAACCAAAGCACAATTAACAATCAAGTGCTTATTAAAATCCAAAGCCAGAACATCTTCCCCATGCAAATGAATTCACAAAAATGAAGAGAGGCCAAAGAGATGTTAAAATGCAGTGTGCAAAGAGAATTGTTTGATACACCCCTTTTTTCTTTCTTCTTGCAGCAGTCTATAGCTCGGTAATTTGATTGTCTCCAGCTCTCTCCCTCCTATTAGCCTTGATATTTTTTTTTGGCCAAATCCTATCAGCTTTGATTGACCAGTGATTGTTTGTCTGCAGCTTACCGCCCACATCAGTGGCAAGGATGGGAAAAGAAATGGCCAACTGTGTCCTAGCTTAAAAGCAAAAGCAAATGTACTTGGCTTAATGAGTCTGCTTGTATAGAGTCTCTATCCTGTATGGTATAGACAAACAATATACCGCCTTAAACAAGGCACTTGACAAAAGAAAAGAAAAGAATAAAATTAAAGAGAATAAGATTTTAGTGAAAAAATTACATTTTAATAATTGCATGATGAAATATATATATAGACACACACATATATGTATACAAAGGGACTTCAAAAATTTATCCTTTTTTTTTTGCCTAAGATTTTGCTTCATTAAAGTAACCAGATCAAATAAAAAAGAGAACCAAATAAAATTCTGGAATGTAAAATCACATTTTGGAAACAAAAAAGTAAGAGGTTCTGTCAAATACAAAAACAAGCAATAACTTATCAATAACAGCGACTGACTTCATGCTTCATTTAAGTCCAGTTCTACTATTTCCCCTTCTTTATTTGATGGATCTGTATTATGCATCAAGTTTTCCTCATTATTTATTTTGCTAATTCTTAAGTACAGAAACATGATAAGGATGGGCTAAACCTGATAGAGGACAGGATTCTTTTGAAGCCCCTTGCAAAGCCTTCTTCACCACCCATCCACCCAAAAGTTTAAGAGTTAAAGAAAGAAAGCAGCAGCTTGGAGTATCGAACTATTCCAACTCTAACCAAAGAAATTCTCCATTCAGTTATGATTGTTCACTAATGCCTTCTAGAATCCGGTAAATGTCACTGCCAGCATGATGTGTTGCCTGGGCATGGATTGTTTTCAGGTTTCTAAGATTTGAACATTTTTCTAGGACTGAAAGCAACACCTTCTTATGGTTCATTTATTAAAGCAACAATTCGTTTATTTTGGGTCCAATTTTCTTCTCAAATGAAGTCATATTTAGGGGAAGGGGAGAGAGAGCACAGATGGAACGGCAGTTAAAGTTGGCGCTCTTAAGCTTTTCGGCAACTCAAAATAAAAGCCCAAGTCCTTGACCGCGTTGCTTGTTGTCTTGTGAGTATGTATATATAATATTCTCTTAATTAGGTGGAGGAAGAGAAGTAATTTAAGTCAACTCAAGATAATTTAGTACTAAAATCAAACTTGACTTATTTCAAAAATTCAATATTTAAAATTTAATTCAAATTTGATCAAGAATGATTTTTGAAATTCAAGCTTGACACGATAAAATATTTTGAACATTTAAGCGTGATTCGATAGATTTGAATTCAATTCAATAAATCCAATTTATCAATTTTTAATCATATATTATGAAAGTACAATAATATATTTTTTTTATTGGAACAATAGTATAATAATAATAATATATTAAATATATATTAAAAAAACTTAATTAAGCTCACAAGTCGTTTGAATCGAATATTAAAATATTTAAATTTAACTCGATTCGTTATTGAAATAATTTAAACTCGAATTTAATTCGAAAATAAATGATTTAAATTCAAATTATCATTAAATGGAGCATGAATAATACAAAAGTAAATTGAAGGGTAAATAAATAGACAACCTTGTTTTTGACCTTTAGTAATTAACAAAGTAGGTGAACATTGAACAAGTTAGACGCTGGCAGCCTTTAGACTTTGTGGTGGAGAAACGTCCCTTCTTTTCGAGAAAGAGAACGATAGACTATCACCAAAGAGAACGATAGGTTAACAAGCTTTAAATATTTGTCCTTCTGGTTTGAGTTATGAAATATTAATTAGAAGAGTAAAAACGAGTAAATTCAGGACATGTAATTATTCAAACAGTAAAAGCAGTTCTGGTCATCACATAATATTGCAGTAAGCATGAACATTGTCATCACTGAAGAGATGGACAGTTTGATCCGGAACAGTTGAGTAAGCTTGGTCTGGGGAGTACCCATGAACGCTTTCGTTGTAGCCATGCCTGTAGTAGTTGTAAGACGATGCATATGTGGATTCATCCAAATACCGGGAAGCATACGGATAGTATTCACTGTCGTATGGAAATGGCCAAAACTCTGCTTTCCTTCCGGTTCTCCTTACCACTTTTAGCACCTTCCTCTCGTCCACGTATCCTGTTACCGTTACCTTCTGCTTATCCATGTCGATCTCCAAGCTGTCTACCCCTGCATTCATTTCCATTTTCTTCAAACATGAGCTCCTGCATGCATGCTGCGTATCATCTGTTACAACATTTATGACAAAGACATGAAAGCAAATTCATTCTTGCCATCTATTCTTGAGACTGCTCTTCGTATCCTCTTTTCGCATCCTTCACAATCCATATGAACCAAAAGCTCAACAATCTACATATGAAAAGAAACAGAAAGGAAACACAATGAAAATCTCGAAATCCATTTGAACAAAATATTATCTGGTAGAGCAGCATGCACTTACAGACAATGCATTGGAAAGTTTTGTCTTTCCATTGAGCCAACCGAACATTTTACTATACCGCTCTTGCAAAACGTCAAGCTTCTGTATTTCTTCTCCCTCGAGCTTCGAGGCTTTATCTTTGAAATGTCTTTCTCTTAAAGCTGCCGTAGATGTTTCTTGGGCTGGCAGATAATTTTAATAGTTGACATGGCTTGCCTATGAAGCTTATAAATATATACTACAGCTGCCTAACGTCCATTTTCTTTGCAAGATATAATCAGCTTTGAGCTGTCAAATTTTTGGTTGATTTTTAGCCCTCCATTTCTTCTTCTTTTTTACAACATTTATCTGGTTTAAATGTATATCCAAATTCACATCTACAGAATACTAGCAGAATTTAACGGATAAATGAAAAAGAATATCAGCATGGCCATTGGCCTATCAGTTGAAGTAAATAACAATTGGAATCGATACTTGATTTGATTCTTTGTTCGTTTTGGCTGAAATTTTTTTGTTTCCAAACAAACACATGCTAAACTAAAAGAAAAAAAAAAGAGCATGCATTCTAAGTTAAAAGATGGCAGAATAATAAGGTTATTCTCTGCCAGAGTCTATTAGAGTACGGTCACAGTCAAACAAAGGGATGCCATGGTCCCTAGTTATTTCTTCATGCATGAAACAGTACCAACAAAATTCTAATGTCCATCCAAAAAGAGAAATTCTTTAAAATTTTGAAAAAAAAACCCATAAAAATGATTTCTTATACACAATTCAAACGTCCGACCAAGAACAGAAGAATTTGAACGGTCAATTTTTGTGGAATGAAGCAAACAAAAGAGTGTAAGAATCAGCTACAATATCTTATTCTGCAATCCAACTAATGACTTGAATTATTTCCAACCGGTTTCTTTGTTTTTTCAGCTTCGAGTTCGCTTTGGTCTCAAAATACCTGTCTTTTAGAGGCAGAGAGTTTCGTATTCTTCTCATGATAATTTATGCAAGAGTTCTTCAAAAGGAAAAAAAATAACAATAAAGCAAGTTGAGGGGCTAAATTTCTTCGAAGAATATTAGAAGAAGAAAGCAATGGTTAGATATTGGTTTGGTGAAAACAGAATGTCGGGTAGCTGTCTCAACTGTCTTTATCAGAGCATATGCTGTGCTAGCATGGCTATTGACGTGCGGCAGCTTTGTCACCACTGCCCCAACCCACCCAACTAGCTACTGTTCCATCAGTCCACCCCCCATAGCACCAGATTACATTGTAGTTGCGCAACCATACACCTCCAGTTGCTTCAGCCTTCTGTTTCTGCCAAAAGCCGCAGGATTTGTTTGTCTTTATAGCTTAAGTTGAAGATGGAAGATGCCATTTAAATAGTTTAGCTCCAAATAACATCCTTTACAATAGGTAGGATACGATACTTTTTATGATGGACGACTGTTGTACGATGTTCATGCAAATTCCATATACTCTCAATTTATAAATTGTCATTCAACAAACCAGATTCATGAAAGACTGCAAGAGCAGAACTACAAACAACTTGCATCATGGATAAATTATATATTTTGCACAAATTAATTCAAATCTACTGCCAGCAAATGACTCAAATCTTCTATTTATGTTTCAACATAAAAGAGGAACATTATGTAAGTAGGTCATATTCTAAAAGAACGACATATAGGAGAACCTATGACGATTATTTTCTCGAGAATATTTACAAACAGAACTTATTCACAGAAAAGTCTAGAAAAGTGAAAGAAAAAGAATTCGAAGAACCTCCAATGACACAACATTGCTTGCAAGATATTGATGATTCCGCACCTTGAACCATCAGCCACACACTATTCTGATACATGGTTGAGCGGTAACAGTTGGCCAGAAAAAAACTGCCCTATGCCTCTTATCTCTTCTAAGACCACTTCAGCTGTTACATTCTAATTCAATGAGTCTAGGTCAGTCAAGGAAAAGTCAACATATAAACCATAAAGGTTAATGGGATAGCAGCATTTATTCCTAACATATTTGGGCTGCTGAAATAGGAAAAAGATATTAACATGCTATATTTTAAAGCCGTAAAAGAAGTAAGGAACAAAATAATAGTACAATTCCATAAAAATCAGAACATATTTCTTGAGTATATTATTGAACCAAGCATGCATGAAAAGACATTGGTATTCAAAAGGATTCTCTGCTAGATTAATACACAGAGAACAGGCAAGCAACAAAGGAGCACATCTTCTCATCCTGCAAACATATATCACCACCTCCATACATATAATGTTGCTTGTTTCAGAAGATTAATACACAACAGATTAATACTGAAGGAGTGCATACTATCTCTGTCTGCAAATTCAGAGTATATTTATCGAAATGCTACATTGACTAATATCCAGAAACTTTCGTAAAACTACATGAACCTTGCTCCGTCACCTATATATTTCTGACAAACACACTTAGACAGATGATAAATACTAACGTCTGGCTTAGTGTTCCATCAATAAAATATTTGGTAGGCCATGAAGAGATTTGTTTTGCAAAGGGTATCATACATATTCTAATAGTTTAAATATTAGACATCTAAATAGTCTATGCCTCCAATCTACATTATGTTTCCACACTCTCTCTCTTCCATTCACTTCTAATATTCACCGCAGTGACTAACAATAGATGTCAAATGCAATTTACTAACAATATAGCCTTTCCATACCATTGCACACATCAACTACTTGAGATTGGAATTTACTGGCAATCATGGCTGTCTACAAATAGCATGCATTAATGTGGTATGGCCTTTCTCTCCATTGGTTGAGCAACACATAAGCCAATGCTTAGACTTGAACCCACGATCTCAGGCCATCAAATATACCATGTGGCTTGAGAATCATTAGAAATCAGGGGGAAAAAAAACCATTGAATTATTAATCCCATAGCAAGTTAAGAGACCCAATCCCTGAATGGGAACCCAATGACAATAAAAATCAGTCATAGACAAATCATGATGATTAATAGTTTACATTTGCTGCTTTCAACCTCATAAAACATCTAGAATTCTGAGACATCTTAAGAGGCTCTAATTGGAATGCATCTTTGCACATGTTCACATTGGATGTAAAAAATTAACTACTACAAACATTACACAAATATAAAAGTAGGAACTTAACAAACTAAACTAGGCTCCATCATAGACTATTAGAAGAAGATACAGGAAGAGTAATAAATGAAGTTAATATTGAACCCAGACTTGATATATCTATTAAAGTTGGAATATAGTGAAAATGCTATTAAATTACATGTACAAACTCCCCACCCCAGGTTTCCTTTTCCCTTTGATATAACAAGATTAACTGAAATATTAGTTCAAAGTGAGAAGAAAGTCTCCCAGATCAATCTAAAAAACTACAAGGGAGCACTACAAACCTGTTTAAGGAACTGATGATGGGTCAGTTGGTGTTGGGGGCAAGGGACAGGGCTCTCTCTGGAGTTCCCTAACAACAGCAGCCAATGCCTCAGGGTTCAGACCCAGGTCACAGAGTGCAATTAGAACCGAGAGGATATGCCGATCAAGACCAGTATCAAGAACGTTTGAGATGTGAAATGCCAGGTCCAGGGATTCTCTTGCCGTCTTTGCAGCCTCTTCCATATAGAATAGCTGAAAAACAAAAACCAAATTAAAGCCTCAACAAGGCATCTTAATCTTATTAAGATCACAAAAGAAAATCCAAAATAGCTAAGACTCCGCTAGGTTGTTGATTTTACAACTTCATATTGTTTCCAACAGCATAAAATGAAAAGCGAGATTCCATACAAAAGGCAAACAATATTTTCACAAAATGAAAATAAAAACTAACTGTGTTAGATAGACAACAAAGTAAATAACAAAAAGAAAAAATGAAAAAAAAAAAAAAGACAATCACGCGAAGCCGAAATGGAAAGTGTTAAGTTGAAAAATAGTGCTTGTAATGCAAATTTTGAAGTGTGAACAGAACTGCCAACTGGAATTATAACATTGGTTTTGCCATTCATTTGCAAATTCTACTTTAATGAGTTTATAAAATGGTTTCACCGAAAGCACATAAATCAATAAACTCAAAAGCTCAAATGCTTATTTTATTGAAATCTACACAAATAATTGATATGGATCAATGCTAGAGGCTAGAGGTGGCAAAAGTTGACCCGATCCGAAAAATCCATCCAATTAATCCAAATCCAAACCCGACCGATCCTATTTGACTAAAAAATTCAACAATCCAAATCCAACTCGATCCGAATCCGAATTAATCCCAAACCAAATTTATCCGAATTTACATTGATCCAAACTTGATCGGATCCGAACCCGAATTAATCCGAAACCAAATTTATCCGAATTTATATTGATCCAAACTCGACCGGATCCGAACCCGAATTGATCCGAACCCGAATTGATCCGAACCCAAATTGATCAGAATCCAAATTGATCCGAATCCAAATTTACCTAAACCTAAAAAGATTCAAACTTAAATTTAATATTATCAATAAATATTTAAATGTTAAAATTAATTATCAAAGTATTTTAATATAGTAAAAAATATAATTTGTTTTCAATAATATGAGTGTTATGTATTTTTTTAATCTAGTTAAATTTAAATATTCACTTTTATATTGCATTCATTTGAACCTAATGTATAATTATTTAATGACTAATCTATAATAGAGTACAAAAGTTATATCATCTACACTTAATGTTTCCAATTATTTTATAAAAACTCAAAATAAATTAAAGAGATATATAGTACTGTTTTATGATATTTAGTAGGAATTATTAAATCACTTTGATTTATAAAATTATTAATTATTATAGATAATAAAAATAAAATGAAAAAAAATGTAATTAATTTATGAATATTGGTAAATATATTATAAAGAAAACTATCATACAGATTATTAAATCTTTTGATTATTTCAATCCCAACTGTACTATAAGTCATGTAAGAAGAAAATTTTATTTTCATGAGTTTTGTAATTCTTTGAAATATGGTTTCAGTTGATTTTTATATCAGATAAATCACATTAAGATGACCAAGGCTTAACCTAATAAATATGTCCAATCGACCCGAATCCAAATTCGACTAACCCGAATTGACTAAAAAAGTCAACGACCCAAACCCGATCTAATCCAAACTCGAATTAATCCGAACCCAAATTGATCCAAAATCAAATTGATCCAAACCCGACTTTATCCGAACCCGAAATGATTCGAACCCGAAATGATCCAAACCCGAAATAGACCGATTTTTCCTTGATCCAAACCCAACCTTATCCGAACCCGAAATGATCCGAATCCGAGATGATCCGATTTTTTCTTAACCCGAAATGATCCGATCCAAAATGACCCAATCCAAACCCGATCCGACCCGCCCATTTGCCACCTCTACTAGAGACGAAACCCTATTCCGAATTTCATATAGAAAAATATATTTATAAAAAAAACCACCTTTGATAAGAAAGGAGGCGGCTATTGGCGATACAGAACGGGAGACTGTTAGGGAAAGACTGCCGGTTGTCTCTCGCTTTCTCATGCCATTATAAATTTATTGATTTTGTTGTGAATATAGTCTCTCCTCAGGTATTTTTTTTTTTAATGAAAGAGTTCGATTATTCGAGTAATTTATAGGATAAAAAAACCTTTATTTTTTTTATTTTTTGTATTTAAATAATTTTTTAACTTTTAATTTATATTTAAGTAAATTTTTAATATAAATCAATTTTTTAATAAAAAACAAAGTGTTAGTGGAATATTAAAAAATAGATTATTATCAAATAAATTATCAATGAAGTTATTAAACTTTGCAAGTGAAATTAGGATAATGATACATAACAAAATTGTATTTATAGTTAACATTACTTATCATATCTATAACATACATACTCTAAAATTGATGGTGGATGTAGAGTTGTTAAAAGCTGGCCTAGTCCAAAAACTCGTCTGAACCCACATAAGATCAAATCTGGATCAATCTGAATTAATCAAAAAAAGTCAAAAGCCTGAATCCGAAAAAGCCTGAAACAAAAAAAAGCTTGAAACCTAAGAAACCCAAATCCGAAAAAATTTGAACCCAAAAAACCCCAAACTCAATATGATTTGAAACAGATACTGATCTGATTTAAAACCCGTAAAAAACCAAATTTATAACCTAAAAAAACCCGAATTATAATTATATGATTATTATTTTAAAATATATAAATAAATAATATATGTATTTTTTTAATTAAAAAGTTTAAAATTTTGAAAACGATTATTATTTATTATATAATTATATCAATCATGTATTATCAACAAAATAAATATTGAAGCTTTTTAATTCAATTATTAAATAAAATTAAGTTGAAACTATCACGTTCTGAATTTAGATATTTTATGTACATTTTCTACTAATTTCACAAGATAACGGCTGGGCTGTCTGTAGTGCCTTCATTTCACTCATGTAAAATTTATATACAAGGAGAAATTTATTTTTTTATATTATAAAATTATATATTAATTTACATTCTATAATTGTATTTTACATACATCAGTACTGTACAATCTAAGTCTAAATACATAAAAGAAGTAAATATACCTCGACTGTAAGATAATTCCAACTAGGGGATACCTTGCTACACACCTCCTGAGCGGAAGCAGAGAGCTATTGAAAGTAATCTGGGAGGAGGGGGAAAATGGGATGAGCTAATGTCATGATCTGAATTTAGATATTTTTTGTATGATTTCCACTAATTTCACAAGTTACTGTTGGGCTATCTACAGTGCCTTCATTTTCACTAATATAAAACTCGTATACAAAATAAAATTTATTTATTTACATTATAAAATCTCATTTAATTTACATCCTATAATTGTATTTAAAATATACAATAGTACTGTACAATAAAAGTTTGAATACATAAAAGAAATAAATATACTTCAACTGACAATAAAATCCGCCTAGGGAGTACCTTGCAACAACCTCCTGAGCGGACGCAGAAGCCTATTAAAAATAATCTGGGAGGAGGGAAAATTGGGATGAGCTAATGCCCAGTAAGAAATATATATAATAATACTGATACTATGTAACTACATGAAATTTTCAAAACATGCATTAAGATTTATGAAAACATGCAAAATAATAAAGTAAGCACAAGTATCAAGGAAGGATACTATAGTCAGCTAAGAATCCGGATAGAGTATGGGAGATATTTTAAAATACTTGTAGTGTCCTGGTCCTTAGGGAGTTCGAAAATTGAAATGAAATTCAATATAAATTCATAAGTCACATTCAAGAAGTAAATATTCCAAAATATTTAACAATTATATATTTTAAGAATAAATTCACAAAACTCATAATTAATTCACAAGTTAAATTCATAAATATCATCACAATTCGTAGAGACAAGGCATCACTCAATAGACTCATGCATAGGACATATGGTCATAGTCAGAAATATAGTCCTCGGTGATACTGATCAAGCACTATCTGAGACACTGATGACGGGATCAAAGTCAATCAGCCCACTAGTCAGTCATACGATCATACACTCATAATAGCATGTGCCCGCAGGCAGCTATGAGGTCAACAATCTCTAAAAATCATATAAAACATTTTATCACGAGTTTATAGAAGTAATTTCTGAAGGTAAAATCTTCAATCAGTCAATTAAGAAATAAATTAAGAAAATATTTAATTTCAAGATACAATTTTATAACATACTCATAACAATTCATTTGGTTCTTAAAAATATTCCATTCACTTGTAAACAAGTAATGACTTCATGCTAATACATTCATGCACTTAAAATTCGATATCATGAATTTTTAAATAATATTTTTCAGTCTAATATGAGATTAATAAACCTCAAGGAAACAAACGAAATTTCTTAACAAGTCATTCATCAAAATATTCAATAATATATTGAGAATAATTTATGGAATTTATAAAATTTCGGCAGCATAACGGCTAGGTATACCCTAACCTTTCTGCACGAAAACAACCAGAATTCCACAAATCACAGTTCACAAATTCATTTCAGTATTTTCCAAAACGAGTTCAAAGAATTAATTTCGTATCGAATCATGCACTATAATATCCCTATGAGTATTATATATATCCCTTACCTGATAATTTGTCACCGAGCTGTGACTGAGCACTAGTATGAAAGTATTTGGTAACATAAAATGGAATATATTGCCTATGCAGCCTTATTTTTCGGTCTATTTTCTACCGGTATGAAAATTGTAACTTTCTTTATATAATTCCGATTTCAATTCCGGTTGTGCCTATATTCTCAGAATAATTTGTACATTATTTTAGGACCAAAATGAAATTAAAATGGCCAACAT
The DNA here is from genome assembly GCA_032173925.1 of Heritiera fomes. Taxonomy (NCBI): domain Eukaryota; kingdom Viridiplantae; phylum Streptophyta; class Magnoliopsida; order Malvales; family Malvaceae; genus Heritiera; species Heritiera fomes. Next base: position 25,951,445 of record JAPDPM010000001.1, read on the forward strand.
TTCTCCTTCCCCTTCACCTTGCCCAAATGCTCCTTCTCTTCCATAATGGTATTTCTTCCAAATTTAATTATTTTCTTGATTCCAAGTTAATTCTATTAATTTCTAAGCTACTTCCATATTAAATACACATCAAATGACATCAATTGATGGTCCAACATGCCATGGTTGAACCTCCCTTGCCATCCCTACATATTGGTCTTCTTCCATTTCATTCAACTAAATTAAATTCTAATCTCTTTATAATTTCTACCATTAATTGTTATTATATTAACATGGAAATATTGTCAAACAATGTCATCACCAATATCCACCATGCTTGCCCGAAACCCTCTCTTACCCATACATGTGATTTTTACATGATTCAAGTTGGAAAAAGCATGAAAACATCATGAACACTAAATATAAAGTCAACTTTATGAAAGAAAATCAAAGCTCACATAAATCTTACCTTGACCGAATACTATAGGGGCCTCTACACTCTGATTTTTGCTGATTTGGTAATTGATTTAGACACCAAAATGAAGAGAAAGTTGAATGGAGCAAGGTTGGTGCAAGAAATTTTTGACTTTAGTGCGATTTTGCTTAAGTTTTTCTCACTTTCTCTCTATTAAAACTTCAAAAATGGTGGCTGGTTTGAAAGAGAAGAGAGGCTGTCGAAATGAGGAAGAAAGCTGGTGAGAATTCTGGAAATATTTTGACTTTAATGGTAAAATTACCATTTTACCCTTTCGGTTTGACTTTGTTGAAAACTATCAGTCTAATCTTCAAAATATGTCTTTTAATCACCAATCACATCTAATTAACATATTCTTAGGGTCAGAGAAGCTTTCGTTGAAGTTTGACAGGTTATTTGTGCGAAATTATGAAAATACCCCTAATCGTAAAATCGCGTAATTTTCTATTTTCACAAATGATTTAGCCTATCTATTGCCATGGCATGGGACCCTTTCACATGAGGATTATTTTACATTTGACACTTGGCCAGAAGTCCATTTCGTTTGGCTATTATTCACGAAAATTTCACCGGCCTATGTCCTTAATAGTCATTTTTGATTTTGTTTTAAATGCTTCAAAAATGATCTAAATAATTGAATTTGAGTTGGAATTACTTACCATCACTTTATGTAACTTCGAATATCGAGTCTTTCAGGTTTCACCTTCATCCGATCACTAGAAGGTACGTGGGGCCCACCATGCTGTTAACTTGTATACCTACGAAATACACATTGAGAGTGATGAGAATTATTGTATATGCTACATTATTAAAATATGTGGTTCTCACAGCTAATGCCCAGTAAGAAATATATATAATAAAACTGATACTATATAAACTATATGTAAGCATTTAAAACATGCACAGAGATTTATAAATAACGAAAATAGGCATGAATTTCACAGAAAGGATACTATAGTTGATGTCACAACCTGAAGACCGCGACTTTCACTTGATTCTTATACTTTTCTTAGTCTACAAATTTATGGACTAAATTTTTCTTTTTCATTTTAAGGTTTGTATTCGATGTCAGTGTAGTCACTATACTATTTAGGTGACCTATAGTCATTTCATTTAAATATTTAACAAACACGGAAACGGTTCTTAGTTACATCCCGACTTGTTAAACAGAATATGTACTGTGTATCAATTTAAGTCTTACATGTAAACAAGTATTTTATAAGAAACATATACCTCGAAAGACTAGTACCAAGTCCATATACAGTCTCCGATGCCCACTGAGCAGCTCATATAGCAGATGTTAACTTCAATAATCTGAAAGAGATGAAATTTAGTGGGGTGAGCAAAACCACGGCTCAGTAAGATACTAATATAAATAAATGAGTAGGATTACACTGTCTTAAACTGCAATGCTTAAAACTTGTAAGGATGCAATTACAGTTAATCCTTCCTCATCGATACATCTCATTATCACTTCTCATTTTCGCTTTTCATTTCATAATCATACTTTGGTATGCTATCATCTCATATCAATTCTCATATTTATTTTCATTTCATAATCATATTTCTGTATTATATCATCTCTTATCGATTCTCATATCATCTTTTATCAATTCTCATATCATCTCTTATCCATTCTCATATTGTGGATCATGATCACGGTGGTACGAAGTCATAATTCTCTTCGTGTAATTCTATATTTATGTTTCATATCATATCATGACATCATATAGATGAAATATCGTCACCACCGAGTCATGGTACTCCTCATATATTCTTCATGTTTAATTGAGATATCCTATCGAGTCACTTTACATTTAACAATCATATTCCCGTCTTATATCAATTCATATCACTTATATGGGAATTTATGTTCACGATAGAGTAAGATCAAAATTCTTTTCATATCAATCTTATGTTCATGTATCATATCATATCATGTCATCATATAGATGAAACGTCATTAACGTTGAGTCATGACATTTCTCATGGAATTCTCATATACTAAGCATATTATCATATCAGGGTTTAATATGCAATTCATGTAATTTTTCTGTATAAACCACTATCATTTCAAATCATATCATATATACTTTAGGACATGCTCAACATATGAATTTTTCAATTCATTTCAAGTTTGCCTTTAAGGCATAATAGAAACATATTCAATTTCAATTCATGTATTCGTTTTCAGAGCATGTCTAAAACATATGCGGTTTTAAAACATTTTTCATATACTATAAATCATATCAGGTTTAGAGTTCATATCAAATCAATCTATACTCTAAACCGCATGTCGTTTCAAATTCGACACAAAATCGTATATAAATCATGTAAGTGTCGAAATCATTTATCATATACTTTTAAAACATTTACTATAAATCATATCAGGTCTAGAGTTCATATCAAATCAAGCTATACTCTAGATCGCATATTATGTCATGTTCGACATAAAATCACATATAAATCATTTAAGTGTTGAATTCATATCTCATGGACTTTTAAAACATGTTTAAAACATGTACTGTTTCAAAACATATTTCATTTCAAATATGTTTCATGTACAGTATAAATCATGTCAAGTCTAGAGTTCATATCAATAAAATCATACTCTAGACTTCATATCATATCGGTTAGAGACTAGGCTAAATCCCTATCATCTCTCTATCAATAAAGACTTAAATCACTGTAGCTAGCAGTGAAAATCATGTCATCGTCCCCTGGAAACCAACTAGGGCGCTATCTATGGCCATAGACCTCATCTCTCTCAGCCCCACTGATCAGGCGTGACTGAGACCTGTCCACGACTATTGTCGGACAAGCATATCTGCCTAATGAGCAACGCTCCAATTAGGCGGTTTCCACTATGCTTTATTGAATTTAATTTTTTAGGGTGCCTACAGTTTCATAAAACATTTAAATCATTATCTTTTCTTTTCAATATCATATAAAGCATATGGTAAAATTCTGTATAAGACTTCATATATCAAAATATATATATCTACCATATACTTTCATTTCAATTCAAATCAATACTTTACAGTATTCATATAAACATTAGTAAAATGTTTCAAATTGTAAGAAGGCATGCTTAAATACAATGCAGATTCAATCATGAGTTTCAAACAATGAACTATCATTTTTGTAAAACATATCATTTAGTTATTGTGTTAACTATAATCCAATTCCTCAATTCCATACTTTTGATTTCAATCAAATCATACCTAATAGGTAATTTCGATATTCATTGTAGTTCCTCGATATTCAGTATCATTTCGTAGTAATTATCGACTATAAAAATCACCGGTACATTTATCATTCAATACTGGACCACCACTGTCAGTATGAGTCCTTTTTAGTATCTCTGGATATTTAAATATCATATTTCTATATAACCATTAAGATACTGGAATTATGTAATTATCGATATTATCACTTAAGACCTATTTCAAAGTCAACATCTAGGATATAAAATCACAAGATCAATAGTCATCTATCAATCCATCTATAATTTGATCTATTGGTGCACCTTCATAATTTCCGTCTTGAGGTTCAATTTCATTCACTTAGGAGGATTTGTTAATTTCCACTATCAACAGCGTTTTCAACCATTTAAGTCGCCTTGCGACCATCTACGTTATTGTAGTAGTCTTAGTTCACGTCTATTTAATATCGATGTGTACAAATATATTTTTGTGTAGACGTGTGTTCTATCAATGCCCATACGGCATCACGATCTACTTTTCTTATTATCATCGTCTCAATCATATCACTAAGATGGACCGTTCATCGTGTTCTCCAATTTCTTCAAGTCACTCAAATACGAGAGGATATTTTTCAAAACCTATTCCCAAGGTTATAATCAATTTCGTATAATCACGTGTGTGACATCCATTTATCTAAATCAATTAATTTTTGAAATCATCTCTCGATCGATAATTCCGAAATTCAATCAATCGACCATCTAAATTATGACTTCGATCTTTCTCTTTTAATTTTATATTATATAACCATCGTTACTCTTATCAGTTGATCCTCCAAATATCTATTTCATCTCAATCTCAGCCTGATAACCACTTTGAGATATTAAGATAATTTGATTTATCGACTCCAATATCAACCTTTTCCGGTAATACAATAAAGTCCTTCACATGTTTAATTTCAATAATTATTTCTCAGATTCCATTTATGGGAGAAACTAAATCTTTTTCCTAAAAATTTCGGCAGCATAACGGCTTAATTTTCCATAACCTCCTGCAAGGGAAACACAATTTATAATTGCAGCCGTTGATTCTCACCAATTTTTATCTCTTACTAAGACCTCCACCATCAATTGTGGGTCCTCTTAGCATTTTTAACATCAATTAAATCAATTCATCATATATAAAAAAATCATAATTCCATTAAAAATCATTCCATCAGAGCATTATATAAGATCATAAATCCCACATACAATATAATGCTACTAATGCTTTATAAAAGTATCTTACCTATTCCCCAAGCTTAGCGCACTTTTTGATTTTCGAGCCTTGCCGAACTCCACCATTCGTCGCATTTCCGTTTTACTACAATTTCAATATCAATGCACTACATCAATATAACCATAAATTATTCAATAAATACCATCAATTTATTTTCTATATTTTCCTTACCACATTTTTTTTCTTTTTCTTTTTCTTTTTCCTTTCCTTCTTCTTCTTCTTCCTTCTTTTCTTTCTCCTTTTCTTTCCTTTTCTTCTTTCTTTTCTTTTTCTTTCCTTTTCTTCTTTCTTTTCTTTTTCTTTCCTTTTTCTTTTCTGTTCTGTTTTTTTTTCTAGCCTGAACCGGTTCAGGCCGGTTCGGCCCGGTTCACTTCTGCTGGCCGGTTCAACCTCTTCCCACCGGCATCTCCGCCAGTTCGGACCTCCCTCAGCTGGCCACGATTGCGAGGATGCCGGATCTGCCCTCGGTTTTGCCCCATCACCGGCGACGGCGCCGGATCTGGAACGGTGGCTCTCGATCCTTTTCTCCTCTGTTTCTTCCTCCTCCCGCTGTCCTTTGCCTCGCTGGTGACCCTCCTTTGTTTCCCCTCAGCTCCGCTGAGCTCGGGGTTGGGGTGGCGGTGCCTAGACCGGTCGGCACCGCCACTTCCTTCTTTTCTCTTTTCCTCTTTTTCCTTCGGTTTTCTCTTCTGTTTTCACACCGCTTCTTTCTCTTTCCGCCTCGGTCTACCGTCATCAGCTTCTTCCCTTGTCGGCGACGCCGCTCCATCGTTCCTCTTCCTTCCGGTGGCCGGCGTTGTCCGACGTTCTCTCTTTAGTTTTTTTTTCCTCTTCTGTTTTTCCTTCAACAGAAGGAAATAACAGGGGTCGAGTCCCGACCCCTGTTTCTATTCTTTTTTTTTCTATTATTATTTATTTCTTTTCTATAATTATATACATATATAATTACTATACTCATATAATCATATTTGTAAAATTTTATCTATAATTATTGTATATATATTATATATATATCTACACTTTAACTTTAAAATATATATATTTCATGTATATTTATTTATATACATAAATACATATGTATTCATTTTATGATAAAAATAATATATATATATATATATATCTATCATATATATATACTATATTTCATATATATATATATATATATATATTCATATACATATGTAAATATGTAAAGCATATAAAATATATTTAAAAAAATGTATTTATATAATCAAATTATATAAATATATGTAAATACTCACCTTTGTATTTATTATAATTTGGATTTCTCAATATCCAAATTATATTTCTCCATTTTCATTCTTATTTAATTTGGATTTCAATTTGTCCAAATTAAATTTTTCGGATACCTTATATTTATTTTTCGAAAATTCTTGGTCTTCACAGTTGATTAGGAAACTGGATAGAATATGGAAGGTACTTTGAAGTATCTGTCGTGTCCAGGTTCCTAGATGCAACTATAGGGAGTCCAAAGTTTAATTATATTTCACAAATAAATCCACAAGTTTAAATTCAATAAATCATTTCTAAAATACTCCGCAAACATATAAAAACTTCAGTTCACAACATTCATGACAAGTCACAATTTAAAATCATCAATATCATCACAATTTGTAGAGACAAGGCATCACCCAATAGACTCATGCAACAGGAGATACGACTATAGTTGAACATAGACCTCAGTGGTACTAATCAGGCACCATCTGGGACACTGATGACGAGATCAAGGTCAATCAGCCCACTAGTCAGTCATATGATCATACACTTATAATAGCATGTGTCTGTATATAGCTATGAGACCAACAGTCTCTAAAAACAATATAAAATATTTTACACTGTTTAAAGAGATAATTTTTGAAGGTTAAATCTTAAATTAGTCCATAAAGATATAATTTGAGAATATGCGCAGTTCAAAGATAAAAATTTATAAAATATTCATAACTCATTATTTGGTTCTAAAAATATTCTATTTATCTATAGACAAGTCATATAACATGCCGATGCTTTCACGTACGTAAAATTCGATAACATGAATTTTTAAATAATGTTTTTCGGTATAATATGAAAATAATAAATCTCAACACAATAAATGGAATTTCATAGTAAATCGTTCACTATTAATATTCAATGATATAAAAAGAGTAATTCATGAGATTATTAAAATTTCGGCAGCATAACGGTTAGGTATATCCTAACCCTCCTACGGAAAAACAATCGAACTTCCACAACAGCAGTTCAAAATTTTCAATCCAATAAATTCCAAAACAATTTCAAAGAAATCATGTCATATCTAATATGCATTATAGTATCCCTATGTTCATTATTTATATCCCTTACCTGATAATTTTTCACTGTGCTGCGAATGAGCACCAGTATCCTCTTCGATTTTCTTAGCTGCAAATTATCATTTCGATATCGTCAATATTCTATATTTCATTATAAAAATATTTAATATTGTAAAATAAATTATGTTGCCTTCTACAGCCTTATTTTTCTGTCTATTTTCTACTGGTAGGAAAATTATAACTTTCTCTATATAACTTTCGGTTCTGCCTAAATTCTCATAATAGTTTGTTGATTATTTTAGGACCTAAATGGGTTGAAATGGCCAAGAATTTTCCTTTCCCTTCACCTTGGCCGAATGCTTCTTTCCTTCCATACTTGTAATTTTTCTAAATTTAATTATTTTCTTGATTCCAAATAAATTCTATTCATTTTCTATACTAATTCCACATCAAATACACATCAATTAACATAAAATTTTGGTCCTCCATGCCATGGCCGAATCACCATTTTCATCCCTACATCTTGATATTCTTCCATTTAATTTAACTAAATTAAATTCTAATTAATTCATAATTTCTAATATTTTTTCTATTAATATTACATGAAATTAACATCAAAAACACCATTAACAAAATTCACCATGCTTGGCCGAAACCCTCACTTGCCCAAACACATGATTGTTACATGATTCAAGCTTGAATATGCACCTAGACATATTAAACACTAAGAATTGATCATGAAAAACCAAGAAAAGTCAACACTTCCTTACCTTTTCTTCTTGGCTGAAATCTTCAAGGGAGTCTACTCTCTTATTTTGACTGATTTGGATGATGATTTCGGTATGGGAAGGTAGAGGAAGTTGAGAGGAACAAATTTGGTGAAGATGATTTTTTATTTTAATTTGATTTTCCCTTAGTTTTTCTCACTTTCTCACTCCTCAAGGTGTAAAAATGGTGGCTGTTTGAGAGAGGAAGAAGGCTGGTCGAAATGGAGGGGAAGAAGAATTAAAATTCTGGAAATAAGCTGATTTTTATAGCAAAATTACCATTTTGCCCTTAATTATGAAAATTTTAGACTATTTTACCCTTTTGGTTTGACTTTGTTGAAGGCTATCAGTCTAATCTACAAAATGTCTTTTAATCGCCAATCACATCTATTTAACTTATTCTTATGATCAGAAAAGCTTTCGTTGAAGTTTGACTTGTCATTTGCATGAAATTACGAAAATACCCCTAATCGTAAAATCGCGTAATTTTCTATTTCTTTAGATGATTTAGTCTATCTATTGCCATGACATTGGACTTTCTCACATGAGGATTATTTTAAATTTGACACTTGGCCAGAAGTCAATTTCGTTTGACTGTTATTCATGAAAATTCCACCGGCCTATGTCCTTAATCGTCATTTTTAAATTTGTTTTAAATGCTTCAAAAATAATCTAAATAATTGAGTTTGGGTTAGAATTTCTTACCATTACTTTATTTAGCTCCGAATATCGAGTTTTTAAAGTTTCACTTTCATCCGAACACTAGAAGGTCCGTGGGGCCCACCATGCTGCTACTTTGTATACCTGCGAAATACACAGGAATTAACAATGATGAGAATTCTCATATACACTACAGTATTGGAATATGAGGTTCTCACAAAAACAACATAATATATTAATATCAAATAATTTTTAATATTTGACTTATTGAATTTATAAAAAAATATTATTAATTTAACATTTGATTTTATATAAAAATCATTATAATATTTTATTATTTTTATTTCATAATAAAATTTTAATTTTAACACAATAATAAATCAAATATATATAAAATCATTATATAATTTTAATATTTGTTTGAAAATTTGAATTTGATATTTTGTACAATACATTAAGAACATTACTAGCAAAATTAAATTTAACCTATATTTTTTTTAAAGTTTCCAGTGTAGAAAAATATTAAATTTACTTGAAAATAAACCTAATCTTAAATTTAAAATTTTAGGTTTTTAAGATTAAAAAAAGTTAAATAATTAAATTAAACAATACTAGTACAATATCCAAGCATAATATAATAAAATAAAAATATGTGAACAAAAGTTTTTACGTTCCTAAGGAGTAAGAACGCAATACATCTAGATCAACAAGTCAATCCAACATCCAAGTTTGTTATCTTATAATAATGATTTATATATTATATTATAATAATCTCTTAAGAATAAATAATATAATTTCTTAGTGTGTAAGTATTATTTTGATAAAATTAATTATTTATTAAAAATATTTTTTATTATCTATTAATTATAAAATTAAAGTGCAGATAAAAAATAATTATTTCTAATATTAAAGTGTAATTTAAAAATATACTATAGTAGTATTATTGTATAAGTGGTAATTTTAATAAAATACATGAATAAATCAAGTTTTGGTAATTAATTATTTGTTATATTAATAAGATTCCAATTTGGTATCTATAACAATGATTTATATATTATATTATAATAATCTTTTAAGAATAAATTATGTAATCTCTTAGTGTGTAAGTACTATTTTGATTGAATTAATTATTTATTAAAAATAAATTATTTATTATCTTTTAAATATAAAGTTAAAGTGTGGATAAAAATAATATTTTTAACAGTAAATTAAAGTGTTATTTAATAATATACTGTAGTTGTATTATTGTTTAAGAGTAGTTTTTAATAAAACTTGTTTTTTATATTTTATTAATATTATGATTAATTATATTTAACTAACTAACATTATATTAATTAATTTAGTAATATCTACTATTTAACATTTTAATTAGACATTCGATTAATTGTGTATATACAATGTTATTATATTAATATGAACATGAAAAAATTATTGCTAAATTGGTGTATAACTGTATATGATATGATTATATCAAATGTTATTATTTATTAATATAATATCAATTGGTATATATAACTTTTTTAATTCAACGTTCTAAATTTTTAATGAGATATTTGATTAATTACTGTGTACAAGTACGATTATAGTTAATGTAATAATGTTAATATATGATTTATGTACAAACTAAAAACAAAATAAATATAAAAATTGAGATAATTAAAAGGCTTAATAGCCAAATAAGCCCTCAACCTTTAGCCCAAAATGGAATTCAGCCCTCAACGTTTTATTATGTGACATTTAGTCCATAAACTTTTATTTCGGTGGAAATAAACCCTCAACCTTTTAAAATTATGCAATTAAGTCCAAATCTGTTAAATGACACTAACTGCCGTTAGTATATCTAATGTGAAAGCTGACGTGAATAACTTAGTTGGCTGCCACGTGGCATGCCACGTGTGCAATACTAACGACAGTTAGTGTCATTTAACAAGTTTGGATTTAATTGCATAATTTTAAAAGGTTAAGGGTTTATTTCCATTGAAATAAAAGTTTATGGACTGAATTTCACACGATAAAACGTTGAGGGTTGAATTCCATTTTGGGCTAAACGTTGAGGGCTTATTTGGCTATTAAGCCTTCATAATATTAAGTTTTTTTTAATGTATATTATAGTTTTATTCAACATTATAATTGAACAATTAGTTAAGTAGTTATACGGTTAGATTTAATTTAATTACTAATTATCTTGGTATTTAAAAAGCAAAATAAATGTAAGAAAAATTCCTAAAAATTTAAAAATATAATATAATTATTAAAAAATAAAAAAAAGTAAAAAAAATTATTGGACTGAGAGTGTCTAAATTCAAATGGCCCAACTTTAACCCAAAAATTCAATGACCCAATAAATTATTGTTAAGAGTATAAAACCAATTATATAAATGTTCAATTGTTTAGTCTGATTTATTTATAATTTGTTAGTTATTTATTTGTATAGTTAATACTTTTGGATTTTCACTTTCCTTTAGCTTTACTCTATATATATTGGCTCACTTGAAAAATAAATTTTTAGATAATTATTAATATATAATTATATATTTTTATAACAAATATGAATATAGTAGGAAATTAAAAAAGTTATTGTCAAGTAATAAAAACATTAAATGTAAAAATTTATATATATAAATATTTATTAAATTTTAACTTTAATTTAGAATTTCTATTATATTTTTATTTAACTATATAAAAAATCAAATTAATTACTATGTTCAAAAGTATAAAAAAATATTTATAACTTATAAAATTTCAAAATAATTCAACTAAGCCCGCTAAACCTACTTGATTAGAATTGAACAGAACTTGAAAATAACCGAACTCAAAAATATCCGAAATCAAAAAAACACGAATCCAAAAAAAATCGAACCCAAAATGGCCCGAATCAAAAATAAATTGAACCGTTAACAACTCGAACTCAAATATGACCCAGACCGAACCAGCTCGTTTGCCACCTCTAGTTAGACATATCCTAAGTGCCACATTTTTTTCTTTACGTTTTTTTTATTAAAAAGAAAATCTATTTAACGGATATGCATTGAGGATAATTAAAAAAAAAAGAGAGACGTTATGGTAATTTTATATGGTGGGTTAGTGAATTTCAAGTTTGTGGGTTAAAGAAAAAATAGATAAAATAGTTAACATTATATAAAATCTTACTTACATATATGATTTTCTATAATCATTTATTTAAGTGACACATGTTCAAAAAAATCAAATAAAGAATTTTTTGAGTTGTTAAAAGTATTAAAAAATATATTCTAGTTGTGAATTAAATTTAAAAAAAATTGAAAGTTTGGGAAGAGAAAAAAATTTAATAATATTATAAATTTTATAATTCGTTTGGTTCATTGAAAATGACTTCTGAAAAATGATTTCTAGAAAATGTTGACATTTTTTTGTAAAACAAAATATTTTCAGTTGTTTGGTTCAGTCAATGAAAAATATTTCTATTGTTTGATTGTTTTCTGAAAAATCTGTTTTCTTTTTTCTAACGATATTAATATAATTAATAAAATATTAAAATTATTTATTATTGATTAATTAAATTATTAATATTAAAAATAATTATATTTTGATAATAATATATTTATTATTAGTTATATTAATATTTTTAAAAATTTAAACTAATATTACTATTTTAATATATAAAAAATATTAATAATATATTAATATAGATTTTTGAAATATTAAAAATATTTATACTATTAAAATAATTATATTTTCTACTGAAAGTATTTATTATTAAAATCATAACAAAAGTGACTTTTTTAGGAAATGAAAGATGAAATTAATTTAGTATATACACCGGAAGAATTAAGTATGAAGTATGGTGATATGTATCTATTATTAGACCTGACAATCTTAGACACAATACAAAAATGATACGAATAAAATACATGAAAGTGACATAGGCTAAAATTAAGTAAAAACCATATATGGATATATTAAATGCTAAAAATAAAGTTTTTGATTTTTCATATTTACACGAATTTTAACACAAAATTTTTAAGTTTTACATGACACGAACACGATTTTATATAACACAAAAACAAATTATAAACATGAATCGCTAGGTCTATTTGTCATAACCCAAAAGCCTATGAAATTGAAAGCCTAATAAGCAAGGCTTAAAGTACAAATAGAGCCTAGGACAAGGGATTTATCTCAGACCTAAACATCAGCATGTAGCAAGACCACCCATCGTAGTCGCTTGACAAAGCCTCTCAAGCCACTTGGCTACTAACAGCCACCTAGGTACAACATAGAGCCTCGTGAGAAAGGACATTCATGGCAGATCAGCAAGCTCCCTAAAGTACATAAAGGGTTAAGAGCCCCAAGAGGTAACAAATTGTAAGGACTTGGCATACCCACCCTTTTGTGGGTCAGGCCTAATGGTTAGGAGTGACTTGAACTAGGAAAAGGTTAAGGGTTCGAGTCGTTCCGGACGTGCTTAAGGTGATAAATGCCCTAGGAGGTACTCCAGGCACCTTGGGACAAAACCGTAAGGGACCTCTGGGGTACCCAAGGTGGGCAATACATTGTGAGTAAGGCTGGCTACTAGGGGTGGATCTCAGGCCCACAAAAGGGTGGGTCTACAGGTCCCTCACGGTTTTGTCCTAAAGTGCCTGGAGTAGCTCCTAGGACATTTATCACCTTGAGTGCGTCTGGAGCGACTCGAACCCTTAACCTCTTCCAAGTTCAAGTCACTCTTAAGCATCTAGCTAATGGTTAGGAGTGACCTGAACTTGGAAGAGGTTAAAGGTTCAAGTTGCTCTGAACGCGCTCAAGGTGATAAATGTCCTAGGAGGTACTCTAGGTACCTTGGGACAAAACTGTGAGGAACCTGTTGTGACGACCAGCATCATGTGGGGCCGGTCGCACTCAACCGTTTTGTCTGCTCTGGATTCTAAAGGTGGCCCCCGTCAGTTCGGCTGATATGATACTTAGGTCCTCACGGATTTCTTTTGTGAAGACCGAGAATTTTCTAAATAAATATAAGGTATCCGGAAAATTTAATTTGGACAAATTGAAATCCAAATTAAATAAGAAATAAAAAGGAAAAAAATTAAATTGGAAATAAGAAATGAAGGAAAAAATTTAATTTGGATAAATGGAAATCCAAATTAAATAAGAAAATGGAGAAATTTAATTGAATACCAAGAAATCCAAAAATTTGAGAAAATTAGAAATGTGTATATATGTTATTATTAATTAATAATTATATTTATAAATATATAAATATAATTATTAAAAAAAAATAGAAAACGGGCGGGAATCGGGTATCCCGATTCCCACCCATTTCCCCCTCTGTTTACAACAGAGGAGGGATTTCCAAGAGGAGCCGGCCAATGCTCGCCGGCCAAAGGAGAAAGGGGAAGGGAGGAACGACGTCACCGGCGGAGAAGAAGCAAGCGGTGACGGCGCGAGGCGGAAAGGAAAGAAAAATTGGGCGGAGACCGAAGCAGGAGGAAGGAAAACCGAAAGAAGAAGGAAAAAGGAAAGGAGGCAACGCAGGCCGATCCACCGGTCGCCGCCGCCTTGCGAAGCCTCGGTGAAGCCAGATCTGCAGGGAGGAACGCCCGACGGCGAAGAAAACGGCGAGAAAAGAGAGGAAGAAAAGAGAGAAGGAGCCGCCGCCGCCCGTCCCAGATCTGCTACCGTCGGTGCCGTCGATCGAGAAACCGAGACCAGATCCGGCTTCGTGGCAACCTCGGCAAGCTGCTGGGTGGCCGAACCGCCGGAATGGGTGGCCGCCGGTGACCGAACCGGCCAGCAGAAGATTGAACCGGTCTGACCCGGTCCGACCCGATCCGACCCGCCTGACCCGGTCCGACCCGATCAACCCGACCCGACCCGATTCAGAAAAAAAAAAGAAAAGAAAAGAAAAGAAAAAGAAGAAAAGAAAAGAAAAAGGAGAAAAGAAAAAGAAAAGAAAAGAAAAAGAAAAAGGAAGAAGAAGAAGAGGAAGAGATGGGTAAGGAAAATTAAAAGCCTTTTTCGCTCTATGTCTGGAATTTAGTAGAAATTCTTGGATTATTTTCTAAATGAAAATATATGTCAATTTTTGAAATTGTAGCAAACGAAAATGAGACGAATGGTGGAGTTCGGCAAGGCTCGGAAATCGGAAAGTACACTAAGCTTGGCGAATAGGTAAGATACTTTTATAAAGCATTAGTAGCTTTATATTGTATGTGGGAATTATGATTTTATATATGATGCATTTATTTAATTGATTTTAAATGGAATTGTGATTTTTATATGATGCATCGATTTAAATTGATTTGCTAAAAATGCTAAGAGGACCCACAACTGATGGTGGGGGTCTTAGTAAGAGGTAAAATTGGTGAGAATCAACGGCTGCAAGTATAAATTGTGTTTCCCTTGCAGGAGGTTAGGGAAAATTAAGCCGTTATGCTGCCGAAATTTTTAGGAAAATATATGAGGAAAAAGATTAAGTTTCTCACATAAATGGAATCTTGGAGATAATTATTGGAAATAAATATTAAAAGGATTATATGGTATTACTGAAGAGTTTGATATTGAAATCGATGGGAAGATAGATTATTGAAAACGATAATGTGATGAATTATATGGTCTAAACATTATAGAATTGATAAATCAAGTGATTTTAATATCATAAATGGTATCAAGTTGAGATTGAGGTGAAATTATTTATTTGACAAATCACAGATAAAGGTGATGATAGTTATATGATACAACTTAAAAGAGAAAAAAAAATCGAAGTTGTGATTTAGATGGTCGAATGATAGAATTGCGGAATTATCAATCGAGTGACGATTATAGGATTGATAAATTCAAATAAATGGACCGTCTTAGTAGTATGAACTGAGATTTTTGCAATAATGTGGATAGTCGCAAGGTGACTTAAACGATTGAAACACTATTGATAGTGGAAATTGGCAAATTTGTTTTTAGTGGTAAATTGCCAATCAAAAAATTGAATTGAGGAGTTTTACAGATAATTCTAGCATGATATTACATTCTATAGGCCATATGAAAAGTGAATTGAGGATTGTGATATGATTTTTGATAGTGAATGAAATTGAACCGCAAGTCGAAAATTCTGAATATGTACCAATAGGTCAAACCATAAATGGATTTGATAAGCGATTATTGATCTTGTGGTTCTATGATCCTCGATGTCGACTCTGAAATAGATATCGAATGAGGATATTAGTAATTCATAATTTCAGTATCTTGATGGCTATATGGAAACATGATATTTAGATACACATAGATACTAAGAGGATTCACACTGATGATGTGGTTCTAGTATCGATAATAAAATGTACAAATAATTATTATAGTCGATAATTATCGAAAAAGGATATTGAATACTGAATGGTTTGAATACCAAGTGATCTGATTATTGAACAATTAGAGTACTGAATAATTGAATATTGAATGATTTGAAAATTGAATTACTGATTTTACAGAAAGAGAGTCTCGAAAGCGAATGATTGATGGTGATGAATGTAAATGAATTTCTCCACTATATTAGAGGAAAATATTACTGAAGTTGCATACTGAAATGTTTTATAGCATCGCAATTAAGCATGCCTTCTTGCAACTTGAAACATTTTAATAATTGTTTATATGAATACTAAAAAGTATTGATTTGTTTTGAAATGAAAGTATATGGTAGATATATATATATTTTGATATATGAAGTCTCATACAGAATTTTACCATATGCTTTACATGATATTGAAAAGAAAGCTATAGATTTAAATGTTTTATGAGACTGTAGGCACCCTAAAAGAATGAAACTCAATAAAGCATAGTGGAAACCGCCTAATTGGAGCTTTGCTCATTAGGCAGAGAGATGCTTGTCCGACAATAGTCGTGGACAGGTCTCAGTCACGCCTGATCAGTGGGGCTGAGAGAGATGAGGTCTATGGCCATAGATAGCGCCCTAGTTGGTTTCCAGGGGACGATGATATGATTCACTGCTAGCTACAGTGATTTAAGTCTTTATTGATAGAGATGATAGGGATCTAGCCTAGTCTCTAATTGATATGATATGAAGTCTAGAGTATGATTTTTATTGATATGAACTCTAGACTTGACATGATTTATACTGTACATGAAACAGATTTGAAATGAAATATGTTTTGAAACAGTACATGTTTTAAACATGTTTTAAAAGTCCATGAGATATGATTTCGACACTTATATGATTTATACGTAATTTTGTGTCGAACATGGCATGATATGCGGTCTAGAGTATAGTTTGATTTGATATGAACTCTAGAACTGATATGATTTACAGAATATGTTTTAAAAGTATATGATAAATGATTTCGACACTTACATGATTTATATAAGATTTTGTGTCGAATTTGAAATGACATGCGGTTTAGAGTATAGACTGATTTGATATGAACTCTAAACTTGATATGATTTATAGTATATGAAAAATGTTTTAAAACCGCACATGTTTTAGACATGCTCCGAAAACGGATACATGAACTGAAAATGAACATGTTTCTATCATGTCTTAAAGGCAAATTTGAAATGAATTGAAAATTCATATGTTGAGCATGTCCTAAAGTATATATGATATGATTTGAAAAGATAGCGGTTTATACAGTAAAGTTACATAATTGCATATTAAACCTTGACATGATATTATGCTTCGTACACGAGTTTCATGATAAATGTCATGACTCGACAGAAATGATATTTCATCTAGACGATGATATGATATGATACATGGACATATGATAGATATGAAGAGAATTGTGAACTTACACTGTGGTGATCATGATTTCTCTATAAGGAAAAGTGATATGAGATGATAAATTACAGGAGTACGATTATGAAATATACAGTGAATTGATATGGTGCTTCAATTGGACATGATGTACTCCGAGATAGAGGAAAATATAGACTAATAGTATATGACATTCAATTTGGATACGACAGATTGTTGTGCGATGCACTATAGTGTAAGGACAAGAAGACTGAAAAGTGATTATGATGATAATTTTAAAAGTATAAGTGATAGACAGATGACAAGAAATGAGATAATGATATGTTATCGATGAGAAAGGATTAACTGTGATTGCAAATTTGCAAGTTTTGAGCATTGCAGATTAAGACAGTGTAATCCTACTCTTGTATTTATATTAGTATCTTACTGAGCCGTGGTTTTGCTCACCCCACTAAATTTCATCTCTTTCAGATTATTGAAGTTAACATCTGCCATGTGAGCTGCTCAGTGGGCATCGGAGACTGTATATGGACTTGGTACTAGTCTTCTGAGGTATATGTTTCTTATAAATTACTTGTTTACATGTAAGACTTAAATTGAAGCACAGTACATATTCTGTTTAACAAGTCGGGATGTAACTAAGAATCGTTTCCGTGGTTGTTAAATATTTAAATGGAATAACTATAGGTCACCGAGATAGTATAGTAACTACACTGACACCGAATACAAACCTTAAAATGAAAAAGAAAAATTTAGTCCATAAATTTGTAGACTAAGAAAAGTATAAGAATCAAGTGAAAGTCGCGGTCTTCGGGTCGTGACATCTTTCGCGTCCGCCGCTACTCGAACCCTTGACATCCAAGCGATTCGAGTAACGACTAACCATTGGACCTAGGTAAAGGGTTCGAGTAGCAGCGGACTCGAAAGAAATCTGTGAGGACCTAAGTGCCACATCAACGGAATTGACGGGGGCCACCTCTAGAATCCAAAGCGGACAATACGGTTGAGTGCGACCGGCCCCACATGATACTGGTCGTCACAAAAAAACGCGCGTTTTATTGTGAGGCCCGTATCCTAGTGGCCCATACCTCACTCATCCGTATTGTCCGCTCTGGATTCTAGAGGTGGCCCCCGTCAGTTCCGCTAACGTGGCACTTAGGTCCTCACGGATTTCTTTCGCGTCCACCGCTACTCGAACCCCTTACCACTTGTAAGTGTCGAGTAACGACTAACCATTAGCGGAACTGACGGGGGCCACCTCTAGAATCCAGAGCAGACAATACGGATGAGTGAGGTATGGGCCACTAGGATACGGGCCTAACACCTGTGGGGTACACAAAGCGGACAATACGTTGTGAATAAGGCTAGCTACTAGGGGTGGATCCCTGGCCCACAAAAGGGTGGGTACGCCAGGTCCTTACACAAATACAATCTAATCCCTATTTTCAGTCCTCTCAACTTATATCTTTCTTCTTTTACGCGCATCACCTCCGTCAAAAGACTTTTATTAACTTGAGTGTTAGAGTGAGTGCTAAAGTACAACTCCGACATCCGCTCTCACGATTCTTTCCTTGCAACTAACAAGTACTCACTCGAGGCAATCGGATATCATCCGACTTTCCATTTTTATTGTTTAGGACATCAACAATTAGAGTTGTCTGTAGGAAACGACATATATAAGCCATGTCTGTCCAGACAACCACATCACCAGCCTTCACTGCGAATACTAGCCAAGACAATCCCACTATTAGTCACATACTCGCCCTACACCCTAATTTTCATTTAGCTTCCTCAATATGGTCGAACTACGAATACAACTCTCCCTATATGCAACATGTTATGCTTTTCATGTAATAAGGGATGAACCACCCAACTATTTCCAAAACCTCATGAACAACCTCACCCTTGTTCCCTTGCAATCCTCTCCTCACAAACAACACGACACTTTTTAGCCCTATTGTCACAATATCTCTAGGCCACTGGCCTAATCCAACCGTGTTGCCCTAGATCCCTTACATTGCATCTAGAACCTTAGTGACTACAGCACCTATAATGACACCAACAACTCCCATAGTGGCACCTGCCATCATTAACCCTCGAGCAATGGCATCTCTAGTAACAACAACATTACCCACAAGCACGCAACCACCCATGAGGCCATGACCATCCCTCCAGTCGTAACGATGTTGCCTACAGGAAATACCATAAACATATCCAGGGAGCTCAGCCCGAAAATTCGAGCCTAACTTTTTATCAAAGCCTGTTTTCATTTTTATACTACAAGCCCGAGCCCGACCCGGTCAGGCCTGAAAATAATTTTTTATATTTTAATTTTTTATTTATTTGTTTTTTTATTATGTTATACCCTTTAAAATTTAATTTAATTTGTCAAAATTTGTATATCAATTTCCATACTAAATATTTATACTCATGTTTATTAATCAATAATGTTTTATATATATAATTATATTATACTTATTAAATATATACAAAAAGTTTAATTAATATTAAAAAAGAAATATAAAAAAATAAAAAATATAAATTCGGGCCGGCCCTTGAGCAGGTCCAATTTTTAAAAGGGCTTTGAAAGGTCAAGCCCGAGGCCTGACTCAATTTTTAAACAAGCCTAAAAATTTTGTCGAAGCCCGATTATTGCATCAGATATTTTTGTCTAAACCCGATCAAATATCGGACGGGCCTTCGGGCTTGGGCAAGTAGCTCGGCCTTTGAGCAAGTTTACCCATGGCCCCCATTGGCCCAAAAAGAAGATTTTAATTTATATTATATTAATAAGTTTTTATATGTTACTAAAATAAATTTTATTGGATTTTTTTTTGTGAAAAATTGATAAATAATGTTCAACTTTATGTATTCTGGCATTAAGTTTTCAAAATTGAAAAGAATGGTAATTTTTATTACAATAATGGTTGAGAGTGAAGAAGATAAAGTACATTCATTAGCATATTTGTTATTAATACTACCAGTAAGTAGTTGGAAGAAGTGAAAGTGAACTTATTCCTAAGCATTTGGACATAATTTGAATATTGAAGTCACCACTATTAGGAGAATTTTATTGTTTACTACTTCCGACCTAGATAGAATTAGTCTTAGATGGTAAAACAAATAAAGATACTTATAATTACACAAAAAAATTGTTATTAACACTAACATTTATTCTATCGGTTACCATTTCCATTATAGTAATGTGATTTCAACAATGAATATGTTAAAAAAAATAATTGAATAAGAGATTAATGGTTAAATAATGGAATAATTATCTACTTTGAAAAAGATGTGTTTCAAAACATTGATAACAAAAATATATAGCATCTTTTTAAAATATAAAATTGTGTCAAACATAGCAAAATTTTTTTTTCATAACTTAATATATTTGAGAGAAGCTCCTACTAAATAAATTGTTTGGCTCCACCGCTAAACATATCCATGCCGCCACCCTATACCAAGCCATCTAGTTGCAGCAGCAAAATCAGTTCTTTCAACATTACCAACAACTCATCGCCCAAAATCAGCAACTATAAGCACAAGTGGCCGAACAACAAAGGGGGTTAGAACGAACCTCACAAGCTACCGATGGACAAACAATACAAGACCTTCAAAAGGCTAAGCGTGTCTCAATGAGTTGGCTGGATGACCAACACAGTCCACTAATAAAGGAAATACGTCAGTCAAATGTGTTATATTGCTCAGAGTCGTCTTTCGGAGAGTTTGCCGGACTTAATGTAAATGCGGCAGCAAAATCCGATCATAGTCCTTTGTCTGCAGGTGGTTTGTGCAGGAATTATAATGGTTATTGGCTTTTTGGTTTCACAATGAAGATCGGCTGAGACTCTATATTGAAAGTTGAAATTTATGTTATTTTTACGTGACTTCAACTTGCATGGGATCATGATTGTAGGAATACTTTCTGGAATCAGATTCTCTTTTAGTTGTTCGGCAGATTATGCCTAAGCAGCTTGTGGGGGGAGAGTCTGGTGTTGTTAAACTTCTCTCTCCACCTCATGCTTTAGCTAGATATTTGCAAGAGGATGCGGAGGATGTTATGGGTATTGAGAGGTTAAGAGCCTGTGTTGTTTAAGCTGTAATCACCACTCTTCCTTACCAAAAAAAGAGCCAAAATGAAGAAAAAAATTATTGGAGGAATTCAGCCGAGCTGGCAATTCTTGTGGATATTAGAAAGATGGCAGCCAGATATTCACTCGGGTGGTCTAATTGATTGTTTTCTATCCAAATCAAATATATTATTCTTTTTTATTTTCTGTTGGCAAAAGAGAAGAAAAGAAAAAAATGATTATTGAAGGAAATATGAAGACGGTTACAAGGGAGAAAGAGGAGGATAAAGTTTAAAAGGAGCTTAGTTTGGGAAATAAAATTGCAAACAACCTTAGTTTAGGACAAAAACTCTCTTTTCAACTAAAGTAATACCAAGGTAAATCAGGCAATGTGTGCTTTGCTTCACAACCCCACATATATACATGTACATGGAAGCTGCTACTCTGGCATGTGAATAACACAGCGCAAACATTTTCCTTCTCTCATCAAACTGAAAGCTTTGTTGATATCCTCAAACGCCAGATTATGTGTGATGAACTCATCCACCTGGATTTCCTGTCAAAACACTTACCTACTCAACACATAACAATATTGTTCTATCTCAGCAAAAAACATAAATTGGCATGCATGGTTGCCAGTAGCAAGCTGCTTGCAGAATTTCTTTTTTGCCTTGTGCAATATTCTACCACCATTTTGGTTGTGGGCAAAACAGATTTAAGGAAAAGTTGAGTGCTTTCGGACCCGTTCAAGATGTGAACCTGTCCTATGCAAATCAAGGAACTATCTGGCTACTAGTAGGATCTGTGTGGTATATATAGGGAAGGATATATATGCTCTATACTTTCACTACTGATGAGATGTCTGGTGCTTTAGAACCCAAAAAGATAGCACAGTTGAAAAAATAAATTAAAAATGGAACAAACAATAACTATGCTATTTGTCATAACTATGCATCAATCCTACTTGAAGTTTTGCTTTAGGTTTGTTAAGTCTTACCTCCTTCATGTACCTCTCTACTAATGATGGAAGATCAGATTTAGGTTTCCATCCGCCAAAAAGAGATCCTTTCAATGTTTTTCCCGAAAGAAATGCTGAATAATGAGCTGCTATTTCAGGCTTCAATTTTGGCACACCAAGAGTAACTGTCAAACCCCATCCCTATGGGAAAACAGAGGACTAAAAATTCAGTTTGGTGATTAAATCTTCTTCAAACAGAGAAGAATTAACAAATCATATGCAGAGAAATTACATCGCAGCATGATTGCAACGCAGTAGCTACCATTCCAGTATCACCTATGCATTCAAAGGAGTAATCTGTTCCTCCACCAGTTATGCCCTTAATAACCTGAAATTCTCAAAAGAAAAAAAAGGAAACATACCAATTCAATTTTAGTTTCTCATTGCTTGTCTAAACTTTCAGTACCATTTGTTTTTAGTTTGCCTGTGCTCATACCTACATGGTTGACACGGACATGTATATATCTATGAATGTTTGTGCAGCAATGTTGTACCAGCTAGTATAAGAATTCTAGGAGGCAAAATCAAAAATGATATTCCATCTTTGAAATGTGATCATATAGCCTTTAGAATGCCATTATGTAATACGGATATGTATTCAACATAATTATAAGACAAAGTTACTGAATTATATTGCTCTTTGAATGTATACCTGCTGAATAGGTTCTTTATAGTCTTTGGGATTCAAAAATTCAGTGACTCCAAAAGCCTTTGCTGCAGCCATAATCATACATCATTTTAGAGAATTATCAACAGGCTCAGGACTCAAAAACCAGAAGTTGGAGGTGCAACGTTTATCTTACCTTTTTCATACTTTTCTGGATTAGTCTCTACACCAATTATTTGAGACGCTCCCCTAAGTTTGGCACCTTGTGCAACCTAATCATAGATGCAGTATGATAATTGATCATTCAAAATGGAGCAAATGTGGAGGACAGATCATTACAGCGCTGAGCTTGTTACAAAGTACTCTACTTATACTTACAGCAAGGCCTACAGTTCCAAGACCAAAAATCACCACAGTTGATCCTTTAGATATATCAGCAACATTCCAAGCTGCACCAAGACCTAAAATCGTAGCCTTGAGCGTCAAGGGTAGTCAATTATAGTGGTGAATTACATCCAAATGAAACAAACTTATAAAGCTCAATAGTATATTAATTAGCTAAGTGAACCTATGGAACCCAAAGACTTTTGTAATTTGATTCAAGCATTAGCTCTCTGTAAAGGTTTCAACATTCGGTCCTGCTACTTCATCCTTGAAACATAAAGATACAGCTGCACAATGAGTTCTGCAATATTTACTAAAAGTTTGTTTACCTGCAGCTACTCCACAACTCAGTAGGCATATTTTCTCCAAAGGTGCATGCGGGCTAACTTTAACAGCACATCCAGAATGCACAACTGTATATTCACTAAAACTCGAAACTGCACAATAATGATAAACAGGTTTCCCTTTAACCGAGAAGCGTGTCCTCTCATCACTGTGCATTACACCTCTTCTTTCCAAACCCAGGACTTGGCACATGTTACTCTTACCAGATGCACAGTGCTTGCATGTCTTGCATTCTCCGGTGAATACTGTCAGCACATGGTCCCCCTCCACAAATTCCATCACTCCCTTGCCCACGCTCTCTACAATCCTGCAAAACAACTCTGAACTTTAATTCAGATTTCTTTTGTCAAGTGTGTAATGACCATTTGACAGTCAATATAACGATAAAGAAAAATAGTAATGCTGGAGCTCTAGTTAACTCCGTTTCCTGTGGCAGACCTTATGCGCTGCATTAAGCCATAGTATACACTAATCTTAATTATGGTTTATTAATTTCTTGAACATTTGGTCAAACAGATAGAGCAACAGCTTGAAGTTTAAATAAAGATGAGGACTTGTAAAGAACAATTAAAACCTGAGAGGGTGCAGAACTTACCCTGATGCCTCATGACCAAATATCCTTGGAAATATAGCCTGCACATGAGCATGCTCTGTTAAATCTACAAGCCTGTATTATTAGAACAGCAATGGTACTAAAAGTTTGAAGAACCCCAAACTTCTTACTATTTTGTAGAAGGCTCTGCATTCAACTAAAAATTTGACCACCTAAATTTCTTTGTATTTTGAGTTCTGGCAATGGCATTTCATACTCATTCATTAAGCATAACATCAAATACATAAATGAATGATCTTTTTTTTTCTTCTTTCAATAAGAGGACTCTAATCTAATGCAAGGGCGAGATGGGCAAGATAGAGGGCAAGGCAACGCAAACATAGTTAAACTATAAATATATAAAAAAATTGGAAAACAACTGGGACTAATCCGAAACCTATAGAAGAAGAAAACACCTGAGATTCCCAAGCAGTAATGTCAGTGCGGCAAAGAGAGGTACAAACAACTTTAACCCTGATTTCATGAGGCTGAGGTGGGCTCACTTGCACTTCCTCCATCACCAGTTCCTTTCCAGCTTCCCATGCCACCATTGCTATAATAACGAATTAAAAAGAATTCAAATATGAATTAAACCATAAAAATACAACAACAAAAGAAGAGAAAAAAAATGAATGATGGGCGTCAAGCGATACCTTTGCAGGTGATCACATTGGCTTGATTAGTGGAGGATGACATTTCTGCTGTGACCTTCGATAGTTTCAAGTGTTCTTTTTCTGTGCTAAACAGTGAAGAAAGAAATAAAGAAGAGGGAAGAAAGAAGGAAGGTAGTTGGAAGAAGAGCTGTTGGTGGTAGGTGAGTTTCTGATTCTGGGTTCGGCTTGGCGTCTGACTTCATTTCTTCTTCGTCTTCTTCAAATCGGCTCCTTTTTCTTATTTTAATCCGAATCTTATCGGGTAAGCTCAAGTCCATTTTAATTGAGCTTTCTTCATTCACTAGAGACGTTCCCCTGCTAAGAGTTGGGTCGGCTAAGGAATTGGGATGGCATGGCCCGGGTCTGGTTGAGTTCACGTTGAGTTAATTTCATACCTAGGTTTGCTTGAGTCACTTAAAAATTTAAATCATTTCATATCTAAATTGTGGTCTGTTAAATATAAATTTATTGAATATTTTGTAATCATTTCACCTTTTATAGCTGGCTAATATTTCTATAATGCTTTTGAGTAGATCCGGTAATTTATGTATATATTTTGTATTCATCCGTGTAAAACACGAAAATTATTATGCTAAAATTTTTGTCGACATGTCAAAATAAAATATTTTTGAGTTTTTGTCAAATCATATATATTTTTATCAAATTTAATACATGTCATCTTTATATCTATTTTCATGTTGTTTTTGTTTCATATAATTGTGTTCTGTTTAAAGTTATCAAATTTATTTGGCAACTTCAATCCAAGAATTTTTGTGGGAGTAATTTCAAAGAGAAGCGATGAAGGGGGAAAGCAATGGATAACTTATATTCTGGGCTAAGTACAACCATGTGTTTCTTCGGTTTATATTTGTTTTATTGATGGTTGACCATAAAAAGACTAATTAATGCCATATTACCTGCCAAATTTCACGTCAACACATTACTTTGATTTCAATAAAAATATATTTATAAAGACAGTACAGAGCGCAAGACATGATCAAACAAACCATCACAGTGACCATACCTAATATTCTTTGTCACAAACCTTACAGAAGCAGCAGAGCTCTGGCTCTTATAATACAAACAAGCTGCATTTATTTCCATACCACACTTAATATGCTTACATACATAGTAAAATCAGATTTATGGATTTATATTTCATATATTGTCAACGAACAAGAGATTTCAGCTGGACATCTAAATGATAATCTCTCATTCATCGACTGACGGCCAGTGTATCAAATATAATCCTTTATTTATTATCAAACCATATAAAGCAGATGAGATCAGTTGTGTTCTTGAGCTTGTTCATTTTGAATCCTCATATGGTCCAGATATGTTTTTCCATAGATCTTGAAGGAAAACAAACCCTTGAGGTATTGCTCCATCCCAACCGTTCTAAATCGTGGAGGATTATTTGGATTTAGCAACGTAGGCGAAGGCCCAACGTTAGCCTCAAATTTGGGATTGATGGAGAAGGTAACAGTTATTCTTTCTTTCTCTGCATTGCTTGAAACCCTGTGCTCACAGCTGTGGTAAACCCCGTTGCTAAACATCTGCATTAATATGCACGTAGCATGGAAATTCACAGCAATTATTTTATATTATTTTAAGGGTTAATATTTAATACATTATCAATAAAGTTTTTTTGATTTTATAAACAAGATTAAGATGATGATACATATCATTTAAAAATATTAAGAAAATAAAAAAAATAAAATATATGTAATTACCTTAATTTTGTTTGTAAAATTAAAAAATTTTACTGATAATATATTAGATAATTATCTATATTTTAATACATATATAATTTTTTTAAAAGAAAAATTATGCATAGGAGAAAGAGTCAATTGCGAACCTCCAAAATGTCTCCTACATTGAGTACAAAGGCATCTGGGTTGAAATCCAAAGGAAACCAAAGTCCATCTTTCCTAATCTGAAGGCCATCGACGCCGTTAACTTGGTGGAGGATGGTGAGAAGACTTATATCTGAGTGAGGAACAAGGCCCATCACCAGCTCTGGCTGCGGACATGGAGGATAGTATGCCATCCTCACTGCTTGCAGCCCATCATCAAACAACTCTAACATCTCCTTCACATCGATTTTCAAAGCTTTTGCCAGCAAACAAAGAATTGTTTTGGCAATTTTTTGGAGTTCCGATAAGTAAGACTCCAAGATATTTCTGCATCAGATTAAATTAAGATCAATTTATCAGGAAAGTATATATAAACTCCACCAAATCAAAAGAAAGAAAGTGAAAAGGAGTTTTCTATCATATTTTATAATTTTTGTAGAGAAATAAAAAGTTGAACATAATTCTTTAATTCACTTCTTAATTAAAAAATTGCTCTATTGACTCAAAAACAAAATTAACCAACCAGTGGTTGAAAAAGATAAAAATAAATTTTTTCTTCAGATAATTAAACATGATTTGAACATTGAAGTCCCATTGTTAAGAAGACTTTATTTTTTATTACTTTCCTTTCGAATAGAATTAACTTCAGACCATAAAATGATGAAAATATATGTGATTAAAAAAAAGAATACAAAGGGAGAGAACCTTAACGATGAAGGGAGCTCCGGGAACAGATGAGGGCTGCGTCTGTGGAGTGGGTTAGTGATTATATTGATACTGTCAACCCAATCAAATTTTCCATCTCCTCTGGCCCTGCTTCCATACCCTTCCCACTCACCTTCCCTTATCTTGTACTTCATTTTTTCCTCCAAAGGAAGCTTATAAAATTCTTCAACCTCATGTTTCAGTTTCTCCAACACCGAGGAGCTAACTCCATGGTTCACCAGCTGCAAAACCAATAGCTCTCAATCTATGCCTCTTTGATTATAATTACATGAATGAAGCTAAAAGGTGATGGAGAAGAACCTGAAACAGACCCCAGTCTTTGCAAGCCGAGTGCAGCTTTTGGAGTTCAAAGTCTGGGTTATCTCCGGAAACCAAACGAGTCAAGTCAATGGTTGGGACGGCTGGCAGTGGAGTAGTGGTGAAAAAGAAGGAAGAGGGTTCTTGATTTAAACGAACAAATTGTTGTGGGATGGTGATCGTTGGCCCTAATTTCACAAGCTCCTGAACACTGATCATCGAAGGAGAGTTGCTTGAATCTATTGGGTTTGATGATCCCATGTTGCTAAGCTCATGAAGTGTGCAATTCATAGCCTATTTGGGCAGTACTTATAAGAAAAAGAAGTTGGCTGAGTCCCCCTTTCAAATTGTTTACTTCAAGGATTTGTATATTGAAAGAAAATTTTCAAAATAAAAACATTTTAAAATATATCAATTCAAAATATTAGTATTTGCATTTGTACTGTTTAGATAAATTTTTTTTTAAAAAAATTAACTCTTGAAATTTAATAAAATAAAAAATAATTATAGGAGAAAAATAATAATATTAAAAATAAAAAATAAAAAATATATAGAATATGAATATTATTAGATTTACAAAAATGGATAGATATTATTAATAATATGAAAAATATAAAAAATATATTATATTTAAATAAAATAATTTTTTTGGGTTTATATTTAATGGTGGAGCATATACATTAAAGCAAGAAAATATTTGAAAATTCAAGAAAATTTGAGAATCTCAAATTTCTTTTTTAATTTCTTAAATTTTGAAAAATTTTCAATTTTTCATTAAAAAATTAAATTTTTCTGAAAGAAATGAATTCACCTGTTAAAATCTTACATCCAATCACACTTTAAGAGAAATTTCAGGTTTAACAAATGGCTAACAAGCAGATGTGCAGCAAGAGAAAAAAAAAGTGAGAACAAAAAGAAATAAAGAAGATAATTTTATTTATTGTGTTTGGTAAAAAAATAATTGTAAATTGAATTATCAATTCAAATCAAATGAGTGTTTTCTTTTTGATTTTATACATGATGTATTGTCAGTATATAATTTCTATATATTGTCAGTCAATTATGGGATGATACCGTATATAAAAGTCTTTAAAAATAAATATTAACAAAGTTTTTAAATTTATTTTTAAGGGTTTGTACATTTTT
Organism: Heritiera fomes; assembly: GCA_032173925.1. Lineage (NCBI taxonomy): Eukaryota > Viridiplantae > Streptophyta > Magnoliopsida > Malvales > Malvaceae > Heritiera > Heritiera fomes. Next base: position 25,980,538 of record JAPDPM010000001.1, read on the forward strand.
AGATTTTACTTATTAATGAGGTGTCATCTTATAATTAACTGATAGTGTATAAAATTATACATCATCAGTGTATCATATATAAACTAATTATTCTTTAGAAGGATTGAATTTAACGAATGCAAATCTACTCTTTGTTTTTTGTCTTGTTATTTTCCTCCAATCAAACCAAAGTAATGGAAAAAATCCAATTGCTCCTCTTACATCATTTTCTTCTTTCCTTTTCCTTCTACCAAACACACTAGAAAAAAATAACATATGGTACTAACAAATTCATTCTCATGAGTGGCGTGACTGAATCTTATTTAGATTTTTTTTCTGTGAAGTTTTGCATAAAAATAATTGAGTAAAAATAAAAGTTAATAAGTTAATTTATTTCCATTAAAAGATTAATAATATACATCTTAAACATTCTATATATACATAAATAATTTTAATTTTAAAAATACAATAATATATATATATATATATTTATATAAAACAAAAAATTTAAGGGTTAATATACAATTTGACCCTTGAACTATATCATTTTTATCACTTTAGTATTTAAAGAATTTTCGTTATCACTTTGATATATAAACTTTACTTTCATTACACACTTTAGCATCTAGAATTAATGTCATTAGAAAAAAAAATTGACATGGCATGGATTGTCTAATTAGAACTTGACACGTGACAATAAACGCCACGTCATTGATGCTCTACATAAGCTTTATTATTTTCTCTTAAAAATATTCTAAAATATTTAAAACACATACAAATATTTAAAAGTATTTAAAAATTTTGTAAAAATATTTAGAAGTATTTTAAAATACTAAAAAAATATTTAAAAATACTTTAAAAATTTAAAATTTTATTTTTGGAAATAAGTAAAAAAATTAAAATATTTAAAAATAAAAGCTTGAGTTTCATTCTTTTTTAGACTTCTCTCCCTCTTTTTACATCCTGTTGCTCTACATTTTCTCTATGTTATCTCCATCTCTAGGTTGCCACTGTCTTCTGCTGCTACGATGGTTGACGACCATCGTCGAAACCCCACGAAAATCTCTAGAACTGATCTTCAGACCTTTAAACTTAAATTGAAGATTATTTTACCTAAAACCCACCTTCTAGTGTAGGTCTAAAACCAAAAAACCCTCATTGCCTGAAGAATGAAAACCCAAACGGGGATAACACCATTTCATCCAAGGACCGATAAATGAAAAAGTTTGGTATAAAAAAGACACTACTAGCCTTTATTGTTTAGCAAAACTCTTTACCTTTACCATAGTTTTTGAGTGATTGTTAGGAATTAATGTTGAGCCACAAATACTAGACACCTTTGAGAGAGTGTTAGAATATGCATTTGCTCTAGCTGGTTCTAAATTTTCAAGAGCCAAGAAATCAAGGCTAGAGATATCAAAGATGTTGGAGAAAGTAGTCGTTGAAGAGAGAAAAGAAATGGAAAGCCGTTTGAAAGAAAAGAAAGGAAGTATGCTACTATCGCAATTGGTGGCTTGTTTGCTGACGGTGTATTGAGGATAATGTTTGTGGTTATTATGTGTGGTTACTTGACTACAAAAAGATGGACCTTTAACGACAGATTTAGCGACAGAATTCTTCATCGCTAAAGGTCAAATTCCATTGCTGAAGCCCTTTAGCGACGGATTAGTGACGGAAATTTTCTGTTAGAAAAATCGAAGTCGTTGATGCTCTATCCGTCGCTGAAAACTTTATTTCTGTCGTTAATTAGCGACGAAATTTTCGCCTATCAGCAACAGATTTTATGTAATCAATGACAAAAATTTTCGTCACTGAAACCTTAATTCTGTCTTTGAAAATCCATCAGTAAATAGTATCAGCGATAAAATTTTCCATCACTGATTATATTTTTATTTTTCTAATTTTACTAAAAAAATCCGTTGCTAAATGTTTCATCGACGGAATATTCTGTCGCTGATAATATATTTTATCTTCAGCGACGGAATAATCCATTGCTAATAAAATATTTATTCCATCGCGGATGATATTAGCAACGAAATTTTTTGTCACTGATGGCATTAGCGACGGAATTTTCTATCGCTGATTCTATGAATTCCGATGCTAATTCAATGAATTCCGTCACTGATGATATTATTTCCATCGCTAATATGATGAATTCTGTAACTAATTTTTCCTTTTTTGGCCTTTTTTTTATGCATTTCTTTACCAAAATGCTAAATTTTGAAATTCTTTTCAGAATTTTTTTGAAATATACCTAAGTTTATACATAGAACACTAAATTCATGACTACAAGTGTGAGAACCGATATTTTTCCTAGCTAAATATGTATTCTTATGTAATTTAGTGATAAGAAGAGATAATGTACTTATGAGATTTCAAGTATAAGATTTTAGTACGTATTCATAGAAGTCAATTATATGAGATTAAATGCAAATAATAAAATGAAAAATATATATATATATATACATATGCGTATACATATTCGAGAATATACGAATATAGGTACTAAACATATTTATAAGAACAAGAATATATATATATATATATATGAGAAATGTATACATATACATGTATGGAATATGTGTATGAGATACAAAGAAATGAATAAATAAAACACAAAGTATAAATAGAAAATAAAGAAATACATGAATAAATAAAGCATATAATACTAATAAAACAAAAGTAAAGTAAACTAATAATATAGACTTTTATAGTTGATGGGAAATCCATCTCATCCCGTCAGACATCCCTCACCCTTTCAAAATTGTTTTCATTTTTTTACTCAACACCATCCCTCCACTAACCCACTCTCCACCGACTCTCTCTTTCTCAACCCATCTCCTTCACAAATTGTTATTGGCTATCCCTCCTCTGCCATTCGACCCTCAAGCCACCGAAGGAGTTGAAGACTGAAGTTTCATCGGGCAACAAGAGTTGACGACACAAAATGGGGGCAAACACTGCAGCAACAAGGAGCACCAGAAGGATTTTAAAAATGTCATTGGTCTTGCATTTTCAGATTTGAAACAAAAGCCAAAAGAAGGAAGCTGTACGTGGCACTTATAGGTCGGGAATAAGCAGTGACGAGGGCTGAACTATTAGTATCATGAGCTGGAAATAAGAAAGAAAGGGATAGGCTACGGATTTAAGAGTTAGGTTAGGGTTTTAAGAAGGCTAAAATCGTGCACTTTCAGGTTGGAAAACGAGAAGGACAAGCAGAGGTATAGGCTGTGATTTTGAAGCTAAGCTAGGGCTTTGAGAGGGTTGAACTGGGAAGGAGCAGAAGTTGAGGAGAAAGGAAGGCATTGTTGGCTGAGTTGGGTGTTTCCAGCCGCCAAGAGAAGAGCTTTCAAGGGCTAGAACAGGCGGCCTTTGGTGGTGCTACAGCTGACGTGCAAAAGGGGTTGTCCGGTGGCTGACTTGAAGATAGAAACTAAGGTAAAAGAAATAGAAAAGGAAAGAAATAAAAGAAAAATAAAAGAAAGGAAATGAAAGACAATAAAGAAAAGTAAAAAGGAAAGAAGAATATATATATATGTGTGTATATATATTTATATATATACATAGGAAAATGAGAAAAATAGATTTGAAGATTTTAATATATAGATATTATGTTGGAGTGTAAATTTACATAAGCATATTGAAAACTTGAGTTAGACTTTATTAAGTCGAGATTTTCTTGTGAATGTGTAGTGCGCCAAGAAGATGACGGACACGGTTTAGCTAGCCACGAGACAAGATCAAGCTAAGCTCGCACTAGGTAAGACGTTTATATAACGTAGAAGTAGGATTATCCTGTATAGGATTGAATCTTACTATAGAATGAATTGAATACTTAGAGATTAGATTTAACGAAATGAAATGCAGGTACGATGTTAGATTCGATAAAGTGCCAAAATGGTATGATATTAACCGTGAATGAATCGTTATGGTAGAAATTTATAGATATCATGAGATGGAATGATAGGCATTCATGTGAATTATGAGCACTACATTATACTGCTTTCATTTCGTCTACTTGAATTCTTTTACCATTAAGCATGCTTTATTATTATGCATGAAATACGAAAAAGGTTTATTCTTATCATGCTTATCAGAATGCTTGATGCTTATATGGTTTTGAAAAGAATGAAATGATGGTTTTCACATATGTACGTATATACATGTAAATGATCTTCAAAAAAGCATTACGTACATTAAACTATTTTTATACGAAAGATTGAATTGTTTTATGAGACTTTAGGCACCCTAAGAGAATTAAATTCAATAAAGCATAGTGGAAGCCGCCTAATTCGAGATTACTCATTAGGTATAAAAGCTTGTCCGACAATAGTCGTGGACAGGTCTCAGTCTTGCCTGATCAGTGGGACTGAGAGATATGAGGTCTATGGCCATAGATAGCGCCCTAGTGGTTTCCAGGGGACGATGATATGATTCTTCACTGCTAGCTACAGTGAACTAAGTCTTTATTGATAGAGAGATAGGGATTTAGCCTAGTCTCAAATGATATGAAATGAAGTTTAGAGTATGCCTTTAAAATGAAAATGAACTCTAAACTCGACATTGATTTACAGTATATGAAATGCATTTTGATGCTATATGTGATATGAAATATACTTTCAAAGGATATATGATATGAAATGTGCTTCAAAGAAAGATATGCGATATGAAATGTATTTCAAAAAGTATATGTGATATGAAATGTATTTCAAAAATGTATATGTGATATGACATATGTTTCAAAAAGCATACTTGACATGAAATGAAAAAGCTTGCATATTTCAAGCACATCTTAAAAGAATACATGAAATGTATTGATATTGTACATGTCTTGAACTTGTTTAAAAGAATATGTATTACATGTTTTATGATTGTAACTACTTCATTTATAATTACATGTTCAAGATCACATGATGACTTCGAGACTTAGACATCTCATGATATGTTGAAGCATAATAGGATTGAGTTGGAAAATACATGTAAATGCTGCATGATGAATAAGAAAACGATCAATAATGAATTCTCCTCACATGACATCATGCATGGCATATAGAACAGTATAATTCTAACTCTGCACTTATATAAATGACTTACTGAGCCTTGCTCATTAAACGCTATTTAAATTTTTTCAGATTGAGCATGGAGTTGGGGAAGTATTTCGGAGCCTTCCGAATAGTCCCGAGCCTGAAATAGTCCCAACTCTCTAAGGAGATTTTTTTGTAAACATTGGGTATACTTACTCTTCTTTTATCTCCATTATCAATTCAGGCTGTTTTTGATTCAGTACTTAGATGGGATGTAATATAATATAGAGAATAGCATCTAGACTAGCAATGATGAAGTATGAAATGTTGATTTTGCATGAGTATGGATTGTGGATTGAATAACATGAACAAGTGACCAAGGAGGAAAAATGTGAACCATAAGAGAAAATGATATGATATGGAAATGAACTTGGTCATAGGAATGCTAGAATATGATTAACTGTCATTCTGAGAAGCATGAGCTGGATTATTACTTGTAATTTTTATGCAGGAAAATAACCTGGGTAAAGTCATAAAAATAGGCGAGGGAGTTAACGTCCCGAAACAAAAATTCACTACATTGCACTTAGACAAAGCAATATAGGAAATCGAAAAAAAAAATTAGCCCTAATTTTTACGCATCCGTACAAGTAAGAGACACCGTCGCGGCCTTCGGGTCGTGACAGATATATTGGTATCAGAGCCGAGATTGTCTAGTGCATGTCAGTGTCGAAGAGTTATAATAGTTTACATCCTATAGTACTGATGTTGCCTGATTGTATAGTGCTCAATAGTGCTCAATAAGTGCAGAAAATTGTTCTAAATGCATTGTTGTAATATTGAATACAGAAAAAGATATGAGGAGAGGACGGGGACGTGGACGTGGACGAACCCCACGCGTAAGGCAAGCTCAATCATCTCCACCGTCATCACCTCCAAGTCCAAACACTCGGTTCGCACGCTTGGAGCAAACCGTGTCCGGGTTAGTGGCCTTGGTAGAGCGGCAAAATGCCAGGAGTCGAGATCAACAACAGACTCCACCCGTGCAAGAACCGGCACAGCCTGCTCCACCACCCCCACCACTTAGTCAGCAGTCACCGACTCCTCAATCACAGACTGCACCACCACCGCCTCCACCTACACAGATAGTAGCGCCCACATCATCAGCTACTAATGTGAGGCAAAATGTGGAGCAATTTAAGCAATTTTAGAAGATGAACCCTCTAGTGTTTAAGGGGGCAATGTACACTGAGGTAGCCGAGACATGGTTGATGAAAATAGAGAAAGCCTTTGAGATTATGGGATGCAGCTCAGAGGATAGGGTGAACTTAGCTGCTTATATGTTTGAGGGAGAGGCCGAACATTGGTGGAGAGCAGCTAAGATTGTGTTACAGAGCAGGAACTCTACCATTACATGGGAGGCATTTCTCGAGGCCTTTAACGGTCATTACTTCCCTGAGAGTGCCCGTGACAAGAAACAAGAAGAGTTCCTCAGCTTAGTTCAGGGTTCCATGACAGTGGACCAGTATGTGGCACGGTTCACTACTTTGTCTCGCTATGAGCCACACATAGTGAATGATGAGGCGAGAAAGGCCAAGAAGTTCATCAATGGGTTGAGGCCAGTGATTCGAGGAAGACTCTCAGCTCTTCGTATCGTGTCCTATGCCGATGCTATCCAGAGGGCTCAGTTTGTGGAGCAGGACTTGGAAAAGACACAAAGCCAGTATGATAGCCGAAACAAAGGAATGGGTAAGAGGACCGATACTAGGAGGCCCGAGCAGAATAGGGCCCAGCATAAGAGGCTGAAGTATGGAGCGCCTCACACTCAGGCTTCTAAGCCTAAGACAGCTCAGATTTGTCCGAGGTGTAACAGAGATCATGGCACTAGGCCATGTTATATGGACACAGGGGCTTGCTTCAAGTGTGGCAAGATTGGACATCGCTTTAGAGACTGTCCCACACTCAAGGCTCCTGAGAGACGACCTGAGACGAGGAGCAGAGCTAAGCAAAAGCCCACAGATAAGGGCAAGAAACCAGTGGCACAGGGCCGAGTATTTGCTTTGGACCAAGAGACTGCTGATGCCTCCGGATCCGTCATCAAGGGTAAGCTCTTAATTAATAATTCTGAAGCTTTTGTACTTATTGATTCTGGCTCCACGCATTCATTCATATCACCTGCATATGCTAGGAAGCTAGAGTTAGAGCTTGAACCCCTAGACAAATTGTTGAATGTTAGTACACCCTTGAATGAATCTCAAATGACAGACTTAATATGTAAAGGATGTAAAGTGAAGGTGGGAGATAGACACATAGTAGCAGATTTGATATTTTTAAACATGTATGACTTTGATGTAATACTAGGCATGGATTGGTTAGCCAACCATCATGCTAGTTTAGACTGTCATAGCAAAGTGGTGATTTTCTCCCTACCTGAAAAGTTTGTACTAAACTTTGATAAGATGAAATGAAAAGCCTTTTTCTTTTAAAATTGTACTAACATGAAATGAATTTTGTTTGTGAAGGCTATCTCGCGTTTGTCGAGGATGCCAATAAGAGTCATCCGGAACTCTTGGACATCTACGTGGTTAAGGACTTTCCTGATGTATTTCCGGATGAGCTACCGGGGCTACCTCCGGAAAGAGAGACGGAGTTCGCTATAGAGCTACTCCTAGGCACTCAACCAATATCGAAGCCTCCGTATCGAATGGCCATGGTCGAGTTGGAGGAATTGAAGAAGCAGTTGCAAGAACTGTTGGATAAGGGGTTTGTAAGACCAAGTGTGTCACCTTGGGGGGCTCCGGTATTGTTTGTTAAGAAGAAGGACGGCAGTCTAAGACTGTGTATCGATTACAGGCAGTTGAACCAGGTGACGATTAAGAACAGATATCCACTGCCTAGGATTGATGATTTATTGGACCAATTGAAGGGTGCTCAGATATTTTCTAAGATTGATTTGAGATCTGGGTATCATCAGTTGAGGATTAGAGGTGAAGATGTACTGAAAACAGCCTTTAGGACGAGATATGGCCACTACGAGTTTTTGGTCATGCCATTCGGATTGACTAATGCTCCTGCAGCCTTCATGGGCTTGATGAATGAAGTGTTTAAACCCTTCTTGGACAAATTTGTCATAGTGTTCATAGATGATATTTTGGTGTATTCCCGATCTCGGGAGGAGCACGAGCACCATCTTCGCATTGTTCTTCAGACCCTCCGTGAGAAGAACTTTATGCGAAGCTCAGCAGATGCGAATTTTGGCTGGAACAGATTAGTTTTCTGGGGCATGTGGTATCGAAGGATGGAGTGGCAGTTGATCCAGCAAAGATAGAGGCTGTAATGAATTGGGAGAGGCCTAAGACGGTAACCGAGATTCGTAGTTTTCTGGGGCTAGCGGGATATTACCGGAGATTTGTTGAGGGTTTTTCTAAGCTAGCCGGACCTTTGACTCGTCTCACACGCAAGGATGTCAAGTTTGAATGGAATGATGCGTGTGAGCATAGCTTCTTGGAGTTGAAACATCGATTGACTACAGCACCAGTCCTCACCATTCCTAGTGGTTCCGGGGGATTTGCTGTATATAGTGACGCTTCACACCAAGGTCTAGGGTGCGTATTGATGCAAAATGGAAAAGTGGTGGCTTATGGTTTTAGACAGCTAAAGAACCATGAGAGGAATTACCCCACCCATGACTTAGAGCTAGCGGCAGTGGTGTTTGCACTAAAGATATGGCGTCATTATTTGTATGGAGAAAAGTTTCAGATTTACACAGATCATAAGAGCCTAAAGTATCTCTTCTCACAAAAAGAATTGAACATGAGACAGAGAAGGTGGATGGAGCTACTTAAGGACTATGATTGTGAGATTCTCTACCATCCAGGCAAGGCTAATAAGGTGGCTGATGCATTGAGTAGAAAGAGTATGGGCATGGTCAGCTACATGATGGTTAGAGAGTGGGAGTTGATAGAGCAATTTTCAGAGATGAATTTGAATCTAGAGCCTACAATTGAATGTTTTATGGCTAGTTTGAGGATAGAGCCTAGTATCGTGGAACAAATTAGGCAGACTCAGAATGAGGACCCGAAATTGATTGAGGTTATCGATTTGATACGAAAGGGTCAGAAATCAGTGTATGAGATTAGCAGCGATGGTTTATTGAGGTTCAATGGGAGAATATGTGTTCCAAACAATAAAGCTCTAAAGAGACAGATTTTGGAAGAGGCACATAGTTCTAAGTACACGATGCATTCGGGTAATACGAAGATGTATCAGAACTTGCGCAAAGTGTACTGGTGGTCAGGTATGAAGAAAGACATAGCAACTTTTGTGTCTAAATGCTTAGTGTGCCAACAAGTTAAGGTGGAGCATCAGAAGCCGGCAGGGTTGCTCACTCCCTTGTCTGTGCCAACTTGGAAGTGGGAGCATGTGACCATGGATTTTATCATGGGACTTCCTAGGACCCAAAGAAACCATGATGCCATTTGGGTGATTGTCGACCGATTGACTAAGTCGGCACACTTCTTGGCTATGAAAGTCACAGATTCACTCAGTACCCTTGCACATTTTTATGTTAGAGAGATCGTGAGATTACATGGAGTCCCTGTGAGCATAGTGTCAGATAGAGATTCTCGGTTTACTTCTCGTTTCTGGGAGCATTTTCAAGATGCTTTGGGAACTAAATTGAGTTTCAGCACTGCTTTCCATCCTCAAACTGATGGGCAATCCGAGAGAACAATTCAAACCCTTGAGGATATGTTGAGAGCGTGTGTTATGGATTTTCAGGGTTCATGGGATGATCACTTGGCACTGGCTGAATTTGCATATAACAATAGTTTCCACTCCAGCATTGGGATGACACCTTATGAAGCGTTGTATGGACGTAGGTGTAGATCCCCGATAGGCTGGGAAGAAGTGGGTGAAAGGAAGATATTTGCCCCCGAGCTTGTAGAAAAGGCTTCAGAAAGTGTCAAATTGATATGTGATCAATTGAAGACAGCTCAGAGCAGACAAAAGAGTTATGCCGATAATCGTAGGAGACACTTGGAGTTTCAAGTGGGAGATAAGGTGTTTTTGAAGATCTCTCCATCTAAAGGCATAATGAGGTTTGATAAAAGAGGGAAGTTAAGTCCTCGGTACATTGGTCCATTTGAGATACTAGACAGAGTGGGTGATATGGCATATCGATTAGCGCTACCACCAGAGCTATCAAGTGTGCACAACGTCTTTCACGTATCTATGCTCAGGAAATACCATCCGGATCCCTCCCATGTGATTGATTATGAACCTTTGGAGATTAGAGAGGACTTAAGTTATGTTGAGAGACCGCTTCGGATTTTGGATCGAAAGGATAAAGTGCTGCGGTCCAAGACAATTCCCTTGGTAAAGGTGCTTTGGCAACACCACAGCTCAGAAGAAGCTACATGGGAGTTGGATAGTCTCATGAAAGAGAAGTACCCCCACTTATTTCAGGATAACTTGTAGCAATTTGGAGGACCAAATCTTTAAGGTGGGGAAGATGTGAGAACCGATATTTTTCCTAGCTAAATATGTATTCTTATGTAATTTAGTGATAAGAAGAGTTAATGTACTTATGAGATTTCAAGTATAAGATTTTAGTACGTATTCATAGAAGTCAATTATATGAGATTAAATGCAAATAATAAAATGAAAAATATATATATATACATATGCGTATACATATTCGGGAATATACGAATATAGGTACTAAACATATTTATAAGAACAAGAATATATATATATATATGTATATAAATATATATATATATATATGAGACATGTATACATATACATGTATGGAATATGTGTATGAGATATAAAGAAATGAATAAATAAAACACAAAGTATAAATAGAAAATAAAGAAATACATGAATAAATAAAGCATATAATACTAATAAAACAAAAGTAAAGTAAACTAATAATATAGACTTTTATAGTTGATGGGAAATCCATCTCATCCCGTCAGACATCCCTCACCCTTTCAAAATTGTTTTCATTTTTTTACTCAACACCATCCCTCCACTAACCCACTCTCCACCGACTCTCTCTTTCTCAACCCATCTCCTTCACAAATTGTTATTGGCTATCCCTCCTCTGCCATTCCACCCTCAAGCCACCGAAGGAGTTGAAGACTGAAGTTTCATCGGGCAACAAGAGCTGATGACACAAAATGGGGGCAAACACTGCAGCAACAAGGAGCACCAGAAGGATTTTAAAAATGTCATTGGTCTTGCATTTTCAGATTTGAAACAAAAGCCAAAAGAAGGAAGCTGTACGTGGCACTTATAGGTCGGGAATAAGCAGTGATGAGGGCTGAACTATTAGTATCATGAGCTGGAAATAAGAAAGAAAGGGATAGGCTACGGATTTAAGAGTTAGGTTAGGGTTTTAAGAAGGCTAAAATCGTGCACTTTCAGGTTGGAAAACGAGAAGGACAAGCAGAGGTATAGGCTATGATTTTGAAGCTAAGCTAGGGCTTTGAGAGGGTTGAACTGGGAAGGAGCAGAAGTTGAGGAGAAAGGAAGGCATTGTTGGCTGAGTTGGGTGTTTCCAGCCGCCAAGAGAAGAGCTTTCAAGGGCCAGAACAGGCGGCCTTTGGTGGTGCTACAGCTGACGTGCAAAAGGGGTTGTCCGGTGGCTGACTTGAAGATAGAAACTAAGGTAAAAGAAATAGAAAAGGAAAGAAATAAAAGAAAAATAAAAGAAAGGAAATGAAAGACAATAAAGAAAAGTAAAAAGGAAAGAAGAATATATATATGTGTGTATATATATTTATATATATACATAGGAAAATGAGAAAAATAGATTTGAAGATTTTAATATATAGATATTATGTTGGAGTGTAAATTTACATAAGCATATTGAAAACTTGAGTTAGACTTTATTAAGTCGAGATTTTCTTGTGAATGTGTAGTGCGCCAAGAAGATGACGGATACGGTTTAGC